>JAPDVU010000009.1:85806828-87006828 GCA_026230045.1 Corynorhinus townsendii
GCTCCTGATTGGCTGGTGGGCGTGGCTTGTGGGTATAGCAGAGTGGTGGCTAATTTGCATATTACTCTTTTATTAGCTAGGATATGTACACACACACACACACACAGTCCTTGGGTTACCTTGGACTCCACGTACGTCGTTCCGTGGTTACATCACCATCTCCCATTTATTAATATATAAAAAAAAAGTTCTGTCATTTCGACGTATATGTATTTTATGTTTTCTATTATTTATTTACCACAAGGTCAGGAATCTTTCTTGTAAATTTTTTTTACCGCTTCACTTCATTACTGCTGTGTATGTGCTCCATGTGAGTGACATAGGGGCTTATGTAGGTGGGTTCCAGCGAAAATCGTGTTATGTCGCGCTGTAGGAACAGATCTCCAACGTAACCCGAGGACCTACTGTTGTGTGTGTATATATATATCTATACCAATAAAAGGGTAATATGCTAATTAGACTGGGAGACCTTCGGGGAGACCTTCCTGGATGTCTTTCCAGACAAAGCTATGGTGGTGGGGCCTAGGCAGAGGTGGTTAGGGGTGATCAGCCCAGGAGGGGAGGGCAGTTGGGGGTGGTCAAGCCAGTGGTGGGGGGCAGTTGGGGGCAAGCAGGCCGGCAGTGGGGGGAAGTTGGGGGTGATCAGGCCGGCGGCCAGAGTGGTTAGGGGCAATCAGGCAGGCAGGCAGGCGAGTGGTTAGGAGCCAGTGGTCCCGGATTGTGAGAGGGACGTCCTGTGGGATCGGGCCTAAACCGGCAGTTGGACATCCTCCGAGGGGTCCCAGATTGGAGAGGGTGCAGGCCGGTCTGAGGGTCATGCCCCCCCACCACACGAATTTCGTGCACCGGGCCACTAGTGTGTGTGTGTGTGTGTGTGTGTGTGTGTATAAATTTATTTCTGAGAGGAAGGGCGAGAGAGCTGCCACCTGCATGTCCCCCACTGGAGAACAAGCCCACAACCCTGGCATGTGCCCTTGACTGGAATCAAACCCGGGACCCTTTAGTCTGCAGGCTGAGGCTCTATCCACTAAGCCAGTGGTCAGCAAACTCATTAGTCAACAGAGCCAAATATCAACAGTACAACGATTGAAATTTCTTTTGAGAAATTTCAAAAACCGACTTCTGCGCATGGGCCACGAAGTTTCCATCGCACTATACATGCGCGCCCACACGTGGTATTTTATGCAAGAGCCACAATCAAGTGGCCAAAGAGCCGCATGTGGCTCACGAGCCGCAGTTTGCCGGCCACTTCACTAAGCCAAAAGGGCATGGGCTCCCTTTTTTTGACATCTTCAGTACAAATGTTAAAATATTGTGTTAATTGATAGATGAAACAGAGGGCTGGAGTCCAGGACACAGGCTTTATTAGAGGAGAAGACCCTGCCGGGCTATATTCCAGATGGAAAAGAGCGCATGTGCGGGGATGGAGGCACCTTTTGAGGGGAGGAAACGGAAGGGATGGGGCTTCTTGGCACACGCTGATTGGTGGTTCCGTATAAGGCACACAATTAGGGACTTTAGAAATCGGGGTTCAGGATATTTGGCAGGTGCTGATTGGTGGTTCAATGTTTAGTCCATATAAGGTGCCTGGTTAGGTGTTCAGGAATGGCGTTTACGTCATTCTCTGTCCATCAGTTGGGGGAAGGGAGGATCTATCATTCCAGGCTTCTGGTAATATTAAAAAAAATTGAGAGTCCGGGCAAGGTCAAGGGATGAAGGTCCATCTTCCGTAGCTACTTCCAGCTGAGAGGGGGCGTCGTTAGGGGCGTCTACCTGGGGTCTCAAGGATTCTGGTGTTAGGTTCTGAATTCAATGCCAGATAGATCTCTCCCACCTTCTGGTTGGTGAACGCCTGCATTCTGTCCTGCAAAAAACTAGTGAAACAACACATGAGACAGGGGCCAAAGAGCAAAATTAAGAGTATAGAAACCAGTGGGCCTAATAGTGGGAGGAGCCATGGGGTAAGTGAGCGAAAAACAGGTAGTGTTTTCCGTGCTGGACGAGGAGTGCAGCAGCATGATTTCCCCAAGAGACTGGTTGGTGAAGTCTGGAGAGCGATCCTGTTGAGTCACTTGGGAGGTAAAAGCTGGTCCTGAGGCTGCCACAGCGTCACTTGTCTGGTTTTACTGCTTTTCTGGAGCTGAAATACAACTGAGATCTAGATGTTATTTTTAGGGGGAAAAGAGTAGGGGTCTCAGTTGCCTCACTAGTGATATGAAAGGGGAGAATAGGTTACCCTGGGGGTAAGGTCCCAGTTTTTCCCTTTGCTGGGCATCCACATGTTTCTTGTAGGTCCTGAGACAGGTAGAGCAGTGGTTAAGCTCCCTATGGCAGTTCCAACCCCTGTTGTGATGCCGAGGGTTAGGAGGAGAGGGATTATCTGGACTCCTCTTTTGTGTCAGATATGATGGGTTATGGGGACAGGTAAAGACTGATAATTGGGGGCTGCATCTACATTGGGTGAGAGATAGATGAGAGTATAGGTTCCTGTCCAGCTGATGGGGAGACAGATGTATGTGTTTTCCCCACAGAGGAAGAAAAATCCCTGATCCCAGAGACAAGCTGATAGGTATAAGAAGAGGTGGACTAAAGTGTATGAGATTCCTTTTTCTAGTTCTGCACTCCAAGCTGAGAGGGTAGTCACCATGGTGCTACCAATAAGGGGTGACAGATGAGTGTTTGAGATTGTGTTGCAGTGAAAGTGGGAAGGAATATTAGAATGGGCTGTTATCCAAGGGAAAAGAGAAAGGGAAGGAAAGGAGCAGTGGAAGATGAGGCTGGAGAAAAGGCAGGGGGAGGAGGGAGCAGGCCCCAAAGCCTGTTTCCAGGCCTCTGGCCAATTGAATTTTAAACCGCGACATTTTTCCTAGAGATAATGATCAGAGGAGATAAGGAGATAAGGTGTTTACAGTCCCAGGAATGGCTCGGCCTTGTGGGGTGAGAGAGTGAAACTGAGGTAGGTGACTGTGGTTTGGGACAACTGGGTTTTATGAGGGGATGCATGGTGGCCCTGGCCGGACACCGAGGTAGAATGAGAAAAGACTGAATAGGGAATTCAGTAAGATGCAGTGTAGACGTGAGGTGGCTAATGGCTGTGAGACTAATCCATCAACCCCCATAATAGAGACTGAGGCGTGGACAAGGGTCCCAGCGAATTCGGAGAGGGCAGAATAAGTGGCCCTAGTGTCAATTAAAAGGAGATAGGCTTACCTGCCACCACAGTCGTTACCCGAGGCTCTGTCCTGGTGATGTAAGTCTGTGGTGCCCTGTCAGGGCCCGGGCAGCTTCTTCGGTGGCCAGTCCCAGGAGGTCTGGGAGCTCCAAACCGGATCCAGAGGGCGGCCATGCTGGACTGGCTGAGGCCAGACCCAGAGGAGCCAGACCACAGTCTGATTTCCAGCGGCCTTTCCTTCCGCACCTTGGGCAGGGCCCAGGCGGGGGTCTCGGGTTTGAGCAGGACTTGGCTCAGTGTCCTTCCTTGCTGCATTTGAAGCATGGGCCTGCAGGAGGCTTAGCCCCTGACTTACCCGTGGTTGGAGGACTGGCACTTCGTTTGGGGTTTGAAAGCGGTGGCTAGGAGCTGGAAGACCCCTACTGGGCCTCAGCCTTGGCCTGATCTCGCCTTTGATTTTGGATTTGGGTCTCCTTGTCTCTATTATTAAAGACCTTAAAAGTCAGGTTAACGAGGTCTTTTTGAGGGGTTTGTGGACCTGCATCTATTTTTTGAAGTTTGCAGCGTATGTTGGTGAGTAAAGGTGGTCAGGTCAGTGGAAAAAGAAACCTGAGATGCCTCTCAATCTGTGAGGCTGGACATAGAGAATGGGACGTGGACTCAGACTCTGCCCTCAGTTCCTGCTGCCTCCCTCAGGGGTAGAATGGACGTGGGAATAGAAGAAGCTGTTGAGGAAGGCAGTCTTTGGGTGGCCTGAGAATGAGTGCTAGATGGGAAAGGCTGTTTTGGAGCTCACGGTCTCAGGATTTGGGCTCTCAGGAAGATCAGAAAGTGAGAAGGGAATGGCCAGCCACCTGTGAATTTGGTTGCTGGCGGTCACGGGGGCGGAGATTCGGGGGAGAGCACGCAGGCGCAGGGGAAGGCGGGCGGTTAGAATTCGGAGGTAGGGTGTGGGGTGCGGATTCTGCGGCAGGGTTGTAAGGAGGTGGCAGGAGTGAGACACGTGGAGAGGAATGATCCGCTGGGTCAAAAGAGCAGTCAGAAGACAGAGAAAGGGGTTGAGGACAGGTTTGAGAGGGCAAAGAGGACTTTGCGAAGAGGATCTGATGGGTGGAACAGGAGGAGTAAAGCGAGGGGTGAGAGCGGAGGAAAAAGAAAGCCTGTACGTAGGGAATCTCGAAAGCTTTCCCTGTCCGGTGGCAAAAATTATCTAGATCTCGGAGGATATTGGAATCAAAAGTGCCATTTTCAGGCCACAGAGAGACATTGTCGAGTTTATATTGTGGCCAGGTAGAGCTGCTTTGGTTTGATGTAGCCGGAAAGACCACGGGTCGAGAGATTGGCGAGGAGACACCCTAAAGGTGTGCAGAGGGGGTTTGGAATGAGAGGTTCCCATGACCAAAGAGAAGGGCCACCGGAAAGTTGGAGAGGAAGGAAGGAGCGTCCTCCTTTTTCCTCAGCCAACCTGTAGAGAGAGACGAGAGAAGATTCCAAGGTCGTCACCCCGAGACCTTTCCCGTGGAGTAGAGCAGAGTTTTCCTGGCCAGGTACCTGGGCTTTTGTAGAACGTGGAACGTAGAACGTAGAACGTGTAGCCGAGGAGACGGGAAAACTCTGAGGCCCTTCCAGGTCAAGGGAACGAGGGGGGGAGGGTCGGGAAAGTCCCTGAAGCCTACCGGTAAGAAAGCGACGAGATTCCCACGTGTCCTGGTACGGCAGGGTTCGAGAAGTGTTCTGAGCAGGCCAATCAACTCAGAACCATGCCACCGAGCAGAGCCAGAGAAGGAGTCAGAAGCTCGGGGCTAGGTCCGAGGATCGTCCACACTCACCCAGTTTTCGGCACCAGATGATAGATGAAACAGAGGGCCAGAGTTCCAGGACACAGGCTTTATTAGAGGAGAAGACCCTGCCGGGCTATATTCCAGATGGAAAAGAGCGCATGTGCGGGGATGGAGGCACCTTTTGAGGGGAGGAAACGGAAGGGATGGGGCTTCTTGGCACACGCTGATTGGTGGTTCCGTATAAGGCACACAATTAGGGACTTTAGAAATCGGGGTTCAGGATATTTGACAGGTGCTGATTGGTGGTTCAATGTTTAGTCCATATAAGGTGCCTGGTTAGGTGTTCAGGAATGGAGTTTACGTCATTCTTTGTCCATCAGTTGGGGGAAGGGAGGATCTATCATTAATCAGTTCCATTGTTTATAAATTTGAGACGTAGAAATAGAAGCCGTACACCAAGCAAGAGTCATATTAAAGGTTTTTTTAAAATATTGTAAACAAATACATAATCACTATAGAAAACAAAAAAGAAAACCAACCATAATTCCACCTCTCCAAGATAAGCACTGTTCTTTATTTGGGGAGGCCCTTACTAACTCATTTTGGGGCTCTAGTTGATAACCCATCCTCACAAAACTACATCTCTAGCTTCAAAAATTCCAACTGTGTTCTGGATGGCTCTCCAGTGAGCTCATTATTGAGTCTCCCATTCTAGAGCTCTACCAACACCAGGGCTGAATTCCAGCCCACATTGGGCCCAGGTGCTGAAATGATTATGGTGCCCATTCTTGTGGACAATTAGATGCTGTTTTTGAAATATAAAATTTTTCCAAAAATTTGTTTTTTTTGTTTTGTTTTCCTTAATGTTTTTGGAGTATTTACTCTGTGTGTAGTCAGCTCTTAGCTATCTAGTCCTTCAAATGTCTATCCTATTAGTCATCTAGTCTGTGCCTCTCAAATCTGTCTGCCTGTCTCCACTGATCTTGTTACATTTGAGGCCCTTGGTATCACTGCCACAAACAACTGCAGTTCTCTTCTAAGTGGTCACTCCAACCATCACGTGCTGTGGCCAAGGGGATCACTTCTTTTGCCACTTCCATCTCTTGATATTTTTTGCCTCAAAACCCTTATGTTTTAGGCACATGTCCTGAATTTACCAAGTCTGCCCTGCTGCTCCCTCTGCCTACAATGTTTGTCTCATTTCTCGGTCTAGTCAAGTGCAACTTACCTTTTTACAATCAACTCAAACACCACATCCCCTGAGAAGAAACCTAATCCTCTTAGAAGAAATGGCTACTCAAGGAAGATGACCTTCCTTTTCTGCTAGATGATCAGAGAAGGCTTCATAGAAGTGACGTCTGGTCTGATCTAGAACTTACCTTTTACTGGGGGTATTCTTCTCACCTCAAGGTGAAAAAAAAAAGGAGAATAAATCTGGTTATTGGCATGCTGCATTCACAGACACCCAGCAGTCTATTCCTGTTTAAAAGGCTGCAAAGGATGTTCTGGGGCCACTGAAGATCTTTGAACCAAGGGAGACAATTTAATAGGGAGAAAATTATAGTCAGTATGTTTCTGATTGCATTGAATACCCAAGCAGACTTTGGACTATGTCGGTAATAGTCTGCATGGAGAAGCAGCTTAAATGTAATTTCCAGGCTGTTATTGCTGTCTTCTTACTTTGGTCAGCACTCATCCCATAGAACTATTATTTATCTCTTATTTTTTAAGGGGAGTCTAACACAGGGCCCTGAACATTGTAGGTGCTAGTAATTATGATTTGAAGGAATGGATGTCTCTTTAATAAGTATGTCCTTTAGAACATTTTTCTGAGATATTCCATATTATCCTTTCCAGCAAGCCCCTAGAAAGTATCACCATACCAATATCCAGATCTCAACCACCCTCTCATCCAGTAGTAAACTCTGGGGTTAGCAAGGCTGGGGCTTAAGTTGTCCTTCAGTAGAACCTTTACTAGGACAAGGTCTTGGGGTTACTTCCCGCCAAACCCTCCTCCCATCCGCTCCACGCGCGCATCTCCGGGCGTGGCCGAGCACGGCGCCTTTAAGAAGGGGGCGGAGCACAAGTGGAAAGACAAAGCCCCTGGTCGCGCGCTCCCCTTCCCCCCTCCAGCGCACCACACGGACAGTGATGCCCGGATGTCGGTGTCGCCGTCAGTGTCACAGATGGCGTAGTGTGTGTTCGTGTTAGGGGCTTCTCTTGTCTCACCTCCTTGAATTTCAGACTTTTCGATTCAACCCTACCTCCCACTTTCAACTCCACTGCTGGAGGCCTGCACGCCAGTCACCGGTGCTTACATAACGTGACCTTTCACCTCTTCATACTGCCCTCTAGTGCGTTGCAACCCAACTACGCAGTCGGGGAAGGGGGCTGGACCCAAGCGCAGAGAGGCAGTTCCTCTGAGCCAATAGACTGTGAGCGCTGGCTAGCTCTCCGCCTATTGGAGCATTCGCCACCGGCGCCACAGGAGAGCAAGTTAGTGTGTGTCTTGGCCGGCGGGGGGGTGGGGAGGAGGGGAATCTCCCGCCATTTTTCAATAATTTCCTCCTGTGCAGCTAAGGAGTCGTGACTGCCGAACGCGGGGACCAGTAGCGAAGGTTGGCTGGAGGCTGCCAGCCTGCGCAGCGGTGTGCGTGGGAATTCTGCGTCCTTGCGTCCCGTTCCTTGGCTCTCGCGCGGCCGCGCCACCAGCGAGGGAGCTGATTTCTCGCCGCCCTCTCACCCCTCCCCTCCCCCACACTACTCCCGGGAGCCTGGCGCTCGCTCCGGGCCGCGGGGCCTAGTGTTGCGCCGCGGGCTCGCGGAGCAGCCGCTGTCTCCGCTGCTGCTGCTGCCGCCGCCGCCGCCGCCGCCGCCGCCGTCACCGTCACCGCCGCGATGGCGCCGCTCCTGGGCCGCAAGCCCTTCCCGCTGGTGAAGCCGCTTCCCGGCGAAGAACCGCTCTTCACTATCGCGCACACTCAGGAGGCCTTCCGCACCCGGGAGTATCCTTTTCTAGCCGCGCCGGCCTGGCCGTCCGCGGTGTGGGCAGGGGGCTCCTCGGGCCCGGGGCCCCGCAGCCCCGCTCGGGTGGCAGCTGTCAGTGTGCCGATGCTCGCGGGCCTACACCGTGAGTTCGAGCCCGCGGTTCTGGGCGGGGAAGCGGGCGGCGGGGGTGAGGAACGGCGCCGTCCCGGGCGCTACAGAGCCCCGCGCCCTCCATCCATTTCCCGGCACCGCACTTTGTCCCCGGGCCTCGCAGTCGAGGAGCGACCCCCACCACCACACCCCCTGGGGTTGGCTTTAGACGCATGTACCACAGGGAGCAGGATTTCCTTTGCCTTTTTTTTTTTTTTTTTTTTTAATTAAACCTCCCAGTGAAGTTTTTAAAATGGTACCCATGTGGCCTCATGATCCGGTTTGTACAAGTCTCGACTGCGTTTTACCCCGATCTCTGCGGGGGCACTTGTGTTTTTCTCCAAGTGGACTTTAGGTGACAGAATAGTGAGGCACAAAACCAAGAATAAAGTTCCAGGCTTAAGAGGGAAAGTTACTTTGGAGGAGCTGATGTCTTTTCCCTACGCATGCACAGGTTTGGGATTTTGACGATTTAGGAGATTGGTGATTGTTTTTAAGTAAAATGAAAAAATAGATACCAAGACATAGAGTTTTTATGTTGTAACAAGATCACGAGGCTGATGTTTTATATACTAAGCATCCTCTCTAATCATTGTCTTCTTGAACAGGCTTAGTGTTTTGGTTAAAAGTTGTACAACTTTTATTATTTCTTTTAATGGATGCCAGTTGAGTCCTTTTGACGCTTCTGTGTAAAAAAAAGATTATTGAATCGATCTTTAATGTACAGAAAGCTTCAAGAAGGCTAAAGTATTTAGTTTCGTCAGCCCTTTACCTTTGGTAGGACTTCATTTCTTGTAGTTTCTGCTTGCTTTTGTACAGAGGAGGAAGTGCCCAGGTGAGGGATATAATTTGATTTCATTTCTTTTTGTACAACCCTTTAATGCACTTTAAAAAAAAAATCTTCACCTGAGGATACGTTTTTATTGATTTGAGAGAGAAAGAGAGTGTGAGAGAAACATTGCTTTCTATATGTGCCGGTAGGTACTAGGGATCAACTGCAAGCTAGGTATGTGCCTTGACCGTGATAGGAACCCCGAAACCTTTTGGTGTTCCAGAGGAACGCTCCAACTAACTGAGCGACCTGGCCAGGGCTAATGTAATAATTTATAGGATAATTTCATTCTTGTTCGATTGCAGTTTGTGACTATTGGGTGTTCACATATAAAGAAACCTGGAAAGTGAGTCCATGCTGTAGGAAGGCTCTTAAAATATAACCATAGCATCTTAGAGCTGAACGGGTCTGGGAGATGTTCAGGTTCTCCTGCCTGCTCTGCCAGGTGGTCCCAGAGAATTGAGATTGACACACACTGTAAGTGATGAGAGTCAGGAGTAGAATCCACTGCTTTTCCTACCTCATCCCTGTACCTAAATTAAAACCATGGAATGCTACTCCTTTTTAATGATGTTAGTCCACTTTTGTGTCAGTTTGTGGTATAAGATAAGGTCCATTTAAGGGAGGGGTGGGGATCCTAATCTGGTTCTTTTTCTTGTCCTATTAGAACTTTCAGAATATTATTCTAAGGTTGTCCTACTTTTAAAAAAACAACATTCCAAACATTGATAGAGTGAAAAATTACTTGTGGGAATCTGCCATATCCTTTTCAAATGTCATCTTTTGAGCAGTTGATTCCTCACCCTAACATGTTATCATATGTTAATTTTTCAGGTATGATTCTAAAGGAGTGTAAGAAACATGATAGAGAAGAGACAAATGCTAAGTCCTTTAAGTACTGAGCCATGTAAAAGTGGCCGTAGCTAGCTAATTTAGAACTGGCAGCACAGGCTTTTTCATATAATTTACTAAAATCTTTGAAATATAATGATATATATGAAGCGTTCCTCTTAATGATGACATTTGAAAACTGAAGCGTGAAACTTGTAAAGTAGCATGTGTTTAATGAAAAATTCCCATACCAGTATTTCTAGAAGCCTTTTAACAAAGGAATTCATAAATTGTGTTACATATTGGGGGTATATTGCCCACTTGCGAGTGTCTACAAGTGGGAGCACTTTAGGACGGTTTTTAAACTATTGTATTTTTGTGTTTATCAGGTTGGCATATTTCTTTATTAGGCTATTAGGGATTTCATAGGGGAGAACAAGTACGTGGTTGGGTTTCAGCTGCATTTGAAATACTGTTATTTCCAGTTATTAGTATATATATGTATTTAAATATATTTTATTGATTTTTTCTTTTTAGAGAGGAAGGGAGAGGGCTAGAGAGTTAGAAATATCCATGAGAGAAACATAAATCACCTGCCTCCTGCACACCCCCAGGGGGTGTGCCTGAAACCAAGGCATGACTGGAATGGAACCTGGGGCCCTTCAGTCCTCAGGCCGATGCTCTATCCACTGAGCCAAACTGGTTAGGGGTTAATTTATATTTATAATTATGTTTTTAATAGGATTTGAGTAGTTTTCTTCTAAGTACTGCCTGTTGATTGCATGTATATTTTATAACAAATTTATATGATGTTTTATTGACTTAAAGCTGTAAGTGTTGTTATGTTCTTAAAAGCCTTATTATACATCATCATTAAATTTGCAGTGGTAGTTGTGAATGATGCACACACTTAATGACTGGGTGTTATATATTGATGATTATGTTTTTTGTACAGTGTTTTTGAATCTGTGCTACATTAACTCCCTACTGTAGTACTTCAGGCAGGACAGTAGATCTTAGTTGGGAAAATTCACTTTATCAGAATACTTTTAGTTAATTTACTTATTGATTTTAAAGAGAGAAAGGGAGAGAGACATTGATTTGTTACTCCACCCATTCATGCACTCATTGCTTGATTTGAAAAATATATTTTTTATTTTTTTCTATTTTTATTATTATCTTAAAAAGTCTTTATTGTTCAGATTGTTAGTTGTTCCTCTTTTCCCCCCATAGCTCCCCTCCATTCAGTTCCCACCCCACGCCATGCCCTTACCCCCACCCCTCCCCGCCACTGTCCTCATCCATAGGTGTATGATTTTTGTCCAGTCTCTTCCCACACCCCCCACACCGCTTCCCCGCCCCCCAGGATTATCAGTTCACTCCCTTTCTATGCCCCTGATTCTATTATATTCACCAGTTTATTCTGTTCATCAGATTTTTTTTTATTCACTTGATTTTTAGATTCACTTGTTGATAGGTATTTGTTGTTCATAATTTTTATCTTTACCTTTTTCTTCTTCCTCTTCTTAAAGAATACCTTTCAGCATTTCATATAATACTGGTTTGGCGGTGATGAACTCCTTTAGCTTTTTCTTATCTGTGAAGCTCTTTATCTGCCCTTCAATTCTGAATGATAGCTTTGCTGGGTAGAGTAATCTTGATTGTAGGTTCTTGCTATTCATCACTGAATTTTTCTTGCCACTCCCATCTGGCCTGCCTGCATAGTTTCTGTTGAGAAATCAGCTGACAGTCAAATGGGTGTTCCCTTGTAGGTAACTGTTTTTCTCTCGCTGCTTTTAATATTCTCTCTTTGTCTTTTGCTCTTGGCATTTTAATTATGATGTGTCTTGGTGTGGTCTTCTTTGGATTCCTTTTGTTTGGGGTTCTCTGCGCTTCCTGGACTTATAAGTCTGTTTCTTTCACCAGGTGGGGGAAGTTTTCAGTCATTATCTCTTCAAATAGGTTTTCAATATCTTGCTCTCTTCTGCCACCCCTGTAATTCTGATGTTGGTACACTTGAAGTTGTCCCAGAGGCTCCTTACACTATCTTCAAATTTTTGGATTATTTTTTCTTTTTGCTTTTCCGGCTGAGTGTTTTCTTCTTTGTATTTTAAATCTTTGACTTAATTCTTGCGATTCTCTGGTCTGCTGTTAGGTCTCTGTATAATATTTTTTATTTCAGTCAGTGTGTGCTTAATTTCTTAGTTGGTCCTTTTTCATATCCTCGAGGGTCTCACTAAATTTATTGGCCTTTTCTAGAAAATTCTTGAAAAATCTTATAATCGTGGTTTTGAACTCTATATCCAGTCGTTTGCTTTCCTCCATTTCTTGCATTTGTGATCTGTTTCTTTGTCTCCGCATTTTGGCTGCTTCCCTGAGCTGATAGAGTGGCTTTGTGTGCTAGGTATCCTATAGGGCCCAGTGGCTCAGCCTCCCCAGTTACCTGAGGTGGACACTCTTGGTGCACCCCTTTGTGGGCTGTGTGCACAGTCTTGTTGTAGTTAAGCCTTGATTGTTGTTAGTATCACTGGGAGGAATTGACTTCCAGGCTAATTGGCTGTGAGGATCAGCTGTGTCTACGCTGGAGAACTTCTGTGTTGCAGACACCCTTATGAGAAAAGACTTGCTTCAGTGGGGCTTTGGTGCTCACTAAGTCTGCCCCCTGAGTGTGTCCCTTATGAATCTGAGGAGTTGTAATCTGGATGGTCCTACTCTGACCTCTGGGTACACTGGCTCTTGGATATCCAAGGAGGTGCTAATTTAGCCTCTGCTTGAGGTCACCCAACAGGAGCTGTGGAGAGATCTTCAGATTCCTCTTCTTTGTTTGGGTTTTGGAGGTGCCCAGATGAGGCCCAGCTGTGAAGCATTGCAAGGTGCTGTGTGGCCTTGGGCCTTCTTTTGGATGTTCTGGGTCTCTCTGAGTCAGCTGCAGTTTATTAGGTACCTTTAGATTTCAAAGGACCAGGCCATTCATATGCAAAAGCCTCTGCTTACAGCTTGGATGGGGTGGAGTCTCGGGGTGGAGCAAACAGCAATGGCTTTCCATCAGCCCTGCCCTAAGAGTCCCCCGGGTCTCGGTGTCCCTTGGTAATTGCTGCAAGCACCTCTGAGAGAAAGCTGCCCTCGAGTTCCACCCGCTGCCAGACAGTCCAGTTTCTCCCCGTATGAGTCTGGGTCCCCAGAGTTTTGCCTGGAACTGGAGTTCAGAGTGTCTCCCTGTGGATTGAAAAAGTCAGCTCTCTCTGCGTGCGCGCCTCCATACCTCTGCACTTTACTTCCACAGCTCCTCTGAGTCTCAGTGTGCTTTTCTCTTCCCTTCTAGTTGTAGAATTTCCACTTAGCCAGTCTCCTGTGGTTCTGGATGATGTCCGTTTTGTCTTTTAGTTGTAGTTTTGAAGTGGCTGTGTGATGCAGCAAGTTCAGGTGTTTACATATACCGCCATCTTGGTTTCTCCTCTATATTTTTTTATTGATTTCAGAGAGTAAGGGAGAGGGAGAGAGAGAGAAACATCAATGATAGAGAATCATTGATCAGCTGCCTCCTACACGGCTCCTACTGGGGATCAAGCCTGCAATCTGAGCGTGTGCCCTGAACTGGAATTGAACGCTCAACCACTGAGCCACACCAGCTGGGCTGATTCTTTTTAATTTTCTATTTTTTATTGAATTTATTTGGGTCATATTAATAAAAGTATATAGATTTAAGGTGTGCAATTCTATAATACATCATCTCTATATTGTATTGTGTGTTCACCACCCAACTCATGTCTCTTTCCATCACCATTTCATTTGATTCTTGTATGTGCCCTGACGGGATGGAACCAGCAATCTTGGCTTATGGGGACGATGCTTTACAAACTCAGCTACCGGGCCAGGGTCTATCAGAATCAATTCTTGATTTGATTATTTGACAGTAGTATGTTACATTGACTGTATTTAAGTCAAGGTGGGTTTTAAGGAGGAACTGAACCTATAAATAGCCTGTTATAGGTTAATATTTTTTTAAAAATAAATCTTTATTGTTCAGATTATTACAGGTGGTCCTCTTTTTTTTTTTCCCCCATAGCTCCCCTCCACCTGATTCCCCACCCCACCCCATGCCCTTACCCCCACCACTGTCTTCATCCATAGGTGTAAGATTTTTGTCCAATCTCTTCCCACACCCCTCACACCCCTTTCCCCCTGAGAATTGTCAGTCTACTCCCTTTCTATGTCACTGACTCTATTATATTCACCAGTCCATTCTGTTCTTCACATTTTTTATTCACTTGATTTTTACATTCACTTGTTGGTAGGTATGTATTTGATGTCATTTTGTTGTTCATAATTTTTATCTTTACCTTTTTCTTCTTCTTCCTCTTCTTAAAGAATACCCTTCAGCATTTCATGTAATCCTGGTTTGGTGGTGATGAACTCCTTTAGCTTTTTCTGGTCTTTGAAGCTCTTTATCTGACCTTCAACTCGGAATGATAGCTTTGCTGGGTAGAGTAATCTTGGTTGTAGGTTCTTGCTATTCATCACTTTGAATATTTCTTGCCACTCCCTTCTGGCCTGCAGAGTTTCTGTCAAGAAATCAGCTGACAGTAGTATGGATACTCCCTTGTAGGTAACTAACTGTTTTTCTCTTGCTGCTTTCAAGATTCTCTCTTCGTCTTTTGCCCTTGGAATTTTAATTATGATGTGTCTTGGTGTGGTCCTCTTTGGATTCCTCTTGTATGGGGTTTTGTGTGCTTCCTGGACTTACAAGTCTATTTCTTTCACCAGGTAGGGAAAGTTCTCTGTCATTATTTCTTCAAATAGGTTTTCAGTATCTAGCTCTCGCGCTTCTTCTAGCACCCCAAAAATTCAGATGTTGGTACGCTTAAATTTGTCCCAGAGGCTCCTTACACTATCTTCATATTTTTGGATTCTTTTTTCTTTTTGTTTTTCTGGTTGGGTGTATTTTGTTTCCTCATATTTCAGATCTTTGGTTTGATTCTTGGGGTATGTTGATCTGCAGTTGAATTTCTGTATATTCTTTATTTTAGACAGTGTATGCTTCATTTCTGACTGGTCCTTTTCCATTTTTTTGGCATTCTCATTAAGCTCCTTGAAGGTCTCATCAAGTTTCTCAGCGGTTTTAAGAAGATTCTTGAGTAACCTTATAAATGTGGTTCTGAACTCTATGTCATCCAGTAGTTTGCTTTCCTCTGTTTCTTTCATTCGTGACATGTTTCTTTGTCTCCGCATTTTGGCTGCTTCCCTGTGTTGATGGAGTGGCTTTGTGTGGTAGGTGACCTATAGGGGGCAGTAGCTCAGCCTCCCCAATCACCTGAGGTGGATGCTCTTGGTACACTCCTTTGTGGGCTGAGTGCAAAGTCTTGGTGTAGTTAAGCCTTGATTGCTGTTAGTACACTGGGAGGAATTGACCTCCAGGCCAATTGGGTGTGAGGACTCACTGTGTCTATAATGGAAGAACTGCTGCGTCACTTATGGATGTGAGGAGTTGAAATCTGGTGTCTCACACTGACCACTAGGTACACTGGCTTCTGGATCTCCAATGGGGTGCAGGTCAGCTACTGTCTCTGGCCACCCAGCAGGAGCTACAGCGAGAGCTACAGTTTTCTCCTCTTTAGCTTGGGATTTGGAGGTTTTGGAGCTGTCTTGACCCAGGCTGCAAGTTTGCTAGGTTAAGCTGCGATAGGACAGGCCATTCATATGCTAAATCCGCTGCTTGGAGCTTGGGTGGGTTTGTAGGTTGTGCGGGGTGGGGTCTCAGGGCGTCACTAGGCTAGGGCATGGCAAACAGTGATGGCTGCCAGTTAGCCGGTTCTGCGTCTCTGACCATGTCCCCGCGTCCCGTACCCCAGTCCGGTAAACAATTATTTCTGTGCGCAGCTCTGCAAGCAAGCCACCTCACTTTCCGACCAGATGGCAGACAGTCCAGCTTCTCCCCATAGGAGTTTGGGTCCCCCGCATCTCCCCAGAAACTGGATTTCAGAGTAATCGGGGGCCTGTCTCTCTTTGGGTTGAAAAAAGCAATGCGTGCTGCCAGCCCGGATCGCGTACCTCCATACCTCAGCGTTTCAGCGCTTGTGCACGTCTCAATGATCTTTTCTCTTTCCTTCTAGTTGTAGAACTTCCACTCAGCCAGCTTTCCCGTGGTTCTGGGTGATAGATGTTTTGTCTTTTAGTTGCAGTTTTGAAATTGTTGTTCGAGGCAGCAGTTTAGGTGTTTATCTACACCGCCATCTTGGATTCTCCTCTAGGTTAATATTTTTGTTGTATTGCTTTAACTGTTTTAGTTTCTAAAGCTTAGAAACAACTGGTTATTCATTTTTTGCTGCATCAATATATGAGAACTTTTAGCTGGTATAATGAGGAAGGGCTATTAGAATATGGCCAGAATAACTTGCTTGCTTAGAAAACAATGAGTAAAGCAGGTTGTGTTTTTTATTTTCAGAGAGAGAGAGGGAGAGAAGGCTAGAACACCTATGATGAGGGAGAATCCTCCTGCACGCTCCCTTGTGGGTATTGAGCCCGCAACCTGGACATGTGCCCTGGCTGGGAATCAAACCAGTGACCTCCTGGTTTACAAGTCAACTCTCAACCACTGCAGTATACAAATGGGGCTAGAGCATGTTTCAAGAGTTGGAGTTGCAAGACAGGTTGTTATTGGACAGTGGAATTACTGAGCTCTTACATTAACTTTTATAATTTAATTTCTTTAACAAGCTATACCACATTAGAGTGATTTATTACTTTTATTAGAGGAAGGGAGGGAGGGAGGGAGGGTGAGAGGGACAGTCAGTCATTTATGGGTTGCCTCCTGAATGCATCCCAGCTAGGGATACCAAAAACTTGGGTATGTGCCCCAATTGGGAATTGAACTTACCACCTTTTGGTGTATGGGACAGTGCTCCAACCAACTGAGCCACACTGGCCAGGGCTAGAGTTATTTTTATTTTTTAGTTAATCCTCACTGAGGATATTTTTCAATTGACTTTTATTTTTTAAATAACCTTTTTAAAAATATATATTTTTATTGATTTTAGAGAGGAAGGAAGAGGGAGAGAGAGATAGAAGCATCCACGATGAGAGAAAATCACTAATCTGATGCCTCCTGCAAGTCCCCCACTGGGGATCAAGCCCACAACCCGGGCACATGCTCTTGACTGGAATTGAATCTTGGACTCTTCGGTTCGAAGGCCGATGCTCTATCCACTGAGCAAAACTGGCTTGGGCTAAATACCTTTCTTTTATTGATTTGAAGAGGAAAGGAGACAGGGAAACATTAATGATGAGAATCACTGATCAGTTGCCTCCTGCATGCTCCACACCGGAATAGAGCCAGCAACCCGGGCATGTGCCCTTACTGGGAATCGAACTCTGACCTCCTGGTTCATAGGTCAACGCTCAACCACTGAGCCATGCCAGCCAGGCATTCTATTGACTTTTATTAGAGAGAGTGGAAGGGGGGAGGGAGAGAAAGAGGGATACATCAATGTGAGAGACATCTGTTGGTTGCCTCCCACACTGGTGGGTCCGGGGATTGAGCCTCTGACCCTTTGTTGCTTGGGCAGAAATTCTACAGTCTAACCACTGAGCACCACTGGCTAGAGTTGTTTTTTACTTATTGACAAACTGGTCCAAAGAGAAAAAAATAGGATAAAAAGCAAATCTTGAGTTGGTACTTTGTCCTCTCACTTAGAACTCAGGGTTATAGTTGTGCTTATTTAACCTCCATACTTTTCTGTGCCACTTTTAGGCTATCAAGTCCTTCCCCTTCCCCTCCCCCTCCCCCTCCCCTCTCCCCCTTCCGTCTATTTATTTTAATCCTCACCTGAGGATATTTTTCCCAGTGATTTCTAGAGAGAATGGAAAGTGCGGGGAGAGAAATACCGTGAGAGAGAGATAACGACTGGCTGCCTCCCACAAGCACCCCTGCCACGGCTGGGGAACCTGCAACCAATGTTAGGTTCTCTTGACCAGGAATTGAACCCAAGACCCTTTGTGGGGGCTGAGGCTTTAACCACTAAGCCAAACTGGACAGGGCTCAAGTACTTTATTGAGAGAAACAATTCTTATAAGGCAAAAGAGAACAAAGAAGCAGCATATTGTAGGGAGAGGTATTTCTTGAACTCATGAAAAGTAGATGCATAATGAGATAGTCTAGGACTTGAAAATACCTTATTATTTATAGTTTATACAACCTTTGGAAAACTGCTTTGCCATTTTCTCTGCAATTATATGTGCAGCAGTAGCTGGAACATAAAAAACCTCAATTGGCATTTGCTCTGAATGGTTATTTGAGAGTGAATGACTTATTTTGGTAACCTAAAATCTGAAATAGGATTTAGAGGCAGCTGTCTCAATATCCTTCTAGTCAGCCTTTTCTTTCATTTTCATTTTTTTCTCTTGCTTGCTTTAAACAGAGTAATGACCAGAACAAAATTACATAAACTTAAAAATACCCAGTGTTAAGGGGTGTTGTAGGAATTTCAGTTTTAGCCTTTTTATTTATTTATTTAATATATATTTTATTGATTTTTTACAGAGAGGAAGGGAGAGGGATAGTTAGAAACATCGATGAGAGAGAAACATCGATCAGCTGCCTCCTGCACACCCCCCACTGGGGATGTGCCTGCAACTCAGGTACATGCCTTTGACTGGAATCGAACCCGGGACTCTTCAGTCCACAGGCCGATGAGTCAAACCGGTTTTGGCGAGTTTTAGCCTTTTTAAAAAATTTGAGTTTAGAGCCCAGCTGGTGTGGCTCACTGGTTGAGTGTTGACCATGAACCAGGAATCTCCAGTTTGATTCCCTGTCAGGGCACATGACCAGGTTGCAGGTGTGATCCCCAGCAGGGGTTGTGCAGGAGGCAGCCGATCAGTGATTGTCATTGATGTTTCTATCTCCCTTCCTCTCTCCGAAATCAATAAGAACATATGTTTAAAAAATTGAGCTAGAGAAAGGGGGAGGACTAGAGAGAAACATCGATTTGTTCCACTTATTTCTGCATTCACTGGTTCATTCTTGTATGTGCCCTGACCATTGAACCCACAACTTTGAGGTATTGGGATGATACTTGAACCAACTTAGTTTTTAAAGTAATCAGAAGAAATGGGTTTAAAAAAAAACAAGGCTGAGAAAAAAGGAAGTTAGGGTGAGAAGCACAAAGCACCAGAAAAGAGGATTATCAATGTGGCCAATTAAAATATTTTGCCTGGGTCAGAAATAAAAATCAGAGGCTGGATTTGTTAATGGCCCTGTTTGCTATTGGCAGGGACTGACTTGAGAAATATGTAAGTGGCTGCAGTTGGGGACTGAAGAAATGAGGATGATTCCCTCATTTCTGATTAGGGCACTAGGGCCATTCAGCGAGACTGGAAATATCTGTTAAAGTAGCAAGTTTAGGAGGATGAGGTGGGGTAATAAGAATTTAGATTAGAAACAGTTGGGTTTGAGGTATTACTGAGGTGTCTAGGCCAGTGGTCGGCAAACTCATTAGTCAACAGAGCCAAATATCAATAGTACAATGATCGAAATTTGAGAGCCAAAGTTTTTAAACTTCTAATGCCACTTCTTCAAAATAGACTCGCCCAGGTCGTGATATTTTGTGGAAGAGCCACACTCATGGGGTCAAAAAGCCACATGTGGCTCGCGGACCGCAGTTTGCCAACCATGGGTCTAGGCGATACTACTATGCTGTAGACTATATGGGTCTTGATCAGGAGGGCCATTTGTATATTTATAACATTCACAGACTGTACAAAATTATCAACTTAAAAATTAGCTTGTTATATTTGGCCAAACTTTTTTTTTTGTTTGTACGTACAAAGCTGTTTTATTCAGCCGCAAAGTTGGGGAAAGGCTTCCAGTGGAACAGGTCAGAATCTCTCCTTTAAGTCCTGGCTACCCAAGAAGAGAAGGGGTCCTCATGTAGGCAAGCTGATTTTTTTAGCTTGGTCTCAACTGGCCATGGTACTATAAAAGAGACACTTGTGTCCTCTGTTTTGTTGTCAGGGATATTGTATCTAATTGATAATGAAAAGAAGCTCATTGGTTGGCTTCATAGTCTGCTGGTGCAGCAAATTTTGTGCAGGGGATGATGGGATGAGTTGTCAAGGACATTTGGTGTGCATGGATCCAATGTTTTCCATAAGTGGTGCAAATGTCCTTGGAAACTGGTGATTTAGCTATTGGACTACCTGGAAAGGTAGCCTTAACCTGTAAAGTGAGAAGACAAAGGAGAATATTTTTTTTGCCTCATGCCCTGCCTGACAACCAGCGGCCACCACTCTGCTCACCTTCTCTATCGGGTACTACTTCCCAAACATGTTTTGTTTTTAATCCTCACCCAAGGATATTTTTCCTTTTTTTTTTAAGAGAGTGGAAGAGAGGGGGAAAGACAGAAATATCAAGAAAAATGAACTCTGCCCTAACTGGTTTGGCTCAGTGGATAGAATGTCTACCTGCGGACTGAAAGGTCCCAGATTCATTCCAGTCAAGGGCATGTACCTTGGTTGTGGGCACATCCCCAATAGAGGGGGTATGCAGGAGGCAGCTGATCAATGTTTCTCTCTCATCGATGTTTCTAACTATCTCTCTCCCTTTCTGTAAAAAAGTCAATAAAATATATTAAAAAAGATAAAAATAACTAATAAAATAAAATCTTCTCTCTTTTTTTAATCCTCATCTGAGGACCTGCTTATTGATTTTAGAGAGAAGGGAAGGAAGAGTGAGAGACAGAGAGAAACATCAATGTGAGAGAGAAACATTGATAAGTTGTCTCCCCATATAGCACACGCTGACTAGGAATCAAACCCACAAGTTTACTATTGGTATGGAATGATGCTCCAACCACCTGAGCCACACCGTATCTCTTTAGGATATATTTGTTAATATCATTTACATTCTCTGATTTCTCAGTGAATTTCTTCAATGTTGCTGTGTAACTATTAAAATGCTAAGCTTTTTGTATGTTTAAATAAATTCACTTACTGGTTGTCTTTATTTTACCTCCATTCCTTAAGTGCCAAACAGGCAAACAAAAAGAAAACGTCCATCTTGTTAGATATGATATAAAAATACCATTATATTTATGATAATAGAAGCCATGCTATTGCCTTTTTTCTCTTTACTGTAGTTCACCCTATCTGTAGGGAATTAATTCCAAGACCCCCACCCCCAGTACTGTATTTGAAACAGTACCCAAATATTGAAATATTGAAACAGTATAGAACCCTATATAGTACTTTTTTTGTATATATACATCTTAATAAAGTCTAAGGTTTCTTTTTGGCATATCTGATTTGCTAGCAACAGTATTCTTGGTGCTTTGGGGCCATTAGTAAGTAAAATTAAAGTTACTTGGACACAAGCACAGAGATAACCGTAATGGTCCATCGGATACTAATATTACTCGGATAGCGTATACAGCCTGAATACACTGGGCAAAGGGATGGTTCATAGAATGGGATGGCACAAGATTTAAAAAAATTATTTCTGGAATTTTCCACAATATTTTTGAACTACATTTGACTGGGTAACTGAAATGAGAGCAAAACTGCACTATATAAGTTTTTATAAATTTTCAGTGATTGGCTTTATTATGACTATACTAGAGGCCCGGTGCATGAAATTCAGCATGGGTGGTGGGGGGGTGTCCCTTAGCCCGGCTTGTGTCCTCGCAATCCGGGTCCCCTTGGGGGATGTTTGGCCTAAATCGGCAGTCAGACATCCCTGGCAATCCAAGACGCATGCACCAGTGACCATACTTTTCATACAGGTGAAAGGCATCTTGCTGTTGTATGGACAGCTACATTTTTTTGCTCTGATTATAAAAATAGTACATAATATGATCCTTCTGAGGCAGTAGTACCATTTCTCTCATGGGTGGAAAAACTGAAGCAGAGAGAAGTTAAGTAACTGGCTTTGTCACACAGGTATAAGTGTCAGAATCAGGGCTGTCTACAAAATGCAAGCCAGAGTCCATGCATGTCATCACTGCATCATCCTGTTTTTTCAATGTTAGAGTAGCCTTGCCAGGTTTTAATTTTTAAATCTAAGAGGCTATTCCCAATATATTGGGTAGGATCCCTAGGCCTGGCCGGCAATTAGGGCCAATCTCTGGGGCAACTGGTGGGCAGGACAATCGGGCAGCCCCTGCTGGCACCCGCCTTGGCTGGCCACCTGGTGCTGCCCACTGGCTGGCCCCACCCCCTGATCACCGCCGCTGCCAGTTGCCTCCCTTGGGGGGCAGACGCTCAACGCAGGGCCATCTGTGGGGTGATTGGTGGATGGGGTGATCAGGTGGCCTCTGCTGGCACCTGCCTTGGCTAGTGGCCTGGTGCGGCCCTGCATTGAGCATCTGCCCTTGGTGGTCAGTGCGTGTCATAGCGACCAGTTGTTCCGCTGTTTGGTCGATTTGCATATTAGGGTTTTATTAAATTGGATAGAAGTGTGACTTGTGGTTTTTAGTGTTCCTGTATTTTGTGTAACCCTTTAAATACTAGAGGCCCAGTGCATGAAATTCGTGCATGGGGGGAGGATGGGTCCCTCAGCCTGACCTGTACCCTCTCCAATCTGGGAGCCCTGAGGGGATGTCCTACTGATGGCTTACACCTGCTCCCTGTGGTTCTCTGCTCTCTGCGGACCTGCCTGCTTGACACCGCCGCAGGCCCTGGTGTCTGCTCTCTGCAGGGACCCGCTTGCCCCTCGCCATGGCGAGGGCTAAAAGGACTCGGGGACTTCAGTGGGGCTGAGGGGACTGGGCGCCGCCATCTTGTGACGGAGTGATAGTCAATTTGCACATTCCCTCTTTATTAGAAAGGATTAGCAACATGCCCAGTGAGTGAAATAGATTTGAGATTTGTTGCTTTGTTTTTGTCAGATCTGGAGTTGGTGCTTTTACTATTGGTTAAAACTACTATTTTGGATTCTCTGGTTTTGTCCCTGTTTGTCTTGTTATTGATCATAACTCTAGAAAACCAAGAATCTTCATATATTAAAAAGGAAATTACTTGTGAGTTAATATCATAGAGGGAGCTTTTTAAAAACTTTCATTTCAATTGCTACAAAATAAAATAACTTGAAGTACAGAGATTGGCAGCGAATTCTCTAGTTGTGACAGTTTATTTGCTAGCTTAGCATCTGTTGCTGTGCATAAATTAGTCCTAACCGGTTTGGCTCAGTGGATAGAGCGTCGGCCTGTGGACTCCAAGGTCCCAGGTTCGATTCCGGTCAAGGGCATGTACCTTGGTTGAGGGCACATCCTTAGTAGGGGGTGTGCAGGAGGCAGCTAATTGATGTTTCTCTCTCATCGATGTTTCTAGCTCTCTCGCTTTTTCCCTTCCTCTCTGTAAAAAATCAGTAAAATATATTTTAAAGTAAATTAGCTACATTTTGAATTTGAACATAGCTGGCTGATAGTGAATTCCCGTTGGAATATTGTAGAAAGTTATATACATGGCACTAACTTGTGAAGTCCTCTTCATCTCATAAAGATTAAATAGTGACTGCTAAGAGACTTGTGAATGTATTGTTATTGTAGATAACATAAAGTCCTTATAGATATTAAAATTATTTTAAAGAATTTTTTGGAAATTTTAAAACCCTAAGAATCAGCAGGTGTTCCTATGGTACTAAAAACTTCCAGTCTTTTAGTAAATGGATCATTAGATGCACAAGGATATTCCAGACTATGTGTAAGACCGGTGTAATCTCATCTTCCTATTAAACTGATTCTTAAACTTGATGACCATCTAAATATATATATAAAAGTCTTAAGTGCCGAATGACTGGTCCGTATAATGCGCACTGACCACCAGGGGGAAGATGCTCAAAGCAGGAGCTGCCCCCTGGTGGTCAGTGTGCCCCCACAGCCAACCTCCTGCGGCCCATCCCCCCAGCCAACCGGATTGGCCCTGATCGCCGGCCAGGCTGAGGGGGACCCCAACTGTGCACGAATTCGTGCACTGGGCCTCTAGTTGTGTAATAATTTCACAGACCTTCAATTCTTATTTCTCATGACTTCTTGTCTTATTTGCTACCCCCCCCTTTTTTTTTTACAATGCCTAAATCTTTATTTTACTCTCAATAAATTGGAAATTTTGTTTTTTTGCCTTTATTTTTTCTTATGCATTTTTAGTACTGTTTCAGTCTTGGGAATTGAAGAAATCACATTTGTACTAAAGTATTCATGTTTTATTTGCAAAGCATGACAAACTATTCTGATCATACTTCCATCTTAATCATCTTGTTTGGATTCACCAATTGAAAATTAACTTCAATATCATCTTCTCAATATGTATATCATAGAAAGAATACTGTAAGTTTTTTTCTATATGTAATAGTATTTTATGGATATGGATTAGTTGTCTCTGTTGCTGAATATTGTTTTCCTGAGCCACTGCTAACAGAGAGTATGAAGCCCGCTTGGAAAGGTACAGTGAGCGCATTTGGACATGTAAGAGTACCGGAAGTAGTCAGCTAACACACAAGGAGGCCTGGGAGGAGGAACAGGAAGTTGCTGAACTGTGAGTAATAAAAACTGGTTTTCTAGCACCATCTTCACATTATTAGGAAAGGGGGGATAGAAAGTAAAGCAATATTTATATTAAAGTTTATGGGGCACAAACTGGAATTTGTTAAGTTAGTATATTGTATTAATGTCTAAGTGCCCTGGCGTAGTGGGATTTTGCTAGTAACAAAGTGTGTGGAATACATAGTTATGTGTTAGTAAATATTTTAAGCCTTGTGGGCCATATGGTCTTTGCCTTAGCTATTTAATTCTGAGGTTTTACAGTAAAAATAGCCATAGATAATAATACATAAGTGAATGGGAGTGACTGTGTTCAATGAGAGACACATCGGTTGGCTGCCTCCCGCATGCCTCAAGCACACAATCCAGGCATATGCCTAACTGGGAATTGAACCCGGGACCTCTTGGTCCATGAGATGATGCTCAATCCACTGAGCTACACCAGCCGGACTCAAGCTACTTTTAAAAAATATATATATATTTATTGGTTTCAGAGAGGAAGGGAGAGGGAGAGAGATAGAGATAGAAACATTAATGATGAGAGAGAATCATTGATCGGCTGCTTCCTGAACGCCCCCTTCTGGGGATCAAGCCCGCAACCAGGGCATGTGCCCTTGACCGAAATCGAACCCAGGACCCTTCAGTCCAAAGGCTGACGCTCTATCCACTGAGCCAAACCAGCCAGGGCTCAAGCTGCTTTTAAAAGAATTGAAACATAGGCTATCGACAGTATATGAGTGTTAATTTTGCACTATTTATTTGCCCATGTTGGGTATGATAATTAAAATTTTTTTTTTGGAGAGAAACCAAGATGGCGGCATAGGTAAACACCTAAACTGCTGCCTCGCACAATTTCAAAACTACAACTAAAAGACAAAACGGACAACATCCAGAACCACAGGAAAGCTGGCTGAGTGGAAATTCCACAACTAGAAGGAAAGGGAAAAGCACACTGAGACTCAGGGAGCTGCAGGAAGCAGAGGTACTGAGACGCGCGTGTGGAGAGGACTGGCAACTGAGTACGCAGCTGGCTTTCTCAAGCGGGGGGGGGATACAAAAGCTCCCGACTGCGCTGAACTCCAGTTCCAGGCGAGACTCTGGGGACCCAGGCTCATATGGGGTGAAACTGGACTGTCAGGAAAGAGATAAGCACACTGAGACTCAGAGGAACTGCGGAAGGCAGAGGTGTACCGAGGCGCGTGCGCGAAGAGGGCGGGCAACTGAGTACAAGACTGGCTTTCTCAAGCAGGAGGGAGACAAAAGCTCCTGACTGCACTGAACTCCAGTTCTGGGCGAGACTGGGGACTCAGACTCATTTGGGGAGAAACTGGACTGTCCGGCAGCAGGTGAAACTTGAGGGCAGCTTTCTCTCAGAGGTGCTTATAGCGATTACCACGGGACACTGAGACACAGGGGCCTATTAGGGCAGGGCTGATGGGAAACCAATGCTGTCTGCTCTGCCCTGAGACTCCACCCCATCTAAGCTGAGCACAGAGGCTTTTGCAAGTCCTGTCTCTTAAGGGTGTCTCCAGCACAGAAGTTCTCCCAGTGTAAACACAGCTGATCCTCACAGCCAGTTGGCCTGGAGGTCAATTCCTCCCAGTGATACCAACAACAATCAAGGCTTAACTACAACAAGACTGTGCACACAGCCCACAAAGGGGTGCACCAAGAGTGTCCACCTTAGGTAACTGGGGAGGCTGAGCCACTGGGCCCTAGAGGATACCTAGCACACAAAGCCACTCAGGGAAGCAGCCAAAATGCGGAGACAAAGAAAGAGATCACAAATGAAAGAAATGGAGGAAAGCAAACTACTGGATATAGAGTTCAAAACCAGGATTATAAGGTTTTTCAAGAATTTTCTAGAAAAGGCCGATAAATATAGTGAGACCCTTGAGGATATGAAAAAGGACCAACTAGAAATTGAGCACACACTGACTGAAATAAAAAATATTATACAGAGATCTAACAGCAGACCAGAGAATCGCATGAATTAAGTCAAAGATTTGAAATACAAAGAAGAAAACACTCAGCCGGAAAAACAAAAAGAAAAAAAATCCAAAAATTTGAAGATAGTGTAAGGAGCCTCTGGGACAACTTCAAGCATACCAACATCAGAATTATGGGGGTGCCAGAAGAAGAGAGCGAGCAAGATACTGAAAACCTATTTGAAGAAATAATGACTGAAAACATTCCCCACCTGGTGAAAGAAACAGACTTATAAGTCCAGGAAGCACACACAACCCCAAACAAAAGGAATCCAAAGAGGACCACACCAAGACACATCATAATTAAAATGCCAAGAGCAAAAGACAGAGAATATTAAAAGCAGCGAGTGAAAAACAGTTACCTACAAGGGAGTACCCATACGAGTGTCAGCTTGTTTTTCAACAGAAACTATGCAGGCCAGACGTGAGTGGCAAGAAATAGTCAAAGTGATGAAGAGCAAGAACCTACAACCAAGATTACTCTACCCAGCAAAGCTATCATTCAGAATTGAAGGGCAGCTAAAGAGCTTCACAGATAAAAAGCTGAAGGAGTTCATCACCGCCAAACCAGTATTATATGAAACGCTGAAAGGTATTCTTAAAGAAGAGGAAGAGGAAGAAAAAGGTAAAGATAAAAATTATGAACAACAAATACATATCTATCAACAAGTGAATCTAAAAATCAAGTGAATAAAAATCTGAAGAACAGAATGGACTGGTGAATATAATAGAATCGGGCATAGAAAGGGAGTGGACTGACAGTTCTCAGGGGGGAAAGAGGTATATGGGGTGTGCAGGAAGAGACTGGACAAAAATCATACACCTATGGATGAGGACAGTGGGGAGGGGTAAGGTCAGAGGATGGGGTGGGAACCAGGTGGAGGGGAGATATGGAGGAAAAAAGAGGAACAATTGTAATATGAACAATAAAGATTTATTAAATTAAAAAATAATAAAAAGAATTCTTTTTTGTTAGGTTAATAAGTGAAAAGTGCTACATCATGGTTTTACTTCGCCAGGGCATTGGAGTTCAAATTTTGGTTCCATCATGTTAACTTCCTGATTTATTTTCCTTATCCATAAAATGAAAATTCTAGAGAAGTAAATGAATGAAAGAATATTATTGGTTCAGACATAATACAAATACAAGCGTTATGATGTCCTTAACTAAAAGATTGGAAAAGGCTATGAATAAATAATGCACACCTAAAACAGGAAGTCTACTGCAAAAACAAATTAATGGGAAAATGACTAACCTTACTAATGATGTGCCTATTATTTTCACTTTACGTATGAAAATATTAACCTGGAAAGGTCAGTCTGACTTTATTAAGTTCTTTTTCCTGTATACTACATGGTTTTTAATCTTTGTATTCCCCAGTGCCTTGCATATATTTGTTAAAGATATCTTTGAATTGACCTGAATTAAAGCTGTGGAAAGGCTTTCTTGTATTTTCTTGATGATTAATAACATATTTGTTTAGTTTGAAGGAAGAGTTTCCTGCCTGGTATGAGAAACTTGTTCTGGAAATGGTTCACCATAACACAGCCTCCTTAGAGAAGTTAGTAGATACTGCTTGGTTGGAGATCATGACCAAATATGCTGTGGGAGAAGAGTGTGACTTTGAGGTAAGTGCTTATGTCTTTAAAAAATGAGATTTGATTCACTAGCCATATGTCAGGATTTTAGCGTAGAGTAGAGAATGCATATCTGTGTGTATAAAATTGTGTTATATGAAGTCTCTACTTAGTATTAAATATAAAGACCAACTTTTAGAATACTGGGCTAGTCGTTATTTTACATGTCCTGCAGATTCTGCACAGAAATGTTGAGGTGGTAAACAGGCTCAGATAATTAAATAGGTTTGTTTACAATGTTGTATCAATTATGAGTGATTTCATCTGTATGTGATGAAATATCTAACAGTGGCTAGTACTTCTCAAACTTTAGCCTAAATAAAATCACTTATTCTTAAACTATTTAAAAATATTGAAGAGACCCTAGCCGATTTGGCTCAGCAGATAGAGTGTTGGCCTGCAGACTGAAAGATCCCTGGTTCTATTCCCAAGGGCACATGCCCAGGTGTCGGGCTGAATCCCTAGTAAGGGGCGTGCAGGAGGCAGCTGATCATAATTCATCATTGATGTTTCTATCTCTCCCTCTCCTTTCCTCTCTGAAATCTATAAAAATATATTAAATATATATATACTGAAGAGGAGGGAATGTTTCCAAACTCATTTTATGAAGCCAGCATTACTTTGATACCAAAACCAGATAAAGACATTACAAAAAAAAAGGAAAACTTATAGGCCAATATTGTTGATAAATATAGATGCAAAAATTTTCAACAAAATATTAGCAAACTGGATTCAGTAATGCATTAAAAGAATTATATATGCCAAAACTGGTTTGGCTCAGTGGATAGAGCGTCGGCCTGCGGACTGAAGGGTCCCAGGTTCGATTCCAGTCAAGGGCATGTACCATGGTTGCGGGCATATCCCCAGTGGGGGGCGTACAGGAGGCAGCTGATCAATGTTTCTCTCTCATTGATGTTTCTGACTCTCTCTCTCTCTTTCTCTTTCTCTCTGTAAAAAATCAATAAATATATATTAAAAAAAAAAGAATTATATACTATGATGAAATGGAATTTATCTCAGGGGTACAAGGGTAGTTCATCATCCATAACTAAATCAGTGTAATACATTACATTAATAAAGTATAAAGACATACGACCATCTCAATAGATTGAGAAAAGGAATTGACAGAATTCAGCATCCTTTTATGGAAAAAATACCCTCATGTGAAGATTAACAAATGAAAAAGGAAATAGAATAGGGAGCCCAGAAATAAGTCCTTGATTATTTGGTCAATTAAGCTACAACAAAAGAGGCATCGATAGACAGTGCAAAAAAGATGAAATTGGATTACTTTCTTAGACCATATATAAAAATAAACTCACCTGGCCGTTATTGCTAAGTAGTTGAGCACCGAACCAAGGTTGCCAGTTTGATTCCCAGTAGGGCACATGCCTGGGTTTCAGGCTCGATCCCCAATAGGGGGCATGCAGAAGACAGCTGATCAGTGTTTCTCTACTTTTCCATTCCTCTTTCTCTAAAAATCAATAAAAACATTTAAAATCAAAACAAAAAAACACCTTAAAATAGATGAAAGATTTAAATGTTAGACCTGAACCATAAAATGGTAGACCATAAAACTCCTGAATGAAAACATAGACAGTAAACTCTTTGACATTGCTCTTTGCAGTGTCTTTTTGGATACCTGTTCTTTTTATAAAATTGATTTTAGAGAGAGGGAAAGAAACATTAATTTGTTTTTCCACTTATTTATGCATTCATTGGTTGATTCCTGAATGTACCTTAACTAGGGATCAAACTCGTAATCATGGCACATCCAGATAATTCGACCAACTGAAGACTACCTGGCCAGGGTTGGAAATATTTTCTCAAGAGAGGGAAACAAAAAAACAAAAACAAATGGGACTACATCAAACTAAAAAGAGTTTGCAAAGCAAAGGAAATTATTAACAAAATGAAAAGACAGCCTGTTGAATGGGAGAAGATACTCACAAATGATACATCCATAAGGGGTTAATATTCAAAATATATAAGGAACTTATACAAGTTAACACCAAAAAACAAGCAATCCAATTTAAAAAATGGGCAGAAGACTTTAACAGACATTTCTGTTACAGGACATATAGACCTTGCCGGTTTGGCTCAGTGGATAGAGTGTCGGTCTGCAGATGGATGGGTCTCAGGTTAGATTCCGATCAAGGGCATGTACTCGGCTGCAGGCTCCTCCCTAGCCTGCGCCCTGCTCAGGGCTCATGCAGGAGGCAACCAACCAATGTCTTTCTCTCACATTGATATTTCTATCTGCCTTTCCCTCTCACTGAAAATCAATGGAAAAATATCCTTGGATGAAGCTTAAAATAAATAATAAAAGAATAAAGTAAGTTTTAAAACACACAAAAGAGCACTAGAGGACATACAGATGGCCAACAGACATGAAGGTATGCTCAATATCACTAGTCATCAGTGAAATACAAATTAAAACAACGAAAGACTGCCTCACACCTGTCAGAATGGCTGTCATCAGTAAATCACAAGTGCTGGCAAGGATGTGGAGAAAAGGGAACCCTCATATACTATTGCTGGGATACTATGGAAAACAGTATGGAGATTCCTCAAAAATTAAAAATAGAGTTGGCATGTGATGCAACAATTTTACTTTTGGGTGTTTATCTTAAAACAAAACACTAAATGTATATGTACCCCTATGTTCGATGCAGGATTACTAGTAATAGCTAAACGCAACCTAGAGTAGATAATGGATAAAGATGATCTAGTAAATATATACAATGGAATAATATTTAGCAACAAAAAAGAATGAAACCTTGCCATTTGAGACAATAAAGATAGACCTAGAGGGTATTATCCTAAATCAAGTCAGAGAAAAACTTCACTTATACGTGGAATCTAAAGAAACAAAGTAAAGTAATAAACAACAGAAACAGACCCATGGATACAGAGAACAAGCTGATGGTTGGTAATGAGGAGGTTGGAATTAAGAAAAAGGAAAGTGCAAAACAAATGAGTTCTTTAGGAGAGTAATAGGTTGTGTACTGTCTTCCTAATTTGAATAAGAGTTTTATTCCCAAGTTTGATATGATCACCATAGGTTGACAAAGAATCTCACACACATACACATATACACATGGACATGGACATGACATAACTAATAGCCATGAGCCCACCAAATGAAAACAAGAGGCAAAGAGAAAAAATAGACACACAAAGACTTGAGGATAGATAAGAGATAAATAAATCGAGAGATGTATGCAGATACAAGGACACTTTTCTTAACATATCATCCTGTTTAATCTGCCTTTCTTGGGAAATAATAGCTGGCTCAACTGACCAGGAAGCAGCTGAATAATTGACCTTGGAAGATTTCTTGAACAGAAGGCTTAAATATATGACCATTACTACAGGCAAGGAGATAATAAAGCCTCATGTCAGGTGCCAACTTGTGGGTCCAGTTAATTATTGGCTTTAGAAAAGGGATAAAATCTTATCAACCTGGTCTGTCTATCAATCCTCTATGCTTCCCCATTTAAAAAAAAAAATCACTAGAGGAATTAAGCATATACATTCGTGAGTCCTATCCCCTAAGAGTTTGGTTCAGAAAGTTTTGGATAGGTTTTAAAAATTGGCAGTTTTACCAACTCCACTTATATGTGATGATGCTAACACTCTGGAAACAATGATTTTCATTGATGTTTCTATTTCTCTCCCACTTTCTCTCTGAAATCAATAAAAAAAATATTTTAAAAGCTTCTAGAAGTAGTAAGTGGCAGGATACAAGATAAATATACAAACACCAATTTGTATATATGTGTTTATGTATGTGTTAGCAAAAACAATTTGAAATTTAATAAAGCAATATTTCACTATCATCAAAAACTATGAAATACTATAGGAGTAAACCTGACAAAAGATACGCATGACCTATACCTAAAAATTATAAAACATTGCTGAGAGAACTTAAAGAAGACCTTAAATGATGGAGAGGTATATCTTGTTCAGTTCTTCCCAAGTTGATAATTTAGATGCAACTCAATTGCAATAAAATCCCAGGAGTTTTTTGTAGGAATTGCCAAGCTGATTGTAAAATTCACTTCAAAATGCAAAAAGAAAAAACCAACTAACCAAAACAACTTCGCAGAAGCACAACAAAGTTAAGCTAATATTGTCTGATTTTGAGCCTCCAAATTTTAAAGTATTTATATAGTGTGAAGTTGGTATAAGTATAGCATCCAGAAATAGACACACACACAGACACACTTGATTTTTAAAAATATATATTTTATTGATTTTTTTTTACAGAGAGGAAGGGAGAGGAATAGAGAGTTTAGAAACGTCAATGAGAGAACATCGATCAACTAACTCTTGCACAACCCCTGCTAGGGATGTGCCCGCAACCAAGGTACATGCCCTTGACCGGAATCGAACCTGGGACCCTTCAGTCCACAGGCTGACGCTCTATCCACTGAGCCAAACCAGTTAGGGCCACACTAGATTTTTGATAGAGGTTGAAAGGTAGTTAAGTGAAGAAAAGATAGTTTTCTCAATAGGTGGTTCTGATATTGTTGGATATCCATATATATAATTGAATTTTTATTAAATGGAAATTCTTGAACTTATTTTACACATGTCTGATGTTTGTGCAGTGATTGCCCTTTGGTCTTAGTACATTGGTACATGAATTATAAACTACATTGTGATAATTTTATTTTTTAAGATGTCATATTTTACTGGGTGAAAAAGGTGAAGGGCTTAAGTACAAAATGACAGTTACAGAATGACGGATGTAAATGACAGCATAGGGAATATGGTCAATAATAAAAACTGTGGTGTCAGGTGGGTACTAGACTTACCTTGGAATCACTTTGTTAATTATGTAAATGTCTAATCACTATGCTATATACACCTGCAACTAATATGATATTGAATGTTAGCTTTAATTGAAAAATAAAGAAAAACATAAGTATTGTAGAAAAAGAATAAAGTCAGGGAGCGAAATATATCATTAAAAAAATATATATATGTTTTTATTGATTCTAGAGAGGAAGGGAGAGGGAAAGAGAGATAGAAACATCAATGATGAGAGAGAACCATTGATCGACTGCCTCCTGCATGCCCCCCACTGGGGATCAAACCTGCAAACCAGGCATGTGCTCTTGAACATAATTGAACCCTGGACTCTTCAGTCTACAGGCTGATTCTTTACCCACTGAGCCAAACCAGCTAGGACGTAATATGTCATTTTTTAACATAGAAGTTTGAGAAATAAAATTGGAAAAAAAATCACTGTACTTGGTTGGTATTTTGAGGTTTAGTGAGTTTTTATTAGGTGTGGGGTGGAATGTATATTGACTAATATTTTAAACATTATCTTTAGGTTTTCTAGTTTTTATTTATTATCTCTGATTCTCATTCCTGTCTCCTTTGTAAGGTTGGGAAAGAAAAAATGCTCAAGGTGAGGATTGTGAAGATTCATCCTTTGGAGAAATTGGATGAAGAAGCCACTGAAAAGAAACCTGATGGTGCTTGTGATTCTCCCTCAAGTGACAAAGAGAATTCTAGCCAAATTGCTCAGGAGCACCAGAAGAAGGAGGCAGTTGTAAAAGAGGATGAAGGAAGGAGAGAGAATATTAGTATGTATGATGTTAGCTTTCCTTTGTGACTCTTAATATACACAAATCTTTTTGAGTTCTCTAACAAGTAATTTGTGATTTGTAAATGAGTTTTGTATGTAGCTATGCCTTTCTTTTGTGATTCAGCAAACAATTAAAATACGAAGTGCCTTGGCTGGTGTGCTCAGTGTTTAGAGCATTGCCCCATGCACCAAAAGGTCTTGGGTTCCATTCTAGTCAAGGGCATATACCTGGGTTGCAGGTTCGAGCCCTGGTCAGGGTGTGTGCAGTAGGCAACCGGTCTATGTCTGTCTGTCTGTCTCTCTCCTTCTCCCTCTTAACCCCGCCTCTGTCCCTCTCTCCCTAGCTCTCTTTCACTCTCTTTAAAAAACAAAACAAAAAAAACAATGAAAAAAATATCCATGGGTGAGGATTAACCAAAAAGGAAAAAATCAATAAAGCAAATAAAGAATTAAGTCTCCCCTGGGAAGGCATTTCCTCTTAGAAATCTGTGTGCAAGCACCTAGCTACTCAAGATGGCAAAGAAAGTTTGCTTTCCTTGTCTCTTTAAGTTGGAAAATACGTATGTCTGTGTGTGGAGAAGCGGGGTTAAAATAGAAGGGGCAAATTCTAATCTCCATTTCTCTTCACCATGCAAGCCAGTTGTGGTGATTCTAAGGTACTTCCTTTTATCTAAATCCTGTAACTTAAGTCCCTCCCACATGAGAGCTGCCAGAATTTTGCAACATTTTGATGTCTAAAACTAATTTTTTGGGACTTGGCCATTCTAACAATACTGTTTGAAAAGTTGAAGAATTGAGACTTTGCCCATTGGGAAAATTATTCAGCCTCTGAAACCTTCATTTGGAAAAAAAAAAGTCTGTGTAAATAAAAGAATTTGACTGGAAGAGATTACTTCTGTCTTAAAATATGAGTACTCAAAGGATTTGTGTATACTGATCCCCCTCCCCATGACTGTTAGATGATCAAATAATCTTAACCTTTTATTTAAGTGTTACACTGTTTGAATTAGAATGTTATATTAGAGTGCTATGCTCTCTGTTTTCCATTCTGTTTTTTCCAGGTATTTTGGATATGTGCAGATGTGTTTTAGAGGGACTTTCTTATCTATTCGTAACCTAGGGGAACAATTTAATTAATTAAAATTTCCCCAAGAGTACTTAATTGTTGTAACTGGTTCACTCCAGTTGTTGATACTTCAGTTTTGTTTTCCACTCTGTATTATGAATGTTAATGTTTATGTTTTTCAGTTTCTCCCTTCTTTTTGATACTGAAGTTTTCTAATATGTTCATTACTTAATATTTCCATGACTAATGTTAATAAATTTTTTGGTTAGGCATTGCCTGATAATGTATCTTCTAACATTTCTTCTGGAAACAGATCCGTGAATTACCAACAATATGTTAACAATTGTTAATTTTATGACTTTGGCGTCATGTACCAGGGAACTTCTAGTTTTAGGCTTTGGTTTTTTTATGAATGTTATATGCCTTAATTTAGTTTTTAATTATTGGAATATATATAATACTATTGCTAGTTTGTGGAAAGGGTGGTGGACAGGCTGAAGAATTAGTGTTATGATGTCTACTGAGTGTTTTCAGGGGAAAAATTGATTAGAATTTCCATAGAAATGATAGGCAAATTCCAGTATACTAAATCTTTTCTCACTAGGTGACCTTTCGTTCTACTTTATGGGGAAAAATGTATTAGACAAAAACTTTCAGCTTGTTCTTAACCTCCCTGTTTTAAATTTCTATATTCTTCCATCTGAGAAGGGAGCTAAAATACTTTGTCTTTGAATTCCATTTCCTCCTACTTTCTCTAGGGTTGAGTTAACTTTTATTATTCTACTCTACAGTGTTTTTTAACCCTCCAATTTTTTTTTTTCTTCAATTTATAAATGAAGCCCCATTTTCTAAAAACAAAAATATATCCTCCCTTGATTCTGTTGTTTCATTTCGGTCTTATTCATTCAAACCAAGATTATGAGATGTTGTCTCTACTTATTGTGCTATTATAGTCTAACTTCTGCTTCTTTACTCCTGACACTGTTGCTAATAAGATTTTAGATAACTCCCTACTTGCCAATTCCACTGATTTCTTCTATGTTTTGCTTTTCTGTTACAATTAACACTGTTGGCATAGTCATACCTTTAACTTATTTGATACCACAGTTTCCCTTAACCTTGACCCTAACCCTAATCCTTATCTGTTCTTTTGCCATCTTTAGAAAATATGCATCTGCTTACTTAGACCAAAAATCCTTTGTTTCCCTAGAGCTCACAGGATAAATTCCAGTTTCTTTAATCGGTATACAGGTTCTTTATAGTTTGCCCTTCTTACTTCTTTAGTCTGATTTTTTACTGTAGTCCCAATTATATTTACCCAAACCTCATTATTTGGAGTCTCTGAACAAGTCATGTTCTTTCTAGGCCCTTTCTGCCCTATCTTCCTAAGTTAAAACATTGCTGCTCACCCTCCTCATATTATTTTTGTGTACCCACCTTTGTAATAGTATTTACCACATTGTATTATAATTATTGTTGACTGTGCCCATAGACTTTAGCTTGTGCAGGTAAGGATTTTATGAATCATCTTGGGTGCCCCATCATTCAGTGCCTGATGCAGAGTAGGTGTTCAATAAGACAATTATGAATGAATGAATGAATAGAATTAAAAGAATTCTTATTTTCACTAATTTTCTAATGATTTTACTAGATGACAGAGCACGTAGATCTCCACGAAAACTCCCTACTTCATTAAAAAAAGGAGAAAGAAAATGGGCTCCTCCAAAATTTCTGCCTCACAAATATGATGTGAAACTACAAAATGAAGATAAGGTTAGTTGGCACTTTATATTAACCCTGTTCCATATAATTGATGTTTAAGAAAACATCATAGGGCTGGTTTTCTTAGAGAAAATGTGCTAAAGAAAAATGTAAATGAATGTGTTTCTGCAACAAATTCTGAATGGTTTTCTAGTTCTTTAGTCTTAGTTATTATGACTTTAAGTCAAACTGTATTTTCTTTCTTAGATTAATTGTTTTTTCCTTTTAATAGGACTCATTAAGGTTAGGAGTAATTTGCATTTGAGCTTCAAATTCAGTTTGAAAAATAAGAATCTGTTTCCAGCAGTTATAGACTTCCTGAGATAATAGCTCTTTCCAGATAAAAGTAGAGCAGTTTGTAATGTAATTAAATTTAGAAATTTAGTCAACAATCATCAGTGCTTTTACAAGGAATCTGTGGAACTAACAACCTAAAACAGTAAATAACCTTAAAGTAAATTAGTACTGTATTTTATTCTAAGATGTTCATCTTTTATATTTTTAATTTATTAAAATCAGTATATATCTTAAAATCAATTGGCATGAATATTTTTCTTAGTGGTGCATAAAATAATGTCTTTCATTAATAGCATCTTAGCGTCTATGAAATAATGCCATATTACTTTTAGGTACTCATACCTGTATGTAATTTGTTAGAAAGGAGGAGGATGGGAGGCTGTGTGTGGAAGGGAGCTCCACATTTTTCTTCACGTTTTAACTTTTATAGAAAAAACAGCTAACACCTGAGAAGTTTAATAATTGTCAAAGCTCCTAATTTAGTAAATGAGATTGGGACAGATTATAACCCAGATCTTTTGCTTCTTTAGAGTTTTTCCCCCCACCTCAAATTGTTAAGTTGTAAATCCATTTTGACTGTTTTATAGTGAACTAGAGGCCCGGTGCATGGCATTTGTGCACTGGTGGGGGCGTTGTGTTCCTCAGCCCGGCTTGCGCCCTCTTGCAGTCCGGGACACCTCCAGGGATGTCCAACTTCTGGCTTAGGCCCGCTCAGGAGCTTAGGCTCCCTCCATTTCTGCTGCACTCGCCAGCCATGAGCCTGGCTAAGCAGCACTCCCCCTATGGGAGCACACTGACCACCAGGAGAGAGCTCCTGCGTTAAGCGTCTGCCCCCTGGTGGTCAGTGTGCATCATAGGGACCGGTCATTCTGCCGTTAGGTCGATTTGCATATTAGGGTTTTATTATATAGGATGATCTGAAGACATACCTAAACTGTTAGGATTTATATATATATATATATATATATATATATATATATATATATAATTTAAAATATATTTCTTTATTGATTTCAGAGAGGAAGGGAGAGGGAGAGAGAGATAGAAACATCAATGATGAGAGAGAATCATTGATTGGCTGCCTCTGCACGCCCCCTACTGGGGATCGAGCCCGCAACCCAGGCATGTGCCCTTGGCCAGAATCGAACCTGGGACCCTTCAGTCCACAGGCCGGCGCTCTATCCACTGGGCCAAACTGGCTAGGGCTCTTTATATTTTAAAATTAAATGTTATATGCAATTTTTCGCTAAAAGTTTCTTCCTCATTTAGCAAGGTAACTGGTTAAAACATTGCTAGGGAGTCTCAACCACTTTTCTAATTATCATTCATATTCTTATTGTTGAATGTAAATTGTTTTGTTCACATGTAGTAAATACTGTTCATAGGAAGATGGAAAATACAAATAAGAAAAAAGACATCTTGAATCCCATACACAGAGATGATAATTAATGAATATAGTTGTGATTAATGGTGGTTGTTAGCTTTTAAGTGACTTAAAAGTAGGAATATTTGCCCTGCCAGTATGGCTCAGTGGTTGAGTGTCGACCCATGAACCAGGAGGTCAGAGTTTGATTTCTGGTCAGGGCATATGCCCAGGTGGCAGGCTTGATATCCAGAAGCAGCCAGTCGATGATTCTCTCTTGCCATTGATGTTTCTATCTCTCTCTCTCCCTCTATGAAATCAATAAAAACATATTATAAAAACAATTAAAAGTAGGAATATTTTATACATACTATTTTGTAGCTTTTTTCATTTTCTCTCTGGTAACTATCTGTAATGTAACATTCTTTGAATAAAGTATTTTCAGGTTGTGGTGTATATGATAGTCACCAAGAGAGTTTATGAAAAAAGTAGTAGCTCTTTCCAAAAGCGGCCAGATGTGACCTGTGAAAATAGTTCGTTATTCACTTGACCCAGAAAACCCCACAGAATCATGCAAATCAGGAAGTTCAAATTTTTAAGTTCACTTTAAGAACATGTGAAACTGCCCAGGCCATTGAGGGTATGCATATCTGAAAAATCACCAAGTATCTGAAGGATGTTAATTTACAGAATATGTGCCATTCCATTGTTACAATGGTGAATGGGTGGATGTGTCCAGTCCAAACAGTGAGGCTGGACATAGGGTCTGTGGCACAAAAAGTGCCAAATTTTTGCTGCACATGTTTAAAAATGCAGAGAGTAATGCTGACCTTTAGGGTTTAGATGTAGATTCTCTGGTCATTGAGCACATCCAGGTGAACAAAGCTCCCAAGAGGTGGTGCAGAACTTATAGAACTCTTTGGTGGATTAACATGTTAAGCACCATGTCAGTCACCGGTGACTGAAATGGGAAGGAAGACAAAACAGGCTTGGCGCTTAACATGTTAAACTATATATGAGCTCTCCCTGCCACATTGAGATGATCCTCACTGAAAAAGAGCAAGATGGTTCCTAAACCAGAAGAGGAGGTGGCAAGAAGAAAAAGATAACCCCAGAAAAAACTGTAGAAACAAAAACTTCATGGCCCAGGAGCAAATTCAGCATAAAATCTTATATATACATAAAAGCCAAGTGACCAGAACCATGGAATGACTGGTTGCTATGACGACCAGTTGCTATGACACATGCACTGCTGAGGTCAACTGGCTCCCCCAACCTCCCACAGGCCCTGCCCCCATCCCTCCCATTGTGGGCAGTCAGCCAAACGCCTGTGGCCCCTCCCCTGGGCCAGACCCCCACCCATGCATGAATTCGTGTACTAGGCCTCTAGTAAGTAATAAAAGTAAAAGCAGGAAAAAAAAGTTGGTGCTTAGGCTCTACTGCCAGACATTTTATTTTATTCTTATTTTTAAATATATTTTATTGATTTTTTTACAGAAAAGAAGGGAGAGGGATAGAGAGTTAGAAAGTTAGAAACATCAATGAGAGGGAATCATCGATCAACTGCCTCCTGCACACCCCCTACTGGGGATGTGCCTGCAACCAAGGTACTTGCTGCAATCGAACCTGGGACCCTTCAGTCCGCAGGCTGACCTTCTATCCCCTGAGCCAAACTAGTTAGGGCTACTGCCAGACATTTTAAAAGTATGCTTGTATTGACTTTTAGAGAGAGGAAGGGACACAGAACCATTGATAGTGTTGTGAGAGAGAAACATCGACCAAACACACCCGTACACACCCCAACCAGAGATCAAATCTGCAACCTCAGTTTATGACCTGACCAGGAATCAAACTGGCAGCCTTTCAGTGCATGGAATGATGCTCAGCCAACTGAGCCACACTGGCCAGTGCTAGCATATGCATTTTAATAGCTCCCTAGATCAGCGGTCGCCAACCTTTTGGACCTCACGGACCATCAGTGGTCTATAGACCACCAGTTGGTGACCACTGCCCTAGATGATTCTGATAAATTTCCCTTGATTAAGAAAAGTATTTTACCCCATGGCTGCAGGGTGTTCATTATGGATATATTTTAATCGTAAAAATGAATTCTTTATTGAAGATGTTTATGTAGTCCTCCCACCCTTTTTTCTGCTTTTATAAGCAGTTGATGACTGGTCCATTTATTTCCAAATTTTTTAATATGAGAATTTGTTGATTCAATGAGTATATACATTTTTAGGACTTTGATACATATGGACAGATTGCCTGGGGATTAATTAACATTCTGTCTCTGACAATTATTCTTTTTTTTCTTCCTGGTTTTATAGCTTTATTTTATGGATGGAATTATGATTTTTCTGGAGACAACATAAATCTTTGTTCTCATTGGTTAATTGTTCTTTCACCCTAGTGATGAGTTGTTTATATTTGTTAACCTAGATCATCAGTAATGTGCCAGCAGACAGCTTGATTCGTACAGAACGCCCACCAAATAAGGAGATACTTCGATACTTTATACGGCATAATGCCTTACGGGCTGGCACTGGTGAAAATGCACCTTGGGTGGTAGAAGATGAATTGGTGAAGAAATATTCCCTACCTAGCAAGTTCAGTGACTTTTTACTTGATCCATACAAGGTAAGGCCACTTAATTTTTGGATAACAGGATAGAACACTATTAGATGAGTTTTTTTCCCCCAGATGGGTCCAATAGGATTAGATTTGTAGCAGATTTTGAGCTCGAATATCAGATAAGGAATTCAAAAATTTTCAGATATCTATTTCATACAGGTTGTGATCTGTGGGGTTGGTAGGGGAGAGGTAACGTTGAGTATCTCCCCTAGTTCAATTTATTTTTTACATAATTAAGAAGCAAACTACATACATGTACATTTTAACCTCTGATCCTTCTTGTAATGAGGTATGGTGTAAACACAAAGTTTGCAAATTGAATCCTAAAAATGAAAACTAATTTTGTACATCAGAAAAGATGATCAAATATACTGGTAGCCTTGAAAAAGGACTTGGAATAAGTATTACTTTGTATGTCAGGTGAGTAGAAAATATAGGATTTTCCTCTTGAGAACATGGTTTTTTCTTTATTTCATTTGATCTTCAGAACATTATTATGAAGTTGTATATTATGTAAAAATATGTTAATCTTATTTTCCAGATGGGGAAACAGAGGCTAGTCTAATTAGAAGGAATAATAAAGTGAATAACAAAAGCCAAGACATTGTCCTTCGATTTCTGGTTATCTTTTCCATCTTAAAGTTTCTCCAATGAAATTATAATGTAGTTTGTGAGAGTTTTTTTATATAGGTTGTGAGAGTATTTATGTTTCTTGTGTTGGTAAATTTACCTATTTGCATCCTGATGTTTTCATCTTCGTCTCTGGGCCAGAAGGGGAAGGAGAGAGCCCCTGGTCCATTAAAATAAAGTCTGAGTTCCAGGATTTTTTCTCCCCCACCTTATTTATTTATTTTTTTGTAAGGGAACATTTATTTGGTAAATTACAGAGGTAGAAAAGTAATTCCTGGAAGAAATGGGCTTAGGAAACAAGTTATAGAGGTAAAGGAAGGGCCCTTGGAATTTGGGAGTGAGGAAGCTAATGATAACAAGCCAGGAATCTAGGGCAGAGAGAGTTTGGGGGAGGGAAGGGAAGAGAAGGGAAAGGCATGAGCATACTTTCAGGAGGTAGAGCACCCCCTTCCTTTTTAAAAAATGTATATTTTTATTGATTTCAAAGAGGAAGGGAGAGGGAGAGAGAGAAAGAAACATCAATAATTAGAGAGAATCATTGATTGGCTGCCTCTGCACTCTCCCCACTGGGGATCAAGCTGGCAACCCTGGTCATATAGGTCAATGGCCAGCCACTGAGGCTCCCTCCCTTGTTTATTTGTTTGATGGTTTGTTTTTAATGTATTTTTTATTGTTGATAGTATTACAGATACCTCCCATTCCCCCCTTACCTCCTCTCCTCTCCCCACCCCCCCCACACACACCCAGGTCTTCACTACCCTATTGCTCCTGTCCATGGGCTATGCATATAAGTATATATGTTCTTTGGTTTATCTCTTGTTCCTCTAACCCACATCAAGGTATGTCAGTCTGTGCCATGTCCCCCTTGTTTTTTTAAATATATTTTATTGATTTTTTACAGAGAGGAAGGGAGAGGGATAGAGGGCTAGAAACATCGATGAGAGAGAAATATCGATCAGTGGCCTCCTGCACACCCCCTACTGGGAATGTGCCTGTAACCAAGGTACATGCCCTTGACCGGAATCAAACCTGGGACCCTTGAGTCCGCAGGCCGATGCTCTATCCACTGAGCCAAACTAGTTAGGGCCCTTGTTTTTTTAAAAACTATATTTTTTATTGTTGATGCATCCCTTGTTTTTAATTGTGAAAAACTAAGGATATCTCTAGTCATGTAACTAAATTATTGCAATTATCTTAGGTTGATTTTGCTGACAAAAGTATATTGAGAAATAAATTTATTTAATCATTGATAAAAACTTCTAACCATAGTTGAGCATTTAGCATGTTTTCTTATTCTAGACCAGCATGATTGAGTATTACCTTTCAGTATGCTCTTTAAATTTTTATTATTTGTGAAAAAGAAGAATTTAGGAATTAATTGGCTTTTTCTAGATCGGGACTAAAATTTCCATGTAACTATAGTACACCTAAGTTTTTTCCTTAATATTTTTATTTTCTTGGTATTTTTATTTACTGAGGGGACATTTTAATACATTATCATTTCTTTTTTTTTTTTCTTAATTAAATCTTTATTGTTCAGATTATTACAGGTGTTCCACTTTTTTTCCCCCCCATAGCTCCCCTCCACCTGATTCCCCACCCCACCCCATGCCCTTACCCCCCGCCACTGTCTTCATCCATAGGAGTAAGATTTTTGTCCAATCTCTTCCCGCACCCCTCACACTTGCTTCCCCTGAGAATCGTCAGTCCACTCCCTTTCTATGTCCCTGATTCTATTATATTCACCAGTCCATTCTGTTCTTCAGATTTTTTATTCACTTGATTTTTAGATTCACTTGTTGGTAGGTATGTATTTGATGTCATTTTGTTGTTCATAATTTTTATCTTTACCTTTTTCTTCTTCTTCTTCTTCTTAACGAATACCCTTCAGCATTTCATGTAATCCTGGTTTGGTGGCGATGAACTCCTTTAGCTTTTTCTTGTCTGTGAAGCTCTTTATCTGACCTTCAACTCTGAATGCTAGCTTTGCTGGGTAGAGTAATCTTGGTTGTAGGTTCTTGCTGTTCATCACTTTGAATATTTCTTGCCACTCCCTTCTGGCCTGCATAGTTTCTGCCGAGAAATCAGCTGACAGTCGTATGGGTACTCCCTTGTAGGTAATTAACTGTTTTTCTCTTGCTGCTTTTAATATTCTCTCTTTGTCTTTTGCCCTTGGCATTTTAATTATGAGGTGTCTTGGTGTGGTCCTCTTTGGGTTCCTCTTGTATGGGGTTCTGTGTGCTTCCTGAACTTGTAAGTCTATTTCTTTCACCAGGTAGGGAAAGTTTTCTGTCATTATTTCTTCTAATAGGTTTTCAATATTTTGCTCTCTCCCTTCTTCTGGCACCCCAAAAATTCGGATGTTGTTTCGCTTAAAGTTGTCCCAGAGGCTCCTTACATTATCTTCATATTTTTGGATTCTTTTTTCTTTTTGTTTTTCTGGTTGGATGTTTTTTGTTTCCACATATTTCAGATCTTTGGTTTGATTCTTGGGGTATGTTGATCTACAGTTGAGTTTCTGTATATTCTTTATTTCAGACAGTGTATGCTTCATTTCTGACTGATCCTTTTCCATTTTTTTGGCATTCTCATTAAGGTCCTTGAAGGTCTCACTAAGCTCCTCAGAAGTGTCATCAAGTTTCTCAGCGGTTTTTAGAAGATTCTTGAGTAACCTTATAAATGTGATTCTGAACTCTATGTCATCCAGTAGTTTGCTTTCCTCCGTTTCTTTCATTCGTGACATGTTTCTTTGTTTCTGCATTTTGGCTGCTTCCCTGTGTTGATGGAGTGGCTTTGTGTGGTAGGTGACCTATAGGGGGCAGTAGCTCAGCCTCCCCAATCACCTGATGTGGATGCTCTTGGTACACCCCTTTGTGGGCTGAGTGCAAAGTCTTGGTGTAGTTAAGCCTTAATTGCTGTTGGTACGCTGGGGGGGGAATTGACCTCCAGGCCAATTAGCTGTGAGCATTCCCTGTGTCTATAATGGAAGAAGTGCTGCGCTGAAGACACGCTTATGGGGCAGGACTTGTTTCAGTGGGGCTTTGGTGCTCACTGAGTCTGCCTCTTGAATGTGTCACTTATGGATGTGAGGAGTTGAAATCTGGTGTCTCACACTGACCACTAGGTCCACTGGCTTCTGGATCTCCAATGGGGTGCAGGTCAGCTACTGTCTGAGGCCACTCAGCAGGAGCTACAGCGAGAGCTGCAGTTTTCTCCTCTTTGCTTGGGGTTTGGAGGTTTTGGAGCTGTCTGACCCGGGCTGCAAGTTTTCTAGGTTAAGCTGCGATAGGGCAGGCTTTCTTATGCTAATTGAGCTGCTTGGAGCTTGGGTGGGTTTGTAGGTTGTGTGGGGCGGGGTCTCAGGGCGTCACTAGGTTAGGGCGTGGCAAACAGCAATGGCTGCTAGTAAGCCGGCTCTGTGTCCCAGACCACGTCCTGGAGTCCTGTGCCCCAGTGCCGTAAACAATTATTCCTGCGCGCAGCTCTGCAAGCAAGCCACCCTCGCTGGCAGACAGTCCAGCTTCTCCCCGTAGGAGTTTGGGTCCCCCGCGTCTCCCCAGAGACTGGATTTCAGAGTAATCGGGGGTTTGTCTCCGTTTAGGTCGAAAAAAGCAACGCACCCAGTCGCCCGCTGCCAGCCCGGATCACGCGCCTCCGTACCTCAGCTTTTCAGCGCTCGTGCACGTCTCAATGCTCTTTTCTCTTTCCTTCTAGTTGTAGAACTTCCACTCAGCCAGCTTTCCCGTGGTTCTGGGTGATAGACGTTTTGTCTTTTAGTTGCAGTTTAAATTGTTGTGGGAGGCAGCAGTTTAGGTGTTTACCTATGCTGCCATCTTGGATTCCTCCCAATACATTATCATTTCATTGCTGTAAGTTTTGGAACTGATGGCTTTTGGTGGTTCTAACATGAGATTACTATCTATACTGTATGAGAACCCTATATAAAATGATCTCTGAATGGGTTTTAGATTCTTGGATCGTTTGAATCCTTTAATATTTTTCTCTTTATTTTATAGCTGTCTTTTATGAATTTTAGTTTATTGATTAAAGTATGTGACCATGCTCTAGCTTGTTTGGTTCAGTGGATAAAGTGTTAGCTTGCAGACTGAAGGGTCCCAGGTTCAAGTCCAGTCAAGAACACATGCCCGGGTTGCAGGCTTAATTCCCATTGCGGGTGTGCAAGAGACAGCCTATCAATGATTGTCTTATCATTGATGCTGCTATCTCTCTCTTCCTCTCCCTTCCTCTCTGAAAATCAACCAAAATATGTAAAAATAAAAATAATTTTAAAAAGAAGTACATGAATAACATGAAAGGACTGAGTATTTATGGGTAAAACGGTCTTTGGAGTTTACTGAATGAAAAAGTTTGATCTACTCTCTCTAAAAATCGATTGAAAAATGCCCTCAGGTGAGGATTAACGAAAAACTAAAAATAAATTCTGCTTGTTAGGTAGAAAAATGCTACTGACAGTTGAGTTTAGAGGATAACCTTTTTTTATAGGCCTAATGACTTTGAGGAATGTTTTATAAAACAATTGGGTAATAAGATAATTGTCATTTAAGATGAAATCAAACATCTTCATTCATTTCCCTTTGTAATACATGCAGCTCTAATGTTTTGTTATTCTGTCCATAATGTTTGAACTCTTTTTTGAACTGTTATAAAGGGCTTCATGTCACTCTGGCCAGTGTGGGTCAATGGTTAGAGCATCAGCCACTAGTGGGGAAGCTTTTAGATAGAGACATAACAAGAAAATAACACTTTTTAAATTGGGAATCCTTAATTGGGGTAATTTAGTATCGTTTTTAATATATTTTAAAAACATTATTTTGAAATAATTTCATGTTGAAAAGTTGACAAAATAATAAAGAATTTCCCTTCATGTAGATTGTATTCCAGGTAGATTTCTCAAACGTTAACACTAACCATATTTGTTTTATTATTTTCTCTTTTAATACATACATACATACACACAAAAATTTTTCTTTTCTGAGACATTTGAGAGTAGGTTATAAGATAGGATGCCCTTATTATTATTTTTTGTTAATCCTCACCTGAAGATATTTTTTCCATTGCTTTTTGGAGAGAGTGGAAGGGAGGGAGGAGGGAGGGGGGAGAGGGACACAGAGAAATCAATGTGAGAGACATAACTCAACTGGTTGGCTCCTGTACATGCCCTGGAGGGACAGGAATCCAACCCAAGACCCTTCAATGCATGGGCTGTTGCTCTAACCACTGACCCACACCGGCCGGGGTGACAGGATTCCCTTTTAAAAAGTATTTCAATATGTGTTTCCTAAAGACAAGGGTGTTTTCTAATATAACTCTAGTATAGTTATCAAATCAATAAACTAACTTGATCTACAGTTTTTACTCAAATTTTGCCCTTTATCCCATTAATGTCCTTTTAGCCGCCCCTCCACCCCCCAATTTTGTTTTGGTTTCAGTCGGATCCATTTACTTGTTATTGATTATGTCTCTTTAATCTCCTCTAATCCAGAACAGTCCCTCAACTTTTCTTTGTCTTTTAAAGACCTAATTATTATGGTCTTCAATTTGGATTTACTTTCTCATGAGTAGATTCAGTCTATGAATTTTTGGTAGGAATGCCACAAAAATGATGTTATATTCTTCTCAGTGAGTTGTATGAGAAGGCACATGATGTAATCTTGTCTCATTACTGGTGATATTAATTGTTATATATTTTAAAAGATGTTTCTTATCTCTCCTAATAACTAATGTTTCAAGTAAGTGTTCATAGCCCTGAGATTTTTCTTTAAATTTTAGCTCTTGAAGTTTGTTTATGAGGTGGAGACTAGAGCAGAAGTATTTAAAAATAAATTATATTATTTTTCAAAGCACTTAAAATATTTTATAGTCACACATTTCACAAATTTGCTGATAAAGGCATCTAGAGATTGAGACAAGCCCATTATGTGAATGTTACCTTGAAATTCCTAATAATGGTTCCTAGGGTGAATGAGAAGAATGAAATAAGGATCAGAATATACACTGCCAACATTTTCTAATTTATGATTTTTGCTGCTTACTGATATGTTAAATTTAGCATCTGAATGAGCTTCTCTAAATAAAGGTTCTTTATTTTTATCTTATTAGATTTTCTTATTTGTGGTAGTGGTTTGTTTCTGGTGACAGGGAACAAGTATAGAATTGTATACACTATTTTTCTTAACAGTTTCTCATGTTTTGAGACAAATATTTTTTCTTGTTTAGCAATTAGGAAGAGCCTTTGCCCCAAACTGTAGTACTACAATCCAGACATCCATTCTTTTCTCCCTTGCTATACACTACGCTAGTAGATTACTTATGCGGAATGGGGGATAGGGGAGACCCTTAGCACATAAGTGGTTTTATACTTTTTCAGATTCCCCTGAGTCCAGCCATGCCGGCTCCCATTTGGCTGTGACTGCCCACCCAGCATGCCCTGTGCTGAGATGATCCAGTTACTGAAGGACTACTCACTCGGGGAGCTGGCCTGTTGGGAGGGGGTTGGGTGAGTTAATTTCTTTCCTTTTTTTTAAATCCTCACCCGAGAATAAGTTTTTATGGTTTTTAGAAAGAAAGGGGGTGGGGGGAAAAACATTGATATGAGAGAAAAACATCGATCGGTTGCCTCCAGCACCAGCCCTGACCAAACGGGCAACCTTTTGATTTAAGGGACAACGCTCCAACCAACTGAGCCACCGGGCCAGAGCTTCTTTCATTTTTAAGAGGAAAAAAAAAAAATCATGTATATTGGCAAAACCACATCTTACACATAAAAATGGGTAGCTGGACCCTTGCATGGTTAAGCCACCCCAGCCTTTTCTTGCATTATTTCTGCATAACACAATGCTTCTAAGTAGAAGAAATTTAAAGAAACTTATGCTAAATTTGACTTTTAAAAATTTTTTAATTTTTTGACTTTTTAAATAGAAAGAAATACAACCAGTAAATTTGGAAGAGAGATCTAATTGTAAAAGATCCTATTAAAAATATCTTATTTAAAATAGTAAAAACGATACATAGACTCATATTAGTCTCCTTTTTAGTGATACATTTCGTTTTAGAATGACTTTAAATAAAATCTGTCATCCTGATCATTAGAAAAAGTGGCAGTCTAATTTGTTTGTACTCTGAAGATTTTTCAAGGCTTGCTGAAGAGGATGGTTAACTCTTCTCTTGGGAGTAATATATTTGTCTTTAATTTCTGGCAGGGTAGCGTTTAGTCTGACTCTGACAGCAATTTTCCACTGTTGTGCCATGGCACACTGCAAGAGGCACACTGTGTGCTGCAAGAGTTTTTTAAATATGCAATAGCTGACTGTTTAATCAGGGGCACTGACTTCTTTTCCTTAGATTGTCAAAAAAATGACAGCAGTCAACACAACAAATGAATCAAAATTATGCCAATTTTTCTTTGGTCAGATTAGCAAAAAATATATTATTTGGTGTGCTGCAGAATTTTAGTAATTAGTTTGTATATGCCATGAGATGAAAAAGGTTGAAAATAACTGCTCTGTAATTCATAGAATAGTCTTGAAATATGATTCTCTTTGGAGTATTGGTGTTATCACTGTCCATGAGGAAAATGCAGTCTTACATTAGTTATCTTTGTTTATTCTTTTTAACCTTTTGAAATTTATTTCTGGAGAAGAAGAACTGGGAAATTCTATTTCTGTGAAAAGTATCCCCTGAAGCACTGATAGTGTTTCTTTTTATGTTAACTATGCAACTATTTTGTCATTTTATACTGAGGCTAATAATTAAAACCAATTTTTTAGTCAGGCAACAAAAACAGCCAGCTAGAGGAACAGTAACCTACAATTGCCTATAATTCTTAAAAGGCAGATTGGCCTTTACACAGAACTTGGCCAGAAGAAGTATAAGGCCACTTATTTATTGCAGACTGTATTTATGTCTCTTGTGCTGCCTTGGTTCTGTGAGCTTGTTTCTCTTATTATATTCTTCTTGTGTACTTGTTTTTGGCATTGTAGTACACCTTATTAAATTTTACTCTACCTGCTTGTTTACTCTTAACGAGCATAGGTGTTTTTCTGTATCATCTCCGGGATTTATTTCACCATAGCCATTTTCCTGTAGCCTTTTTAAAGGGGCTCACAGTTTAATATTCAATAGTCTTTAGGTGTTTCCTTGCCTGTAGTCTGATTTCACACTAACCTATCTTACTGACTGCCTTCAGACTGCTTTCCCGCTATGTATGTATATATTTACTTACTTAGATCTGTTGTTCCACTCATCAATGCATTGACTGGTTGATTCTGACTGGGGATCAAATCCACAACCTTGGCATATTGGGACAATGTTCTAATCAACTGAGCTATCCAGCCAAGGCCAGACTGTTTCTTTTATTAAATATATTTTTACTGGAGGCCTGGTGCATGGATTCGTGCACTGGGGGTGGGGGGTGTCCCTCAGCCCGGCCTGCGCCCTCTCACAGTCTGGGACCTCTCGGGGGATGTCCACCAGCCGGTTTAGGCAGTTGGACATACCTCTCACAGTCCAGGATCCCTTGCTCCTTACTGCCAGCCTGCAGCGGAGGTGGGAGAGCCTCCTGCCACTGCCACTGCCACTGCACTCGCCAGCCGTGAGCCTTGAGCCTGGCTTCTGGCTGAGCGGCGCTCCCCTGTGGGAGCGCACTGACAACCAGCGGGAAACTTCTGCGTTGAGTGTCTGCCCCTGGTGGTCAGTGCTTATCAGAGCGACCAGTTGTTTCGCCATTCGGTCGATTTGCATATTAGGGTTTTATTATATAGGATAGGATTGATTTCAGAGAGGAAGGGAGAGGGAGAGACAGAAACATCCATGATGAGAGAGAATCATTGATCAGCTGCCTCCTGTACAGCCTCTACTGGGATCCAGCCCGCAACCCAGGCATGTGCCCTTGACCAGAATCGGACCTAGGACCTTTCAGTCCAGACTGACGCTCTATCCACTGAGTCAAACAGGCTAGGGCCAGACTGTTTCTTTACATGTTGCTCTTATCAAGTTAGTCCCTTCCACTAAAAAACTTGAAGTGTTTTAGATTTAAGTATTCTAGATGTTATCTAGTCTTTCTCCTGATCACTTGAAACAGTACTTTTTTTGAAATTGGCTGTACCTTTTCATTGCTGGTTATTATTTCATTTCATTTGTGTTTTAGCTGTTAGGTTTTTTTCTTTATAATTATATTCTGTAAAACATAGAACTCAAGTGTTTTTTTGGTGTGTGTTTTTTAAGTATACAGAAACAATGGTCATGACAAGTTTATTAGTTCTAACCTGTTGACAAATTCTATATGGAAAGGGATAAGGTAGAGGTTTGAAAACACAGGAAAAGATGTATACATCTAGAAATATGGGAAAGTGAATGGACTAAGGGAGGCAGGCATTCAGTACCCATTTGAAGGCACTTGGTTATGACTTTAATATCACACGTCATTGTATCTTTTATTCTAGTCATGTTTCTTTTTTAAATTTTTATTTATTGATTTGAGAGAGAGAGAAAGAGATCAGTTTGTTGTTTTACCTATTCATGCATTCATTGGTTGGTTCTTGTCTTTGCCTGACTGGGGATTGAGCTACCCGGCCAGGGCTGTTCTAGTCATGTTTTAACTGAACATGTGTAGGCCGGGAGTGATTAGATATAACAGAGCAAGCGAGACAAAAGAATTTAATCTGGGTTAGAAGGGTAGGGAAGAGTGAGCATGGTGAAAATGATAAAATTAACAGATTTGAGGGCCTGGTGGGATTGAAGGATTACAGAGTTGGGGTACTAGAGGAAGTGAACTAGAAAGATGTGAGAGGATGCACAAAAAGAATTAAATGAAATTGAGAATTTAGAGGGCTTATAGTTGCTAATATATTCAAGGGAATGAGTTCTTAAGGTATGGAGAAAAGTCAAAAGGGAGTTTGAAGACTTATGTTGTCAGGGTCATGAGAACAGTGTCTTTGTTATTGTTAGTATACTCATTGATACTTAAAAAATTCCTGATCTGAGGTTATTTTTCCCATTGGTTTTTAGAGAGGGAAAAAAAGGGAGATGGAGAGAGAGACAAATATTGATGTAAGAAAGCCACATTGATTGGTTGCTCCCGCATGCGCCCCAGTGAGGGCCAGGGAATAAACGTGTAACCCAGGTACATGCCCTTGAACGGGAATAGAATCCATGACTCCTTGGTGTGTAGGCCAACGCTCTACCACTGAGCAACACCAGCCAGGGCCTCACTGATACTTTTAATAAGAAAATAGGCTTCTGAATTTAGACAACAATACTTAGTGGTAAACTTTAAATGTAAACCTTAAGAGCATATTAATATTCCCAGTTGGAACAAAGGCTTAACGGATAAAAATCCAGTCCTGTCTCAAGATCAGTGCTTTTAGCCCTAGCTGGTTTGGCTCAGTGGATAAAGCGTCAGCCTGTGGACTGAAGAGTCCCAGGTTCGGTTGCAATCAAGGGCATATGCCCAGGTTGCAGGCTCGATCCCCAGTAGGGAGCATGCAGGAGGTAGCTGATCGATGATTCTCTCTCGTTGTTGATGTTTCTATCTCTCCCTCTCCCCTCCTCTCTGAAATCAATAATAATAATAATAAAAAGAGCAATACTTTTACATTTTCTCATATGTTCCCCCTTATCTGTATCAGGTATTCTTTGTTAATCCTTTGTTAATAACCCGAGGATATCTTTTTTTAAATACATTTTTTATTGATTTCAGAGAGGAAGGGAGAGGGAGAGAGATAGAAACATCAATGATGAGAGGTAATCATTGATCTGCCTCCTGCATGCCCCCTACTGGGGATTGAGCCCGCAACCTGGGCATGTGCCTTTGACTAGAATTGAACCTGGGACCCTTCAGTCCACAGGCTGACACACTATCCACTGAGCCAGACTGGTTAGGGCTAAATGAGGTATTCTTAATCTGGGATCCATGGATGGACTTGGAACTTATTTGCATAATTTTTATATGTCTTTTCTGGGGAAATGGTTCACAGTTCATTCAAGTATTTAAGAACTGCTAATCTGTATATAAACAGAAAGCTAGTTGCATAACAAAAATGTCTAATATTAGTGTATAGCTTTTTAAGCCTATGTATCAAGAGAATTTTGTGTTGATATGGCTAAAACATTGTTTTTTCAGGAACATAAAGAGAAATGAATTTGTAATTTTGCCTGAATAGCGGAAAAGAGGGCCTTTCGAATACTTAAATATTGCTTCTTTAAATTAGTTTTTAAAATTAATTTTGCTTCTATTCTTAAATTCTAGTATATGACTCTCAACCCTTCTACTAAGAGGAAGAATACTGGATCCCCAGACAGGAAGCCCTCAAAGAAATCAAAGACAGATAACTCTTCCTTGAGTTCACCACTAAATCCTAAGTTATGGTGTCATGTACACTTGAAGAAATCCTTGAATGGCTCACCACTCAAGGTGAAGAACTCAAAGAATTCCAAATCTCCAGAAGAGCATCTGGAAGAAGTGATGAAGATGATGTCAACCAACAAATTACATGCTAACTTTCATATTCCTAAGAAAGGCCCACCTGCCAAGAAACCAGGGAAGCATAATGACAAACCTTTGAAAGCAAAGGGCAGAAGCAAAGGCATACTGAATGGACAGAAATCCACAGGAAATTCCAGATCTCCGAAAAAGGGCCTGAAGACTCCTAAAACTAAAATGAAGCAGATGACTTTGTTGGATATGGCCAAAGGCACTCAGAAGATGACACGAGCCCCCCGGAATTCTGGGGGTACACCCAGGTCCTCTAGTAAACCTCATAAGCATCTGCCTCCTGCTGCCCTACACCTTATTGCCTACTACAAAGAAAACAAAGACAGGGAGGACAAGAAGAGTGCCCTGTCTTGTGTTATCTCTAAAACAGCTCGTCTTCTTTCTAATGAAGATAGAGCTCGTCTCCCAGAAGAATTGCGGAATATTGTTCAAAAACGCTTTGAGCTTCTAGAGCACAAAAAAAGGTGGGCCTCTATGTCTGAAGAGCAACGCAAAGACTATTTGAAAAAGAAACGAGAGGAGTTGAGAGAAAAGTTGAAGGAGAAGGCCAAAGAGCGGAGAGAGAAAGAAATGCTTGAGAAACTAGAAAAACAGAAACGATACGAGGACCAAGAATTAACTGGCAATCATCTTCCAGCATTTAGATTGGTGGATACCCCTGAAGGGCTGCCCAACACACTCTTTGGGGATGTGGCCATGGTGGTGGAATTTTTGAGCTGTTATTCTGGGCTACTCTTACCAGATGCTCAGTATCCTATTACTGCTGTGTCCCTTATGGAAGCCTTGAGTGCAGAAAAAGGTGGCTTTTTATACCTGAATAGAGTCTTGGTCATCCTTTTACAGACCTTATTACAAGATGAAATAGCAGAAGACTATGGTGAATTGGGAATGAAGCTTTCAGAAATCCCCCTGACTTTGCATTCTGTTTCAGAGCTGGTGCGGCTCTGCTTGCGCAAATCTGATGTTCAGGAAGAAAGTGAGGGCTCAGACACAGATGACAATAAAGATTCAGCACCATTTGAGGACAACGAAGTACAAGATGAGTTCTTAGAGAAGCTGGAAACCTCTGAATTTTTTGAGCTAACATCAGAAGAGAAGCTACAGATCTTGACAGCACTTTGCCACCGGATTCTCATGACATATTCAGTGCAAGACCACATGGAATCAAGACAGCAGATGTCTGCAGAGTTGTGGAAGGAACGGCTTGCTGTATTAAAGGAAGAAAATGATAAGAAGAGAGCTGAGAAACAGAAACGGAAAGAAATGGAAGCCAGAAATAAAGAAAATGGAAAAGAGGAGAATGGGTTAGGCAAAATCGATAGGAAAAAAGTTGTGAAGTTTGAGCCCCAGGTAGATACAGAAGCTGTTGACATGATTAGTACTGTGAAGAGCAGACGGCTGCTTGCCATTCAGGCCAAGAAGGAGCGGGAAATCCAGGAGAGAGAAATGAAAGGTAATACCTTATGATGAGAGAAAAGAGGAAGCCCTTTAGTACAGGGGTGGGGAACGTCTGGCCAGCAGGCCCTATAAGGCCCAAAAAATCATTTGTCCTGGCTCTGCCGAGGCATTAGGGGTGAGTTCATGAAATGTTTGACCAAATATAGCAGGCTAATTATTAAGTTGATAATTTTGTATGGCCTACAAATGATGTGATAAATATCCAAAATGGCCCTTGGCAGAAAAATGCTTTCTACCCCTGCTTTAGAAGATAGTAAAAGTAAGGAAATTACTGAGGTAATGGTAAAGTCTCTATTTGTCACAACTATTTAGTTATTTTTATATATAATAACCCAGGCCCTACTATGTATATAATATTCCAACAGAAGTGTTCAGTATGATATTCTGTAGTTAATGATAATTTGACATAGATAATGTGATGCTGACATCTTCTGAGTTTCCTAGTATAGACCAAATCCACAAATAGGTACAGTGGAAATAACATGACTAGAGAATTGCTGATATAGGTTCAAACTCTACCACTGACTTAGCTATATTCCTTTGGTCAATTTATCTATGCCTCAGTTTCCTCATATGATTGTAAAGATTGTTGTAACAGTTGAATAATAAGGTACTTGAAGCCCTCTGCACAGTTGCCCTTAAGATAAACAAAAAATTTGGGGTTTTGATAGCACCATTAAATCTGAATTTTTAAAAAAATATTTTAATTGATTTCAGAGAGGAAGAGAGAGAAACATCCATGATGAGAGAGAATCATGGATCGGCTGCCTCCTGCAAGTCCCCCTCTGGGGATCAAGTCCACAACCCGGGCATGTGCCCTTGACCTGAATCGAACCTGAGACCTTTCAGTTCGCAGGCTGACGCTTTGTCCACTGAGCCAAACCAGTCAGGGCTAAATCCGAACTTTTATAAAAAGTATTTTATTTTTTTAAAATATATTTTATTGATTGTTTACAGAGAGGAAGGGAGAGGGATAGAGAGTTAGAAACATCTACCAGCTGCCTCCTGCACACCCCCTACTGGGGATGTGCCTGCAACCAAGGTACATACCCTTGACCGGAATCAAACCTGGGACCCTTCAGTCCACAGGCCGACACTCTATCCACTGAGCTAAATCTGTTAGGGCTAAATCTGAACTTTTAAATAAATAGCTTTATTAATAAACTAGAGGCCCAATGCAGGAAATTCATGCAAGGGTAGGCCTTCCCCCCTGCCCCCTGCTGCAGGCACTGGCTCCCAATGGCACCTGAGACCCAGGCTTCCCTCTGGCTGCTGGCAGGCACCCGGGACCTGGGTTTCCCTTGCAGCCCTGGCTTCATATGGAAGGTGGTCCTGAAGGATGTCTGGTCTAATTAGCATATTATGCTTTTATTATTATAGATAATTCATATACCATGCAGTTCTTCCATTGATACTATACAATTCAGTGTTTTTAAATATATTCACAGACATGCAACCTTCACCACAATTTTAGAACATTTTCATTACCGCAAAAAGAAACTCTATACCCTTCAGCTATCATCACCCTACTTCCCTATCCTCCCTAGACCCAAGCAACCACCAGTCTACTACTGTTTCTCTAGATTTGTCTACTCTGACATAACATATAAATGGGATCACATAAGATGTGATCTTTTTATGATTGGTTTATTTCATTTAGTATATATAATGTTTTCAAAGTTCATCCATGTTGTAGCATGTTTCAGTAGTACTTAATGTTTATTTATCTTTATTATTATTCTTAATCGTCACCTGAGGATATTTTTTCGTTGATTTTTAGAGAGAATGGAAAAGAGAGGGAAAGACAGAGAAATATTGATATACGTGAAACACATCAATTGGTTGCCTCCTATATGCCCTTGGCTGGCATTGAACCCGGGACCCTTTGGTCCACAGTCGGACACTCTATCCGCTGAGCCAAACCAGCTAATGCAGTACTTCGTTCCTTTTAATAGCAGAATACTATTCCATTGATTGGATATACCACATTTTATCAATTGATGGACATTTGGTGTGTTTCTTCCTTTTTGGTTACTATGAGTCTGCTGAAAGCATTGGTGTACAAGTTTTTGTATGGATGTATCTTTTTATTTCTTTTGGGTATATACCTAGGAACATAATTGTTGGGTCTTATGGTAACTGTTTAACCATTAGAGAAACTGACAGACTATTTTTCAAATGGCTGCACCATTTTACTTTCCTATGAATAGTGTATGAGGGTTCTGATTTCTCCACTTGCTACATCCTCACCAACACTTGTTATTTTATGATTTGTGGATTATAACCATCCTAGTGGTTGAGAATTGGTATCTCATTAAGGTTTTGATACACATTTCCTTTTTTTTTTAAAGTTTTTAAAATGCGAATTTTATTTATTTTTGGAATGAATAATACATTTGCATGGCTCAAAAATTCTAAAGCTACAAAAAGGTTTGTACTCCAGGCAACCACTGTAGTACGCATTTCCTGATGACTAGTGATGTTGAGCATCTTTTCATATGCCTGTTAATCATTTGTATATCTTCTTTGGAGAAATGTTAATTCAGATTTTTGCCCATTTTCAAATCAGATTGTCTTTTATTATTATTGAGTGGTAAGAGTTCTTTGTATAGTCTAGCTACAAATTCCTTTTCTCTCAGATATATGATCTGCAAATATTTTCACCTATATTATGTGTTGTCTTTCTACTTTTTTTTCTTTTTAAATATATTTTTATTAATTTTTTTTTACAGAGGAAGGGAGAGGAATAGAGTTAGAAACATCAATGAGAGAGAAACATCAGTCAGCTGCCTCCTGCACACCCCCTATTGGGGATGTGCCTGCAACCAAGGTACTTGCTCTTGACTGCAATCGAACCTGGGACCCTTCAGTTCGCAGGCCAACGTTCTAGCCACTGAGCCAAACCAGTTAGGGCTTTACTTTCTTGATAGTGTCCATTGAAGCACAAATTTTAAGTTACTTTATAAAGCCCAATCTATCCCCCTCTTGGTTGCTTGTGGTTTTGGTGTCGTATCTTAAGAATCTATCGTCAAATCCAAAGCCATGAAGATTTACTCCTATGTTTTCTTCTAAAAGTCTTATAGTGTTAGCTCTTACATTTAGGTCTTTGATTCATTTTGAGTTAATTTTAATATATGGTATGAGGTATGTGCCTAAGTTCATTCTGTGGCTATCCAGTGATTTCCTATTATCATTTGTTAAAGAGGTTATTCTTTTCCCCATTGAATGATCTTGACACCTTTGAAAAAAATCATTTGACTATAGATGTTTTGATTTATTTATGGACTCTGAATTCTGTTCCATTGATCTATATGTTTATCTTTACACCAATGTTACAGTGTTTTGATTACTATTGCTTTGTAGTAGTTGTTGAAGTGGGAAGTATGAATTGTCTAACTTGTTCTTTTTCAAGATTGTTTCAGCTGTTCTAGGTCCCTTGCAATTCCATAGTAATTTTAGATTCAGCTTATTAATTTCTACAAAGAAGCCATCTGGGACTCTGATGGAGATTGCCTTGAATCTGTAGATCAATTTTGGGATCTATAGATTAGAACTATAGATCTAATAGATTTATTGCCATCTTAATATTTTGTCTTCTGATCCATGAATATGAGATGTTTTTAATTTATTTAGATCTTTAATTTCTTTCAATGTATTATAGTTTTCAGAGTATACATTTTGTACCTTTTTTGTTAAATTTATTCCAAATTAATCTCGACATCCCTCAGGGGTTCTGCTTTCCCTTCCTCATTCTATATATGCATCTTTTTTTTCCCATGAGACCCCTGGCATCTATTAATATCAATATGGTTTTTTAAATTGAATTTATTGGGGTGACACTGCTCAGAACTATATACAGGTTTCAGATACACAACTCCACAACACACCATCCATACACCATCCATACACTTGGCACTGTGTGTTCAACACCCCAAGCCAAGTCCTTGCCCCACAACAATCACCACACTGTCATTCGCATCCGAGTTTTTTCTTTTTGCTCAGCTATCAACCCCTCTATCTATAGTAATATCAATATTTACTTATTTGATCAGTCTCACAATGTACACAAAATTTGTTTTAGAATTTTATCCATAATAAACTAAGTTTATTCGTATTTTTCCTTTAAGAATGAACTATTTTGATCACTGTTACAGTTTTAAACCTTATGAAAGTTGCCAACTTATGAAATGAAGATGGTAAAAACGCTTTATTTGTCAAAGTTGTATGCTAAGAATTGGGTAGATACCTAGAAATAGTCTTAAATTATGTGTGAGAGCCCGGCCGGCATGGCTCAGTGGTTGAGTATTGACCTGTGAACCAGGAGGTCACGTTCTGATTCCTGGTCAGGGCACATGCCTGGGTTGCGGGCTCAATCCCCAGTGTAGGACAACTGGAGACAGCCAGTCAATGATTCTCTCTCATCATTGTTGTTTCTATCTCTTTCTCCCTCTCCCTTCCTCTTTAAAATAAATAAAAAAATATGTTAAAAAAATTATGTGTGAGAATTTTATAGTAAGTCAAACAACTTTGTTACTTTATTAGTTTTTTCATTAGAAAATATGAAATATTTAATTTAAAACAGGTTTTAGGTTATACTACTTAAGGCATTGAAATGGTTTTATATTTATATGCATATTGTGTGAGTTTGTGCATATACATATTTTCCAATTTGAAAGAGTATAATTGCATTTCATATAAAACAGCATGTAGAGAAACTTTATATCACATTTCAGTGTGTTTTACCTGAAACAATGATTTCTTGAGTTCCTGAAGTGTTACTCTGTGTGTTGTATTTATCTTAACCTAGGAGAAAGGCTAGGAAGATGATATTATATTATTGATAGAGGGAAACAATGTACAAAAAATATGAATATATTGCCATGGTCAATATTTGAATTGTAGAATTAGGTCTTTCAATATCTATTCAGTGTTGTAACTGCTGAAAATAAATTTGGTTGTCTTTTGGTGACTTTCCCTAGATTTTTTTTGTAGCTGCAGGAGAAGGAGCTTTTCCTTTATTGTGATTTGGCCATTATTCTTTATCATTTACCTTTGTAATAATCTCTACTGAATCATTGTTGCCAACATAGTTCCATTCAGGCTAAAAAACTTGACTAAAGATAACATGCAATGTTGGTTTTAAATAAATGAGATGGATGCATTTTCCAGATTCTCACCATATTGTAGATATTATCACCAGTAGAAGATGAGGGTTAAAAATTCTGGCATTGTAAATAGTAGTGCATTTGATACTTACAGTATCAAAATTTGTGATGGTTATGGATCAATGATCAGAAATAAATTGATTAAAACCTTTTTTGTCCTTAACAGTGCTAACTAAAAAAAATAGTATTTTTTTTTTTTTTGGTCACTAAGGCTAATAAGGTAAATATACTATCAAATTCCTCAAAGCAAAAATTTGTTTTATTTTGAAATACTATTCTAGTTTTATCCCAATCATTATGAGGATCCTAAGATGGTCCTGTCATAAAATTTTCAATTCCATTTAAGGACTGTTTTAAGGTTACATTTTAAATTATTAATAAAATAAAATCAACTTAATTATTAAAATTAATAAGTTAAATTTTGGAGAGAAAAGATTTTTATGATAGCTGAGACATCACCAAAATTCAAAGAACATAGGAGGGCCGGATAGAAATTGCTTCCTTTAAATGCCTTTTTCTTTTTTCTTTTCTTTTTTTAATTTCAAGAGAGAGGAAGGGAGAGGGAGAGAAGGGTAGAAATATCCATGAGGAGAGAGAATCAGATTGGCAGCCTCCTAATGCGCCCCCTCACCCCCCACCCCGCACTGGGGATTGGGCCCACAACCTGGGCATGGGATATAATGGAATGGAACCATGATCTCCTGGTTGATAGGACAATGCTCAACCACTGAGCCTACATGTCATTTCTTAGGAGAAAGGAAACTAAGGTTTAATAAAAATGTACTTTATACCAGGCACATTTCACTGCATATGTGATTTATTTATTTTAATCCTCACGCAAGGATTTTTTTCCCATTGATTTTTAGAGAGAGTGGGAGTGAGGGGGAGAGGGTTGGAGAGAGAAACATCGATGTGAGAGAGACACATGGATTGTTTGCCCCGGCACTCGCCCCAACTTGCGGCTGGGGATCAAAACCTGCAACCGAGATACGTGTCCTTGACTGGAAATCGAACCTGCAACCGTTCTGTTGGAGGCTGACTCTACAACCACTGAGTCAAACTGGCTAGAGCTTCATATGTGATTTAATTTGTAAGAGTGGAATTTACTAGGGGAAAAAAAAAGTCTAGTTGGCTCTTTTTGTCTTTAACAGTGAAACTAGAACGGGAAGCTGAGGAAGAACGAATACGAAAACACAAAGCAGCTGCTGAGAAGGCATTCCAGGAGGGAATTGCCAAGGCAAAACTAGTCATGCGTAGGACTCCTATTGGTACAGATCGGAATCATAATAGGTAACTTACTAAACTTAATTTTTTGTCATCTTGTTAGAGCCTTTACTAGTTATAAAACTGTCAAAAGTACTAAAAATAGATAAGCTTTGCTATTCATGGATTTTGGAAACAATGATCACACATTCATTGAATATTTATTGAATATATGTCAAATGTTAGGGTTACAAAGTTAAAGACATGACCTTGTTCTTAATATATCACAAATATGGAGCTTAAAGTATGATGATAGGTGACATGTGAACCAAATAGAGGACTTTAAAAAATGATATTTTATTTTAAATGCTGCATACATTGTATGGAGTATAAAGTTGAGACATATTAAAAGTTATAAAAATTACAGATTTTAGACAAGTCTCAAATTCTAAACATTTTGGTATTCTTTGTCTTACTTTATAATTTGTATAGTATTTCTGAATGTTTAGTAATATTCTTTAATCATCTTTCCCAACAATAAAGTCATCTTGTGCTCATGATCTGTCATCTTATTAATATGTGGTTGTGATTTATAGATACTGGCTCTTCTCAGATGAAGTTCCAGGATTGTTCATTGAAAAAGGCTGGGTACATGACAGCATTGACTACCGATTCAGACATCATCGCAAAGACCATGCTGACTCACCTGATGAGGATTACTGTCCCCGTAGTATGTATATCTGTTAGTTATTTTACCCTGCCCAAGTAGGGTAAATATTAAGAACTGTCTGTTCTGTCTTTTTTTTTGTTAATTCTCACTGGAGGATATTTTTCCATTGATTTTTAGAGAGAGTGAAGGGAGGAGGGGAGACAGAAAGAAACATCTATGTGAGAGAGACACACTGATTGGTTGCCTCCTTCACATGCCCCGACCAGGGCCGGGACTGTAACCAAGGTGCGTGCCCTGGACCAGAATCAAACTCGGGACTTCAGTCTATGGGCTGATGCTCTCTATCCAGTGAGCCAAACTGACTAGGGCTGTAAGATTTTTTTTATTGCTTTCTTAGGTAGATGTATTTGAGTGGGGTGGGAGAATGTGAAATGCACAAAAAGGGAGGAAACTAACATGTGATTACCAATTTTTTTCCAGGCATTTTGTGGAAAGATAAAGAATTTTAAAACTACTCATATAAAATCTATACAAGTATAACATCTTGTTTAGGTATTAAATTTTATATGAGTAGTTTTCAAACTTGGTTCTTTAGAAATCTTTCTAGGTACCTGAAAGGTTAGAATTGAAGTAAGGGGGCCAACACTGCAATTACATGTCTTCTTCCTTTACTTTTAAAATACATTTATTCAATATTTATGGATTATCTTTTATGTGCCTACCAATTTTTCATGTGCTGTGATACAAGGTAGCAAATAAGATAATGTTCTTTTTCTTGTTTGGGTTCTCGTTACATGGGTATATTCACTTGGCAAAATAAATACATAAACTAAACGTACTTTTCTAAATATTTTTTTCTTCTTGAGTATGTGTGTGTGTATGTGCACACACACACACACACCACATATCCTATATAATAAAAGCCTAATATGCAAATTGTCCCCTCAGGAGTTCAACCGAGAGTTCGATCGCTTGCTGTGATATGCACTGACCACCAAGGGGCAGCACGGATCATGGCAGGCAATCAGCAGCAGCAGCAGGGTGCTGAGGGAATGAGGGAAGGAGAAGGCGGGGAGGCAGGGAACCTGATCGGCCCTGATCGCCGGCCAAGCCTAGGGGCCGGCCCTACCCGTTCACGAATTTTGTGCACTAAAGGCCTGGTGCATGAAATTCGTGCACTTGAAGGGGAGGTGGGGCTCTCAGCCTGGCCTGCGCCCTCTTGCAGTCTGGGAGCCCTCAGGGGATGTCCAACTGATGGGCATTCTTAGCACTGCTGCTCCCGCCACTGCTGCTGCCCTTGCCAGCTGTGAGCCTGGCTCAGGGCTTCTGACTGAGTGGCGCTCCCCCTGTGGGAGTACACTGACCACCCGGGGGCAGCTCCTGCATTGAGCGTTTGCCCCTGGGTGGTCAGTGCTGGTCGTAGCTACCAGTTGCCGTTCTGCCAATTTGCATATTAGCCCTTTATTATATAGGATGATGTGTGTGTGTATGTGGGGAGAGAGAGAGAATTTAGAGCTGGAAGCTTGTGAATCACTTAACCCAGTGGTTCAACAGGAAGTCATGTTGCCTCCCAAGGGACATTTACAATGTCCAGACACATATTTGGTTGTCACTATTGGCACTGTTGGTAGAGGCCAGGGATGCCACTAAATATCCTACAGTGCATATAATAACACCGCCAGCCCCCCACTACAAAGAATTATGTAGCTTAAAATGTCTGTAATGCTGAAGTTGAGAAAGTCTGACCTAACCTAACCATCTGAATTTTTCATTTTTATTATTTATTATTTCAGAGAGGAAAGTGGGTGGGGGGGGGGAGAAACATCAGTGATTAGAATCATTGATTGGCTGCCTCCTTCATACCCCACACTGGGGATCCAGACCACAACCCAGGATGTGCCCTGACTGGGAATCGAACCATGACCTCCTAGTTCATAGGTCAGCGCTCAATCACTGAGCCACACCGGCCAGGCCCAGCTCTACTTTCTATAACTTAATAAAATTTGCTTCTCAAATGTTAGATTATATGTGTGTGTTTTTGAGAAATCTCTTAATTTTTTTTAAAAGTAGTTGTTTTCTTTTAATAATACCATAATCTAAACTATATACTCACAAAATTGGAAATTAACATATAGCCCAAACTTGAAATTTTCCTGTTAAATTATATTAAGTGCTAAGTTGTAGTACTAGTAGAAAAATCTAGTTCTGGTAGACTGTAAATTTACCCAGGTGAGGGCAGTTAATATTTGAGAGTAAAGTCAGGATCTAGACATAGGAAAGTTTTTAGTGGCCTGAGAGACTGTGAATGTGTTTAATGGCTGTGCTTAGAAGTTGGGCCTACACAGAATTTTGTGATTGAAGGTTGGCATCCAAAACCTTTCACTTCTAGAGCATCCTGATAGATGTTGTTGCTTCTTCTTTTTTAAAGAAATATATTTTTATTGATTTCAGAGAAGGAGGAGAAGAGATAGAAACATCAATGATGAGAGAGAATCATTGATCTGCTGCCTCCTGTATGCCCTCTACTGGGGATTGAGCCTGCAACCTGGGCATGAGCCCTTGACCAGAATCGAACCTGGTACCCTTCAGTCTGCAGGCTGACACTCTATCCACTGAGTCAAACCAGCCAGGGCTGTTGTTGCTTCTTGAATTCTAGATTCAGCATGGCAGGCTCTTTTCAAAATTACCTGACTGAAAAGATTAAAAAAAAAAAAAAAAGGATTGTATTGTAGGAGGGAGAATGGTAGCAGGGGAACAAACCAATTGTAGTATGAGGTAAGGCTTCAAATACTGGCTTAAGATCTATCTATATTAATGTCACATATTAGTATATAAGAATTGGTTATTTGCTTTGATAGAGTTATCCCTCTTCATTCTAAGTTGTGAAACTCTTAAACTTTGAACTGTACAGCTATTCAACTGTATAGAGAACAAATAGATAATGTGCTTTATTTAAAATACTTAAGAGAAGTTAGCATCTATTGTGCATGTGGATATATTTAATAGGCAACATCTGTTTTTAGTTGTTAGATTTGGTGCTGTGTTTGTACTGCTTAGATTTGAAACGATTGGAATTGGATATTTACTATATTCAACCTAATGTATTAATTTTTCTTAGATAAGAAAGCAAATCTAGGCAAAAATACAAACGTGAACACACAACATGGAACAGCAACAGAAATTGCTGTAGAGACCACCATACCCAAACAAGGACAGAATCTATGGTAATGTGAGCATTCATCTGGCTGCTCTTTTTCCTTTCAATGTTAAGAAAGTATTTGCTATATTAACACCATGACTTAGTGATTATCTATTCAGATCATTTTGTGTTACTTTGATTTCTTGGATATGTAAACTCATTGCTTTAAAAACAGACTTGATTTTTTTTTTTTTTTAATCCTCACTTGAGGATATGTTAGAGAGAGAGGAAGGGAGAGAGGGAGACATCGATGTGAGAGATACATTGATTTGGTTGTCTCTGGATGGAACCCGCAAACCTAGGTATGTGCCCTGACCAGGAATTGAACCCCATAACCCTTTGGTGTACAAGACAACGCTTCAACCAAATGAGCCCACCTGGATGGGGCAAAGCAGACTTGATTTTTTGATAAATATTTATTTGTTCTAAGTTTGAAATTATATCTGCCCCCCCCCCCCATGTAACCTTGTATATGATAGATCTTATATAGCATTGGAAGCATTTTTCAGTTCATTTGCAAATAGAAATATTTAGCATTTTCATCTTCATTAATTAAAATAAACAACTGTATACATAGCCATTAATTTTTCCTTTGTGTTGATTCTACTTTTAGACAGGGAGCTAGGTTCTAAAAGAGCTCTTTGATTACATTAACTGCTTTAGCTTTGATAACCTTTGGTTTAATGACCATTTATCTTTTTTAATATCCAAGTTTACTCTTTGAAGGTGTGTGGACAAATATGCCTATAGCTTGATAAAATTTGTCTCATTATATCTTAGTAGGAATTGTTGCCTCCAATGTCCATGGATAAAGTTAACATTAGGCATGGAAATAGTAAACTAGTTCTTCTTGTGAGCAAGTTTGGAATTCTGCTTTCCTAATTCCCACCCTCAACCCTAGATCCCTTTATTAGTGTTTGACTTTTGACTCCTGCACCCCACCCCCAATTATTCAGGCCTGTTTTGCCCCTACAGGTTTTTATGTGATAGTCAGAAGGAACTGGATGAGTTGTTAAATTGCCTTCACCCTCAGGGAATAAGAGAAAGTCAGCTTAAAGAAAGACTAGAGAAGAGGTAAGGATTTTCATCTTGCTCTTCACATCTTAATTTTCTTCAGCATTAGATATTATAAATGTCTTAGAGGTGTGTTTTTTTGTGTGTTCTTGTTTTTTATCCATTAAAAACTATTATTTTTTAAAATATCTAACTTTTATATTTCTTTTGCTTGGTATTTTCTTGGCACATCATACTTATTTAGAAAAATAAGATTTTAAACCATGTGTATTAAGGGTAACAGGATTAGTCATTGAATAATGCATGCCATGCACCACACTGAAATCCTCTTTGTAGTTAGGCATCGTTGCACATCAGTTGGTGGGCAAAAGTATTCTGTCAGTATTCAAAATAGCCAAAAAATGAAAACAATCTAGATGTCCATCAACTGATGGATAGATGTTGTTCTTATATCCATAAATTCAGCCATAAAAAGGAACGAAGTGCTGATATATGCAACAACGTGGTTGAGTCAAAGAAGCCAGATGCAATAGACCACATATTTTATGATTCCATTTATATGAGACTTCCAAAATAAGTAAATCCGCAGAAAGTAGATTATTGTTTGCCAGGGAATAGGAGATGGGGAGAACTGGGAGTGACTGCTAACAGCTATGGGATTTTTTATGGGATGATAAAAATATGTTGGAATTAGGTAGTTTGGATAGTTCCACAACATAAAAACCACTAAAAATTTATACTTTTTAAAATGGTGAGTTTAATGTTATGTGACTTACATCTCAAAAAACAAACAACCCAAAACACCCCAAAATCCCAAAAAAGAACTGTGCTAGCTACAAAATTAGCGTCAACTCCATCAAGATTTGTTAGTGTACTTCCTTTTCTAGGCATTGTTTCTATCAAAGCTAGGACAAGGTTTTGGTTTAAGACTACCTTTAATTTCTGACTGTGTGCTTTCATGGTTGAATTTAAGTTTGATTGAGAGAAGGAAAATACTAGACTTTTGTAAGTGGTTGTGGATACATCATAGTGGTTTTAGCCCACTGCTGAATGTGAAAAATTAAAATTATATTCAGAATCATGCTGTATTAATGCAGGTGTGATTAGGAAAATTAAGAAAGACAAGGGAAAATGTCAGTACACAGAACCACAAAGGAATATAGTTCTATGATGAATCATCTTATTAAAATACAGTCAAATCTCAGTTCTCAAATGAACAATTTTGTTTTCAACTAAGTTGTTCAAAGAAAAAAGGTCTGTTGTTGAACAGATTTCTGTTCTCGGCCTGAAACCCTTTCATGCTGATATAGGTCAGCATGACAAAAGCGTCTCTCAGTCCCGTCTCAGGAAATAGTGCTGTAAATATACATGTAATTTTTGCTTTTGTTGCTGATGAAATGGACAATTAGCACAATTTTAAAACATAAAGAGGCCATCAAGAGTGCTAATGTTTCTAAGGGTATGAAAGAAACAGTAATCATAGACAATTGAAGAGGTAGAGAGTTTGTTCATTTGTATAAATGAAAAGCAGTTAGCTGGTGACTGCAAGCAAAGATGCTACATGCTGACCTGAAAGATACCCCTTCAACGAATGTTGAAAGTGATTTAAGGCAAGTAGGGGATGATTCGGTAAATTTAAGACAAGAAGTGTTTGTTTATAGATTAAACAGTACATTAAACATGTGCTGTACATAAGAAAGGTTAAAACAGGGAATCATTTGGGTGTCTGGAACGAATTAATTCAATTTATATTATTTCTAATGGGAAAAATTACTCGGTTTTTAAACAAATTGCTTCTTTGAACAGCCTTCTGGAATGAATGAAGTTTAGAGGCAAGGTTCTACTGTATTTGCTAGGCACATGCATAGGATTTAAAGGACTTGTTCCATTCACTAAATATGAACAGATCAATCCTTCCATTCAAAGGTTAGAGATTTTCAGGATTAAAAACAAAACTTAACCTTTTTTGTTTTGTTGAACATTAGAAAAATATTCACCTTGTATTGTTTTGCTTGGTTTTGAACTTTTTAAAGAGCTGTCAAGCAGTATATATAGTCTTTGGGGCTTACTGCTCTTTACTTGGCACTAAAGAGCCATCTTTTTTTTAAATAACTGAACTCCATTTTCCTTTATATTATTCCATGACTCTAATATTTGTGAATCTGCCCCAATTTATTTATCTGTTCTCTTGGTGGTGGTTATTTGAGTTGATTTCCCTGGGGTAGCGAAGGTGATGAGGTAGTAATACATCACAAACCATTTGAGGTTCAGATTTATTTTAAAATATACAGGATATCCCCCAAAAATGTGTGAACACTGAATAATTATAAAGGCAATGTTTATTAAAATACATTTCCTTTTCAAAATGTGATAGAATCTGTGTGCGCATACACACACACACACACATTTTTTTGGGGGGGGGGGACGACACCATATATTATATACACACACACACACACACACATATATGCTCTTTATAAGAAAATATGTAAAATGATGGGTATAAATTAAAGGGTATGCAGTCAGCGATAGCTCAGTAAAAAAGATTTTTTAAAAAAGTACACCAAAGGATACTAGGCCATTTGGAAACATAAAGAAGTAAATTTTTTTGTTACATCAACGAACATTTATATACATAGCCACAGAAACAATCTCAACAAATTAAAGAAGTAGAAAGCTTCAGGATACATTCATCAGATTGCAATAAAATTAGAAGTGAATAAAGATGATTAAAAAGATCTTAACTGGTAGTAAGTTAAATATATTCCTAGGTAACAATTAGATCAAACAAGAAAATAAAGGGAAATTATATTGTACATGAAAAACAATAAAAGAAACCTTTACTTTAAAAAAAAATTTTAAATACATTTTTATTGATTTCAGAGAAGGAGAGAGAGAGAGAGAGAGAAACATGAATGATGAGAGAGAATCATTGATCGGCTCCTCCTGCATGCCCCACAGTGGGATGAAGCCTGCAACCCAGGCATGTGCCCTTGACAGAATCAAACCTGGGACCCTTCAGTCTGCAGGCTGACACTCTATCCACTGAGCCAAACCTGCTAGGGCTGAAAGAATCCTTCCTATATAATAAAAGGCTAATGTGCAAATTGTCCCCTCCACGGGGAGTTTGACCAAGGGGTGGAGCCGGCTGGCCAGCTGCCTGCATCCCCTCCCCCGACACGAATTCATGCACCAGGCCTCTAGTCCTTTATAAGAACACCAATAACAATGAAGTTGTATTCAGGAAAATAATATTAAAAACCAAATTACTAAGAAAGAATAGGGAATTTAGTACTCAGATGACCTTAAGCTTTAGTTTTCATTTTCGTATAGGAAGCCAACAGTGAAGTTAATAGTTGGCCCTGTCCAAGGTAGAGAGTCGTATTTTAGTCCTTCTTTGCTGGGAGCTCTCAAGTGGTTAATCATTAGTGGAAAAGTGAGTGTGAAGGTCCTTATGTAGGTTTTCAGTTGGAATCATTTTTCTTTTGTATTGTGAAGAATGTCAGGCAGATAATTTAAAGTTATCTTGGGTTGGTAGCAATTTTTGGCAACTGACATAAGCAAGTATACTTTCTCTCTGGAGGAGCACAGCTTTAAACCAGGCCTCAAAGAATTCCCACAAACTTGGATAAAAGTCCAAGAAACTCATGGTCAGTTTAAAAATATACAAACTAGGTATCATGAAAAAGAGCTAGGAAAAGCAACCCACTTCACATACTGGTATTTATCAAATAGAATAAAATAAGTTTGTTTTTAAAATGAATCAAGAATAAGAGAAATTTGAAAATTTTGTGCAAGAAACATGAGACTACAATAAATTACCAAGGAGAGATGAAAAATCTAAAGATGTCTTATAGAAATAAAACATGTTATTCAAGTAATTGAAATTTATGAACCATCTTCAAAAGTTTCTTTATTTTCCCTCCTGCTTACCCCAACTTTTCTAGGTACCAGGACATTGTTCACTCTATTCACCTGGCCCGGAAGCCAAATTTGGGCCTAAAATCTTGTGATGGCAACCAGGAGCTCTTAAACTTTCTTCGTAGTGATCTCATTGAAGTTGCAACAAGGTTACAAAAGGGAGGTCTTGGTTACGTGGAGGAAACATCGGAATTTGAAGCACGAGTAAGAACATATGAAAACTCCCTTTGAAATCTGTTACTCATGAAAACCCAAGTGGAATTGTCCCCTGATACTGTTGTTGACTTCCCTGGTGATCCTGGAAATCATATGTTTGGGTTTATCTTGAAAGACATGTGGAACTGAAAATTCTCTATATACATAGGATATTTTTCCTTTGTCATCTTTTGCTGGTATCCCCCAAAATCTAATAGTTGGCTCAGATACTTTGTTCAAAAAGAGGTTTTCTATTAAGTTGAATGAAAACTAGTCCTGGAGCCATAGCCCTGTAACATTTAACACTAGAGGCCCTGTGCATGAAATTTGTGCACGGGGCAGGAGGGTGTGTCCCTCAGCCCATCCTGCACCCTCTCCAATCTGGGACCCCTCGAGGGATGTCCAACTGCCCATTTTGGACATCCCTCTCACAATCCAGGACTGCTGGCTCCCAACTGCTTGCCTGCCAGCTTGATCACCCCCCCAACCACTCCCCTGCCAGCCTGATTGATGCCTAACTGCTCCCCTGCCCGCCCAGTTGCCCCTAACTGCCCTCCCCAGCTGGCCTGGTTCCCCCCAACTGCCCTCCCCTGCAGGCCTGGTCCTCCCCTGCTGACCTGGTCACCCCTAACTGCCCTCCCCTGCCAGCCTCATCGTCCCTAACTGCTCTCCCCTGCAAGCCTGGGTCCCCCCCAAATCCCCTCCCCTGCAGGCCTGGGTGTCCCCCCCCCCCCCAACTGTCCTTCCCTGCAGGCCCGGTCACCCCCAACTTTGCTCCCCTGCAGGTCTGGTTACCCCCAACTTCCCTCTCCTGTAGGTCTGGTTACCCCCAACTGTCCTCCCCTGCAGGCCTGGTCCCCCCAACTGCTCTCCCCTGCAGGCTTGGGTCCCCCCCCAACTGTCCTTCCCTGCAGGCCCAGTTGCCCCCAACTTCCCTCCTCTGCCAGCCTGGTCACCCCTAACTGCCCTCCCCTACAGGCTTCATCGCCCCCAGCTGCCCTCCCTTTCAGGCCTGGTCCCTCTCAACTGCCCTCCCCTGCTGGCCTGATAGCTCACAACTGCCCTCCCCTGTTGGCCATCTTGTGGCAGCCATCTTGTGTCCACATGGGGCAGCCATCTTTGACCACATGGGGACAGCTATCTGGTGTGTTGGAGTGACAGTCAACTTGCATATTAGTCTTTTATTAGATAGGCTGTTTATTAGCATGTGATGCCTGTGCTTTAAGGTCTGAAATACATTTGTTGTGCTCTGTTTTTATGCATTCTTTTTTTTTTTTTAATATATTTTTATTGATTTCAGAGGGGAGAGAGAGATAGAAACATCAATGATGAAAATCATCGATTGGCCATTTCCTACATGTCCCCCCGCCCCCTTACTGGGGATTAAGCCCACAACCCAGGCAGGTGCCCTTGACCAGAATTGAACCCAGGATCCTTCAGTCCCTAGGCTGATGCTCTATCCACTGAGCCAAACTGGCTAGGGCTGATTTTATGCATTCTTTACACTAGATTAACTCAGGAGAGTTATGCTTATATTGGTCAGTACTCATGCTGTTAGATTGGAGAACACTATCCATCAATTATTATAAAATATTTTTTACCGATTTTAAATAATAAAGCCCATATGAACTCTAAACAATGTTTGTGGGTCCTTTCAAATTATTTATGTGCATTATAGCATGTGTATTTTTGTTGTATCATTTTAAAATTTTTTTCAATTACAGTTGACATACAATATTATATTAGTTTCAGGTGTAATTGTATAATTTTTATGAGCAGTTACATCTTTCTCAGAAATGCCCTTTGTCCTAATTTATAAACACTTTCTATTTTAGTTTTTTTTCTTTTAGTTTTTATATCACTTCAAGGTCATAATAACCCATGGAGTTAATACTATTTTAAATCTTCTGTCAGAGTTTGTATTTCATTTTCTTTGCTATTAGAATTAGCAAATTATAAATGCATCTTATATGTTACTTTTTCTTTTTAATCTATTTATGAATTCTTGGTACATTTCCTAGGGAAAATAATTTAAATGTTTTTATGTCTTTAAATTTTTTTAAAGAATTATTCAACCCAAAATAACTGCCATTTTCAAATTACATTTACTCTTTTATTTATTTAGCACATATTTACCAAGTGCCTACTTTGTGTCAGACCATATCGTACTAGCATTGAGTTATCATCATTCTTCTTTGTTTCTCTTCGTGGTTATAAAATGGCATCTTTTAATTGTGTGTCTTGCGTGACTAAAGAAAGTAGTGCTTGGTATTTAAGAACATGATTTGGGTCCAAATGATTTAGCTTCTATTTCCTCATTCATAAAAAAAAAATGTGAGGCTTAGATGAAGTCAAGTATGTAAAGCATATTACATAGTTTATAGCTTATAATTTTCCTTTCTAGTTTTTCTTTGCCTTTGGACTATGGTTTGCACATAATAGGCACTTAGTTTACTGAGCGAAAGAATTGAGTTGATAATTTACTTAAGTAGAACTAGTTTCAGCATTTTGTGGATCCCTTCACTGGGGAAATGGAAGTAGTCGGCTACTTTTAAATGCATAAGCCATCCATTGAACTGAGGAACCTCGTTAAATTAATGTAATGTGATCCATTGGTGTCTAGGTTGATTTGAATGTAGTCAAGGATAGTCTCCTTTCATCTTTCAGCCTTTCTCTTAACCTGGTTTTTAAATCGATTCCTGTAGGTGATCTCTTTGGAGAAACTGAAGGATTTTGGTGAGTGCGTAATTGCCCTTCAAGCCAGTGTCATAAAGAAATTTCTCCAAGGCTTCATGGCTCCCAAGCAAAAGAGAAGAAAACTCCAGAGTGAAGATTCATCAAAAACTGAAGAGGTGGATGAAGAGAAAAAAATGGCAGAGGAAGCAAAGGTATCTAGTTAATGAAGATGTAATTTTATGATTGTGTAAAGTGATTTGGTTTTAAATAGTCTAAACCTATGATTTTTAGCCACTGTAAACACTACTCCCTGAGCCATTTTTGTCACTTTCATTGAAGTTTGTGGTTTTCAAACTCATCTGTGGAACACAGCCCTATCTCTAGGACTGGGTAATGGGTCAGAATGCCCCCTTCCCCTTTCCCTTTCCCAGAGCTGATTCCTTTTTTTAAAAGGTGGTAATGGTTTTTAAATTTTTAAGAATTGTGGTAAAATAGACAATATAGTGTACAGATGATGTGTTGTAGAATTGTGCACCTGAAACCTACATAGTTTTGTTAACCAGTGTCACCCCAATAAATTCAGTTAAAAAAGTAAAAATGAAAAAAATTGTGGTAAAATATATATAACAGGCAATTTACAATTTAACTTAACTATTTTTTACGTGTGCACTTTAACTGTTATCATCATCGACATCCAGAAGTTTTCATCTTCCTGAACTGAAACTATTCATTGCAAACACTAAACTACCCATTTTATACTCCACCCCAACCCCTGGCAACCACCATTTTCTTTCTATGTCTATACTAGTATATTTGATTACTATAGGTACCGCATATAAGTAGAGTCATAGAATATTTGTCCTTTTGTGACACGCTTATTTAGCAGAATGTCTTAAAAGTTCACCCACATTATAATATGTGCCAGAATTTTCTTCCTTTTTAAGTCAGTAATGTTCTAGTGTACATGTATAATACCACATTTTGTTTATTTGTCCATGGATGGACACTTGGGTCACTTCCACCTTTTGGCTATTGTGAATAATGCTGCTATGAACATGGATGTACAAATATCTGTTCTAGTTCTTACTTTCAATTCTTGGGAGTATAGACCCAGAAATAGAATTGTTGAATTACATAGGAATTCTATTTAATTTCTTGAGGAACTGTCATAATGTCTTCCATAATGGGTGTACCATTTCACCTTCCTACCAGTAATGCATGAGGGTTCCAGTTTCCCACATCTTTGCCAACATTTGTAATGTTCTGTTTCTTTGATAGCAGCCTAGGGTATGAAGTGGTATCTTGTGGATTTGATTTGATTTGTATTTCCCTAATGATTACTGATGTTGACTATGTTTTCATGTGCTTATTGGCCATTCATTGTATCATTGGGCAAATGTCTATCTAGTCCTTTGGCTATTTTATAATTGGGTTGTTTGGGTGTTTGTTGTCCAATTGTATGGCTTTTTTTTTTTTTTTTTAATGTTTTTATTGATTTTAGAGAGGAAAGGAGAGGGGTAGAGAGAAACATTGATGAGATACATCGATCGGCTGCTTCCTGCATTCCTCCTATTGGGGATTGAACCCACAACCTCGGCATGTGCCATGACCAGGGATTAGAACCAGAAACTCCTTGGTTCATGGGTCGATGCTCAACCACTGAGCCACACAAGCTGGACTGTATGGGTTCTTTATATATTCTGGATATATGATTTGCAAATAGATCCTATTCCATGAGCTGCCCTTTCTTTCCATTGATAATATCTTTTGATGCACAAAAGTTTTAAGTTTTAATGTGCAACATCTATTTTTTTCTATTGTCTCTGCTTTTGCTGTCCTATATAAGAAATCATTGCCAAATTCAGTATCATGAAGCATTTCCCTGTTTTTTTTTTTAGTTAATTTTTATAGACAGTAAAAGGTAAGAATCCAAGTTAATGTTTTTGCATGTGTGTATCCAGTTCTCTTGTTTTTTAATTTTAAAAGTAGCATGTTCATTGTAAGTAAAAAGTGAGAGGTAAATAAAATTTGAAACAACTCCTCATTTTACTGCCCAAGAATATCACTCTTTAATAGTTTGATGTGTTTTCTATATGTATATACAAGGTTGTGGGTTTGTGGATTTTTATAGAATGGAATCCTTTGCATAATGTTCTGCAGTTTTTCACTCATCAGCATATCTTGAACAACTGTCCCTCCTTCCTATGAGTCCATGTAAATGTTCATTTTTCTAACATCTTAATTTCTTACTAATGAAGAAATTTCTGTGCTTTTTATTTATTTATATATTTTATTGATTTTTTACAGAGAGGAAGGGAGAGAGTTAGAAACATTGATGAGAGAGAAACATCAATCAGCTGCCTCCTGCACACCCCCACTGGGGTTGTGCCTGCAACCAAGGTACATGCCCTTGACCGGAATCAACCCTGGGACCCTTGAGTCCGCAGGCCGACGCTCTATCCACTGAGCCAAACCAGTTAGGGCATCTCTGGTTTTTCTTTTAAAAAAACACACACACACACACAATTTTAATCATTTAATAATTCTTATACTTTTAATTGAATGTATTGGAGTTAACAAATTATACATCATCTCTGTATTGTATTATGTGTTCATCTCACCAAGTCTTTTTTAATATATATACTAGTGACCCGGTGCATGAAATTTATGCACATTAAAAGGGGATTAATTAGAGGAAATAATTTAATATTGCTGTTTGCCCTTTCTCTATAATAGAAGTGTCAGAGATGAAAGAAAATTAATAAAATGTATATAAAAACCTTTCTCCTGTCAGAGTCTGGGGCACACCACAGGACCCAGGGTCAAATCCTGCCCACCCACCCACATGCACCTCAAAATCGTGTGAGAACCAGACCCGGCCAGCCCCTCACATTGGGCTAGATCCAGACCTGGCCAGTCCCACCCTTGTCAAAGCCTGCTGGGCGGGGGCGCGGCCTGAGTTCCCCCGACCCAGCACTGGGGGTGCACCTTGAGGTCCCCTGTCAAGCCTCGCCAGGCGGGGGGTGTGGTCTAAGGTCCCCTGGCTTGGCACTGGCACTGGGGTGGGGGGAGCAGCCTGAGGTCCCCTAGCCCAGCACCAGGACGGGAAGTGTACCTTGAGGTCCCCCGTCAAGCCCCGCTGGGTGGGGGGCGTGGCCTCAGGACCCCTGGCCTGGCACTGGGGCGGGGGGGGGGATGCGGCCTGAAGTCCCCCAGCATGACACCAGGGTTGGGGGGCGCAGCCTGAGGTCCCCTGTCAAGCCCCACAGGGGCGGAGGAGGGCATAACCTCAGGTCCCTGCTAATTGCTTGTTAAGGCTCCTTATGGAAATTTGGCCTCAGCTGTGAGTGCAGCCGTCTTTGTGATGGAGTGATGGTCAATTAGCATATTCCCTCTTCATTAGATAGGATTTTTTTTTTTTAAATTTCAGAGAGGAAGGAAGAGGGAGAGAGAGATAGAAACATCAATGATGAGAATCATCGATCAGCTACCTCCTGCACACTCTCCACTGGGGGTCGAGCCTGCAACCTGGGCATGTGCCCTTGACCAGAATTGAACCTGGGACCCTTCAGTCCGAAGGTTGACACTATCGATTAAGCCAAACCCGCTAGGGCCCCAAATCTTCTTCCATCACTATTTTCCCCTACACCTATATTCTCTTCTACCTCTCCCCACCCCCCTTTTCACTCTGGTAATCACTATATTCTAGCATTGTTATCTGTGTCTGAGGTTTTTTTGTTTTGTTTTTTTTAATTCTCTCACCTTTTTCATCCAGCCTGTTTTTTCTTTATTAGAAAAATCAGCAGCTGTCTTTATCTGCTTTGTGTATTAGATTTCTGCTTAAAATTATGTAAGAATTTGAAAAGAGTACATTAAACAAGTCCCAGGCATTTCCAGTAGCATACTTAACCCTATTTTTTATTTCTCCTTTTCTCCCTTCTTTTGTTTCATAAACAACTGATAAGAGCTTGCTAGTGTCAGTCACTGGTAAGTCTGCAGGTTACAATGATGAGTAAAAGCCAGAAGTCTGTGCCCTCAAGGAACTCCTTTTGAGTATGAGAGATGGTTATAGTTGTGTTACAAGTACTGATGATAGAAAAAGCAGTACTGGAATCACCAGGGATACCTGGGGGCAAATTGGAGAGGACTTCCCAGAGGAGAAAAACATATCAGCTAGGTTTTGAAGAATAAATTGGAGTTAATCAGATGGAAGGGTGCATAGGCTGAACTTGGCCTTCTTGTCATTTACAGCTGCCCCCTCAGTTTACGTAGAATAAGTCTACTGTCTAAAGCTCCTCAGATATTTGAACACAGTTGTCATGTACCCCCTAAGTTTCTTCCTGGGCCAAGGGTGATACCAGTATGTAATCATTTTGGGGAATAGGGTAAGCAGAACAGAGAACTAAGACTCAGTTAAATAAAGGTTTAACTATTAATTTGTGACTTAGGCTTAGAGGCTTCACATATTATGTCATTATCGTACTAGGATTAGTTCTCACCTTCTTGTGTTCTTTTTAATGTTTATATGGCCTCCAGGTCACCTAGGTGAAGTCTAAGACATTAGATAGTTAATAGTCTCCTTTGCTGAATACTACATGGGTTTTGTTTTTAACTCAGTTTTATACAGAAGAGTCTCTTTCTTGATATGATCTTTCTTTGCTATTTATTTACCTGTAATGTTTTCTTACTGAGAACTAGATGTAGATTTCTTATATATTTTTTTTATTTTTAGTGCTCAACCCCATGGTGAAGTAACCTCTTCTTAGCTTGTCATATGAGACTTGATTCTTAGCTTGACTGGGGAAGAAAATACGAGCACTTTGCAGGTTTAACCTTGGGGCCCAGACACATAGTACACAAATGGAAAGCATGGAAGAGTTTCATGGAAAATCAATTAGGTTGCCTACTGAGTAGTTCAACAATGTTCTCCATTAAAATGGCATTATGTCCTTTAGTTCCCCACCAAAGGTCACCTTTGACACAGCTCCGAAATTTTCCACGTCCTTTGCTTTGACGGTTTCCACTTAGCATGGGTCAGGGTTTTTTTAGTTGGCACTAGGTTGTTGCATGAGCTAATATCAGTCTCTAATCTGGGCTTCAATTTCCTTATTATAAAAGTAGATTCTCAAATATATTTTTTGTAATAGTTACTGACTTTGAATATTTAATGTTTATTTCATTTTTTGTACCAAATGGGAAAGACATGGTATAATTTGGCAAAATCCTGGATTCTGTTAGACTCTCTGCTTAGTTTGGCTCCTTTTGTCCTGACAACCTGATTATCTGTTTTTACACTTTATACATTCTTTGTGGCAAAATATGGTGTGAAGCTTCATTGTATTTTTGCCAAGATATACTGCCTTTTTGCTGTTAGGCGGAGGGACTTGCATGTAAACTGGCTTCTTCTTGGTTCTGTTATACTCACTTCTATCTAGGGACCAACTTTATTTAAACATGCTAGAGAATTTGAAATTTTCATCAGAGAGTATTTACTGGATGCGTTGAATGTCAAAATTTATATTTTGCTGCTCTTGATCTGTTTTTAAAAACACTGTTTTGCCTGGCCAGTGTGGTTCAGTTGTTTGGGCATCATCCCATGCACCAGGAGGTCGCAGGTTTGATTCCCAGTCAGGGCACATGCCCAGGTTTCATACTTGATCCTTGTAGAGGGGTGTGCAGGAGGCAGCCAGTCAATGTTTCTCATCAGTTTCTATCACTTTCTTCCTTTTTGTGAAGTCAGTAAAAACATTTTACAACAAAACCAAAAAAAAAAAAAAAATCTCACACTGTTTTGACTATGATAGGTTTTTTTTTTTTTAATTTTATATGTATTGATTTTTTACAGAGAGGAAGGGAGAGGGATAAAGAGAGAGAAACATCGATCAGCTGCCTCCTGCACATCCCCCACTGGGGAGGTGCCTGCAACCAAGATACATGCCCTTGACTGGATCGAACCTGGGACCTTTCAGTCCACAGGCTGACGCTCTATCCACTGAACCAAACCAGTCAGGGCTTATTTTGTTTTTTAATGTACTGGACTGTTTAGAATTTTGTGCAGTGGGAGAAGACTAGGATGCTCTTTCAAATCTTGAGTGCCTAATGTTTTTGCCCTCAAAATTAGAGGCTGGCTGGAGTCTAGGCTGGTCTAGATGGATAACTCAGTGGATATAATAGGACACTGATGATTTGTATGTATAATGCCAAGAGCATTGGATCTGGATAAATTGGCCCTAAGTTGCTGTGAGACCTTGGTTAAGATTTCTTTCCACGAAAAATAATAAATGAATATTACCTAAATGTGCACAAACAGTTCATAGCAACATTATTCAGAATAGCCAAAAAAATTGAAACGACCCAAATGTTTATCAACTGATTAATGGATAAACAAAGTGTGATATATCCATACAATGGATATTATTCGGCAATTAAAATGAATGAAGTACTGATACATGCTATGATGTGGATGAACCTAGAAAGCATTCTCAGTAAAGAAGCCAGTCATAGAAGGCCAGATGTTATATGAAATGTCCAGAATAGACAAATATATAGACCACAAGTAGATTAATGGTTACTTACCGGCTGGGTATATGTGATGGGGTAACGTAGGGAATGGGGAATGAATGCTTAATGGGTACAAGGTTTCTTTTGGGGATGATGAATGTTCTAAATTAAGATTATTTCCAAGATCCCTAGCAGTGTTTTTGTTAATCCTCACTGGAGGATATTTTTCTATCGATTTTTAGGGGAGAGACAGACAGAGAAACATCAATGTGAGAGACACATTGATTGGTTGTCTCCCACACGCACTCTTACCAGCCTGCAACCAAGCTATAATGCCCTTGACCGGAATCGAATCTATGACCTTTCAGTCTGCAGGCTGACATTCCTATCCACTGAGCCAAACCAGCTAGGACTCAGTTTTTTTTTTTTTTAAACAACAACATATTTTATTGATTTTTCTTACAGAGAGGAAGGGAGAGAGATAGAGAGTTAGAAACATCGATCAGCTGTCTCCTGCACACCTACTGGGGATGTGCCCGCAACCAAGGTACATGCCCTTGACCGGAATCAAACCTGGGACCTTTCAGTCCACAGGCTGACGCTCTATCCACTGAGCCAAACCGGTTTTGGCTAGGACTCAGTTTTTTAATTTAGAGGCCAAATGAGCTATTGAGTACTCAAATTTATAATTTATAAGCAATAACTTAAAGAAGTAAAAAAGCACAACTATATGCTAAGACATTTTCTTGAATGCAGTGTGCATCTGACTATCCACTAGAGGACAGCAAAGCCCATTTTAGCTATTTTCTATCTGTTTTCAATAGCACTCTTTTAAAGAAAAATCTGGTTCTATATGTTAACTCCATTACAACAGGGGAGAAAACCAGCAGCTGTCATAATGGACCCCATGTTTTACTGAGGAGCTCTGAAGAGGGAAGGAAGGAAATTGTGCTGTACAGTATTTTGAAGGCAGATGTTGAAATATCTGCAGTTGGAGATTGGAATAAGGAATGAGTCAATTTCCCCTAGAACTTTAGCAGCCTCTTAAATAGATTTTTTTGGTATGTTTAAATGATCCTTGCTATTCATAAATGTATACCTGTGAAGTGCTCTGTGGTGGTTCTTTATTTCTGTAGGAAAGAGAAAGGACAACATTATTTTCTCTCCCTCACACAACAGCTTCAGAAGTGGCTCAACTATCTTTGTCCCTTGGCAGCTATTTTAAAGCCTGTGGCTTTCCAGGATAACTGGACTCTCCTATAGGAGGGAGACTATATTCCTTAAAATAGGCCTCTTTGCCTAAGGCAGGGCAGTGAAATCCAGCAGTAATGTTGTCAGTTAGCTAGAGCTAGCCCAAGTTGTAAAAGTAGCAGGGATTACTAATCCATTTAGTTCAGTCATGACAGTTGAGCAATATGACCTCCACAAGGTTGAGGATACTAAGATAACCTAGTCTCCCAGCTTCTGCTGAATTGCCTAAGCTTTACCTTGACAGTCTCTGTTGTATTTTCTGACTATCTGAGAATGATAACCCCCCACATTAGCATTTGTTTAGGTAGATGCTCGACCATAGGAGAGTTGTGTTTATCATCAAAATTGCTGTTTATATTTTCCACCATCCTATGTTTTGCTTGGCTGATTCTAATTTAATTTGCATTTTATGATCATGGAGAAGGCAATATGCAGAGATTAACTGCCCAGAATGAAGTCAGACTAACTTCTGGGACTTTCAAATTTTCACTTAGCTTAGAAGTTGGTGATAGTGTTGAAAAGAATATGTTGTATCAATACTTCATATTTTGTTTTTTATTGATTGATTTTAGAGAGAGAGGAAGGTACAGAGAAAGAGAAACTCGATTTGTTGTTCCACTTATTTAAGCATTCATTAGGTGATTCTTTTACGTGCCCTGACTAAAGATCAAACCTGCAACCTTGGCGTATTGGGACAGCGCTCTAACCAACTGAGCTGCCCGGTACTTTCATACTTTTTAAAGGTTGTAGAATGTTTCATAAATATTATTTAGGGTTGTGGCACGTATTAGTGCAGAAACTGGTCATCTTGTTAGCCACAGTTTTATCAGCTATGTGACGTTATTGCATACTAGCATTTACACAATACAAGTGTTCCTGCTTTTAAATGACACTGAATCTTTTAAGTGGTTTTCACTAGAAGAGATGTGTCCAGTTATTTCCCTCCCTTAATTCTTTATGTGACCTTTGGCAAGTATTTTCACCCCCTCTTTAGAGCCTTGATTTCTTCTGTAAGATTTATAAATGAGTTAAACAGGAGGAGCTGTAGGAGGTAAGTGTACTCAGAATTCTCTGGTATTTACCTATTCCTAGTCGTCTTTCACTGTATACTCTGTCAGATTATGTGAAAAATCCATGTCTTTGAGGTCCCTGTAGTAATACTGGTCTGGTTTGGTCTCTGTTTAGGTTGCATCTGCTCTGGAAAAATGGAAAACAGCCATCCGTGAAGCTCAGACCTTTTCCAGAATGCATGTTCTCCTTGGGATGCTTGATGCCTGTATCAAGTGGGATATGTCAGCAGAAAATGCTAGGTGCAAAGTTTGTCGAAAGAAAGGTAGGTATATTTAGGTCAGTGCTGCTTATTTGAATGTATCAGGAACTGTGACTTGTTAACCCAGATATTTTCTCCCCTAAAGAGTTTTGCATACACAGCTTTTAAATGTGGTGGGAGATATTACCTGCTGGAGTTCTATAATAAAATGCTAATCTGAAATCACATGTTCACATGTCCACAAATCAGAGTAGGCCCTTGCTTCCCCAATATTGAGTATACAATAAGAGCAGTTGCTCTCCAATCTTCAAATTTTATACAGAGAAGAAAATTAGTTAACCTAAACATTTTAATCTTAATTGTCTCTGAATTTTAGTCATCTGTGAAGTAGGACAGGTGCTACCACCAGAGGGCAGTACTTGTATTGTACATTGTGAAGAATACTCAGTTTTGGGTTTTCCAGCAAGAATTCTACACAGCAAGTCATTTGGGAATCGTTTAATGCTGAAGCTTTCAAAGTCCATGTGTGTAAAAGGAATTTCATAACTAAAAGCCTCCCTCAATGATTCACTTTTCAGTGGCTAAAGTTCTTTTGTGAATTTGGCTAGAATTTAATTGCCAAAAACAGTTGCTATAAGAACTGATTTAGAATGAAGGTTGGAGAGGGGAAATGACCATGTTAAGTTGGTTCAGTGTATTTTCAAATGTAAGGAAACTTAAGTGTTTTAAGAGAGTCATACCAGATATGAATTGGGAAGTGTTTAGGGGGTCCAGAAGGAAGAAGGGCAGAAAATGTAATACGTAATAGGGGATTTATTTCTTAGTGGGAAAGGAGCAGCAAAATATCCTGCTATCACTGTTTTTTGTTGCCTCTTAGTAGATGTTAACTGTCCTATCCTAGCCCTGGGTAGATTTTGGGATATAAATCAGGAGACCTAAGCCCTAAATTACTTACAGACTAATATGTGCTACATTGCTTTTCAGAAAATGACTGCATTTTAAAAAAATATGCAGTAGCATTGTACTAGAATGTTTGTTCCTTCTATAGTGTTAATTGAGGGTGAATGGCTCTTTCTTCCAACTCCTTGACTGTTGCCATGTTCCCGACAGTACCATACAAGTTTATCTTCTTGCAGGTGAGGATGACAAACTGATCTTGTGTGATGAGTGTAATAAAGCATTCCACCTGTTTTGTCTGAGGCCGGCCCTCTATGAAGTACCAGATGGTGAGTGGCAATGCCCAGCTTGCCAGCCTGCTACTGCCAGGCGTAACTCCCGTGGCAGGTGAGAATTCTTCTTTAAAAACAAATGAATAAATAGCTGTTATAATTAGGCTTCAGTTATTCAAACTGAGTGACTTTGAGGAGCCTTAATTTAAGTCCATCTATTGGATATGGAGCCTGATCATTTAAGGTATAATAGGAACTCAGTGGGCTCTGATTTAATTTTAGCTTAATGTTGACATTTCTAGTTTCATTACCAGCTATGTTCTCTACTTTCTTGACAATACCTTCTAAAGTGACAATATCGCCCTAACCGGTTTGGCTCAGTGGATAGAATGTCGGCCTGCGGACTCAAGGGTCCCAGGTTCGGTTCCGGTCAAGGGCATGTACCTTGGTTGCGGGCACATCCCCAGTGGGGAGTGTGCAGGAGGCAGCTGATTGATGTTACTCTCTCCTTGATGTTTCTAACTCTCTCTCTCTCCCCCTTCCTCTCTGTAAAAAAATCAATAAAATATATTAAAAAAATAAAAATAAAATAAAATAAAGTGACAATATTATTCCTTCTGCCCCTTGATTCCACCTTGCCCATTTCTTTTTTTTTTTTCTTTCTTTTTTTTAATGTTTTTATTGATGTTGGAGAGGAAGGGAGAGAGAGAGAAACATCAATGATGAGAAGGAATCATTGACCGGCTACCTGCTGCATGTTGGACCGAGCCCGCAACTCAGGCATGTGCCCTTGACCGGAATCAAACCTGGGACCCTTTGGTCCTCAGGCCGACACTCTGTCCACTGAGCCAAACCGACCAGGGCAACCTTGCCCGTTTCTTAATTGGTGATTATGTCTGTAACCACCAAATCCTGAAACGCATTACTTTCCCTACCCAGACCTTTCTTATCATGATTAGAATTTGGGTGTCAACTGGGACATCTTCTTCGTCTTCCATAGTCATTCATTTGCCAGATGTTATTAAATCAGTATCCAGATGTCTTATGAATCAATCTGCTGTCCATTCTCCAAGGTCCCTGTTGTCACTGGCCCTCCTACATCTCTAACCTGGGCTCCTTCAGTGGTTTCTCAACTCCTTACCTCATATCTTTCACCCTCTTATCCTTCCAGCTTTAGTGGTAAAACCAAAATAGGTTATAAAAGGCAAAGACCTGCTTATGTCACTGTACTATTCAAAAACATCAATCTTTACATTTCCTCTTTAATAAAGTCCAAACTCCCTGGCCTAACTTTGGAGACTCTTATTGTACAATACCTGCATATGTTTTTATGAGCCCTCCTTCCCATATTTGTGCGCTTGTTACAAACTGTTCATTGTACATTCTTGCCTCTTGTGCTTTCCTCCCAACTGGGCATACTTTCTCTTCCAAGAACTTCCTCATTTTACTGGGTGTAAACTATCGAAAATTTCTCTTGAAGTGTCCTTAGGTCCTTAGAATTAATTGTTCTTCTTTGTGTTTCAACTGGGTGTTCGATATCTAAAACAGCATTTTGGTGCATTTGACTGTCTTCCCATGAGATTGTGAGTGCCCTGAGAGTAGAGGTGGTGCTTTGTTCTTCACCCTGATTTCAATAAGGCCAAACATAGGGCTTTGTAAAAAGGAGGCACCTAATATTTGCCAAGTTAATACAATTGTTTTCCACATTGAAATTTGAGGTTGTAAAAGGGCAGCTTATAGGCACTTGGCTTGGTCTCTCTTTGAAAGGGCAGAGCTGTTTGATCCTGACCTCACCTAACAGTATTACTCAGTTATTTCTCACTCCATTCCAGCTACACTTAAGAGAGATGAGGCATGCTGTTCTGAAATGGTGGGGCTTTGGACCAGCTGTTCTGAGCTGGGATTACCATTGCTTTGATGTTATGGTCATCTGCAAGCTGTTTCAGCTCCTGGAAAGGGGCCATCAAGGTGGAGTAACACCTGTCTGGGCTTTTATTCTTTCAGTCCACCCCAGAGTTGGGGACACATTTTAATACTTGAAATGTTACATTATCTGGCTGTTTTTGTGAAATAAAAGGAATAAAATTTTGAATTGTTTTGAGGGGGGAGGGGATACCTTTTGGTCTTGATTTCTGTTGCCATTGGTATCTTATCCAAAGCATTTGGGGACTGGTCGGGGAGGTATGCTGTTGAAGCTTAGGTTTTCATTCTACTTCCTGTATCCTGGCCTGGATTCAGTTTACCTTCCCTCATCAAATCTGTCTAGTGTGTGAAGAGGGAGAAGTTGCTGGGATCCATATGGGACTTTATCCCCTTAGGAACACTTTGGCTGAGAACCAGGCTCCTTATATGCTTTTTCTCCTCACAGGAATTATACTGAAGAGTCTGCCTCTGAGGACAGCCAAGATGATGAGAGCAGTGAAGAGGAAGAAGAGGAGGAGGAGGAAGAGGAAGAGGAAGATTATGAGGTGGCTGGTTTGCGATGTAAGTATTCAGTTTGTCCTCATAGTTAATCTCATAGTCTTTTAAGCTGACTTGAAAAGACTGGCAGTAGTCAGTGTTGCCATCATGCCATCTTCCTTTTCTCACATATTATGGCTGTTGGGGTGACTTCATTGCCATGGTTTTAAATGGGTTTTCAAGGTGCCATTTAACCACCTTCCTGTTAGGAGGTTGGGTAGCTTGGTCTCAAGAATATTAATTTATGGTAGATGCACTTGATCCATGATTTAGTGGAATTCAAGGTACCAAGTATGTTTATGACAAACCTTCTGGTTTTGAACCCTCATTGTCTGGGGACACTGAGGAAAGAAAGTCTAGTGCCATTGCCCTCTCCTAACAGTTCTTTTGCCTCTGTTATAGTTCTGTTTTCAGAGAAGTAATTTTTCCTTTGTTTTGTACTTCCCTATAGCGTGCAGGGCATAGCTTTGCTAGTTTGAAAAAGAATACCGTTTTTTCATAGCTTAGGCATAAAGTTGTTAGGAAGGTTCATATATGTTTCACACTAGATGCCAGTAGGGGAAGAAAAAGGCCTCATCGTTTACCCTTACCTCGCTGACTCTTTATTTTTTGTGACTATTTAAGCGTCTTATTGCTTTCATGGTTAAACCTGAGCCTCCCTCTTTTCAAAACATATCCTTCTTTCTAGATTAGTAGAAAAGAGACACAGATCAAGATTTTGATGAGCTCTTGAAGCGATGATATAATTCCCAAGATCATAGCACTCTGAATGATCAGAGTTAGTATAAGGAGAGAGAAGATGCTTGGCATGATCAGTCTCTTCAGTAGTGCCGCCAAACCTGAGGGCTTGGGCTTACACACCTGCTCCCATCTCCAGTCCTGCAGGCTTTTAATTTGGGACACCTCAATTTCACTCATTCCTATTGGCATGATTTTTCAGGTATTCAGGGTGAGGAGACAAGCAGTCCATTAACCTTGCATCACACAGAGACCAGTATCTTACTGGCTGAGAGTTGTGATTCAGATGCATGCTTGTCTGGAAACAGATTCTGAATATAGCAGTATACTGATTGTTTATTTTCAAACTAGTGATTGCGTTCTACTTCTGAGGTGTTACTCTCTTTCCAAGGAATTGTTTCCTTTCCAGGTTTCAAGGGCTATTTCTATCAAAAGGATATAAGAAATATTATAGAGCATTTTGTCAACTCTGCCTTTTAGACCACCGAAGATGTGGTTCTCTAGTTCAACTCAAGTCTGGTGTTGGTGTCTGTTCCTAACATCCCAAAGTTTTATCCTTGGCATTGGCTGCTTACTCTCTGTTCCTAGCCAGGTCTTGAGCTTGAGACCCTGGAATAGCCAATGAAGGGTTAACATTGTTTATTTATTCCTGTATCACTGCCTCTGTATGCCCCTATCTCTGTCCAGATGTCACCTTCCCACTTTCCAGGGAAAATTTGTTTAGTAGAGAAACCTTGAGCTAATCCTTCTTGAGCATGAGATACTGAGGAATGTTGGTTTGTGTGACATTAAGCACATGTTGTAAACCTGAGACACAAGTGGTCTTGGGTGCCTTTGTGTTCTTTGTTCTCTCTTTGGGGATCCTAGGCAGCTTTTTATGGAAGTGACCTAGATGACTGTATGGTTATCAGAAATGCAAGAGAGCAGGACGGATGCTACCCCTAAATTGTATTCAATGAGGGGAAGACTTTACATAAATACTTCACATAAGTATCAGCTTTTTTCTAAGAACATTGTGATGTGAGTTTAAGATAACTCTGGGAATTATAAAACAGGATCTCTCCTATAGTCAAGTTTCATCTCACATGTAAATGCATTACACTCTTTCAGGCTGAATGTGGGCTGTAGGAATTTCAGGCAGACCTGTAGCAAATGGCCTCTCCTTCTGAGTGAGTCACTTACAATTGACTCCTTCAAGAGCCTCATTCCCAGGAGTAACTGAACAGGGTGGGGCCAGAGGATAGAAGCACTGAAGGAGCTGACCTGAGGAGGCTCTTAAAAAGGTCTTTGGCAGTTGATGAAAGGTATTCATTCTTCATCTACTACTGCTACCTTCACAATGTTAGATAGGACTGGAGATAGCAACGAGCACTCTGTAACCCAAGGAAGCCATTGCTTTGCTTGTCCAGATTATCTCCTCATTCCATAATATGCTTCCTTCATCCTCAGTTCTCCTCTCAGTCTGTATTTTTTATTTCAGTGAGACCTCGAAAGACTGTCCGGGGCAAGCCGGGTGTCATCCCCCCTGTGGCAAGGCCAGGCCGACGACCAGCTAAGAAGCCACATCCTATCACCAGGAGGTCTCAGCCAAAGGCACCACCTGTAGATGATACTGAAGTTGATGAGCTGGTAAGAATTATTTATCATCCTGCCTCTAATGTTTCTGCTTCTTATCCCCCATTCCAGCATTAGGAATTCATCAGGCAACAGGTGGGAGCCTCCCCCTATCCTCCCTCCTCCCTCCTCCTTCCTCCCTAAATTTGGAGGCTGATGGGAGGGCCTATAGGCAGACAAGGCAGCAGGCCCTCCAGGAACAGCTATGTTCGGCATTCTCCTGCTGTAGCCTGCAAACATTGTCTCCTTTAGTTAACAGGCAGCCTGCAACTTAAGGATTTTAAAATAGTATCCATGTGTCTCCAGTGGCTCAGAGGGGCTGGGTCTCCATTGTGGGAATGTCAGCAATGTTGGAGCTTCATTTACTCTCTGGTCTTTTGCTGACAGTTGTTATGGGAGGGACATTGCCCTCCCCTCTGCTCCTCCACTGTGATTTTAGTGGTTTTGCTTTAGAATTCACTTGAACTTTAAAGAACAAAAAGAGGCCCTTGAAAACTTGCTTGTTTTGACAGATCAAATTGGGGTTGGGATAGGCTGGGGGCATAAAGCAAGCCATTAGGGAGCTCGAAGAGGAATGACAGATCCTCCTACTTGCCCAGCCCTAACCTCTTCAACTCTGTGGCTCCTTGTTCGAGTCACAGACTGTTAATGGCTACCTTGAAGGAGGCCCCACTTTTTTTCTTCTTAGTCACTTAGCTCTCACATGCCTGCAGCGGGAGAACATAGGAAAGGAATTGTATCTCTTCCCTTTCTTCACTGAGACTCCCTACTCCCATAGAATTGTCTGTCAGGGGCGCCCATAACCGGTCTGGTTTTCTGCAATTGCTTGCTTATATACAACACTGTTAACCATAATCCCAGGTCCCATCTGCTCTTAAAAACGTGGTTGAGCGCTTTCTCTTTTTTAAAGCAGATGTATACATTTTCAGTTTTGTCCACTTTTCTTCTCTTGGACCTGTAATAATGTCTTCTTCCATTTGCACCAGGTGCTTCAGACCAAACGGAGCTCCCGGAGGCAAAGCCTGGAGTTGCAGAAATGTGAAGAGATCCTCAACAAGATTGTGAAGTATCGTTCCAGCTGGCCTTTCAGGTAATAAGCTTTGTGTTCTCAAGCACAGAGGAGTAGACCAACCTGGCAGCTGGCTGAGGGAGTGCTCATTTGAACCCCTAGGAACTAATCTGATCCCTTCCTTTCAAGACATGTCTTAGTGGCAGGGGATTGGTGTTCCAAACTGGTAGACAGCTCTTAGTGCAAGGTGAACACACCTTCTCTGTGCCTCCCAGTTGGCTGATCTCAGCAGGGGTGGGCCTTCTGTGGCTAATGGTTTAACAGCAAAGTTTCTGTCAGTTGTATCAAGGCTGTGCTGATATCTCCATTTGGTGTTTTCTCCACAGGGAGCCTGTGACCAGAGATGAGGCTGAGGACTACTATGATGTGATCACCCACCCCATGGATTTCCAGACAATGCAGAACAAATGTTCCTGTGGGAGCTACCGCTCTGTGCAAGAGTTTCTTACCGACATGAAGCAGGTGTTTACCAATGCTGAGCTTTACAACTGCCGAGGCAGCCATGTGCTAAACTGCATGGTGAAGACAGAACAGTGTCTGGTGGCTTTGTTGCATAAACACCTTCCTGGCCACCCATATGTCCGTAGGAAACGCAAGAAGTTTCCTGACCAGTTTACTGAAGATGAAGGGGACAGTGAGCCAGAGACCATTGGACAGTCTAGGGGACGAAGACAGAAGAAATAGAGAGGGGAGCCCTGGTAAGGGAGAGGGAGTTGAGGTTCGGGAAATGGAGGTGAGAGCAAGGGAAGGAAGGGTGGGATGGAGAAGAACATGGAAGGGAGGACACCACAGGGAATTCTGAAATGCCTGTTGTCCCAAGCTTGTGCTGTTTTTCTAAAACTCCATAGAACCTTAATCAAGCAGAGCTATTTGGAGAGCATAATATTGGGTTGGTCTCTGCCTAGAAATACGGTGGTAGACCTTAACCTACCCTTTCTGAGAATTTCCATGAAGAGCCCAAGGGTATGAACCCAATTCCTTTTCCTTCCTACCCAAGGTCCCTTCCACTTTGGCCACCACAATAGTGCCAAGCCCTCTGGTCTCTAGAGGCGGGATTACTGTATTACACAGAAGGATCAAGTATAACCAGGCCAGTTAGAGAGGTGGTGTTGCTTTTAAAAAATCTATATTTATATACAGCCTTGTTTCTTTAAGCCCATACTCTCTCTCTTCCCCCCCCTCTCCCTCTCAGGTGACGGTATTAGTGAGTGCCATACAGAATTCTGTATTCACCAGCATCATGAAACAGTTGTGCTCTTTTGAGTTGATCTTGGCAGAGTAAAGGGACATGTCCTAGAGCCATTCCTGAATACCCTTCCCCTTCTTTGTGACAGTTCTCTCCCCACTTCCACCCACCTTACCCTTCAGAAAACAAACAAACAAAAACAAACTAAGGCACTTCACATAGAGACTGGAGTCCTGCTTATAATAATGCATATAATCTTTAGTTTGATGGATCTGGCCAGAGGGGTGTTGGAGCCCAGCCCACCCACATACCAGACAAGCTCTTAGGGGAGCAGAAGAAAAGCAGGAAGGATTGAAATGTTTAATTTTTTTAAATTGACTTTTCTAGTTATTAAAAATCGCTTGTTTTAGCAGTGATATTGTATAAAAAACATCTTGTAAAATATTTCTGTCATCTTGCTTTGGCACATGTACAGTACAATTTATATGATAATGTGTTTGCTTTCCTTTGCTCCTTCTCCTCCCTCAGCCCATCCTCTCTCCTTCAGAGAAGTGGGTTGGAGACTTATCACAGCAATCAGTGTGACCTGCGGAGGGGGGGGGCGAGAGGGGGGCGCATCTCCCTGCCTGCCCCTGTGGCTGTTTCTCCCTTCTCCATTCCCATTTTCATCCCCCTCCTCCCATGTCTTTACTCCCTGAGAACCTGAATGTTTCAGTGGTCAGTGTCAATGGGAGGAGAGATGGGAGGAGAAGTAGGCAGCCCCTTCCCACAATGACTAGCACTAGTGGTTATATTTAGGCAAAAGTTTATAGTCTCCTTTCCCTTTTATGGAAGATTTTGATAACAATGCAAAACAGGGTTTAATTTTTTTTTCTATCACCTTTGAATTGGAAATTTTGGATCACCTAGGTTCTTCTGTATTTAAATGAAGGGGAAAAGAATTCCACCAAGGGGATTGCAACTTACAGAATTTGGGAATAAAGCCTCTTAGTATTAAACTTAAAGGTGTGGTTCCTGCCTCTCCCCTGTCCTCTTCATTCAAGGACTTTGGGGATTTGCTCTGGTGGCTGGTGGATAGGTTACTGTCCCCTTTCCACAGGCTTGGAATTAGCACTGACATTACAATTTCATAATCCCAGCACCAACACCTCCTGCCTCTTACCCTAGAGCCAGTCTGTTCTTGTTAACAGTAAGAATCCTGTGTTCCCACTTCAGTGATACCTGAATTTGTTGTTTTTTAATTGTCTTTAAGGAGGAAGGGCCCCATTGAGGGGTAAACTTGTAATAAATTGGAATTTCAAATAAACATTATGTACTTGTGTTTATAAAGAAAAAACAATGCTGGTGACTTTCTTTGTGCTCTTTGGGGGTGCTAGTGGATAGTATATAGTCCTGAGTCCTCTGTTTTCCCACTGAGTCTTGGAACCAGTTATTCCTCAGCATTGAGAGGACCTCTGACTTAGTTTTTGTTTTTTTAATGTTTTTATTTATTTGGCGGGGGGAGAGGGATGGAAACATCAATGATGAGAGAATCATTGATTGGCTGCCTCCTGCACGCCCCCTACTGGGGATCGAGCCTGCGACCCTGGGCATGTGCCCTGCCTGGGAATCTGCTCCTGGTTCATGGGTCGACCCTCAACCACTGAGCCACACCAGCCAGGCTGACTTAGCCTTTTTAACCAAAGGTTACAGCCAGCTTCTCATTTCCTTGCTTCCAGGAGACATTTCTGATGCCCCCGGTACAAAGTAAGACCTTCGTTTTCCCTGGCCTTGTCTCTATCCAAAACCCCCCAGCATTTTATTTGAAATTTCTAAGAATTAGAGGAAAGTATTTTTTAAGTCTTTACTATAGAAATTTATGTAGTTCTTTAGTTAATTTTGGGGAAACTCCTGACATTTTAAAAACTTCCTGGGAGTCCTGGACAGTGTTGCTAAGTGGTTAGAGCATCGGCCTGCGCACGGAAGGGTCGTGGGTTTGATTCCCGGTCAAGGGCACATACCTGGGTTGTGGGCTCGCTCCCCACCCTCAGTCGGGGCATGTGTAAGAGGCAACCAGTCGATGTGTCTAACATTGATGTTTCTTTCTCTCCCTCCACTCTCTGGAAAGCAATGGAAAAAATAGCCTTGGGTGAGGATTAAAAAAAAAACAAAATTTCAAGCAAAAAAAAAGTAAACATGTAATGGATTCTCATGTACTCAGCTTCAACAATTCTACCATGTAGCCAATTTTGTTTTTGTTTTTTTGTACTTTTTTCTTTATGCTGGAAGTTTTATGAAGTCCAAGGGGTTGATTCAAGTAGTCACTGCTGGGTGGCAGCTTACCTATGGACTTCAAAGATTTTGCAGAGCTACTGCATGCTCCCATTTATTGAGAAAAGAAACTATCAATTCCTGACCAACTGAACCAGGGATGGCATATGGTAAAATAGCAAGAAGTTTGAGGAGGAACCCAAGGCCTGGGTGTGGGTTCTGCCACTGACTGGTGGCCTTGTTGAATATGTGGACTTTGAGCCAGGCCTGCATTGAGCACTTGGGGATTTTCAGTCCTGCAGGGGAGGAAGCAGTTTGCCCCAAGGTCAAATTGGATTTGATCAGCCCTCAGGCTGTGGAGAAGGGAGCTGTGTTACCTATGAGCATTTTCTACACACAGTTGGACTCCCACCTCGTGTATGCAGTTCTGTCCCTCAGGTAGGTTCCTTAGGCCACACTAGGATAGTGCTGTTGGGACCATGTGACTTCATCTAGGGTCTGTATCCTGGTCCTGCCCAACCTTGAGAAGCACCATTTCTCCCTTCTTCTCCAAGGGGGTGACCTTGAGTTGAGTACAATAAATGGGGACAAAAACTTTTATCCTTTGTTGTTAATCCTCACATGATATTTTTCCCATTGCTTTTCACAGAGTGCAAGGGAGGGCGGGAGAGAAACATCTATGAGAGACACATCACTGGTTGCCTCCTACATGTGCTCTGCCCCAGGTCAGGGAGGGAACCGGGAATCCAAGTACATGCCCTTGACCCAGAATTGAATCCTGGACCCTTCAGTGCACCAGCCAAAGCTCCAACACTGAGCCATACCAGCCAAGGCGAGAACTTTCATTCTTGAAGATGGGTATGAAGTTGGTTACTTCTGAGAACCAACTAAGGCCTCCCCTCATCCTGACTTCTTTTTCCTCAAACCCTGTCTCTGGGGGAGGAGGTACAGTCAGGGGTGGCAGGGAGGTGTGGTCTGGATTCCAAAGCCACCACTTGGGCAGTGGGTGTCTCCAACTTGCCAGGGAGCCAAGGTCTCCTTAGCAGGGGTGAGGGAACTCAGGTGAAGTAGAAAGAGGTTTGCCCTCCTGTTACAGCTTCCATTCTTGCCCAGGGCCTTCAGGCCTTTTTATACCCAGGACTGCTCTGGCATCCTAGAATTTTCCCTTTCAGGGTGGAACTGATAGCAGCTACTGACCCCCGAGACAGGTCAATCTGACCTCCATCAAGATCACCCTTGCTGACTCCTGTGAAGTTCCCTTAACTTAGGCTCTCCGAGCCACAAGTTCAGACTGGATAGATGTGCACACTGATGTGCTGTGGTGCTCTGAAGACCCACCTGCTGGGCTAGCAGGTGTTGATTTCTGAGGCATTTTGTGGGGGCTCTGGAATTACTTGTCTTGGGGTGTGGAGAGATACTGCTTTGGGAGGGGCTTCTCTGGACAAAACCACCCCAGGTTACAACATCTGCTGTTCCCCTGGGACATGGTGGTGGTGGTGGTGGTGGTGGTAGTGGAAGTCACAGAAGTTCTGGAGGCTGCAGACCACCTACATGGCTGTGTGATGAACCAGCCAAGTCCTCCACTTGCCCCTATCTGTAAAGTGGGGAGAGGAGGACCAAATTGAGGACTTCTGTAAAAGGTCTTTAATGTTTCCTTCTTTTCCTGGGACATTTATATATTGTCTTCCAGTGCTGAGCAGCCTTGGATGGCAAGGTCCATTCTCCCTCCCAAGTACTGGCCCATGTGAACCATCTCAATCTCAAAGCAGACAGAGCCCCCTTGGGGCTGGTCCTGACTACACCTCCCTCAGACCCCACCCGCCTCCCAGTTGTTCTGGAAGCCAGTCTGGTTTCTGCTGAGTGAAACATAGCCAAGGACCCCTCTCTTGTCTAATGACTGGCAAGGAATAGGGTGAACTGGTGCCATTTTAAAGCTAATCCTTCCCTCTACCCTTCACACTTGCCTTTTTTTTCCCATCTCCAGAATCCTCTCTTTTTACTTCAGCTGCCCCTGTCCTGTGGAGGCCTTTAAGCAGCTTCAGCTCCACCCACTCCCTGCAGACCTGGCCTATAAGCCCAGCTTGGTGCAGCCACTGCCCCTCCCACTCTGAACTTCGGCCCCTGTCACTTTCAATAAGCTCATCCTGTCTCACTCAAGGACCTTCACAGGGAGAGTTACAAGGTGTTATGGTCATTTGGCTTCATTGATCAAAGAAGGCACAGGGACCTACTGCATGCTCTGAGAAGGGAAGGATTAAGATGAGGAAGGCATTCCACAAGTAAGAAACACAGAAGCAAAAAGGCAGAAGGGTTGCAAAATTCCCCCAGAGGTCAGCACTGTTCTATGTGATGAGGGACAGCCCTAAACCATCTCAACTCCTGATGGAGCTGTTGTTGGTTTTCATCTGGTTTCTCTCTTGTCCTGTGAGATGGGTGGTTGGTGCAGGGCAAGAGCTCTGTCCTGAGAGGCCCTGGGTTTGGGGGCTGAGCCCTACCACTGAAATGAAGTTATTGACCTTGGGCCTCCCCTTGGCTCCAAAGTGAGGCCGGCAGCGGAACTAGATCCTTAGAGCCTCCTGGCAGCGACAATGAATACCACTGTGCCATGCACCAGGGACAGTAACCAAGACCCTCACATTGCTCAAGGTGAGGGTCACAGTGGCCACAGCTGAGGCCATGATGGGTCCTTGTAATCTAATCCCAAGCTGATGGGGATCCCTGAGACCTGGCATACAGATACACATGGACCTTTTCCTAGCCCCTGGCTCTATGCATACTGCCTTGTACCTGTCCAATTTCTCATTGCTGCTCCCGTATCTCAAATCTTTCTATAGCTTCTTAGGAGCTGAAGGACCAATTCCCACTATACTCGGGCTCCCATCTCTGTGTCCATGTCTGCTGCCAAGATGCCCATATACCAGTCTAGTTCCAGCTCTACTCCACCCCAGGGCCCCAACTAGTGAAGTGGGTGCACTGACAATCTTCAAAGGCAATAAGGATGGCCAGACACCAGCCTCAGGCCCCAGGGAAGAGATAGCGGGCTGGGCTACAGGAGGCAGTAGGAGCAGGGACTGAAGCTCTGAGAACCTTTGAGATAGGCCGATGACCTCATTTTCTACACAAATGAGGAAAGCAGTCTGCGAAAAGGAAGACTTACTAAACACAACCCCCAAACAGGCTAGATTCTCCAGGACCAGAGATGAGGATGTCATCCTGGGGGATTCCCTGAGTATCCCAGCAGGCAGGCATCCCAGTCTCACTTTGGGAAGCAGGAACCCAGGCCTCAGAAATAGGCAAGCAGGTTGCCAAAAAGGAGCAAAGACAGGCAGAAGGGAAACACACACACACACACACACACACACACACACACACACAGAATCTGAGACTCTTGCAAAACACAGCTGTTCCATGGGGGACATTCTCCTGATTGGTGGGGAGCCAGAGAACAGGGGCAGGGACCCACCCCGGCTCTGCTCACAAAGGAGATTCCTGCAGAGCCCCCACCCTCCTACCTCCCACCTTCCCAGCCCAGAGAGGACTCAGGGGTGCCACATGGGGGTTTATTCCAGTCACAGCTTCCAGAGAAACTCAACAATAAATTACATCATTAAATAAACTCCCTGCTGGATCATGCCCCTTTCTGCCCCTTCTCCACATACTCCCTTGGGACACTGTGGGGACTTAGCCAGGCCCACCCCCTGCTCTAGGCCATAGGGGAGTGAGCCTCACTGGGTCCTCACATGTGAGGGTTGAAGGAGAGTCTCCCTGCCCTGGTCCTCAGCCCCTTTGCACTCACTTGCCTGACCTTGACAGCTGGGCAGCTGCTAGTCAGCTGTCTCCTCCGGTGGGGGGGGGGGGAGGTATAGGAGGGGGCAACAGCCGCCCTGAGTAGGCCTGTGTACCTAGAGGTGTGTGGGGTTCTCCAGAGAGGGGTCCGTCTTAGTCATGTGCAAGACCACGGTGGGAGCTTTATAGTGGCAGTGGGTGCCACGGCCATAGCCTCCTGGGGCCCGGCAGGCCTTTGCCCGGGCCCGGCCAGCTGCCATCTTGCGGTGACATAGGCTCTGCCAGGTCTGGAAAGTCTTGGAGCTCCAGACCCAGACACCGCTGGTTATGCCCACCACCAGCGACATGAAGATTTTTAGCATAAAGACAGCCACAGTGGGCACTGAGCCCCCTTGCAGCGAGCAGTCCCTCCGGCCACCCGGCACACTGGCTGGGGAACACAGCTGCTCTGTTGCCCGAAGGCGCCAGAAGTCCATGTTGAGGCGTTCATAGACGTAGCACACAATGACGCAGGTGGCAGGCACTGTGTAAAGGATGGAGAAGACCCCTATCTTGACCATGAGCTTCTCCAGCTTCTCTGTGTTGGTGCCGCCTGTCTTCATGATCTTGCGGATGTGGAAGAGGGCCACGAAGCCAGTCAGGAGGAAGCTGGTGCCCAGCACCAAGTAGCAGGAGAGGGGCACCAGCACGAAGCCTGTGAGCGCAGCCGCGTCCATGCTGGCCACATAGCAGAGCCCAGTCAGCTCGTCCCCAGCTACCTTGCGCAGTGTCAGGATCACGATGGTCTTCAGGGCAGGCAGGCCCCACGCCGCCAAGTGAAAGTAGCTGCCGTGGGCCTCAATAGCCTCGTGGCCCCATTTCTTGCCGGCTGCCAGGAACCAGGTGAGCGTCAGCACAACCCACCACAGTGAGCTGGCCATGCCAAAGTAGTAGAGCAGCAAGAAGACGAGGGTGCAGCCCGTGTTCTCCAGGCCCTCCTGGATCACATAGAGCGCACCCGCCTCCTGGTCACAGGCCACGCTCTGGGCCCCTGCCACCGCGCGGATGAGGAAGGCCAGCGAGTAGACGTTGTAGCACATGGAGAGGAAGATGATGGGGCGCTCGGGGTACTGGAAGCGGTGAGGCTCCAGCAGGAAGGTGAGTACGGTGAAGGCCGTGGAGAAGAAGCACAGAGCAGACCACACGGCCATCCAGACGAGCGCGAAGTCCTTGTCACGCCGCGACCAAAACACCTCGACACCCGGCCCGCAGCGCGGTGCGCAGGAGCGGCTCTTCTCTATGTACTGGAACTTCTCCGGATTCTCGCAGGTGCCGCTGCCGCTGCCCAGGCCCGGGGCTGCCTCTCCCGGGGGCCGCGCGGGGCGCGGCGCCACAGGCAGCATGCCCAGGCCCTTGTGGGGTTCAGCCGGGCCGGTCGTGGCGTTCTCGGGCGCCTCCATGCAGAGCGCATGGGGGTCGTTGCGCGTGGGCAGCCTGGCGCAGTCCAGCGAGTCCGGCCAGCCAAAGTTGAACTGCTCCATGATGGGCGCGCAGCGCAGCCGCGCCTGCTCGCACATGGGCCGGCAGGCAGGGATGGGCGTCGAGACCTGGTCGGTGCACATGGGCGCGTAGAGCGAGCACAGGAAGAAGCGCAGGTGGCTGTGGCAGCCGTACTGCACGAGCGGCGCAAACTCGGCTAGCTCGGCGGCTGCTTCGCCCTGCGACGTGTGGCCCAGCAGGTTGGGCATACGGGTCAGGTTGTAGCCGATGCCGTGGCACATGGGGATCTCCACCGCTTGACACGGCGGCGGCCCGCGCCCACGCTCCGGGTCGAAGCGTCCGATCTCCAGGGCCGCGCCACCCGCCGCCAGCAGCTGCCACAGCAGCAGCGCCCGGCGGAACGGCGGCACGGCCATCCCGGGCTGCCCCGGCCGAAGGCGGGAGGTCGGCCCCGGCTCACTGGGGCCGCGCCATCCGGCGCCCCCATGCCCGCCCGCCTCGTCCCGGAGCGCGGGCCATCGCCGAGCCGCCCGCGTGTGTCCAGGCGCGGCTGGGCGCGCTGGGCAGCGCGCAGGAAAGCCACCCGAGGGATAGAGGCGCCGAGTCGCCACTGCCGCTGCCACTCCAGCGGCCGAGGAGCCTGAGCCGGCGCCGCCTCCCACGGCCGCTGCTACAAGCCTCGGGGTGGGGCGCCGGGTGGACAAGCCCAGAGGCGGGTCCTTCACGAGCCGGGTACGCCCCCGCCTGAGCTTTAAAGGCGCAGCGTCCCGCCGCCACCCGGGGGGTAGGGGGTGCGGTCCTGTGGGACGGGTTGAAGTACGACATGGTCTGCCCGCTCACACTCCGTTATTTCCTTTCTCTATACTATCAGGATGGTATTGGATTATTACTCCCCCTGCTTCCGTGGGCCTCATTTAAATTGTGGAGATGGGGAGAACTGTCCTTCCTGTGGTACAGATGGAACCACCAAGGCAGGACACAATGCAGTAACTGTGAACCCCTAGGGATATGGCTCAGTCTATCGGTGACAGAAGACAATAAGTGAATGAGGTCTGAGACTGAGACCCCTTACTGCCCACCCCACCCACTTGTACACCCCCAGGTTGGGAAGGTGTTTCTGAGGGGCTGGGTTGTGGGGCTCCCTAGGGTCCCAGAGCACCTCAGTCCTCCCACTCTGCTCAGCCAGGTACCCTCCATTGCTCCTGGGTAGTTCTGTGGGTGAAACCCAAGGGCATCCAGCAAACCACCCAAGGGGCCCTGCTCTGGTTTGGGACTCACATTGAGACTGCTGTCCCACTCCTTTGCCCACCTCCCATCTGCCCTCACCCCCTAGGAGTAACTGGAAGACAGACTCAGATTCAACATGTGTGCTCAGCACAAGTTCAGTCACCCTAGCAGCTGGTCAGGGATGCTTAGAGGATGAATGACTAAGGGAGTGACCTGCAGGAGGGCTAGGAGACTGACTGAGGACCTATGGAAAGCCAAGCAGCCCCACGCCGGGCATTTTACCATGACCTTTTAAACTCTCATAGTCCTACAAGGAACTCTGAGCCCATTTTACAGATGAGAAATCGAGGCTCAGAAAACTTAAGCTATTTGCCCTAGATCATAGAACTCACAAGGGTCAGGGTTGGCATTCAGGCTCTTCCACTACATTAGGCTGCCTGTCACCAACAGAGGAAGGGCTCCTGCCCAGCTGACCCAGCTCACCCTTCTGTTGAGCCTGGCATGTGGTGGGGGCCCAAGAAGGAGCCAGGGCAGTGGCTATAATTAGTGCTCACCCCCTCTCTAAGAGCTGAGCTAGAATGAGGAAGAGAGAAGGAAAGAAAGACGCTCTGTTGCAGGCGTGCATCCAGCTTCTTGTTCTTCACGGGTGCATGAGAGACTGGGCATCCAAGGAGATGCAGCCAGCACTGTGCCCAGTGCATAGTGTATGCTTGGCTCAGGTGCTGCTGCAAGAAACTGAACTTCCCAAGGAGGTAGTGCAGGAGAGAGGTACCTTTGGAAAAAGGATGTGGCTTTGATCACCTGGTCAAGGATAACAGAGGTTCATTGCCAAAATGCCAGTGGCAGTTTCCCATTACACAGGGTGACAGCTCTTGCTCATGGAGATGGCAGCAGAAACCCTTCAAGGCATAACTTACCCACTTGCCTCTTCATTTCCTGCCAATCCCACCCCCCACCCGCGTCCCAACTCCTCCCAGGAAACAACGCGCTACCTCTGTCTTGCCTCCAATCTCCCCAGCTCAGAGGCCCTTCTCTGCTGCTCTGGCTGTCCAGCATCACCTCCCAAGGGCAGCCCCCTCTCCTGGATGGAGCTGGAGGCTCTGCACTGTGGGCCCAGGATCCTTGTCCACCCACTGTCCACCTACTTGTGCACTCACACACGCCATCCATTCCCCCCTCTGCTTCAAGACTAGCAGCTGCTCAAGGACCAAGGGGACATTTTATTTTTCTCTGCATCTTGCCCTAAGGAGGTACAGTTGCATGGATGATAGTGGAGCATGACCCTGCCTCCTGAGCCCCTACACTATGGTGTTGGTGGGAGGAGGGGGCTCCAGAGCTGTCCCCTTTGCTGGCAGCCAGATTGGGAAGCTCAGACTGGTGGAGGCTTCCCATTGTTAGGACTGGCTTGGGAACCAGGTTTTTTGTGCCCCAACCCCCCTACTCCTTTACTACACCCCCTCCCCCCCAGTGTAGAGGAATCAGGGGCCCTTCCTCTGGCAGTGTAGTGGGAAGGGCGCCCCAGGAGCCAGGGGATGCCAGGCCTGTCACCATGGTAACAGCTGCTCCTGGGAAGCCAGAGGTGGGGAGGGGTTATGGAACAGCCCCTCCCCCATACAGATGCTGCCTGGGAGAGAAGAGGCCTCTTGGGCCGCCTGCCCACCCACCCGGCTTTGTCACTCGATCCCCCTCTTTACAAAGGCGGAACAATACCCCAGGCGCTCACTGAAAGGGAGACTATGAGGAGGACCGGAGGGGACTGGGAAGAGGGAGATTACCATCAATGCCCACCCCCATTTCTGCTCTACTGGGCAGAGGGGGCCAGAGGGGCAGGCGAGGTGGGAATGGAGTCCCTTTCCTGGGGGAGACACCTCCCTTCCTGGGGCCCTTGGCTGTGAGCCAAGTTGCCCTGCATAAGTGGGAAGGGATACCTTCCTGACCTCTGTCCCCCTCCCACCACTCCAGTCTCCCTGAAGTCCCCACTCCTGCAGCCCTTCCTACCACATCCTCCCTGACTGCAGCCACCACTCACCTCCACCGGACATCTGCTGGTCCTTCCCTCCCAAACTCAGCTCTGCTATTGCCATTTATAGGACAACCCCCACCTGGTGCCTGCCTCTGTGCCTGGGAGCCACCACACCTGTGCCTGTCTCCCCACAGGCCTGGGAGCTCCTGGGTGGCTTGTGGCATGGCTTGGAAAAGGCTCTCATAAATGTTTGTTATATGAAAAGAATGTAAAGAGGAGGGGGCCATAGATCCTTCTGGAAGAGGCCGACTACAAGTGGGGCCTGAGATTAGGAAAGGGATGTTGATTGGACTCTTGGGGACAGAGGTGTCTGTGAATAAACAGGAACTTGAAGGAGGGCCGGTCCTGTATCTCTTCCAGGTGCCCTGGATGCCCCTCAGGGGCCAGTATTGGTGATGGAGGACCCAGCAGGTACATGGACACACCTGCTCCTGGGCAGGAGCGGGGTGTGGAGTGGCACTGCAGCCTGGGCAGACAGAGGTGGGCTTTGGCACATGTGTGTGCTGTGTGTGGGGGTATGAAGGGTGAATTAAGTGTGTGTGTACACCCAAGGACATGCAAGGGCCTGGTTATTCCTGCGTGTGCATGCCCCGTGCACTGGGCAGGGCTGGGTGAGACCCTCAGGTGGGCCTCAGGGAATGAGCCCACCGCCCTGAAGCTTGAACCCTGGTTCTCAGTCAGTTTCCCTTTAAGTAGATGTCAAGGGCTGGACTAGACTGTTTCATTTTTACTAAAGAAGTGCTTTAAAAATGTCTTCTTAGGGCTTTACACTTTTCACAACTAATTCAACATTAGAGAGGAGCAGAGAAATAACACAGTCATTTCTTCCTCTTCTTACGTACAATCCCAGCATTCAGCTCATCAATATAGAGCTCAAACATCTCATCCTGGATCAGTTGGTTGGAGCATTGCCCTATACCAACAGGTTGCAGGTTTGACCCCAGGCCAGGGTGCCTATGGGAGGCAACCAATCGATGTCTCTCCTCTGATATTAATAAACATATATCTTTGGGTGAGGATTTAAAAAAAATTTTTCAGGAATCTCTTTTGATACTTTTTTCTAGACTTTACAAACACTTGTGCTAAAATGGAATTAATATAGTACATTTCACGCCTCATTTTTTTATTTTTTTAATAAATCTTTATTGTTCAGATTATTACAGGTGTTCCTCTATTTTTTCCCCCATAGCTCCCCCCCACCTGATTCCCCACCCCACCCCATGCCCTTACCCCCGCCACTGTCTTCATCCATAGGAGTAAGATTTTTGTCCAATCTCTTCCCACACCCCTCACACCTGCTTCCCCTGAGAATCGTCAGTTCACTCCCTTTCTATGTCCCTGATTCTATTATATTCACCAGTCCATTCTGTTCTTCAGATTTTTTATTCACTTGATTTTTAGATTCACTTGTTGGTAGGTATGTATTTGATGTCATTTTGTTGTTCATAATTTTTATCTTTACCTTTTTCTTCTTCTTCCTCTCCTTAAAGAATACCCTTCAGCATTTCATGTAATCCTGGTTTGGTGGTGATGAACTCCTTTAGCTTTTTCTTGTCTGTGAAGCTCTTTATCTGACCTTCAACTCTGAATGATAGCTTTGCTGGGTAGAGTAATCTTGGCTGTAGGTTCTTGCTGTTCATCACTTTGAATATTTCTTTCCACTCCCTTCTGGCCTGCATAGTTTCTGTTGAGAAATCAGCTGACAGTCGTATGGGTACTCCCTTGTAGGTAACTAACTGTTTTTCTCTTGCTGCTTTCAAGATTCTCTCTTTGTCTTTTGCCCTTGGCATTTTAATTATGATGTGTCTTGGTGTGGTCCTCTTTGGATTCCTCTTGTATGGGGTTCTGTGTGCTTCCTGGACTTGTAAGTCTATTTCTTTCACCAGGCAGGGAAAGTTTTCTGTCATTATTTCTTCTAATAGGTTTTCAATATTTTGCACTCTCCCTTCTTCTGGCACCCCAAAAATTCGGATGTTGGTACGCTTAAAGTTGTCCCAGAGGCTCCTTACACTATCTTCATATTTTTGGATTCTTTTTTCTTTTTGTTTTTCTGGTTGGATGTTTTTTGTTTCCACATATTTCAGATCTTTGGTTTGATTCTTGGGGTACGTTGATCTACAGTTGAGTTTCTGTATATTCTTTATTTCAGACAGTGTATGCTTCATTTCTGACTGATCCTTTTCCATTTTTTTGGCATTCTCATTAAGCTCCTTGAAGGTCTCATCAAGTTTCTCAGCGGTTTTAAGAAGATTCTTGAGTAACCTTATACATGTGGTTCTGAACTCTATGTCATCCAGTAGTTTGCTTTCCTCTGTTTCTTTCATTCGTGACATGTTTCTTTGTCTCCTCATTTTGGCTGCTTCCCTGTGTTGATGGAGTAGCTTTGTGTGGTAGGTGACCTATAGGGGGCAGTAGCTCAGCCTCCCCAATCACCTGATGTGGACACTCTTGGTACACCCCTTTGTGGGCTGAGTGCAAAGACTTGGTGCAGTTAAAGCCTTAATTGCTGTTGGTATACTGGGAGGAATTGACCTCCAGGCCAATTAGCTGTGAGCACTCACTGTGTCTATAATGGAAGAACTGCTGCGCTGAAGACACACTTATGGGGCAGGACTTGTTTCAGTGGGGCTTTGGTGCTCACTGAGTCTGCCTTTCAATGTGTCACTTATGGATGTGAGGAGTTGAAATCTGGTGTCTCACTCTGACCACTAGGTACACTGGCTTCTGGATCTCCAATGGGGTGCAGGTCAGCTACTGTCTGAGGCCATCCAGCAGGAGCTACAGTGAGAGCTACAGTTTTCTCCTCTTTGCTTGGGGTTTGGAGGTTTTGGAGCTGTCTGACCCAGGCTGCAAGTTTGCTAGGTTAAGCTGTGATAGGGCAGGGCTTTCTTCTGCTAACGCTGCTGCTTGGAGCTTGGGTGGGTTTGTAGGTTGTGCAGGGCGGGGTCTCAGGGTGTCACTAGGCTAGGGCGTGGCAAACAGCAATGGCTGCTAGTTAGCCGTCTCTGTGTCCCCAAGGGCGTCCGGGAGTCCCGTGCCCCAGTGCCGTAAACAATTATTCCTGCGCGCAGCTCTGCAAGTAAGCCCCCCTCACTGGCAGACAGTCCAGCTTCTCCCCGTAGGAGTTTGGGTCCCCCGTGTCTCCCCAGAAACTGGATTTCAGAGTAATCGGGGGCTTGTCTCCCCTTTGGGTTGAAAAAAGCAATGCCTGCCGCCAGCCCAGATCCCGCGCCTCCGTACCTCAGCTTTTCAGCGCTCGTGCTCTTTTCTCTTTCCTTCTAGTTGTAGAACTAGTTGTAGAACTTCCACTCAGCCAGCTTTCCCGTGGTTCTGGGTGATAGACGTTTTGTCTTTTAGTTGAATTTTTGAAATTGTTGCGCGAGGCAGCAGTTTAGGTGTTTACCTACGCCGCCATCTTGGATTCTCCTCACGCCTCATTTTTTTCACCTAATAATCTATCATGGCCCTAGCCAGTTTGGCTCAGTGTATAGAGCGTCTGCCTGCGGACTCAAGGGTCCCAGGTTCGATTCTGGTCAAGGGCACATGCCCAGGTTGCGGGCTCAGTCCCCAGCAGCCAATCAATGATTCCCTTTCATCACTGATGCTTCCCTCTATCTCTTCCTCTCCCTTCCTCTCTGAAATCAATAAAAGTATTTAAATAAAAAAAATAATCTATCATGAATCAATGGATGAATACATAGTAAAAATAAGTAAAACGTTAATGGTAGAATCTAGGTGGTGGACATTCAGGTTCTCACTACAAATTTTATTAAACTTTTCTGTATATTTAAAATTTTTCACAATAAAAGTATTTTTAAATTACATCATAAATGTCTTTCCTTATCAACACACACAGGGCCCAATCATTTTTTAAAAATATTCTCTCTGATCTTCACAGTGAGGATTTATTGTAAATTATTTAGCTAATCCCCTTTGGATAGACATTTAAGTGGCTTGTTCTGATCTAGATCAACCATGCAGATACAGGAGTATGTGGATCTGTAAATGGGTTCTGCAAACTGTGGTCCACAAGCCAAATCCAGCCCACTAGATTAAATAAAGTTTTATTGAAACACAGCCATGCTCACTGGTTTAGAATCTATGGTTCCTTTTGAGCTACGATGACAGAGTTGTCACAGAGACAATATGGCTCCCAAAACTGAACATATTTACTATTTGGTCCTTTACAGTAAACATTTGCTGACCCCTGAATGGACTTGTATTTTTATTTCTATAGTATAGAGTCTGTGTCAATGGGTATGTGGATTTTTATAGCATTATTGAGGTACATTATTGATGTAAAATAAACATGCACATATATAAAGTATACAATTTGATGAGTTTTAACATATGGATATACCTGTGAAATTATTACCACAATTGATCAAGAGAATATCTTCCAGTTAAAACTCAAATATCTTACTGGGAAGTAGTACCTTAAAAAGTTAATAACTGGTCAATATAGGGTGAAATGAGTTTAAAAATAACTACCACTTATTGAGTATTAATTTAAATCTCATTCAATCCTCAAAACACCCTATGAGGTGATTATTATTTATTCTAATTTTTAGAGGAAGGAACAGGCTTAAAGAGATTGAAGCACAAGGTCAGTGGTGGAAAATGGGAGACATCTGTAATACTTTCAACAATAAAGATGAAAACGAGTTGAAGCAACTTGCCTAAAGGCAAGCCATAGCACCAGGATTAAAAAATAATAATATATTCTTTACCCCCAAAAGTTTTCTTGTACTCTTCCTCCCCCTCTCAGGTGACCACTGAACTGCGGTCACTGCAGATTAGTTTGCATTTAGTTTATATAAATGGAATGTCCATGTGATTTTATGGGAATTGTGGGTAGCACACTTTGAGCACCTACCCTGCACCCTACACAACACATAGCCCAGGCTGGGCTGGTGCTGGAGACACAAGATGAACAAGACAGGGCACCTGTCCTCTGGCTGCTCCTGGTCTGCTGGAGTCACAGAGAGACCAGTGACACGCTGGTGTCAGCTGACATCTGTGATTGGAGAGGGAACCTGGGGCGGGCTCACAGAAGGTGACACACAAGCAGATTCTTGAACCCAACTGGGAGCCAGATCAAAGAGGGAAGAGTGTTCTAGACAGAGGGAACAGCACTGAACGCATCAGAGGGAAAATGGGAGCCGCCGCCAGGCCCTAGTGAGGCTGGAGAGCCAGGATTTACCCTTGGCCAATGGGGAGCATGGGAAGGTTTTAAGAGAGGGAGTGTTTTACGTGGTCTCTTTTGGGGGTCGGCTGGGACCTGTGGAAGTGACAAGTTTGTGAGTCCTGGAGAAGGAGGTGCTTTAAGAGCAGAGAGGGAAGGAGGGCAGAGCTAACAGCAGGAAGCAGGCCCTTTCAGAGCAGCTGCTGGCTCAGGGGTGGGGGTGGGGGCTACTGGAAAGGGACGAGGTGACTGCATATGTGGGGGCAAAGGGTACCCCACCTCTAGAGAGCCCCCATCTGTGTCCAGCCCCAGTCCCGCCAGGGCCGCTGTGGCCACTCTGTGGCCAGGACGCCCAGAGGCGCCTGCCACTGCTGAAAGCCGCTTTTGTGCAGCAGCTCCAGCTCCTGTTTCGTTGATGTTGGACCTGCTGCTTATTGATCCAGCTCGAAGGGAAATTCGGCAGTGGCCGAGGGGAAAAAACAACCTCAGCTGCCGAGCAAGGAGGAAAGAGTCCCCAGCGTGGGCCCCGCTGCCCTCCCACCACCCTGCCCAGCCCAGAGAGGGCCTCACATGGCCCCTAAGAAGGCAGCCTGGAGAGCTGCCTCACCTCCAAGACCCTAACCCTAGCCCTAACCCCACCCTCCCTGAGGCTGCTGGCTCTCCGTGGAGCTCCCTCTGTGGCTTCTCTCAGGGAAAGTCACTTGCCTTCCAGGCAAGCTGGTTCTCATCCCCCCCAAACCCTCCTCCTGCCATCCACCCCCTGCAACACACACCTGAGGAGGCTACAGGTGGATGGTCCCTAGTGTGTTCTGAGCCATTCTCCTGCCCCACCCACCCCTGCCACTGCGGCCAACCCAGGAGCCTGGATCTCGGCCACACTGGCCTCCCAAGGTGTGAGGGCAGAAGCCCAACAAAGCCTGTAGACGGGAGGAGGCATGCCCTTTAGCCACCCCAGACTAGTCCTCGCTCAGCCAGCGGGGAGAAGGTGTGATCACTGTCCCCAGGCCCCACCACACCCAGGGAGGGGCTCCCAGCTCTCCACAGCACAGACCACCTCCCCTTCTCCCATCAGCCCTTTCAGATTACAGTCCGTCCTGGGGTCCGTGTGTCCTGTGAGGCCCTTTCACACCCAGGACTTTGATTGCCCCCATTTTACATGAGGAGACTGAGGCCGAGGGATAGAGCTGCACCCCAAGCTTCCTGACACTAGGCCTGTGCCCTCCCTGCTTAATTCTCTGCCTCAGGTCATCGCACCCGACAGGTCCACTTGCTTCCATGGCCTGGTCAGCATGTCTGAAACCTTGTCTCTTTCCCACGAAGATCTGCCCCAGGAGCTCCCACAGGCAGGGAGCATGTCCCTCCATCTTGGCTTATCCCAGCCCTGGCCTTTCCTAGTGATGGTGGGTAAGGGGGAGTTATCCCATGTGAAGGACAGAAGGCCCACCCTCCCCTAATATGTCTTGTTCTGTTGCGAGTACTACCTTTCTGCAAGTCCCCACTCACACAGGGACAACCTCATGGCTTTCTTGGAGGCGTTCAGGCCCTGGGAGGCAATGTCACAGGATGAGCAGAGCACCGCTTTTGGATTCAGTGCCTGGACTGAAATTGTGCCCTGCAGCTGTCATCTTAGATAAGCAGGGTGTCTCTGGGCTGCCCTTCCTCGTTCCTCGGCCGGTAAAGGACCTGGTGGAGCCAGCATTCCAGGGAAGCGGAGGACCCGCAGTGACAGCTCAGCACTGTCCCTTCACACCTGATCTCCCCTCCCCCTCCTCTCTCTCTCACACACACGCACATGCACACACACGCGCACCCGCACCCTTCAGCCTTTCCAGGACTCTGGGTAAACTTGTCTCAAGTTGTCATTTGAAGCCCCCATTGTCATCAGGGCTGCATTTTTACTTTCCTGATCCTTAGACACTTTTGCTTCCCTGGCCCTTTTCTCCATTAAAACAAAATATTAAAAAATTAAAATTTATGACTATATGAGCTATATTTTATGATTACATTACATTTTATGAATATATTAATATTATATATAAAAACACTTTTTGACCTAACCTTTTTTTTCTCCTGTTTTTAAAAGAAAGCATTTTGGTGGGTCCCTAGAAATGTGTGGGCCCTGGCACGGTGCCCACTGAGCCCCATGGGTAAATTGGCCCTGGCTGTTGACCAGCCCAGTTTCACCTCCTCCTGTGGGACAGCCTGCAGGGAACAGTACACACCAACAGGAGCTGTGGGCTCCTCCTCTTGCCAGGAGCTCCGCCCTTCTCCTTTGTGCCTGTTCCTCCTGTGAAGGTGGGAAGGTGGCCCAGGAGAGCTCAGCGGGCCTTCTCACAGCCTCTGCAGAGAAAAATCCATGATTCCATGCTCCTTCCTGTCCACATGGATTGGGCCAGCCAGTGGGTGCCTCCAGTCTAGCTCGCTGCAGCCTCCTCCTCTGTCTTCTGACACCAAGTGGTTTCCCTCTAGAAGAGGCCATATCTTCCTGACGCACCTCATCCACTCTGCTCCAAAACCTTCATGGGCTCCCACCTTCTGTAAGGCCCGGCCCAAAAGGTCCAGTCTGGCAATCAAGGCCTCACCCCTAGCTCACCATCAGCCCTCCTGACTGGAGACCACCCCCCACTTACTAGGTGTACTGGTTACTAATGCGGATTTTTTTCAATAGATGGAGTTACACATATGTTTTATTTTTATTTTTTAAAATAAATCTTTATTGTTCAGATTATTACAGGTGTTCCTCTTTCCCCCCACCCCCATAGCTCCCCTCCACCTGATTCCCCACCCCACCCCATGCCCTTATCCCCCACCACTGTCTTCATCCATAGGTGTAAGATTTTTGTCCAATCTCTTCCCGCACCCCTCACACCCCCGTCCTCCTGAAAATTGTCAGTCCACTCCCTTTCTATGTCCCTGATTCTATTATATTCATCAGTCCATTCTGTTCATCAGATTTTTTATTCACTTGATTTTTAGATTCACTTGTTGGTGGGTATGTATTTGATGTCATTTTGTTGTTCATAATTTTTATCTTTACCTTTTTCTTCTTCTTCCTCTTCTTAAAGAATACCCTTCTTCTTCCTCTTCTTAAAGAATACCCCTAGCATTTCATGTAATCCTGGTTTGGTGGTGATGAACTCCTTTAGCTTTTTCTTGTCTGTGAAGCTCTTTATCTGACCTTTAATTCTGAAGGATAGCTTTGCTGGGTAGAGTAATCTTGGTTGTAGGTTCTTGCTGTTCATCACTTTGAATGTTTCTTGCCATTCCCTTCTGGCCTGCATAGTTTCTGTTGAGAAATCAGCTGACAGTCGTATGGGTACTCCCTTGTAGGTAACTAACTGTTTTTCTCTTGCTGCTTTCAAGATTCTCTCTTTGTCTTTTGCCCTTAGCATTTTAATTATGATGTGTCTTGGTGTGGTCCTCTTTGGATTCCTCTTGTTTGGGGTTCTGTGCACTTCCTGGACTTGTAAGTCTATTTCTTTCACCAGGTAGGGAAAGTTTTCTGTCATTATTTCTTCTAATAGCTTTTCAATATTTTGCTCTCTCTCTTCTTCTGGCACCCCAATAATTTGGATGTTGGTACGCTTAAAGTTGTCCCAGAGGCTCCTTACACTATCTTCATATTTGTGGGTTCTTTTTTCTTTCTTTTTTTCTGGTTGCGTGTTTTTTGTTTCCTCATATTTCAGATCTTTAGTTTGATTCTTGGGGCCCTTTGATCTACAGTTGAATTTCTGTATATTCTTTATTTCAGACAGTGTATGCTTAATTTCTGACTGGTCCTTTTCCATTTTTTTGGCATTCTCATTAAGGTCCTTGAAGGTCTCACTAAGCTCCTCAGAGGTCTCATCAAGTTTCTCGGCGGTTTTTGGAAGATTCTTGAGTAACCTTATAATTGTGGTTTTGAACTCTATGTCCAGTAGTTTGCTTTCCTCCATTTCTTTCATTCGTGACATGTTTCTTTGTCTCCGCATTTTGCTGCTTCCCTGTGTTGATGGAGTGATTTTCTGTGGTAGGTAACCAGTGGTTCAGCCTATCACCTGAGGTGGACACTCTTGGTGCACCCCTTTGTGGGCTGAGTGCAAATCTTGGTGTAGTTAAGCCTTGATTGCCGTTGGTACACTGGGAGGAATTGACCTCCAGGCCAATTAGCTGTGAGCACTCGCTGTGTCTATAATGGAAGAACTGCTGCGCTGGAGACATGCTTATGGGGCAGGACTTGCTTCAGTGGGTCTTTGGTGCTCACTGAGTCTGCCTCTTGAATGTGTCACTTATGGATGTGAGGAGTTGAAATCTGGTGTCTCACACTGACCACTAGATACACTAGCTTCTGGATCTCCAATGGGTGCTGGTCAGCTACTGTCTGAGGCCACCCAGCAGGAGCTACAGAGAGTTTTCTCCTCTTTGCTTGGGTTTGGAGGTTTTGGAGCTGTCTGACCAGAGCTGCAGTTTGTTAGGTTAAGCTGCGATAGGGTAGACCATTTATATGCAAAAGCCGCTGCGCGGAGCTTGGGTGGGTTTGTAGAGAGTGCGGGTCGGGGTCTCAGGGAGTCACTAGGCTAGGGCATGGCAAACAGTGATCTCTGCTTCTCCACGTTTCCAAGTCCCCGCATCTTGCACCCCAGCGCAGTAAACAGTGATTGCGGGGAGCACCTCTGCAAGAAAGCCACCCTCACTTTCCGACCCGATGGCAGACAGTCCAGCTTCTCCCTGTAGGAGTTTGGGTCCCCAGTGTCTCCCCAGAAACTGGAGTTCAGAGTAATTGGGAGCTTGTCTCTCTTCGGGTTGAAAAGAGCAGCACACCCAGTCGCCTGCCTCCATACCTCAGCTTTTCAGCGCTCGTGCATGTCTCAATGCTCTTTTCTCTTTCCTTCTAGTTGTAGAACTTCCACTCAGTCAGCTTTCCCATGGTTCTGGGTGATGGACGTTTTGTCTTTTAATTGTAGTTTTGAAATTGTTGTGTGAGGTAGCAGTTTAGGTGTTTACCTATGCTGCCATCTTGGTTCCCTCTGAGTTACACATATGTCGATATATATGTGATTTGATATGACTGCAAGGCCAAACTGCTTCGGAAAGAAGACAATGCTCTGTGTTTAATGGGATCAGGAAGGTGTGGTGTATTATGAGCTCCTAAAACCAGGTGAAACTGTTAATACTGATCGCTACCAACAACAAATAATCAATTTGAACCAGGCTTTGATCGTGAAACCACCAGAATGTCCCAGAAGACACAGCAAAGTAATTCTGCTTCATGATAATGCACCATCACACACTTCAAAACCAGTTAAAGACACGTTAAAAGATCTTGCCTGGGAAGTATTAACCCACCCACCGTATTCACCAGACCTTGCTCCTTCAGATTACCACTTGTTCCGATTCATGGCACACGCACTTTCTGAGCAGCACTTCAAAACATACGAAGAAGTGGAAAATTGGGTCTCTGAATGGTTTGCCTCAAAACAAGAAAAGTTCTATTGGGATGGTATCCACAAATTACCTGAAAGATGGGGGAAATGTGTGTGTGTGTGTGTGTGTGTGTGTGTGTGTGTGTGTAAATATATATATATATATATATATATATATATATATATATATATATAGTTTATAACCATATATACTTTAAATAGCAACCAATATGCGCCGTGCCAACCCTAGACTATACGTGGGTTTAAGTAATAAAAGTGAAAATCCACTCTTTGAGCACCCACCTTCCCCCTCTCTGCAAGGGGCCTCTGTTGGCGTGGGTAGTGTGTCTCTCTAGACCTTTACAGACACGAGCACGTACGCCTACTTACAAGTGAATGAAATTGGGAGGCTTTTACTTATTTACAGTTAATTCTGTAATTCAAGCAATGTATGTATATATAGCTTTGAAATTTGAGATATAATTTACATTAAAATGCACAACTCTTGAGCACGCAGCTTGGTAAATTACTAACCAAGTGAACACCCTAGTGTATCCCCGTCCCCTAGACACAGAGCCTGCCCCTCACCTGAGAAGGCTTGTCTTTATCCTTCCCAGCAACATGTCCCACTGTTCTCACTGCCCCATCTCAGCTTAGCTGCACCTGTTCTTAAATGTTGTATAAATGGAGTCACACAGTATTTGCTCTTTTGTGCTGGCTTTTTCTGCTCAGCATATTATTTGTGTAACTCCTCTCTGCTGCTGGCATGTAGCTGTACTTGGTCATTCTGGTGGCTGAGTAGTGCTCCATTGCATGGGACAGACAGTTTCTTTTTTCATTCTCCTGATGATGAATATTTATTTGGGTTGTTTCCAGTTTGGGGCTTGTACCCTGCCCCCAAATAAAATTCCTGTGCTGAAGCTTAAGCCTCACTGTGATGGCATTAGGAAGTGGACCTTTGGGGTGTGATTTGATCAGGAGGGTGGAGCCCTCGGGAATGGGATTAGTGCCTTTATTATTTTTTTTAAAGGCTGCGGAGAGCTCTTAGCCTTTCACCATGAAAGACGTAGGGACCAGGTGGTCATCTACACACCAGAGATGGGCTCTCAGCAGACAGCAAATCTGATGGCACCTGGACCTTTCTAAATTTTTTTAATTTAAAAAAATATATTTTTATTGATTTCAGAGAGGAAGGGAGAGGGAAGAGAGATAGAAACATCAATGATGAGAGGGAATCATTGATCGGCTGCCTCCTGCACCCCCCGCCCCGCACTGGGGACCAAGACTGCAACCTGGGCATGTGCCCTTGACCAGAATCGAACCTGAGACCCTTCGGTCCGCAGGCCGACGCTCTATCCACTGAGCCAACCAGCTAGGTCACCTTGCCTTTCTTACATCATCCTGTTCTTGTTTCGTTATAAAAAAAATTTTAAGTACACCGAGTAAGAATCTATGGAGCAATGAAAATGCACGAATGACAGTTATGTACATCAACATGGTGAGTCTTTAAATCATAAGGTTGAGTGAGAAAATCCAGGCCTAACAGAATACAGACTGTTCATTTATATAAAGTTTAGAAAGAGGCTAAATGAAACTAGATTGACATTTATGATAAACGTTCAAGAAATGCAGAGAGGTGAACATCAAAATTGTTAGACAGGATGTGGCAGTCAGGGTAGGGGCAGGGAATTGGTTAGGTCTTGGAAGGGCAGGCAGGTGGCTTCTGAGGGCTGACAGTGTCCTACTTTTTGACTGGGTAGGGCCACACGAGTGTTCATTTGATGTTTTAATGCAAACATAAGTTTTGGGCACTTTTCTGTGTGTTACATTTTACTATTTAAGAAGGAAAACGTGCCTGGCCAGTGTGGCTCAGTGGTTGAGCGTCAACCCATGAACCAAGAGGTCCTTGGTTCAGTTCCCGGTGGGGCACATGCCTGGGTTGCAGTCCCCAGCGGGGATGCGCAGAGGGCAGCCAATCGATGTTTCTCTTTCATCATTGCTTCCATCTCTCTATCCCTCTCCCTTCCTCTCTCTAAAAAATCAATAATAAATATATATTTTTTAAAAATAGAAGAAAAAGGTGCATGAAGTATCTGAAGTAAAGAGCCAAGTCCCCATTCCTTTCCTTTCTGCCGAGGCAGCACTATGGGCCTCATTTGGTTTCCTTCCACACACTTTTCTTTGCACGTGCATCCCTCTGTACACATGTACACCGGATACACGTGTGTGTGTATGTGTGTTTGTTTCTCTTACATGATATGTGTATAATTCTATAACTTGTTTTCACTTGATGAGTTTTGGACCCATTTACAAGTTCAGTCCACCTTCTTTTGTACAGCGGTGTCATAGCATTTTGTGCAGTATTAGTGCATTGCAGCTGGACTGAATTAGTAATAGTACCTACTGCATAGGGTTGCTGTGAGGAGATCAGATGCCAAGTGCTTAGAACAGGGCCTGGGCCACATCAGGCTAGCCTTGAGCCATTGCTTGACTCAGCGCGTTAGTTTCCTGAGCTATGAAGTGGGATTCGCCTGAGGATCAGATGGTCAGGACGGGAGGAGCTGCTCCTAACAGTGCCCAGCGCCTGTGAGCGCTGGCTGAGGGCAGCGGAGGGCAGGTGCCGCTCGTGTAGTTATTGTGAACGTGCAGTTTGCTTTCATACCTGGGAGGGCAGGCACTTTTGCTCTTTAGTTTTATCATTGTTTTGGCTCTTATTTCCAAGGGTTACTGCTCATAAACAACGTTCAGCTAATGATCAGCACGTGACAAGTGGCGTGCTTTCCGAGCAGTTTTAACGCATGCAGGCCAGCACATCCACTGGACCTATTCAGAATAAACGTAAAATTACTATAATACATACAGAAAACTTTTCCGTGAAATTAAACTTTTCATATATCCCTAATTTTACTTACACAAACATGTCTACATACCTAAAACCAGGTAAACTAATGTGTCGATTTTTTAGCATACATTCAGAAAGCCTGCTTATTGGCTTTATCAGACACCCCCTTGCCCTAATTAGGCAGGTCATCTCTCTTTTCATTCTAGTCCCTTCCTTTCCTGTTTCCTTCATCCCATACCACTTACTGAGCACCTCCTACACAGTGACGGAGACAGACCTGGCGCCTGCTGGTGGAGCTGATGATCGGGTCAGGGCGGGGGGTGGGGGGGCACCAGGTGAACACTGTGTGGAATCACCAGATGTGAGGAAAGCAGGGGTGGGGGCGGAGAGTGATGCCCTGAGTGGGGTGGGAGGGGGATGACCGAGAGCAAGCATGTCAAACTCGCGCCCGGTGGGCTGCATTTAAACGGGGCATGCCGCCCGCCGGCCGCGAGTTAGACATACTTGATGTAGAGGCTCCAGCCAGGTGATGGCTGTGCACATGTCTTGTCCCAGGTCTTCATCCCAATTCTGAGATCCCTTGGACTCTCTTCCAGCTAGAAGGACCTGTTCCACCCTAAAGCCCCTCCTGAGTGCTGGGTGGGAGAAATCCATCTTACTTCTGACCCTCCCCTCCACGTCCCCTTACCTGCATTTTATCACCCAGTCACCGGTGTTCGGGGACCTGAAGGCAGTTGGGGCTGAGCTCACAGGGTCTGTGAGTGTCTTCACCCAGAAAGTAGTAGGAAGTTCTGCGTTCCTGTAGACACAGGAGTGACGTAATCAGATCTGCATTTCTCAAACAGCACTCTGGGGACAGGGAAGCGGGATTTGGACACTGTTGCCTTAACTCAGAGTGACAGCAATGGAGAGGAAAGGCGTGTGTGTCCAACAGACAGGGAGCCAGGTAATGAATGAGTGAGTGAATGAATGAATGATCAGCCTGTATGGACACCAGCATGTTGGTAAGGAAGATCCAAGGTTGGATAGGGGTCAGCCCTCCCCAAGTACCACTGTGATGACATCAAGCCCCATGCCAGCCTGGACTATGCCAGCCTGGGCCTCGTCAGCCAGGGCAAGGCTCTGACCACAGAACTCGCCAGCCTCAGTCCCTCCCAGAGTAGGGAGGCTTGAGGTCAGGTGAGCTGCCTGTCAGGAGTTGGAACCCGGGAAAGGAGGCTGAGGGCAGGATGCTCCACCTCTGTGGAGTGGCATCTGCCCACAAGAAGCTGGGGGTGCCAGGGCCAGGCGATTCCTGGGTCTCTTTCCTCTGCCCTAGGCTGGCAGGTCAGTGCCAGGTGGGCTCTGGACTGCCCTGAGGGGCCGTCCCCTGCTGTGTCCCTGCCTCATCCTCTCCCATTGCCCCCGCACAGAAGCCCTTTCATAGGCAGGCTGGCTGGGAGTGCTGGCTGCCCCTCAGCCCCACGCCTCCTTCCTGCCTGGGCCCCCACGCAGATCCCCCTCTTTGGGCTCCGCAGCAGGCCCAGGTTGGGGAGCGCCCGGCGTGGAGCACAATGTGGCTCCTTGTTCCCCAGCCCGGCCGAGCCTCCTGGAATTGGCCCATTTCCTGCCTAGGCCATGGGGCCTTTTCCAAGGTAAATAAACAAATACAGAGAAGTTGGGGCCTGGGGTGGAAAGCGGGGTGTTGGGGTTTTCTTTCCCCTCACTCCAATCCCATAGCCATAGTTGCTGTGTGACCACTGGGGCGGGATGGGGAGGCTGAGCTCACCGCCCCCATCCTGTTGATTCCTAGGAGATCAGAACCCACTGAGGATTTGGGGAGCTCTGTTCCTCTTGTCCCCACCCTCATCCAGGGGCTGCCCCCAGACAGGAAAACAGGAGCGAGGGACCCTGACAGGGACCCCCAGCAGGGGAGACAGCAGCTGACAGTGGGTGGAAGGGGCTCTGGGCTTCCCTGGGCTCCTGGGAGGACTGTGTCCTTGGGGAAGGGAACTCCTGTTCAGCTGCAGGAAGGGCTCAGGAGGGGCTGCCTGCCTGATCTGGACAAGTCATGCAAGCTCTCTGTACCTCACTTTCCTCAGCTTTAAAACAAGGACATCGTCACTTCTCATGGGCATAGGGTGCTCCCTGCGTTTGGGAGTAGGAGGCTCTGAGCCAGTCCTGGTTCCCTTGCCTAAGAAATGAGTGACGGGAGCAAGAGCAGATCCTCTGCTCCCTCCAGGGCTGAGATTTCAGACTGAGCCACCTCTGCCCAGGCTCCTTCCACCCTCCAGGTCCCCGCTGACCCACCCTAGACTGCAGGTGTGAGAGGGCACAGAGCAGGGAACGGGGGGGGGGGGGGCGGGGGCGCTGATGGGGGGCTGACAAACCTTCCCTGGCACTCATCCCCTCCCTGTCTTCTGGCTGTTCCCCTGTTCCCAGAACAGCCACTTCACAACCTTCAGAGAGAGGCACTTTCTGAATGGATACTTTGCCATTGACTCCACAAATCCTCCCTTTCTTCACTTACTCAGTCAACAAAATTTGTTATCAGCTTGTGCTGTGCTGGGCCATATACCCTGGGGGTGGGGGGTGAGGGTTTGCTGTGTGGGTGCTTGTTTCTGATGATGTCTCTCAAAACAGGGCCTGAGGATGTATTTGCAGAGATCAAATTCCTTGAGAATTGACATTTTTAGTTTTCATTTCAATGATAATTTTAAGGATCATTTTTATCACCCTGGCCAGGTAACTCAGTTGGTCAGAGCATCATCCTGATATGCCAAAGTTTCAGGTTTGATCTCTGGTCAGGGCACATACAAGGAGTAATCAATGAATGTATAAATAAGTGAACAACAAATCAGTGTTTCTCTCCCTCTTTCTGCCTGTCTGGCTCTCAGATCAATTTTAAAAAGATTCCTTTATCAGTTTCAATGAAAAATCTCTCTTGCAGTAATCCTTTGCCATTATAGAGGTAACCCCCATATAGTGGTTCTGAGGTTTCAGTTACCCTGGGCCAACTGTGGTCCAAAAATATTAAATGGAAAATTCCAGAATAAACATTTCAAAAGATATTTTGAGAGAGACCACATTCATATGACTTTTATTGCAGCATATTGTTATAATTGTTCTATTCCATTGTTAGTTATTGTTAACCTCTTATTGTGCCTAATTTATAAATTAAGCTTTACCATGGGTATGTATGTATAGGAAATATGTGAATACGGGGTTTGGCATTATCTGTGGTTTCAGGTCTTGGGAACATGTCCTCGGTGGGTGAGGGGGCTACTTTCTATAAGCTAAGGCTTTAGAGTCTTCGTGTTCTTCAAACTTTAGTGCCATGGGAGTTTGGGAGTGTATTTTTTATGGTTTCTGATGTTTTTTTTTTCCTTTAAAAGAAGGATACAGTACAGCAAAGCATGCTGGATGCTATGGTCAGCTCCCCCTGGGGGTCTGGGAGGCTCCCCAGCAGGACCACAGTGGGGAACTGACAGGTGACAAGGTCGCTGCCCACACGGAGCTGACACTCTGCAGTCCTCTTACCTTGGCCTCGGCTCCCTTACCTTGACCTGCGTGGTTGCACTTTGCAGGTGGCCTCCGTTTCCCCATTACTTTCTGAACACTTGACGGCAGCACCATTTTTTACTTCTGTCAGCGACTTCTCTCATCTCCCGTCAAACCTCCCCTCTGAGTTCCGACATCCAGTGTACCTGATGTCTGTCTCGACTTGGATGTCCCACAGACACCCCGCGTGTAACATGACTGACAGGATTCTTGCCTCCCCTCCACCCTCCTGCCTACACCACTGCCTCCTTTCTTGTCCTCGGTTCAGTGATGACGCCACACCCAGCGAGTGGTTTATGCTCAGAGACCTGGGACTACCTTTGACTTCCTGTAGCCGTTCGTGAGCCATCCTGCAGGCTCCCCGACCTCCAGTGAATACGTATCCTGCATCCGTTCTGTTCGATGCAGCAACCTTGTGGGCACGGTTCACTTGTCTAACTAGTTCCTCTGTAACAACCAGACAGTAAACAAGACATTTTAGGGAGGAATGGGTTTCCTCTCTAGCATATGGACTTCAACAGGGTCCCATGTGGACACCTCAGACTAGCAGGGCTCAGTCTGAAGTTGGGGTGCTGTCTGCTCTCAAGATGTATGGCTCCAAGGCCAGACATGAGGTGCCGTGCCCTCCCTTCAGGAGCAGGGCCAGTCCTCTGAGTGGGGCTGCTCCTCTCTGGGCACAGAGGGTGAAGAGTCAGGGGAGCTGAGCTTCCAGGGGCACCCAGCACTCTGCGGGCACCCTGCTGGGACGGACACTGACTCCATAGGGCTCCCCTGCCCGTCAGTGCCCTGGAGAGCGGGGAGTGAGACAGCCAGCCTGGAGGCCCTTCCCCGGCTGAAGCAACAAAGCCTGGACAGTCTGCAGGTCTGGGGAGCTCCCCCACACTTTTCTGGCGCACCCTTTCCTCCTTCCACAGCCCTGCCACTCTGGCCCATCACACAGCCCTTGTCTGAGGCCCTTGGTCTTCTCTGTCCAGAACCTCTTCCCAGAGGCCTCCTGAGGAGAGTGGCCTGCCCCCTGGGCTCCCACTGCCCAGCACTGTTTCTGGCACAGGCCAGGTGTGTGGCCCCCGCCCGCCCTCCGCCTGGGCTCTCCCCTCACCGCCTTTCCACTCTCTATACAGCCTGGGATGGGTGTGAGGGGGACAAAAAGGGCTGGATGGGGACTCAGAATCACCCCACCCTGCACATTACCCACCAGACCCCACGGATGAATCGGACCTCATGAAGGACCAGGAGGATAAAGACACACTGGGCGAGGAGTGTGCCCGGAGGACAGGCCTCGGCACGGCGCTGACAGCAGGTGAACAGAGTGGGGAGCCCAGCTGGGAGCAGCTGGCTGTGAGAGTCTGGGAAGGCTTCGCACAGAAGATGAGTTCTTAAGGGCGGACGGAAGGCGGGCTGTTCGGTGGTGGTGAGGACGGAGGAAAGCTACTCCAGAAAGAGAGCTGAGCACCGGGGAAGGCGGTAAAGAATATGGACCGTTCTGGGAGCACTGAGAAGGTCAGTGTGTCAGTGACAGAGACGGAATAGCAGGGGCTTCAACAAGAGGGAAGTGTCTCTCCCTACCCTCATCCTCCTTTCATGCAGAAGTCCAGAGGAGGCAGTCAGGCCTGACATGTGGCCAAGCTGCGTGAATTCCTCAGGAGCCAGGCTTTCAGCTCGCCACCTCTGGAAGGTGGTCTGTAACCTCTTGGCCCAGATGGCAGCGGGAATCCCAGCCATCATACCCTCTCCCAGGCGCCGGAGGAAGAGGTGAAGCAGAAGGGAGCAAAGGGGACATGTCCGTGTGTTGAAGGACGGCTTTCAGACGCTGGCAGGTGACAGTCTTTATAACCTGCTGACCAGAACTTGGTTTGTAACCACCGCAGCTGAAAGGACAGCCAAGGGATTATTCTGGGTGGCCACAGGCCCAGGGAAAACTCTGGGGTTCAAATGCGGTGGAAGAAGGGCAGGAGAAATATGAGGGACAACCAGAGGTCTCTGCCACCTCCGGTGTGGCTGGAGCCAGCTGGGTAGGGGAACTGGAGTCAGGAAAGACCTCAGAGTGAGCCCCAGCCCCACGGTGAGGGGAGGGTCACACGTGTCCGTGAGAGAGGGAACTGCTTGGGCTTGTTTGGGGAAGGACGGTGCTGGAAGCAGCGGTGTGGGGCTGCATTAGTGGATGGGCAGGGCTGGCAGGGGGGGAATCCTGTGTCTGCTCAGATAATTTTTGAAGTTTAAGTGGCCATTAGTCTGTCACAGATGAAAATAAGCCTGTGTCTCTGAGAACCACTCCTTCCAGAGGCCTCTTTTCTCAAAGAGGGTGGCCTGGACTTGGGAGGGCGGGAGGGAGGGCCAAAGGGCCCCGTTTCCTGCTTGCCCAGGGCCTGCACCGGCGCCTCTTGGTGTTTGCCATTCTCCGGGACCCAGGCCTGGCGCCTGCCCCCTCCCTGCCCTCTGCTGAGGCGGCATCTCGTCCACCACAGCCGTCCCTGCGATGACCGGCTGGCTTTCACCCAGGACCCACCCTGCAGGACCCACCCGGAGGGGCCTTGCAGAGCCCTGCCTGGAGGGTTTCCCTGGCCTGACCACAATGGCCGCCAGGCCTGCTTTCATGTGGCCGAGCCCAGGCAGCACAGGCAGTCCTTGAGGGTCTCCTCCACATCCCGACAGGCGGCAGGGCAAGAGAACCTTGGCTGTGGGCCTCTCGCCAAGGAGCCCGCACAGCGGCCCCTCCAGGCAGAAGCCCAGGTCGGATGCCCAGTCCAACCACTTTCTCTCCAGCAGTTCCCAGGTCCAGGGAGTGGAGGACCCCCACCACTTCTCTTCTGCTTCCTTTCCTCATAATAAAGTCTCCCCTCCAGGCAGTCCCCGCGCCGGCACCTGGGGAAGTTCCAGTGGGAGATATTGGCATGAAGCGCCTTCTTTTTCAAGATGGCAAAATTGTACGTTTGAATGTCAGAGGGCCCCTCGTGCCTCCTCTTTCTCCTTATGTCACATCCTCTGTAACAAATCCTGTCTTCCTCAGCAGACTGGACAAAGGACGTGGCTCAGAAATGCAGAAGAGTAAAGTACAGGCAAAACTAAGCATTTCCACCCACTCCCCACCTTAAGACAAAAGCCTCCTGGCTCTGGATGGAGGTGGGTGGGAGGGGTTGCACCCAGTCTGCTCCTTCTCCTTCTCTTGCTCCAAAATATCTCCTAGAACCCCCATCATGGTGCAGGCAGAGATAAGAAAGTCAGTTGATTAGATTCGCAGTCAGCAATAGTCACGCCCTCCCACCCACTCCCCTCCATGGAGTATGCGTCCCCATTCCGTCATGGTGACTTGCTTTGTCTGATGGGCAGACATGAGGTGAGCGGAGGTTTGAAAAGTGCTGAGCGATTGGGCTCCTGCCTTAGCTTCATGCCTCAACCAGCCCACTGGTCCAAGGAGGTTGAGAGGTGCGTGGAGCAGTCCTGGACCCAACTGAGCTTGCAGCCAAGCCCAGCTACCCAACAGAAGCATAAGCAAGAAATAAATGCTTGTTGCTTTAAGCTTCTGGATTTTTGATTGGTTGTTATCAATGTTATTGTGGCAATAGCTGACTGGCTCTATTAGGTGAACTCTGAGGTCCCTTGTAGCTATTAGTGTCTGCAAGGACACCAGTTGTGGCCCTTGATCAGCCAGTTTGGACATCACTTCTCTGGACTGGATGCTGCCGGAATCATCTCTGCCTCTTATGAACAAAGGAAGTGAGACCCCAAGAGCTCATGGGGAAGCAGCTCTGCCGTCCCCCCAGTTAGAGTAGAGGTGTTGCCCCTGTCCCCGCTTCACGGATGAAAGACCAGGGCTCTTCAGAAGAAGAGGAGATGTCAGACAGGAGCTGCCTGCCCTGAATATATCCCTTGTCATCCAGCCCGGCCTGAATCTCACACACATCCATCTGGTGGTATGCATCTTTGCACCCATTTTCAGAAGAAAACCTTGAGGGTCAGAGAAGTTGAGGGACTTACTCAAGACCACATAGCTGCATGGACTAGCCCCGCCTGTGCTCTGAGCCTGGGATCTTCCTGGGCAGGGTGCCCTGCCTTTCCACAGCTGAGGGGAGGAGCAGGACGAGGACCCTGGCACAGGCGCTATGGGACCCTCTCCCTCTTGCTACTTTCCAGGAGAAGACTCTGGTCAGATGGGTACATCTTGGGAGGGAGGCAAAGTTTTTCTTAGCCCACTTCCCTCCTGCCTAGGCCCTCTCTCCTTCTATTATTCAGACCTGGCCCTTGAGGGAAGTGTGAAGCTCAAATTCAAAGCTCTCCCTTTCTTTTCCCATATCAACACCAGGGCCCAGACAACTGCCACTCCTGAAATCACACCCAGGCCCTGATGACGGAGGGGATGGGCCGCCATCGGGGGGCAGCTATATAGAGGAAGGACGCCCCAAGAAGCCCACACACGTGTGGACACAGCTGAGTGAGTCAGGAGAGAGGCCACGCAGGACAGGCCGGAGCTTCCTCTCCAAGTGAACGCGAGTGTGGGGCCAGATGTATTTATAACACAGCCCTGAAGGGGACCAGGCCTCACATAAATCACACGATTTCCTTGGCAGGAGTAAAAATAGCCACATGGCATCCTGCACATGCTTGTGCACGGAACAGAGCTCACCCAGCCAACCCTCCACCCCGCTGGCCCTGCCCCCTGGTCAGACGGCTTTTGACCATTGGGACGAAGTTTCCACCTCCTCCCTCCTAACCCCCCGCCCCCGGGCACCAGGCTTGCTGCCTGCCCCTCATCTCTACCGAGGGGGTGCTCCCCAAACACAGCTGCTGGGTGGTGCCCCCTGCAGCTCTGTCCACCAACTGACACTGCTGAGGGGCAGCCATAGAGGGGGCAGTGCAAATCTTCAGCCAAGTCAAGTTGGGGAGAGTCAGAGCTGAGCAGCAGGTGAGGAATAGGGTTTAGGAATGGGGGAACTTAAGGGGAAAACCTGAAATAAGCATCTTACTGTACCATTAGGACTTCCATTTTCTGACACCAGGTAAAACTGGGACAGAATGAGAAGAGGAATTTAGGAAGACCTTGAACCTGGGTTGGTGGGAGGGGGGGGGGGAGACCCCTTAGCCAGGGCACCTCAAAGGGCAGTCTGAGGCCTGCGTCAAAGTAGTTTGGAGAGTTCCTTACGATGGAGATTCCAGCCCCTGGCCTTTCAGGGGTGGGGCCAGACCTGCATGTTAAGCAAGCCCCCCAGCAGCCTCTGAGGCCCTCAGCTCTGCCATTAGCCCAGCCCCTCCCCCACACAAGACTGGAGCCCTGGGAGGTGGGAGGCAGGACAGGGTCAAGGCCTTTTCCTCACTGCCCTCCACTCCACCTCTCCTGCTCCTTGGGCAAGCCAGTTTTCCAGCTGCCTCTGGGTCAGCACAGTGGGAAAAAGTGACCAGCTGGAAAGTGACCTATTTGAGGCACGATCACACCCTCCCAGTGCCCCAGCCTCTCTCTGGGAAATCCACTCCTGGCTGCGGTGGAGGAGGCAGCCTTCCTGGGGATGAGGCCTGCGGACCGGTCTTGCAGGATCACAAGGGGAAGGGTCTGCTTGCACCGTTCACACCCTCATCAGTCTGCATGATGAGCTTTCCCAGCAGGTGGTCTCCCTGTTTTTATACTCAAGGATGCAGGAGCTGGGACTGGAACCTGGGTCTTTCTGACCACAATCCATGGTCTATCTAGGTCATAGTGGAAACCCCCAGATTCTTCCTGCGTCCAAGCTCAGTATTGTCACAGTGCTGCCTTCAGTGTCTGTCTCTCGTGATGTCTAGGACATGGGCATTGGCCTCGATCAGACCAGGGCATGACAGGTTGCCCTGCCCCCACCCTCCCTGGGCACTGCCTCCCTGGAGCCTGGCCCTTCTTCCTGGACAGGACCTCACCATGCCCTGCACACCGCCGAGGGAGAGGCTCTCGCTGTGGCAGAGCCTGCAGGCACTTAACTCATCTAATTAGATGAGGGCAGAGGTTCTGGCCACTGAGGTCCACTCTCCTCTGAGACTCCTTTGTGCAACCCGTACCTGATGAGCACATATCCAACAGCAGTCTCTGCGTACAGGCTCCCACTGGGAGTTCTTCTTTCATTTTACAGATGCTTTATGGGTGAAGCACTCTTCCAGGGCTGGAGGTACGGCAGGGCCAAGACAGGCCATCTCCCTGTCTGCATGGCATTCACATTCCAGGGAATATCATGGTGCCACAGTGGCAGGGTTAAGAGCAGAGACTCTAGAACCATCTGGGTTCAAATCCTGGCTCTGACTCTTAACAAGCTGTGTGATCTTGGATAAAATACATAACCTCTCTGTGCTTCAGTTCTCCCATCTGTAAAGTAAGGGTAATAATGGTACCTGCTTTGCTGTTGGGAGTATTAAATGAGTTAATGACACATGACATAGAATGCTGGCTACTGTCATTGTCAGTCCTGACCCAAGAATTTCCCAGGGAGCATCGGGAAGATTATGATAAGATATTAGGCACTAATATCCTACGGCAGCCCCAGCATTCTTTCCCTCTTATGAGTTCAAAGGGCCCACCCTTGCCTTTTACTCTGACTGTTTCCTCTTGGACCACAGCCTCCTAAACACGTGACAACCTCCTGATCCTTATGCAGCTGGAAAAGGACACGGGAGAAGCAGAAGAAAACGTGGACACCCCCTGCCCCCTGACTTGGTTTAGTTTTTATTTTTCAAGGAAGAAATCTGCCGTTTATTTACCACCTTCTCCCTTCTCATTCACTCCCTTTTGGTGTCTTGGGTTGGGGGCTGCCAGCTCATCAGGAAGGAGAACCCTGGTGGGAGCACAGGGGAGCGATCACAAAGCGCAAGCACTTGGAGCAGGGAGAGCAGCGCGCTGAGGGAGGGCATGCTGGCAGAAAAGTGGGTGCGATTATGGTGTCTGGTTAGCAATCCTGCTTGACTCTTCCCTCAGCAATTGCTCTGAGCTGTAAGTGGATCGAGAAGTAATAAAGAGAGACAGCTGGAAATGCTGGAAAATCTAGTCATCTGGGCTATTTCAGTGAAAGGCCAAGTAGTATCAAAATTTAAACACCTGAGAATATTTTTATATTAAGAAAATTTTGGGACACATTAATAATAATACTAAGGCTGTCTGTGTGCCAGACACTATTCTAATGTTTTGCAGATGTTGATGCAACTCTCTAAGGAGTTAAATATTATCGTACTATTATCTATCCTCAAATAGCAGAAAGAATGGCTGGAGCAGTGGTTCTCAAAGTGTGGTTCCTGGCTCAGCAGCATCACCTTGACCTGGGAACTTATGAGACATGTGCATCCTCTGGCACCAACTCAGATCTGCTGAATCAGAAACTCAATGGGTAAGGCCCAGCACTGTGTATGTTAGCAAGCCTTCTGGGTGATTCCAATGCATGCTCAAATTTGAGAACCATTAAGCTGGATTTGCTGTGCTAACAAAAACTCCCGACTCTCAGTGGCTTAAAACAGCAAAGGACGATTTCTCCCTCACACTGCTTGTCCACTGGGGTTGGGAGGAGGACTTTGCTCATTACAGCTCCCAGGCACCCTTTGGAAATGCTCCTAAAGGCTTGTAACAAATGAAGAAACACTTATTTAAGAAACTCTACTAAAACCTGGTAAGAACAGTGAACGTCTGTGGTATTTGAACAAAAACTTCCCCCAACACCAGCTTAGCAAGATGGAAATTCCACACCAGACGGGGCAGCCCAGAACACATGGGGCCCTTCCCCTCCAGCTCCGTCAGAAGGCTATTTCCCAGAAGGGGCAGGACGGCAGCACTGCTCAGCCTGCTCAGATCTGCCTGTTATTGAGGTGCAGCTCTGGACAAGTGTGGCTGAGAGATGGGGGCTCTCTGCTCAGCCGACATCTGAGAATATTTGGGTCCCAATCCCTTTGCCCTGGATTTTAAGGTAGAGGTCTATCCTGGCAGAGGCAAGCCAACAAGACATGAGGCTACTGCCCTTGCCCTCACTGAGCACTCAGTTCCTAAAGGATGGGTGTCATTTAGAGAAGCAAACCATTGTCTGTATCCCCATCTCCAGAGTCATGACACAGAGATTCTTCCCAGAGGAAGAGGCAGGCTGTAAAACAGTGAGCTCCCAACCCCTTCTCAAAGAAACTGACTTCATTTGCAACAGAGTGTGGAGAGGTTTAAGCCTACAGGTGCTCTCAAAACAGTAGAGGTTGTGATGAAAGGCAATTGGGAGAAGATCGGAAGATTCATTGGAGATACAGGCTAAAATGCAGGCTTGCTAGCTTTTCAGAGAGAGCCAGGGAGAAAGACAACTGGAAGAAACCCTTCTGGGGTCAGATCAAATGTGAAACACAACTTTAGGGACCATCTCGTCAAATGAGCCCACATTTGATTGGATCCGTTTGGGAACAATTTATGCCCACAGGACATTGTTGAAAACAATAGAGCAATTAGCCATCAATTAGTGGAGCTTAACCGATGGGTGTGGTCAGAAAAAGGGGCGGTCAGAGAGAGCCCTGCCCAAACCACTGTCAGTACAGGGCGACTGAAGGCAAACCCAGAGCTGCAACTCCTGAGGAACAAAAGTAGAGGCTACACATTGAGAAGGGGAGAGTGTGGAAGAAAATTCACTAAATGATCCATCCAGTAACTAAACAAATAACAATAACAAGCCACAGGTGTACTTCATCAACATTTTAAAAACTGGTGCTTGAGGAGAATCCAAGATGGCGGCGTAGGTAAACACCTAAACTGCTGCCTCCCACAACAATTTAAACTGCAACTAAAAGACAAAACGTCTATCACCCAGAACCACGGGAAAGCTGGCTGAGTGGAAGATCTACAACTAGAAGGAAAGAGAAAAGAGCATTGAGACGTGCACGAGCGCTGAAAAGCTGAGGTACGGAGGCACGTGATCTGGGCTGGCGGTGGGCGACTGGGTGCGTTGCTTTTTTCAACCGAACGGAGACAAGCCCCCGATTACTCTGAAATCCAGTCTCTGGGGAGACGCGGGGGACCCAAACTCCTACAGGGAGAAGCTGGACTGTCTGCCAGTGAGAGTGGCTTGCTTGCAGAGCTGCACGCAGGAATAATTGTTTACGGCACTGGGGCACGGGACTCCAGGACGCCTTCGGGGACACAGAGCCAGCTAACTAGCAGCCATTGCTGTTTGCCACGCCCTAACCTAGTGACGCCCTGAGACCCCGCCCCACACAACCTACAAACCCACCCAAGCTCCAAGCAGCCGAGTTAGCATAAGAAAAGCCTGCCCTATCGCAGCTTAACCTAGAAAACTTGCAGCCTGGGTCAGACAGCTCCAAAACCTCCAAACCCCAAGCAAAGAGGAGAAAACTGCAGCTCTCACTGTAGCTCCTGCTGAGTGGCCTCAGACAGTAGCTGACCTGCACCCCATTGGAGATCCAGAAGCCAGTGGACCTAGTGGTCAGTGTGAGACACCAGATTTCAACTCCTCACATCCATAAGTGACACATTCAAGAGGCAGACTCAGTGAGCACCAAAGCCCCACTGAAACAAGTCCTGCCCCATAAGCGTGTCTTCAGCGCAGCAGTTCTTCCATTATAGACACAGTGAGTGCTCACAGCTAATTGGCCTGGAGGTCAATTCCTCCCAGTGTACCAACGGCAATTAAGGCTTAACTACACCAAGACTTTGCACTCAGCCCACAAAGGGGTGTACCAAGAGCATCCACATCAGGTGATTGGGGAGGCTGAGCTACTGCCCCCTATAGGTCACCTACCACACAAAGCCACTCCATCAACACAGGGAAGCAGCCAAAATGCAGAAACAAAGAAACATGTCACGAATGAAAGAAACGGAGGAAAGCAAACTACTGGATGACATAGAGTTCAGAACCACATTTATAAGGTTACTCAAGAATCTTCTTAAAACTGCTGAGAAACTTGATGAGACCTTCAAGGAGCTTAATGAGAATGCCAAAAAAATGGAAAAGGATCAGTCAGAAATGAAGCATACACTGTCTGAAATAAAGAATATACAGAAACTCAACTGTAGATCAACATACCCCAAGAATCAAACCAAAGATCTGAAATATGTGGAAACAAAAAACATCCAACCAGAAAAACAAAAAGAAAAAAGAATCCAAAAATATGAAGATAGTGTAAGGAGCCTCTGGGACAACTTCAAGCGAACCAACATCCGAATTTTTGGGGTGCCAGAAGAAGGGAGAGAGCAAAATATTGAAAACCTATTAGAAGAAATAATGACAGAAAACTTTCCCTACCTGGTGAAAGAAATAGACTTACAAGTTCAGGAAGCGCACAGAACCCCATACAAGAGGAATCCAAAGAGGACCACACCAAGACACATCATAATTAAAATGCCAAGGGCAAAAGACAAAGAGAGAATATTAAAAGCAGCAAGAGAAAAACAGTTAATTACCTACAAGGGAGTACCCATACGACTGTCAGCTGATTTCTCAACAGAAACTATGCAGGCCAGAAGGGAGTGGCAAGAAATATTCAAAGTGATGAACAGCAAGAACCTACAACCAAGATTACTCTACCCAGCAAAGCTATCATTCAGAGTTGAAGGTCAGATAAAGAGCTTCACAGACAAGAAAAAGCTAAAGGAGTTCATCACCACCAAACCAGGATTACACGAAATGCTGAAGGGTATACTTTAAGAAGAGGAAGAAGAAGAAAAAGGTAAATATAAAAATTATGAACAACAAAATGACATCAAATACATACCTACCAACAAGTGAATCTAAAAATCAAGTGAATGAAAAATCTGAAGAACAGAATGGACTGGTGAATATAATAGAATCAGGGACATAGAAAGGGAGTGGACTGACGATTCTCAGGGGAAGCAGGTGGGAGGAGTGTGGGAAGAGATTGGACAAAAATCTTACTCCTATGGATGAAGACAGTGGCGGGGGGTAAGGGCCTGGGGTGGGGTGGGGAATCAGGTGGAGGGGAGCTATGGGGAAAAATAAAAGAGGAACACCTGTAATAATCTGAACAATAAAGATTTATTTTAAAAAAAATAAAAACTGGTGCTTCAGAGGTCATTATCAGATAAGTGAAAAGACAACCTACAGAATGAAGAAAATTTCTGCAAATCATATATCTGAAAAGGGAGTAGTTTCTAGACTATACTAGTATAAAGGATTCTTACAACTCAATAATAAAGAGACAACCCAATTTAAAAATGGTTAAAAGTTCTGAACAATTCTTTTTTAAAAATTTCTTTATTGATTAAGGTATTACATATGTGTCCTTATCCCCCTATTACCCCACCAACCCTCCCACTCAGGCCCTCACCCCCCTGTTGTCTGTGTCCATTGGTTAGGCTTATATGCATGCACACAAGTCCTTTGGTTGATCTCTCCCCCTTACCCCCTGAACAAACAATTCTTGAAAGATATACAAATGGCCAATAAACACATGAAAGATGGTCAAAATCATTAACCATCAGGGACATGCATATTAAAACCACAACTAAATACCTCTTCATACCATCATGATGGCTATAATAAAAAAAATCAGATATTAACAAGTGTTGACTAGGATACCAAGAAATGAGAACCCTCAGACACGTTTGGAGGGAATATAAAACAGTACAGTCACTTTGGAAAATTACCTGGAAGCTCTTTAAACAATTAAACATTCAGTTACCATATGAACCAGCTATTTCATTTCTAGGTGTATACCCAAGACAAATGAAAACATATGTCATCAGAAATACTTCTATACAAATGTTTATAGCAGCACTGTTCTTATAAAATGAAAACAAGCCAGATGTCCATCAACTGATGAATGGATAAACAAAATTGGGTAGGTCTATATAATAGAATATCATTCAGCCATAAAAAGGAAAGAAGTACTGAAACATGCTACAACATGAGCATTATGTTCAGTGAAAAAAGCAAGTCACAAAGAGCCACATATTGTATGATACCATTATATGAAACGTCCAGTTTAGACAAATCTATAGAAACACAAAGTAGATTAATTTTTGCTTAAGTCTAGGAGAGATGGGGGGTAGGGACAGGATAGTTAAAGGTTATAAGGTTGTTGTGATTTTTTTTTTAGGTTTTGAAAATGTTCTAAAGTCGACTGTGGTGATGATTGTATATATCTGTGAACATACTAAAAACTATTGAATTAAATAGTTTAAATTATATGTTTTGTGAATTATAGCTCAATGAGCTGTTTTATGATGCAATTCCTAATAAGATTTTTATTATTTTTTTGTATGAGATTCTTTAAAAAAAATATTTTTATTGATTTCACAGGAAGGGAGAGAGACAGAGAGATAGAACATCAATGATGAGAGAGAATCATTGATACGGACCCCACTGGGGATCAAACTTGCAACCCAGGCATGTGCCCTTGATCAAACTCAAACCCGGGACCCTTCAGTCCGCAGGCCAACGCTCTCTCCACTGAGCCAAACCAGCGAGGGCATTGTGTGAGATTCTTAACACACAGAACAGATGGAAGTGTTATTTTATTAGTATACTTTTTATAGTGTCAAACTTATTTACTTAAAATAATGGCAATCATTTATTGAATTAACTTCAGTCATAAGTTTTGCTTTGTGTAAACATTTGGTATAAAATACATTGAGTATGCATGTTGATCTTTTGTAAGTAGCCAAAAATTTTATTTTTAAACAAACATGTCAAGCATTCAGAAAAGGACTCAGAAAATAAATTACATAACCAACAGCTAACAACAATTCACCTTAGTTAACTCTGCACATTTTGTGTTATTTGCTTCTGATTTTTAAAAGAAAATGTAACAAAACCAGTTGAAATTCTTTGCATAAATCTCACATCCCATTTCTCTCTCCTGAAGTTGATGTTCATCATTCCCATGAATTTCTTTTTAACACACACACATATATATGTATCACTATGCAATATAAAGTAGGGTTTTGTGTGCTTTACATTATGTAAACACTCTATAACTTTGAATATATCATTCTTCAGCTTGCTTTCTTTTCATACTGTTTTGCCCTCAAATGTATGCATGCAGTGAACCCCCATGTATCCATATCCCAGCTTCAACATGACCAGTTACGGCTTCATGTGCTTCACTAAAGCCCGTTCCCGTGTCCTCTCACTCCTCTGAATTACTATAAGGCAAAACAGATATACAATTCCATCTGTAAAAATTGTCATATGTATCTCTGAAAGATAAAGACACTTCTTAAAAAACCAACACTGTATTTTAGATCCATCCATGTAGATTGTGGAGCAAAATTTGATTTCTTTAATCATTGGGTTGATTCTACATTTTCATAAAAAACAGTGAACATTCTTGTACATGTCTCCTTATGTATTTATGCAAGAGTTTGAGTATTACCTGGAATTGGAATGGTTGGGTCATAGGTAGGGAAACCATATGATTCCCCTTTATCCTGAAGAGTATCATGTTTATTTTTATTATCTTACTGCACTGGCCAGGAATTTCAGTACAATTCAGAGTAGAGGCTGTGGGAATGGATGCCTTTGTATCATTTCTTGATTGGAGTGGATTGTCTGATTTTAAGGCAGTGTTTCTACTATTCCACCACCAAGTATGTGACTCAGTGGTTGAAGAGACAGCCCGTGCACCGAAGGGTCGCAGGTTCAATTCCCAGTCAAGGGCACCTACCTGGGTAATGAGTTCATTCCCCGGTCCAGTCGGGATGCATGCAGGAGGCAACCAATTGATGTGTCTCTCTTGCATTGATGTTTCTCTCTCTACGCCCCCCCTCCTCCCTTCCAGTCTCTCAAAAAAAAAAAAAAATCAAGGGAAATAATATCCATCGGTGTTTCTCTCTCTCTTCTCTCTCTCTAAATTTCGTGTGAGCACTGTCTCATGGTAATAAATTTCTTTCTTGTCTTTCTGTGGCTTAAGGTTTTTTTCTTTCTTTTTCTTTTTCCCTAGCACATTATTTCACTGAGGGTGTAATCCCAGCTTTAGTTGGGGTGTCTGTTTCAATCCCCACTTTGGGTAAGTACAAGGCCTCACCTTCTTTGGATGACAACCTGCCCCCATTTCCTGCCTGTGCTGTCACCACATGTCCCCTTCCTCCACTTAGTGCAGCTGTGGCCAACTTATTCTCACCACCCTCTTCGTTTCTGGCTCTTGGAGATTTCCTTTAGTTTGTTGGACAATTTTTGTTTGTTTATTGTGTTTTGTTGTTGTTGTTTTAACCTAGCTTTCTTACGTGTTTAGAGCAGGATGGTTTTCAGGTTATCTATCTAACCTACTATATTGCTCAAAACAGAAATCCAAACATAAATACAAATTATTTTTCTTTTCTTACGAATCAGAATAATTAATTTTCAGGGCCCTCAAAGCAGGCAGAAGCTCTGTAGAACACAATTTGAAAACCACTGAGCAGAAGGGAGAACTCAGGCTTCCTGCCAACTTCTGCCACAATTCCAGTCCCAGCACCTTCATGCTCTGTGACTTGGGACAAGTTACTTAGCTTTCTCTGAGCCTTCCTTTTCCCTTCTGTATGGATAATCACACCTAATTCCCAGGGCCTGGGAACAGGTATGGAGAGCCCTGGCCCTACGATGCTTGAGGTGGGGGTCTCTCCAAATGCAGTCTTTGGTATAATCTGGAAAATTACTGTAGGTGTAACACACTTCTGCCCAGCCAAGTGACTAGTTGGCTGGCTGGTGACAGGTTTGCAGACATCGTTGCAGGCTGTTTTAAGCCCACACGCAGGCATCTCCCCAAGCAGAACCTGGGATCTCGGGGTCCCCTCTCCTTTTCCATCCATTTCTGGGAGGACACCCGTGGCTGGCCACACCTAATGACAGTGCTCTCTGGCCAGCTCTGGTCAGGGACCCCTGGATAAAATACCCCACCCCCGCCCTACTGATTTCCACTTCCGAAACACTGCCCATTCATCCTGGGGTGGGTGTACCGGCCAGGGTGGTGATGGGGGCTGGGGGCTAGGAGGGGCGATACCTCAGCAGAGGCAGTGAACCGCCACCCCACCCCCCACCCCGCCCCAGGCCCCTGCATAGGAAGAAGGCATTTCTGTCTCGCTCTGAATCCGCCTCGGGTTTCGCACTTCCCTTCCCCAGGACAATCCCGACCTTCACCGTGAAGGGCCTTTTGCAAACACACACACGCACATGTATTTTTGGAAGAAGGGGAAAAATTCCAGGAGAACCTCTGCTCGGTTAAAAATGAAGTGAAGATTATATTAAGAATGAAAGCCGAGCGGGGCCGCTGGGGCGCAGACAGAAGGCCCTTTCATCGCACCCGGCCGCGCGCCGCAGGCAGCTGCCAACACAAACGCGGGCGGAACAGAAGCTGCGGAGCCGCCGCCGCGCTGCCAGGCCGCGTCCCCGCCGGGGCTGGCGCCGCGCCCGTTTCCGCTCTGCTGACGCGCCCAAATCGCCGGGCGGGCGGCGGGGACCCCGGAGCCGCGCGGGAAGTACGCCCGCGGGGAGCGCGTGACTTCCAAGTCGAGCTTCACCCGCGGCGCCCGAGCACCCAGGTAGGGCCCAGAGTTTCGGTCCACACCACTGCCTGCCACCCTTCGCTGGGACTGTCCTCTCCTCCGGGGATGCCGGTCCTCATCCCAGTCCCCAGAGCATCGTGGGTGCTCAGTGAGCGCACGACAGCCACCTGCGTGAAGCTTGCCTGGGTCATCCTGCGCTGTGCTCCCACAGGCCCAACCTGGCTCTTCCTGGTGGTCCTGCGAGGCTGGAGGCCCCCACAGGGCCTGTGTCCTGCCCGCAGCCCCTCATCCAGTGTGAGCCTGTCTCACACGCCAAAGGTGCTCTTGGGCCGAAGAAAGGGCCCATCCATGCTTGCCACCTCTCCTGGACAACCAGTGCCAGCTCCTTAGGGAGATCCTCCTTAGAGAATGGGCAGCCTAGTGGTTTGCCAGCCGGAGCCTCTAACTTCCATTAATGTTGGGAAAGCCGTTCAACCACACCTGTAAAATGGGCAAAGTCAAGTCGTCCTTCCGTTTCTCAGGGCTCCTGAAGCTGAGGCTGTAAGGACTGCTTGGGAACTGCAGGGTGGCCGGCCTTTCGCTGTGAAACATGCACGCTAGTCACTGCCAGATCCACCCTCCTCCTTCACTTCCCATGTGTTACCTCCCACCACCTCACAAGCGGTTTAATCACTGTGTTTGGTCCCATGACTCCTTTCTTGCAGAGGGAAAGGTTATGTCAGTCCACAGCCTGGCCAATTCTTCATCACTCTGCTCCCACCTCAATGCAGAGGAGGGCACTAACTTGGTTGGCCAATTAGAGGCTACATCCATCTTCCCGATTGGTTCAGGGATGGGCAGTGACCCACCTTAAGCCAATCAAACGTTCTGTGTGAAAGCGAGCAGTGAAGGTCTGAGTCTTGGTACCTGGTGGGGTGAGGTTGAGGGGTTTCCCTGGACAGAAGAGGGAAACAGAGGTGAGAGGTGCAGTGGCTGAGAGGCAAACGAGAAAAAGGAAAACTCAGAGAGACAGAGACAAGGAAATCATCCTGGGTCCCCAGAATCCAGCTCTGGTGCAGACAGAGCCACCTCGGGGTCACTCATGACAGCAGCCAATCCATTCTCTTTTGGTCTGGGCCAGTTCCAGTTGGGTCTCTGTCAGCTGGAATTGAAAGAGTCGCACCTAATAGCCTCACTACACCTTCAAAGTAAAGCCTGAGCCCTTGCACTTGGTGGTCATGGCTTCACAATGGGCAGCCTGCTTCCCTTTCTGGCTGTGGACTGCCTTAGGCTCATCCAGCACTTTACTATTTACAAAGGACTTTTCAACCATGTTCACAGGTGATCCCACCACAGCCCAGGTGTCAGATAAGAAATTGAGGCTTCCGTGTTAAGTGCTGTATCTGAGGTCATAAAGGCATAAGGGATGTGGGTGCCAAGTCGTCTCAAATCCCAGCGAGAGTCCCAGCCACACTCAGTCACGCTCCCTCTACCCTCCCTCCCACCATGGCTGGGCCTGACTGCTCCTGAACCCCACACTCAGGTGTCTGTGGCACAGTGTGGCTCTGGTCTTCCCTCCTGTTCTCTGTGGAACTCGGTCCTTCACACTCAGTGTGTACCCTCTTCCCTCTGCCCCTCCTCGGAGCCTTTGGCCTACATTGGTCATTTGGCGTTTGTGCTTCGGGCGCTGTGGGCTGGGTTGCTGCACTCCCACCTTGTTCCCCATGCAGAGGCAGGACCTGCCCTATGCCAGTGGTCCAAGGTTTCCTTAAACCAGCGGTAGCCACCCTTTCAGACCTCACACACTACCAGGGCCTATGCCACTTTAGATCTGTCTTTTGAATATTTAGGGGGCAAAAGCAAAAGGATGTGACATCTGATGAGATTTGGGAAGTGAGGGCAAGAAAGGACAGTCAAACACGGTGACTCCTAGGATTGCTTTGACTGGGGTGTTATCACTAACCAACCTCAGGAACATGAGAAAAGGCCCAGGTTACTGAGGGGAGTCCAGGGAGGGGTGGTCTCAGGCCCCTGGGGGGTACAGCATTAAAGGTCCAGAGAGGCGGGGGGGGGGGCTGGAGGAGGATGTTTGGGAGGCTCTGAGGTAAATTGGAGGCTGAGACTTTGGGAGTTGAGTTTACCGAAGATGAACTCATTCACGTGGAAGAGAAGATGAACAAGAATAGAAACCCAACATTTAAGGGACTGGGCGAAGATGAGGGAGAGGGGGAAGAAGAGGAGGAGAATGAGAGGAGTAGGGTCAGTGAAGGATACAAACAGAACAAGAAGAGTGGTTTGTGAAAGCTACACAAGAAGGAATTTTAAGAAAGAAATGCTCAGCTCAGCTGGCGTGGCTCAGTGGTTGAGCATTGACCTATGAATCAGGAGGTCAGGGTTCGATTCCCGGTCAGGGAACATCCTGGGTTGCGGGCTCAATCCCCAGTGTGAGGCATGCAGGAGGCAGCTAGCTGATCAATGATTCTCCCTCATAACTGATGTTTCTATCTCCCTCTCCCTCTCTGAAATCAATAAAAGTATATTAAAAAGATAAGAAGAAAGAAATGTTCATAAGTGGCCAATGATCTCCTTTCCAGAAGGTGTCACTGGACAGTCAACTAAGGGGTCACTGAGAACCTAGGTCAGAGCAGTGCTCACAGAAGGGTGACAGTAATGGGACCAGAGACAACTAGATAGAGATGAAGCTGAGAAAACAAGTACAGACAACACAGCGGAAAGCCTGGCAAATGTGAACTCAACAAAAAGTAGCAGGACACCTGAAAACTGTACCTCACTGAAAGAGAGGAAAGAAGATACAAAGGGAAAGACATGCATGCTCATGAATTAGAAGGCTTAATATATTCTTTTTTGTTTGCAATAATTGCCAAGCTGATCCTAAACTCATGTGAAAAAATGTAAGGAACCTAGAATAGTTACAACAAAATGGAAAAAGAAAAAATAACAAAGTTGGAGACCACGCAATTCCTGATTACAAAAACTTACTATAAGGCTACAGTAATCAAGACTGTATGGCAGTGGCTTAAGGACAGATGCTGAGACCATTCAATGGATCTTGAATACTCTGTTCTACAAATAGTACTGGGAAACTAGATATCCACATGCAAAAGAATATAGTTGGACTTTTACTTCATACCATATACAAAAATTAACTCAAAATGATCGACAACCTAAATATCAGAGCTAAAGCTGTAAAATTCTTAAAAGAAAACAGAGGGGCAAATCTTCATGACCTTGGATTTGGCAATGGTTTCTTACTATGGCACCAATAGGATAAGCAACAACAAAAAAAGATATGTACTTTGGATGCATCAAAAGTTTTTGCTTCAAAGGACAACATCAAGGAAGTGAAAAGGCAATATACAGAATGGGAGAAAATTTTTGTAAATCACAAATCTGACACAGTTCCAGAATATATAAAGAACACTTATCACTCCACAATAAAAAACAAAACAATGATCTAATTTAAAAATTGGTTAAAGGATCTAAATAGATATTTCTTTAAAGAAGATATACAAGGAGAATCCAAGATGGCGGCGTAGGTAAACACCTAAACTGCTGCCTCCCGCAACAATTTCAAAAATACAACTAAAAGACAAAACGTCTATCACCCAGAACCACGGGAAAGCTGGCTGAGTGGAAGTTCTACAACTAGAAGGAAAGAAAAAAGAGCATTGAGACGTGCACGAGCGCTGAAAAGCTGAGGTACGGAGGCACGTGATCCGGGCTGGCGGCGGGCGTTGCTTTTTTCACCCCGAAGGGAGATAAGCCCCCGATTACTCTGAAATACAGTTTGTGGGGAGACGCGGGGGACCCGAACTCCTACGGGGAGAAGCTGGACTGTCTGCCAGTGAGGGTAGCTTGCTTGCAGAGCTGCGCGCAGGAATAATTATTTACGGCACTGGGGCATGGGACTGCCGACAGGGACTCAGAGCCAGCTAACTAGCAGCCATTGCTGTTTGCCACACCCTAGCCTAGTGACGCCCTGAGACCCCGCCCTGCACAACCTACAAACCCACCCTAAGCTCTAAGCAGCGGCTTTTGCATAAGAAAGCCCCGCCCTATCGCAGCTTAACCTAGCAAACTTGCAGCCTGGGTCAGACAGCTCCAAAACCTCCAAACCCCAAGCAAAGAGGAGAAAACTGTAGCTCTCACTGTAGCTCCTGCTGGGTGTCCTCAGACAGTAGCTGGTCGACCTGCACCCCATTGGAGATCCAGAAGCCAGTGTACCTAGTGGTCAGTGTGAGACACCAGATTTCAACTCCTCACATCCATAAGTGACACATTCAAGAGGCAGACTCAGTGAGCACCAAAGCCCCACTGAAACAAGTCCTGCCCCATAAGCGTGTCTTCAGCGCAGCAGTTCTTCCATTATAGACACAGCGAGTGCTCACAGCTAATTGGCCTGGAGGTCAATTCCTCCCAGTGTACCAACGGCAATTAAGGCTTAACTACACCAAGACTTTGCACTCAGCCCACAAAGGGGTGTACCAAGAGCATCCACCTCATGTAATTGAGGAGGCTGAGCTACTGCCCCCTATAGATCACCTACCACACAAAGCTACTCCATCAACACAGGGAAGCAGCCAAAATGTGGAGACAAAGAAACATGTCACGAATGAAAGAAACAGAGGAAAGCAAACTACTGGATGACATAGAGTTCAGAACCACATGTATAAGGTTACTCAAGAATCTTCTTAAAACTGCTGAGAAACTTGATGAGACCTTCAAGGAGCTTAATGAGAATGCCAAAAAAATGGAAAAGGATCAGTCAGAAATGAAACACATACACTGTCTGAAATAAAGAATATACAGAAACTCAACTGTAGATCAACGTACCCCAAGAATCAAACCAAAGATCTGAAATATGTGGAAACAAAAAACATCCAACCAGAAAAACAAAAAGAAAAAAGAATCCAAAATAATGAAGATAGTGTAAGAAGCCTCTGGGACAACTTTAAGCAAACCAACATCCGAATTTTTGGGGTGCCAGAAGAAGGGAGAGAGCAAAATATTGAAAACCTATTAGAAGAAATAATGACAGAAAACTTTCCCTGCCTGGTGAAAGAAATAGACTTACAAGTTCAGGAAGCGCACAGAACCCCATACAAGAGGAATCCAAAGAGGACCACACCAAGACACATCATAATTAAAATGCCAAGGGCAAAAGACAAAGAGAGAATATTAAAAGCAGCAAGAGAAAAACAGTTAATTACCTACAAGGGAGTACCCATACGACTGTCAGCTGATTTCTCAACAGAAACTATGCAGGCCAGAAGGGAGTGGCAAGAAATATTCAAAGTGATGAACAGCAAGAACCTACAACCAAGATTACTCTACTCAGCAAAGCTATCATTCAGAGTTGAAGGTCAGATAAAGAGCTTCACAGACAAGAAAAAGCTAAAGGAGTTCATCACCACCAAACCAGGATTACATGAAATGCTGAAGGGTATTCTTTAAGAAGAGGAAGAAGGAAAAGGTAAAGATAAAAATTATGAACAACAAAATGACATCAAATACATACCTACCAACAAGTGAATCTAAAAATCAAGTGAATAAAAAATCTGAAGAACAGAATGGACTGGTGAATATAATAGAATCAGGGACATAGAAGGGGGTGGACTGATGACTCTCAGGGGAAGCAAGTGTGAGGGGTGCGGGAAGAGATTGGACAAAAATCTTACTCCTATGGATGAAGACAGTGGCGGGGGGTAAGGGCATGGAATGGGGTGGGGAATCAGGTGGAGGGGAGCTATGGGGGAAAAAAAAAGAGGAACACCTGTAATAATCTGAACAATAAAGATTTATTTAAAAAAAATAAAGAAGATTTACAAATGGCTAATAAGCACATGAAAAGATGCTTGACTTCAATTATCATTAGGGAAATGCAAATCAAAACCATAACTAGGTATCATTTTACATGCACTAAGATGGTTCTAATTTAAAATTAAAAGGGGTTAGTGAGGATGTGGAGAAATAAGAACACTAATCCATGGCTTGTGGGACTGTAAAATGGTAAAGCTGCAGTGGAAAACAGTATGGTAGCCCTGGTCAGTAAGGGTCAGTGGTTAGAGCATCTGTCCATGCACCAAAAGGGTTGTGAGTTTGATTAATGGTCAGGTGGCGGGTTTGATCCCCAATAGGGGCATGTATGGAAGGCAATCAATCAATAATATTTCTCTCACACATCGATGTTTCTCTCTCTTTCCCTTCCTCTCTCTAAAATCAATTAAAGTAAAACAAAACAGAGAGAGAGAAAACAGTATGGCAGTTCCTCAAAAATTACATGACCCAGCAATTCCATTCCTAGGTATACTCCCCCAAAATTTGAAAACAGGTGCTCAAAGAAACATATACATGAATTCTCATAGTAGCATTACCCATAATAGTAAAAAGTGGAAACAAACCAAATGTCTATCAACTGATAAATGAGTAAACAAAAGCTGCCCTCCATACAATGGATATTATTCTATATAATAAGAGGAATATGCTAATTATCCATTACACCGTGAGGCATAACAACTGACTGTGTAACAGCCGGATCACGGATCTGCAGGAGGGTGGGGCAGGGAACTACAAGTGGGCGGGGGAGAGCTACAGGAGGGGGCAGGGCAGCAAGCTCTGAGGTGGGGGAGCTACAGGAGGGCGGGGCAGCGGGTGGAGAGCTACAGGAGGGCGGCATCGACCTACTGGCGCATGTATTCATGCACAGGGCTACTAGTTCAGCCATAAAAAGAAATGAGACACTGACACATGCTACAACAGGGATGAACATTATGCTAAGTGAAAGATGTCAGACATAAAAGGGCAAATATTGTATGGTTCCATTTATATGAAAAATCCAGAATACGAAAATCCACAGGGACAGAAAGTAGATTGGTGGTTTTCAGAGCCTGAGAGAAGACTGGGGAGTGATTGCTAATGGATTCAGCATTTCTTTTTGGGGTGATGAAAATATCTCAGATTAGTTAGGGTGCTGGTTGTACAACTTTGTGAACATGCTAAAAACAAACCAACACTGAGTTGTATATCTTAAAAGAGTGAAATTCAGCCCGGCCAGCATGGTTCAGTGGTTGAGTGTCAACCTCAGTGGTTGAGCGTCAGCCTCAGTGGTTGAGCGTCAACCTATGAACTGGAAGGTCAAGGTTTAATTCCCAGTCAGGGCACATGCCCAGGTTGCGGACTCATTCCCCAGTGGGAGCCATGCAGGAGGCAGCCAATCCATGACTTTCTATCAGTATTTCTATCTCTCTATCCTCTCCCTTCCTCTCTCTAAAAATCAACATATTTTTTAAAAAGAGTGAAATTCATGGTATGTGAATTACATTTATTTTTAAGGAGTAAGTATGTATGAAGATATCCTCTTGTAAAAATGGTTAACTCTTGCCCTAGCTGGTTTGGCTCAGTGGATAGAGCGTTGGCCTGCGGACTCAATTCTGGTCAAGGGCACATGCTCAGGTTGCAGGCTCAATGCCTAGTGTGGGGCAGGCAGGAGGCAGCCAATCAATGATTCTCTCTCATCATTGATGGTTCTATCTTCCTCTACCTCTCCCTTCCTCTCTGAAAACAATAAAAAACCAAAATTCATTATTTAACAAAATAAATTGTTCACTCTGCTGGGAGGATAAACTAAGAAACTGTCAACAGTGAGGAGGGGCAAGAATTGATCAAATGAATTACATTTTCAAGAAGTAAACAGACTAAAATAAAAGGGGTCTGGCTCTGGGGGAATGGAGTCAGCTGGGGTTTAAGGAGTGTTCTACTAGGAAGGAGAGACTGGGCCATGTTTGGAGGCAGAAGGGAAGAAACCCATGCCACAAACAGAGGATAGCTGATGAACCTGATGGGGCCAGGATCAATTGCACAGAAAGTGGCAAGGGGTGCGCATTTCTACCCCTAAGAACCCAGGGGAGGAGGGGAGGTGGGTAAATACAGAAGAGGTAGTAGTGAGGAAAAAGGGGGGCCTTACTTCATGCTCAATGGCCTTTATTTTCTCTGTGGTGGAGAAGGCCAAGTCACTGGGCTTGGAGAGAGGAGAGGAGGGGGGAAAGTACTTGGGAAGGAGGGGGGCCTGAGAATCAAGGGTGAGGTTAGGGAGGGCCTCCTCATGGAATCAAAAAAGGAACCAGTGACGCAGGAAAGGGCTGCTGAGTAATTCTGAGGTTGGAAATGCACCTTGGTGATTTTCACATCCATTCCATGGAGCCTGAGTAAGGCTCTTTGTGTGCTGGGGGACACTGTGCTATTGATGGCTGGTAGTTATCGGCTGTGCCCATGCAGGGGCCAGCCTACCTCGGCGTCTGCTTTACACACCAAATGCCAAGTGTGGTGGGGAAATGGGCCGTTTAATGCCTATGGGACGGAGGGCCCTTGTATGACTGGACTCCTTGCAGGGGTGCATGAGAAGTAGGGGGTGGAGGTGCACAGCCCTAGCAGAGAAGCACAATGGGAAGGTGCCCAGGGGAGTGGGACCATGAGAAGAGGGGGCTGACACTGCAGTGGTCTTCAGTACTCCCAGTCTTGACAACTATTCACAACTAAGTTTGAAACCCTCAGTACATTTCCAGCAAAGTAGTTGCATCTGCCGTGGCCCAAGGGCTCTCCTGACCCTGAGGATTGGATTTGGTTCTCAAATGGAGAGAGGGGGCCTCATCATTAAGGCAGAGAAGTGAAGCACAGAGCATAACTTTGTCCACGTGCCCTTGGCCCTTCTCCGGGTCAGTGACCGTCCTCAGATCTGCAGCCTGCAGACCTGCCGGGGTCCTGTGACCAGGGTGTGGGCCGTCACAAAACACGAGGTCCCACCTGCCTTGAGGGACGCTGTCCTCCAGCCTGCCCCCATCAGCACTTTCCTGGTCCTTTTTAGCAGTCGTTGCACCCCATGGCTCTTACTGAGCTCACAATCACCCTGGGTTTGCCTTTTCTTTTTCATCAAGGGTCCTTAAACCAGATTTCCCTGATACACAAATGCGGAACTCATGCTAAGCCACTAATTCTGCATTATTTTTCTGACTTGTCCATAGGATTTCAAGGGATGGTGTGGACACAAGAGATCCATTTATTCTTTCAACAAACAGGGGCTCTATCTCTCTATCTGTGCTGGGGAGTAAAGAACCACAGTCAGGTGATCCTTGGGGAAGTCAGGCCAGACCATCTGATGACTGTGGTGTGATGGGAACCAGGAGCCTGGGCATCTTACAGACAACTATCACAGGTGGTCAGGGAAGGCTGCCTGGAGAAAGTAGAACTTAAGGTTTTTTGTTTTTAATCCCCACCCAAGGATATGCTTTTATTGATTTTTTAGAGAGAGAGGAAGGGGGGCGAGAGAGAGGTGAGAGAGAAACATGGATCACATTGATCAACTGCCTCCCTTACGTGCCCCAACTGGGATTGAACCCACAATCTTTTGGTGTATGGACCACGTTCCAAACAACTGAGCCATCCAGCCAGGGCTTAAGGTTTTTCCTGTCTCTCCAATTTATGCATGTATTTTTAACTACCTTATATGTGTGGTTTTCATGTAAAGAAATTAAAATGGTTTTTAAAAACATGAGAAAAAATATTTTAGTACCAAGCAAAAAAGAAAGCTTCTGTGATCTTGTTTGCTGGACTGGAGACAGAGAATTCACCATGGTTGGGGAGCTGATAGTTAGCTGGGCACGTGTACCTTTTATTTTTTATTTTAAAAACTGTTTTGTTTTGTGTTTTTTGAGAGTGAGGAAGGGAGAGAGAGAGAGAGAAAAAAAAATCAAGTGGTTGCCTCACCGGGAACTGAACCGGCTACCTTTCAGTGCATGGGACGATGCTCAAACAACTGAGCCACACTGGCCAGGGTATGACACTGTGTCTTGACTCCCAGTCAAGCCACACTGTAGGCTTGTGAACCTGGGGGGCTTCCACTCAGGATCCTGTCTTAAGCTAAGCTTGGAAAAGAAGTGGAAATGCAGCCTGAGAAGAGCACATGAGGAGGCACAGAAGTATGGAGTGGTGTGAACATTTAGTAACCATAGGTGGCTTCCTGTGGCTGGAAGGAAGGGAGCCTGGCAGAGAGTGGCTGGAGAGGGGCCAGGCCTTCTGTGCTAAATTAGGGAGTTTGAACTTTATCTCAAAGGCTACTGGTAGCTACAGAAGTCAGGGTAGGACAGGGCTAGTTGTTGGGGGAAGGCTGATGGAGCCCAGACTGGGACTGGGGAGGATAGCTGGGAAGGTGTGGCAGTGATCAAGGTGAGAAGTCCTTAGTGTCTGATCCAAGAGAGAAGAGAGTAAAGAGTTGAGGCAGGCATGTGATACAAGGGACATTAAGGAGGCAAAATCCTCAGCTGTGGTGACTGATGGGATGAGGCTCAGCGGGAGGAGGGAGGACTGCTCAGGGCCCTGAGCAGGGGACAGGAGCAGCTGCAGCTTGAGGAAAGTGGCTCTCATTTTCCCTAGGCGGAGGGTATTGAGATACACTGTATGTGTGGGGGGGGTCTCATGGGTTACATCGAAGTCCTTCCAATACAAACCAAACCCAACACAAGTGAGTTTGGCAAGCCTATTCTTCAAGAACAGATGACTCCAGCATATCCATCTCACAATTTACTGCAAAAGGTTCTTAGAAACCAATGTGAGATTTTGCATCAGGAATGTGGATTCAGGTTCAGCCAGCATGCAGCGACACCCATCAACAAGTGGATGCCCAATCCCTTGGCAGGAGTACGTCTGGGGCTCTTTGAGCCATGTGGCCTCTTTGCCAAAGTAGCCATTTGTCTGGAGTTTGTCTCCTGCTGCTGTTCCTGTTTCCTCGGATTTCTCAAAGAGCAGCCACAAAGCCACCCCCAAGTCCTTTTCCTTTTTGGATGGTGTGTTTTCTGGGTATGAACGTTTCTCCTCCCTAGAAGAACCTTTCTACCTTGATCTGAGGGATGAGGGTGAGCTCAGCAGGAGGGAGGTGGGGAAAAAGGAAAAGGATGAGGGAAAATAAAGATTTGACTCATCTTCCCCCACCTGCACTTTTAGTTTGAAGGATTATGAATGAAGACGATCACTTTCATAAAAAAGAAAACATGTCTTGGTTTATTACAATATTTATATCATACTAGAGGCCTGATGCACAAAATTCTTGCACTGGTGTGGTCCCTAGGCCTGGCTGGTGATCAAAGTGCAAGTGTCTGGCGTGGAAGGGGAGGTCCCAGCTGACCTCTGGGCCCCCTGGGCAGCATCTGGGCCCCCAGATCCCATGTGCCCCCCCCCCTGCCTGAGTCATCAGGCCCCTGCCTGGCTCCCTCAGCGCCTAGGAGCCGGGTGGCGGGCCCACCCCCTGCCGCCCACTGCTGTTCACCATCTGCAGGATAATTGGTAGGGCGATTGGGCCCTCACCTGGCTCCCTCAGCTGGTCACCACCTGCAGCGTGATCGGTGGGGCAATCAGGCCCCGCTTGCACCCACCTTGGCCTGGCATCGTCCGCTCACCTGCTCCACCATCCTGCCGTGGTCCCACTCTCATCAGGGCCCATTGGGGCCGGCAGCGCCTCCACTGCCACCTGCTGTCAGTGCCCACCATGTTCCACACTGCCCCCTGGTGGTCAGCGCGTGTCATAGCGAGCGGCTGAAATCCCAGTTGAGGAGACGATTTGCATATTAGGCTTTTATTATATAGGAGGATTGTATTGCTACCTGCTGACATTTTTGTCTCCTAGAATGTTTGCCTTCTAGGCTAAAAGCATGTGTGCAAGCACAGGTGTTTTGCTTAATCTGTGCTTTGGATTAAGTCTGACTGCTCACCATTATTGTGTCACTATAATGACTAAGTTGACCAAAGCAATGAGGGAGGTCAAGGTAAGCTTAACACGGGCAGGAGAGACAAAGAGCCAAGGGAAAGGTGCAGCTAGCCCCGCTCTTGAGCCTGAGAGGATAGGAGTCTCCAGGACTGTTCTTATCCAGGGAAGAAGAGTCTTTAGGATGCCCAAGGGTGACAGCAGGGTCTGAGTCCTTAGCCTGGCACACACAGCCTTCTGGAATCTGGTCCTGTCTACCCAAATGCCCACCATGTGAAAAAAACATCATTTTCCGAAATGCACAGGCAGGGTTGTGCTTCAGGCCTCTGCTCCCTCTGCTCTGTATGCCTGGAGTAGATCCTGCAGGCTCCATTGTCACAACCCTTCTCTAGTCACCTCCCTGCAAAGCCTTTGGGCCCCTCCCAGCTTTGTGCTTATGACTGACTACACTTGCTGCCTGTTCCTACTCTTTGAGTACAAGGGCCTGACTCTTGGAGCTGAGTCTCAATACCTAGCACAGATCAGTCTTTACTGAGTGAGCATGTTGAGCAACTGGTCAGAAAGAGCCCACAAGCCAGGTCACTTGCCCTGGCACAGGTGAGCCATAGTTTCTCTGGGGCCACCTGGCTTGCCCAGAAAGCAAAAAGTGGGTTATGTCGCCACCTGTTGCTCAGTTTGCTCAGCAAAAGTCAGTCAGGGCCTTCTGGCCTTTGTAGGGAGGGAAGTTCAAATCTTTTCTCCAAAGACAGTGACTGGCCTTAGGTGTAGAGAGAGGGGAGAGGCCATTGAGCACTTAGTGGACAGGGCCATGTTCCAAGTTCTAACCGGATCCTGACTCAGCTCTAGCTGTATGACTTGGGGCAATCCTTTCTCCCCTGAACCCAACCACCTTCTATCAAATGAGATAGTAAGTTGTCAGTTGATGCTGTTAAGATTCCAGGGAGGAGAGGGTTGAAGTAAGAAAAACAAGGCTCCCAGAGGAGGGGCTGAGCACCAGGCTGTGTGGTGAGGATGATGAAACTCTTGGGAGAGCTAGAGGCCCCATACAAATCAGTCCAGCTCTGACAAGGATAGCCGGGTCGCTCTGTGTCAGTTTCCTTAACCCCTCTAAGCCAAGCTTTTTGCTTCCTTGGTAAGTGCAGGTGCTGCCACTTGCCTCACTGAGTTGTCAGGAGAGTGAAATGAAGCAAAGCTGTGAGGGCCCCGATGACCCCACAGATGGCAGCTGATATCACCCTGATACCACACTGCCCAAGATGCCACAGGGAGGCTGGCTTCAGAACACACCCTAACACACGTTTTGTAAAAATGCATCCAAGACAAAGACATACATAAAACACATTAACGTGGTTGCCTATGGGAGAGGATATGGGGATGCAAGAGAATCCATATATATAAGAGCCTAAGCGACTGACCAATCAACCTGTCAACCAGTCACTATAATGCACACTGACCACCAGGGGCAGATGCTCAACGCAGGAGCCATCCCCTGGTGGTGTGTTCCCACAGTGGGGGAGTGCTGCTCAGCTGACGGCCGGGCGCCAGATGCCGGGCTCACAGCAGTCTCCTGATCAGGACTGACTGGGCAAGCAACAGGCACAGTGGGGGTCCGGGATGAGCAGGAGTGGCAGGAAGGAGGGAGTGGCAGGAAGGAGCGGCAGGTGGTGTTGGACTGCCAGTTTCAGCCCAATCTCCACAGGCCATGCTGAGGGACCCCACCAGTGCATGAATCCATGCACTGGGCCTCTAGTTAAGTAAATAAAATAGAAGGGCCTTGCACATGTTAGCATGGTAATGACTGAGGGGAGTAATTGACTCTATTCTCTGTAGTACAGCTGTCCTGGGCACACTTGGTGGCTTTTAAAGACCAAAATAGAACCTGGAGAATAATATGCAGAATCTGAATACATTGATGTGTATAAATAAAGGACTGGGAAAATGGGCTCCAAACTTAATAGTGGCCACTTCTGTCAAGAGCAGCACGGGGGATAAAGGAGGTTAAGAGGGGGAATAAACCCAAAACCCATGTAGGGTGCAAAATGGTTTACTGAGAACCAACTGTGTGATGTGGCTAGATTAGATGAGTGCCACCTGAAAGCCATCTTCGTTGCCACATCCTGCCACCTGAGTAGGGAGCCCTTTCAGAAATTCTTTTTTGGAGATCAATAAACAAGCTGGTTTCCTTGTTCTTCAGGGGCCACATGTCCCCTGGCAGAAGCAGAAGACACTGTCACTGAGATACACACGTGTGGTGGGTAAGGGGTAGCCAGATGGTCTTCCCTCCAAGTGCTCTTCATCCATGCTGCCTACCACATTCCTGCAGGCATAGCCCTGTCTTGCTCCTCCAATTCATCCTCCACGGTTTACACTGCAGCCAGTTACCTTTCCTTCTAAGTTTTAAATTGCACCAATAACATCATACAGAAGTCTTTAGAACAACACATGGAAGCCTCTTTTATCTCCCATGCTGCTCTGGCCAGAGTGGCCACTTTATAAGTTTGGAGCCCATTCTTTTAGTCCTTTCTCTATTTATACACATCAATATATTCAGATTCCGTGTATTATTCTCCAGGTTCTATCTTAGTCTTTAAAAGTGACCAAGTATCCCTAGGACAGCTGTGCTATGCTGTTTCTCACCCTGCCCTCTGAAGGACTTACAGTTGTTTCCAATTTTGCCCTGTCATCTACCCTGTGCAATGCTTTTAGCTCACAAATGGAATGGTTTTGAAGGACACATCCTACAAGTGGATTGCTGGGTTGAAGAGTGTATATTCTTAAATTTTTATTACTTTCAAACTGCCTTCCCAAAAGCTTTTATCCCAGAGTAAACCTCCAGAAACACCAATCTCATGACATTCCTCTGCTAAAATTCTAGCAGCAACTCGTCTCCAAGATAAAGCCTGGAAAGGAGCCAAACAGAGGATGGGCAGTGATGGGTCAGCCCCACTGCTGGTGGAGGCAAGGATGGGAAATGAGTCAAGTGGCAAGAATTGAGGCAGAGGTGGTCAGTGAAGGCTAACAAGTGAAGACACCAGATAGCCAGCCACACAGGATGGCAGGGTTAACTCTTAGACTGATTCAGCTGTATGGCCACATCAGAGGCAAAATAGGAAAGACACAGACAGCTGTTGGGTGAACAACCTTGCTGGTTGCTGGATAGGGCTGGCAGAGCTGACTGGATGGAGTGTGGGATAAGGAGATGGCTCTCTGATTTGGGCTCTTCTGAATCTGGAGGGACTAAGGGACTTCTGACATTGGGTGAACCCAAGTCATGGTCATGAAGTCTGGAGGTATGCAGCTGGGAACCATCAGCAAGGTTCTTACAGCTGCTACAATAAACCATTCTTCTGAGGCTATCATTCCAGCAACCCAGGTTGAAGGAAACACCCGGAAAGGGCAGGAGTCTCTTGGGCAGGCCTCTTTGTACCCTGGTCCTGGGCAGTACCACCTTCACCCTCCTTCCCCAGGCAGAGAGGCAAGGCCCAGTCTGCTCTAAAAGAACTTGATTTCTGTTCTCTAAGTATATCCTGTCAGAAAGCGAGGCACTAAGAGGTGGGGGCACAGAGCAGTTGCCTCTTCAGTCAGGGAATATGCCCCCACCTTCCAGAAAAGCCCAAGGTCTAGTTGGATCACTTGTCTAAACCTCAGCCATTGATTGTCTAAATTACATATGAAATGCTCTGAAGTGGTTTTTTTTTTTTTTTGAAGGGTCAGAGATTGGAGGGGTGGCAATGAAAAGAGTGAAACCAAAGGGTGGTCCAAGAAGTAGGAGGAAATCCAAGAGTATGGGAGTTTAGAAATTCAGGGATTAGAGTAAATACAGAGAAATGCCCACTGGATTAGACTGCCTAGGGGGTTGGGTGAGATGATGCAAAGGCAGTGGGTTAGGGAGTAACTGGCAGTGAGTGGGGAAAGCCAGTGTAGACAACACCCTTGAAGAAGGTTGGCCAGGAAGGGAAGACGAGGGTCAGGGAGGGTAAAGGAGGAGGACATAGGTCTGATAAAAGGATCCGAGGCAGTGTGGGTGTCGTGGGAAAGACTAGGCAGTTTACCTGCGGATGAGAACACACAACTGTGGGGTGGATGGCAGGGGTGGCAGCCAGCCAAGGAAGCACCAAGCTGCCCTGCCAGGGAGTCAGCCCCAGCTCTGAGAAGTGTCTTGGTAGCTCTGGGGTGTACAAGTGCAGTAGGACTAACTGGCTCCAAGGTTTCCAATTAACTGTCTTGAAATAGCTCCCCACAGAAGGGAGCTGGTTTCAAGGGAACCCCTATCCAAATGCACAAGCATTTTATTAGGTTAATAGAAAAGAATAGTTCTGGCTTTAGAATCCTTGCTGATCCAACTGGTCTTAATGAATGGCTGCCCCTTATCCCACACACTGACTTTACAAGTTTAGTTGAATTCACACAATTAAATTTATACTGGATTTTGCAAGGACAAGGAAATGTTTTATTTATTTACAACAAAAACATTTGTAACATAATTCTCCCTCTTCAAAACAGAGAACACTATAAAATACACAGAGCAATCTCTATTTGTATTTACTCAGGGACATTAGCAGCTGGAAGGGGGGTTGGGACTGGGAGAAAAGCCAAGAACTAATTCCTTTAAAAAAAACCCACACATAACAACAACAAAAATAACCAAGAAACTGCCTTAAAAAACAGCATCTACTATGTACTGTGTGTATGAAAATGTGAAACAGAAAACAGAAAACAGCACCTGTGAAAACTTGGTTCAGCGGCTTCAGAGATGAGGCAGTGCCCAGCCTGTGGAATTCCAGCCTCTCTTCCAAGCAGGCCACTCTGACAAAGTGTGCCCTGGGGAGTTCTTTCTGTCCAAAACAGATCTCCCCACCCAAAACCAATGGAGAACTCCAGCAGCCTCACTTCTCTTGCTTGTAGTTAGTTGAAGAATCTAGGAATCAAACATAGCAATTAGAAACACCATGGGACTCAGTCATCCTAAAGCTGAGCCATTGCAATCTGAAGGTGCTGCCCGTGATCACAACCATGAGTTAGAGCAGTGGTTCTCAGCCTTCCTAACGCCGCAACCCTTTAATACAGTTCCTCGTGTTGTGGTGACCCCCAACCATAAAATTACTTTCGTTGCTACTTCATAACTGTAATGTTGCTACTGTTATGAATCGTAATGTAAATATCTGTGTTTTCCAATGGTCTTAGGCTCTACAGCAGCAGTTCTCAACCTGTGGGTCGCGACCGCTAGCAGGGTCGCCTAAGACCATTGGAAAACACAGATATTTACATTATGATTCATAATAGTAGCAACATTACAGTTATGAAGTAGCAACGAAAGTAATTTTATGGTTGGGGGTCACCACAACACGAGGAACTGTATTAAAGGGTTGTGGCGTTAGGAAGGTTGAGAACCACTGAGTTAGAGGGAGCCAAAGCTGGTTCTGGGTCTGCAGTGAAGACACTAGATCGAAATCAGGGAACTGGTGCCATTACTGGACAGCTCCTACTGGATGGGTTCTAAGAAATTGTTACCAATTCATATGGTGAATTTGAAACTTCAAGAACACAGGACACAGTTGCAGAAAGTCAGAACAGAAAGACCCTAAAATCATCCAATTCAACTTCTTCATTTTTAAGATGAGGCCCTGAAATAAGTGACTAATTTTTGAATGCAATAAAGCTTTATTCATTAGTCCTTCTCAACAGTTCTACAAGAAGTGACTTCCTTCACCATTTAAGGATGTGAAAACACCCCCAAAGAGCCAAACATGTATACAGCTGCTTTTCAATGAGCTACTCAAACACCTATAACAAACACTGGGGCAGCACAAGCCACTCAGGATGTAACCATATGAGACGCCCAGACAAACCTTTCACGGGCACCTATAACTGGCATCTTACCACATGGACAGATAACACACATATGTTGATGGCAGAGAGACACTGTGGTAGTTTATCTAGAACCAGATGATCTGGGTTTCCTAGGCCCCACTATTTCCTGTCTTGTGATCCTGGGTGAGTCACACACCCTTTGTTTCCTCATCTATAAAATGTGCATGACATGTACACTTCACTGAGCTGTTACAAGGAGGGTACATAATGAAAGCTATTATAATGGCCTGTTGATAGTCCTGCAGTTATTGACTGGCCACCATCCCTTCTCCTCAATTCCCCTGGAGCCCAAGGCTGGCCCTCAAGCCATGTAAAATGCTGGTACACAAAGGGTTCTGGCTGGATGGGCCCTCCAAGCACTGGTGTACTGCTGTGATCAGCTGTCTGGGCCATCCTGGAGGCTGGGGGAGGGGGGGTCTAAGTTAGAATACTTCCTTCACCCTCTTCTTACAGAATAACAGTTTCTGAGGTAAGGAGAGGAATGTGACACTCCCCTCTCCCTACCCCTTGGGCAGCAGCAGCAGGTGGGCACAGTGCAGAGCAGGAGGGGGAGATCAATGCTTCCTCTTCAAGTTGTCCATCGTGCTTCTCATTTAAATCTAGTGTGAAGAGTGTTTTCTTGCCTATAAGTACTATGGCACTCTGCTGATTAAGCCTTTATTAGTTGGCCTTTATAACAAATTATAGAAAAATACGGTACCAGTGAAATTCAACTTACAAATCTGAAAGTCACCACTCTTGTGAACTCTTCTTAGTGGCATAAAGAGATGAATTAAAAAAATATGTGCAATGAAGAAAAATAAGTAGGCTATGGGGACAGAGAATGTCATAGGTTTCTGTTTCACAAAAAGTAACCGGAGAAACCTCTCCGAGGAGACCCTTTGAGTAGGATGAGCTCTGTGAATAATCAGAAGGGCTTCCCAGGCTGTAGAGATATTGAGGCAAAGGCCTCAATATCTGTAAAGAGTCAGGAACACAGACCAGCGTGTGTGAGAAACATTCAGAAAGCCAGTGTGGAGGAAATGACATTGGAGCGACAGCAAGGGGTCAAGTCATACAGGGCCACAGGGGCATCAAAAAGGACCTTAGTTTTTACTCAGAGTGTAATGGAAGCCACTGGAGGTTCTGAACAGAAAAACGATTTTTTAAAAAAAGGTTTTTCTGGCTGCTTTGTGAGAGAAAGATTGCAGGGGCATAAGAACAGCAGCAACAAAAGCAGCCCCTTTAACCTGGGCAGGTTCACAGAGTGCTCTGTCCAATACACTAAGTCATGATGTTGTGCCAGCTTCCTCATCCAGGCTTTCGGAAATTGGCACCTCACTTTTCATTTATTTGTCTACAAATCCAAGCTGCCACATAATTCCAACTATTTTAAGACCACACTAGAGAAGCCATCTGGGGGCTCCAGCAAACAGTCCATTCATACACCTGACTAGAATGAGGGCCATCCAGCCACTGAAGTGGGAAGCACTGAAGTACTCTGCTAGGCACCCAGAAGAGGAGGGGATGAAGGCAAACCATGCAGAGTGCATGAGGGCAGAAATGTCAGAAACACCTTCCTATCCTACCTCAAGGATACTCATGGAGAAACAATTTGCTGGCAGTAATCTCATGATGACCTCTGATTCAGTCATACTGAGAAATGTCCAGCTTTGGGGCCAAAACAAATTTGATATTCCCTCTGACCCCTGAAACTGTTGTCCAGTTTGAGTTCCAATAGGACATGCAGTGTTCAGGCCCAGAAACTACTGGTGAACCAAGAGAGAACTCAAGCCACAGAGTCAGTAAAAGGTGAGGAAGGCCCATTGAAACACTGGTGTGGAAAAATCATGCTAATACTAATGAAATTCAATTATTCCACTACTCATGCCAACCTTTTATTGTAAAAACATGCACTACTCATTGTATCATTAAAATGAAGAATGAATTAATTTACTTTTTAACTCTTTGTTCAGGGTATTATATGTTATTTTAAGTCAATAAACAGAAGGTTTTAGTACAACTGTTTAGACATTTGAGTAAAAGTTAGATCCCTACTTCAAATTAAGAACGTAAATAAGCCCTAACCGGTTTGGCTCAGTGGATAACGCATCGGCCTGAGGACTGAAAGGTCCCAGGTTCGATTCCAGTCAAGGGCATGTACTTTGGTTACGGGAACAACCCCAGTGGGGGACGTGCAGGAGGCAGCTGATCGATGTTTCTAACTCTCTATCCCTCTCCCTCCCTCTCTGTAAAAAGTCACCAAAATATATTTTTTTAAAAAGAATGTAAATAAACTGATGATAGCTTAAAAATCTAAACATAAAAAATAAAACTATAAAAGTACTAGGAGGAAACAAAAGACATTATTGTCAGTTAAGAAGGAGAAATGCCAACAGCTGGGGCTCCCTCCCATTACATGATCCTCGAGCTCTTGGCCCTCTGCCCCTCTTCATGGAGCTCCTGGGCTTTCCTCCTTTGCTCTCTTCCCAAGTCCAAAGTCCCCCCAAACTCTTCCCTCTCAGGCATCAAGCAGCCTGAGGAAAACAAAAGGAAACGCCTGTTAACCTATGCTGAAGAAGAAATCTAGTTCTCTTTTGCTTCAAATTCTCCTACTCAGTTCATTACAAAAGGTGCCATCAATGCATTTCCTTAGGAAAGGAACTGTTCTTTTGTATAAGAGGAACTGTGCTGCTCTCCTAAAGCAACCAATTAAAGATGCACAGTATTTCTATTCCTGCCACATCAAAGATTGAAGATTATAAATCATATTAATGGGCCAATGGTTAAAAAAAGCTTACCTTGGTGATAGAAAGGCATCTAATAACAATCATTCTTGTTAAAACCTTTAATAAAACAAACCATTTCCTTAACTTGATAAAAAGAATATATCTCAACCCAAAGTCAGCATCATGCTTAACAGTGTAACAGTGGCAGTTCCATTACAGTCATGAAAGGTGCAGGTGGCTCAGTCATCACCACTATTTAACACTGTCTGGGAGCACTAGTCCACATGATTACATGGGCTCTGAATACATGAAGAGATGTTAAGTGGTAGAAAGGAGAAGATAAATTTACTGTTATTTGCACATGATGGTCCATGTGTCTAGAATATCCAGGCAGCAACCTGACCTACCTATGAAAAAGCTAGAACATTCAGAAAGGTGCTTGGTTATAGAGATACAAACAGGCAATTTATATGCTGACTCTGTGTGTGAAAAGATGACTGATCAGGCACATGCTAATTCTAATAAGATGCCATTTCATATGTACCAAACAGGCAAATACTAAAAAGTCTAAGTACAATGATGACCAAGCATAGAAAGAGATCTCTGACACCAACAAAAGAGACATAAATCGGTATAGTCACTTGAGAGATCAATTTAGCAATACCTAGTTCAGTTGAAGATGTACATATCACCACCCAGTGATATATTTAAATAAATATCACAGAAAACTCGGTAATATAGTGGTGATAACTATATTACCTCCTATCTATTTATCCTTGTTAAATATATGTATTATGATGCTCTTCTAGGATGGACTTCTACTCAATCATTGTTTTTTTAAGTAAAGTAGTTCTTTGTGTAATGACTTAGAAAATACCCCAAATGCATTAGAGAACATATTACACAACAAAATGTATAATTTTATTTATGGGGAAGATTACATATACATCCACATTCTCAAATTTCACCAAAAAACAAAAAACAACAACAAAACATTCTGCAGGAAGGACACATATGAAACACATTGGTTATCTCAGAAAGTGGGCTTAGGTACTGCGGTGTTTACTTTTACCTTGTTTAAGTGTGTAGTATTTTCAGTTGTGTGTGTTTTAAAAAATATATTTATTTGATTTCAGAGAGGAAGGGAGTGGGAGAAAGAGATAGAAACATCAATGATGAGAGAGAATCATTGATCAGAGGCCCCTGCATGCCCCCCACTGGGGATCAAGCCTGCAACCCAGGCATGTGCCCTTAACCAGAATCAAACCCGGGACCCTTCACTCTGCAGGCCAACGCTCTATCCAACGAGGAAACCAGCTAGGGTGTATTTTAAGTTTAAAAAAATTTTGCATGTAGCAATTTTACAGTTTAAATTTAAATACTGACAGAAAGTTACAGGGAAGGGTAGAAGAAACAGAGCAGCAGAATGCTGATAATTATCAAAGATGGGTAAAGAGTACAAGGGCAGATTGTCATGCTAGTTTTTCTACCTTTAAATAGGTTCAAAAAGGCCCATATTAAAAAGTTTAATAGTCGAGTGAGACAAAAACAAAACAAAACAAAACTGTTTCAATCTAGTCTGTGTCCCATGAAATGACTTTAGAAATAAACCCTGTAATCAATATTCACTCAGCTTAAACATGTTCCCGGGAAGGCAGATGGGCAGAGATAACCTCCAAGATCAGACAGTGAAATTTTATGAGGTCCAGTTAGTTGAATTTTCAAGTTGAAACTGATAAAAAGAAACACATTAGTATAAGTGAAAATGTGTCAAAATAGAAAAGTTTACACTTAATTTTGAAAGTCTTATAATCTTAGCACATTGAAGTGCAAAGTCAGAGAAAAAAAGCTGTCACATATCCATGGCTCAAGGGAAGATAAGCCCTGAGACCTACAAAGACAAAAGCAGTCAGACTGAGGCAGGGAACACAGACAAAGGTCTAACAGGGCAGATGCCAGCTGAATATATGAATACTAAACAAGCTGCTTCCAATGAGAGCAAACCCCAGGCCTAGGGAAAAGGCACAATGTGAAATAGAAACTCAAGCAACGATATGATCAGTGTCCACAATAATGAGCAGTAATCAAAGAAGAGTGTGAAAATGTAACAGAGAAGACAGAGAAGTGATGTAATCCTGGAACCATGAGCCGGAGGGAGCAGTGCCCAGGATGTTTATGTTGGAAATCCAAGGACAAAGAACTGAGAATCAGGGCAGGGTAAGCAGAGTTCCCACGGTGTCGTGTACCAGCCCTGCCCTGTCTCGCAGCCCCATCCTACAGCACTTTCCTCCAGTCCTACAATGAACCAGAGTGAACTCTCAAACCTGTTCCAGGAACAATGGGTCTTAACCTTTTATAGTCATAGACCCCTTTCAAAAAACTAATGAAAGCTATGGATCCCTTTTCCAAATCCCAAAAAATGTACATACATTGTACATAAAGGCAAAGATTAAAAGATTCTCCCAAAGCATTTAACTGGTTCCCTTTCTCAAAACACAGTATTCAATTGGAAGAACCTAGTCTGAGTATCTCACATAATTCCAATTGAGGAAGAAGAATTCTAGAAAGAGCCCCAGCCCATTTGCATTCTATGATGTGATGTTCTGGCCACCCCACCAGTTGGCTGTGTCCTCTGGCTGGTCTGATCCTCCATCCTCTCCCTTCTGCTCCTGCCAGGCCACTGTTCAAAGTTGACTCTTGTGAGTCTCTCCCTTCACCTGCTGCTCTCCAGCTAGGCCCTGGCCCTCTCATGGCCTGCTTCACACTGACTCAGCCTCCCTGCAACCTGTCCCTCCCTTGGCTACATATCTCTACCTCTTCTCCCTGTTGACATGAGTCAGGAGTCACAGGGTGGTGTTCCCCACCTGCTAGAAACACACATCAAGCTCTCTGAGTGGTCCTCTGAAACCACCCCTTTCCAGGCTGAAAGTGAACAAGAGAGCACTCCAGACCTCTACCCCAACTAGGGGTGGGCAGGACTCACAGCACAGCCCTGATGCATTTCCTCTGATGACAACTGTCAGCTTATGATTGTTAGTTGCCACAGTGCCATAGTCAGGACAGCAGGATATGTATATGGTCAAAGAGGGGTCAAAAGTACCACCCACTGGCCACCCTTATTTCAAAACAAGGTTCACATTATTTAATATTAGAGGCCCGGTGCACAGATTTGTGCACCGGTGGGGTCCCTCAGCCTGGCCTGTGGGGATAGGCCCGAAACTGGCTCTCCAACATTCCCCAAGGGTTCCGGATTATGAAAGGGTGGTTCTCGGGTGACACACCCCAGAATCGGGCTCCCTCCTCTCTGGTTTTGGGTGCATCACCCAAGAACCACAGCTGCCAAGTCACCACAGCTCAGCAGCTCCTGCGTTGAGCGGCTGCCCCCTGGTGGTCAGTGTGAATCATAGCTATGGTTGGCTGGTCACTTAGGCTAGTACAGTGGTTGGCAAACCGCGACTCCGCGGTTTGCCGCTCTGTTGACTAATGAGTTTGCCAACCACTGGGCTAGTATATAGATGCTTCTAGTTACATCCAACCATGCCTATTGTGGTCCACAGACTAGCTATGTCTGTATCCCCTGAGAGTTTATTAGAAATACAAATTGGGCTCTCCCACCCAACCTGTTGAATCTGAAGAAACCCTGGAAGTTGTGTTCTAACCAGCCCTCCTGGATAATCTGATGAGGCTGATTCTAGCAGCACTGCCTTGAAATTCCTTACTTTCTCACTACTCATCCAGGGCAGTCTTATCTTTGTTCCCACCACTCCACTGTTGCCACAGGTCACCATTAGCTGCACATTGGCAATTCCAATGATTACTATTTAGTCCTTATCTTTCAAATCCTTGGTGCTGCTGGATTTGAAAGTTGGCCTTCTACAGGTTCTTTACCCTTTCTGGTGTCAGAGACCCCACGTGGGAAGTTGATGGCAGCCATGGAATCTGTATTATATACATAATCATTCAGGGATTCATGGATCCCTGAAACCCACCAAGGACTCCCAATTAAACCCCCTATTCTTCTTTGGTTTTCATGGTGGCTTTGACCCTTTTTTTTTAATTGAATAAGTCTTTATTGTTCAGATTACAATTGTTCCTCTTTTTTCCCCATAGCTCCCCTCAACATGGTTCCCACCCCACCCTCTGCCCTTACTCCCCCCACCCCACTGTCCTCATCCATAGGTGTACAATTTTTGTCCAGTCTCTTCCTGCACCTCCCACACCCCTTTCCCCCTGAGAATTGTCAGTCCACTCCCTTTCTATGCCCCTGATTCTATTATATTCACCGGTTTATTCTGTTCATCAGATTTTTTTATTCACTTTTTAGATTCACTTGTTGATAGATATGTATTTGTTGTTAATAATTTTTATCTTTACCTTTTTCTCCTTAAAGAATACCTTTCAACATTTCATATAATACTGGTTTGGTGGTGATGAACTCCTTTAGCTTTTTCTTACCTGTGAAGCTCTTTATCTGACCTTCAATTCTGAATGTCAGAATAGCTTTGCCAGGTAGAGTAATCTTTGTTGTAGGTTCTTGCTATTCATCACTTTGAATATTTCTTGCCACTCACGTCTGGCCTGCATAGTTTCTATTGAGAAATCAGCTGACAATCGTATGGGTGCTCCCTTGTAGGTAACTGTTTTTCTCTTGCTGCTTTTAATATTGTCTTTTGCTCTTGGCATTTTAATTATGTGTCTTGATGTGGTCCTCTTTGGATTCCTTTTGTTTGGGGTTCTGTGAGCTTCCTGGACTTGTAAGTCTATTTCTTTCACCAGGTGGGGTAAGTTTTCTGTCATTATTTCTTCAAATAGGTTTTCAGTATCTTGCTCTCTCTCTTCTTCTGGAACCCCCATAATTCTGATGTTGGTACGCTTGAAGTTGTCCCAGAGGCTCCTTACACTATCTTCATATTTTTGGATTCTTTTTTCTTTTCCGGTTGAGTGCTTTTTGCTTCTTTGTATGTCGAATCTTTAACTTGATTCTTGCGATCCTCTAGTCTGCTGTTAGATCTCTGTATATTTTTTATTTCAGTCAGTGTATGCTTAATTTCTAGTTGGTCCTTTTTCATATCCTCGAGGGTCTCGCTAAATTTATCGGCCTTTTCTAGAAAATTCTTGAAAAACCTTATAATCCTGGTTTTGAACTCTATATCCAGTCATTTGCTTTCCTCCATTTCTTTCATTTGTGATCTGTTTGTCTCACATTTTGGCTGTTTCCCTGAGTTGATAGAGTGGCTTTGTGTGCTAGGTGTCCTATAGGGCCCAGTGGCTCAGCCTCCCCAGTTACCTGAGGTGGACACTCTTGGTGCACCCCTTTGTGGTTGTGTGCATAGTCTTCTTGTAGTTAAGCCTTGATTGTTGTTGGTATCACTGGGAGGAATTGACCTCCAGGCCAATTGGCTGTGAGGATCAGCTGTGTCTACGCTGGGAGAACTTCTGAGCTGGAGACACCCTTATGAGACAACACTTGCAAAAGCCTCTGTGCTCAGCTTGGATGGGGCGGAGTCTCAGGGCGGAGCAGACAGCATTGGTTTCCCATCAGCCCTGCCCTAATAGGTCCCTGTGTCTCAGTGTCCCGTGGTAATCACTGCAAGCACCTCTGAGAGAAAGCTGCCCTTGAGATCTGCTTGCTGCCAGACAGTCCAGTTTCTCCCCGAATTAGTCTGGGTCCCCAGAGTCTCGCCCGGAACTGGAGTTCAGTGCAGTCGGGAGCTTTTGTCTCCCTGCCACTTGAGAAAGCCAGCTGCGCACTCAGTTGCCCACCTTCTCCGTGTGTGCGCACCTCAATACCTCTGCCTTCCGCAGCTCCTCTGAGTCTCAGTGTGCTTTTCTCTTTCCTGACAGTCCAGTTTCACTCCGTATGAGTCTGGGTCCCGAGTCTCGCCCGGAACTGGAGTTTAGAGCAGTCAGGAGCTTTTGTCTCCCTGCCGCTTGAGAAAGCCAGCCACACACTCAGTTGCCAGTCCTCTCTGCGCACGCGTCTCAGTACCTCTGCCTCCTGCAGCTCCTGTGAGTCTCAGTGTGCTTCTCTCTTTCCTTCTAGTTGTAGAATTTCCACTCAGCCAGCCTTCCTGTGGTTCTGGATGATGTCTGTTTTGTCTTTTAGTTGTAGTTTTGAAATTGTTGTGCGAGGCAGCAGTGTAGGTGTTTACCTATGCCGCCATCTTGGTTTCTCCCTCCTGACCTCTTCTTTCAGTTACATGTTCATGTTCCCAGGCTCTATCCTTGGCCTTCTGTCTTCCTCCTTCTACTCCTTCTCCTGGGTGACTTCATTCACATACCTGGATGTTACTGTGTCGCATATACCAATGGCTGCTACATGCTTTCCAGATAGGCCTCTTCTCTGATCCTCAGACTCGTATCTGTCTGTTAGCCACCTCTGCTTAGATGGTCCTGCAGGCACCTCTAGTTCAAGCTCCAAACTAAAAATACCTTAATCCAAACTTCTTTCAGTTGGAAATACCTCCATTGACTCAGCTATCAAATCTGGACATCTGGGATTCATTCTTGATTCTTTCCCCATCCCAACACCAAATTGTTTGATTCTGCCATCTAAAATAGTCCCTGGATATTTTTCTCTCCTTGCCATTCACCTCACGTCTGTGTTCAGGCCCTCATCTATTAGATATGTTAGTCTCCTGGTTCCAGTCATTTCCCCTTATAACCAATTATTTCTCCAGCCACCTTTCTCTGCATCCTCACTTGGTAGCCATAATGAGCTCCAAACCTGCTTCCTACTAAAGTTTACGTTAGTGGATTGCCAATGTGCAAACCTTACAACATACCAGGATGTCAAAAAGAATTACAAAACAAAGGCCTGCATCTGTCACAGTCTTTTCTGTTTGGACTGTGACAATGAGGATTGTAGATGCTGTCACAATAACAGGGCAGAACACATCCTTGTGAACATACACTTGTCCTCTGTGCTAGAGACAAATTTTGCTTACAGCCATTTTCTCCCTTTGTCTAACAAATTTGCAAACCCTTCTCTGTGTTCTTGAAACTCTTAGGTTCATTGCAGTTCATTTCAGCTTCATCTTGGGTCTATAACTTCTCTGGCAGAACCATACAGAAGGTAGTCAGGAAAACTAGACTAAGACTCCTTATCTTCTCCCTCCTGTGGCTCAAGGCACTAAGACACTCACTTGATGTTCATTACTCATTGCTTAGGCTCACTTCCTTTACCATGTGTCTGTTCCCTATTCACCTAAATCTTTGTCTGGGCTTACATATTCTTGGAAGCAGGGCTTATGCACCTAATTATGAACCCAAGAAATTAAAAACAGACTAAGCGAACATCTGATGGAACCTAAGGAAGGGCACTGTAACCTTAAAGCTCTAATCATTTCATCCTATAGATGATGACACAGAAGCCCAGAAGGGTTAAATGACTTGGCTAAAGTCACAGCTAGAGAGCTAAGACTGGGAAGCCAAATTTTCCATCTTTTAACCCTTTTATGAGTGGTAAAGGACACTTCAATACTGATTTTGAAGTGTAGAAAAAGAAATTTAGTTATCTCCTGAAATTTAATTAAGTAGCCCTCACTGATACCTCACCTATAAAGAACACAGAATCCACTAACATAAACCTTAGTAGGAAGCAGATTTGGAGCTCATTACAGCTACCAACTGAGGATGCAGAGAGAGGTAAAGGGGCCAAAGAAACTCTACCAGAGGAAATGCTTTCCCAGGGAGAGGTATAATGAAAAAGTGCCAAACTAAGTGCAGTTATTTATAGTCACACAACAAAGGGATGACTTCAATGACACCTCCTGAGCTGGGAGAAAAGGCATTTCACAGATATCCAGATCAAGAGACTGTGTCTAAAAGTTTGCTTGGAAAATGACACGGCCATCATCTGACAACAAGAGAATGCCTGCCTGGCCCAGTTACCCTTGAGAAAATACGACTCCATTTTGAGGAGAGAGAAAAAAAAAAGTGAAGATGCAGTGAAAGAAAATCAGAAGAATTAATAATATATAAAAATTTAAAAATACAATTAAACAAGTTATTATTTGTTCAGAACTCAAATGAGTCTAACTGGAAGCATAAAGTACCTTTACAGACTCAATAGTCCATCTAAGAGTTTCTTCTTTATCTCTTTGAGGAAAAGGGGATCAAACAGACTATTTGTCTAGATCTAGTCACATACTGTGAGAGATGATGATCTGCTCCCATAGTTTCCTAGCAACTAACCAGTTGGGCCTAGACACAGGAAGGCTGTTTTGGAACACAGGAACCCTTGACCCCAGAGGACACCTCCAGCCTTAGCACTGGCACCAACCTCTGTGGGGCCTGCAGCTCCAGTGCTCACTTCGGGCCAACTCTTTGAACCAGGACTAAACCCCAGAATCTCAACTGTAGGAGTGTACTCTTCCCAGCCTGGCCTTTATTTCTAGCTAAGCCTCCTGGGAGCTGCTTTGACTTCCCAGAAAACATTTCTTTTTAAAGTCTGTTAAGATACTCTTTTCCTGAAGCTGGCCAAGCAATATGGCTCAATCCTCTTAATTTTACAGCCCAAAGGCTTCAGCTTCTCTTAAATTGGAAAGGAGAGAAGAGGGAGTACATTCCAAAACATCTAAGAGAGAGATAAAAACCAATGGCCACCCAAGGGGTAACACTCCAACTGAAGAAAGAAGCTGAATATATTTAAAGCTTCAGATATCTGGCATTTACATTTCAAACCAAATTAAAATTGTCAATTGTTTACACATATGCATAAAGACCTCCACAGTAAAAGGGTCTAATTCTCTGAGCTTTTTATTCTTCCCCCAATCTGTAAAATGAAATAATTATTTCTTCCTCAAAAGAATACTGGGGAGATTAAACAAGTTTATGAACCTTATCAAGTACTATAGACATGGGATGATGCTCAGACTGTAGAAGAACTGTTAAGAAACCCTGTGCCCCAAGCACTCTTGTGCACCTGCTAACTCCCGTAGATAGGTCAAATGTAAGCATAATGTGAATTCCACAGGAAACAGTGACATGTGTAACTATATGAATACTCGAAACATTGACTGGGAAAAATTTAAACTTACATAACAGACATTTAATTTACCTCCTTTACTTAGAAGAGGGTTCTTACTAATCAACAATTAAAGTCTCAAGAGAAGAGTGAGCAAAGGATATCGATAGGCAATTTGCATAAAGAATATAAATAGTCAATAATTATATAAAAATATGCTCAACTTCATTAGAAATTGGGAAATAACAGATTGAAATGATATAACACTGTATCCACTATTTTAGGAAAAAATAATCCACCTGAGGAAAATTTGGAAAGATGATGTAAGAGTTGGTACTCAGTGCAAAGCCTCTTCTTTCTGGTATCTAAGGATCCCAAAGTATTTTGGTTGGTCCCCACCTACTCAGTCATTTCATTCTTAAACGTGAATAGAAAACCAAGAAACACCAAACATTTGTGGAAAGTCTGCAACATCGACAAGAGAAAGGTCAAAGCAAGTAAGTAAAAAATACACATTTCAGGGAATAAGTGAAAATGTGCAAGAATGGTCCTTACCTTTTAGAGATACATAGGTGAAATACTTGTGGATGTAAGTATATAATTACTAGGATTTGCTTCAAATTAATCTAGCAGTGCTTGGGGTAGGGGAGGAAATAGGTCAGGTCACAGATTAAAACATTCACTTTATGTTGATAATTGTACATGGAAGAATAATTATACTAGTACTATCCTCTACTTCTGTAATTTTGAGACTTTTTTATACTAAGTGGGGAGAAAAGAGGATATTATGAAAAAGGGAAATCTAAAAAGAGCTCATGAATTCATATTATTGATTGCTGAGATGAAAAAGCCATTGGAAGAGTTAAAAAATGAAGTGTATTTCCAGAAGTGGGGGTGGGGTGGGGTGGGAATTTTAAAGAGACATAAAGAATATAGAGGATTCCTGCAGGAGGTCCAACATCCAACCAGTAGGAGGTCCCAGAACAAGAGGACAGGGAAAAAGGGAAAGTGTCATTAAAAAATATTACTGAAGGATTTTTTAGCTCTTTAAGAACTTGAGCCTCTAGAACTGAAGTACCTATCTACCTAAAGGACTTGGGTATCTGGGGGTAGCTTGACATATTATTATGAAATTTTAGATGAATTAAGAATAAAGATATATTAAAAGATTCCAGACAGAAAGAAAACCAGATTTTCTCAGAAGTGACCATCCAAGAAACAGTCTGCCCTTAAGACTTTTAACTAGCATCTGGAGGTGATGATGATAAGTTCTAAAAGGGGACAGAAGTACTGATGGGGGAGAGGAGTTCTAGTGAGGGAGTGGGGGTGTGAGCAGGGAAAATGAAAGGTATTATCAGGAGACAGTCTGAGGTGGGAATCTGTGAGGCAGGAGGTCTAAAGGGGAGGCAAGTTCTGAGTAGGGTGAAGAACTTAGTCTAAGGGGCGGGGGACAGGGTCTAACAGGGAGACAGTTTCTAATGGAGGAGGGAGCTTTTAACTGGATGATAGATTCTAAGCAGGGAGAAGGTATATATATTACTAGAGGCCTGATGTACGAAAATTTGTGCACTCAGGGTGGGGGGGGGGGTTCTTTCAGCCCGGCCTGCACCCTCTCACAATCCAGGACTCCTTGGGTAGGGTCCCTAGGCCTGGTCTGAGATCAGGGCCTATTGGGGCTTTCCTTCCCTGGGCTGCAGGCAGCTGGCCCCACCCGACACTGCCACCACTTGCCATCTGTGTAGTGCTACCTCCCCTCCCCTGATACCGGTGGCCTCCCTCTGCAGGTGACAGGATGGGGTGAAATGGCTTGGCTGGCCTGAGCCTCCCTCTTACTTTGCTGGGGGGCGGGGCCAGCCCTGCAAGGGGCCATCTGCCTACCTGATCGCCCCTAACCACTGGCCTGCCTACCTGATCTCCTCTAACCACTTGCCTGCCTACTTGATCACCCCCAACCGCTGGTCTGCCTACCTGATCACCCCTAACCGCTGGCCTGCCTACCTGATCACCCCTAACCGCTGGCCTGCCTACCTGATCACCCCTAACCGCTGGCCTGCCTACCTGATCACCCCTATTCACTCTGCCTGCCTGCCTGATTGCCCCTAACCACTTGCTTGGGGGTGGGGCCAGCCCAGCGAGTGGCCCTCTGCCTACCTGATCTCCCCTAACCACTGGCCTGCCTACATGATCACACCTAACTTCTGGCCTGCATACCTGATCACCCCTAACCACTCTGCCTGCCTTCCTGATTGCCCCAATCTGCTTGCTTGGGGGCGGGGCCAGCACTGATTTCCGGTTGGGTCAGCCTCCAGTTGTTACTGGTCATTATGACCCAGGGTTTTTATATATTAGGATATCCTATATAATAAAAGGCTAATATGCAAATTGTCCCCTCAGTAGTTTGACCGACCGGGAGTTCGACTGCTTGCTATGACATGCACTGACCACCAGGGGGCATTACGGAAACAAGGAAGGCCCCGCCTGGCAGTCAGAAGGCCCTGATTGGTGGCCAGGCCTAGGGACCCTACCCGTACACCAATTTCGTGCACCAGGCCTCTAGTGTGTGTGTGTGTGTGTGTGTGTATGTATATCCTATGTAATAAATTGCTAATATGCAAATTGTCCCCTCTACTGGGAGTTCAACTGGGAGTTTGACCAGGGGGTGAGGCTGGCCGGCCAACTGCCCGTGGCGCCTTTCCCCGGCCAGCCCTGCCCCTCCCCCCAGCCAGCCTGGCCCAATCGGCCCCATTCAGGATGGGCCAGCCAGACCCCACCCATGCACGAATTCATGCACTGGGCCTCTAGTATATATTTTTAAATCCTTAATGTAAGTGTGATTTGGGCATATAAGGAGTTGGAAAATTTCTCTTTACATCTCATTTTTAAATATTACTAAAAATATCAGAATAAGGAAGTAAACCAAAAAAAGGTATCTAGGAAACAGTGGATTCAACCCAGAAGATAAAAGAAGTCCCAGAATTGCAGCTGTGCATCAAGCTTATAAGAAATCTGTGCAGACTGTTACACTAATATAGATATTTCCAAGAAGGAGCTCTTTGAGAAGAAAGATTCAGACTATATACTAGTAGTACCACAGAGTTTTTAAAAGAATAAATGCAAACAGGTCAAGGAAAATAAAAGAAATTCAATTAGAAATTGAAGAAAAAAATAAAGTTTAAAAACTTTAAAAAACATAGCATTGGCTTTTCAGTTAGTAATATTCTCATTATACAAAGTGAAATATAGAAAATACTGTATTTAACTTACAAAATCAGAAATATTGATCAATGAGTGTAATTTTTTATTACAATAATCTAATAGGTCTAAAAGTAGTAATCTATAAGGATAAAAGGGTAATATGCTAATTAGACCAGATGTCATTCCAGATGTCCTTCTGGACGAAGCCAGGGCCAGAGTGAAGCCCGGGTCCTGGGTGCCTGCTGGCGGCTGGAGTGAAGCCCAGGTCCCGGGTGCCAGAGGGAAGCCAGTGCTGGCAGCCAGGGGAAGGAAGGCCTACTCTTGCACGAATTTCATGCATCGGACCTCTAGTAGAACTATAAAGTGAGGAAAGAGATTGTACTGTATTATATCACAGCAGGAAGTCTATAGACATGTGTCCAAATGATAAAAATCAAGAAATGGTAATACAACCAGAATATTTAGCTATATGGAAGAATCCCCAGAAGAAGCACAAGTTAAAATTGGTTTCTTCCGTTGAACCCTTTTGATTGTTTCCTCAACTTGGTGGCCCTGGGCCAGACTGCCAAGGTTGGAATCCCTGGCTCTATCGCTTACTAGCTTTGTGACCTTGGCAAGTTACTTAGCTTCTTCATGTCTAATTCATCATCTATAAAATGGAGACAGTATCTATATTATAGAGATGTTATATTAAAAACAATCTACATAAAACATATAAAAGAATGCCTGGCATATAAAGTAAGTTTAATATATATTTTGATAATAATTAATAAACACATTAAAAATAAAATGAATAAATGGTGAGCAATGCTATTAAAATAAAATATGCCAAACCATGAGGGAGAGTTCCCTCTGTCTAGCCAAGCCTACCAATTAGTCTTGTGAACTCAAGTTCTGCCTACTCCTCCAGAAGATTTCTCTGCCACTCCTAGTTCACTGTGATCATCTCTAACTCCTAATTCTGCATACTCTCCACTCCAAGCCACTTCTTTCCATTAGCTAACACACACCACTTAAAGTTTCTCTTCTCCAGAATAAATAGCTTCAGTTCCTTCCACCTTGTACACCCTCTATGGTCATTCTGTATCAACTAAGTTCTCATTTGCTACTAGAATTATTTTGACTGAAAGCACCCAACCATCCATTCTAGATGGAAGGCCTCATACTCCTCCTGTCTTCTTTCCATTTCTGCTGGTGCTTTTACTTCCAGGCTGTCAAACATCTTCTACCTGCCAGACTTGATGCTTCCAACATGGCCCTTCAGCCCCTTCTTACATGAGCCTATCAGATCATCTCAGCTCCAATCACATCTTTCCCCTCCTCTGATGCCTATAGAACACAGTCCACACTCCAAAAGAAAGACTGAAATTCCAGAACAATACCTGGTCCACAACTGACTTTAACACTGGATTCCTTGTCTTGTCCATTTACACCCCCCCTACTCCCTCCTTGTGTCCAGTGCTACCCTTTGAAGCTTCAGGACTGTCTCAGCAAAGCTTTTCTCTGGTCAGGATACTGCCCATCATAGCACTCTGCTTGTGTACTCTGTGATTCAAATGATTTGTCCTGTCCTCCCTATTTGAGCTCTATCCCTGCAGACCAGCAGTGCCACATAGCACCTGCCAGAGCACATGAAAATCACCAGTTCTCAAGAGGTACTTGGGGAAGGAGTAATCAGGTCGTGCAGTGGGACCCTCCTCTTCACTCATTCAGGATGATGGGAGGAGGGGTTTAAGTGTGTGTGTGGGGGGGGTAATTGGAGGACATTTGTAATACTGTCAACAATAAAATTAAATTAAAAAAAAGAAAAAAGAACACTATTCCAAATGTTTCCAACTATGACAGCATCTGTTACAAAAGCTCTTTGATGCCCCTGGTAAAATCACTACTATGGATGGATATATGTGAGATCTTAACCAAGTAGGCAGTTAGAAAATGTCCATTTATGAAAGTCTGAATATATATAAACAGGAATACTGCATTGCAAACCACAGGGAAAGCAGTTTCAAAGCAGCTTATCAAATATTAGCTGGGGGTTTCCTATAACACTAGGTCTTCTGATGTACATGAGTGAACACATTGACTGCCATCTTGACTTTTTAGATTATCCCCAGGAACACTTTCACGCAGAGGTCTGTGTTTTTCCATTTCCTGTCTGAAAATCCAAACTAAGGAAAAAGACGTTGTGGCAGAACTATGGATGTATTTGATCTTTCCACTGTTGAGCTCTTAGCAAGAGGAGCTGCAAGAGATTCCTAATTCACCAAATTGGCAAATGACCCACTGCTCTGTAACAGCAAGACTAAAGGGCACAACTCAGCAGAATGGTGAGTGGCTGCTACAGTTAAATACCCTTTGATGGGCCCCTTCCCCTTTGCCCACTGTCTTCATCCCTTGCTTTTGGTGAGCAGCAACCTTCTTTGAACCATTGCTCCCCTAACCTATGGTGCTAGGATGGGGTGCCACTCATGGGACTCCACACACCCATAACCAGGCCAGAGTCCTGCCTTAGGATTTTCAAACTGGAGCTATGGTTGGTGCAGGAAGAGGAGGAAGGTGTAGGATAAGGAAAGCCCTCTCTCAAATAGAAAGACTGTGCAAATGGATGTCTGGGCACTCCTTATAATGGAAGAGAATAAAGCAGCAATGAGATCGGGACCCTGAGGCCATCAGAACTGCAGGTATCTGCTTGAGTATTGGTTGTCCAACTCCTCCTTTGACTCAGTGAGCTACCTAGGATCGCTTCTGTAATTCTTTTTTAGCTGATGCTAGATAAAGATGGATTTCTGTCACTGGTACTAAACAACAGTCCTGACAGCCAATACAAGAGCCAGCCTGGAGGGTATGGTTTCAAAGAGACTAGTCTAGCATTTCCGCTATTTTACACTTGATCCAACCAACATTTACTGAGTGCTAATCATGTGCCAGGCATAGTTCCAGGTACTAGAAAATACAAAGATGAAAAAGACATGGCCTTTGATCTAAAAAAAAAATTCAGTCTATTACAGTCAGGGGCTTAGAACACTCACCCCACCAAGGTAACTGTCTAATATTTTAGGAGACAAGATGAAGACAAGTCTGGAATACCTAACATCTGAGATGAACAAATTTTAAATGCTCCTACTCAGTTAAAATTGTATTTTCAAAAGAATCTAAAGACCTAGACATTTTAAGTGACTAACTCAGCACAGGTACAACAGAGGAAAAGGTGGAGTAGGAAGAATACCAATGACACAAAAGCCACAATATGTTACAACTAAACAGCACAGGAATGTGACAATCATAACCACTTTAGACCCCAACCATTTTAGACCCCAGTAACTGCTGGTGATAAAACACTCAAGATTTAGAAATGCATGGGATATCATCTAAAAATCATCAGGCTCCAAAAAATCTGACTGACTGAGAAAACTGAGGTAAAGAAGATGGAAAGGGAACTTGCTGCTCTGCTGGATTTTCTAAGATCTGTTTCTAGGATGGACCCTGGAAGAACTGGATATTCATTAAATGGCAGGATATACCAGGTCACATTCTAAAATGGCTTACAAAAAGCCACCCAGCCTCCATTTGTACTGGACATTAACAGCAGCCAAATAAGAGAAAACCTCTGGCTCACATCTCAGTTCAAATACGCCAATGTCCCTGAAAGATCTGAAGGCCAGGGTCACAGGGTCAGGGGGTCAGTGAGGAAGGCAACATTTATTTCTGATACTGATAGGTTGTTTCTGACAGGGCAGACAGCAGCAGTTTGTAGATCATCTGTGAAAAAGTCTGGGATGAATAGGCCTTTTCACTGCCTCCTTCTCTCAAGCCTCTTTTGTAGAGGGATGTAGGTAGCAACAAAGGAGAGATTTATCACCAAGAGCCCGTTGGGCAGCTGTTTTCTTGTTGTCCCTTGTTTAACTTCTCTCTCTCAAGAGCGAGCAGAGTTATCTACCCAGCTAAGCAGGTGTTTAAGGCAGGTGATTTTGTTTCCATTAATTTTCTTAAGTAATAGTAAACCAGACTAGAGGGTTATCTCATGTACTCATGAAAAACCTTAACCCTGTGCCTGCTAAATCACAAGGTATATGCTGTGGTAGAAATGTGAGCTTCTGCTCCCTGTTAGTTCTGAAATCTTCAAATCTCTAATTTTAATAGCAAGCAAAACTTCAGAGTCACTGCACATTCCTACCCCTTGACATTTGAATGTAGTCTTTTTTAATGATGTATTAGATGTAAAGTGAAGTTGGAGGCCTTCAGGAAAAACCAGGTAAGTGTTAATGTTCATTTCAAAACTCAGATAAATCATCACATTAATGACTATTACATTTCATGTTCCAAGCTTCTGTGAGGGAGAGATTAACATAAAATATGAAAAAATTGTTTTTATTTTAAAGCCTAAGGCTCTACAAACCTATACATTTATCCACAAGCTCTGGATGGACTTTCCAAACTTCTCTATGATCTTCTCTATGAGAAGACCCACAATGTGTGCATTCTGCATTATATTTGTGTCACTGCCTTCAATAGGAATTTTGCTACTCCCATTCATCCTCAGCTGTAGATAGCCAATATCCACTGGTGGGTTGATGAGAACCACATTTTTATATTTGCTGGACAAAATCCTTTTATACTTTAGTCCTTTTATTACCTTTACTTTTCTCCTACTGTAGAGCCATTATCACAAGGAGCAAACATTCGATGGCACATTTCTTTCTCTTTATCTGTGTAGTCCCTGTAATGGCTGTAAAGTGAAATACACAGTAGTTAGAGAAGGTCTGTCTTTGTAGGAGGTGACATCTGGTGGCTGGAATTCTCCACTCAGCTCCAGAAGCACTGAAAATTCAATGGGCTTTAAACGGAATCAGGAGGGGGTGGAAGCAATACTGAAGATACTGGAGAGGTAGGTGAGACAGTGGAGGCTCCCAAGAGCTGTTAAGGAAGTCTTTGGATAAAAAGCCCATTTCTGAAAAGATGGCAGCCTTGAAGGCTAGGAGCCACTGTCAGTGAAGCTGCCAGGTGAGACCTCACACTCAGTAATCACTAACTTACCCTGAGATTTTTTTGCTAAAGAATGGTTAGATTCCAAATTTTCTACATTTATCCTGACAGGATACTTATCAATAGCAGAAAGGAAATTGTTGGAAAGTTCTAAAAGGCCCAAAATACAATTGGATCCAAATATAAAGAGGTATACATACATCAGCTTTTTTTAATGTCAAGAAAGTTTTAACTAAGCAATTTGGATTAAATGTTTAATGTTAACAGTACAGAAATTCACCAATACTGAACAACAAAACCATCTTAAAAAAACGGTGGATGTAGCCTGGCCAGCATGGTTTAGTGGTTGAGCATTGACCTATGAACCAGGAGGTCACAGTTCGATTCCCAATCAGGGCACATGCCTGGGTTGTAGGCTCGATCCTCAGTAGAGGACATGCAGGAGGCAGCTGATCAATGATTCTTTCTCATCGTTGCTGTTGCTATCTCTCTCCCCCTCTTCCTTCCTCTCTTAAATCTATAAAAACATATTAAAAAAACAAACGGTGTATATATTGGAATATCAATTTATGTTCATATTTTCAAAGTTTTCTACAATGAACATGAAATTTCTATAATCATAAAAAGTTACATTACTGGCCCTGGCTAGGTGGCTCAGTTGCTTGGAGCATCATCCCATACACCGAAAGATTGCAGGTTCGATCCCTATTCAGGGCTTGTACAGGAGGCAACCAACCGATTGATGTTTCTCTCTCACATCAATGTTTCGCTCTCTCTCCCCCACTCCCCCTCTCTCTAAAAATCAATAAAAACATACCCCCAGATGAGGATTAAAATAAATAAATAAATAGTTACATTACTGAAAGATTGGTATATATATTACTTGGATAACAAAAAAGTCACTCTAATCAACCGAAGGACTTGTACACATGCATATAAGCATAACCAATGGATACAAGACACTGGGGGGGTGGGCAGGTGAAGGCATGTACTGGGGGGTAGGGGAGACCAGGGGGAGGTCAATGGGGGAATAAAAAAAGGAGACATATGTACTACTATTTGTAATACTTTAAACAATAAAAAAAAAATAAGAGATGAAACTTGGGGAAAAAAAGTCACTCTATGGGTATAAATCAGACCTGAAAGATCAATTTCAGATCAAACCAGGGTCTATAAGGCACCTTTCTGCAGTCAGTTGAGAACAGTTGGTGCCAAACAGAAAGAGTACCTGAAGAACAAGTCCCTTTTAAAAATCACATTAGCCCTCCTCTTTAGGGGTGCTTATTTGCAGGGTGAGGAATGAAACAGGGAGATGGAAAATGACCCAGACAGGTGTAGTTTGGAGTTGGTCACACTTCCCCACTAGGAGCTGCTGGTTTAAAGTATTAAGCACTTCAAACACTAGCTCTAGGGGGCGCTGTCTCATAACACGTGCTGGACAACATCCCCAGGTGGAGAGTTCAGAACTGTTAAGGCATCATACCTCTCTTTCTCTGTTAGCAGGAGTGCAAACACAGGTCTCACCTGGCCAGTTTCTTCAGCTCATTATTGATGTCATGATTGAAGGGCTGTTCCTTCTGGGCTCGGACTAGAAAATCTCGGGCCTTTTGATACTCAGTCATGAGGAGACAGGCCTGTCAAATGACAGAATTTAAAAGCATAGTTAGGAAAGAGCATTTTTTGCAGTGCCCAAGTTGAACACCATTGCCACCTTTGCTTAGGCATTTGTTCTCAAGTCCTTGTCCTCCAGCTCACCTGTCCACACCGGAAGAGGGCTTTGGCATTCTTTTGGTCAATAATCAGAGCCTGCTCTCCATAGTGCAGGGCCCTGGTGGGATGCTCCAGCTTCAGGTATGTAAAGGAGAGGTTAAGGAGAACAAGAAGCTTGGCGGCTTCCACCAGGTGCTGTTCTTCAGGGGGTGCTGATCGCCGGCAGAGAAGCAAGAAAGCCTGTGGAGAGGAAAGACAGGTGGTTAAGAGGAGTGACTATCTTATATACAGAAAACGCTAAGAATCCACACAAAAACCCTTTGAGCTAAAAATTTAGTTCAGCAAAGTTTCAGGATACAAGGTCAATATATAAGTTAGTTATATTTCTATACTCTAACAGTAAACAATCCAAAATAACAATAAACAATCCAAAAATGAAATTAAGAAAATAACTCCAGCCCTAGCTGGTTTGGCTCAGTGAATAGAGTGTGTCTGCCTTTGGACGGAAGGGTCGCGGCTTCAATTCAGTAAAGGGCATGTACTTCGAGTGCAGGCCTCGACCCCTGGTTGGGGTGAGTGTGGGAGGCAATCAATCAAAGTGTCCCTGTCACATCCATATTTCTCTCTGTCTCTCCCACTCCCTTCCACTCTCTCTAAAAATCAATGGAAAAATATCCTCAGGTGAGGATTAACCAAAAAACAAAACAAAACTCTATTTATCATCAAGAAGAATAAAATAAGTAGCAATAAATTTATAGTGGAAGACTTTTACAGTGAAAACTACAGAACATTGTTGGAAGAAATTAAAAGATGGCTTAAATAAATGTTCATGGATCAGTGTCTCTCTGTCTCCCTTTATAAAATAAATTTCAAAAAATTAAAATTATGACAGTACTGGGAAAGTAGAAGTGAGAACTAACGTCTCACCTTCTGTATTGAGAAATAAAAAAAATGTCTGAAAGAGCAACTAAAGCATGTCATTTATAAATTCAGAATATGATAAAAACAGCAGTTATAATTAAAAAGTGACTGCTTCAAGGGATCAGACCCAGGAAATAAGTGAGGAGTGGTCTGTTTTCAAGAGAAAAAATTTTTTCAAGTAAGCAGGCTCTCAAGAAACTTTATGAATAGTATCTATGATTCAACTGTGAGCCAAAATCTGTATTATCCAAGTTTAAGAACCAGATTTTGTCAGCATTCCAAAAGACAGGCACATGCATGCTCTCCTCTTTTACCTCTCTGAAGCATATTCACATAAGCCAATGTGGCAGATACTGTTAGCTGCACAACCAATATCTATTCCCCTCCTCTTCGCCTAACCACTTCCATTTCATTCAAAGCAGCAATGTACTAATTTTAAAAGTACATTTCTCAGCTTTCTATAATACAGCTAAGGGCTGTCCATTTAACATGGCTAATGAAATATAAAGGGAAGTAATATACAAACACACCAGACTCCTCTCCCCTTTCTTCTTTCTGCCCAGATAATCATGTGATGCTACAAGTTGAATGACCATCTTGGGGGGGAAAACAAGGACACATGTAAGGGTGGCTGAGCAGAAAGACAGAAGGAGCCTGGATTCCTGGTGGCTTCATGGAACTGCTCTACAGCCTTGAACTGCCACCCTTTTTATGTGAGGAAAAAGTAAATATCTATTTTGCTTAAAGAACAGTTTCCCAGGATTCTGTTTCTTGCAGCTGAGTGCAAATCCTGAGTGATTTAGGCTCACATGCAAATGAGATATAAAATCAGACTATCCCTAGATTTTAAACTCTGCCCTGTTTGGGTCTGTTTGAGAACTTCAGGCAGAGAGTCTGGAACACAGAAAGTGCTCATAATATTTATTGAATGAGTTACAAATCACAGTGAATTCCTGTCAGCACAACCTACACAAGAAGCCAAATCACAATAAAAAACTTGGTGAGAAGGGAGTCACCTCAGAGTTAAAGGAATCTCTACTCAGACAGGAAACTTCCCAGAGGGGTGGAAAATCAGTTGGTAGAGGACCTAATACAGTACTAAGATGAGAATTTTAAAAAAACTTTTTACTACACTAGCCAGTTTTCTCAGTGGTTAAAGTGTCAGCCCATGGACTAAAGAATCCCAGATTCAATTTGGTCAAAGGCACATACCTTGATTGCAAGCTCCTTGGCCCTGGTTGGGGTGCATGTGGGAGGCAACCAATCAATGTGTCTCTCATCAATGTTTCTCTCTCTGTCTCTCCCTCTCCCTTCCACTCTCTCCTGAAAAAATCAATGGAAAAAATATCAAGTGATGATTAACAATAAATAAATAAATCTATAATAACAAAAGCATAATATGCAAATTGACTGAATGGCTGAACAGCGGAATAACCATCCAGATGACCTGCCGGAGGAAGCCAGGGCTGTGAGGGCCGGGGCTGCGAGGGCCTACTCTTGCACGAATTTCATGCATTGGGCCTCTAGTCTATATATATAAAAGCCTAAACAACCGTTATGACTCGTCAACCAAATGACCAGTCGACTGGTCGCTATGATGCACACTAACCATCAGGGAACAGACGCTCAATGCAGGAGCTGCCTCCTGGTGGTCAATGCACTCCCACAGCCAACCTCCCGCAGTCCCTCTCCCCCCACCCCCACGCCCACAGGCTGGCTGGCCCTGATCACCAGCCAGGCCTAGGAACCCCACCCATGCATGAATTCGTGCACCAGGCCTCTAGTAAATAAATAAATAAATTTTACTGAAATGCATACACACACAGGTAAGTACAAAAATAAGTACAATTCAATGAATTTTCACAACCTGAACACACCTATGTAGTCAGTATCTAGTAGCAGACACAGAACACCAGGCTTCCCCCAAATACCTTGTCCCCTCACTCAGCTATCTAGTATGAGGTTTAATGAGATTTTTCTTAAAGAGACAATGTCTATCACTTTTAAACAAGAAAATTTTCAGGGTCTAAACACACTTCTTAAGCATTCTTACCCGTTTATATCTCACTTTGGCATCATAGAAACGATTTTGGCGGAAAAGGTAGTTGCCAAACTCCCGTTCAGTAGCTGCCACTTTTAGGACTTTCTGAAGTGGAAATTGATCTTGTTGTTCCTGAAAACCAAAAATAAGGACACCCAACAAAACAACTGAAAGCTACGATGCCACAATGCCAGTATAATAACACCTGTTTATTGCTGTATGTGTGCCAAGCATGGGGCTAGGTGCCTCTGCAGAGGTCATTTGTGTGAATTCCAATAGAAGCCACAGCAGTTCGGTGTTATCACTGCCCCCACTTTACAACTAGAGCCAAAAGGAGATCTTCTATAGCCTCCCAGAGATATTCCCTAAAGCAGCAGTTTTCATGGCATTAGAAACTGATGGAATTTGCCAAGCACAGAAATCAGAACTATTTATCAACCAAAATTTAACAGGTCTTGGTCTGCCCAGGGCCATACGGGTCTTAATAGTCACAATGTGCTACCTTGGGTACATATCAAAATCACCCACAGCACCTCTTTTTAAAAGCAGATGTCTTGTCCCCCCAACCCAGGCATCTGCAAGAACCTGTTTTGTGGAAAGATGAAAAAAGATCCCTCACCTGGGGTGCTGGCAGTTTAGCTGGGGAGACATCAGATGCAGACGTAATATCTTGGGTGGACAGCTTAAGATCACATGTATAGTCAGTGTGAGATAGAATGACAAAGTGTGTATCTGACTAGTAATGAGATTTGAAGCCCTACCTTTATAGGAAGGGTTAAGTAAAGGCAACAAAGAAATGGCAACACTTAAATTATGAGAACAGAGGCCGTACGTCCCACGTTTCCCGGGATTAACCCATTTACACCTGATGTCCTGGTATCCTACCCAGTTAATAGCCCATTTCACTCTCAAGTGTCCTGGCTTGGACAACAAATTAGATGGTTACCCTACTTATGAACTACCAAGGCTTGACTTGCTGAAGACCAACCTTAATGTTGAGAAGCAAATGTCCACTATCTTGTAGAACGAAGTAGGCAAAGGTGACTGACTGAAAGATCAACTCCAACTGCTGGTCCATAACAAACCCACAGCCTGACCTTGGCCTAGCACAGTGACCCACAACTAAGAGCCAATATTATGGACAGTCCTAGGAAGTGGGGGACCACCACCACCACCACCACCCAGGAGTCTCAGGGGTGGAACCTGGGAGGAGCATCCGCATGGCATGACCATTACCAAAAACACAAATCCAACCCTCTAGGAAGCGCTGACATTTGTACCCCAGAACTTACAGCGGTCAGGGCACAAAACTTGTCTGATTCAGCAGAATCCAGGAAGTCAATGAGCTCAATCTCAAACAAGACAGTGGAGTTGGGGGGGATCAAGGGCGGGCAGCCCAGCGCTCCATAGGCGTAAGGCGGTTTGAACAGAAACCTGGCCAGCTCTCCCCTCCGCATGCTCAGAAGGCCCAGCTCCATGCCCCAAAGGGTAATATCTGGAAGAAGGGACAAAGAACGTGGTTGAAGTTTTCCCAGTATCCTGATCCCGTGCTATCAGTTTCTTTCCTCCTCACGCCCAAATCTCTCCACACGATCGTCCAAGCCTTCTGCATTGTGGCCCCAATTCCCTTTTCAGCCTCATTTCCCACCACCACCCCCCTTCCAACTCTAACTTCTTTAGGCTTTTGCAGCATTCTGGCCTCCACATCTTTGTTCACACAGTTGTCTTCTTGCAACATCTTCCTCCCCAGGCCTGCGTCTGCCCTGATTGAAATCTTATTCCAGCTCCGGGGCTCATTTCCAACGCCGCCTCTTCCGTGACACCGTCCCCGGTCCTCCCAGCCGGAACTAAGGACGCCTTCATTAAGGACTCCTGCAGCAGTGCTTATGCCTCCCAGGGGCTCCCACGATTCTACCAGGTTAGCTGTCTGAAACCAGCCAATCTCCCCCACCACACCGGCTTCCCCGTTCTCATCGCCCGGGCACAGCCTCTCTTTTCAGCAGGCATTGTGGGTAGAAAGTATTCAACAGGTGTTTACTTAAACATACACACAAAAACACAATGCCCACTGGTTGTCAGGATGCAAAGATAACCTTGCCAGGTAGGACGCTGCCCTAATACCTAAGGTCTCAAGTGGAAACGTAGGAGAGGGCTGGCTGGTGTAGCAAAACCCAGCCTCAAAACACCGACTCCAAGAACCTGCGCCCGGGACAGTTTTCCAGGCCCAGCGCGTTGTCCCTCATCAATTCCCGCGGAAAAACACAACAAAACAGCAACAACTCCTTTTCCAGAAAGCTCCTAATGGGAACTTACCCACTCCAAGCTTCATGAGCCGGGGAGTTTTCCTAAAGCAATTCGAGTCGAAAGGCTTGTCCATGTGCTCCAAGTATCCAGAATATTTCACTAGGACAGAGGGCACAGACACAGGAAAATGGACCAATGCCCTCGCCTCTGTAACGCCACGTCTCTTTAACGATCACACCAACACAACAGAATTAGACGCCCTTCACGGGCCTGCGCCCTGATGGGAACAAGCCTTTGCTTTGTTTGGATGCCTGCCCTTGGGCTTTGAGGTTCAGAGACGTGGCTGGGGGGCCTCGGAGTGTCCCTTGTTCACCGTGGCGTCATGCAAAGGGGACACGGGGTTCCCTCGCTTTCCCTTAAAAACTCGAATTCTCACAAAGCATGTTCTACCCAATCCAAGTGCCCTGAAGCCCCAGTCCTCCTGCGCCGCCCGCCCGAGGACAGAAGCCATCCCGCGAGGTCGGGCCGCACCTAGCACCGAGGCATCCGGCATCACCAGCTCGCCAGCACCCTCGCGGATCACGTCCTTCAGCACGCCCTGGTCCCCGGAGATGTCCAGCATCCACTGGCTTAACCTCTGGTAAGGAGACTTTTGGGGAACGAAACACAGACTTCAGAGCCCCCAGACTGACCCCGACTCCGGCGCCCCCCCCTGACTCGCCCGCGCGGGGGTCCTTACCTGGCCGGGGGCGTCCTCCCCTCGCATGGCTCTCGGAGTACGGACGTCCCCCACCATGTCCACGTGACCCTCCCGAGGCACCCGTCCAGTGCCCCTGACTCCAGGAAATTCCAAAGGCTGCAATCCAGCCTTTTTGTGCCCTGCAGTCTGCCCCTGGGCCGCGCTGAGGAGCTCAGGGACTCACACCAACTGCAGCCAACGGCCCTGGCTGTGGGACGAGGGAGGGCGTGGCCGGGGCACGTGAGGGGCGCAGCACGTGGCGCAGCACGTGGCGGATATGATGGGGGAGGGGCACTCGGTGGGGTCACGTGGCCAGAGCACCCTGGTGAGCGCAAGGCCCCAGAAAGGGCCTATTGCAGTGGGTTATTTCCACCTTCCTTCTTTCTCATTTGTTTTACCAAGAAATTCAGGCCAAGACAGGGCTTTAGAGCCAAACTGCCCAGTTCCTGAGAAGACAAGCTGATGCCCCTCGCTTTTCCATCAACAAATCTACAAAATCTGTGCTGCACTTGCGCTTTCCTGGCGCAAAGGGAGAATAGTCCTAGGTCCCAGTTGGGTCCTCCCGTTCATGTCTACTCATGTACTTCAGTTACCCCCTCTCTCCTGCATTAGTCTTGCCTCGAATATGGGATCATTTCTTTCTTATGTGTAGGAAAATCTACCGTAAAAGGCACAAGCCTCCTTTTGTCCCACATCGCCCTCTGGCTACTCTTCCCAGAAAAACCCAAAAGAATTGCTGCAAAGGCTTTTTAAACTACCCTGTCTCACCCTCCAGTTTCTGTTCAACCCACTTCTATGTAACCACGTTTCCCTGCTCCGTGCTACAAAAGACTGCTCTTGCCACCAAATCCATCAGGCGCCTCTTGTCAGCATTTGATGAAGTTGATCTCTCTGACCTTTGAACACTTCGCTTTTGGCATCAATATTCGTTTTCCATCATTGTCATAACAGATTGCCACAAACCCAGCTGTTTAAAGCAACACCTATTGATTCTTTCTCATTTCCGTAGGCCAGAGGCCTGACATCAGTCTCACTGGGTTCAAATCAAGGCATCGGCCTGATGGAAGCTTTGGGGAAGAATCCACTTCAAAGCTCATTTAGGTTGTTGCAAATCGAGATCCTTGAAGCTCTAAGCCTGAGGTCCCCATGTCCTACCTGGCTGCCAGCCAGGAGACACCCTTAGCTCTTAAAGGCTTCTCTCCCATTCTTGCATATGGGCCCCAACTTTGCAGAGTCAGCAATAGGGTGCTGAGTCCTTATGTTTGCAATCCTCTTGCTTTCTCTTCTGCGGCATCTCTCTCTGACTCCAGCAGAGAAAGCTCTCTGCTGTTAAGGGGTTATGTGATTAAATTGGACTCACCTGCATAATTCAGGTTTATGACCGTGATTACATCTTCCAAGTCCCTTTGGCCTTTTAAGGTAACATATTCACCAAGGTCCAGGAATTTGGGCACGGATATCTTTGGGTGCGGGCACTCTAACTCCCACAGTTCCCTAATCACCACACTCTCCTGATGTTCCTCTCACCTCCTGGCTGTCCCTTCTCAGTCATCCTCCACTTCCTAACCTCTAAAGGTTAGCCACCTCAGGGCTGTCCTCGGATCCCTGCCCTTCTCTGCTTTCAATCCCTAAGAGATCCCAACCATTTGTTTAAATATGTGCCATAAACAGGGGGCATATACCTGGCTGGCTTAGCGCCTCCCAAGTGCCACTGTTCCAGGTGCCTGTATCCAACTGCCTTTTCCAATGGTTCTCAAAAGCAGCATCAGTGCTTGCTACAAATGCAAATTTTTTGGGTCCATCCATGGACTCCTGAGTCGGAAGCTCTGCAGCCGGGCCTAGACATTTGTCTGCGGACCAGTTGGGCTACTAAGTTCCTCCACCTGGATGTCCTCAGGCTTCTGACTCTGGATCCCCCTTGTATTTTGTTTACATCATTCTTCTCTGTATCAGTCATTCAGCTTCATCATCCATCCAGCCAAGTGCTCACACTACTGTGCTCCATTATGTACACAGCAGCCTGATATTTTAAAAATATAAATGAGATTATATTCCCTTGCCTTAAAACCGGTTTCTTCAATAGCTCCCACTGCCCTTGAAATGAAATCCAAACCTTTGCCCTAGTCCTGTGGTCGGCAGACTGCAGCTCGCGAGCCACATGCGGCTCTTTGGCCCTTTGAGTGTGGCTCTTCCACAAAATACCATGGCCTGGGCGAGTCTATTTTGAAGAAGCGGCGTTAGAAGAAGTTTAAGTTTAAAAACTTTGGCTCTGAAAAGAAATTTCAATCGTTGTACTGTTGATATTTGGCTCTGTTGACTAATGAGTTTGCCGACCACTGCCCTAGTCTACACAGCCCTCCTTGCCAACCTCTCTGGCCTCATCTTCTGATATTTCCTCTCCCTTACTGTGCTCCAGCTGCATAGGTCTCCTCTGGAAGTGCTTTCCAGCCTCAGGGCCTTTGCACTTGCTGACCCAGTGCCTGGTCTACCCTCCTGAATCCTTTCAGGGGGCCAGCTCCTGTGTATCCTTCTGGCCTCAGCATAGACATTGCCCTGCCCCTTGCTCAAGTGCACCTCATACAACCTGTCACCCCATCCTACTTTTCCACCACAGTGTTTCCTTCCTGCATAGCATTTAAAACTATTATATTAACTTGTTTATTTATGACCTTACACCACTCCTACCGCCATACATCATAAACTCCAAAAGGACAGAAACCTTGTTTGTCTTGTTCAGGGGTCCTCAAACTATGGCCCGCGGGCCACATGCGGCCCGCTGAGGACATTTATCTGGCCCGCTGGGTGCCGCTGCCTGTCCTGCTTAGCAGCCGACTCGTCCCGGGCCCGCAGTGCGCATAGGAATTTGTTCATAGTTTTTTTTTTAAACTATAGTTCGGCCCTCCAACGGTCTGAGGGACAGTGAACTGGCCCCCTGTTTAAAAAGTTTGAGGACCCCTGGTCTTGTTCTTTAATATATACCTAATACCCAGCTCAATGCTTGATACATAGCAGGTTCTAATAAGTATTTCTTGAATTAACAAATAAAATTAGCTTGCTATTTGCCTATATCAGACCTTAGTCTTGCTTGTCACTGGGGTGGAGACCACCCCTGCTGGCAGACGTGGGTGCTTAGGCCTGTGGGAGTTGTGGCCTGATGTTATAGAGCTTTTTCTTTCTTTTTCTCTCTCTTTCTTCCTTTATAGAGCTCCTGTTCTAGATTTCTCTCCCCCTCTCCCTCCCTCCCTCTCTCTATCTCTTCAAATGAGTTGGTTTAATTCCAGGTGGTACAGAATTTGGGATAGAACGAAGACCGAAGAACACACTTTGGCAGGATTCTGGGCTGGATTTACTCTGACCTCACAGCTAAGTTGAAATGATTGAGTGAAAAGAACTAAAGAGATGTGTCACTGCATGATGATGATTATTATTATTACTAGTGGCCTGGAGCATGAAATTCGTGCATGGGGGGGGTGTCCCTCAGCCCAACCTGCACCCTCTCCAATCTGGGACCCCTTGAAGGATGTCCTACTGCCAGTTTACAGGGATTGGGCCTAAACCGGCAGTTGGACATCCCTCTCGCAATCTGGGACTGCTGGCTCCTAACCACTCACCTGCCTGCCTGCCTGAATGCCCCTAACCATTCTGCCTGCCGGCCTGCTCACCCCCAACTGCCCCCCGCCATTGGCTTGCTTGCCCCCACCTGCCCTCCCCATTGGCCTGCTTGCCCCCAACTACCCCCTGCTGGCCTGCTCATCCCAAACTGCCCCCCCCTGCTGTCCTGATCACCCCCAACTGATCCCCACTGACGGCCTGCTCACCCCCAACTGGCCCCCCTGCTGGTCTGCTCACCCCCAACTGCCCCCCCTTTGCCGGCCTGATTACCCCCAATGCCTACCCCCACCGGCCTGATCACCCACAACTGCCGTCCCATCCTGGCCTGATCACCACAACTTCCCTCTCCTCTTGGCCTCTAACCACCTCTACCTTGGCCCTGCCACCATGGCTTTGTCCAGAAGAACATCCAGAAGGTCTCCTGGAAGGTCTCCCAGTCTAATTAGTATATTACCCTTTTATTAGTATAGATAGAGGCCCGGTGCACAGGTGGGGGCCAGCTGGTTTGCCCTGAAGGGTGTCCAGGATCAGGGTGGGGGTTCCCTTGGGGCATGGGGCAGCCTGGGCAAGGGGCCTGTGGTGGTTTGCAGGCCAGCCACGCCCCCATGGGGTGAGGGTCCCCGCTGGGGGAGCCTGGCCAGCCTGGGTGAGGGGCTGAGGGCTGTTTTCAAGCTGGCCACACCTCCTTCAGGGTGGGGCTCCCCACTGGGGTGCCTGGCCAGCCTGGGTGAGGGGCTGATGGCTGTTTGCAGGCTGGCCAAGCCCCCCAGAGGGGACCCTCACACCATGGGGGTGTGGCCAGCCTTGGTAAGAGGCTGAGGGCCATTTTCAGGCTGGCCACGCCCCCCAGTGACCCAGTTCCCCAGACTCTCCTTGAGTGGAGGCCAGAGCAGGTGGGAAGTGTGGCTTCCTCCATCGCTGGGGGCAACCCAAGCTTCTTGCTCGCTCCAACTCCATGGTGGCCACCATATTTTTGTGGTTAATTTGCATATTCACTCCTGATTGGCTGGTGGGCATAGCAGAGGGACAGTCAATTTGCATGTTTCTCTTTTATTAGTGCAGACTATTACTTACAAAAGTTAATTCTTAAATATACCATAGGCTCCAAGACAACACTTCATTCTAGCTCTAGATGGCAACAGATGGTATGACAGGGAATCCAGAAGTTAAAACAGGAATGGAATTAAGGATCACCATTGCCCCAGGCACATGGAACAGCTCACTATTTGCCAGATTTGTTCATCCCACCTGTGATCAGGAGGCCCTTGCCCACAGCTTTCGCTTTTAGTTCCTTGAGTTTCTTCTGCTCCTCTTTTTGCTTTTGCTTGAATGCCTTACCCTCCTCATCCATCTCCTTGGCCTGCTGCTTCAGCTGCTTTAGGGGCTTCTTCTTGCCACCTTTGAGACAAGACATGGTGCCTGCCGCCACTTCCCCAGACTCTGCCACCAGAAGCTCTAGAGCTCCTGTTTCTTAACACTCCTGGAAGCCTCTCCATCCTCTCCTTTCCAATCAGTAATTTCCCACCACACCCTGGGGTATGTATAGTGTCCTATGACCTATATATCACATATCCAGCATTCATAGTATATTATTAACTGTGTAACAAAATGTTAGTGAACTTCTAAACCTTTGAAAGACTTCATATAAAAAAGTTCTTAGTGCATGTTGAATGAAGAAGTTAGACACAAAAGAGAATATACTATATCATTCTGTTCATTTGAAATTCAAAACTGGGCCACATTAATCTGCAATGATATGAGTCATGTGAGCAGCTATTCTTAGACATTCTGACTAGGGGGCAGCACGAGGGAGGTACTGGAAATGTTCTCTATCTTGATCTTGAGAGTGATTATATATTAAGTTTACTTTAAGTGTGTGGTTAAGATTTGAGCTCTTTTTAGAAGATATACCCCAATTAAAAAATCTAAATAAGTAAATAAAAATATCTTTAAACAAAAGAGAGAGATTCAGAAAGATTGTGTTGAAGCACAAATCTGCCCCATTGGGGTCTGTACTGTGAATGGTTACCCAGTCTCTCTGTCTGTACCCCTCCCCCTTGCCTGGCCAAAGCAAGCACCTGAATTACAGTTATCAGAGCTGGCCCAGCAGAGGCTGCCTCCCCAGTCCCGTGATGTGGCCCAATTTCCACCTGATTCTGGGTGACCTTGAGGACATGGGGGTGTTGCTGGGAAAGGGGAGGAGGAAAGGGTAGTGACAAGGTGGTGGAGCAAGCATCCAGCTGCAATCTTCAGGTCTCTGCTCCTGCTATTCTATCCTGGGGAGAAGAGGCCAAGCCAATCAGGTCAGTGAGGCCCTGGTGGGAGGCTCAGTGGATTCTAAGAAGCCAGGTAGTTCCATGGTGGGGAGGGGAGCGGTGCTCTTCTTGGCTCTGCTGCTGACTTGTAGCTCGATGCTTCTCTCTTTCAGAGCCAATCAGTTTTCAAAGAGGAACAGGATGGGAGATTAAGATACAGCTTTCCTAAGTCCCAGACTGTCCAGAACAATGTTGTTCTAAGACAGAACTCTGCTTTAGGATGATCTGGGAGTGTCTAATGAAAATGCAGATTTCTGGGTCTCACTGGAGATGTGGGAGGGGGTAACTCAAGAATCTCTGTTATAACTATGATTTCAACATTGCTCGCCAATTTAAACACTTATCTAGAAGGTGAGAAGGACCTTTGCTTGTTTTTGGTGTCCAGTTCTAAGTCAGGACACCTGCCAAGGCTGGATCTTGCATTATTTGTGTCATCTAAATCAGTGGTCGGCAAACTGCGGCTCGAGAGCCTCGGTTTGCCGCTCTGTTGACTAATGAGTTTGCCAACCACTGATCTAAATGATGCTGCAGACGGCCCCTTTCATGTTTACCTCCAAATCTGAGTTTAAATAAATTAGAATCATATATCTCAAAGTAACCTCCATCCATCGCCCCCCATTTAAGCCCTTTGTTTTAAATAGGCCCAAGGTTATCGAGGGTCAGGACTGGAATCCAGGACTGGAGTCTGTTAAGGCCTCTAATTTCCAGAGGCCCTTTCCAGGGAATTGTGGGCAGAGGGAGTGGAGGGAGCCCGCTCAGAAAGGCCCCTGTGTGACAGCCCGCAGGGTGGATGGCGAGACTGGTGAGCATGACGGAGCTGGAGGACCGCCTTCAGTGCCCCATCTGCCTCGAGGTCTTCAAGGAGCCCCTAATGCTGCAGTGCGGCCACTCCTACTGCAAAGGCTGCTTGCTGTCCCTGCTCTGCCACCTGGACTCCGAGCTGCATTGCCCTGTGTGCCGGCAGGAGGTGGATGGCAGCAACTCCCCGCCTAACCTCTCCCTGGCGCGGGTGATCGAAGCCCTGGGACTCCCGCGGGACCCAGAGCCTAAGATCTGCGCGCAACACCGGAACCCACTCAGCCTCTTCTGCGAGAAGGACCAGGAGCTCATCTGCGGCCTCTGCGGCCTGCTGGGCTCCCACCAGCACCACCGGGTCACGCCGGTCTCCACCGTCTACAGTCGCATGAAGGTGGGCCCGGAGGCTGCTGGGGGCCGGCAGCCAGGTCACCCAGGGGGCCCACAGAACCCAGCCTCTGCGCTCTCTGGCGCCATCGCGGGCGCAGAAGGGTCCTGGGCCAGCGAGTTCTCTCCAGCCCTGTTCTGGAGCAGAACTCCGGAGCATTCATTCATCCTCCACGCTCTGAGCAGGTGCTGGGGATTAAGTGGTACTAAAGAAGGAGAGCGCCCTGCGTCACGTGCTGGCCCTATCTCTGCTTTATTTTTCTTTGTAGCTCTGGTTGGTTTCTTGAACGCTCCTGGGACTGCACTCTCAGGCACATGAGGACAGGGACTTTGTTTTGTTCCCTAGGGTATTTTTGTGCCTGGAGCCATGCCTGGCTTAGTAAACGTTCAAAATGTATTTGTGGAATCAATGGATTCCTGCCCTCCTGATCTTTGCCTCAGGTCTAGCAGATCATTATTTAACATAATAATAATAACAACAACAACAATAGGGATACCTTCTTAGGTTAATATGTTGATCTAAGGTTTGTGAAGGGTTGTTATTTTTTGCAAATGAAGAAACAGGCTCAGACAAGGTCACACAGCTTGGCTGGCAGGGCTAGGACTCAAACCAAGGCCAGTTTTCTTCGCACTGCCAACAGATCAAGAAAGGGCAGGAAGGGCTCTTGGAAGTGAGTTATTATAGGGTTTGTGGCCTGGTGTTTGAGGGGAAGTGGGCATAAAAGTGAGGAATGACAAAATAAAAAGTGAGGTGGGTGGTCAGGAAAGGAAAGAAAATGGAGATCTGCAGGCAGGTGGCTAAGTGCTCCGGGCAGCATTTCTTTGCTCCTTCAACCCTGAGAGACAAGTAGGAAACGTGCACAGGGCCAGCCAGGTCATCCACCAGCCCTGCCTCCCCACAGGCATTTACTGGGCATCTAATCTATGCTAGGTGATGTGCCAGTGCCCATCATCATCCAGCACGCGGCCCTGGGGGAGTTCACAGTCTGGATGTCTGGTGCGTCAGGTGCTGCTGTCAAAGTTAGAGTCTCTAGGTGAGCCTTCTGGAACATGGCTCCTGCATGGTCTCCGGTGGACAGGGAAGGCTTCCTGGAGGAAGTAGACTACTGAACCAAGGCTTGAATCACAAGGAGGGCTAGAAAAGAAGGGGAGGAAAAGCATTCCAAGGGTAATGACAGCACATGCAAAAGTCCAGGAGGTAAACAGCATGGCACATTTGAGGATTTATAAGTCATTGCATTAAGCCCATGGGAGCCAGAAGGGGCAGCTGAGGTAAGCAGGGGCCAGGTCATGGAAAGACCTGTGTGACACGTGTTGAGATTTGTAGTTTATTCAGAGAACCATGTGGTGTGGTTTGGGCACTGGAAGTTTTTAAGCAGAGTTGTGATGGAGTCCTATCCCTTTGCCAAAGGGGTAAATTGGAGAGTGAGGCTGGGGATAAGAGATTGGGAGTCAGAGTCTGCAGAGTGATAAGGGAAGACACTGATGATGCTCCAAGGAGCATCAGGGTTTAAGGTTTGAGGAGGGAGAGAACCCTGAGGAAGGGGACAGAAAGAATCAACAGAGGAAGCAGGGACACTGGCTGCATATGGCTTCCTGGAAATCAGAGGAACAGAGCATTTTAACCAGAACAAGATCACTTGTGTAAAATGTCTGCTGAGGATTCAAAAGAGTGTCAGCTTTAACCGTGAGAATTGGTTACCTTGGCAAAAGTAGTTTGGGGGAAGTGTGGAAGGAGGACATCCAATTGTAATATAATGAAATTGAACCCATGTTTTATTAGCAGATGGCTGTCCAAGAGAGAAGGAAACACTTGGGAGCTTGCTCATCATTTCTGGCAAAGAGTCAGGGCTCAGCTTGGGTCCTGTTTTTGGATGTGTTTTTTTGTTCGTTTGTAATCCCAAGATTCTTCTGTGTGATGTGACTCAATTATGTTTCTTTATCAGATCCCTGTCATGCTTTCCTGTTTTTTTCCTGTAGATTGAGATCTTGAGATGCTTTATTTATGTTCACAATTGCATTTCCCCTCACTGTGGCCCAGTTGCTGAGAAAGAACTAATCCCATCTCTTTCTGCCTCATGAGGGTTACCACTGGAATGCCCTTTCTTGGGTTGCTGTGAAATTTTATGCCTCCTTATTCAGAGCAAGGTCTCTGTATCCATTTATTCTTTACGCAGCTCCCTTTCTGAAAGGCTCTTGTGGGCGACTTCTCCTTGGGAACTTTCTAAGCAAGAGCCAGTACACGCCATGGGCATAAACCCACAGGGCCTTAGTCAAGTAGTGCAGCCTAGATGGTGGTCTAGGTGGTCCTGCTTGGACTCCTAAGGATAGATCAGATTTGAGGCCAGAGCATACCAGGAGAAGTAAGTTCATTTCACCCTTGGGAGCCCCTAAATCTAGGCTCAGATCAAACCTGCCAGGGATGGATTCAGATCTTTATAAGGTGTTAGGGACTCACCAGGTATAACCTGGGCCACCACATGCACTACTAGCCTCACTTGGGGACACCCCTTTTGTAATGACTCTTGTTGAGATCCCACTGATTCTGGACCTCCTGGTGACTGGAGAGTTTACCTGGTGGGTACCCTACAGGTAGCATTTCATGTAGGGAGTATTAGCTTCAGACCAGCAATCACCTCTCTTGGATGTTGTGTGGTGACTTCCAGGTGGCTGTAACACATTTAGCATCTCTCTCCATGTCTTGGAGAGGGATGACTTAGAGTTCCTCTGCTGTCTGGGCAGTTCCTACCATCAGTATGGAACATTCTTGAATAATCTTAACTATCTTGAGGTCAAGGGCACCTGGGGTAGCTCTGGTGCCTAATGGTTCCACTGGGAGTGCTAGTGGCCATTGGGATGCTCCCTAGAAGTGTGAGGCCCAGGGCTGGCCCCAAGGAGCTAAGAGCCTAAAGGGGTCAGCCACTCACGGGGGCCATGGCACATTGCCTCTAGGAGGAGCTTGCAACCCTCATCTCTGACCTGAAGCAGGAGCAGAAGAAGGTGGATGAGCATATCGGCAAGCTGGTGAACAATAGGACCCGGATTGTTGTGAGTGCCCTTTCCCTCTGCCCCTACGCTGGGACCAGCCACCTTCCCTTTCCTGCAGATCCCAGTTCTAATTTGTCCTTTACAGGAATCCATGCCTTCCATATAAAGCCAGCATTCAAAGCATTCCAGGGCAGGGTGGGGAAGGTGAAAATCTCAGGGGAATTCAACCCAGTTGTCAGGACTGTCTCTAAGTTGGCTTGTGTTCCTAGGGACCTTGGAACTGAGATAAGCCAGAAGCTAAGTCCCAGAGGTAAACAGCCCGCAGTGTGAGCATGACTCCCCAGCCCCTGCCTCTCTTGTCTGCTTGACCTTGACAGTCTGTGTGGTACCTTCTCAGTACCTTTCAGTACAGGCATGGAAAGGCCTGAAGCTCCCCTTGGCTGGCTGATTTTCCTTAGTGAGAGGCACACTGGGTTTGGGAGGTGCAGAGCCCAGGCCCTGCAGGTGATTGTGAAACAGCAGCGGTATCCCCGGAATATCCCTCACTTTTGAGAAGGAGGCAGCATCACCCTGATCAACAGAGATAAACTTGGGGTCACACGGGAAGCCTGGCTATCTCACTCCAAATCTTGCTCTCCTGGGGCTTTTCAGACTTTTTTTTCAGTTGTAAAACCCTGTGATAAAGCAAAATCTTACTTGCACACATAATAGTTAAGACGGTGAAAGCAGAGCCACTGCTTTGAAATGGGAACTGGGGACCCTGCTTCTGCCCTGCCACTGTTGCTCACTCCTATAGCCCCCATGGGGCCTCCAGGCACAGTGTGAACCGGTGGGCAGGATTCAGCCCTGGGACTTGGGTACCAGCCATGACAGGCCCTCCCTGCTCTAGAATGAATCCGATGTCTTCAGCTGGGTGATCCGCCGTGAGTTCCAGGAGTTGCACCACCTAGTGGATGAGGAGAAGGCCCGCTGCCTGGAAGGGGTGGAAGGTCACACCCGTGGCCTCCTGGCCTCCCTTGACATGCAGCTGGAGCAGGCCCACAGCACACGGGAGCAGCTGGTCCAAGCCAAGTGTATGCTGGAGCAGTTTGGTAATGAGAATCACCATGACTTCATCCGGGTGAGTGGCTAAGGCCCTCAGGGCCTCAAGAGCCTCCCCTTCCTAAGTAAGGGCTTTTGCATAGCCGTGACTTAACCTACCTCTCTCTTGTCTTCCAGAAGTACCACTCCGTGGCCTCCAGGTAATAACTTGGGAGGATGCTCTCAGCATGGGTCTGGTGGCTGTGGGCACAGGCATCTCTTCTATATTAGTTCCTCCCCTCAGTTTCACCAGTGCCTCAGGAGCAGCTGGCCACATCTGGCTCTATACTGGGGCCAGGCGAAAACAGAGATGAAGTCAGGTCCCTGCCTTCAGGGGTTTTGCAGACTGGTAGGAGGCGGCCAGTGAACTGTGGTTACGTCATGGGGGGTACCTAGAACAATAGAAGCTACAGAAATACACAGAGGAGGAGGTGACTGTGGAGGGAAATTGGCAAAGACAGTGTATGGGTGGGAGAGCTGAGAAGGGAGACGATATGAGTTTGCCAGGCAAGCCAAGTAGCTTGAAAGGGTAAAGTAGTATGTGGACTTGGGCATATCATGAGAAGTTCAGTATTGCTGGGTTGTGAATTATACACAGATTGACATGGGAAATAAGGTGGGAGAATGGTCAGAATGAGGGGCCATGACATCTGCACTTTGGTTTGTGTAAAGGGATTGGATCCATGTTCTTGCCCAACAAGTGAACAGTCCATGCAGTTCCTGAGCCTTTCTCATACCCCATTTATGAGTCTCCTTGTTTCCTCACATTTTCTCCCCCCCCCAACATTTATTGATTGATTTATTTTTAGAGAGAGAGAGAGGAAGTGGGGTGGGAGAGAGGAACATCGACTTGTTGTTCTACTTATTTATGCATTCATTGGTTGATTCTTGGTGTGCCCTGACCAGGGATTGAACCTGTAACCTTGACATATTGTGACAATGTTCAACCAACTGAGCTTCCTGGCCAGAGCCTCAGATTTTCTTTAGTTTCCAGGACAATTTGATTGGAAGCACTGGTTTAAATGAATGGACAGAGAATCTGATTGGCTCTGTATCAGGGTCATCGTCATCCATTACAGAGAAGTGGTCCTGAAATGTTAGGATGCACCAGAATCACCCAGAGGGCTCATTAACACACCACTAGGCCACAGTAATCAGTTTCTGATTCAGCAGGTTTGGGGTGCTGCCCAAGGAAATTTGCATTTCTAACAAGCTTCCAGGTGATGCTACTGGCCCTCACTTTGAGGACCACTGATGTAGAGTATTTCCCCTTCCAGGAAGAAGGCGGGTCCTCGGAGAAGGAGGTGGAGGGGAGGAAATGATGGAACTGAGTGCACAGCCTGCTGAGCTGTAATGGGACTTGCCTGTGGGTATGGTGCATGGTACACAGCTCTGCCAACACTGCACCCTGTTGCCTCCAGAGCACAGCTTCAGCCGGCCCGACCTTTGAAAAGCACGTTCAACCCCATCTCCTTCAAACCAGGCCTCCACCAGGCTGACATCAAGCTGACTGTGTGGAAAAGGCTCTTCCGCAAGGTTCTGCCAGGTGCGGCCCCATCCCATCCTCATTTCTGAGGACTGCTGGTATAAAGTACAGAGTGCTGGGAGGTCTGCATGGGCTAGCGGGGAGAGTACGGGAATGGGGATCCACCAAACAGTTTGGGTCAAACTCAGCTCCAGCTCCTACTAACTGGACAAGCTGTATAATTTCTGAGTCTCTGTTTCCTCACCTGTAAAGGGTTATTAACCCCCACTTTGCGAGGCTGCATATTTATAAGTGTGTGTGTGTGTGTGTGTGTGTGTATGTAGTTTAGTGCTTAATAAATGTAGCTGTTACTTTGTCAAAAGATACTCAGACGTTTCATTAACGTCTTCATTACTGGCACATAAAGGCGATCAATCAATAGACTGATTTCATCCAACAAAGACATACAGGGTTTATATAAAAGAAAAGGGGGGCGGGGGAGAGAGAAAAAAAACCATGTTCTCTGAACTCTGAATGTTGTTTGCACATTTTTGGTGTAAACTGATTAGCTGGCAGCTAGCAAAGAGGTCAGTTGGGAGTTTGTCCTTGAATAAGCTACTTAGGGTATCAAAGAAACCACGTGCAGTTGTTACGGATTCTCCAGAAAACCTGGAGAGTTTAGCTGTGGACCACACCTGACAGGCTGTCTTCCAGGTTCTTCAATCAGCTCCTCCACCTTAAGCAGGCCTGTACCATGTCCCTTACAAGAAGGCCTCGGCTCACAGCTGTTTATTTTTTCTACCCTTCAGGCATCATTCATTCATTCAGCCAACAACCTAAGGGTGCATACTCTGTGCCTGGTCCCTTCTAGGCCCCGAGAATACAGAGATGAGGCCAGTGCAGTTCCTCTCCTGAGGAGCTCAGGGCCTCCAATCAACCTTCCTTGGAGCAGGGTCTGCTGCCTTTCGAAAACTGCCTTCTCTGATCTTTCCTAGCCCCGGAGTCTCTCAAGCTGGATCCCACCACAGCCCACCCACTCCTGGAACTCTCCAAGGGCAACACAGTGGTGCAGTGTGGGCTCCTGGCCCAGCGGTATGCCAGCCAGCCTGAGCGCTTTGACTATAGCACTTGTGTCCTGGCCAGCCGGGGCTTCTCCTGTGGCCGCCACTACTGGGAGGTGGTGGTGGGCATCAAGAGCGACTGGCGCCTGGGAGTCATCAAGGGCACAGCCAGTCGCAAGGGCAAGCTGAGCAAGTCTCCAGAGCATGGCATGTGGCTCATTGGCTTGAAGGAGGGCCGGGTGTATGAGGCTTTTGGCTGCCCGAGGGTGCCCCTGCCCGTGGCCGGACACCCCCACCGCATTGGCGTCTATTTGCATTATGAGCAGGGAGAGCTCACCTTCTTCGATGCTGACCGCCCAGATGACCTGCGACCACTCTACACATTCCAGGCTGACTTCCAGGGCAAGCTCTACCCCATCCTGGACACATGCTGGCATGAAAGGGGCAGCAACTCACTGCCCATGGTGCTGCCCCCACCCAGCGGGCCCAGTCATCTCAGTTCTCCACAGCCCACCAAGCTGTAGGGGTGAGCATGGGGCTGCCTGCTCATGGGCCCTTCCCATCTGGGCATGGAGACTCCAGGGATTCTGTTGGATCCAGCAAAGAGGTTACATCTTTACTGTTTGGATGGTCTTCATGCCTCTGTGACCCTGGAAGCATTTAGTGATATGGAGAAAAGGACCACAGTTCCCATCAGCTAACAGCATGTTTATTTACCTATTGTTAGATTATTAACCTGCTTCTTAACCAGCAGAACTGGGCCTTGGGCTTCCCTTGGTCCCTCCTACCATACTTGTTGCTTACTCCTCCAACTGAGGGTGGGAACATTGCCATCCATAATTTTTCATTATCATTGTGAACTTAAAAGACAATAAATTTGACATTATTTATTTCTCTTTATTTAAAAATATTTTTATTTAATTATTTATTTTGAATGTTGACAAAATTGCAGGTGTTCCCCCTTTCCCTGCCCTCTGCTCACCTCCACTCACCTCCACCTTCCTATCCCTATTTCTCTTTAAATGATTTGCAAATATTACTGTACAGAATTGCTTTATTCTTGGATCTCCAACCTCTAGTGGGACCAGAGCTTGATTCCACCCACTGCCCATTGTTCTGTGGGTAGAGTCACATCAGCCATTCCATCACTACTCTGCCCTTAAGGACTCTTGACTTCCCTCTCTGTGAGATGGGATGGAAATGACACTACTTTAAAGCAGAAGCAAGTTGGAACCAGAAAGGGGTTCAGCCCATCCCTAAAAGCTGCCTTGCACATGGAGGGGGGCCAGAGCCCATGAATGTTCATGGTGAGCCTGCTCCTGGCCGTAACTGATGGTGTCCAGCTGAATTCTCTCCCAAGAATCTGAACACTGGGAGAGAGAACATGGTTGAGGTCGCAGTCACCTGAGACCTGGTGCTTTAGACTCTAAAAGTTTAGAGAGCTCCCCAGACTTGAGGGCTGTGAAGGCACCTGAGAGCCTTCATGGGGAAGAGCTCCATTATGGTGCCGTGGCAAGTATCCACATAGGCCACACAGGCAAAGGCTTGACTGACAGCCTGAGTGATCCTCCAGGAACAGGAGAGGATGGGAGGCTTATGAGGTGCTACCTCAAGGCCATGCCCACCCTCCTCCTTATCCCACAGGAGACTATCAGGAGATATCACCCCCTAGGCTCTGATGAAGAATGAGGCTTTTTGCTCCAGCTCCCTCCAAGTAGAGTTGCAGACTACAAAACAGCTTAGCGGAGTGTAGAACTGACTCCTCAGCAACAGCATATCCCACAACTGGTGTTGCAGTCATCAACCCTTTGATTTCCATGGCATCCTTTCTTGTGTGTACAACAAGGACCACCTGGAGCTGGCACTTTTGGCTAATTTTCCTTCTGCTTTTGATGTAAGTAATAATCTGTCTGAATCAAATGGTGCTTGTTATTTTACTGTCTGAATCTGCCAGGCATCGGCCCTGGTTGCTGTGTGCGTGAAATCTTTCAGACCTTGTTTTTGGTTATACAGCAATTCCTTCAGTCCTGGGACTGGGCTGAAGAATGTCACCCCTCAAAGCCACTCTCCACTCTTCTTCATCCTGCTCTGTGTCCTGGGAGGCTGGCCCTGATGGAACACAAAACTCTTTGGCTTCTGCTTGGCTCAGCTGATGGGAGGGACTGGCAGGAGATCCAAGGGCAGGAGAGGGGGTTTGAGGTATTTATTTTCCTGGTTTCCTGCCTGCTGGGCTATGGGTTGGCAGCTTCCCTCTACTTAAGACTCCTGGCAGGTGGCTCCCTCCTTCTATTACTCTTTCCTTGTTCCTCAGGCCTGGTGGTGAAGAGTGCTGCTGCTAGCCCTGAGTACTGCACCATCCCCTGTAAGTTCTCTTACTCTAACCAGTCCCTTCTTTAAAATGTCCTCAACTACTCTTTTGTGTGTACCTTCCTGCCTCCAGCCAGACACTGACAAACACAATGGCATGCTTCTTCTACCTATTTAATAAATTCTGTTTGGCCAGCCAGAGTTAGTGTTTGCAATCAAAAGGTCTTTTTTTTAATTAAATTTTTTAAAAAATCAAAGACATTCTCTTACATAACCACAATGCAAATGTGTCAAAATCAGGAAATTAACATTGATAAAACACTGTTATCCAACCTACAGATGTTATTCAGTTGTCACCCATTGTCCTACTTGTCCTCTGTTGTAAGACTATTTCAGGTCCAGGATCCAATCCAAGATCACTAGTTACATTTCAGTTGTCATGTCTCTTTATCTTTCCTTCATCTGGGTCAGTCTTAGTCTTTCTTTGTCCTCTCAACTTTGCCATTTTAAAGAGATGGGACCAATTATTTTTTTTGTAGAATGTCCCTCGATTTGGGTGTGTTTAATACTGCATTTGATTCAGGTTATGCATAGATGGCAGGAATACTCCGGAAGTGATGCTACCAACTGGCCTGAGATTGTGACTTGCTCCCATATTGGCAATATTACTTTTTTTCCCTAAAATATATTCTTATTGATTTCAGAGAGGAAGGGAGAGGGAGATAGAAACATTAATGATGAGAGAGAATCATTGATCGGCTGCCTCCTGCATGCCCCCCATTGGGGATCCTGACCCACAACCCAGGCATGGACCCTTGACTGGAATTGAACCCAGGACCCTTTAGTCTGCAGGCCAGTGCTCTATCCACTGAGCCAAACTGGCTAGGGCTGGCAATGTTAATTTTGATCACCAAATCTTGGACATGTCCTCCAACTTTCTCTACTGTACAGTTACTTCCCCCACTTTGTTTTAAATAAAGTAACCTGTGGAGAGATTACTTGAAGTTATGTGAATATCCTGTTTCTTATAGTAATTGATGGCTCTTGTTTGAGTCAAATTACTGTTATGATTGCCATATAGTGATTTTAAAACAATCATTCCTTTTGCATTTATTACTTAACATTTTATTGTAAGAACCTTCCCTTCTACTTTTATTTATTTCTGTCAATATGAATCCATGGATTCTGATTTTATTAATGGATTACAATCCATTATTATCATAACTTATTTTTATGCTCAGATTGAACCAGATTTGGTCAGTGGGAGCTCCTTAAATCTGGCTTCTGTGCCTGCCATTCTTTGGGCACATTCTTACTTCTGGCACAAGATGGTCCAGGTTACTCTCCCAGGCCCAGCCCTGGACTCAGCCATGTTGCTAAAGACCCCTGATTCTTTTTAGTGGGGAGTGATCTTAGAACCCAAGATCTGGACGCTAGGTGTGCTCATTGCCACTGAAGCGTTATTGCGAATATCCTTCCTGTGGACAGACTGGAGAAAATATTGCCATTTCATATAATTCTTGCCTTTCACCATTTTATATTTGTAGCTCCTTCCTCTCACTGCAAGAAGCCTGGCTCCCAACAAAATCAATATGTTTACTTCTTTGCTCAATTCTACAATACGCATACACTTGTTTCAGAATTACTATCATTTTACTTTTTACCCATGCCCAAAGGTTTCCCTACTTTGCTTTCTCTTGCCTCTCTAATCTATCATCAATGGATTTCATGTAAACCACTTATATTTCCTCTTATGATTATTATAAAATAAATTCAAAAACTGCCATTCTCTGGAGCATATTCTCAATCCATTGAGATTGCTTCCTGGCAATTGTCGTCAGTTTGGCTCAAATAAACTCAGGAAAATTCTCTACAGGCTTGAATGTTTTTTACGTGGGCAGTATATAATGTTAATATATAAAGGGCACTAAGATAAAGATGGCATAAGAGTGAGCTGGAAAAAAAAGTGAGCTGACTTCCAGGGTAACACATTAACATCTGTAATAATCTATAATAATGAAAGCATAATATGCTAATTAGACCTGACGACCTTCCTCACAAATCTGGGGCCGGCGGACCAAGGCAGAGGTGCCCCCCCCCCGCCCCCCCCCCCCAGGGGCCGAGGCAGCCTCCTCGGAAGTGGGGCCCGAGCGCCTAGCACGAATTCCGTGCATCGGGCCTCTAGTGTTATGATAACAGAAGTACAAATGACCAATAAGTATGAAGACATTCAACCTTAGTAACAGCAGTAAAATCCCATTGTTTGCTATTAGATTGGCAAAATTGGAAAGAAAAAAAGTAAAAACCTAACAAGAAGTGGAGAAATACGCTCCCACGGCACGCCTCCCTACTCTAACCTACCGGATATCCGCCTTGGGAGACTCAGGCGGCACTGGGGCTTCCGGTGCCGCACCTCTGCGCCCTTTAACCCCGGAAGTCTGGGCGGTGGCAACGTTGCGACAGAACCGTAAAGGCGCCTGGGAGTGGTGCATGGATGCATGGCGCTGTACGCGGCGGCGGCGGCTGTGCTGGCTGGTGTTGAGAGCCGCCAGGGCTCCATCAAAGGACTGGTGTACGCTAGCAGTTTCCAGGTAGCGGGGTTCGGGGTTCGGCTGGGCGGGAGGCTAGCCTGGGCCGGGCCCCGCCTCAGCTTGTGTCTCTTTGGCCGCGCGCAGAACGTGAAGCAGCTGTACGCGTTGGTGTGCGAGACGCAGCGCTACTCAGCCGTGCTGGACTCGGTGATCTCCAGCGCCGGCCTCCTCCGCGCCGAGAAGAAGCTTCGGCCGCACCTGGCCAAGGTGACGGGCGAGGGGCGGGGCTGGGCGGGCGGGGAGTCCCTCCTAACCTGGTCCTAGCTCCCTACGGTCCGCCGTGTGACGGTAGCTCCTCTGAAATGAGGACGCGCAACCCGCCTCTGAGTTATGAATTGAGTTGAGATGAAAATGCTTTGACTCAAGGCTTGTGTGAAAGATTAAATAAGAACAAAAGTACAAAGTAGCAATGGCAGGGGCGATTTAGGTAAAGCAAAAGGGTGATGTTGACGAGGAGGAGGGTTGAGATCTTGAGCTCTGCTGGTGAGCGGAAGGTTTCAGGACTGGGGAAGCAAGACTTGAGTTCAAATCCTGTATCTGCCATTGATTTTGTGTGATCTGCACAATGTACCTCACTTTCACCTGTTACTGTCTCGACAGGTGGTCTGTTTAGTCTTTCCAATTCCAACACTCTGGAGTTGGAAGGCATTAATGCTTAGGGTTTTTTGTGTGTTTTTTTTTTACCTCTTGGTCTCTCCATCTTCAGGTGCTGGTGTATGAGTTATTGCTGGGAAGAGGCTTCAGAGGGGGTGGGGGCAGATGGAAGCCTCTACTGAACCGACACCAGGCAAGGCTGAAAGCTGAGTTGGCCCGGCTGAAGGTTCATCGAGGCGTGAGCCGGAATGAGGACTTGTTGGAAGTGGGATGTGGGCCTGGCGCAGGTGAGTTGAGTTGTGGGGTGGGGGATAGTTATCCGGCCCTCAAATGGCATGTTCCTGCCCACTGATGGCTGGTTGCTTCCTAGCCTCCCAGGTGCCTCGATTTGTGCGGGTGAACACTCTCAAGACCTGCTCTGATGATGCAATCGATTATTTCAAGAGACAAGGTTTCTCCTACAAGGGTCGGGCTTCCAGGTGAGCATAGAATCCTGAGGTGCGGCGGTGGGGGGGGGGACGTGCCACTGGGGAAATGGATGGCGGGGGGGGGGGGGGGTGGTTGTGACTGCACTCGGGTTTTTTCATATTTTTACAGCAGTTTCTCCATCCCCTTTCAAGGCCTGTTTTCCTCCATTCCTTAAACGTTGATTGTTCTGGGAGTCCCATTGACATTTTTCTAATGTATCTATCCCTCAATTTCTTCTCTAGCTCTAATTCCTAATTCTCACCTGATGATTCTTGTCTCCCAGTCTAGACTTCTCTCTTGTATTCATACCCTCAGGTTCATATAAATGCTAATTTACAGATACCACAGTCACAGCATATGTCAGACTGAATTCATCCATCCTCTGAACTTTGCACCTTTTTTTGTTGTTCAGTAACATTCAAAATTTAAAAGTAATTCTTCCAAAAAATATGCTTAAACAAGTTACTGGATTATTTTGCAGTATTTCTTTTTTAAATTGAGGTATAATTGACCTATAACATTATGTTAGTTTCAGGGATACAATGAAATGTATATATTTGATATTTATATATATTGCAAAATGATCACCACAGTAAGTCTAGTTAACATCTGCCACCATACAGTTCCAAAGAAATTTTTTTCTTGTGATGCAAACTTTTAAGATTTATTCTCAACAGTTTTTGAATATGCAGTACAGTATTAACTATAGTCATCACGCTGCACATTACATTCTCATGATTTATTTAATAATAGGAAATTTGTACCTTTTGACTCCCTTCACCCATTTTGTCCCCCACCTCCCAGATATGTTCTTTATATCTATGAGCTCTGGGTTTTGTTTTGTTTTGTTTTAGGATTCCACATATAAATGAGATCATGTGGTATTTGTCTTTCTCTTTCTGACTTGGCCATTAAGGTCCATCTATCTTGTTGAAAATGGCAAGATTTCAACTTACACTAAATTTTAAAAAATGGCAAGATATTTCTTATGACTGAATAATATTTCACTGTGTGTATGTCACATTTTCTTTTTTTTTTTAATTTATTTTTTATTTTCAATAAATCTTTATTGTTCAGATTATTACAGGTGTTCCTCTATTTTTTCCCCCATAGCTCCCCTCCACCTGATTCCCCACCCCACCCCATGCCCTTACCCCCGCCACTGTCTTCATCCATAGGAGTAAGATTTTTGTCCAATCTCTTCCCACACCCCTCACACCTGCTTCCCCTGAGAATCGTCAGTTCACTCCCTTTCTATGTCCCTGATTCTATTATATTCACCAGTCCATTCTGTTCTTCAGATTTTTTATTCACTTGATTTTTAGATTCACTTGTTGGTAGGTATTTGATGTCATTTTGTTGTTCATAATTTTTATCTTTACCTTTTTCTTCTTCTTCCTCTCCTTAAAGAATACCCTTCAGCATTTCATGTAATCCTGGTTTGGTGGTGATGAACTCCTTTAGCTTTTTCTTGTCTGTGAAGCTCTTTATCTGACCTTCAACTCTGAATGATAGCTTTGCAGGGTAGAGTAATCTTGGCTGTAGGTTCTTGCTGTTCATCACTTTGAATATTTCTTGCCACTCCCTTCTGGCCTGCATAGTTTCTGTTGAGAAATCAGCTGACAGTCGTATGGGTGCTCCCTTGTAGGTAATTAACTGTTTTTCTCTTGCTGCTTTTAATATTCTCTCTTTGTCTTTTGCCCTTGGCATTTTAATTATGATGTGTCTTGGTGTGGTCCTCTTTGGATTCCTCTTGTATGGGGTTCTGTGCGCTTCCTGGACTTGTACATCTATTTCTTTCACCAGGCAGGGAAAGTTTTCTGTCATTATTTCTTCTAATAGGTTTTCAATATTTTGCTCTCTCCCTTCTTCTGGCACCCCAAAAATTCGGATGTTGGTTTGCTTAAAGTTGTCCCAGAGGCTCCTTACACTATCTTCATATTTTTGGATTCTTTTTTCTTTTTGTTTTTCTGGTTGGATGTTTTTTGTTTCCACATATTTCAGATCTTTGGTTTGATTCTTGGGGTATGTTGATCTACAGCTGAGTTTCTGTATATTCTTTATTTCAGACAGTGTATGCTTCATTTCTGACTGATCCTTTTCCATTTTTTTGGCATTCTCATTAAGCTCCTTGAAGGTCTCATCAAGTTTCTCAGCGGTTTTAAGAATTTTCTTAAGTAACCTTATAAATGTGGTTCTGAACTCTATGTCATCCAGTAGTTTGCTTTCCTCCGTTTCTTTCATTCGTGACATGTTTCTTTGTCTCCTCATTTTGGCTGCTTCCCTGTGTTGATGGAGTGGTTTTGTGTGGTAGGTGACCTATAGGGGGCAGTAGCTCAGCCTCCCCAATCACCTGATGTGGACACTCCCCAATCACCTGATGTGGACACCTTTGTGGGCTGAGTGCAAAGACTTGGTGCAGTTAAAGCCTTAATTGCTGTTGGTATACTGGGAGGAATTGACCTCCAGGCCAATTAGCTGTGAGCACTCACTGTGTCTATAATGGAAGAACTGCTGCGCTGAAGACACACTTATGGGGCAGGACTTGTTTCAGTGGGGCTTTGGTGCTCACTGAGTCTGCCTTTGAATGTGTCACTTATGGATGTGAGGAGTTGAAATCTGGTGTCTCACTCTGACCACTAGGTACACTGGCTTCTGGATCTCCAATGGGGTGCAGGTCAGCTACTGTCTGAGGCCATCCAGCAGGAGCTACAGTGAGAGCTACAGTTTTCTCCTCTTTGCTTGGGGTTTGGAGGTTTTGGAGCTGTCTGACCCGGGCTGCAAGTTTGCTAGGTTAAGCTGCGATAGGGCGGGGCTTTCTTCTGCTAACGCTGCTGCTTGGAGCTTGGGTGGGTTTGTAGGTTGTGCAGGGCAGGGCCTCAGGGCGTCACTAGGTTAGGGCGTGGCAAACAGCAATGGCTGCTAGTTAGCCGGCTCTGTGTCCCCAAGGGCGTCATGGAGTCCCGTGCCCCAGTGCCGTAAACAATTATTCCTGCGCACAGCTCTGCAAATAAGCCACCCTCACTGGCAGACAGTCCAACTTCTCCCCGTAGGAGTTTGGGTCCCCCGCGTCTCCCCAGAAACTGGATTTCAGAGTAGTCGGGGGCTTGTCTCCCTTTGGGTTGAAAAAAGTGACGCCCTCCGCCAGCCCGGATCATGCGCCTCCGCCTCCGTACCTCAGCTTTTCAGCGCTTGTGCACGTCTCGATGCTCTTTTCTCTTTCCTTCTAGTTGTAGAACTTCCAGTCAGCCAGCTTTCCCGTGGTTCTCGGTGATAGACGTTTTGTCTTTTAGTTGAATTTTTGAAATTGTTGCGCGAGGCAGCAGTTTAGGTGTTTACCTACGCCGCCATCTTGGATTCTCTCTCACATTTTCTTTAATTCATCTATTCATGGACACTTAGGTTGCTTCTATGTCTTGGCCATTGTTAATAATGCTGCAGTGAACATGGGAGTGCATATATCTTTCAAATTAGTGCTTTCTTTCAGATAAATACTCAAAAGTGAAATTGCTGGATCATATGGTAGTTTTGTTTTTAAAATTTTGAGGAACCTCTATATTGTTTCCCATTTGGAATTTACATTCGCACTAACAGTGCACAAGAGTTCTTTTTTCTCCACATCCTTGCCAATACTAATTTCTTGTGTGTTTTATAACTCCCATTCTCGCAGGTGTGAGGTGATCTCTCATTTGATTTGGGTTTCCCTGATGATTAATGATGTTGAGCCTTTTTTCATGTACCTGTTGGCCATCTGTATATCTTTGGGAAGAATGTCTATTATCCTGTGCCCATTTTTTAATTGGATTGCTTGTTATTGTTGTTTGCTATTGAGTTCTTTATATATTTTGGATATTGACCCCTTATCAGATATATGACTTGCATGTACTGTTTTCTATCATTTGGTAAGTTGCACCTTCATTTTGTTGATGGTTTCCTTTGTTGTACAGAAGCTTTTTAGTTTGATATGGTCCTTCTTGTTTATTTTTGGTGTCAAATCCAAAATATCATTACCAAGACCCATGTCAAGGAGCTTACTGCCTATGTTTTATTCTAGGAGTTTTATGGTTTCTGGTCTTACATTCAAGTCTTTAGTCCATTTTGAGTTGATTTTTGCATATAGTATAAGGGAATGGTCCAGTTTCATTCATTCATTTTGCATATGACTGTCCAGTTTTCCCAACACCATTTATTGAAAAGACTGTCCTTTCCCCATTGTATATTGGTTCCTTTGTCATAAATTGACCACATATGTGTGAGTTTATTTCTGGGCCCTCTGTACTGTTTCATTGATCCATGTGTCTGTTTTTAGGCCAATACCATACTGTTTTGTTATTGCCTTGTAATATCGTGTGAAATCAGGGAGCATGCTGCCTTTAGCTTTGTTGTTTTTTCTGAAGATTGCTTTGGCTATTTGGGTCTTTTGTGGTTCCATACAAACTTTAGGATTGTTTTATTTCTGTGAAAAATGCACTGGAATTTTGATGGGGATTGCCTCGAATGTGTAGATTGCTGTGGGTAATATGGACATTATAACAATATTCTTCCAACCCATGAGCATGGATTATCTTTCATTAATATCTTATATAGTTTTTAGTGTACAGGTCTTTCTCCTCCTTGGTTAAATTTATTCTGAGGTATTTTATTCTTTTGGATGCAATTATAAATGGGCTTTTTAAAATTTCGGATAGTTCATTATTAGTGTATTGAAATGCATCATATTTTTGCATATTGATATTGTATCCTGCAACTTTACTGATCTTGTTTACTAATTCTAGGATGTTTTTGGTGGAGTCTTTGGGGTTTTCTATATATATATATGTCATTTGCAAATAATGACAATTTTACTTCTTCCTTTCCAATATAGATGCCTTTATTTTCTTGCCTGATTGCTCTGGCTAGGACTTCCAATACTGTTGAATAAAAGTAGCCTTGTCTTGTTAATGATCTTAGAGGAAAACTTTCAGCTTTTCACCATTGATATTAGCTGTGGGCTAGTCCTATATGGCCTTTATTATGTTGAAATACATTTCTTCTATACCAACTTTATTTAGAATTTTTGTGATAAACCCTTCATTTAAAAAATATATTTTTATTGATTTCAGAGAGGAAGGGAGAGGAAGAGAGAGAAACACCAATGACGAGCGAATCATTGATTGACTGCCTCCTGCATGGCTCCCACTGGATATCAAGCCCGCAACCTGGGCATGTGCCCTTGGCCGGAATTGAACCCGGGACCCTTAAGTTCGCAGGCCAATGCTCTATCCACTAAACCAAACCGGCTAGGGCAACCCTTCATTTTGTTAATGTGCTATATCATTAATTTGAACCATCCTTGTATCCCTGAACTTTTCACCTTCTGCATTCCCTATTTTAACCTAGCAGATCTAATTATGCCCGTATTTGATCAAACCAGACACACTGAGTCATCCTAGATGCTTTCTTCCTCTCCCTCCAGTCACTTACTACTCTGCCTTCAGCATTTTTCTCAAATCTGCTCCTTTCTTTTTGTCCTCCTGGACATTACCTAGGTTTAGGCATTCATCCTAATTGGTTGGCTGCCAAAAGATCTGAAACCATATCCCATGTGTTACTTCCCTGCTGAAAACCTCTCTTGACTCTCCATTGTGCTGTGTCCCCTGCTTCCTCTCCAGGCCCATCTGCCATGGCACTCTGTGCACCTGTTGTTCCCTCAATGATTGCCGCTCTCTGCTCTGATGCTTTTCCACCTCTCCCGTCTGGGACTCACCTCTGCCCCTCCCCCACGTTTTAGGTGTTCTCCCTTCTGCCTGGAGCATGTTGCTTAGAAACCAGGGAGGTAGAGAATGGTTGTGTGTGGGTTTGAATTCCAGCTCTGCTGCTTGATAGCTTTCTGAACTGAGACACTATTCTCTAGGCCAGTGGTTGACGTTTGCCGCTCTGTTGACTGATGAGTTTGCCGACCACTGTCATATACTACCCTTTACCTCTTTGCACACAATATGCCACAATTGCCTAATCCTCACAGCTTCCAACTACACAGTAACTTTTAGTCTAGGCCAGTGGTCGGCAAACTCATTAGTCAACAGAGTGGTGGCAAACCGCGGCTCGCGAGCCGCGGTTTGCCGACCACTGCTCTAGGCCTATTTCCATATGGGTCAGGGTGGAGTGGTCAATGCTCCTTTACAGAGTTTAGTGAATGTCGTTTTCATCTTAGCTTCTCACATTACTAACTCATCCATTAGGAGTCAGCTCAATACTTATCTCCCCTACAGCTACCCTTCTCTATCCAATTCCCCCCAAAAAAACCTCTCCTTAAGGTTTTAGCAGTAATGGCTAACATTTATTGAGTGCCTAATTTGTGCCATATATTTTTCTAAGTATTAGGTGTACTGGTTAATAATAGCAGATTTTGTAATCAAAGAAAACACAATAATTTCAAGAGAAACATCAAAAGTGCTTTATTCAAAGTAATGTCCATCGCTAGCTACACATTTTCCCATCTTTCAGGTAATTTGTGGATACCGTCCCAATAGAACTTTTCTTGTTTTGAGGCAGACCATTCAGAAACCCAATCTTCCACTTCTTTGTATGTTTTGAAGTGCTGCTCAGAAAGTGCGTGTGCCATCAATTAGAATAAGTGGTAATCTGAAGGAGCAAGGTCTGGTGAATATGGCGGGTGGGTTAATACTTTCCAGGCAAGATCTTTTAACGTGTCTTTAACTGGTTTTGAAGTGTGTGATGGTGCGTCATCATGAAGCAAAATTACTTTGCCGTGTCTTCTGGCCCGTTCTGGTCGTTTTATGATCAAAGCGTGGTTCAAATTGATTATCTGTTGTTGGTAGCGATCAGTATTAACAGTTTCACCTGGTTTTAGAAGCTCATAATACACCACACCTTCCTGATCCCACCAAATGCAGAACATTGTCTTCTTCCCAAAGTGATTTGGCCTTGCAGTCGATATTTATGGTTGACCTGGATCAGTGGTCAGCAAACTCATTAGTCAACAGAATGGCAAATTGCGGCTCATGAGCCGCAGTTTGTTGACCACTGATCTGGATCAACCCATGATTTTGTGCATTTGGGATTCTCAAAATAAATCCACTTTTCATCACCAGTCACAATTTGATGCAAAAAAGCCTTCCTTTCGTGCCGTTGAAGCAACATTTTACTGATTAATTTTCGGTTTTCCATTTGTCTTTCGTTCAGTTGATGTGACACCCCTTTTCTTCCTTTAAAGTCTTTTCCATTGCTTGTAAACGATTGGAAATTATTTGCTGAGCAACGTTTAATCTTTCTGCAAGTTGTTTTTGAATTTGACACCCATCTTTATCCAATAATGCTTGTAATTGTTGGTCTTCAAACTTTTTCAGTTGACCTGGACGTTCTTTGTCTTTCACATCGAAATCATCACTTTTAAAGCATTTAAACCAGCATTCACAAGTATCTTGAGATGGAGCATGTTCACCATAAGCTTCCCAAAGTATTCAGCAGCACTTTTCTTCAAAATAATGAATTAAAACTTCCCGCAAATGCTTTTTTTGGCACGAAATTCGATATTTTTAAGTGTAAAAATATCTATGATGTTAACACCTTCAGCAAATCTGACATATGAAGTTTTGAAGCTTGTCAATACAACAAAATAGCATACATATCAAATCGCATGTATATCAACCTATGTGTAACTCCATCTATTGAAAAAAATCCGCATTATTAACCAGTACACCTGGTACATATCAAATCGCATATATATCAACATATATGTAACGCCATCTATTGAAAAAAATCTGCATTATTAACCGGTACACCTAGTATTTCACATGCATTAACTCATTTAATCTTCACAGGTACTATTTTCTAGAAGTGCAAACAGGCTGAGATAAAGGCACTTTGCTCATTTACTGCTGGTAAATGGCTGGGGGGGATCCTGAAACCAGAGTCTGGTCTGAAAATCCAGACTCTGTCTTACTATCCTGTTTAGTTCAGCCTTAAACATTTGTTGCATGAATGAATAGTTAACATGTTAGGTAACATGTAAAATGCCCAGCCTGGTGCCTGGCATGGAACAATTCAAATGTTGAATAAATGGTTCTTGTTTCCTGACAGCCTTGAGGACCTAAGGGCCCTCAAAGGGAAGTGTTTTCTTCTGGATCCCTTGTTGCCAGAGCTGCTTGTGTTTCCTGCTCAAACAGATCTGCATGAACATCCACTATACCAAGCTGGTCACCTCATCTTACAAGACAAGGTAGGGAAGGTGGGTGGGAAAGGAAAGAATGTGTCGGAGTGACCAGCTTGGAATCTGTTCACCCAGCAGTTGTGCTTTGCCCTGCCAGGCTAGCTGTCTCCCAGCCATGCTGCTGGGCCCGCCACCAGGTTCCCATGTCATTGATGCATGTGCTGCCCCCGGCAATAAGACCAGTCACTTGGCTGCTCTTCTAAAGAACCAAGGGTGAGTGCCATGGTCAGACAAAGGGAGGGAATGGGATCAGATCCTGTAAGTTGGTGAGAAATAAGGAATTCGTTTTCCCAATAGGTCTGAAGGCTGAAAGGAAGGTTTTCCTTTAAATATTTCCTTCTGGACTTAGAGCAGTTCCTGGTATAGCCCCAAACTAAGCTTCCCAGTGGGTTATAGGTGTGAGAAGTGAATTCCTTAGTCCTTGCAGGCTGTGTAAATGTTATCTTCTGCATGTCCCAACTTAATGTCCATTAGATGGTGTATAAACTCTGTTAACCTCAACTCTGGCCTTGTCTGTAGGAAGATCTTTGCCTTTGACCTGGATGCTAAGCGGTTGGCGTCTATGGCTACTCTGCTGGCCCGGGCTGGAGTCTCTTGCTGCCAGCTAGCTGAAGAGGACTTTCTGGCAGTTTCACCCTCAGACCAGCGTTATCGGCAGGTCCAGTACATTTTGCTGGATCCTTCCTGTAGTGGCTCTGGTGAGATGGGGAGAATTCATAGTCTAGGGACCAACAGATCAAGAGCAGCCTTAGAGTGGAAGTAGTAGCAGTTCATTTAGGTCTCAGGTTTATTTAGTTCTGACTCAAATTGTCTTGTGACCCTGGGCAAATGTTCTCATTTATAAAGTGGGGATTTCAGTATGAAACAAGGCAGTTTAATTAAAACACTCTTTTCCCTAGGTATGTTGACTAGACAGCTGGAGGAGCCTGGGACAGGTATACCTAGCAAGGAACGTTTGCGTGCCCTGGCAGGGTTCCAGCAGCGAGCTCTGTGCCATGCGCTCACTTTCCCCTCCCTGCAGCGCCTGGTCTACTCCACGTGTTCCCTTTGTCAAGAGGAGAATGAAGATGTGGTACAGGAGGCCCTACAGCAGAGTTCAGGAACCTTTAGGTAGTTGGCTTTCCACTAGGGTCTTGGGGAGGGAAGGGGGCTGCTCTCTTTTACCTAGAAGTCTGTGTGCTCTTCTCCACAGGTTAGCTTCTGTCCTCCCCTCCTGGCCCCACCGAGGCCTTAACATCTTTCCAGGGGCAGAACACTGTCTCCGGGCCTCCCCTGAGACCACACTCACTGGTGGCTTCTTCATTGCTGTACTTGAACGGGTAGAGGTGCCAAGGTGAGCAGGTGGCCTGCTGGGAAGATGATAGAAGATTGGGACATATCTAACTTATACTTTTCTTCTAGCTCAGTCTCACAGGCCCAAGTATCAGCACCAGAACTTAGGTCTAGCCCCAGCCCAGCTCTGAAGACAAAGAGGCGGCGGCGAAATGCAGCAGCTGCTCCTAGCACGCTACTTTGCACAAAGCAGGTGCTCAAAACTTTGACTTCTTGGGTGGAGGAAGGGATGACACTGGTTCTCCCTTTGGCTTAGCTTTGGGCCCTCAGCCCCAGGCATCAACTTAGTTTTTGAAAGGTTCTGTTCTTTTTGTTGCTATAGGAAGGAAATTGATAGTCGTTTCTCCAGCTGGGAAGACAGAGTGGATTGCCTCGTCCTTTGGGTACCTTCCCTGAGCCATGTTCTTGCTGTTGAGAGAAGTGCTATCCACAAAAATAAAAGGCAGGACATGGTCTATGATAGATCACAGTTTTGTTTTTTTATTCTTAATGACATAAGCAAGGAGAAAAATCTCACATTCATACTAAAAATTCCAACTAGACTCACAGGAATTAAGTCTTTATTTGTAATGGAAAGTCCCAGCCTCCCGTTCCTGTCCAGTGCACGTACATGTACACATACACACACACAATCACACTCAGGCCGTGCCAGGATACCCTCTTCAGGGGGTTCCTGGACCAACTGTCCTGCCTGTGGAACTGAGGTAAACTAGCTTAGAGTACTAAAACTAAGAGGGTCTACCTTACATAAGGTATAGGTAGAAGCTTGATTTCTAGGCCCGTGCCCCACCACACCCCTCCAATTCTAGTAGGTATTTGAGACTTGAGGTTCAGGCTCCCTACTCAGCTCCACAGACAGTTAAGTATTAATAGAGCTCTTCTAGGGGTGGGGAGCAGTCACTCCCCTGCCACAAAACTTTCAACCTCAGTCACAAAAGGGTGAGGGGGACTAGTTACATCTACATCACATTATTTATAAAAAAAAAAAAAAAAAAAGAATTACATTTTACATAATGTGTCCAGAAGGAGCTCTAGTCACCCCAGAAAAGCTGCCTGGGACAGCACTAGAGCCTCTTCTTCACACAGGCATAACTTAACTATACAGCTAATTCCTAATCAACAGCATTTATACTTAACCACCTCAATGAACCAAGCTTGAAGGAATTTAAAAGGCAATTTAGCTTAAATACAAAAATAAATTTTTATTTTGTTAAAAAATGTTTAAATATTTTTTCTTTTAATTTAGACACACGCATTCATACTTCTCCCAAAGAGGATGGGCATGGCAGCAAGGCTCTTAGGCCTGGGGTATGTGGCTTTGAAACAAAAGAAGGGTTAAGGGGAGAGGGGGTGTCGACTAAGAATTTGAAAGTGTGGTTCATTAATTTAGGTTTTCTAACATATACTAGGGGTATTCTAGCCTCCTGTGAGGTGAGGTCAGGTAGGAGAGAGAAACAGCAGAGGGAAGAGAAGAGGTCTTTGCTTCCCCTTGACCCTATCCTCCTGGGCTGCCAGCCCTTAAAGTCAAAACACCATTTGAAAATCCAGGAGTTGGCACTTGTAGCCATAAAGTGGTGCTACTTTCCACATTCAATTAGCTAAGTCCCAGAAACTTGAAACAGATAAGTCCGGCACTACCAACATGCCGCCACTCATACAATTCAATTCTTCCTCCAAACTCGATTCAAAGAGAAATAGACATGAGCATCAGACAAAGTAACACACGACAAGGCTTTAAACATACAATGCCAGAGAGGCAGACGTGCCCAATGAGGCCAGCAGGAATAGTGGGTGAGGAGGCAGCTGAAAGCAGTGCTGGGCATCCTGTCTGCTCTAAGAGCTTTCCTCCCTGGAGTGAGGGATCACCCCTGGATCTGCCAGGCTAACAGTCTTGAGCCACCAAGCTTTTAGGGGCCAAACTGGCAGATAGGATTGGGGACAAAACACTGACTCAGACTTGGCAAGAGGAAGTGAAATAGCAGGAGCAGCATCCACTGGGATCTTCAAGGCAAAGCTTGATTCAAGATCATTTAAAAAGCCAGTTGAGGGACAAAGCAAGAAATGGGAAAACAGTCCCCTAAAGGGACCAGAGAACCACTTTTTATAGCCAAGCCAAGCAAGGTGAAGCTTTAGGGATAATTTCCCCCAATCCCATCCAATGCATACGAGGGGGGGGCAGGGAGGGGGGGGAAAGGGAAGGGGGGTGGTTGGGGGGGGACAGGGCTCTACCTACTACCCTCCAGCAAAGATGGCTCTCTGGGGAAAAGGTGGGAAGGAAGGCTGCCTGACTAAGCTTATATACTAAACAAGTGAGGGAAGTAAGTGGACAGTATGTACAGATGTTTCTTTAGTTCTCTCCAGCCTCACCAGTGGAACTGTTCAAGTAAAGGTATCAGGCTTCTGCCCTGCCACATCCTGCCTCCCCCTCCACCAAAAGGCCTGAGGCTTCTGCTTCCTCTAAGAGAGGGAAATGGCCTCCAGGGCTGCTACTACCTCCCGGGTGGCTGAAGCCAGGTTTGCTTTATGGAACTAGAAGGGTTAGAGGCTCTTCCTAGCAGGTACCAAGGTCCAGATTTGGGCAAGGGATGGGGGGAATAGAGGCAAGGGACAAACGCTATTTCTTGCGGGTGTGCTGCCTTCGGGCCTGCAGTCGCTGTCGAGCCCCTGGGGTCTTGGATCCTGCACCAATGGAAAATGAAGGGGCCGCCGATCCTGGAAAGATTCAACAAAATCTCATCAGGGCAGCTGCTACCTGAAAGCATTTCTTTGGTTGCCCCAATCTCTGGAAAGTTAGGCCAACAGGACTTTGGCTGCTTGAAGAGGGGGGGCTTCCCAAACTATCAATTGCGTTGGGAGAGGGACCTATTGAAAAGGCAAAACCCCGGAATCACAGATAGTCTGGGAGAGGCCTCGGACGACAATTTTACCCGGCTTTCCAGTGATCCAGGAAATTCAGGCCAAAAAGGCTCCTCTGCTGTCTGCCGCCAACTCCAAACCTTGGTTGTGCTGGACTCTCAATCTGGCCACATCTTTCTCATGCTTTCAGCCTGACTTTCCGGAGAAGGCCTCAGAGAGTCAGGAAGCTCCCAGCCCACCCCACCCTACTCCCTCTTCAGAGAATAAGCAGGCCATGCTGGCAACAGAGAGACTTGCCAAGCTTACCGAAAGGTCCGACTCCAACAAAGCCTTGGGTGGGTGTTGAGGATGCCCCAAAGGAGAGGCTGCTTCCTGATGTGCCCACTCCAGGGGCAGGTGTGTTCTGACCAAAGGTGGGTGTGGAGGTGCCTAGAATGAAGAGAGCAGAGAACTGTAGAGACTAGGCCATTGAGCAGAGGTTATCAAAGCAGCTGGTAATGAACCTGGCAGAGATCTCTCTGTATGGGCATCTCCCACATGCCATCTTAGCTCTGAACCACTATCAGGACTAATCATGTTATTCCTCTTCTCCCTGTTAAACAGGTTGGGTTTTACCAGTTACACCCTCCCCTCCAGAAACCAGAGCCTTTCACCAAACTCACCACCATTCCGATCCACCCTGTAGGTCACCTAATCTGCCCATGGGATCAGTCATCAGCAAACTCCCTTGCCCTCCCTCACTGAATCCTGTTTCTCAGTAGTGATTCTGCTTTCTCTACAGCCCCTCAGGGAAGGCTGCGTTCTCTCACATGTACTTGTCTCAGCCCGATGTGGTATAAATCTTTCTTGATCCCTGAGGCCCAGACCTTGCTACCCCAATGTATTCCGCTATCCAACCTGCACCACCTACACCTATCATCACCAGGAACTGTTCTAGCTCCCATAGCTTAACTGCAACTACTGCACTCTTTCTTCCAGCTCACTGTTTCTAGTAGTCCTGCATTTCCTTAATCTCATCAACCTCCAAGCTCACTGCCCCTCCTGCTATATTTGCTTGAGTTTAAACAGGTTGGGTTTTACCAGCTACCTACTTATTTTAGATCTATACTTCAATGACAGAATGTTGCTGGGGAAAAAGAGTGCTAACTGGTCTCACTTTAAATTCATAACCACAATTTTCCAGCCCTCAAATTGCATGGCAGTTAGTTCTATTATACTTTCTCATTACCTTCCTTTCCACTCTCCAAAATGACTATTTTAAGAGGCTCTCCTCTGTACAATTTCACCGTAATCTGCTCCCCAAGATCTCTCATTTAATGAAGAAAACAAACTATTAGGATCAAAACTTCTAATTCATCTTTCATATGGCAAGTAAGATCACTTCATTTTTCTGCTTGAAATTCTACAATAATTTCCCTTAGTACTTAAAATCCAAACATTTAAACCCTGGCCATGGATGAACTTCAATTCTGCCTACCTCTCAACTTCTTTTCATACTATTTACACTTTTAAACTTCTAGCCACACCTTGCTTTTATCTGTTCATACCAAGCTTATTTCTGCCTTTGGGCCTTTGCACTATCTCCTGTGCCTGCAAAGCTCTTATACACACCTATCCACCTGCACTTGCAACCACTTTCTGTCACAAATATAGTCTTGGCTTAAATTTATTTTCTCAGAAAGACCTTCCTTGATTACCTAATTAGCTCCGCTACAGTCGGTAATTACATGTTTTATCAAGACATTGTTATCTGACATATTTATATATTTAAGCCTGTCTCTTCACAGCCATATTATGTAAAGCTCCATAAGAGTGGAGACTATGCTGGCACTTAAAACAGTGCCTGGCACAGCAGACCAAATCGAATCCTAGTCTCACCTCCAAACACAGGCTTGCTCTCAGGCGTGCTGGCCACATTGAAGGCAAAGGGTGTGCTCTGGCTGGGTGCGCCCAATGTGTTCTGATTCAAGCCTCCCCCAAAGGGGGCTGTGTTGCCAGTGGTCCCACTCTGTCCTCCTCCAAAGTTGAACGCTCCAGAGGTAGAGCTTGTGCCTGGGGTAGCCACATTGATCCCAAAACCCCCACTGCCAGCTGGGGCTGCCGAGCCCCCAAATGTGAAGGGCGATGGTGCTGTGCTGCCAAACACTGAACTACTGGTCCCGCTGCTGGTAGTCTGGGTTGTAGCTCCAAAGCCAGAAGTGGTGGCTGCACCAAAGGAGAAGGCAGCTGTGGTGCTGCCAAAGGCTGGCTGGGTGCTGGCAGGGGTGCCAAAGGCAGAGGCTGTGGGTTTCAAACCACCAAAAGCTGACTGTGCAGTGTTGCCAAAGGCTGGCTGGGTTGGGGTTGGTGCTGGAGTTGCAGTTGGGGCTGGGGCTGCCGAGTTTCCAAAAGTGAAAGAGTTGCCAAAGCTAGGGGCAAGGGTTGGCTTGGTAGCTCCCTGTTGCTGCCCATCAGTGGCCCCAAAAGGCTGGGGGTTGGCTCCCGGATATGATGGGAGAGGGGCCTTGGTGCTTGAGCCAAAGGGAATGTTGAATGTTGGGGTGGTAGAGCTACTGAATGTCAGGGTAGGCTGGCTGGTGGTGACCGGGGCTGAAGTTGTAAGGGTGCTGCCAAAACCACTAAAGCCAGTGGTGCTGCTGCTGGTGGCTGCCTGCACGGCACTGGGTAGGGACTGGCCAAAGGTGGTGGTGGTGGTCGTTGTTGTTGAAGTAGGAATGGAAGAAAGCTTGCCAAATTGAAATATGGAGCCTATGGCTGGGGTAAAGCTGGCACCAGAGGCAGGGGGATTCCCAAAGAGGAAAGGCTGGGAGGTGGAAGTGGTGGTGCTAGTCATGCTGTTCATGGTGCTGGTCACATTGCTCACACCAAAGCCAAAAGTAGGCTTCGAAGCTGAGTCTGCAGAGGTGCTGGCTGTGGTCGCAGAAGCCACTGTTGAGGTGGCACTGGCCTGGCCAGTGAAGAGAGGGGCGTTTGTGGTTGTGGCTGTAGTAGTTGTCTGATTGAAGGAGAAGGGAGTTGACAAGGACACAGATGTAGGTGGCCCCATGTTGCCAAAAACAGGTTTGAAAGTGATGGGTGAGGTGCTGGTAGTTGTGGGAAGGGCAGAGCTAAAAGATGCTGTGGTTGTGACCTTGGAAGGGCTACATGGCAAGGGGCCCTCGTTCTCACTTTTAGGTGGGGCCTCAAAAATGGGCTTGAACATGGGAGATGCTAAAGACACAGCAGGAGCTGCAGAGGCAGAAGGGTTAGCAGGGGGAGTGCTCAGCATTCCAAACAGAAGACTTGGCTTGGGGTTGGGGGCTGGGGAAGACAGGGCCTGGGATGGGGCAGATGTCTCAGCCTGAGGTGACTTGGTGGTGTCAGTGACTGGTATGGAAGTAGGGGACAGCCCCAAGAAAGATACTGTGGGTTTAGAGTCTGAGGAGGTGCCTGGAAGGGGCGTTGACTGTGAAGAGCCAAGAGGACCCAGAAGGCTGGGTGTCTTCGGAGGCGAATGGGCCACAGGAGTTGCCAGTCCAGCTGAATCATCTGGGGAGAAGAGTAGAGAAAGTGAATTCTGAGTATCTCAAACATGATGATAGTCAATGCTTTTGTATCCTCCCTGTGCCCAGCACAGTGCTGGGGATTTAAGGGTCAGTCAAAAAATATGACTAAATCTATACCACCGGCCCTTAAAGTATTCATTACTTAAAAATCAAGGAAGTGTTCGTTATTGCCACTCTTCATAGGTCATAAGGAATATAGAAGGGGATAAAACTTGGCCTAGTTGGGTTCAATGTGTGGAAACTTAGTCCAGTTAATAACCTAGATACACCTCACTCACCTAATGAAGATTTACTATACTTGACTACCAAATGCTAAGTGCAGAGCATATAACAATGAATGAGATAGTCTCTGCCCCTGAGCTCTGGGACAGGCTGAGAGCTAACATATACTACTACTGCATGATAAAGTGAAATAACAGGAATGTGTACATATGAAGTGCTATGAAAGCAGGGGGCTGGAACAATCAACAGACCCTTGGAAACCTAGCGGGAAAAATAGTTCATATTATCTTGTGCCTTTGGTCTAATAAGCACGTGACAAGACATCTCGACCATGTAATCACATTTACACTTCAGCGCTACCTCATGAGGTAAGCATTATTCTCATTTTACTGGTGACAGCAAGGCTCAGAGCAGCTAAGGAAGTAGGCTTCAAATCAAGAGCCATTTGACTAACAAAACTAAGCTTAAATGTTACAGTTCCCCTTCCCTAAAATTTCCTGATTACAGAATCCTGAAGCTCTTAAGCTTGCACCAGCTCAGGTCTGGTCAGCCAGAATAAGTTCAATCCTTATAATTTCCATTGACTGACAGGCATAATGCTTTTACTTCAACCTCAACAAAGATTGATGTCATATGCTCTAAGGGGAAGCTCTCTCACTCACCTGGGAAGGATGTTAGGCCCGGGGAATCCTGCATCTTCTTCAAGCTCTCCAACAGTGCATTAGTGCTTGGGACTGGGAGAGAGGTTGGGGAGGGAGAAGTCCCAGCAGTAGGCAGGGTAAAAGTAAAAGGCTGAGTGGTAGGTGGGTTCTCAGTGACTGAGCTCGAGGCAGCATCTAAGGAAGAAAAAGATTCAGTTGTCCTCCCTGGTTTGGGAATTCTTTCCAGTGGCATATTGCAGAGCAGTGTCTCAGTATAACTCATTTAGAAATGCTTCCCCTCAACCTCAGTGCTCACTTTCTCCAGATTCTACTGAGGACCCACATGGATTTCTCAGAAGGGATAGACCATAAAGACCCCAAATCCTCCCCAGGATGTGAAACATCTTTATTCCTTACCAGTCTTATCTTCCAAGACCTTGTTAAACCATCGTAATGAAGCTTTCTTTTCCAAGTCTAGGTCCTCAGCAGTAATTGAATAACCAAGCTGGGGCGGTGGAGGCTACCCAATAGAAAAAGGAGAAGTCAAGTCAATCATAAGAAACTGGGAGAAACCTGTAGTTAGCCTTCCTAAGACTTAGAAGAACTAAGAAAGTGGGCAGGGGTAAATGGACAAGACCATACCAAGGTCAGCTGGTCCCCTCGCCTGGAGGGCAGCAGCTGAATCTTCCGTTTACGCTGCCCAGAGCTGCCAGGTGTGGATGGGGAATTCCTCAAATTCTGTTTCTTCCATGTGGTTGTATCTACAACTAAAGAAATAGTATTATTTTCTACCAGAAATGAATAGGTGTATTTATACGCTCTGGTTTGTAACACTGAATTTTCACTGGATATCTCTGAAAGATTTCATCTTCCATAGTCTGGGCTCGTGGATAGTGTTTATAAGATTACTTCTAATAGTCAGGAGGCTGTACAGAGAGACTTACTCCAGATGTATGCATACAACTGCTGGGCAATAATTCCTGGATTGCTCACAGATACCTCAACCTAAGCTTATCCCCATCCCAGTTACCCTGGGTTATACTGCCTTTGTTTATCACCTTCCTCTCTTACCAGACTACAAACCTCTGAAGTACAGGAACTTCTGTCTCTGTATATACCAGGCCCTCTATACAGCAATGCTGAAAGTGTGATTTGAATAGGTACTAGTCTATACATCCTCCATAAACACTTCTATCACTACAAGCCACTCTTGCCTGTTTATTAACTTACCCCTTTCTCCCTGGGATTCCTTGTCGGTTACTAATGGAGTTGAAGGACTAGAATGATGGGAAAGTTCCTCTTCTCTGTAGGAGAAAACCACAAAATTAAGTTTAGAAAGACTTCCTGACAATAAATACTGAATAACATATCCTCCCAACTGGCCAAAGTCTAGAAAAACCATGATTTGAGATCTTAGTATGCCAGGACCAAAAAAAAAAAGTCAAAATTCCCACAAAAATGAAGGGAGGTAGTTAATGGAAACGATGGAGAAACCACTGTCTTAAAACAAGCACAAATCAATTATCTTCAAAACCTTCGTTACAACCTCCCACGTTACTGAATGTTCTAGGCACAGATATAATCCCTAAGAAAGTGGCATTCTAGTCGACTGTAGGTAGGCCGGGAGGGTCAGCTGCAGTCAAGAACATGAAGATTACTGCCCACTGACATTATTCACTCTGCTCACTCTATTCTACTTTTACACCTGGTCATTCGTAGAGCAGAAGAGAACCAGAGGCCCCTACACTTAATGCATAAAGAACTGTAAGAATAAGAGCAATTCTGCTTGGTACTTACCTGTCCTTCTAGATGTTAATTTATTTGATTCTCTAAGTCAGAGAGCCTAGCCCTAACTGGTTTGGCTCAGTGGATAGAGCGTCGGCCTGCAGACTGAAGGGTCCCAGGTTCGACGCCGATCAAGGGCATGTACCTTGGTTGTGGGCACACCCCCAATAGGGGGCATGCAGGAGGCAGCTGATCGATGTTTCTAACTATCCCTCTTCCTTCCTCTCTGTAAATCAGAGAGCCTTAAGAGCCAAGTAAATTTCCCTCATTTCCTGACCAATAATCCACACAGCAAATAAGTGATTACCTGATTTTCTTTGCTGGCCTCTCTGGTGTCTGGGAGCGGGATGAGGCTGGGCTGGAAAAGGGTGATGAACTTGGACCACTTCTCTTCCATAGCTAAAAGTCAAATAAAAGTAACATTACTGACATTAGACATTAGGTGATACCTCAACATTCAACCTTTAATATAATTTTGTGGTTCTATTCATACTGCATATAAATCCCCTTTGTAAGTGACTAAAAAATATTTCTTGGTGAAGGAAGGCTCCTGAAAAGAAAGTCAGTTGCCAATATTAACTCTGGATAAAAAAGTCTGAAAAGTAATGGAATGCTAATAAGTGTACAAAGAATCAATGTACTTTTTGCATATATTAAAAAGGAACATTACATTCAATAATGACTTAGAGTTATGATGCATAAATTTACTCTGTATTGTCTATAGAAATGATCAGAGTACATTAAGAAACTGTTCTGGTGAAGAGAAGCCCATAAACTTAGTTTTCCTTCATTAAATTTTCAGCTTTATTAACTTTTTAAAAATATGCTGTCATGACATTTATGACTTTTACAACACCTATGGTACTTATTATTATATGATAATTATCTATACATCTGTCTCTTCTGCCAGGCAGAGTCCCTTGGCAGCAAAGATAGTCTGTGTTTTTTATCCTCACCAGAGGATATTTGCCCATTGATTTTTAGAGAGAGTGGAAGAGAGAGGGAAAGACAGAGGGAAATATTGATGTGCAAGAAAAACATCGAATGGTTGCCTCCTGCATGCGCCCGATCAGGGCCTGGGCCGGGGAGGAACCTGCAACCAAGGTAAATACCCTTGGTTTAATTCCCTTGGTCTGTAGGCCGATGCTCTATCCACTGAGCGAAACCAGCTAGGGCAAAGATGGTCTGTTTTCATCTCCACCTCCTTCAAAGGGGGTTAGCAACAAAGTAACTGACAGAGCAAGCACTCTGCAAATAAGTCTTTAGCCTAACACCTTGGTCGGCAAACTGCGGCTCGCGAACCACATGCGGCTCTTTGGCCCCTTGAGTGTGGCTCTCCCACAAAATACCACGGCCTGGGCGAGTCTATTTTGAAGAAGTAGCGTTAGAAGAAGTTTAAGTTTAAAAAATTTGGCTCTCAAAAGAAATTTCAATCGTTGATATTTGTTGTACTGTTGATATTTGGCTTTGTTGACTAATGAGTTTGCCGACCACAAGCCTAACACAAAGGTACTAAACTATCACATTTTCCTACTGGGAAGCTCCTAGTGATTTCTTACTCTGTAACAGTTACATGATATAAGCACAAAAAGGAAGAAAACAGTGCTTAAAAGTTAAAAAGAACAAAGGAAGGATTTAAAAATCAAAGACAGGTGATAAAACAGAAGAAGAGTTCCATAAACTAGTAATATCAGAAAACCCAAGGCTCAGAATTAAGATTTAGAAACATGCTGAAATAAATAACATTTAAAAAATATGTTATTCTCAGATATAGAACAAGAAAGGCTGGTCATTTGGGATAAATAAATCAATCGTGGGCCTCACACCTTGCATTTTTAATAAAGTGCCAATGGTGATTCGTATGTTTTGCCAGGGTAAAAACATATCTCTACTTCATAAACTGTACATACACACATAATCCTAATGCAATAGCAATTTACATATAAAAAGTGTAACAAACAAAAGAATTGTAAAAACATTGATGAGTTGTTAAATAACATGGGGTAGAAAAAGACTTTTTATGCCAGAAACAAAATAAAGAAAACTGACAGAATGTTACATAAAAACTAAGAACCTCTCCACATAAAAATATTGCCATATGGAAGGAAGCTTTACTATATGTATATCTTTTGTACCATTTGTATTTTCAATGATACTAATGTTTCCATAATCTAGAAATAAAATGTATATGGGCAGGAAACAAACAAACAAAAAACAAAAGTATAAACTAAAAGGCAAGTATTTTCAATTAAAGTGATGAATCCTCAACATGTCAAAACTAAAAATTTGCACCTTCATATAAATATAATGAACATATAAAATAATAAGTGGCCTAAAGATATAACAAAGCAAGTCACAAAAAGAGACAGTCAATCTATGTATGATGGCAGTCAATTTAGTTCTGCTGTACAACTTAATCTTCATTTACCAATTTCCTACTTTTTTAGATTTTACAAATAATGGAAAGATAAGACCATTTCCATCAAGAAATTTATGATTTGGGAAAGAGTGCATAAAATGACTATAATAGTCTCTAAGAAGGTGACATTTGAGATGGTCTGCAATTTGATAAAACATACTTATCATTCCAGATGGAGAAAAGAACAAGGGAAGGAAGCAGGAAAATATTAAGTGCTCTTAGGAGATAATAAATGTTCTGGCTTGGCTTAAATATAGGGTATAAATAAAGAAATAATAAAAGACAGGATCACAGAAGATAGGGATATGAAGTTTTTTTTTTTTTTTCAGCTGTGACTCCAGACAGGATCCAAAGAGGAGTTTTACCATCTCTTCTCTGGGTTTTATGGAGACTTGCTTTATTTACCCTTCTGTGTTAGCCTCTTAAGGCACTGAGTCAACCTTAAAAGGGCACAGAAAGGGCGGGGATATGAAGTTTTGAATGCCCCCTTTGAAAAATGACAAGCCTTGTAAGACACACGAAGTATCAATGCCATGCACAAAGTGGTAGAACAGTTACTTTCTATAATTGGTGCTGCCTACATTTGTAATAACCCTATATAATAAAAAGCTAATATGCAAATTGACCAAACGGCACAATGACCAGTTGCTATGATGCGTACTGACCACCAGGGGGCAGACACTAACGCAGAAGCTGCCCCCTGGTGGTCAGTGTGCTTCCACAGGGGGAGCGACTCTCAGCCAGAAGCCGGGCTCATGGCTGGTGAGCGCAACAGCAGCAGTGCTAAGGACCCCTCGGGGGATGTCCGACTGCTGGCTTAGCCGGACTGTGAGAGGGCGCAGGCCAGGTTGAGGAACCTGCCCCCCAAGTGCATGAATGTCATGCACCAGGCCTCTAGTTTTATAATATCAAAGCTACAACCTCTAGTTTGGGTAGCTGTAGATTTCGGTATTTATTAGTGCTCCCAGGGGTGGGGGGTGGAATGGGAGGAAAAGAGGGTCCTACTGTAAGGTGACAGGAGATTTGACTTTGGGTGGTGAGCACACAGTACACTATACAGATCTTTTAACATAGAAACCCACACATGAAGCTTATATGTTCATGTTGACCAATGTCACCCCAATCAACTTAAAAAACAAACAAAACAAAAACTTATAAAAGCATATTAGAAAAGAGAAAGGCTGAAAAACAACAACAACCCAGTGATCTAAGACTCTATATTCAAAATTCAGAAGCCCTAGCCCTAACCAGTTTGGCTCAGTGGATAGAGCGTCGGCCTGCAGACTCAAGGGTCCCAGGTTCGATTTCGGTCAAGGGCATGTACCTTGGTTGCAGGTACATACCCAGTGGGGGTGTGTGCAGGAGGCAGCTGATTGATGTTTCTCTCTCATTGATGTTTCTAACTCTCTATCCCTCTCCCTTCCTCTCTGTAAAAAATCAATAAATTAAAAAAAAAAACACACTAGCAGATCAAACACAAAGAAAGAAGGAAATAATATGTATAAGAGCATAACTTAAAGAAACAAAAAAACAGATAATAGAGTGGCCCCTAAAATTGGTTCTTTGTCTATATAACCTTGGAGAAGATATTTCCTTAGTCAAATATCTATACTATCACACCAAATTATAATGATTACTGGGGATATTTACTATTTCATATTTTTATAGAGAGGAAGGGAGAGGGAGAGAGAGAGAAACATTGTTGATGAGAGAGAATCATGATGGGCTGCCTCCTACATGCCCCACACTGGGGATTGCACCCACAACCTAGGCATGTGTCCTGACCTGGAACTGAACTGTGACCTCCTGGTTCATAGGTCAATGCTCAACCATTGAGCCACGCCAGCCAGGCCACATTTCTTTCAAAGAGAAGCTTCAACATATAACTTTCACATTACTTTATCCCCTTCCTAAGATCTACTTCTGAGAGCTTACCATATATTCCAATATCACAAAACAACAGGTAACTACTTACAACAGAACACCTACTAAGAGCTATTGGTGTCAGTGAGTGTGGATCCACCAGGAGTAAGGGTGCTTTAAAACACAATCTGACTATGTTTTAAGCAATGGCTATGTTGTTTTAGACCAAATTGACAAGCAGAAAATGCTGAAGAAAATGTGAAATACATCTGTATGAAGGTATGGCAGTATGAAGAGCTCTCAAGGCAGTGAGACATTGTAGGGACAAGACAGAGGAGCCAAGAGGTGAGACCCGCACTTAGGCCTATATTTTCCCTCCTGGTGACTGCCAATTTCAAAAGTAAAAGCTGCCGCTGAGAAGCTGAGAAAAGCTTCTGGCAGCCCCTCAGGCCTGGAAAGACAAAAACTGGAATTCAGGGCTTTCCAACATAGAGGGTCCCTAATAAACACCTCAGGCTTTGGTTGGTATCCCAAAGGCTACATGCTTGGGTATAGGGCAAATTAGGAAAAAACAAGCCCTCATAAGAACTGACAACCAACTCAGAATCATGTTAATTCCAACTGGAAAGAGGTCATTGGCCTCTATTCTAGCCACTTGCTAGAGGCAAAAATAAAACCTCTCTGAAGGAAGATACCATCATTCAGAGCTTCAAGTCACAGTTACCTCCCAGGGGTTGGAGGTAGGATGGGGGAGAAAGGAGGTCAGGAGATTTGACTCTGGGTGATGGGCACACAGTACACTACATAGATCTTTTAACATAGAAACCCATACATGAAGCTTATATGTTCATGTTGACCAATGTCACCCCAAATCAACTTAAAAAACAAATAAAACAAAAACTTATAAAAGCATATTAGAAAAGAGAAAAGGCTGAAAAACAACAACTCAGTGATCTAAGAATCTATGTACAAAATTCAGAAAGAAACCCTAGCAGATCAAACACAAAGAAAGAAGGAAATAATAAAAGTGTAATATGCTAATTAGACAGGATGAAGCCGGGGCTGCGAGGGAAGCCCGGGTCCTGGGTGCCAGAGGGAAGCTGTTGCCAGCAGCCAGGGGAAGGAAGGCCTACTCTTGCACAAATTTCATGCACTGGGCCTCTAGTAAGAGCATAAGTTAAAGAAACAGAAAAACAGGTAAGAGAGTGGCTCCTAAAATTGGTTCTTTGTCTCTATAACCTTAGAGAAGAAAGTTCCTTAATCCAATAAAGACTATCTATAGAAAATCTGTATCAAATGTCATACGTAACATGAAACATGGAAAGTGCATCCTCTGAAATTAGGAAAAACGAGAACAGGATGTTTGCTCTCACTTCTGTTCAATATTATACTGGAGGTGTTAGCCAAGTCCAGTAAGGCATAAACAATGTAAGGCTTGGGGGAAAAGGGGGGGGGGGGGGCTGTCATCATTATAGAGAACATGATTTACAAAAAAAAAATCCTAAAGACTATATAAACAAACATTCAGAATTAAGCAAATTTTCTGAATTAAAATGTGTGTCCTGACCAATTGCCTCAATTCCCAGTCAGGTCACATACCTGGATTGTGGGTTCGAACCCCAGTAGGGACACATATGGGAAACAGCCAATTAATGTTTCTTTCTCTCTTTTCCTTCCTCTCTCTAAAAACATCATTAAAACATATCCTCTGATGAGGATTAAAAAAACAAACAAAAAACCAGTTGTTTTCTATACTAGTACATCCACAACAATTAAATTTTTAACATACTCTTTATAACAGCATCAAAAACCTATACCTAGGAATAAATTTAATAAAGATGTATAAAACCACTACACTGAGAAGTTAAAGATGATGTAAATAAATGAAGGATACACCAAGTTCATGGATTAAAAGATTCAATAATGTAAAAATGTCAAATCCCTCCAAAATAACTCATAGATTAAAGGCAATGCCAATCAATATCTCAGCAAGTATTTTATTTTTTGGTGGAAATTGACAAGTTGATTTTAAAATTATACAGAAATGCAAAGGGCCAAGATCTGAAATAATTCTGAAGAAGCATGAGAGAGATGAGAAAGTTGGATGACTTATTCTACTAGATATCAAAACTTAGACTGGATAGTACAGACTGGGAAAAAGACAGGCACAGAGTAGAAAAATAGACCAATGGAACAGAACAGAATCTAGAAATGGATCAACATATATATGGACACAAATTATGACAAAGGTGATTTTGCTGAGTAATAGGAAAGGATGGTTCTTCCAATAAATTTTGCAAGTCAAATGGATATTTATATGGAAAAACACTAATGCCTAGCTTACACTGTACACAAAATCAATTTCAGATGGATCATAGATAAAAATGTGAAATGAAAAACAATAAAGCTCCTAGAAGGTAGCATGAGAGAATATCATCACAACTTTAGGTAGGCAAAAATACCTAAACAGTACATAAAATATACTAACTATAAGTGAGAAGATTATAAGAAAGTGAATGATGAGTCAGAATAGGACACTCATTTGTTGAAACACATATAATTCACAGAGAGCTTGTATCTAGAATATATAAAGAACTTGTTACATAAATAAGAAAAAAAACAACCTAAAGAGCCAAGAAACTAGAATAGGCACTTCATAAAAAAGGATATACAAATGGCCAATGAACAGTTCATACATCTATCTCATTAGTAACCAGGGAAACAAAATTAACCAAAATGAAAAACGACTTCACACCCACCAGAATGAGTAACTAAAGAGCAACACCAAATGGTAGTGAGGATGTGTAACTATAGGAACAAAATCCCATACTGCACTGGTAGAAGTATCAACTGAACCCTAGCCGATATGGCTCAGTGGCTAGAGCGTCGGCCTGCAGACTGAAGGGTCCCGATATCGATTCTGGTCGAGGGCACATGCCTGGGTGGCAGGTTCAAACCCCAGTAGGGAGCGGTGCAAGAGGCAGCCAATCAATGATTCTCTCTCATCACTGATGTTTTCATCTCTCTCCCTCTCCCTTCCTCTCTGAAATCAATAAAAATATACATATATATGAAAAAAGAAGTATCAACTGAAATATCACTTTAAAAACTGTTCAACATCTATTAAAACTGAACATACACATACTTTATATATGTGTACCAAAAGACTTATACAATAATGTCCCCAGCAGCATTATTATAGTTCCAAACTGAAAACCCAAATGTCCAATGGTAGAATGACTAAATTAATTGTGGTATCTTCATATAATGGAACCGTACACAGCAATGAAAACAAAAGACCTACTGCTACATGTAACATAGATGAATCTCACAAGTCAAATATAAACACAAAAAAAGCATATTCTATGTTTCCTTTATATGAAGTTCAAAACCAGAAAGAAAAAAAAGAGTACTAATATTCAGGAAGGAGGGAAGGAGAAGTAATTGGGAGTAGGTTTGAGAGGGGCTTCTGGGTATAGGAAATTATTACTTGACATGGATGGTGGCTACATGGAGCTGTATGTATTTATTTTTCTGCACATTATCTACACCAATAAAAGAGAAATATGCAAACTGACCATACCTCTGCAACACCCACCAGCCAATCAGGATGTGCATGCAAATTAACACAACAAAAATGTCAGGTTAATTTGCATACACAGGCACAGAGCGAAGACTGAAGGCTCTGGCCCAAGCGAAGACTGAAGACGACTGTAGACTGAAGACTGAAGAGGCTTGGCTTCTCCACTGCGGCCAGAGCGGAGAAGTCTAGCCTCGAGGCTTGGCTTTTCCGCTGCGGCCAGAGCGGAGTCCTGGGTCCCGGGTGCCGGAGGAAAACCGGTGCCGGCAGCCTGGGGAAGGAAGGCCTATTGCACGAATCTTCGTGCAACAGGCCTCTAGTCTATAATAATAAAAGCATAATATGCTAATTAGACCGGACGTTACTTCCAGATGAAGCCAGGGCTGCAAGGGAAACCCAGGTCCTGGGTGCCAGAGGGATGCCAGTGCCGGCAGCCAGGGGAAGGAAGGCCTACTCTTGCACGAATTTCATGCATCGGGCCTCTAAGTACTCTAATAAAAAAAGCCATTAAAAAAGTGAGAGTTTACATAATATATAATTTTAAAAGATGCAAAGAGGCATATATGCCATGATCCCATTTGTGTAAAACAGTCCCAAAATTCTGTGTATTATCTGTGTTTACACACACAGTAGGAATGTTAATAATAGGTATGGGGATGAGAAGAAGACTGGAAGAACCAGGACCGGGGAATTTTACTTTTTATTTAACATTTATCTACACCTAAAACATTTTTTAAAATCAGTAAAGATAATACTTGTAGAACATGTTACAAATTCCAATAGAATATACAGTTAAAAGGAAGTTTCCCTCTTATCTCAATAAGTTATTATCTGTTTCTAAAATATCCTGTCAGAATTATTCTGTGCATATTAAAAGTTTAAAGAAACAGCAGCACAAATGATAAGAGTTCTGCACCTTGTTAATCCTCACCCAGGAATATTTTTTCCATTGATTTTTAGAGAGAGTAGAAGGGAAGGGGAGACACACAGAGAGAGAAACATCAATGTGAGAGAGACATATTAGTTGCCTCCCGTATGTGCCCCAGGAACCGGGCCCAGGATTGAGCTTGCAACCAAGGTACATGCCCTTGACTGAAAAAGAACCTGCAACCCTTCAGTCCACGGGCCTGTGCTCTAACCATTGAGCAAAATTGGCTAGGGCTGCACCTTGCTTTTTTTTTTTTTTTTAAGGAGATAGGCTTTCTTTTTTTTCTTTAACATATTTTTATTGGTTTCAGAGAGGAAGGGAGAGGGAGAGAGAAACATCAATGATGAGAGAGAATCATTGATTGGCTGCCTCCTGCATGCCCCCTATTGGGGATGGAGCCCATAACCCGGCATGTGCCCCTGGCCGGAATTGAACCCAGGACTCTTTAATCCATAGGCCAACGCTCCATCCACTGAGCCAAACCAGCCAGGGCAACACCTTGCTTTTTTAAAATATATTTTTGAGATCATTCACATCAGTCTTTATTAAACTGCCTTATTCTTTTTAATAGTTGCATAGTATTTAAAAGCATGGAAAAACTGTACATTACAATCAGCCCCTTGAAAAGGTATATACACATTGTTTCTAAGCTTCTGGTATTAAGATAATGCTAAAATCAACATCTTTGTATATGTCTTTGAGTAGGATTAATTCCTCAAAGTAAACCTGCTGGATCTAAGGGCATGCACATCTCTTATAATGATAATTACTACCACACTACCCACTAGAGAACTGTACCAATTGACACTCCCACCAGCAATGTGTGAGAAGCCTATTTTCATACTTTTACAGTTTCTATTTCATATTTAAATCTTTAGTTCATTTGGAATATATTTCTCTAACATATGAAAAGTCGCACACTTACTCGTAAGAAACATAAAAACTATTCCTCACCTATCAAAAAGAAAAACAGAAATTGCTAAAAGATACTAAACAAATGAACCTTACTACAGTTTAAACTTGAATAACAGCCTTACTACAGTTTGAACTGTGCAGATCTACTTATATATGTTTTTTTTCTTCAATAAATGTAGATAGGTACAGTTGGCCCTCTGAACCTGCGGGTTTACATCTGCAGATTCAAACAACCACTGATTGAAGATAGTATATTTTCTGTGGATGTGGAGGGCTGACTGAAATTATATGTGGATTTTCTACTGTGGGGTCTGCATCACTAACCCCCACATTGTACAAGGGTATATCAAGTTGGTGGTTTAACTAAGTGAGAACAATTAGTTCACATTACTTCAAAACACGTTACTTTGATTGCATATTGCCAGTATCCATTGAGGGATATATACTAATGACAAAATGAACCACAAATAATTCTTAAGCTGATTACATAAGTCTTACTGTTAATAAGAACACTGATACTGTTATTTTGAAATCATAATTTCTAGGATCAATCAAATCAGTAATTATGAACCGACTTTTTTGGTGTAAAAATACAAAACCAAAAAAATTCTGTAAACCTAAGTCTGAATTTGAAATGTTAAAACCAAGACTACTTGAAAAATAGCCACTTTCAACTTCAATCTGGTTTGGAAATGTACAAGACTGATTTGTTTTTGGCCAAAAAACAATGAAGCAATCAAAGACTTCTGGGGTCAAAATGAAAGATTACAAGAGCCAATTTGAAAGCTCCCACTGGTCAAAATTGGAAAATTTTGTGCACCAAAAGGAATTAAACAGCCCTAACCAATTTGGCTCAGTGGATAGAGCATCAGCCTGTGGACTGAAAGGTCCCAAATTCGATTCCAGTCAAGGGCATGTACCTTAGTTGCGGGCACAGCCCCAGTGGGAGGTGTGGAGGAGGCAGCTGATCAATGTTTCTCTCTTATCGATGTTTCTAACTCTCTATCCCTCTCCCTTCCTCTCTGTAAAAAAATCAATAAAAATATATTTTTTTAAAAGGAATTAAACACATTGAGAATTATAAAATGCTTATAAAATTTCAGAAGTTCATAAAGATAATCAACAAAAGCAAAAACATCATTAGTCACCTTTAGAGTTAGCTATGGCATCAATGTCTTCTTATTATCCTGTCATTCCTATAGTTAGGGCATGTTCTTCTACAAAGAATTTCAGTTAATAAATGTAGAGGGAAAGACAAGAGTTAGAATATCACCATTTTGCAACCTAATAAAACAATGGACCTAGGCAAAGATAATGGCTGCTAAAATGTTCAGATGAAAAGCTCATACAAAAATTAAAATGACATGCCCTAGTCAGTTTGGCTCAGTGGATAGAGTGCTGGCCTGTGGACTGGAGGGTCCCAGGTTCGATTCCGATCTAGGGCATGTACCTTGGTTGCGGGTACATCCCCAGTACGGGGTGTGCAGGAGGCAGCTGATCGATGTTTCTCTCTCATCGATGTTTCCAACTATCCCTCTCCCTTCCTCTCTGTAAAAAAATCAATAAAATATATTTTTAAAAAAATTAAAATGACAGCATCCGACTAACAACACTTGACCCCAGTGATCAATATTACCACCACAAAAGGGAGGCAACCAAACTTCAGGTGCTCCTGATGTGATGCAATAGGAAATCACAGCATCACTGATGCAATATTCTGTCAAAATAATTGAACTTGAATCTAATCAGCAATTGGGATCCAACTACTCATTTACAAGGAAAATGGGGGATAGAGCACATGTTAAAATGACACAGTGACAATGCAAACTAAATCCAGAATATAGGAAATACAAGACAAAATGATCCAAGATGATTCAAAAGCATGAAAAAAAGTAGTAGCATCCTATCTAATAAAAGGGTAATATGCAAATTAACCATCACTGCATCACAAAGATGGCGGCACCCAGTCCTCTCAGCCCTGCCCGAGTCCCCCAGTCTCAGGGGTGCGGCTGCTGAGAGTGGGCAGCGTGAGCGGCCTGGCAGAATGCTTGCTTCATCACCACAGCAATGAGGCAAGTGTTCCACCTGGGCCATGGAGGGCCTCTGGACAGTGGACACTGAGTAGCAGGGGGTGGGGGTGGGGAGAAGAACATGCTTGCATCGTCGCCCTGGCGATGAGGCAAGCATTCCGCGCCTGGCCGCGGATGGGCCTCTTGGCCACAGAGAGTCTCTGGGCAGCGGACGCAGAGCAGCCAGGCCCTGCAGAGAGCTACTGGCGCACGGATTCGTATGCAAGGCTACTAGTTATAAATATGAACCAAATGTAATGAATTGATTTTTGGTCCCCAATAGGAAGTAATAAAGACAGTTTGGGGTAATAAGGGCAATTTGAACACGGAGTGATAGTAACTAATCCTATATAATAAAAGCCTAATACACTAAGTGTCCGACTGTTTGACTAGTCACTATGATGTGCACTGACCATCAGGGGAAGACGCTCTGACCAGCACGTTAGCTTGCTGCTGGGGTCTGGCTGATTGGGATTGGGCGAGATGGGCCAGACATGCCCTGGGGCCCTCCCGCAGTCCCTCCCCAACCCCAATAGTGCACCGGTGGGGTCCCTTGACCTGGAATTCGCCCTCTCACAATCCAGGACCCCTTGGGGGATGTTGGAGAGCCAGTTTTGGCCCCATACCTGCAGGCCAGGCTGAGAGACCCCACTGGTGCACGAATCCATGCACCGGGCCTCTAGTCTATATATATAAAAGCCTAAGCGACTGTCCGACAGGTAGCTATATGCACAATGACCACCAGGAGGCCGATGCTCCGATCGTTAGCTATGATGCGCACTGACCACCAGGGGGCAGACGCTCAACGCAGGAGCTGCTGAGCTGCGTTGACTTGTCAGCTGTGGTTCTCGGGTGACTCACCAGAACCAGAGAGGAGGGAGCCCAATTCCGGGGTGTATCACCTAAGAACTGCCCTCTCGCAATCCGGGACCCTTTCTGGGGATGTTGGAGAGCTGGTTTCGGCCCGATCCCAGCAGGCCAGGCTGAGTTACCCCACCAGTGCACAAATCCATGCACCTGGCCTCTAGTATTAAATAATTATTATTGTTTGAGTGGAATCTACACTAATAAAAAAGAAAGATGCAAATTGATGTACCTTCGTGATGCCCACCAGCCAATCAGGAGTGAGTATGTAAATTAACCCAACAAAGATGGGGTTAATTTGCATATGCAGGCGCTGAGCGGCCGGGGGTGTTCCGCACCACCCCAGCAGCTCCAGGCCTCTGGGCAGCGTGGGAAGGTGGAAAGGTGGCTCCGGGCCAGAGCAAAAGCAGAAAGGTGGCTCCGGGCCGGAGGGAAGGCAATGCCAGTAGCCAGGGGAAGGCCCATTCTTGCACAAATCTTCGTGCATCAGGCCTCTAGTAATGGTATAATAGTGACCATTAATGTTAAGGAAGTTTAAAAACACACTGAAATACTTCTACAGGTGAAATGACATGTTTACAATTTAATATATAAGAGCAAAACCAAAAGGTGGTGAGGTGGTGGGGGATGGTATTGATGGAACAGGACTGACAAAATGCTAACTATTGAAGCTACATGGGGGTTCATTAGTTTCTTTCCTTCTATGTACATTTGAAATTTAACGTAAAAAACATTTTAAATATAGGGATAATGGCTATGTACTTAATAGGCCTACTGTGACGATTCAATGAGGAAACAGGCATAAAGTGCTTAAGGCAGGGTCTAGCCAAGAATAAATGCTCAAGGTAAAGATTATTATAGTGATTATCTTCTTCTTTGCATTCCCACAACTGCTCTGGCTTAGGCCTTCACCTTGAATTTATGTTAACTATAAGAGCCTTATGGATAAATTTATCTCAAAATTTTTCTCCCCTCAAAAATCTTCCTCCATACATGCTTTATTTTTTTTTCTAGTACTAGTTAATTGGGTAGCCACTTATTGACAGGCACTGTAATGGGTACATTTCGAACATTACCTTCAATCTTTCCAACAATCCTTCAGAGATGAGAAAAGGAATTTATGTGATTTACCTGTCCAAGGCCCTATAGCAACTAAATGTTAGAGCCAAAATTGAACCCAAGTCTGTATGGTAACAAAGCCTGATCTGCTGTAGGCTATACAACAACCTCTTTCTAAAAAACACACCAAAAATACAACCACTTCTTATTTTTAAAACTTTCACTAAATTTGCAACCTAGGATAAATTTCTTTTATGACCCAATGCAATTTGAACTCAGTCTACCTCCTCAATCCAATTAACACTATCTATTGAATTATTCATCATTGGTCTATTTATGTGCAATGGCTCTGTCTTGTATAGGCTCCCACATATACACTGGTTTACTTTCTCAGCTTTCTTTTCTATTCCATTGTTCTATAGTTTTTATTCAAGGATTTGTATCTTCTGTTAATTTAGAGGTAATCCCAATATTTGACAGAGAGAAGGTAGTTAGTAAACACTGACTAATCAATTAATTAATGCTTGGAATCCATTTTGCCCATGCCACCCACAAGAATAATGTACCTGAGAGAAACCTCGAGTAGAACTGTAAGAACTGGTAATGGCATTGCGGCTGGAGCTAAGAATGCCACCTGTGTATGTGCTCGTCATGGAGCTCATAGAGGAGGTGCGGGATCTCTTATTCAAGTGGTCATCTGAGCTCTGGGAATTGAGACCTCTTTTCAGAGACCCAGGCCTAATAAAAGGGAAAAAGATAGTTAGATGTGCTATTGAAGACAACATTCTTTTAAGGTTTCATCCATGATCACAAAATCTTTCTTAAATATATCTGACAAAGTCAAGAAGGAAAAGCCAAATATTTTGAAAATTAAATGCATGATTCCACTTAAATAATATTCTGGAAAATACACACTTATCTCCAGTGATGGAAAGCATTATTACTGAATGCCTGAGGATGGGGGCAAGATTAGAGGGAGATACTACTAAGGGACACTGGAAAACTTTTGGAGGTGATGGTTACGTTCATTATCTTGACTGTGGTGATGGTTTCATAAGTGTATACATGTCAAAACTTAAACTGTACACTTTAAACAGACACAATTTAGAACATGTCAATTATCCTATATAATAAAAGGCTAATATGCAAATAGACCTAACTGCAGAACAACTGATCACTGGGGGTAGACGTTCAGCACAGGAACTGCCCCCTGGTGGTCAGTGTGCTCCCACGGGGGAGCGCCACTCAGCCAGAAGCTGGGCTCATGGCTGGCAAGCACAGCCTCTCCTGCCTCCACGGCAGCGCTAAGGACCCCTCGGGGAGCAGGCCTAAGCCGGCAGTTAGACATCCCTCTAAGGGTCCCAGACTGCAAGAGGGCACAGGCTGGGTTGAGGGATGGCCTACTGCCCCCCGCCGTACACAAATGTCGTCCACTGGGCCTCTGGTCCCTTAATAAAGCTATTAAAAAATCAGTTAAGAGGAGCCAACCATTTCTTCTAAGTTTCCAACTGAAATAGAAATTCCTGTACATTCTTCCTACAGAATAGTCATCCAACCTCTATTAAAATATAGATAACTATCTCTTAGAGCAGGGGTAGGGAACGTCCAGCCCACGAGGACATATAAAGCCCACGAATTCACTTGGTCTGACCCTGCCAAGGCATTAGGGGTGAGTTAATTAAATGTTTGACCAAATATAGCAGGCTACTTTTTAAGTGGACCCACAAATGATGTTATAACTATCCAAATGGCCTTTGGCAGAAAAAACGTTTCCCACCCCTGTCCTAGAGTGATGAATGTCAAATGTGAACCAGTTTATTCTTATATGGGATGAAAAATATTTCCTCTTTCACCCATGGATCCTATTTGGTGCCATACCAAGCAAGATGTTTTTGTTCTTTCATTTGATAGTGCTCTAGTTTTTTGGAGGCCATTATCTTTCCCTTCCTCATTTCCTTATTCCTATTGAGATTTTTCTCCTCTGGGCTAGTACTTATGTACCTTCAAACCCTTCTTACCCACCACCACCACCCTTTAACATACTAGTTGCTTCACTCAAAATGAATTTCAGTTTGTGTATATCTTTTTTATAGTGTAGTACACCAAACCAAACACAATATTCCATGGACAATCTGAGTAGAACTAAGGAAAGCAGCACTACCACTTACCTGCCTCATTCTAGTCTTTGTTCTATCAACACAGAATAGGAGCACATTAGCTTTTTTGGCAGCCGCATTATAATGCTGGCTCAAATTAAGCATATAAATTACTCCAAGTCTTTTCACACATATTTCTGAGGCACTTTCCCTCCAATCCATTTCTTCCTCAAATGTATTTAAACTCAAATGTAGAAACTTACCACTTACCTTAAATTTCAGTTTTGTATGTTATCCATTGTGCAAACCTTGTGATCTATTTACATACTTGATTATTAAAAAATATTAAAAGGAATTATAAGAGCATTATTGTGGCAAGTTACTCAAATGTTCCCCTCTGATTTAAAAGATTTGAACTTGAATAAAGCAATGCAAAAAGCAAATAGGAACATCTATAGGACAATAACTTTGGCAATGCCCTTTTTCTAAATAGTGTTTAACTCAACCAAATGGATTTTCACTTACTTAGGCACAAAAGAAGCAGGGACTCCATTGGCCACCAGGGGCTCAAATGCTGAATGTCCACTCCCACTGCTATCATGGCGCCTGTGATAAATCAAAAAACTCTCAATTAAATGAAATGACCTTTTTCTCCCTTAAAGCATATTCCTGGGACCATGTACTATTTCTATGGAGCACAGGTTCCATACTAGACAAGGAAAAGGTTGCTTCAAATCCCAAAGGTTCCAAAAGGTAAATTTATTCTAAGACTGTCTGGGAATAAGTAAAGTATAAAATCCTTGAATAACATGATTTCATTCAATGTCATTTCATTATAATGTTGATGAGATGACTATAAGAATTTATTGTTTATATCAATTAGCCTAGGGGAAAACTGACTTTGTTATATGTTGTCACAGTTTCTAAGAACCTATCAACAATGTTAAGACTTACTCTACATCAAGACCTTTAGAACTATTCAGTGTATTATTATAATCACAAATTTAACACCCTACCATTCACAAATTAAATACAAAAGAAAAAACGTTTGAGGAACCAATCCACACATCCCATAGTGATGTAGAGGTTAATATGGCAAGTCTGTTAGGGAAAAACTTTATGTCTCACATTTAAGAAGGGCACATAATCATTGATTATTCCAATTATGGGAAGGATAACTATAGAATCTTCAGTTATAGACTCACTAGGGTCAAGTAAAACTACCCATCCCTAAGAACATGAAAAACCTACTGGGACCATAAGAATGGTTATTTCCTCTCCCACCTCCACACCCCCTACCTCCTGCCACTCCTGCTTAGCTAGTTGACATTAGCTCAAATTGCTCACTTATAAATCACATCTCTGTTCATCATAACTTCATCTTCCTATCTACACTAATAAAAGAGAAAGATGCAAATTGACCGAACCTCTGCGATGCCCACCAGCCAATCAGGAGTGAGTATGCAAAATAACCTGACAAAGATGGAGGGTTAATTTGCATACGTGGGCGCTGAGCGGCCTGGGTCCCGGGAACATCCTTGGGACCCAGGCCGCTCTGAGCCCATAGGCCTGCACATAGGCCCTAAGTGGCCGGGGTCCCAGAACACCCCCGGCCAGGAGTGGTCTATGGGCACTGGCGCCAAGCAGGCTGGGTCCCGGGACAAGTGGCCGGGGGTGCCAAGCGGCCCGGGTCCATGCCCCCCAGCCCACGGGCACAGCGAACACGGGGGACATGCCCCTAGCCCTGTGGACACAATGCAGGAGATCTTCTGCACATGGGCTGCAGAGGAAACACCTTCTCTTTTTTAAAAAAATATATTTTACTGATATTTTACAGAGAAGAGGGGAGAGGGATAGACTGTCAGAAACATCAATGAGAGAGAAACATTGATCAGCTGCCTCCTGCACACTCCCCACTGGGGATGTGCCCCCAACCAAGGTACATGCCCTTAACAGGAATCAAACCTGGGACCCTTCAGTCTGCAGGCTGATGCTCTATCCACTGAGCCAAACCAGTTTGAGCGTAAACACCTTTTCTGACTGCTCACTGGCTAAGCTCCCTGTACGCCTCCACTGGCAGTGTTCTTGGTAACTTGGGTAATAAGAATCCAAGAAGGTGATCTATGGTTTTTCCACCACACTCCTGGAGAAAAAAAACGAAGGTCCGCTGCTGGAGGGGCTAAGAAATGTCAGTTTGGCTCAGTGGATAGAGCCTCGGCCTGCTGATTGCAGGGTCCGGGTTCAATTCTGATCAAGGACATGTACCTAGGTTATAGGCTCCTCCCTGGCCGGGGCCCAGGTCAGGGCACATGCAGGAGGCAACCAATCAAAGTGTCCCTCTCACACTGATGTTTCTCTGTCTCTCCCTCTCTCTCTCTTCAACACTCTCTAAAAATCAATAGAAACATATCCTCAGGTGAGAATAAAAAAAAAAAAAAGAAAGAAAGAAATGTCATATCCTATTAAAGACACATTTTGAAAATGCCTAAAGAAAGTTGTCATTTTTTCATGGTGAAGGGACTAGAGTCCATGTTGATGAAAACACCTTGGCAGCTGCAATGGCTGGCAGTGGCTGCAGCAGCGGGGTGCTGGGGCTGGCGCCTTCCTCTTATCATCCCAGTCACCTCCCACAGAGGGAGGAGAGACTGTGGCTTAGGCCCGCTCCCCCAGGGGAAGCGGGCCTAAGCCATCAGTAGGACATCCCCTGAGGGCTCCCAGTCTGTGAGAGGGGGCAGGCTGGGCTGAGACACACCCCCCACATGCACGAATTTTGTGCACTGGCCCCCTAGTGTTACATAAATACACTTTCATTGATTAATATTTCTCTACTTAATTTTGTTATCTAAAGTAGCAAAGATGGCCAACCCTGAATCTGTAGAATATGAATAATTTGGTTTAGGTAATAGGGACAATGATTATACTTTTCAAGGGTTCACTCATATAAAGAAGAGCAATTCCTTGACCACCTCATATAAAGAAGCTGCCTTCTCATTACCCTGTTATATATATCACCCTCCTTTTTAAAATTCCTATCACCTTATTTTTTAAAATTTCTATATACTTACAATCTAAACCTTGCTTTAATATTCTCCCCCTTTTTATTTCTTCCCTCCAAGAGGACTTAGTTTTGTTCACTGCTCTATCCACAGTACCTGGAATAGGCTCTGGCACATTGTGGTTGCTCAATTTATTATATTAAAAAAATGAGTGTAATCCTTAACTACTTAGAAAGCCCAAGCAATTCTGCATTCTCATTAGTGACTTCAAACTCCTTTCTTACCATACTCAGGAAACAGAGTCCTTATTTCATTTTTCTTAAGTTATTAAAAACCAAAAAATGAAGTTGGTTTCACTCTCTTTACTGATAAATCTACCTAATGTAGTTTACACTTTTGTCAAGCATTCCCTTCAGCACAATTACACATTTAAACTGTTGGTTACCCAGATAACTAAACAACACACTATTAGGAGGGTAAGCCTTTGAACGTTTTTTTCTCAAAAACAGAATTTAACACATCTGTATCAAAAGTATGAGGCTGACATGACTAATAGTTGTTGGCTTATCCCAATACTTAGAGAAAGGTAAATTATAACATTTATCTAACCTATGCCTAAACCTGAAATGAACAGCATTAAAGCCTCACTGTCAGCATTATTAAGCTCTTCCATGAAAGCCAAAGAAGATACTAAGGCTCACAAACTGGAGCAGGCCTCTGTATCTTTTTGGGGAGTAATCTGCATTTCAACAAATCACAGGAATCTATGTGGGAGGCCTGTTCAGTACTCTGCTGAGCCTGTTACCTTCTTTTATTTTCCTGGCCATCAGTGAATATTTGTTCTTCTTCCTCCACTGTTCTTTTCTTCCTCTCTTTGAGGGCACTCAGTACAGTCTCCTTTGCACATGGGTCTGGAGCACTACTTGATGGTGAGGACAGTGTTGAGCTAATTAACTGCTCTGTTCTGCAATGAAAGAAAAGATTCTAGCCTTAGGATATTTTAATTACCATGTCATATAGCACAGTCTTCATTGAAAATCAGAAGCTAGCTAACAAGCAACAGTGTAATTTATACATTCACAGAAAATGCCCTTAGCAATTAAAGCTACAATGTAAGGCAAAAAAACAAGATAATAAGCAATAGCTGAGATTTCTCATTTAAAGACACAGGTACACTTTTTTTTTTTTTTTTTTTTTGCTTTATAGTTGTCTTGTCAGAGAAACAACCATGGAAGAATAAAGTGGACACAAAAAGGAGTCAATTTTTCCAACAATAATACTTACATTGGAGAACGAGTCAATTTGCTATCAGGAGGAGCAATCCTCACTGTCACTGGACTGCACACCATCTTGGAATTATGAGGAGATAGCACAGTCTTCTTGTGATAACCATTCCAGGACACTGTGGGAAGTATCCCCAGAAAGGAATATTGGGCCTGTTGAATTGGATATTGTCTTCGAGGTGTTATTAAAAACCGATTTGATAAAGTTCCACAATCCCTGTGGAGAATAGAAGACATATTATGGAACCAAAATGCTTAAAAGAATGTCAGAAAATTAACTGACTAAAGAACTATGTGGGTTCAGATATTTTCCAGAAAGCTTAAACCTCTAAGCAATACAAAACACAGAGTTTTTTTATGGTAACTCCCTACACTATTCCATCTAGAGGCAGAAAGTGGCAGCTGCTTAAAAGCCATCCCTACTATGGACTTCAACAATTTGAGAGGGAAACTGAAAACCTTGCCCACACAAGCAAAACTACAATGGAAGAAAAGTGTATTAGGACACGCAGGGAGAAACTTTTCAAAAATCCTTCAATCTTTTCAATAAACCATCAGTAGTATACCAGAGTTAAATATTTTTCAACACCTAAATGCTCATCTTCTCAACTAAATTTACTTATCAAGAACCTTATGTCTGGCTGGTATGGCTCAGTGGTTGAGAGTCAACCCAGGAACCAAGAGGTCACCGGTTTGATTCCTGGTCAGGGCACATGACCAGGTTGCAGGCTCCTTCCCTGGTGGGGGGCATGCAGGATGCAGCCCATTGATCATTGATATTTTTATTTCTCTACTAGAGGCCTGATGCATGAAATTTGTGCATGGGTAGGGTCCTAGGCCTGGCTGACCATCAGGGCCGATTGGGGCCTTTGATTCCGTGCCTCCCCCTGGTGGTCAGCACATGTCATAGCGAGCGGTCGAACTTCCAAGGGGTCACTTTGCATATTAGCCATATATATATATATATATATATATATATATATATTTAATATATATAGAGAAGATACATCCCTCTCCCTTCCTCTCTCTCTAAAAAATCAAAAACATTAAAAAAACCCCTCATATTTTCATCAATTTTTTTGTATTCTCCACTATTGAGATTAAATGAAAGTGTCTCATTAATTTGATCATCTTTATCAAATTTTATCAATGGAAGAAGTGTTTCCTGGGGATATTTCTTTGAGCTCAGCTAAACTGATAAAATTTCTCTATGGGTCCAAAATATATATACTATATTTATAATACATATATGTATGTAACACATATATGTAATACATATATCATGTGTAATATATATAGCGCACACACACACATTACTATATGACTACACTCGAAAGATAAAGATATTTTCCCCCGAAATAGGGATATCTTAATGTTAACAAGTATTCTGCTAAATCTATACTGTACTAAAATTCAGACAGTTTTAAGAATTGGAAGGAAGGGATCAGCTGTGGCATCACATCTCAATTCCATATGGTTAAACGGGGGCGGGGGGGAGTGATAGGGGACGGGGGGGGGGGGCGCGGTTGACATGCACCAAGATAGGTCAAACGAAACAGAATCTACCTTGGATTTGAAAGAAAACCGGATTTAAAGTCAAGTCCTCAATTCAAAGCCAGTCGATAGAGAGAGGAGGGTCTGGGAAAGATCAGCGTATCTTACCTGTGGGAAGGCCTCCTAGAGGGTCCAAAAAGAGGAGTGGGGTGAGAGGAGTGAATGTGATGAACGCGATGAACCGAGTGACCTGGCGGCGAGGTGCGGGTGGGAGGGCGACGGATCTGCCTCTCCCGCAGGTTCCTGGCCTCCGGAACGGGGGCAGGCTGCGGGGGGCCGGGCTTGCCCTGGTAACTGCCCATAAGCAGTTCAGCGGGGTCGGGTCCTTCGAGCAGGGTCCGCGGCTCTAGGAGGTTTCCGTTTACTGCCGACTTGGCCGGAGGCGAGGTGAACAGTATTCGCTGACGCCGCGCGTTCCGAACGAGCGAGGAGAAGGCGCGCGAACCTCGGGGCTCGCGGCTCAGTCCCCACCAGGCCGCGGTAGCCCCCACGGCCAGCCAGGCCAGCGCAGCCGCTGCCGGCACCAGGTAGAGGACGAGGCCGAGCAGCGACAGACCGAGGAGCGCCGCCCCACCGCAACCCCAGCCCCGGGCCCGACAGTCCCTGACACTCGCTATGGGCCGCCGCCGCTCGCCTCCTCCAGGCGCCGCAGCTGCCGGAGACATCGCGGCTCCGCGCCGCGGAGAAGACTTAAATATCCCAGCGTGCACTGCGCCGTGCATTACGTCACTGGGGCGCCGGTTTCGTCACTGCATGCGCGGCTCGGACGCGAGACCGGGAGGGGATACGCTACTGCTGGGCAACCCGGTAACCCAACCCAATTCGAAAAATGTGGCTTCCCGGGAAACTGAGTTCTGATTCTCCAGGCCTCCTGGCAAGTCCACCCGCACAGCACCCATCCAGAGGTGAGCCTGTGAAGAATCGGGTTAAAAATAAAAGCTCCAGACAGCGACTATTCATGTAATTCTTAATCCGTGGTATCTTCGTGGGGGCTAAACTCTCCAGAAGAGATTATCAGGCACTTTTCACAATTGCTACCAGAGAGTGTGAGCTTTGTCCAGTTACCCAATTTCCTGCCAAAGTATAAACAGCTTAAGAGGGCTTACTTCAACAGAAACAGTGAAAAGACCAACCCAAACCAACCACCATTGTTAAATGTGGATCTAGTCTAGTTTTAATAACTATCAAGTAGTCTAATAAACTGCAGATCCAACTTGGAGCTACGAGATAATTTTAGGTTCTGCAGTACAAGTCGGCAAAGTGAAACTGTTATCTACCAAATTTCACAGAATCAATTTTGAAGATTTGTGACCAATTTACCCATGTTAAATTTGGTAATCTGAGAAAATAGATTAGTGGTTATCTGGGGCTGGGGAGTGTGTTTGTTGGGGAAATGGAGAGTAACTGCTAAAGGGTAGAGTTTTCCTTTGGGGGAAAACAAAGTGTTTTAGAATTAGATTATACTGATTGCTTCACAACTCTGAATTGTATCTTAACACTGTTAAATAAACAAACTTGGTGGTCTGCCAATTCAGACTTTAGTCTAGCTCAGCTTATTCATTGGTATACATTAAAAACATTAATGGAGAAAAGACAGGTTCTCTGATCTCTAGAAGCCCTCAGGTGAGTATGGAAGAAAGATGTGTAAGTAAAAAGTTAAGATGCAATGTGGTGTGATAATAGAGGCACAAAAAGAGAAGGAATGATAAAGGGTAAGATGGGCTGGGAGGTGCTACTTGAGGTGAGAAAACTGGTTAAAGTAGGTTTAAGGCAGATGAAAGAACATTGCACAGAAGCACGGAGATGGCAAGTACTTTGATACAAGGTTCTCCAAGTAAATCAGTCTGGATGGAGATTAGGATGTCTGGGGGAATAGGGAGGTTGGAAAGATAGACAGGGCTCAGTAATGATGCATCTGGAGCAACCTGGAAAGATGAGAAAAGCAAGCAATTCTCCTCCTGCCGAACTCACTGCCAGGGCAATTCTACTTCTTCTTTGAAAAGAAAAGGGGATGGGCTGTGTTGCTTAAGAAAAAAAAATCATCAGTGTCAATGGAATAGTGGGACAAAAGCCAAACTGCAGAAGGCTAAACAGTGAATGGAAGGTGAGAAAATGGAGGCAGTAACTACAGATTTCCCATTCAAGATACTTGGATAATAGGGGAAGAAGAGAGATAATATCTAACTCAGCAAGAGTCCTTTAAATTATAATATATTACTGGGATTGGGAGGAGCCAGATATAAAAGCCATCAGTGTAAAGTTGCCACAGACTAAGTAAGATTACTTGGGAATTAATGCAGATAGTTCCAAGGCCTGAACTCTGGGGCATTCCTGTGTTTAGAGGTCAAAGAAATGGGCACAAAAACATAAATAATTTCATAAAACATACATAAATTTAATACTTCTGTATGGGAAAACAACATAGGCAGCTAAAAGATAAGCCACGATTTGGGGTGGAGGATCTAATTCACATAACCAAAAAAGGATTAGTAAGTAGAATTTCTAAGAATCAGTAACAAAAAGATATCCCAACTTTGAAAAAAATGCTATTTATTGACTAGAAAGCCCAAATTGCCAATAATAAATAAATACATATATATGTACATGTATATGTGTATGTGTGTACACATATGTTTAACCTCACTAGTAATCTAGGAAATGTTTATTGATGTAACAAAATACCATTTTGCATTCACTTGCACAAGTAGAAAAATTAGTTCAACAGATAAAATTTTGGCATGGGTGTGGAAAAAATGGAACCCATGCTATTTGTGGGTTTGTAGAACAGTATAATTTGACAGTACCTAGTAAGGTTAAAGAAATATGTATTTCATAACCCTGCAATTCCATTTCCAGGTACAAAGATAGTCATTAAAGCATCATTTATATTAGTGACAATTTGAACACACTAATATCTAATGTCTACCAACACAAGGATGATTAATGGTATAATCTATATATATAAAAGCCTAAGCAACCATCTGACTGTCTGACTAGTAGCTATGAAGTGCTATGACCACCAGGGGGCAGATGCTTCAACTGGTAGCTATGATGTGCACTGACCACCAGGGGGCAGACGCTCAACGCAGGAGCTGCTGAGCTGCGGTGATACACCTGGAAGCAGAGAGCAGGGAGCCCGATTCTGGGATGCATCACCCGAGAGCCACCCTCTTGCAATCCGAGACCTCTCGGAGGATGTTAGAGAGCTGGTTTTTGGCCTGATCCCTGCAGGCCAGGCCAAGGGACCCCACCAGTACACGAATCCATGCATTGGGCCTCTAGTTCATATTATAAAATACTATAAAAGCAGATGAAAACTTAACAACTTTTCCAGCCATGATTAAGAGACACCAAACTAGTCCTCCTACCATAAACAACTGTAAAAATGGACAAAATATTTGAGGCAACTATTTTCAGGCAGAGGTCAACAGGAAGCACAAGACTACTCACTGAGAGGAAACTCATGAGGTGAGCCCCAATATCACTTAGATCCTCTACTTGGGGACAATTTCCTAACTGTAGTGCAGAGGGCAAAAGTCTGAGCAGAGTGATTTCTGTTGGGCCAAGGAGGCAGAGATCAGACTTTGGGATAGCTGAAATGGCTGGAAACCACTGGGCAGAGCAAGGGAAAGGAGGGCGCCATGCAGACAGGGAGTTCCAGAAGTCTATGTGTGAGTCTTCTTCAGATCTGTGGTGAAGGCTGTTGAGACAGTTAATTTTATGTCTCAACTTGACTGAGCTATGGGGTGCCCAGATATTTAGTTAAACATTATTTGCAGGTATGTCTGTGAGAGTGTTTCTGGATGAGAATAACACTGGAATTGGTAGACTCAGAAGATGGCCCTTTCCACAATAGGTGGCCTTGACCAATCTGTTGAAGGCCTGACTAGAACAAAAGGGCTGAGCAAGAATTCTTTGTGCTTGAATGTCTTTGAGCTAGGGGCATTGGTCTTCTATACTTTAAGACTTGGACTGAAACTCACACTACTGGCTCTTCTGCTTTTTATGCCTTTGGCCTTGGACTGGAATGACTTTATCAGCTATCCTGGGTTTCCATTGGCTGACTACAGATCTTGGGACTTCTCAGCCTCTATAATTGAGTGAGTCAATTCCTAATAATAATAAATATAAGGGTGTGTGTGTGTGTGTGTGTCCATCTTACTGGCTGTTTCTCTGGAGAATCCTGAATAATACAGTGAGGCTGTAAATAGACAGAGTGAGATCACTTGAGGCTTATCAGAAAGCAGGTACTATAAGGGATTGAGATTAGAACAGAGATCCTAGAGTTAGAGTAGTCATGGGATAAGAGCATTGCCAGGAAAATTCTTGTTCTGCCAAAGGGGAGATATCTTGTAAATGCATCTTTAACATCCTTGGCATCCAGCTGAAATAGCAGAAAGGTTACATCTTAGGTTAAAGACCAGAGTGCAGAGTAGGAGCTACTCTAGGTTGATCCTAATAAAGCCTAAAATCAAACCATGACAAGCTCCACAGGAAAAGATTTTGGAGGTTGGGTCTTACCAAGTAAGTGGGGCTTGGGAAACCATTTAGGCTCTCCACTGATCTGTAAAAACAAAACCAGGCCTAAACAAGTGTAAGATCATTAGCCAGTAATAACATTGCCTACTAAAATAAGGATTCATGTATGGTACTTCATGGAGAGGTAACAGACTCCAATGCATTGTTCACAATGCACAATATTCAATAAAAAGTCATTTAGACAGACAAAAATACAAGCAAACAAGAAAATATGACTCATAGTCTAGAAAAAAAGCAATATATAGAAATGAATCCAAATGTTAAACTTAGCCAAGACTGTAGATATGTCCAAAGAATTATAGGAAAACACGGTTTTAATGAGTGAATATGTAAGCAATCCTTACAGAGAAATGAAAATTATATTAGAAACAAACATATTAAATAATAAAATAATTGAAAAATTCACTGGATAGGCTTAATTGCAAATTGGAGATAGAAAAATAAAGTCAGGAAACTTAAAGACAGATAAGTAGAAACTAAAATTTAAAAATCTGCATATAAGTGAACTTGCACAGTTCAAACCCAAGTTGTTCAGGGTCAATTGTATCTTTGATCTGCAGTTGGAAATCCGCATATTGAGAGAGCAAATTAAAGTTATACACGTATTTTTGCTCTGGCCAATGTGGCTCAGTTGGTTGAGCATCCTATGAGGTTGCCTGTTTGATTCCTGGTCAGAGCACATGCTCGGGCTGTGGGACCCATCCCTAATAGGGGGCCTATAGGAGGCAACTGATCAATGTTTCCCTCTCCCTTCCTCTTTAAAATCAATAAAAGTATATTTATAAAAACATTATACATTTCAACTAGGAAATTTCTCAACATGATAAAAGGTATTTATGAAAATTCCACAGCTAAGCATACATGGTGAAAGACTGAAAGCTGTACCTGTAAGATCAAGAACAAGACAAGGATGCATGCTTTAACTACTGCAATTCAACCCTACACTAGAAATTCTAGTCAGAGATGTTAGTTAAATAAGAAAAAGAAATAAAAGGCATCTAAATTCCAAAGGAAGAAGTAACACTATCTGTTTCTGTATAAAAGAAATCCCAAAGAATTCACAAGAAAGCCATCACAGATAATAAACATAGTCAAGAAAATTGTAGGGTATAAGATCAATTCACAAAAATCAGTCATGTTTGTAAACACCAGCAATAAATAATCTAAAAAGGAAATTCAGAAAGCAGTTCCATTTATAATAAAATGTAAAATAAGAATAAAATACCCAGGAATAAATTTAACCAAAGAGGTGAAATATTTGTACACTGAAAACTACAAAATGTTGCTGAAATTGAAGACCTAAACAAATGAAAAGACATACCATACTTATTGGAAGACTTAATATTGCTAAGATGGCAATACTACCCATGCAATCTAAAGATTCAATGGATTGTCTGTTAAAGTTTCTATTGTCTTTTTTGCAGAAATGGAAAAGTCAATCCTCAAATTCACATGGAATTGTGAGGGGCAATTCAGGCCCCAAATAGCCAGAACAATATTGAAAAAGAACAAAGTTGGAGGACTTATGCTTCCCAATTTCAAGTTATACAAAGCTACAGTAAACAAACTGTGGTTTTTGGGATACAAGCAGATACATAGATCAGTGGAAACAAACTGAGAGTCCCAATATAATTATGCCCAATTAATTTTTGACAAGGGTGCCAGGTCCCTTCAATAGAGAAAAAAGAGTCTCTTCAACAAATGGTGCTGGGACAACCGTATTTCCACATGAAAAAGAATGAAGTGAAACTCTGCTTCATACCACATGTAAAAATTGACTCAAAGTGGATCAGTAACCTAAATATAAGGGCTAAGATCATAAAACTTCTGGAAGAGAACACAGGTAAAAATCTTCATGACCTTGGATTTCATACCAAAAGCATTAACAACAAAAGAAAAAATAAATCTGGCCTCAACAAAATTTAAAACTGTGCATCAAAGGACATTATCAAGAAAGTGCAAAGACAGTTCACAGAATGGGAGAAAATATTTGCAGATCGTATATCTGGTAAATGTTTAATATCCAGAGTATTATAGCAAACCTCCAACAACAACAAAAAGAGAGTCCAATTAAAAAATGGGCAGTGGACTCAAGACATTTCTTCAAAGACAAATGCCCAACAAGCTCATGAAAAGATGCTCAATATCATTATTCACTAGGGCAGTGGTCGGCAAATTCATTAGTCAACAGAGCGGCAAATGCGGCTCGTGAGCCACAGTTTGCCGACCACTGCACTAGGGAAATGCAAATCAAAACCACAATGAGGTGCATTTCACACCCACTGGGATGGCTGTAATTAAAGAAAAAGGAAATAAGTGTTGGTGAGGATGTGGAGAAATTGAAACCCTCATATAATAGTGCTGTAGAAGTCAGTTTGGCAGTTCCCCAAAAATTAAACATAGAATTACTATATGACCCATAAAATTTCACTCCCAAAAAATGGAAAGCAAGAATTTGAAAAGATTGCCAATTAAAAATATGCCCATCAAAAAACACACAAAAGGACTTGACTTTTCTCCAACAAACATGAAAAGTTACTCAATATCACTAATCATTGGAAAAATGCATATTAAAACCACAGTGAGATATAGTCCCACATCCATTAGGATGCCTAATATTAAAAAAACACAAGTGTTTGTGAAATATGGAGAAATTAGAATCCTTGTGCACTGATGGTAGGATTGTAAAATGTTGCAAGTGCTACAGAAAATAGTATGGAGTTTCCTCAAAATTAAAAATAGAACTACCATATATCCAGCAATTCACTTCTGGGTATATATATGTCTGAAGGAATTAAATCACTATCTTGACCTGGCCCAGCTCACATCGAGATACAGGTGACAGACAGAGACTTGGCCCAGCTCAGATCGGGACCCAGGTAACAGACAAGAGACTTGGCCGACAGCAGTTGCCCTATATCTAAATTCAGCCGAGCATTTGGAATGCTCAGGGCCCACTCAAGAATGCAAATAATCCTTCCCACTAATATTTACAGGGTAAACTAAGATTGTTGGTAGAGTATTAAATTTGACAGTAAAATAGTAATCGAGTTTTCAGATTAATTTAAATAGGCTAATTGAAATAAGTGAATATTCAAGTACTGGACAAAAAGCTGTTCTTAAAGTAATAACTAAAATTTCTATTGGTAGTTCATCTCATGGTAAAATTCCTGAATATGCAATGAACCTAAAGCAGTCATATGTGTGGGGAAAAAAAATTTTTTTTTAAATTTAAAGTTATCAAGACTGCATTATAAAATTTACAAAAACCTCCATTAATAAAAAAAAAGGGGGGGGGATAGTAGGGCAATATCATGTAAGGAAAAATATCCTATAAGTAAATTACATCTAGAAAATTTTTACTTTACCAAATTAAGTTTCATTTGCAATGCTAACAGCAAGACGGCCATTAAAAACACACATGGTGTCTAAATAAGACAAAGGAAAATTGTTTGAACAAAATAAAAAAGGATCCCAAATCAATTATATAGAAAAGATGCCTTTATTAACTTGTGGTCGAGAATATATTTGTATATTTTCAGAAAACAACCCCAAGACCAGATGGATTCCTGCAACAGAGAGGAATTGACAGGAGTGCTTCAACCACGAAGACAAGAGGAAAAACAGTCCAGAGATGGAAGACGCTGACAACGCCTTGCCATGGGAGTAGTCAGCAGCTGTGCACCGCTGCAGGTTACCTAGGACCAAACCAGAGAGGGTCGGACCTGCATTGCCACCATGTGCCCACCATCCAGATATCACTGCTGACATGTACACATAAGGAACTGTTAGACATTGAAATTGGGACTCAAACATTTTTTTGTTTTGTCTTGTTTTGTTATTATATGTTTATTTCCAGTCTGAAAAGGCAAAACTTTTTAAAGGAAAGAAATGGTGGGAAAAAGATACAGAGGCAAAGAAGCATTGAACAGACTGTCAAACTACATTGGGAAGACAGGGGAGGTTGGGCGAGGAGGGCTGTAAGAGACCAACCGAAGGACTTGTATGCTTGCATGTAAGCACAACCAATGGATACAAGACACTGGGGCGGGGCGGGGGGAGGGTGGGCAGGTGAAGGCATGTCCTCGGGGGTAGGGGAGGTTGGGGGGAGATCAAGGGGGAAAAAAAAGGAGACATATGTACTACTATTTGTAATACTTAAAACAATAAAAATAAAATAAAATTAAAAAAACTACCATTCAGACCAAAAATAAATAAATAAATAAATAAATCACTATCTTGAAGAGATAGCTGCATCTCCGTGTTCATTGCCATATTATTCACAATACTAAGACATGCAAACAACCTTAGTGTCTACCAATAGATGAATGGATAAAGAAAATGTGGAAGGTATACACAATGAAATATTCAGCCATAAAAAAAGAAAATCCTGACTTTCTGACAACATGGATGAACCTTCAGGGAATTATGCAAAGTGAAATAAGTCAAACAGAGAAAGACAAATACTGTATGTTCTCACTTATATGTGAAATCTAAAATAGCCAAACTCATAGAAATAGAGAGTGGTAGTTGTCAGGGGCTGAGGGAAACAGAGATATGTTGGTCAAAGGGTACAAACTTGCAGTTTTAAGATGAATGACTTCTGGGGATTGAATGTACATAATGTGACTATAACATTACTGTATTATATACTTGAAAGTTAAGAGAATTGATCTTATATGTTATCAGCACACAGACACACAAATGGTAATTATGTGAGGAAATGGAAGTGTTACCTAACCTTATTATTGTGATAATTCCATAATACAGGTAGTCCTCGGGTCATATCAGACTCGACGTACGTCGTTTCTGGTTATATCACCATCTCCCATTTATTTATAAAAAAAAAATAGTAAGTTCTGTCATTTCGACGTATGTACATATGTGCTTATTCATTATTTACCACAAGTAAAGGTCAGGAATTGTTATCTTTCTTTTAAATTTTTTTTACTGTTTCACTTCATTACTGCTGTGGATGTGCTCCATGTGAGTGACAAAGGTGCTTATGTGGGTGGGTTCTGACTTATGGTAAAAATCGAGTTATGTCACGCCATAGGAATGGATCTCTGATGTAACCCGAGGACCTACTGTATGTGTGTTTACATATATATATTTATATATGTATCAAGACATGTTATAAGTCTTAAATTTACGTTATCTATATATATAAAAGGCTAATATGCAAAGTGTCCCCTCGGGAGTTTGACCAGGAGACCAGGAGTTTGATCACTTGCTATGATGTGCGCTGACCACTAGGGGGGCAGCACGGAATGAAGGGAAGCCCCAGCCAGCAGCTGGAAAGTCCTGATCAGCCCTGATTGCCGGCCAGGCCTAGGGACCCTACCTGTGCATGAATTTTGTGCACTAGGCCTCTAGTATATCAGTAATATCTCAATAAAGCCAGGGGGACATGACAATGTAGTGTATGGCTTATATCATGTGTAAAACTAAAATACATAACAAGGACACAACAACAGAAGGGTTGGACAAAAGTAGGTGTACAGTTGTTTGTATGGAAAATAATACAGTAATCTATATATACAGTAATATATATATATAAAGATCCACGGTCCGTAACGTCCAAACCTACCAAACAGATGACCAAACACCAGAAGTCAGTCCTGCAGTCAGTGCTGGGTTACCACGGCAACGTAGCACTGACTGCCGTGCTGCAGGCACCATGGCGACCCAACTCTGACTGCCGAGGGGGCTGCAGATTAGGCCTGGAGAGAGGCCTGGAGAGAGAAGCAGGGTCTGATCCGCAGCCTCCGTGGCAGCTGTTGATCAGCCCTTGCCTCTCTTTCTCTCCAGGCAACACCAGCAGCCTTGGGGGCTGCTGATCAGCCCCACCTCTCTGATCAGGCCTGGAGATAGGCCCAGAGACACTGACTGGCATAGAAACTGACCAATCAGCCCCAGCTCATTTGGCTCAGTGGATGGGGCATCAGCCTGCAGACTGAAGGGTCTTGGGTTTGACTCCAGTCAAGGGCACATGTCCAGGTTGTGGGCTTAGTCCCTAGTAGGGGGCATGCAGGAGGCAGCCAAATGGTGATTCTCATCGTTGTTTCTCTCCCTCTCCCTTCCTCTCTGAAATCAATAAAAAAAATATATTTTTTTAAAAAGAAACTGACCAGTCAGAACCAAATCTGGGTGAACTGTGAGGAGCCAATGGCTGCCTAGGAGGTGGAGCTTTTGACACTGACTGGCATAGAAACTGACCAATCAGAACCTAAACTGGGTGAACTGTGAAGGCAGAACCTAAGGTGGGGGCTGAGAAGGGGTTTTAAGGGCAACAGCTGTTTGGTGTAAGGTGTAAGAAAGCGGTTCAAGCCGGGTGCGGTGGCGCCCGCCTGTAGCCCCAGCTACTCAGGAGGCCGAGGCTGGAGGATCACTCAAGCCCAGGAGTTCTGGGCTGTAGCGTGCTATGCTGATTGGGTGTCTGCACTAAGTTCAGCATCAATGTGGTGACCTCCTGGGAGTGGGGGGGGTCACCAGGTTGCCTAAGGAGGGGTGAAATGACCCAGGTTATAAACGGAGCAGGTCAGAGCTCCTGTGCTGGTCAATAGGGGGATTGCACCTGTGAATAGCCACTGCACTCCAGCCTGGGCAACATAGCAAGACACTGTCTCTAAAAAAACAAAAAAGGAGTGGTTCCATTTTTTAATGACTGGTTTGGCAGTATAGTGCATATGGCTGGCTATCAGTCCAGGTATAGGGATTATGTATTTTTGTCTGCCAAGAGCATCTCCTCCTGCTGAAAAAGCGCCCCCCCCCCCTCCACCATTTAAGCAATCCTATCCTATATAATCTATCTATACTAATAAAAGGGTAATATGCTAATTAGACCGGGTTGATCGGCCATCTTCTGGACGTCGGACTTCCTTCTGAACAAAGCTATGGTGGGGGGATACTGAGGCAGAGGCAGTTAGGGGTGATCAGGCCAGCAGGGGAGGGCCGTTGGGGGCGAGATCAGGCCGGCAGGGGAGGGCAGTTGGGGGCAACCAGATGGTGGGGGAGGGCAGTTGGGGGTGAGATCAGGCTGGCAGGGGAGGGCCATTGGGGGCAAGATCAGGCCAGCAGGGGAGGGCAGGTGGGGGCAAGATCAGGCAGGCAGGGGAGGGCAGTTAGAAGCGATCAGGCAGGTAAGTGGTTAGGAGCCAGCAGTCCCAGATTGCGAGAGGGTGTAGGCTGGTCTGAGGGAACCCCCCCATGCACGAATTTTGTGCACCGGGCCACTAGTTAATAAATAATATAAGAATAAACTGTGTTTTGTGTACTCACAACTGAAAGCCTATTTTTGCCCCACAGGTATTATAAAATTCTTATACCACACATAATGTGCCTACTATTACTTGAAGGTAGACTCTGATGAGTTAAAGATGTATACTATAAACTTTAAAGTAATCACTAAAATAACAAAACAAAGACATAGTTAAGTCAATAAAGGAGACAATGGAATAACAAAAAGTACTGGATTAAACTAAAAGAATGCAGAATAAGAGGAACAAAGAATAAATACAAAATAAATGGTAAGATGATAAAAGTAAACCTAAAACGTTAATAACATTAAAAGTTAATGATCTTGGCCGGAGGGGGTCAATGGGGGAAAAAAGGGGACATTTATTGTTGTAATACTTTGAACAATAAAGAATTATTTTTTTAAAAGTTAATGATCTAAACACCCAATATACAACCTTTGTAAGGTAGAAAACATTTAACAAAATTGAATACCCATTCATGATTAAATAAAAAATCTCCCAGCCCTAGCCGTTTGGCTTAGTGGATAGAGCATCAGCCTGTGGACTAAAGGGTCCTAGGTTCGATTCCAGTCAAGGGCACATGCCTGGGTTGCAGGCTCAGTCCCCAGTGGGGGGAGTGCAGGAGGCACCAATCAATGATTCCCTCTCATCATTGATGTTTCTATCTCTCTTTTCCTCTCCCTTCCTCTCTGAAATCAATAAAAAAAAATATATTTAAAAAAAAAATCTCCCAGCAAGCTGGGACAAGAAAGGAACTTAACCTAATACAGGACAAGTTAGAAAGCTGAGGAAAAACTGTTCGGGACAAGGTAAGGATGTCTACTCTCATCAGTTCTATTCAACATTACCTGGGCAATAAGGGCACGAAAAAGAATGAATTGACATACAAATTGTTAAAAAAAGAAGTAGAAATGTTCTTTATTTGCAGATGACATGATTTTGTTCACAGAAAATCCCAAGCAATCTACAAAAATAAACCTTGCTAGAACTAATGAATGAATGTTAGCAAGATTACAGGAAAAACAGAGCCAACATACAAAATCAATATGCTAGCAATAATTGAGATTTTATATCTAAAATGCAATACCAATTATAATAGCATAAGTACATGAAATACTTAGAGATAATTTTAATAAGATATGTGCAAGACTTCTACATTAAAATATTACACTAAATCTGCAGAACATTTTTGACAGAAATTAAAGATCTAAATAAGAGGACCAGAGTGTTCACTATTGTTAAGGTAGCCATTATCCTCATATTGATCTATCGATTCAGTAGAGTCCTAATGAAAAATCCCATTTGTTTGTGTGTTTTTTAGAAACTAACAAGCTGATTTAAAATTTACATGGCTATGCAGAGAACCCAGAATAGTCACATCAATTTTGACAAAAGTAATAACAATAGCCCTGGTGGGTGGCTCAGTTGATTAGAACCTTGTCCCATACATCAAAAGGTTATGGGTTTGATTCCTGGTCCGGACACATACCTAGGTTTCAGGTTGGATCCCATTGGGGCACATGTGGGGGTAACTAATGTTTCCCTCTCACATCAATGTCTCTCTCCCCCCTCCCCTCACCTTCCTCTCTCTCTAAAAATCAATAAAAGCATACCCTCGGTGAGGATTAAAAAAATAACAATAACAAAGTGGGAGAACTTACACTACCAGACTTCAAGGCATCAGTAAAAATCATAGTAATCAAGACACTATGTTGTTGACATAAACACAGACATGTAGCTCAATCGAACAGAATAGAGAATTCAGAAAAAGACTTAATACATATGTGTTCAACTGATGTTCTATATTGGCAGCAATATAATGCAATGGGGAAGATGCTGCAACACTGGATGTATTGGTTATCTATTACTGCATAACAAATTACCCCACAGCTTAGTGTCCTAAATCAACACAAATTTCTTACGTTAGAGTCAGGAATTTGGGAGTGGCTTAGATAGGTGGTTCTGGCCCAGGATTTTCATGAGGTGGCAGTCAAGACATCAGTGAGGGCTCCAGTCACTAATAAAGGCTCAACTAAAGCTGTAGGATCTGCTTCTAAGATAGTTCACTTAAATGGTTATTTGGAAGAAGCCTCAGTTCCTTGCCAGCTATTGGCAGAAGGCCTCAGTTCCTCCTCATGTCGATCTACATAAGTCTGCTTAAGTGTGTCCTCACCACATGGCAGTTGGCTTCCCACAGAGGGAATAATCCAAGGAAGAGAAAGCAAGGGGAATCACAGTGCCTTTTATACCTTAATCTTGGGTCATACACCATCATTTCTTCATATTTTATTCATTAAAATCAAGTCATTAAATACAGCCCACACCTAAAAGGAGAGGAATTTTTTGAAGAGAGGAGTGTCAAAGAATTTATGGAAATATTAGAAATGCCCACACTAGGTATCCATATGGAACAAAATGAATCTCAACCCCTATCTCACATGATAAAAATTATCTCAAAATGGGTCAGAGCACTAAAAGGTAAAACTAAAACTTCTTGAAGGAAACAGGAGATAATCTTTGTAATCTTGGGGAAGGCAGATGTCTTAGTACACAAAAGCACTGTTTAAAAAATTCAATGTTGTGTGTGTGTGTGTGTGTGTGTATAGCATTTTGTATAAATGTCAAAAACAATGTTGAGTAGAAAAAGGAAGTGGCGTAATATATGCAAAGTTAAAGAATAATATACCTAAAATGGGTATTACATTAAGTATAAATATATATTAAGTATAATGTGTTCAGGGGAAAACACCAATTTCAGCATCGTGTTGTCTGGAGAGAGAGAGAAAGGGGAATGGCATCCAGGTGGGATACATAAAGAGATTTTAATTGTATCTGTAATGTACTGTTATTTTTAAAGGTCTGAAACATGGCAAAATATAAACGTTTGGTAAATCTGGGTGATAAATACATGAAGTGTTCATTATATTCTCTGTACATTCTGAGGTTTGAATACTTCATGATTAAAAAACATTTTTAAAGGAATGGGGTCAGCAAATTATGACCTGCAAGCAGGTTGCCTGTTTCTGTATATAACGTTTCACTGGAACACACACACATTTGATTATGTATTGTCCCTGACTGCTTTCCTACCACAATAGCAGTCACTAGTTTTGATAGAGGCCATATGGTCTCTAAGCTGAAAATATTTTCTACCTATCCCTCATTTACATAATCTATGGCATTTGGCTTAATGTCTTAAACATAAGAGAACTTTCAAGAAATGTGCTAAGTGCTCATAAACAGTGCATGTTGGTTATTTTGTTTAATAAATATTGAGTATCTACTAAATGCTAGGTAATGTAGGTACTGAGTATAGATAGTCAAGAAGACAGAGCGGGGCCCTAGCCAGTTTGGCTCAGTGGATAGAGTGTAGACTGAGGACTGAAGGGTGTCAGGTTCAGTTTTGGTCATGGACACATATGCTTGATCCTCAGCCCTGGTTGGGAGGCAACCAATCTATGTGTCTCTCTCACATTGATGTTTCTCTGTCTCTTTCTGTCTCCCCCTCTCTTCCACTCTGTCTAAAAATCAATGGAAAAATATCTTTGGGTGAGGATTAAGAAAAAATATCTAAGATAGATAGATGATAGGTAGGTAGGTAGATAGATAGATAGATAGAGAGATAGAGAGATAGAGAGATAGAAGAGGACAGACAGAGCTGGGCCCAGCACTTTAATATTCTTTGTCCCTGGGATTCAGGTTGCCTCAGGGTGTAATATAGTAGGACTTTGTGCTGCTTCCCACTAGAGGGCAGCCTGCAGCTTGCCCATAATGGTATAGTAATATTATCAGGAAAGAACTGTCATGAAGGACAAAATACCAAACTACCTAAGGTTTGTATTTATTCTTTCAAGATTGTTAACAAAATTATAAAATGGGTCAAGTTTGTCTTTGGAACCCCTAGCTTCCTATTTCTTCACCTTTTCTACCCTTTTCCCTGCAAAGATGGAGTGATATATTTACTTACACCTGTAAGTAAAACATTTGGGAGAAACAGGCAGGTGAATCTCTAATCAATAGATCAGTCAGGGTGAAGAGGGAGAGGTGGTTCCTGGGCATGGAGGGCGCAACCTGGGAAGCAGAACTGTAGACCAGGAGCAAACTGGGAAGCAAAAACACACAGATACCAAATTGGGTGTCTACCATAATTGGGTGTCTACCATATTAAAAGAAGAAATACATACCTTCTATTTATTAATTCACTATTTATTGTGCATCCACTACCTACTTTGTGCCACACAGGATACAGAAATGAGCACTACAGACACTGTACCATCTCTTAAGGAGCATACAGTTTACCAGAGAAGCCAAACATTAAACAAATAGAAACGTGCTAAAAGTACTGGAGTAGTAAAGACTGTTTCAGTTACTAGTAGCATAAGAAACCAAGTGTAGTGGCATAAAACATATTCTCAGGGATTCCATATTAGGAGAACCAAGATGATGGTGTAGGTAACTGCCTATACTCACCATCTCCCACAACCATATCAAAATTACAACTAAAATTCAGAACAACCATCATTTGGAAGGGCTTGAAATCTGACTGAATGGAAGTCGTATGACTAGAGAAGTAAAGAAGAAAACACACTGAGACTGGTAGGAGGGGTGGAAGTGCAGAATGAGCTGGTCTGGCACTCATGTGCTGTTTTTGTTTGTTTTAAATATATTTTTATTGATTTCAGAGAGGGAGAGGGAGAGAGAGAGAAACATAGATGATGAAAAAGAAGCATTGATTGGCTGCCTTTTGCACACCTCCTACTGAAGATCAAGCCCACAAACAGGGCATGTGCCCTTGACTGGACTCAAACCCAGAACCCTTCAATCTGCAAGCCAATGCTCTATCCACTGAGCCAAACCAGGTAGGGCTTTTTTTTTTTTTTTAAATCAGGAGGGATATCTCCGAGGCCTTCTATGAGAAGCAGGGGGTCCCAGCCATATAACCAGCCCTCCGTCCTCCCCCCCCAGCCCAGGGTTCCAGAGATGGGAAGAGAAGTCCCTGTAACTTTGGGCTGTAAAAACCAGCAGGGGTTGTGGCTGAGTGACACGGAGGCTGCTGGATTACTAGGTGTTCCTCTTAAAGGGCCCATGCATGATCTTACACAGTCTCCATTTGAGCTCCAGTGCTTGGCAGTGGTTTTGGGGGACTCCAAGGACATGTAAGAAAGAACTGGATTGTCTGGCATGGGGCAGAAACTCAGGGGTGGCTTTCTCCCAGACAGGGGTATACCAGGGGTCACTGTTCCTGTGCTGGGACCTTCCCCATCACAGACTGGCAGCCATATCTGATTGTCCATCAGCATGGCCCACACTGAGTCCCCGCCCCATCCAATTTGCAGCCCCACCTAAGTAGTTTGTAACTGGTTTTCCATATGAATGGCCTGAGCTGGCTCAGGCTTCAGACTTTGCTAAAATCTCTTAAACAAGTAGCAGCTGGAGTTAGCATGCCCCAAACCTATCAATAAAAGGCCCAAAACCTAACACTAGCACCAGCCTGCCTTGCTACACAGCTGGGCCTTGCTTGCCTGGGTACTTCTTAGCCCAATACAAGTAGCAGCCATCTGAAGATCTCTCTGTAGCTCCTGCTGGGTGGCCCCTGGCAGTGGCTGACTTTGCAACTCCTGGGAGATTCCAGAGCCAGTGCACAGCTTTAGACCATACCAGATTACAATTGCAACTCTACCCATCCGCAAGTGACACACTCAAGGGACAGACTCAGCACCAAAGCCCCACTGAAGCAAGTTCTACTTCATAGGGGTGTCTTGCACAGCTGTTTTTCCATTGTAGAGACAGCTGGTCCTTACAGCCATTGGTCTGGAGGTCAGTTACTTCTGTGACACCAACAGCAAGCAAGGCTCAACTACAACAAGACTATGCATGCAGCCCACACAAGGGTGCACCTGGAGTGTCCAGCTCTGTGACTGGGGAGTATCAGCCACTGGGCCATACAGGACACCTACTACACAAAGTCACTCTACCAATTCCAGAAAACATAGCAGCTCTACCTAATACATAGAAACGAACACAGGGAGTAGCCAAAATGTGGAGACAAACATGTCACAAGTGAAAGAAACAGAAACAAGCAAACTACTGAGTTCAAAACAATGGTTATAAGATTACTTGAGGAATTTAATGAGAGATTTAAGGGACTTAATAAGAGCGTCAAGGGAATTAATGAGAGCATCAAGAGACTTAGTGAAATTTTCAAGGATCTTAGTGATAATGTCAAAGACATGAAAAAGGACTAGTCAGAAATTAAGCATATACTAACTGAGATAAAGAATAATTTACAGGATTCAACAGTAGAGTGGAGGATTCCAAGGATCAAATAAACAATTTGGAATATAAGGAAGCAGAAAACACCCAATTAAAAGAGCAAAGAGAAAAAATAATCCAAAAATATTAAGATAGTGTAAAGAGCCCCTGGGACTTCAAGCATACCAACATTCACATTATGGGGATACCAGAAGGAGGAGAGAGAGAGCAAGATATTGAAAACCTATTTGAAGAAATAATGACAGAAAACTTTTACTGGGGAAAAAAATAGATTTACAAGTCCAGGCAGTGCAGAAGGTCCTAAGCAAGAGGAACCCAAAGAGGCCCATACCAAGACACCTCATAATTAAAATGCCAAGAATTAAAGACAAAGAGAATCTTAAGAGCAGAAAGAGAAAAGCACTTAGTTACCTACAAGGGAACACCCATAGGACTGTCAGATGATTTGTCAACAGAAACTTTGCATGCCAGAAGGGAGTGGCAAGAAATACCCAAAGTGATGAGTAACAAGGACCCTACAACCAAGATTACTCTACCCAGCAAAGCTATTCTTTAGAATTGAAGGTCAGATAAAGAGCTTAACAGACAAGAAAAAGCTAAAGGAGTTCATTACTACCAAACCAGTATTATGTGAAATGATGAAGGGTATTCTTTAAAAAGAGGAAGGAGGAGGTGGGGGAGGAGAAGAAAGATAAAAAATATGAACAATAAAATGTCAATAAATACATATAAACAATTGAAACTAGAAATCAAAATGAATGAAAATCTAATGAACAAAATAAACTGATGAATACAATAGAATCAGAGGCATGTGAACATGGAACAGACTGATGAATCTCAGAGGGAAAGAGGGGAGGGCAGGAAGAGACTAACCAAAGGTTTTATATGCATATATGCATTACCTACGGACACAGACAATAGGGTGGTGAAGGCCTGGGACGGGGTGGGTTCTGGGTGGAGGGGGGTAATGGGAGGAAAGAGGGACATCTGTAATACTCTCAACAATAAAGATTTAAAAAATAAAAATATTAAAAAACATTTAAAATAATAAAGGATATTAAATGTAAGTTATTTATACAGGCCAATTAAAAAACAGACATTGTCATAATACATTTTTAAAAAAACATGACTCAGATGTCACACAAAGTGTGAAAGAAAATGTAGGAGTTGGTCCCATCATCAAAGCAACCACTGAGCATGGAAAAATGATTGAAATAAACTATTTTGGAACTCTAGAACATGACCAGAAATTTTTAACAACCAGAGAAATCCTTATAAGAGTGAAGGGAGCCCTGGTCAGTGTTGCTAAGTGGTTAGACCGTTGGCCTTTGCACCAAAGGGTTATGGGTTTGATTTCTTGTAAAGGACTTGTACCTGGGTTGCAGGTTTGATCCCTGGCCCCTGTCCGGGCACGTGGGAGATGTGGGAGGCAACCAATCAATGTGTCTTTTTCACATCAATGTTTCTGTTTCTCCCCTCCCCATCCCCCTTCCCCTCCCCTTCCTCCCCTCCCTCTCCCTCCCTGCCTTCCACTGTCTCCAAAAATCAATGGGGAGAAAATGTCCTCAGGTGAGCATTAACAAAACAAAACAAAAAAAGAATAAAGACTGAAGGACGAAATTGTTGCTCTTTCACAAGTAAGCAGCATTCACAACCAGACAATATCTATCCCCCATTTCTTAGACATGTTGCACCTATATGAATAGCAGCCTGCATTTCTAAAGAAGCTGGCTGATGTCATTGCAGGCAGTAGAAACCCTGTCCTCCAAAATTTGGGGTTACATATTTTGGTCAGTCTTAAGGATCCTTGAGGAGCAGCACAGATGCTTGCCTTGCACTTGATCCTCTCATCAGCATCGGCTTCCTGAGGAGGAATCAATCAGATTTACAGAAACAGTGACTTCACAAAAACAAGGAATATACTTTGCCACTGCCATTAGGGAAGATGGGCCACCACTAGCTGATTCCTGTATCCTCTGGAAGCCGATGTTGCAGAATCTGTCACCAGAAAAGGATAGAAGGTTTACCAATTCTAGATTACCAAGCAGTTTCACACATAAACCCTCTAGCAAGTTTAGAAATAATTCAGCCCAGCTCAGAGGAAGTGGAATTGCTCCTGTTGCACAAAGATGTCTAGTGATGAAATCCACGTGCAGGAAAGTATCCTGCCTGACACATCCTATAATGAAGAACAACAAAAAACAATTCTGAATGTCCTGACTTAACTGCCAGATCATCCACAAAGCTATTCAAAACCTGGATAAGACGTTTGATGTCATTAATGGAAAGGTTTAAAAAAATATACTATTTTTGTGCTAAATCAATGTGGCAAACCACCCACTTGGATATGCATACAAAAATTACAATTACCTGCTTTCTAGAAAGATCAAATTGCAGAAAGTGAAGAGGGAGCCTCTTCCCTTTTCATTGTCTTACCCTGAAGATGAGAGCCCAACTATGCCAGTAGAGAGGCCAGATAATGATTCCCAGAGCAACCCTGTCAAAACATCTTACCAGTTAGAGGATTCCCAGGACAGGGTCAGGAGTTACTCTACCAGGAGCAGGAGCCTTGCCTCAGCCAGAGTCCCATGATTCATTCCATCTTCACACACATATCAGTCATATTACAGAGCCAATGATCCAGTGCAGGGCTCCTCTCCCATGCCTTGCTTTGCCAGCCCAGGGGCTGGCTGCAACAGTAGCATCTTCTCAGTTGCCTGAGCTTCCACATCAGCACCTACACCCATGCTGGGCCAAGACAGAGCCAGTGTAGCACACAACCCTGAGATGATGGCTTACTCAACTTTGCTGGAAAAGAAGAACCTCAGCTATATGACCTCATCTCTGCATCCTGGGCAGCTTTACTATAAGTTGGTACTGACCCAGGTTTGCTAAAACAAAACTTCTCTGATGACCCTTCAACTTGATCTGTAGAGGAAGGGATCCTGTTTCTGAAACAGATCCTCAGATACTAATCCCCCTCATGGACCTCTTCAGGCAATATGACATTTGATGGGAAAGCTCTGCTACTACTTAAGAAAAGAGTGACATTATCCTATATAATAAAGAGGTAATATGCAAATTGACCCTCATGCCATAACACCATCACAAGATGGTTGCCCTGCCTAGCCCCTCCCCCAGCCCCACCCCTGTTCAGCCTCTCCCACCCCAATTGAGGGTGGGGTGGCTAGCCAAACCCCACCCCCGACAGCCCCTCACCCAGGCCGGCCACACCCCCATGCTTTCCCAGGGCTGGGGGTACCTCAGGCAGGCTGCAGGCACGGCATTGGTCAGAGTCAAAGGTCCTGGCTGTCCCTGGCCTAGAGAGACCATAAAACCTCAGCAGTGACCAAAGACGAAGACTATGGCTCAAAGTGCCAGGAGGAGGCAGAGTGTCTTGAATCTGCACACCAAGCCTTGGGGCACGCCACACCAGTGTCACTTGTGGGTGAAAGAGGGAGAGCAGGGAGCTGGGGTGCAGAGCTGGGAGGGGCCTAGAGTCTTTGGGAGCAGCCCACCTGCCAGGGTTGCTGTGACCTGCACACTTGGGCTTGGTCAAAGACCCTGGTCAGCTCTGCCACTTGCCTTCCAGGTGCGGCTAGCCCTGAGCTGGCTGGCATTGCACTCAAGAGAACCAGCTGTCACTGGGCTCAGTTAAATAAGAGAAATCAAAGAGCCGAGAGTAAATATCCTCCTAGTCCCTTTCTACACCCCTGGGCGAGGAGGGCTGGGGATTGGGGTAATGGAAAATAGCTGCTGCTTTGCATTTTATAATGAAAAGACTCCTGCTATGTAGAGAGGAGAGCTGATTTGTTTCCAGCAACACCTGGCATGTTCCCTGCCCCAGCCCTGAAGCCTGACAGTACCTAGCAAAGGTGTGTCCACACAGCCATGTTGGCCTGGCTCTTGGAATGTTGGGAGCAAGTTTGAGCTGCATTGATTTAAAAAAAAAAGGTAAAGATTGAAAACACCTCTTTGTACTCAAATGGCACTATAAAATGCACATTACAGCATCTGATTTTGTCTTCAGTGTTGATTTTTAGGCAGAACGCAAATAGGTTCATGGGAAAAGCAGAAAAAAACAAAAGGAAAGAGAGAGGATTCTGCCGTCCACAGCCTGAACATTGTTTTTTGTGTGTTTTTTTTGTGTGTGTGTGTTGTGTGTGTGTGGTTATTTTTCTTTTTGTTCTTCAAGCCAGTATATGCCATTTAAACCACTTTATGGCATTAGGTAATGAGCTAATGCTTCCTCTATTAAGAGCAAGCAGCAGTGCCTTTCATGTGAGTCACATACATTTAACCCATTCAAATGGAGCATACTGAGTGGAGAGAATGGTATGTGTCATTATATAACGAACTTGGCATTATGATGCTATCTGGCTGCAGATCTTATTTATTTTGCACTTTAGAGAACGTAGACAAATCAGGCATTGAAAATGAATATGCATGCTTAAGTGCATGACTTTATTTTCATCTGTAACAATCAAAGGACTGGTCACCAGGAGGTGCATTGATGGGTCCCGCTGTGCAGCGCGGGTCTGGGTGAGGCTGCATGGTGCGGGCCAGGGCTGGGGTACCTGAGGCCACGCCCCCTGCCCCAGCGCCAGGATGGGAGGCTGTGTCCCCTGCCCCGGGGTGGAGTGGGGCTTGACAGGGATGGGGCCAGCTGGACACTTCTATTATAGAGAAAGGGCAAATAGCAATATTAAAATATTTCCTCTAATTAATTCCCTTTTAATGTGCACGAATTTCATGCATTGGGCCACTAGTGATGAAGTATATGGGCTTAAGCCAGGGACAGCTCTGAAATTGTGCCACTACATCGAAAAGCTTAAAGGAGAAAAATATTTGTGTAGATTTATTTTTTTAATATATTTTATTGATTTCAGAGAGGAAGGGAGAGGGAGATAGAAACATTAATGATGAGAGAGAATCATTGATCAGCTGCCTCCTGCACACCCCCTAATGGGATCGAGCCCACAACCAGGGCATGTGCCCTTGACTGGAATTGAACTGAGCCAAACTGGCTAGGGAAACATTTGTGTAGATTTAGATTGGACTTAATTCTGGGGAGACCAATGCCATTTTGTTGTAAAATCACTTTGCTGTCCTTAGAAATGTTTGTGTTATAGAAGGTTCCTCTAAAAATACGTTATATCTAGAATTGCAGAACTACATCACAGTCCAGTCTACTTCTTTAGAAACTATTTCACATGTTAACATTAGCATATTCAAATTGGCAGCCTGTTTTTTGTTGTTGTCATTGTATACTTTACAAATATACTTCATGAAGAAACAGAGAAACACCTTTGCTTTCGGTTAATATTTATATGTACAACCAAAACAGCTAAATCTCAAAGAGAAAATATCAGGGATTGACAAGTTCTCTAATAAAATCCATGAGTAGTTTTCTTTAGAAGAGAATTTAAAGATACAACTATAGATATCATCTTTCTCAAATATTTTATGTCTGTTACTGCAGTGTTCTATTCTTGTTCTACCAGTTTCCTGAAATGGAATAATCATATAAATTATTTTTCTTTTTGTTATTATTTCTTTGAATGCTGTATTTGTTTCTATTTAAAGAAAAAAGCAACCTTATAAGCTTTCATGAAGTGTTCTTACCATTTTTTTGATAAATTATAAAACAGGTAGAATGGTTGTTTTATGCAATATGTTTTATATTACAAGGTTGGTTTGGGTGGAGTCTAGTTATATTCTTTTGTATTAAATACCTATTATTTAAAATTTTTTAAATATTTTGCCTAAGCTCAGATATTTAGCCATTTATAGCTCACATCTCTCTGTGAAGATGCCTATGTCCAAAATTTTAAAAGATGTATATTCTATTTTGTGTTTATTCCTCATATACTGTTTCATATTTATATTTTACTCTATATTTAAAGTATACACACAAGTAAATCTTTTCTTTTTGAATTAAAAAATGGCACTTTGCAGATTAAACCAATATATAGTGAGAAGTTTTTATTCTGTAAAAAAATTTATCATCACTAGTACATCTCAGCTCACTCTTCAGGGTTTTCCTACAGGAAAGTTCTCTATCCTTTGTAATATTTCTAGTTAATTTTCTTGCTGAGCCATTTATTCTACTAAACTTTGGAATGTATATTAGTTCTGATTTGTTATTTTGGACTTTATTTTTTTAATTTTATTTTTTAAAGTATATTTTATTGATTTTTTTACAGAGAGGAAGGGAGAGGGATAGAGAGTTAGAAACACTGATGAGAGAGAAACATTGATCAGCTGCCTCCTGCACACCCCTCACTGGGGATGTGCCTGCAACCAAGGTACATGTCCTTGACTGGAATCGAACCCGGGACCTTTCAGTCTGCAGGCCAACGCTCTATCCACTGAGCCAAACCAGTTAGGGCTGGACTTTATTTTAAAAATCAGAACTTTTAAGCAGTATATGTTATTATTTTGTTATTTATTCCATTGTTATATTATACTAGAGGCCCAGTGCACGAAATTCATGCAGTCCACAACCCCTCACTCCTTATCACCCACCTGCTCACTCCTTACCACTTGGCTCACTGCTCCTTAGTGGCAGGCTTCTTACTGCTCAGCTTGCTGCTCCTTAGTGCTGCTGTGGAAGTGGGAGAGGCTCCTGCCACCACGGCTGTGCTTGCCACCTAGGAGCCTGGCTTCTGGCTGAACGGCGCCCCCCCTGTGAGAGCGCAGTGACCACCAGGGGAAAGCTCCTGAGTTGAGTGTCTGTCCCTGGTGGTCAGTGTGCATTGTAGCAACTGGTCGTTCTGGTAGTTTTGCTGTAATGGTTGCTTAGGATTTTATTTATTTATTTATTTAAAAAATAAATATTGACTTTAGAGAAGAAGGGAGAGAAATAGATAGACACATCATGATGAGAGAGAATCATTGATCGGCTGCCTCCTGCATGCCCCACACTGGGGATCGAGCCAGCAACCCGGGCATGTGCCCCGATGAAGAATCGAACTGTGACCTCCTGGTTCATAGGTCAACGCTCAACCACTGAGCCACACCAGCTGGGCTGCTTAGGTTTTTATTATATAGATAACATTTGTTGTAATGTTTATAAGCTATGAGAACTGGTGCTAGTTATATTGATGATCTGTTGTAAATGCCAATAAAATGCTCACCAGGGGTCAAAATGTACATTTTCTTTTTAGAAAACCAAGTGTCCTTTATGTTTATAAACAAATACAATTATTTATTGGGCATATGTAATCTAAAGAGCCGTTTTATCTGTATTATTCCTTTTGTGTTATGAGAAAAGATTTTAATTTACACTTTTAATCTTTCAAATTGTGTGAAGATGCTGTGCCCAGTTGAAGAGTTCTCAGGTGTTTGTATAAATATTGTTTTACAGTTCTCAGATTTTAAAATATAATGAAGTTAAATAATTATAAAAAATTTTAAAAAACAAGGAATACACACTTTGCAAAAATAGTTTGGAAAAGTAATATACAGCTCCGGCACTCAAAAAGCAAAAATTAGCAATGCCTCCCTGGCCAGGTAGCTCAGTTGGTTAGAGCATTGTCACAATATGCCAAGGTTGTGGGTTCAATCCCTGGTCAGGGCACATACAAGAATCAACCAATGAATACATAGAAAAGTGGAACAACAAATCCAACTTTCTCTTTCAATATCAATTTAAAAAAATAAGCAATCCCCGATGACTAAGAATCACATTTTGAGAATTAGCACATTATAACACTCGGCCCTGGTGGTTAGAGTGTCATCCTGATACACCAAGGCTGCAGTTTCAATCTCTGGTTAGGGCACACACAGGAATCAACCAATAAATGCATAAATAAGTGGAAAACAAATTGATGTTTCTTTCTCCCTTCCTCTCACCAAATCAATAAATTAGAAAAAGTTTTTTAAAGAATATACAATTCTCAACAACAAATATAAAACATAGAAACAGCATAGTTTGGACTATTCAGAGGGGGGAAAAAGTTGACAGAAACCATCCCTGAGGAAGCCCAGACATTGGACTTACTAAATAAAAACTTTAACTCAACTATCTTAAATATGCTCAATGAGTTCAGTAAACCATGGACAATGAACTAGAGAAACAATGGATGAACAAAATGAGAATACCAATAAAAAGAGTTATAGAAAGGAACCAACCAGAAATTCTGGACTGAAAACTACCTGAACATGAAATGAAAAATTCACTGGAGGGGTTCAACAGCAGATTTGAGAAGTAAAAGGAAAGATCAGCAAACTTGATGACAGGTCCTTTGCAATTATCCAGTCTGAGGAGCGGAAAGGAAATTAAATGAAGAAATGGAACAGAGAGCCCTGTTAGAGCACTGTCTGGATATGCCAACGTTGTGGGTTCCATTCCCCCATTAGGGTACATACAAGAATCAGCCAAAGAATGCATAAATAAGTGGAACAACAAATTGATATTTCTCTCTCTTTCTAAAAGAAAAAGTAACAACAGAAAATAAATGGAACAGAGGCCGAAGGACCTGTAGAAAGGCAGTAAGAAGGCAAAGGACAGAATGATAGAGACAGCTTTATAGGGCCTGGCACCTCATAGAATGTTGGGGCAGAAGAGGTGGTTAAAAGTCAAATCTGACAGTTTCATGCGTTAGTGATTCTGATAAATTTAGTGAGCACACAGAAGGTGAGAGACAGAGAGGAAGCGTATATTATGACTTCAGATTTAGACAGAGTCAGAGGGATAAAAAAAAAGCACATAATGCTGCCTTGCATCGTCCTAGAGCTCATAAGTCCTGTTAGAGGAGAGCAATTAGGAGCCATCTAAACAACCTTGATAATTAAGCAGATGGTGTAGTAGACCAACATCTGTTAAGAGTGGGAAGAACAAAACCCAGAACAGGAGCGTGTGCCGAGCTGAGGAGTAGAAACCAGGAAAGGAGCAGCAGGCAGAGAGGCGGGGTTGGATGTCATAGAAGGAGTGGCATCGTGGGACCCACGCGTACAAGAGCACAGGAACCACCAAAGCTTAGAACTACTGGAGCTATGCTAAGCAACAAATACTGCGCACCTACTACGTGGGGAATAGCGTTCATCACTTTATCTGAGTTGGAAGAAGCTGGTAACCAGCCCAGAAGTGTCTGGGTGATGTGCGAGGCCTAGGCGGCCTAAGGGCGTGGAAAGGGCTTACCCGACTGCGACTGCGCATCTCCTGACTGTGGCCTGGCCAGGGCCCAGCAACCAGGCAGTTTCAGCGGCTGCGGCCCGCAAGGCCCCAATGTGAGCCGGCCCAGGCCACGGGCCGGACTTCCCTGGCCAGCCCGCCCGCCTGGAGCAGGTGGAAACCGCGTTGTTCTGATGACGTGCACCTCGCGCATCTAGCGTCACTGTGGGTGATCCTGCGAGAGAGGCACAGGGGAGCTGGTTGCTGCGCAACGAGGAGAGGCTGCTCCCCGCTGCGGGTGGGACCCAGAGTCTGATCCAGGGTGGGAAGAACGCATGGTGAGGCTCCGGCCCTCCTCCTTCACCTCAAAGACCTTCACCTCGAAGATCCAGCTTGATGGCTCCTTTCCATAGGAGGAGGTGGGGGGCGTTTGCTCAGTCCCTGCACCCATGCTTCCTAGGGGAGTGAGTTCCTTCAGGCTCTGGCTCTTTGAGAGCCCAAATCCCACCTAGCTCTGCCCCTTGCAAGTACAAGGTTTTTCTGGGACACCCCCACCTCCTCAACGAAACACCGCGGATTTCCCGCGGTTGACTGTTTTTGTTTCCTCCGTTGTAAGTTACTCCGATCATAGTAGAGACTGCGTGGAATACGGAACTTTTGGACAATCCAAACTCAACGGGCACTCACTCCCCCCCTCCCCACCCCGCCCCCAAGGGGTTTCTCCCTCTCACCATAATTCTATCACAAGGCCTGGCCCAAACTGAAGAGCTAACACCTGTTCTAGTCTGAGCATGAAGGAAAAACCATTTTTTTGTGGTTTTCAAACTCTGAAATAACTCTCTTCTACAAACTGATTCTGTCACCTCTCTTCCTCCTTCATTTATTGGTAATAGTTTACATTTCCTCCATTTCTATTTCGAGTACACTTTTCATCCTTTTACTCTAACCAAAAGCTCTCTGGGCTTCACTTCTGTACCCAAATTGCTTGGATATTATTTATGACCAATCATTTCAATTCTCACCTCAGTGATTTTTAACTTTGCCTTTTTGCCACTCTCCATCCTTTGCTAAAACAGGCAGTGTGTTTTCTCCAGTCTGGCTGCAGAAATTCCAAGCATTTGTGAAAAGCAAAGAATCGTGCTATCACTCCTCCACAAACGCATTGAGCTCCTATTGCAGACTGGAAGTTCTTTTATCCATTCTTGTGATCTTGCTGTCAAATTAACTACAACATGTCTTCCAGACTCAATTCCAGTCTACTTTTAGTAAATGATCTCACCTACATATACTTTGCATCTGCATGTTTTGTATACACCTTTTAAGTAAAAATCTGAAATATGTTTGAAAATAACACAGGTATCAAATAATCCACCACTCAGAATAAACAAATATTGTCATATCTTTCAAACTTTTCTCCCAAATATTTTTAAATGAAAAAAAGTGTAGAGAAAAAAAGGTATTTTCCTTACTTCTTCTAAGTTCTCAACTAGGGATACTATAACCAAAAAACAAATAAACATTAACAAGAGAAAAGCATGCAAACTTAATAAGTTTTATGTGACATGGGAGCTTTCATAAGGGAATGACCCAAAGAAGCAGTTAAACCTGAGTAGATTTTTTTGCTAGGTTGGATGAAAAGTGGAGAGTTGTGGAGAAATGATAGTACAAAAAAGGGTGTGAGCTGAGTGTAGTAAATTGGGGGAACATCAAGAAATGCCCATTTGTTCAGATTCTTCTCAGGATCCCTCCTACTAGGAGATAAGATGTTCCTTTCCTCCAGGAAGTATACTTCTTACATGAGGGTTTTATGACCTGCTTCAGGGGAAGGTCAGAAAGTCCTTCCAGTACATGTTGTTTCTCAAATTCCTTCAGCTTAAAATATTCAGTATGCTAGAGTATCAATATTTTAGGTAGCATGTCCTGAACCCTGTATCCCCAAGTTTCATAGTCCAGAAACTGAGTTGGTAGATTGTTCCATAACCCATGGACCCAGTCTCTCAGGCCTGGGAATAGGTCAGTCCAATAAACCAGCTGTATCTCATTTCAGGAGGCAGTGTTACAGGTGGGCCACCTATATGGTGTGAGCAATCAGGCATTTAATAAGAAGCATTAAAAAAAAAAAGCATTAAAAAAAGCATTTCTATGGAAACAAAAGAAAAACAAAGGCTAATGATTAGAACAAACTATTCAGTTTTTTTAGTTCAGAGGGTAAGTTGAGAAGATTTCTAGATGTTAGATGGCATGAGGCAGTGGCAATTTGACAGATTTTCCTAATTTTTAGTGTGAATGTCTCTGTTGATGTCAACAGGTATTCTGGTAAACTTTCTGAGTGACCCACTCAGAAAGGCAGGAAGGGTGTCCATACATGAGCTATTAAGATGATTTCTCTGAAGTTTATATCAAATCATCCAGCTTCAATTTGAAGTACTTTGGGGAAAGGGCTATTTTATGTTTTTAGTGGTTTCAAGTCAGAAGAGTGGGAGAAAAACTGGAAATGTTAGTTTGGAGAGTTGTAGCCAGATATTGGAGGAAACTAGAATAATTCAGGATCCAGTCGTTTATAGGTAGATAATAAAACTTTAAAGACAATGAAGAGGCCTAGAATTTAATATCCACAATGTTGTACTATAATTTTCCATTGAAACATATCTTTCTAGTCATTAAAAGGTTTTAAGGAAGAGAGGGAGAGTGACAAGATCAGATATAACTTTGGGAATGATTACTCTAGATGCAAAATGAGAATGGCTTGGCAGAGGGCAGAGCTGGGTTAGGTATAAGATTTAGGAGGCCCTCTGCCCATGTGGCTCAGTTGGAGCATTGTCCTGTACACCAAAAGGTCTCGGGTTTGACTCCTGGTCAGGGCACATACCCAGGTTGCAGGTTCAATCCCAGGTTGGGGCACGTGTGGGAGGCAACTGGTCAATGCTTCTCTCTCATGTTGATCTTTTTCTCTATTCTTTCTGTGCTCTCCAAAATTCAGTGAACATGTAGTCAGATGAGGATCAAAACAAAAAAACATAACAAAAAAAATGATTTAGGTGGCCACTGAGGCTATTTAGATGAGAGGTGATAGCTGATGTTATATCACACCCCTGCTTAAAATCCCGAGCATCAAGCCCCACATCCTTCAAGTGGCATTCAAGGTCTTCTACAATTTGGTTCTTACATCAGTCACCCATAACTGATAGGGACTTCTGTCATCCTTCAATGTGCCAAACTCTTTCACTGCTGTTAGCTTTGCCTGGAGTATATTCTTCACCACCCCTTCTCTTCCCCGCCCCCCCCACCCCCAACTTTTACTTATTCTTCAGGTTCAGCATAAGTGTCATTCCTCATGGAAGCGTCCCCTGACCTTGAATGTACTAGTTCCTTTGCCATGTCCTCCTTTGCCCGCAACCTTTGGGTCATGCCTTATACTTGTTTAGTGTCAGTTGCCCTACCAGATTGCATGCTCTCAAAGGGTGGATGGATGTGTCCCTGGCATTGTATCCCTTGTGCCTTAAACTCAGTAGACAGTGAATAAGAATTTGTGGGAAGAATGACTGAATTCACAACTCAAGGAATTTGCTTCAGTATACCTCTCATTTGTGTCATACTTTAATTTCTATCTCCTCTGACTTCTTTTTAGCCTCAAAGCATTCTTTTAAAAATATATGTATATATTTTTATTGATTTCAGAGAGGAAAGGGAGAGAAACATCAAGGATGAGAATCATTTGTCAGCTGCCTCCAGCACGCCCCACACTGAGGATTGAGCCCACAACCCAGGCTTGTGCCTTGACTGGGAATTGAACCGTGACCTCCTGATTCATAGGTTGATGCCCAACCACTGAAGCCATGCCAGCCGGGCAACCTCGAAGCATTCTTCTTACATCTTTATCCTTAAAAACACCTCCTTTGATAATCATTGCTTTCTAAAGTTATTGCCTGATTTCTCTCTTTCCTTTGAATACTGCTTAATTTCCTAAAACAGTGTTTTATTCCTTTCATGTGTATGTGTCTTGTCTTCCTTCCAAGCTTGGAATATCCTTAAAGAAGGGACCATACCTGGCTTGTTTTTCTCTTCCCTGTAGTCTCTTGTGTACAGTAAGAACTCAGCAATGTTTGCAGAGTTGGCACGGTTAAAGAGGACATACCTGTTGTAATATTAGTCATTATAAATAATGTAGGGATTGAATAAAATTTAGTTTTCAAATTGATTTTGAATGTTGGTTCCATAGGAACAACATGTATTTAATTAGGAGACATGGAAAGTTCAGTAGAGATTTTGAAGGACAGTCCCGGATGCTTCCAAGGACTTTGGTATTTAACTTAGAAACTTAATTCTTTCTCTAGAAACAGTACTGCTGAGCTGTTTTGGTTCACAAAGGGGCCATGGTTCACATGGATTGAGGAAGAAGGGCAGAGCCTGCGTGCCCTGTGAAATGGCCTGTAGAAGAATTAGTGAATCGTGAGAGATGAAAGGCAAAGTTAAAGGGGGAACTGAGAGGGAGTGTGGAAGATCTTGTGGGGTGACAAAAACGTGTCAGCCTGCAAAAGTGTTTTCAGTTGGTCAGTCTGACTAGTGAACACGGGAGGTGAGGATGAGGGGTGATCTGTCCTCCTTCAATGGCTTGTTCCTCTCTATGGAACAAAACAGCCTCACTGGATTTCCCATTGGCTCCTGCTCCACTCTCATATGTTCTCTGCATTGCAACTGGAATGGTCTTTTCAAAATGCAAATATGATTTGATACCTCTTTGCCTAAAGCCCATCAACCACGTTCCATGTCTTCATGATCTGCTCCTGCCTTTGTCCAGACTCACCTTGTACCACTTGTTGGGCTCCAGCTATACTGGCCTTCAGTCCCTTTCGTGCCCTATCAGAGCCTAGTCAACACCTCTTTGTACTCCGTATTTTAGTCCAGCTATCACTATCAGAAAGCTTTTCTCTAATTCTTCCTTATATGCGCAGAGCCCTCTACTGTGCTCCTTTCTTGTACTTAACTCCAATCATAGTTATACACTTGTTTTTATTATTGATTATCCTGTTTCCTTCAATAACCCTAGAAGCTCCAGAAGCATGGAACGTCTGTTCTTGCTTTCCACTGTGCTCCCAGAGCCTGATAGACACTTGAAAACAAATAGTTTGAGTACATGAGTGCCACTTTTGAGGACAGGGAACAGAAAGCCTTCATCTTTGAAAATTTCTGCACAATGAATGGATGCATAAAATGTGTGTAAAAATAAGAACGCATTTCGAAATGAGCATTCATTCATTCCTAAGTGTTTAAAGACCTATCTGTCCCTTACATTGGGGTAATGTGTTAGAGACTGAGGACAACCATAGTGAGGATTAAAACTTACTGGCTTTAAATCACAATGGTACTTAGTACACTTCAGCTACATGTCCCTGGCCTAGATTTCATCTAGGCTATCCTTCCACTTGCCCAGTTCAACCATTTGTTCCTCTTTACTTTGGCAGTGCCATTCCTAGACCCCAAATTTGGTCCCCATCTATTAATCCCCCCCCCCCCCCCCTTTTAGGCATCATTCTGGTGGCCTGATTTCAGGATTCCTTATAATAGCCAGTGACCAACTAGCCAGGCTGCCTTCCTAGAACTGGGGAGCAAGCCACAGGACCCCAGGAAGACCACTCAGGCATGAGTACCAGAGCCCTTGGGGTACCTGGTCAAGGCCATGTGCAGGTAGGGGGAGTCAAGGACGAGTACACCTGGAACAGGAGCAAGGATCTGCCTGGATGGCACTGCTGGCTGAGGCCAGACCCACACCAGTTATTTCAAAGCATGGGGCCCTGTGTGCTCAAGGCAGTCCTCTGCCTGGCTTCCGGGACTCTCAGATTCACACTTGATCTGCAAGAGCTGTGACCAAGTGCCCGGTCTATCAGTGGTGCTTCAAATGGAGCAGGCTCACCTTTGCATCCTCCTGCAGGGAGAAGAGCCCAATGATAGGCAAACGTTCCCCATCTTCTGTCTCTCTCCAGATCATCTTCCCCAATGGGTAGTTTCAACACTATTTTCCTTCCTTTCCCAGATTCTATGACCTACTTACTCGATAGCTTCTGATTACTTGCTTCATTCTGTTTACTTAATGTGTCATTTGGGCAATTATCCTGCTTACCAACCCCAGGCCTTTCCCATCTCCCTCCCTCCCTCCCTGTAGATCCCCTTGGCTTAACACACTGGCAAGCATGAGGTAGCAGACAATCCTGCCAGGGAAAGGTCACCATGCAACCAGCCCCATTCTGAAAATCCTCTGGTAACTAGCTGGTTGGCTGGTCCCTGAGCAGAATTCCTCCCATCCAATGTTAAGGCAGCAGTTTACTTATGCATCTTAAAAATGGAGAAGGGTGTACCCATAGCCTAAGATGCCAGGTTATTTAGGCATAATTTATCTAGAAGACCAGGTCTTCTAGATAAATTATGCTACTAACCACTTTGATCATTTTCAGGGACAGGAGTGTACAAGAGGACAGATGTTTAAGGGGTACCAACTAGAGTTTCTCTACAACAACAAAGGAAATGCAGTAGTTCCATGCTTCAGAAAATGTGGACATATTCCTAGAGCTTAAGTGGATTAAATGAACCCCAGGATATAAATGTAGGCTTTTAACTGGAACCCCAGACCTCAAAACCACTTTGGTCAGTTATCAAAGCTACTTTTCATTACCAGGTTGAAATATTTATTTGAAAAATTGGAAACACAGATGCAATGTATTATACAAAGAAAGGTCTTAAAACCGTAATAAAAGTATTGGAAGGGAGCAAAAGCTAGTGGCTACCTGCCCTGGGAAGGTAGGCACTCAGTGAAAAATGAAATTCATTTATAGGAACTATTCTAATGGAAAAGTGGGGAAAAGGTTACAAACAGAAAAGAAAAACAATCCCAACTCCATCCCTGCAAACCTAAGTGTGAAAGAGCTATAAGTTCGAGACAACTGTGTTATCACCAAGATTTACCTGAACCCCCTCGGTTTGTCCCTATGAAAAACCAGCTTAATTTAGGGCTTTCAAACCTGAGGTAGTTGAGGGTCACCTGAAAGACATGTCTGAAAATTATCTACTCTCAGAATCGGACCCAGTAGCATCTAAGCAATTGTTTCATGTTGCTTTGGCTCCTGGGGTAGGAAGGCTGGGCCACCACTGTTAGTTGCTGATCCCCTATTTGGTCTGGACCTCGGAGACGAAGGACTTGAACAGCAGACAGCAGACAGTTTGCTGTGTTGGTGGCGGGCAGGCCTGTGGTGGTGTTCTATGCTACAGGCAGTGCAGTCTCTGGAGGATGGAGAATGGCAGAGAGGGCGGACAAAGCCGATTTGATTGGAAGGCCAGTGCCAGGATTAAAGGCTTTTGTTGGCAGCAGGGATTTCCAGAGACTTTGAAAGGTGGTAGAAGGTAGCAAGAACTTTAGTTATTGAAGACCAGGGTAAGTGGAGTCAGAGGACCCCTCTGGAGCAGCGATTTTCAACCTTTTCATCTCATGGCATACATAAACTACTAAAATTCTACAGCACACCAAAAAGACAAGTTTTGCTGATCTGACAATCAGGTATCTATATTTACTTGTATATAAGGATTTCTGGTACCAAGAATTAACCAATCGGATGCAACCTTATGCAATGTGACCAATAAGATGCAACTCTATTATATGACCTATATATTTATGGTTCAAGACAGGGCATTCACACTGGATGGCTATTTTCATCTTTTTGACAGTCTAAGGGAAAGAGGTCAGTGCCCCTGACTAGTCAGGTATTGCATGTTTTAAAATTATGCACACTGGTTCAAAATCGCTGCTCTAGACTAAGAAGTGAATATGTCCTGGGTACAAACTCAGAACCAGCTCCTCTTAGTGAGGCCAAAGTGTACCAACCTGAATAAACAACTTGCACTTGTGACTCCCTGGGACCTGGTGTCTGATTCAGCAGCTCAAACACTTCCAAGAAAGGATGCCCTGGACAATGTTTGGTTCTTCCAGCCACAAGGGGACTCATATTTAGGTGGGATCCTAAGGATCCATCTCAATTATAGTCCAATTTAAACTTCTTGCTCAGATATAAATACTAGTAACTCCACAAATAGTTACTTTTTCCTTATTTATATACACACCCTTATTCTAATGGTAAATGGTATGAGAGCACCGTATTATAAGATTGCATAACAGATTCGGCTGCACTTTAACCTTTTGTCAGTCCTAAGCCATATTTTGCTGTTGTCCTCTCTCGTCATGACCCATTTACACTGACCCATGAGACTCCAGTCACTAAATGATGCTCAATGACTAATTTAAAAGGCTGTGAGGTTCATTTTTAGCCTTAGGATGATTTCCGTTTTCATCAGGTATTTCACACCAAGTACCACACACTCATTTTTAGAAGGAGATAGGCCAATTTGATTTTGGCTGGAGAATGGACTAGCTTCTAATTTGAGCAATGATGAAGTCATTATCTGACAGGTATCGACTCCTGTGAAACTGACTGAGCCTGTGCTCCTGTTTAAGTGCTTTCTTAATGGTTTTATTACTGGTTAAGCCCATGAATTTTTTAAAATTACTGTAGTGCCCTGACCAATGTGGCTGTTGGTTGGAGCATTGTCTCATACACTGAAAGGTGGTGGGTTTGATTCCTGTTCAGGGTGTATACGAGAGGTGGCCAGTGTCTGTCTGTCTCTCTCTCTCTCTCTCTCTTCCTTCTCTCTAAAATCAATTAACATATCCTCAGATGAGGATTAACAATAACAAATTACTATGGCTTCTTTTTTAGAGGGAGTATTTTTCAGAGTCCTAATCTGTCCCAATATACTAGATTCTCCCCTCCACTGGTAATTTGGAGCACAAATGTTTGGCCGAAATTCTGGAAATGAAGACCAGCCACCTTTGGAAATATTGACCCACGTTGAGAACACACTGATTGGCTTAATTGGCACAAGTGGGCCAGGGATGCCACATACCACTCCTTCTGAGCCTTGGATGGAAAAGCACTTAGCACAAAGAAGCATTAAACACAAGTGCTCAATTTCTACTGCTGAACCCTCTTTTTAGCCCAGTGTGGAGATCACACATCTGAATCTCATAATTTGAGCTCAAGGAGACAGTATTTTGAATGCCCTACTTAGAAATGCACAGAGACAGAGTCTGGGGGGTGTACAGGAAGGAGGGAGGTTGATTCACAGTGATCAAACAGGAGTCTCACAACCTGTCACGTAGCCACACTTAAAATGTTTCTTTGGGACAGGTCCTGGGAAGTGCTTGTTGGCTACTACCTAGGAGTTGCTATGGATAAGGAAGACACGGTCCAAGATCAAAAGGTCACTTAAATGCTGGGGTCCGGCTGGAGGTGGAGAAGTGCTGTCTAGCTGCCCATCTCTACGAGGCTATTAATGTGCCCTCATCCTGTCCACAGAGTATCGAGGGCCTGGGACATGTGTTGGGAAGGGGTCAGAGCCAGAGTTCCCCCTTTTTTGTTTTCCCTGCCCTGGATGCTCTGTGGAACCTTGCTTGCTTTGTGATCCAAGCTGGTTACAGATGGGGATGGCATCTTGGCCTTGTTTCCGATTCTTCAAGACTAATGTATAGGGCAGAAATACAAGCCTTGCCATAGTCACACCTGAAATCCTGATTGCTCCAAGTGTCTTTCTGTTGGCTGCTGCTGCTGCTTAACGGAGGTTAGTAACAAATATTAAAGGTACCAAACCAAGCACAGGGTTCTTTCCTACCTGGAGCAAGTTTGCCTGATTTTCTGGGTCTGTCAATTAGGTAGAACATGGAACTATCTTTTTCAGATTCAAGAGGATACCTAGGCAGGCAGACATTTGGAGAAAAGAATTGAAAACGTCTCACAAGCTCCCTCTTAGGGCCCTGCCTGGATCTGAAGGGAGGTGCCAAGGAACATTCATTCTGGAAAAAGAGGTGTGGCTTTCTCACCAGTTTCATTCGAGCATGCGATAAGGTTTTTCAGCCTGGTCACAAGGAGTTCCCAAGGAAGGTGTCTCCTGAAGACCTGGGCCGTGTGCACCCCTCCTTTCTCTCTGTGGCCCTCTCCCTTACGAAAGTGGCAGAGGCTTTCAACTGGGCTCCAGCTTTAGGAGGGAAAGGCACTCCCTCCACTTCTGCCTTTGGAGGAAAGCTGTGGCTCAGCAGCTCCACCCGACCCTGGGAAGTGGCCTTGAGTCCCACACTCAGCAGGACACAAGCACGGAGGCTGATGGAGAGCACCAAGGTAAAGCCTGAGCAGCACCATCGCTGTTGACTGCTGTGGTCAGGGGCTCCTAGGAGCTCAGAGCTTCAGAGCTGTTCCCTTTGGGAGAGTTGGCTATATGAGTGAAACTTGAAAAAAGAAACCCCAAAACCCAACCAACCACCATAAGAAGCAGTGGGAATCCATGGAACTGCCAAAAGAGGGGAAGCATTGCCTTGGCATTCTCAGCCAGGACACTCCTGCTGTTCTTCTGACTCTGTGCACAGACTCAGGGTAGTGTCCTGGTTTGGAATCCACCAGCCCTCTGATGCTCACAAGTTTGTGCAAGTGATGAAACTGAAAAGACTGAGAAGAAAACAGAAGAGAAAAAAACATAAGATCTTCCCTCTCCAGGCTCTCAGCCATAACAACCACAGCCTCTTGGACAAGGACACTGATTGTTTGGGGCTAAAATAGCAGGCCGGACTGGAAGGGAGGTCCTCTCTGTGGGGGTGGCCCTGTTCCCCGTCCTCTCTGGACACCAGGGAGGAGGGGAAGAACACAGATCACGGGTTCCAACACAAAGGGTGTCACTGTGGAGGGGTCTTTGGAAGGCCATGCAGGTCCTCAGCACTGGACAATGGGAGTGGTGTGGCTGCCACTGTGACACCAAGGGTTTAGTCTGTGGCTGGGAAATAACATACACACATAAACAGGCAACAAAGATTTACACTGTGACGTGTGGGGCATCAGTGCGGCTCTATTCTTTCTCGGTTACCACTTCTTGCAGTGCAGGTGGAGATGCTTCTGTTTCTAAAAGACAGTAACAGCCATTCATGTTTCACAGCCATTCATGCACCTATTCTGTTAACCAAAACTGCCACCATGTTGGGCTCTAAAGTACATGATCATCATAACCCCCTCGTCCCTAAGTGAAGTGTCCAGGAATGACTGGGATATACTACAGCCAGCCAAGTGTGACAAGAATCGGCAAGCTTGGTGGTGAACAAGTGGCCACCTTGGACATTCAGAAAAGCAGCACTCACAGAGTCTGAGCAACATTATTCAGTCCACGCCATTTCTAGCTCCTGACTCTTCCTATCTTTTGGCCATTGCTGCCCATCACTGGCTCTAGACAGTCAGGACGTGGTAATTCACTTGCCCTGTCTGCTGGATCTTCACTGATCACTATTCAACTCTAGGCTGGCCAGAGACTAGACTCCTGGGGGGTAAACCAGGCTAACTGGGCCTGGTAGAAATGGTGGTGAGTGACCACTCTACCGGTCAACGTTAAGGTCTTGAAAGGTGACAACAAAAACTTTCAATTCACAATTTATCTGTTTTGGGCTTTTAGATCGTTTCCAACTGAAAACATGCTCTGTGAGTATAGAGAAGGAGGAAGTCACTGACCAATGGGCTCCTCATTCTGTTACAGTTGAGGGGAAAGCCCTTATCACACAGTACCCCCCCTTCACTGCAGGCTAATGCCGGTCCTCCAGCAGCTTACCTTCTTCCCAGCCCTCAGCAACACCAGCAAGCTCGTAGTGCTTTTTTCGAAGCTCCCCCAGTTTTTGACGCTCCTTCTGCAGTTCATTTTCTAGCTCTAGCACCCTAACCTGTGGGGAAAGTGGAATTTTCTTTTGAGCAGTGATTTGAGAATTGTCTTATTTTGACTTAATCCCTCTTCTCCATCTTCCAGTTTTCTTCCATATTATTCTATAGCTTACCCAGTTCTCAATTCCAACTTTGTCTCAGTTCTAATTTCCCCACCCTCTCATCCATCCATCTATTCCATCTATCTTCTCCCCGGGACCCTCTACTAGAAATGTATGGTGCTTTATAGTACAAATGCCTGAATGGGAGTAGGACTTAAGTTCCTCTGATAAATCGCTATCTAAAAACAACTCTAATATATGGCATATCTGTAATGTGTTCCAATCTAATTATAACCCTTCAATTCTAGTTCCTTGGAAGTTCAGGCAGGAACCAATAATGATAGTTCTGGCATTTTGGAGGGGTTGGTACAACTTAAGAGTTATTATTGTACAGGCACAATCTCACTAAAGGAGAGGTTGGCTCTGGCTCTTCTTCCGCTCATTAATTTTAGTTATTTTATTTATTAATTTAAGAGATATTTGCTGAGCACCCATATGTAACTCAGGCTCGGTTGTAGGTGCTGGAGACCTCAACTGTGTCTTTCAGCATCACTTACATTAATTCTTGGGCTAACTGGTACACCTGAGTTCATTTCCTCCCAAGTCTCTCGCTCACTGGCTTCTCACCATGGGAATATTTGGGGTCGACACCATATGCAATAGAGACTGCCTAACCTTAGAGATGGAGTTCCTACCTGGGAATCCATCTCCTGGCATTTGATCTGGGTCAGTGTCATGCCTGAGAAGTCCATGTTGTCTGCAAGGATGGAAATGAGAAGTTCTTATCAAATAATACCCCTGGCTGACCCTTGCCTGGGAGGTGGCCGATGCCAATGTTCTGCTGAAATGTTTGGTTTGCCTTTTATCAACACACATGTGCACATTGTAAGGGATGGAGACAGTGACAGGGTAACCAGGATCAGAACTTCACCCCCCCGACAACCAGGCCTGTAGAGGCATTTCTTTAAACTCAGAGAAATGACTAAATGGAAAATCTACCTAAAGGTGTGTCACTATAGTGAAATAAATAGCATGCTCATGTGGTGTCCCTTCTTATGAGAAAATAAGTATTTATATAAAAGATGAAAAGTAAGAGAGAATTTAGAAACAGAACTGTGAGAAATTGGGATCATGGAGAAGACTGTAAAGAATAGCTATATTGGATGGATAAAAATAAGTATTGCTTCTGAAAGGCTACCTGTTTCTTCAATCTGTGATTTGCCAGAAATGGTTGAGGCCACGACCGCGGCGGTGGCCTGATTCACCCCGCGAGAGGCTTGCTGCAGCTGGGCCAGGTTTGGGCTGTCCTTACCAGCTTTCACCTGCCAGAACCAAGCATATTTAGGTTCACATAACATAGAGTGGTGGCAAGGACTGAGTCAAAAGTTGGATTGATGGTTCTTGATGAATACATCTGATCCACTGCAGTTACCAACCAACTTCTCAAAAATCATTGCCTGTAGGGTCAACTCCTGACATATCTTTAATATAAAAGGTGCTTCTTGGCCTATTTGCTTGGTGGTCTCAAACTCTAGCTTTATCAGGTATTTTAATGAAACGCTCCATTTGTGAAAATCAATTTGGGATAGTAATAAATAAGGATTAAAAAACACTCCCCGGGGTACTATATAACTCACAGGTTACTGGTGACAAGCTTTGCATTAGGACTAGCTGGGGCAATGGTTCAAATTTGGAGTCTTGAGGAGAGGCAGACACTGATTGTGGAAGCTCTGTGCCATGCCGGGCAAGCATCTGACTGCTCTGACTCATTCCTTATTTGAGTGCTCCTGGAATGCTGTGATTGCTTATCAGAGGTCAGCACAGTTGGGACCCTCAAAGGCCACTTGTAACAAAGGTGAAGAGTCCCAAGAGGAGCACTTGTGGTGAGCTGGGTTGAAGGGCTGCTTGCTGACAGATGAAAGGCTTTTAGAGGGAGGAGTAGGGGACCCTTGAGAGTCAGAATTTTAATTTGGGACCCAACCCTCCTGGACCTTGGATAAATCATCTGTTCTTGAATCCAACTTCAGAGTCCCAGTATCTCTAACCTAGCCAGGCCTCATAGTGTCCAAGGGAGTCCTATACAGGTCCTACCTTGGATGCAGCCACAAGCTGGGCTGTGCTAGCAGCTATTTCATGGGAACACACCATTAGCTCCTCGAACTTCCCTTTGCCTTGTACCACCAGATCGGCTGCATCACTGACAGGAAAGGACAACATGGATTATGTCACTGTGGCAATCACAGCTTCAACCCCTTATGATTCCACCTCTAGACCATCCCCTCACCCTGTCAGCCAGGGAGCACAGCCTGCCTGTGCTGCCCCAGGAGACCCAGTCTCCCTTTTAAACTTTAGTCTTATTGACTTCCTTATCAACAGTGTATTTCTAGTAGGGATATTTTCCCCCACTTAGTTATTCTCTGGGGTGATCAATGGAATGGGGGTGAGGTGAGGAGCCTTGAGACCCAAAGACACTTACACCATGACAGTGGCACCCCAGCCCACAGCTTTGGAGGCTGAGATGAGTCCTTCTGTCCATCGAGAATTCTTGGCATAAAACTCTTTAGGAGATGCTGTGCCCTAGGGAAGTGAGAAATAATAATAGCAACCTTTTATTGAGTGCCTGCTGTGTGCCAGGTACTTTTACATATATATATTACCTCATATAAATTTTCACAGCCACTCTGAGAGGCAAGCATCATTATTCCCATTTTACAGATAAAATAAAGTTTTGAGAGGCAAAAATACTTTTCCCAAGGTCATGCAGGAAATAAAGTAAATCCTAGGCTCTTCTGACTCCAAAACCCATAGCATTTCTATTATATTTCCAAATTGTGTGTGTGTAAACACACACACACACACACACACACACACACACACACACACACACATTATCCTATATAAAATAAAGAGGCAATATGCAAATTGACCATCACACCCTTGCACGAGATGGCCACCCCATGTAGTCACAAGATGGCCAGCAGGGGAGGGCAGTTGTGGGCGATCAGGCCAGCAGGGGAGGACAGTTAAGGGTGACCGAGCAGGCAGGGGAGGGCAGTTGGGGGCAACCAGGCCTGCAGGGGAAGGCAGTTGGGGGTGACTGGACCTGCAGGGGAGGAAGGTCAGTTGGGGGGGGACCAGCCTGCAGGGGAGGGCAGTTAGGGGCGACCAGGCCTGCAGGGGAGGGCAGCTGGGGGCAATTGGGCCGGCAGGGGAGCAGTTAGGCATAGATCAGGCTGGCAGGGGAGTGGTTGGGGGGTGATCAGGCTGGCAGGCAGAAGTGGTTAGGGGCAATCAGGCAGGCGAGCAGTTGGGAGCCAGCAGTCCGGATTGTGAGAGAGATGTCCGACTGCCAGTTTAGGCTCAATCCCACAGGGACATCCCCTGAGGGGTCCCAGATTGGAGAGGGTGCAGGCTGGGCTGAGGGACACCTCCCCCCCCCCCCAGTGCACGAATTTTGTGCACCGGGCCTCTAGATTATGAATAGAGGAGTCTAGCTACTCTCCATGATTTGCCAAAAGAAGAGAATATACAGTGAATAATTTTTAAAAACTATTTCTACTTGGATTTAAAAAATGTATTTATGCTTTGAAAGTACCTGATAGTCTGAGAATCTACAGATACTCCTTGCTCAGTCCCTCTTTCTAATTTTGGGGACCAAAAACAACATTTCTCAGACTGATAAAAAGCACCACCAAAACAGATATGGCTTTGTTTCTTATATGATTGCTTTCAGGCTCATAAACCCTCCCTGGACCTTTGTCTCTTGAGTTGCAGCTGCTTCAGGGATGTGGGGAAAAAACAAGATGGCAATAAGGCTGGTGTGCACAGAACTCTGCAAAGGAGTTAGGAAATCCAAGTGACAATGTCAAGACAAGACTGAGGGCGAGTCTGTGAAGCACTGTAAGTTGACTGCTGTTGGAAAGAGACATGGCAGAGCCACTGTGAAAGTCAGCAGCAGGTTCATTCTTCTGATTTGCCTAGTTTTCAAAACCTCTCACTTCCTCCTCCAAGGGCCCAGACTTGCAATGCACACTTGGTTTCCACAGCAGGCTCCAACGATGTTGCCTGGGTTAATGAGCCTGTAGCTGGAAGCTGTGCCTAGCTGCTCTCTGGGGACTTGGCAGTGTTCCAGCTTCTTCCCATGACATCTGCTGACATCCCCAGTGACAGCAGCTGCGCCCTCAGATGGACACACAGGGTGAAAAGGCAACATACATAGATTTCACTGAATGTGGATGAGTATTTCGTGTAGACTTAGCCTCTCAGTGAGCTGGGAATATGTAACTAATATCTGTTCTCCTTGTTCCCAGACCCTCACCCACGCTTACCCGGCCACTTTCCACTATCTCTCTCTGGAGGTCCTTTGAGGCCACAATCAGGACCTGAATAGCTTGCATTAGGCTGGTACATGAACCAAGAATCCTGAAAAAAAAAAAAAAAAAAAAGTAAATAAAGTGAGGATACAGAACCGAGACTAATACCAAAGAAGAAAACTGTTCTCTTTTTCATTCCTAAACACAGGCATACTTGGAATGGGAAGTAAGGTAGGGTATGCTCTCCGGTTGAAGCCCCAAAGGAAAGGCAGGTGAGTGAGGAGACTGAATCGTGGATCGTCTTCATAAGGAATAGCTAAGTAAGGATTCCTGGGGGTTTCTTTCCCCCTATAATGCAACAGTGATACTATCTCCATCATTAATACTGTTACTGATAATTACATACTAGTAGACTCAACCTTTCCCTGTGGCTGCTAGTGTTCTAATTAGTATAAACCAGTGCAGGCAAGACTGACCCTGATCACCTATGTGCCACCATGCTGTTCAGACTGACCTTTCGTTCACCTCTAATTTGACTCCTGTGTCTCCTTCTCGGGATTTGCTGAGCATCTCCTGTTAAAGAGAAGCAGGGTGTTTTTTTTAAACACATCACAGGTACTGAGAACCTACTGGGGTCCCACACTCTGGGTCCAATATTCAAATCTAGAAGAACCCATCCACATCCTTGTGAGAATCAGGAAAAGAATCTACTAGTAGACTTCCGATCTACTCAGTGAGGGGCAGCTACAGCAGGCTGTCTCTGTCAGTGTCTTGACATTCTGGAACCCAGACTGGTGTGCACAGAACTCTGCGAGCTATAGCACCATGCTAGTAGGGGCAGCTGCTACCAGGTCCTCTAAGCAGGTACTCACTCCAAGGTGGCAGCCTGAGTCTTTCACCAAAGGAGCAATGTGTGAACTTTCCAATGGGGCCCACTCAGCTTTTCTGAGACCAGCATTGTCATTGGTTTTGAAATCAGAATCTTAGCGAGGTTAATGTAACTTAGTGGATGTCATACAGTTAGTAAGTGGTCAATCTGGAACTTGAATGCAGGATAACCCGATACCAAAGTATGTTGATCCTTGAGGAAACTGCTCACCTTCTAGTGGCGAAGACTTTCTCATTTTCTACCCCTAAGAGATTCTGGTATAGTCTGGTTTTGGTTTATTTTTATAGGGACCCTCTGAAGCCTTAATGAACAACTAAGATACATCCAATAGGAAATGTTGCCAAAGGAAAGCTGCAAGAGCATCGCTTTAGATCTTGAGACACTTCCATACCTCTATTCTCTTTTGTTTTTCTTTTGTTAATCCTCACCCAAGGATATTTTTTCCATTTATTTTTATTTTTATTTTATTTTATTTTTAAATATATATTTTATTGATTCCAGAGAGGAAGGGAGAGGGAGAGAGAAACATCAATGATAAGAGAGAATCACTGATCGGATGCCTCCTGCAAGTCCCCATTGGGAATCGAGCCCACAACCTGGGCATGTGCTCTTGACCGGAATTGAACCTGGGACCTTTCAGTTCCCAGGCTGACGCTGTATCCACTGAGCCAAACTGGCTAGGGCTTTCCATTTATTTTTAGAGAATGGAAGGGAAGGAAGAAAGGAGGGAGGGAGGAAGGGAGGGAGGGAGGGAGGAAGGGAGGGAAGGAGGGAGGAGAAGAGAGAGAAACATAGATATGAGAGAGACACATCAATTGGTTGCCTCCTGCTCACATCCTGACCAGAGCCAGGATTGAATCTGCAACCCAGGTGCATGCCCTTGACCAAGAATCAAACCTGCAACCCTTTGTTGTACAGGCTGATGCTCTATCCCAGTGGTCAGCAAACTGCGGCTCGTGAGCCGTGGTTTGCCGCTCTGTTGACTAATGACTTTGCCATTAGTTGCCGACCACTGCTCTATCAACTGAGAATACCGGCCAGGGCTCCATACCGCTATTCTGGCTGTAGCAGTTTCAGTGCCATTAGTTGCCGACCACTGCTCTATCAACTGAGAATACCGGCCAGGGCTCCATACCTCTATTCTGGCTGTAGCAGTTTCAATGGCAGCTGAAGTGGCAGCCATCTCCTTGTCCACCAGGTCCCCTAGCTCCTCCTGTTTGATGTCCAGGCCTCTGGGCAGGAGATCCTGTGAACACATCACATGGGCTGAAATGATCCTTTAACCTCTTCTTTCTCTGGTGGCAGACCTGCAATCCTCACATGAGGGCCCCACCACATAACACACTTCTGCAAGCCTTGGAGGGGCATTTCTAATAGGCCTTGCTTGGAACTCTCTACCATGTGAACTCTGGAACCTCATGTTCCACCCCCTCTACCTTCACTCAGAACCCATCTCCTTTCAGAACGCCAGCCCTGCTTAACCCCACAGCTGCACAGCTGATCGTGTTTGCTGCCTGGGATGTGTTTTAAAAACCTCTTCAAATGTAGATAATGTCTTCTAACTAGTCAGCCTGCCCCTTATTTAACTTTACTCTCACAGCAATCATATGAGGCAGTTATTACTGTGTATGAAATTCATCCTATAAACTAGTAATTCAATTCCTATGTATATAAACTCTAGAGAAATTCTTGCACTCATTCATCAGGAGATGTGTATAGGAATAATCACAGTGACCCATTCATAATAGCCCCAAACTGGAAATAACCCTGATATGCATCAACAAGAGAACAGATATAATAGAAATTAAGCAATATGCACACAATGGAGCACAATAGAGGAGTGAAAATGAACATATCCGAATGGATAAACCTCACACACAAGAATGTTAGGAAAAGCATAGAATTAACAATATGTTGCTAGGGGTAGGGAGAACATAGTTTTTCTATTATCTTCTGGAACGCTGATTAAATATTCTATATATAACCATTTCATTCCAACTTATAAAATCTGTGCCATATTTAGATAATTCCTCTAGTTCACTAATTCTTTCTTCAGCTTTGCTTTAACTTGCTGTTGAATCTATATATTTTAAAGTTATTACTTTCAATTATTATATTTTTCATTTCTAGAAGTTCTGTGGTTCTTTTTCAAATATATCTGGTTACATATGAAACTATCTTATTCCTTTGTCTTGCTTTTAATAACTTTTAAAAGGTTTTTTAGATCTAGCTGGTTTGGCTCAATTGATAGAGCATCGGCCTGTGGACTGAAGGGTCCCAGGTTTGATTCCAGTCAAGGGCACATGCCCAGGTTGTGGGCTCGATCCCCAGTGTGGGGTGTACAGGAGGCAGCCAGTCAATGATTCTCTCTTATCACTGATGTTTCTCTCTCTCTCTCCCTCCCTCTCTGAAATCAGTAATAAAAAAAAAATTTTAAAAAAAGGTTCTTTAACATGTCACAATAAATATAGTTATTGCAAACTTTTTTTTCTTCTTCAAATTTTATTCAGCATTTTCCATGTTCTATTCTGGGAAAATTCTCTACATCTGGTAAGTCCTAGTACCAGGAAGGAAAACTGCCCATGATCTTTCTATCACACTTTGCTTTGCTTTCAGTAATGTAATTTTTATCTCTTCATGGTGTCCTACATACTTTGCCCCATATATTGACTTCTCAATTCTGCACTATACGGGTAAGATGCTCTATCTTCAACATAAGGCAGACTGTGTTAATGTTGCCTAGGCTGCCACACCAATTTAATAATACCAAATATCATTATCATGTCACCCTATCGAAATAGAGGTTAGCAATTCACCATTGTCCACAGTCTTCCTTTATCCAGACATTCAAGGGTCTCCACCTCATTGCCTATTTCTCCCCAATATGAACATTCCTCCCCGATACGATCCATCTTTTTATCTGGTTTGCTCGCTCGCTCTCTGTGCATATTCAATTAATTAAACACTTGTGGGGTGTTAACCACCTGCCAGATATTATGCCAGGGACCGGGGATACAATATGAAGAAGGTATGGGCTCTACTTCTTGTGGGGTGTGGCTAGTGTTTGGACAGGTTTAAGCCTTGGACTAACGAGAGGGCACAGTCCTCTCGTGGCCACGTGCAGGTCCCAGCCTGGAAGGCAGAGCCTCCCAGCACAATTATAGCCAACAGCTATAGTTGTAAGCTTGAACCTATAGTTGGAACACGTGGCCCCACATGCCTAAGTGATACAGGTTGCAAGTAAACAAAGTTTGATCTGGTGCATGTAGTTGAGTGGGCACCAGAATGTTGTAAACAACTTGACCACGCCCTTACTTTGCCTCGTGGCATCTGCTATAAAATAAAGACACGGCTTGTGGGCATCGGCGCTGCTGGGTCCCCATCAGGGAAGCAGCGTCCCACCAAGTCCCAGCTTTCCCTCTCTTGTCTCTCTTTTCTAATCCTTCATCGCCCCCACTTGGGTTTACCCTTGGCCGTGCTGGTGCGGCACATAAGGCGCCCTAGGGCTGAGTATGCCATGGCTGTGCCGGCTCCCCACAACTTCTGATAACTGATTGGGGGGAAATAGGTAAGCAGGCACATCACAGTGCTAGCCACCAACTGTAAGGTGAAGGGAGAGTGCAGAGGGGCCCAGAAAGGTGAATAAAGCCCAGACTCTGGAGGTCCTTGTATGTTACATCACATAATATAATTTTTGGTATCAAAACTAGAGGAATCATGATCAGATCTCTGTTTTTGGAAGAGAGCAGAGAAAAAAGAGGCCTGAGGCAGAGAGAGTAATCAAAATGTTGTTTAAAGTGCTCAAATGAGAGATAATGAGGATCTGAACACTGGCCCTGATCTCCTTCTTTCCTGAACTTATCACCACACATTTTAGAAATTAATTAAATGCTGCCTTATTCTGTACTCTCAAAATAGAGCTCTATTTCACTTCTCATCGCACTGTATAGAAATTGTTGCTTTATTTTCCTTTCCTCTAGAGACTATGTCTTATTTGTTCCTATATATCTACACCTAGCACAAATCCCAGTAGTAGTATATAGGACATATTCACTATATTTTTATTGAATGAATAAATAATATCATTATCTCCATTTTAGGTGTTACCTGTCCAACCACATAAAATTCCTTGAAAACAGAGACACCATGCTTATTCTTCTTTGATACTTCCTGATGATGACCACAGAGTAGATTAATTAATAGCCAGTGAATTAAATGTAACTGGAATGTCGTTCAGGGAGGTCAAATTTTTCAGCACTCTTATACTTTCTAGAATCAAGTTTAAAGTGCAGAAAGAACTGGCTTAGAACTGGCTCACTGACTTCCTGGCAAATCACCAGCACTCACACCCAAGAACAACAACTTTCCCCAAAAGGTAATACTGATAATACCTCGCCCATGGCTGCAATCTTGCTGAGGAAGCTCCTCATGGCTGTGCTATTGACATTCTCAAGGGTTCCTTCTTCCTCCAGGAAAGCCAGATAGAGGAGGGTTTCCTTGCCATACTGCTTACAGGCCTCGGTCAGTGCTGGAGGTGCAAGACAACAGAGACTTGTAGAGGCCCTCTGCTCCCCCTGCTTTTCTGAATGGCCCCTCACCTCTGGTACTCACCATCAGCAGGCTCTGGTAGGGCTCTAAGGCAGGTGGTGCTGCCGTGAACAATGGTGTCACTGGTCAAGTGGGCAAGGAGGGTCACTGAGTGCAGAAGCCCACTGATATCTGCCAGGAATTTGAAGGAAAAGTTTCTCAGTCCTGCTTGAGGGGTATTGCTTTCTTTTTTTGTTGTTAATCCTCACCTGAGGATATTTTTTCCCATTGAAAGGAGGGAGGGAGAGGGAAGAAGAGGGAACAAGAGACAGACATCGACCAGTTGCCTCTTGCATGAATCCCAACTGGGGCTGGGTTTTGAACCTGCAACCCAAGTATGTGACCTTAACCAGGAATTGAACCCAAGACCCTTTGGTGCATGGGCTGACACTCTAACCATTTAGCCACTTTCATTTTTCCTCCCTCCCCACTTTATGAGTTGTACACACTCCTTGCTTGGTGCATAGGAACCCGTGTTTCTACATTCAAGCATTTTTGAGCCCTGCCCTGCCATCTCTAGTGACAGACCCTATCCTTTGCCTTTGTTACCTTCAGGACAGGCAAGATACTGGCTCCAGCATTTTTCCAGTTGTTCAATACAGCTGGAAACGGACTTGACCGTGGAGAGAAGGTGATCTGTGAGAGGAAAGACATGGCAAAGTGAAAGTGAAAGTTGTCCTAACTTGCTTCATTCATCCCTGTTAAGTCACTTAATGGATGAGCCTACCTAGTGAGTGGCCCCAGCCCTACAGGAGCTGCCCTGAGAAGAGGGGAGGGAAAAAAGCTTGTTGGTTACTCTGGTACGTGATTCTCTTATTGCAGCTTCAAAAGCTATGTTTCTGAGCCTATCTGGTCTTTAGCCAAGAACCAGGGCAACCACATTGCCAGCCTAGATTCTGCATCTCATTTCTCATTACTGCCCATTGTATCAAATCCAGGCTTTTCTGTCATGCCTTTCAAGGCCCTTGGACTCTCATTAACCTTGAGCCCAGATCCTTGGCTCCCATTAAGCTAATCTGGGTGTGTGCTCCACACACAACAGTCATTCCTACTGCTGTGCCTCTGTGCACAGGTGTGTGGAGACTGTATCACAGGACTTAGAGCATGGGCTCTTTGGTCACACAGCCTAGGTGTGGCTCCTGGCTCGACCCCTAGGCTGTGATCTCATGCTGGCTGTGCCTCCTCATCTGAAAACAGAAAACTGATAGCATCACCTCTGGCATCACTCTGGGAATTCGCTGGGCTAAGGCACATAAAGTGCTTAGAACAGTGCAAGGCACATAGAACGCACTCGGGAAATGTCAGCTGTTTTTATTATTATTATTCCCCACTTCTCTTCTCTATGGTTCATGGCTCTCCTCTTCTTTCAAAAGCTAGCTCCTAACATCTCCAAATCTGCCCACATCGGCCCTGCTTCCTGGCACTCCCTCAGTACATTAGGTACTCAGTGTGCTCCTTCATTTGTAGCGTTGTGTTTCCTTACAGATGGTTCCCTGTTGAGTAAGACACAATAGTCCTTGCTGTATACTTCACCACACCGAGACCTTCTATGTGATAATAAAAATCAACAGTTAGCCATTTCTTCCCATCTGCCTCCTGCTTCAATGGAAGCTCTCATTGCTTTGCCAATATCTTTTCTGCTTGAGAATGAGCTGCAATGAGATCTGCTCATCACTATGACTTCAAATCCCCTGGGCCTCGATGCTCTTCTACTGTGCACAAAGGCTCTCTCCTCTCACCCAGAGGGCTTCTCTAGCTCAGATGGCTGATCTACTCACATGCCAAGAAGGCCCCTGTTCATACCTAAGACTATGTGAGATTTTTATTGTTTCTGTCCCTCCACGCTTTGAAGCCTCCCTGTCTCGACTTGAAGCTCATGAGCAACCACCCCTTAATTCAGAGCACAGTTTTCTCCTTAGAGCAGTGGTTCTCAACCTTCCTAATGCCACGACCCTTTAATACAGTTCCTCATGTTGTGATGACCCCTAACCATAAAATTATTTTCGTTGCTACTCTATAACTGTAATTTTGCTACTGTTAATGAATTGTAATGTAAATATTAGGCTCTACAGCAGCGGTTCTCAACCTGTGGGTCACCTAAGACCATCGGAAAACACAGATATTTACATTACAATTCATAACAGTAGCAAAATTACAGTTATGAAGTAGCAACGAAAATAATTTTATGGTCACCACAACATGAGGAACTGTATTAAAGGGTTGCGGCATTAGGAAGGTTGAGAACCACTGCCTTAGAGAGACACAGGGCTGTCTGCTCCTCTTACTGGCCTTTAGAATTGTTACCAAGGCTCAGCTCCCAGTAGATGTTGCATTGGTGTGATCTATGATTAAAGCAGTAGTTATCACAGCTGGGGCTTTAGACAGTACTGCTGCCCAAGCCCTATGCCAAAGATCTTACTCTTGAACTGATCTTGGCACTGGGGCCCAGGCACCCCCAGGCAATTCTGACGTGCAGCCAGGCTGAGAACCTGAGTTTGGCGTCACATGGGATTTAATGCCAACAGGATTCAACACCTGCAAGCCAGGAAGCGTACCTGCAGATCCGGCACAGCTGATGAGAGTGGGCTCCTCAAGCTGCCTCAGGGCCTCTTGTATCACCTGCTCTGCCGCCTTCCTTGATTCTGCCAGAAGCATTTTTTGTTGGTCCTTTGCGAGCTGGCACATAGATTCCTAGAAATGGTCCAGGGAGGTGAGAGTCTGCCACAGACCCCATAAGAGCCTTCAAGCAGCAGCCATCTGTGACACAGCTAGGATTTCTGGTGTCTTAACTCAAGTTGTTGCTTTCTTTGTCCAAAGTGTGTCACTGAACACAGGAGGCTATGGGAATGGGCCACTGCAACCCCTTCTCCAATCTTGGGGAGAGAATGCTAAGTGCATCCCTTTTTCATACAATAAAGGAGAGCTTTGCCTTCTCTCATCTGCTCTGTGGGTGACTCAGGGCATGCCAGCATTAGGGGCTACTCGTACAGATGCCTTCACAATCAGGTTGGAGACCCCCAAACCCCTTTCACAGCCCCCAACCTCCAGCCTCCATGATATGCCGCTGAGGCCCAGGAGTGAAGTTGAACATGGTCAGCCAAGGGTGTCTGCTACTTGCCTGTGTGCTGGACAGTTTGAGCTGGGTGTTTTCCAGCTGTTCCTGAAGAGCAGAGAATTCCTCTTCTCGACGAGCCATGGCATTCACCAAACTGCCCCGCTCCTTCTCCAGTTCAGCAATCTGGGTCACCCATTTTTCTTCTGACTGCAATGGCGACCGAGTAGGAAGAGGGAGCTTCTGGGAGGAATTAAACTGTCCTTCCCCCAGAAGTCAAAACCCACCACTAGGTCACAAGGAACAGAAGGTGATATCTCTTAACCTGCCAGTTTCATTTCCCTGAGTACACACTGATCACAGATGGGACCAGGTTGGCCATATGCTGCATGGTGACAGGGGCTCGGTGACAGCCACATGAAAGCCAGAGGGGAAGGAATGAGAAGGGGGATAAAGAAGGTGGTGTTCACCTGGGCAGCTATTTCCAGGCTGCCTTGGACAACCTGGAGTTCCTGTTTGCTGGTGACAAGTTCTTGCTTCAAGTTCTCTAGTACTTCCATCTGTTCTTGAGTCTGAAAGAAGAAAAGCAGGAGCACCCTGATTTGGGTGGTGATTACAAGGGATAAACACGCGTAAAAAAATCCTGAGATTTGTGTACTCTTTTGTATGCAAAATTACCTCAGCAAAAAGGGGGAGTGGGGAGGTGAGAACTCAGAGTGTACCAAAAATTTTTCTTCTGAGCAAGTGGAATGTCAAGGGGGGGAGTTTTAAGGACACTGTCTGAGTGCCATGCTTAAGCCTATAATACTTATTAAAGTAGAAGTGGATCTTTAATTCAGGCATCCCAACACTGGTACATTGCGAAATCTTGCCATCTAAAAATAATTCCCCTTCTTTGATATCTAAGTGGTGTTTTTCAAAGAGTGGGTTGTGACCCTATTAGTAAAATTCACAGTTAACATTTAAAAAAAAAAAAATGAAACAGCAGAACAAAATATCCAAATGCAATCTCATAGTAAGGGTAAGTATTGCTTTGTGAAACTTTGGTTTTGATTAGATAGATGTATTTTTTACTCTGGGTTACAGGAAGTGTGAAATCCCTCCCAATGGACCTGTGAGCCAACCCCACCCTGACCCATGGATGTTCGCCTGGCTGCAACTCCTTGTAAACACTCGTTCCTCTCTCCGATATCCATGTGCTTTTACTCGATTCTCCTTAGGACTCTCCCCGGTAAGGCCTTTGCTGATGAACCTCACTCAGCTCGTCCACGCATCACTTCTAACCCTTGTGCCTCGGTAACCATGATCTATTCTATACAGCCTCTCCTAGCATCCTCATAGGGCTCCAACTCACAGAACTAGCTACCGATGGAGCAGAAGACGACAAGGTCTTTTGATCAAGGCCTGCCTCCAACTCGGATGGCCCCTCCATCATTTCCCATGTATGTCTCCCTTCCACTCACTTTCCGCTGGGCCTGCTCACTCACACGCTGGAAGGAATCCTCTATCTCTTTTTTCTCTCGTTCCAAATCCACCTGGGCTTGTCTGGCCACAGATAACTGTTTGGTCACCTCTGCATTCTGTAAGGGGAGAACATTGTCTTAAAGTGGTCACGGGCTTAAAGGATATCTTCCTTCTAGAACAAATGGCAGCATTCAAATTGTGAGTGGCCTGGAGTTGGACACAGAAATCACTGTCCTACCCAGAGGGAAGCCAGAAGAAAGCTGTCACTGCAGATATAAACTCTTAGTATTTAAAGAAATAATAAAAATGGGGGATAATGCAAGTGGGGTTAGCATCTAAGGTGGAGATCAAGATATGGGAGGCAAGGGAGCCTGAAAGCTGAGGTTCCCAAGAAATGGTGGTGACCCATTGGAGACTAGTTGGGGCACTGGACCCGGAGAAGCCACAAGGCCCCAGCTGTTCCTTCCCCTGTGGAGCGGGGCCCTATGCGTGGTGAGAGGGAGGCTGAGGGTCCCACCTTCCGCAGCAGGTCAGCGTGGTTCTGCACCAGCTCACTGTACTTCTCCTTCAGCTTGCTGTACCGCTGCTCATTGGCCTGGGCTTTCCCTGTATGGTCAAGGACCAAGGTGAGGACGCTACCCAGCTAGGACCCTCCACCGGCCCTCCCGGAAGCCAGAGTTTCCAGAAGACCCTCATTTCTCTTCACAAATGCATACATCTCTTCTCCCTCAAAAATCCTACTTAAACTCCTGGGGGAAGTCTTTTGTAAAAAAGAATTCACCTGACTCAAACCACCAATTCATGCCTCCTGAGCATTTACACACCTGCATTTACTTAATCAGTGTTTTTGGCTTTAAGTCAAGTTATTTCTTGGGCTCTTTCTCTCCTATGGAGATCCTCGCTCCCAGGGTAGGCACCCCTGTCACCTTCCGTAGTCCTCAGCTGTGTTTTCAGTAGTGCCTCACACAGGTGCTCCACCTGCTGGACTCCCGGCTGACCTTTGACTGGTGGCAAGAGCTGGCCTTCCTGACGGCTCCTCTGGACAGGTGCAAAGCTGGGTGGCGTTCTGCCACCCTGCCTCCTCCTCCATCCCGATCTCCCCGACTTACACCCTCACTCCCACCCCCCACCAGCTTCTCACTTTCTATCTCTGTCAGGCTCCGCTGCGCCTTCTCTGTGTCTTCTCGTTTCTTCTTGAGTTCATCCAGCTCTGCCCGCAGGAACTCGCTATCATCAGCCGCCTGCTGCCGCAGATGCTTTTGCTCTGCCAGCTCAGCCTCCAACTCGCTGATGCGGCCCTTCAGCTGCAGGACAGCACGCTGGCTCTGTGGGAGGGACTTAGGTAACGTACCTGGTCACCGCACTGCTGTGGGTCAGGTGTGCTGGGCGGAGAAGCAGGTCCTACCATGTTTCCAGCACCGACCAAATAAACACCTAGGTTTTCCTAACAAGCCCACTCTCAAGGCCTCATGAGAGCTGAGCCTGGAGGTTATTATAAGCCATCCAATCAGCAACAACAGGGGACGACTGTGGGGGTGTTCTGGTCCTGTCAGTGCCTTGGGAGCAGCAATGAATGAACTGGAATCAGGAAGGAGAGAATGTTCACCTGTCCCAGTGAATAAAGCCTCTGACCAGCTCTGGGTCTGAGGAGCAGGTATATTTATAGCATCATTCACTGCAAACAGCCATCAGAGTTGGGAATTAAGCCTTCTTATCACCATTTGAGAACAGGTCTTTCTCACTACACCACTTCACAGCCATTTGGTAATCATGGTTATCTCCGAGGGACACTGGAGCTTGGCTTCAATGCTCTTCTCAAAGCCAGTACAATAGAAATGCATTATAACTGACACCATGGGAAGACCAGGTCCTCTGGCTTTGACATTTCTACTAATGGATCTCCTTTAAGATGTGGTCTAATAAGTATCGATGTGAAGAAAATTTAATATTAAAATCTGTCCTGCTCTGGTGAAGCCCAGAAACAGATCAGAACCCACTCATACCTCAGTCTTCATGTTTTCCAGCTGTGCCTTCAGCACACTGATCTCTTGGTACAATCGATCAATTAAGTGGCCCCTGTGAACAGGAAGAGAGACCGTTTGCTTCTACTGTGTTCCTACTCCTCTCCTTTTGAATGCAAACTGGGAGATCAGGGGAGGACGTTAAAAGCTGGTGTTGCCCTGGCCAGCAGCTCATATTTAGAGCACTGGCCTGCACACTGGAGGGTTGCCAGTTCAAGTCCCTCTCAAGGGCATGTACGTGGATTGCAGGTCTGATGCCGCTCCCGGTTGGGGTGCATGCGGGAGGCAACCAGTTGATGTGTCTGTCTCACATCATGTTTCCCTCTCCTCCCCATCCCCCCTCACTTCCACTCTCTCTGAAATCAATGGGAAAAAATATTCTCACTCCTTGGGTGAGGATTAAAAAAAAAAAAAAAAAAAAAAAAGCAGCAGCTAGTTTTAATCTGGGAACAATACTTTGAAATTCCATAAATTTTACTCTAAGACTGTCAGTATTACCAGGCACTAATCTAACTCACCATGGGTCCCCTGTTATTTCAGCATCATTTGATTTTCCTTTGGATTAAAGAGGCCAATATTTGAAGGTCAAGATATTTCTCTAAGAAGCCCAAGCATCATTAAGAGTTCCTCTTTGGCCCTGGCTGATGTAGCTCAGTTGGTTGAGAGTCGTCCTGTGCACCAAAAGGTCCCCAGATGGGGTGGGTACAGGAGACAACCAATCAATGTTTCTCTCTCACATCAATGTTTCTCTCTCTCCCTCTCTCTAAAATCAATAAAAACATATTTAAAAATACAAAGAATTCCTCTTTGGTTAGGTGTGGCGAGTCAGATCATGGCTTAACTTAGTTTCTGTGTCATCTACATTAACCCAGCTTGGACTCACTTCTCATCCTTGTTCACACCGTTCTGACTGTTGAAATTGAAGGGATCACTGCTGAACGAGCTGCCAAAGATGTCATCAAACTTGTTGTCAAATAAATTCTGCAATGGCCAAAGAGGATTGAGAACAAAGTTAGAGATCCAGAGAATTCTGGGTGGGGGTCAAATGAGTGACACCTAAGAATAGGTCCTATCTTAATTTGGTTTAAATCTACTTATGTTCCCTCTTAGGGACCACAGGGCAGGGTACTCAGTGTAGGTTAGAGCCTGGGTTAGAAGGCAGTGACCAGAGCCCTTCCTGTCCTTTCCCCAGCACTTGGGGTTAACAGGAAGAGCCAAGTTTCTCTCCCAAATGGTCCTGACCTGCTGGGAGGCATCCATGTCCATGAGGTCATCCTTTTCCAAGACGGGCTCGCTGTCAGGGGACGAGGCCTCGGCTGGGATTACCACCACAGGGCTGATGTGTTCTGACAGCGCAGAGGCTCGTAGGAAGTTGGGTGGGTTCTGAAGAGGGAAGACAGATCCTCAAACTTTGTCATTCATTAGATCTGCCTCGAAAAGAGTGCCCTAGGCTTAGCAGCTCCCAGGGTGTGGCCAGGTACTCTTACCTCAGGCAGCTGAGGGATCTGAATGAGCCGCTTGAAGTACTGAAGGTTGCTGGAGCGGTAGAACAGATCTTTCAACCTAGGGATGGAGGAGGGCCCGAGGGGGCTGAGGTCTTCACCAGCCCCGGAGAGGAAGGGCCAGTGCAACCACCCAGCTTTCCTCCTGTGCCTGCCCAGGCCAAAGGCATAGGCTGTCAAGGAGATAGCCTCCATGGTGTAAGGACTCAATTATGATGCTATAGAGAAAAAGTATTTATAGCCAGTCCTCACTTATCTTGTGGTGAGGAAAGAGTAACTAAAACTACAAAATCCTTTACAAGAGTAGATAACCCTTAAACTAATTTCTGCACCATTGTAGAATAGTTTATTGATTTTTAGAAAGAGGAAGGGAGAGGGAGAGAGAAACATTGATGTAAGAGTGTAACATCAATTGGCTGCCTCTTGCACACTCCCTACCATGGATTGAGCTTGATACTTGGGAATGTGCCCTGACTAGAAATTCAACCAACAACATTTTGGTGCACAGGATGATGTCCAACCAACTGAGCCACACCAGCCAGGGTAAGGTAGATCTCTTTTTAATTAAATCACCTTGTGTTAGAGCTATCTGTTATCTTCCCAATTAGACTATCAGGTTCTAGAGAGCAGAGACTGGGCCCTGCTTATCTAGGTTATCAATACCAGGCAGAGAGGAATTATTTAACAAGTATTCATTGGAAAAATACTGTGTCCTCATCTTGGATGAATAGGGAATAAAGAAATCAATTTTCCCCCCTCATCCTCAAGTCTCTATTTTGAATCTAAACATTGAAGGACAAGAAAGCTGAGGGCACCAGACATTTTCTGAGATGGACATTTTCTGAGGTCATGGATCTCAGCACCTGCTCTCTGAAACACAGAATTTTCTTCAGCTTAGTTCAGTAAACTAAATCCCTGGGGTCTCATGACAGCCCTTCAGACCCCATGGTTAGGACTGTCCCTGTGACGTCATTGCTGCTTTCCCAGAATTAGAGGATAGTCACACCTCAGAGAACCACCGTGCCTGTTACAAGAGAAAGTGAGGTGGATACTCATGGGAGATGTTTTCATAAGCTAGAAAAAATTAAAGGAAATAAAATAACCTAACTACACGTCTCCTTTCTGGGATGGAGCCAACACTAATAGGCTCTACTGCTTTCAAAAGCTACTGGAATTTAACATTCCAGGAAATCAGCCCTAGGGCCTGTCTCCTAGGGTTTAGTAAGCCATTTGTTATAGAATAAACAGATGAGGCTTTTCAAATGGAACAAGGAAATCAAGAGGTTAGTACAACCCTTAACTTGTCCTCTGTTGCCTGGGAACCAGCAGGAGAAGCCTAAGCTTGGGATTTGGGGGGTATGCTTTTCCTGTTGTCAAGGCTGAAGACATTAACAGGAGAAACAAGTGTCAAAATAAACCCTGCTAAGCTGATTCCCTTCCTCAGTTCTTTTATCTCCCACTCCATTCCTTCCCCTCTTCCTGGAGACACTTAACTGAGAGGTGAGTTTTACTTTTTATCTAGCAACCAATTTTCTTTTCTAAATGCACCAGAATAATTAGCCTCTCAATCTGACAAGCTCTTCTTCTAGACTAGATAGTTGACTTATTAGCTCATTAATTCATGCAAATATTTATTAAACACTATATGCTTAATTGCTTTGTATCAGGTGCTAGGGATATAATAGACAAGAGAGTCAAGTAAGAAACAAAGCTGTGATAAGAATGATGAAGGAAGTAAACAGGGTGCTGTGAGAGAGAATATGGAGGGTGGGAGGGATGAGGTTGGAGGATCAGGAGATGGAGAATACCCAACTCAAATAAGGGGACCAAAGACTGCCTGAAAGTGGGTGACCAAAATGACCTGAAGCTTGTCAGGCTGGGAAAAGAGAATCCCCAGGAGAAGGAACAGCAATATGAAGCCCCCGAGGGATCACTGCCCTGAGTCTGTTCCAGGAACTGAAGGACGACCCTGTGTGGCTGAAACAGGTTGAGCTCTGGAGACAAGATCAGAGATAGCAGGCAGATATCAGATCATGCAGGGGTCTTGTACAGTTTGGCTTTTATTCTCAATGCAATCAGAAGCCATTGAAGGGTTTTGATCAAGGGATTTACATTTTTACAAGGATGTTCTAACTGCTGGGTAAGGATAGTATTGCAGGTGGGCAGAGTGGGAGTCCAGGGCAAAGGTAGCTGAAGAGATGGGAGGAGATATGACCGGAGCCAGGATATATTTGTAGAGTATCAACTGAGCCTGTGAATGCATTGGATAGGGGGATGAGGAAAATGGCGAGTTCTGCCCTGCAGGTGTGGCTCAGTGGTTGAGCGTCGATCTGTGAACCAGGAGGTCACAGTTCAGTTCCTGGGTTGTGGGCTCAATTCCCAGTGGTGGGCGTGCAAGAGGCGGCTGATCAGTGGATTCTCTCTCATCATTGATGTTTCTATCTATTGCTCCCTCTCACTCCCTCTCTGAAATCCATAAAAATAAGTAAATAAATAAATAAATAAATGGTGAGTTCTAAATCTCTGGCCTAAATGAATGACGGCAGTATTTACTGAGATAGAAAAGACCGGGAGAAAATGGTTCTTGGAGGAAAACCTAGAGTTCAGTTTGAAATTTAAATTTAACGTATAGATGTCACATAGACAATGTGGTATGTGAGACTGAAATTCAGAGGTAAGGTTCTGCTAGCCATACAGATTTGGGAATTGTGAGCATGTACATGGTAAAGACCACAAGAACTTAGGGAGAAGAAAAAGTGAAGAGGATGAAGCCCTGGGCATGAAGCAGGTGATGGAACAGCCTTCTTCAGTGTGCTTTTATGGGATTTATTAGAGAAATAACAGCTTCGCCAGACATTTAAAGCAAATGCTCTTGTATGGATTGACTTTATGGCACTCAATTGATTTGCCTTCATTTCCATCACTTACTTTGTGAACTGCTCCATGAAACGGTCCCGGTGGCCTTGCAGGGTGTCAGCCGGGAGACCTGGGAGAAATTATAAAAGCGTGAGAAGGATGAGGAGGACCAGTAGGCAGGTCAAGCCACAGGGGACTATTCCTCCTGGGGCTTGTGGCCAACCCTGCCGGTGGCATTCCTGGCCTAGAGCTGCCTCAGGACTGGTATGCAAGGAGGCTCAACAGGACCAATAGGGAGTCTGGGTGCTTATCCTCTAAATCTTTCCTTCTGTTCGCTCCTAAAGTGCAAGCCATGCTGGACACAGTGGACTGGAAGCTGTATCCCTGACCATGGAAGAAGCAAGTGGTGACCTGGCCGAGCAGCAGAAGGACCACAGCTGGCCTCAGAGAGAAGGGGATGAGGGTTCTTCCTAGAGGTGTTTGCATTGGGTGCAAACATTAGTCCAGAAGAAATCCATAGAGCCTGCCCGAGAGGATGCCTGTCAGAGGAAAGACCATGGACTGAGACTCGGAAGATTAGGCCCAGTGCCCACTTGGTCCCTGCTAACTCTGTGATGTGGGACAAGCAGCAGCCTCCTCCTGAGTGGGTTTTCTCTACGGCCCCTTCACCTCACAGGATGTGTGATTCTGTGTATTTCAGTTATAGAGCACAACTCAGAGAGCCTTTTATTTTTAAAATTTGAATCTTATTGACTAGGTGATCTATTCATTTGCTTTAAAGAGGTAGTACACCCATAAGGTCTGATAATCCAAAATGGAAGCAGCGGCACTTTACCTCGGTGATCTGTCCGCAGAACCCCAGTCCAGTCATGAGAAAAGTGTCGGACAGACTCAAATCGAGGGACATGCTACAGGATATCTGACTAGGACTCCTCAAAACTGTCAACGTCATCAAAAACAAGGAAAGTCTAAGAAACTTTCACAGCTGAGAGGAGACTGAGGAGCCGTGACTGAATGGGACCATGGGCAGAAAAAGGACATTAGGTAAAAACTATGGAAACCTGAAGGAAGTATGGACTTCAGTTAATAATAATGTATCAATGTCAGTTCATCAGTGTGACAAATATATCATACTAATCTGAGAAGTTGACAATAGAGAAAACTGGGTTGGGGGTATATGGAACTCTGAACTACCTGCAACTTTTCTGTAGATCTAAACTATTCTAAAATAAAATTTTATTTTTAGAAAAGTATATATTGTACGGAGTGTCTCTCACTCTCATTCCCCATGCTACCGAGTTCTCCTGCCCGGAGGCTATGGGGGGGCGGGGTCTTGTGTATTGTTTTGCCTTTAAACCGAAATACTTAATTACCTGTCTCTTCCCATAACTCACCACTTCATAAGAAAGTAGGGATGTTCTAGAACAGCGGTTGCCAACTGGTGGTCCGCGAGGTCTGAAAGGTTGGCAACCGCTGTTCCAGTGGGAAACTGGGTCCCATCGCATCTTAGAAACAATTACAAGTTCATCCATATTCAGAGCTTCTAAGTAACTGCCTGCCTTCTCTTGGAATTTAGTCCAGTCTCTGCTCCCTTCAGACATGCCCATCTGCTCCAAAGCCCTTCTAATCCTTGAACATCGAATTCCAACCTCCCTTCCACCAAAACCTCCTGGATTCATCGGAGTAATGCTGGCTCCCTTGTCCTGAGTAACCAGACCCATTCCTTGTCAGTGACCACAGTTCCAGAGTGCCCCTTGTCCGAGAATTCTAAAATACACCTTGCTAGTACCATTTACGCCTTCATTTTTCTTGGTTTCTATCACCCACACCTTCTGCATGTGTATACCCTTCACAGTGGCCACCTTGGTGTGTGGCTCGGGCTACACCCACATCAGATTCATTGTTTTAAATCAAAAGCACATGAAAGTATAAGAACTTCTGCAGGACCAGTAATCTCAAAAATAGATTCTGCAAAAGCATCCCAAGGATCTGTGGCTAGGTCAAGATTAGCACTCCATTTACTTGAGCAGCTGGTTTTATATTTTATATTTCTCTCTAAAATTCCATTTGAACAAAGAGACTGTGTTGATGAACCCTTGGAAAAGCACTGCCTTTGCTGCTGTGGGTCTAGGCCAGGTCTGTCATCATTTGTGTGGTTCATAGACTACATGACATGTATGGATGGAGATGAGGTAAAGCCAGGGATGGAGGGAGAGGGCCAACCTGGGACATGACTGTGGCAAGCCAGGTGCTTCACTGGGCACACCAAAGCTTGCACCCTGCTCTTCTCAAGCTGGCTGGGAGCCCCAGGGCTGTTTGGAACAGAGGCTGAAAGCTCAGGCTATGGAGGAGCTGCATTTCTGCAGGGACAGCCTCAGGCTGAGCTCCTCCTTCCAGCCAGAAGCTCCGAGAAGATCTGGCTAGTGTACTCACAGGAGTGGAGTTTGAAGAGAAGCTTGACAGTGTAATCATAGAGGTGACTGCAGTCCAATATGACCTGGATCAGCGGGGCGAGGCGGCATTGCCCAGCTGTCGTCACTGATACAGAGCGGGACATGTCCAGGGAGTTGAACACTAGAAAATAAAAGAGGGGGGAGAGGCAGTGGAGCTAGGAAACTATAGGTGACTTTCTCAAAGGGGCAGAAGGCAGGGGTCTCACATACACTGAGGACCTATTCTGGGCATACACGAGTGTATTAATGCACTTAAACCTTACACCATTCCTACAAGATGATTCAAAGTACCCTGATACACAGATGAGGGAACTGACAGTAAGTGACTTGAAAGTGGTCACAAAGTCAAGAACTGATTTTAGAGAAAAAAAAAAAAAACACACGAAAAAAACAAACAAACTGGTTTTGCTGAGAAGTGATGAGTTAAAAGACAGCGCCTGTGTGGCCAGCAAAGGCCAGACCAGAAGCCTGTGCTCCCGTAAGCCGAGGTGCTCATGTCATGAACAGGTGAACTCTGCTCTTCTGTGCACAGCCCTGTGGAAGCCAGGAAGGAAAGGGTTTGCCCACAGCCTGGTGGAGCACCTCGATGAGGGGGGATCCCTCCTAGAGGAGCTTCGTGGCCTCTGGCCCAAGCTGATCAGAGAGACTGACACATCATTTTCCAGTTTCCGATTTAATGGGAATGAGGAGACGGAAAGCCTCAGCTCTATGGGACATCAGAATTTCAGGATTGAAGGGGCAGCTGAGATGGCCAATCCAGCCCTTCCTCTCATGCATGAACACAGTCTGATGGTAACCCTGACCCTGAGAAGCAGACAATCTGGTGGTGGCAATAGTTAGTTAACATGTGGGGAACATATCAAACATTGATCAGAGCATGAGGAAGGGAATGAGTCAGCCTTGGATTCCTGGTGGCTTGCCACAGGGTTGTTGGGGCAGCAAAAGGGGGGAGGTGCCAGAGTCTTGGGTGATGATTGGAGAGCCTGTAAGAACCAAGGCCAGGCACTGGGAGGAGGATGACCATCAGGATCAAAAGCTGATGAGGTCTTTGGAGCAGGTCAACAGAAGTATTGCCCTCCATTCTCCCAAGCTCCAGAGAGCAAGTTGTTCCCTCAGTGTCTTGCTTCCAAGACCCCTCCACTTTAACCCCCTGCACTTGCAACTAGATGCCTGGTTGTCAGCCCTCAGCACAAACCAGTGGCCTGGGCCCATGTCCTGTCTGTAGTGGCTGCTCATCACCTTCAGAACTACACACATGGCTGGCAACGAAATACATTCTCCGCAGTCCCTCAGTGAGCGGGGCTGCCCCGGAGGAAAACCCAGAGCTGCTGTGCCTGGCCTGCCCTGACTGTACTAATCCCTGTTAACTGGCTTCGTCTGGCAGCTGAAAAAAAACCAACCCCAAACGGTTCTAATTAAAAGGCAGCTTTTCTTGACACAAATTAAAAGCAGCTGTCACTGCAAGGCGGCCATCCTCCATTCTTCTGGCTTGCTTAGGCTCCACTCTGGCAGGGGATTACAGACTGCTCCATCTCCAGGCCTAAGGCTGCTTTCTAGGAATGCCCTTTCGCATCCAGGAACATCTAGACTCGCAATGTGACCATGGACACGTTACTCAACCTCTCGTGCCAACAGATGATTTTCTATAAAATGCAGAGGGTTCTAATAGCACATACTTCATAGAGGTCTTGTAAGAATTAAATGAAAATGCTGTGGAAAGTGTGTAGTGCTGGGCAGTGGTTCTAAACTTTGGCTTTGAGGTTGATTAGAATCATCTGGGGAAATTTAAAAACTACTAATGTCTGCCTGCAACTTCCCCACACCCTCATTCTGTTTTATTGGTCTCGAGTAGGACTGGGCATCAGTAGGTTTCAAAAGCTCCCCAGGTGATTCTACTATGCAGCCAGTTAAAAGCTGTAGTTTCTAGCTCAGTGGTCGGCAAACTCATTAGTCAACAGAGCAGCAAACCGTGGCTCGCGAGCCACAGTTTGCCGACCACTGTTCTAGCTCAGTGGTTCTCAAACCGTAGCAAGCATCAGAATCACCCAGTAATACTGGCCAGTTGAATTCTGTGATGACGTAAGTGTTCCAAATATGCCGTCCAATATGCTAGCCACACGTGGCTATCGAGTACCTGAAATATGCTTAGGATAACTGAGGACCTGACTTTTTTAAAAAAAAATTATTTTTATTGATTTTAGACAGGGAGAGATAGAAACATCAATGATAAGAGAGAATCATTGATCGGCTGCCTCCTGCACGCCCCACACTGGAGATCGAGCCCACAACCTGGGCATGTGCCCTGACTGGAATCAAACCGTGACCTCCAGGTTCATAGGTCGACACTCAACCACTGAGCCACGGTGGCTGGGTAGGACCTCACTTTTTAATGTTATTTAATTGTAATTAATTTAAATAGTCACAAGTGGCTAGTGGTTGCCATACAGTGCAGACCTAGGGGCCTTGTTAAGACACTAATTGCGGGGTCTCAGCCCCAGATCCACTGTGTCTGGGGTAGGACCTGAGCATGTGCTTTTCTAACAAGTTTTTTAGGTGATGCTAACAGTGCTGGTCCAGGGATCCTAGTTTGAGAACCACTGTAAGTGCTCAAAATAAATGTTAACTGTAACTGGTCCATCTCCCAGAGTTGAAGGCCAGGGGCATCCTCCTGAGGGTACTGCTGGAACCTCACAGAGTCACAGACCAGGACTTAAAAACTGGAGCAGCTTCCTCCAACACCACCCTCATGACTTTTGTGTTACACAGCAGGTGACCAGGGACAGGGGGGGTAGCAGGGGAGACATGTAGCAGAGGGCTCTTGATTCCAAATGTGGGCTCTTTCAGGGGTGAGAAAGCCACCAACATTTACCTTGGAAAGGTTGTGACGACTCGGGTAGCTCTCCTCTAGAAAACTCTAAGTAGCTAATCACCTGATAAGCCCAGAGCATTCAGCCAGATGCTGTCAGCAAGTTATGAACTCTGTTCACCTGCTGTTTCTTCACTGCTGCTCATTTAAGGCAAGCATCCTTGAACTTTGCTGTTGAGTGCTTGCTATAGACCAGGCACTGGGCTAGAACAGAGATGAGTAGGGCACGGTTCCTGATTCTGAGAAGCTCAGCATCTAGTGGTAACAATACAAGTGAACAATGCAGATAAAAGCAGCCAGGTATCACGGGAGGTGGGAGCAGGCTGGCCACCTGGGGTGAGGCATTTGCCTGCACCACTTACTCATCCTCCCAGCCTCGTCACATCCTGGCGGGTGTTACCACTCCTTTGCTTGCTCTTACTCAACAGTTTGCCAGCGACAGGAAGGGGCAGCCCCAAAGGCTGAAACATTTGCCTTGTTTTCCCCACCCACGACTGCAGTGGCAGGCAGACGCTGAGAAGAAGGCCAGAGTTTCTGGAAGAGAGCTTGGGTCAGCTCAGTGGCAACCTCTAGGCCAGTGGTTCTCAACCTTTCTAATGCCGCGACCCTTTAATACAGTTCCTCATGTTGTGGTGACCCCCAACCGTAAAATTATTTTCGTTGCTACTTCATAACTGTAATGTTGCTACTGTTATGAATCGTAATGTAAGTATCTGTGTTTTCCGATGGTCTTAGGCGACCCTGCTAGCGGTTCTCAACCTGTCGCGACCCACAGGTTGAGAACCGCTGCTGAAGAGCCTAAGACCATCGGAAAACACAGATACTTACATTACGATTCATAACAGTAGCAACATTACAGTTATGAAGTAGCAACGAAAATAATTTTACGGTTGGGGGTCACCACAACATGAGGAACTGTATTAAAGAGTCACGGCATTAGAAAGGTTGAGAACCACTGCTCTAGGCTGATTCTCCCAAGGATGACAATCCCTAGAATATCACTCATACCTGCTTTCAAATTAAGCACATTCTGAAGCTGAATGTCAATGAATTCTGACTTATCCACCTAGGCCCTTCCTGCCTAAAGCGAAATAACTGAAAGTCAGCCCCAACAAGGTGTAGCTGTTTGTATACTTTTATGCAAAGATTTCTAACGCATTTAAAAAAAAAAAAATCGCCTCTACACCATTTCTCCTACCTTGCTGGGAATGCCTTACAGCAGGGACTGGATTTTGTTTCATTTTTACTTCTCTACTAGTATTGACTTCTGTGGAAGACTCTGCTCAAACAGGTTGCTAGTAGGCCCAGTGCCTTCTTATTTCTTCCACAAACCATAGTTTCCATCTGTTTCTGGTGTTCCTCTGACCACATCCTGCACTGAACTGATTGGTCAAAGTATCAAGGAGTTTGCTGCCCTGTCACAGCTGGAATTAACCAGCCAATTGTAATTATTTGCTACATAGATGAACGTACTGCAAAAAGCTGCAGCGTAGGGTGAGAGAGTGTCTGTCTTTCATGAGAATCAAAGCCCCAGGAGTGGCCTGCATGCCCTAACGCTGAGGTCGCCAAGCTTGTGCACACACACTTGTGGTTTGGAATGTGCTTTCACAGAGCTGGACACTTGTCACAGAACATCCTGAGTCTCAGAAAACTGGCTCTTCCATTCCCCAGCGATAGAAGGGAGAGCCATACTGGGAAGTATAGGGATGAGAGGACACAGGAGACAAGGGAACCAGTTGCTTCCCTCTCAAGTCTTGTCAGGAAGTGTTAGGGGCTGACAGCCTAGAGCAGTGGTCAGCAAACTCATTAGTCAAGAGCCAAATATCAACAGTAAGTACAACGATTGAAATTCCTTTTGAGAGACAAATTTTTAAAACTTAAACTTCTTCTAACGCCACTTCTTCAAAACAGACTTGCCCAGGCCGTGGTATTTTGTGGAAGAGCCACACTCAAGGGGCCAAAGAGCCTCATGTGGCTCGCGAGCCGCAGTTTGACGACCATGGGCCTAGAGGCACCAGAACTCTCAGCAGGAGGGAGCCCCAGTGCTCCCCGACCAGGGGATTAGGACTTCTCATGTGGACTTCGGTAACAACCCAACTCAACCGGGCTACCGACCAAACAGCAGACAGCAGCCCTTCTGACAGAAACTGAGCCTGAGTGCCAGCCTGGCTGAGTAGCAGATGGGGCTGGCCAAGGACCAGCCAATGTTGGGGCCATAGTCCACGGGCTGTCAAAGAGGTCAGACCTGTCTTTGGGCTCTTGAAGGCCTGGACTTCAGGGGTGAAGCCAGTAAGCTGGGGAGTGTGGTCATTCTGCTCAGACATGAAATCACCGACTCTGCAAATGCCCCAGAGCTTCAGCCCCTCTCTGCACGAGGGACAGAGAGCCTGCCGTCTCCATGTTCCTGACCCTGTGCTGTGCAGCATGTAGGGAGAGACAGACGAGCCTGGCTGGTCCAAGTAGCGAACAAGGCTGGGAATGAGGCAATGCTCATGGAAGCCTGGGCCAGATGGGAGGGAGAGACTCACCAGTTTGGAAGAGGTTAAGTTCACACTCCAGGTAGTCAAACATCTCCACTGTTAGCTGGAAACTAGACCCAAGAAGAAAGAGAGCTGATGCTTGCAAAGCGAGCACTTAACCTGTCCCTCCCCCCACACTCGGTGCTGCTGCTTCCAACCCCAATGTGCATGCACAGGCGCGCACACACACACACCAGCTCCAGTTTTTAGCTCCCACCTAAGTGGGTATTGAGGCCATCTGAAGAACAAGCAGGGTGAATTCAAAAGTGACAGTGGCAAAGGGAGAGGGCAGGTACCACACTGGGTTGGGAGGGTGGAGGGGACCAGAGGATAGAGCTGAAGTGTGAGACAACCTGGAAGGGTTCTGGATAAGGCATCAGCAGTAAGTGGCCCCAAGGCCTTTCGTCCCCACACAAGCCCCAGCCTCTACCATAAGGGCCTCTGAAAGCCTAATGGGAAGTGAGAGATTCCACAAAAGCTCTCTTCCCCACTGGGTCCAGAGCACGAGGACGGCCACTTACAAGTTGTTAACATCACTCTCTCCAGCCTCATCCAGCTGCCGGTCACTCATCTGAAGGTTGCCTGGGAACCTGGGGTTCTGGAAGGGAAACAGAGAAAGGAAGTCAGAACATGACACCTCAGAAGCTCTCTGCATAGCCTTAGCCGGTGTTTCTCAGTGGTTAGAGTGTTGGCTCGCACACTGAAGTTCGATTCCCGGCCCAGTTAAGGTGCTTGCAACCAATCAATGTATCTCTCTCACATCCGTGTCTGTCTGTCTGTCTGTCTCGCTCTCTCTTCCCACTCCCCACCACCCTCCCTTCCACTCTCTCTAAAAAATAAAAATTAATGGAAAAAATATCCTCCAGTGAGTATTAACAATAAAATAAAATAAAATACCCTTCCACCTTATTCTCCGGGGAAACTTCACCAGGCTGTGAGAAGTCCTGACTAGCTCTGAGCTTCCGGGAAGAGAGAGGTGGCAGGCCAGCCGCCCACTGTTGCACTCCAGCCAGCATCTGACTGCAACTACATGAGACCTGTGGCTAGAATTGCCCTGCCAAGCTCTTCCAGACCCCCTGACCAACAGAAAGTGTGAGAGATAGTAAAGGACTGTTGCTGGTGCAAGACACTAAGTTTGGGGTGTTGTGTTGCGCAGCATAGACAACTGTAATACCCTACGACTGAGCTCAGGAGTCACACTGCCTCTGAGAAGCCTACCTGGTTCAGTCTAAACCAGATAGCCGTGTATGTGCTTTTGCACCACCTCCTGTTTCTCTCAATTCTCATCCTTACTGCAGTCTACGAGTATCTTCTCTCCCTCTGTCACTTCTCTCCCAGCCAAACTACGACTCCCAGAAGCAGGGCCAAAGTCTATTCACCTTTCTCTCTTCAGGGCCTACTAGCTCTGGCCCTTGGCAGGCACTCAATGAGACATGAGGGGAGGTAAAGGTGGCCCTTGACCCACAGGCTGTAGTGTCATATGGGCCTGGGTTCAAATCTCCACCACCTTACTGAGAAGCTACGTGACTCAGGCAAGGGACAACCACTCTCTGAGTTTCATTTTCCTAGGATATAATAATAGATACTTTGCAGGGTTGTTGTGAGGATTAGGTGATGTACAGAAAAAAAGATTTAATAGACTAGGATGGATTCAATGAATCAGAGCTACCCTTTAAGTTATTAAAAGATAATGGAGAGAAAAGACACTAAATATGTTATTTTTTTCTTAATGGTCCTTTCTTCTCCATTTGTACTGCCAGCTCCCTAATTCAGGTGGTTTTCTTTCCCACCTGGCATGCCATCCCACCACCTATATGCACCACACCCATCCTCCAAGGTCCACATCAAGCCCCCCTTCCTTTATTGTGCCCTTTCAAACACCGTAATCCTCCGGCATTTCAAAACATCTCTGCATTTTTCCACGGGCACAGACACACGCAGCTGCTTTGCACTATACATGGGTGCATAAGTACATAAGCCTCTCCCCAGCAAATCTGCAAATGTTGAAGAGCACCCTTTTTACTTATTCTTACATGCCACTTAGTACCAAGCACACAGTTTTACATGCATTAGGTACATAAGAAATACTGACTAAAGTTATATAAGCTTCTGTGTGAAAACTCGCTATATAAATGGAAGGAATTATTTTTATTAAGAGTAAAGCCAGTGCTTCTAAAATATTTTCATAAGGCAACCTACTGGATAGGGTTCCTCCTCCTATTTCCAAAATGGTGCAGAAGACACGGGCCATATCCCAGGGCCTGACCATGGCTGTCCTATAAAATGTTTCCTCTCACACAGCTGGGAGGTGGTATAAATACTCCCTGAGCCAGGCTGTCTTATTTCCTGGAAGACCTGACAATTATGGTCATCAAGGTGCTGAGGAGACTTGGGGAGGGGGAAGAGAGCAGAATTGTCAGCAAAGACTCACTTTGGTGTGGTATTCCATCTTCGTTCTCAGCAGTTTGAGGTAGATGCTGCAAAGCTGTCCATACCCCTCACTCAGGTGGCCCTTTTAGGAAGAGGAGAGACAGTAGGGTGTTAACACTAAGAACAGTTGAGTTGAAAGATCTACAGCCGGGACTTCATTTTAAAAAATATATATTCTTTTCTGATTATGAAAATAATCAGATGATTATTTTCATAATCAGAAATGTCCATTGTTATCATAAATGTCCATTGTTAACAATTTGGAAAATATAGGAAAGTACATATGTGAACATCCTATCTAATAAAATAGTAATAGGCAAATTAACCACCACTGCACCACACCCACCAGCCAATCAGGAGTGAGTATGCAAATTAACCCAACCAAGATGGCTGCGGCCACGGAGAGAGCAGGAGGCTTGGGTTTCCCCGGCAATGGAGGAAACCAAGCTTCCCACACACCCTGGCTGACCTAGGCCTCCACTCAAGGCTACAAAGTTTCAATTATAGAAGATAAATAAATCTCAGATACCAGGGCCTCTGCTTGGGTCACCGGGGGGCATGGGCAGGCTGCAAACCACCACAGGCCCCTCGCCCAGGCTGCCCCACACCCCAAGGGAAACCCCACCCTGATCCGGGACACCCTTCAGGGCAAATCAGCTGGCCCTCACCCATGCACCAGGCCTCTATCCTACTATCTAACCAAAGAGTAATATGCAAATTGACTGTCACTCCAACACACAAGATGGCTGCCCCCATGTGGACACAAGATGTCTGCCACAAGATGGCCAGCAGGGGAGGGCAGTTGGGAGGGGCCAGGCCTGCAGGGGAGGGCAGTTGTGGGCAATCAGGCCAGCAGAGGAGGCAAATTGGGGGCGACTGGGCCTGCAGGGAAGGGCATTTGGGGGGGACCAGGCCTGCAGGGAAGGGCAGTTAGGGGTGATCAGGCCTGCAGGGGAGGGCAGTTAGGGGTGACCAGGCCTAAAGGGGAGGGCAGTTAGGGGTGACCAGGCCTAAAGGGGAGGGCAGTTAGGGGTGACCAGGCCTAAAGGGGAGGGCAGTTAGGGGTGACCAGGCCTAAAGGGGAGGGCAGTTAGGGGTGACCAGGCCTAAAGGGGAGGGCAGTTAGGGGCAAACAGGCTGGCAGTTAGGCATCAATCAGGCTGGCAGGGGAGTGGTTAGGGGGTGATCAGGCTGGCAGGCAGAAGCAGTTGGGGCAATCAGGAAGGCAGGCAGGTGAGCAGTGGGGAGCCAGCAGTCCTGGATTGTGAGAGGGATCCCAGATTGGAGAGGGTGCAGGCTGGGCTGAGGGACACCCGCTCCCCCATGCACAAATTTCATGCACCGGGCCTCTAGTCAGATATAATCATGGCTAACACTTTGGGGTACAAAATGTTATTTATTTTCTTTTTTCCAATTCAACTAGACTTTATTTTCAAAGTAGTTTTAGCTTCACAGCAAATTAAACAAAACATATAGAGATTTCCTATATATCCCTTGCTCACACACAACCTCCCCAACTGTCTACATCCCACACCAGAGTGGGACATTTGTTACAATTGATGAACTTACATTAACACATCATCATCATCAAAAATAAATTTGGCATTAGGGTTCACTCTTTTTTTCCCTTTCTTCATTGATTAAGGTATTACATATGTGTCCCACTCATGCCCTCGCCTCCCCTAGTGTCTGTGTCCATTGATTAGGCTTATATGCATGCGTACAAGTCCTCTGGTTGATCTCTCCCCCTTATCCCTCCCCTCCCCTACCTTCCCTCTGAGGTTTGACAGTCTGATCAATGCTTCTCTGTCTCTGGATCTGTTTTTGTTCATCAGTTTATGTTGTTCATTATATTCCACAAATGAGTGAGATCAGGTGATATTTATCTTTCTCTGGCTTATTCCTCTTAGCATAATGCTCTCCAGGTCCATCCATGCTGTTGCAAATGGTAGGAGTTCCTTCCTTTTTACAGCAGCATAGTATTACATTGTGTAGATGTACCACAGTTTTTTAATCCACTCATCTGCTGATGGGCACTTAGGCTGTTTCCAAATCTTAGCTATTATAAATTGTGCTGCTATGAACATAGGGGTGCATATATCCTTTCTGATTGGTGTTTCTGATTTCTTGGGATATATTCCTAGAAGTGGGATCACTGGGTCAAATGGGAGTTCCATTTTTAGTTTTTTGAGGAAACTCCATAGGGTTCACTCTTGATATTGTACATCCTATGGGTTTTGACAAATGTATAATGACATGTATTACCATTATAATATCATACAGAGTAGTTTTACAGCCCTAAATATCCTCTGTGCTCCACCTTTATTTTAAAATATAAAATGAAATCAATTTGCCTTTTTAATACACTGTAATTTTTTTCTGTCTTCTTAAATTTTTTTCTGTATCATTATTTTTAGTGACTGCCCAGTACATTATAAGTATGTACTATAATTTATCAATCAACTCCCTACTGTTCATTCTTACAGTATAATCTTGTGTACAAACATGAGGACTTTTCTGGATAAATTCTGTACAAGGGCTTCTTATTTAAGAATTTTAAGTCTCTCAGTCTCAGTAATCACAGTCTGGCTATTTCTTTCCTTCTGTCTCTCTAAGCACAGGAGAGGAAACACCTCCTTCAGAGGGACTCCAGCGGATTAAGGTCATCTACAGTATTAGACATGGGGTGGGTATTTTAAATGAAACCAGTCCTAGCAGGTGAAGAACAAGCATTCCCATAGAGTCTGCCCATGCCGTCATGTCCTGAGTGCGTGGGAGGAAGCTAGGATTAGCAGAGTAATGCTGGGAACTCCTAGTTATATACAAAATGTCCCCATATCCACAAAGAACCCTTCAACTGAATAGCTGTGGCTTTCACACGAGTTTTGACTTTTTCTTTTAATTGCATCTATATCCTCTAGAGAAAAGAAACCCTGTTGAAACAGGCCTCAAAGGGGACCAAAGGGAATTGAATAATCAGAGGTTAAAAATGTCAAATGCTAGAGATGAGTGTTTCATAATTTTCTATGAAAATTAACCTGATTAATTTTTACATTATACTTATTTATTATAGAAAAATTGGAAAGTACTGAAAAGAAGCAAAAATATTCTCACCACCAAAGAAAACTATCCTTCACATGAAAATGCACAGGATCAAAAAGTAAAAGATGAATGAATGGATCACAGACTTAGTGTAAAACACAAAACTTTAAACTCCTAAAAGATAACACAGGAGAAAAATCTAGGTGACCTTGAGTATGGTGATGATATCTTAGACACAACACCAAAGATAAAATCTATTAAAAAATTAATTTATAAGCTGGATTTCATTAAAATTAAAAACTTTTATTCTGCAAAGGACATCAAGGGAATGAACAGATAAGCCACAGACTGGGGAGAAATATTTGCAAAAGACACACCTGATAAAGGACTACTGTCCAAAATATTAAAAACCCTCTTAAAACTCAGTAAGAAAACAAACAGCCCAATTAAAAAATGGGCCAAAAAAAAATACAGATGGCAAACAAACATACAAAAGATGCTCCACATCATATGTCACCACAGAAATGAAAATTAAAACGAGACACCACTACACACCTGTTAGAATGGCCAAAATCCAGAACACTGGCAACACCAAATGCTGGTAAGGATGTGGAGCAATAGGAACTCTGCTGCATTGCTGGTGGGATGCAAAATGGTACAGCCACTTTGGAAGACAGTTTGGCAGTTTCTAACAGAACTAAGCACACTCTTACCAGTAGTGGTGCTCCTTGTTTTTTACCCAAAGGAGCTGAAAACTTATTTCCACTCAAAACCTACATACGGGTGGTTATAGCAGCTTTATTCATAATTGCCCCAAATTGGAAGCAACCAAGAAGCCCTTCAGTAGATGAATGGACAAATCAATTGTCATGTATTCTGACAATGGAATATTATTAAGGGTTAAAAAGAAATGAGCTATCATGCCATGAAAAGATGTGGAAGAAACTTAAATCTATATTGTCAAGTGAACAAAGCCAATCTGCAAAGGCTACATACAATATGATTCCAAGTGTATGACATTCGAGAAAAAGCAGTGAGACAGTAAAAAGATCAGTGGTTGCCAGGGGTTGTGGGCAGGGGGACAGGGAGGGATGAATAGGGGGAATATAGATTTTTAAGTCAGTGAAAATATTCTGCATGATACCATAATGATGGATATATGTCATTACACATTTGTCCAAGCGCAAAGAATACACAACACCACGAGTGAACTATAATGTAAACTATGTGTTTTGGGTGATTATGATGTCAATGTAGGTTCTTCGATTGTAACCAATGCACTACTCTGGTGGGGGATTTTGATATAGGAGAGGCTATGTGTGCTGGGGTGGCAAGGTGTATATGGGAAATCTTTGTATTTTCTTGTCAATTTTGCTGTGAACCTAAAACTGCTGTAAAAGAAGTCTTAATTAAAAAAAATAAAGTAAAAGAGGTTTCTAATTTCTGAAACTCTTAGACAAATGAGAGAAATAGACTACATAGGGGAAAAGACCTAAAGGAATTCTATTTTAGATAACAAGGCAGGCTAGCTACCTGGGTTGACCTTCCCACTGAAAACTGACAATCCTGGGAAAACATTTAAAAAATTTTGAAGGCATTAATGAATTAACAAGAGTAAGGAATCCATAGAGCAGGGACTGAGTAAACACAGATTCTTGGAGAGTAAATGGATTACTGGATTAATAGAGTTGGGGGAGAGGGGACTTTGCCAGAGCAGGTGAACCTGAGCTTTGATTTTCTGGGCCTCAAGGGCCTGGTGGTAAACAGAAGGCAGGGCTCTGCCCAAGTTGAAGAGTCTACTGAAGAGCCAAAAGGCTGCCTCCTTTGTTCAGGGGAACCAAGGATAAATCGAAAATAACACATTTCCATACTCCTGCGCCGAAGGAGTCCTCCATGTGGACTACAAAGAAAATCGGCTGCCTCAGACCACTGTTGTGATCAGGAGGAGGGAAAACTGCTGCTGAGAACTGGACTCATGAGCTAGTACTCAAGAGGCTCTGCCTAGAAGTCACAAAACCTTAAGCTGAGAACTTAAGAGCGGTCAACAGAAGCAAATGCCAATTCTCTCTAGAGCAGTGGTTCTCAACCTTTCTAATGCCGCGACCCTTTAATACAGTTCCTCATGTTGTGGTGACCCCCAACCGTAAAATTATTTTCGTTGCTACTTCATAACTGTAATTTTGCCACTGTTAATGAATTCTAATGTAAATATTAGGCTCTATAGCAGCGGTTCTTAACCTGTGGGTCACGACCTACAGGTTGAGAACTGCTAGCAGGGTCGCCTAAGACCATTGGAAAACACAGATATTTACATTACGATTCATAACAGTAGCAACATTACAGTTATGAAGTAGCAACGAAAATAATTTTACGGTTGGGGGTCACCACAACATGAGGAACTGTATTAAAGGGTCACGGCATTAGAAAGGTTGAGAACCACTGCTCTAGAGGAACCTACAGACGCCAAAGACTTCCCACAAATAAAAGTCTAAGGAAAATGAGAAGCTCACAGTAAGAAATAACTAAACACAAAAAGAAACTACATACTCTGAGCAAAATTCACAAAAAACAACAGATGCCAGAAACAGATCTCTTAAGGGCTTTAGATAATGGAAATATTAAAAATGATTTATGAAATCACTATGTTTAATATGTCTAAATAATTAAGAGACTGTTTCAAAATATATGCAGGGCCAATCAGATTAGAGCCAGCTGAAGAGGGAACAAGTAAACTGAAAGCCAGATTTAACAAAATTATCCAGAATGAAGTATAGAGACAAAGAGGTAGAAATAGTGGTTTAAATGAAATAGTGGTTTAAAGTGAGAAAGTCTAACATACTCTAACCAAAGTCTCAGAGAAAAAGACAGAATGTATGGCAAAGGCAATATTTGAAGACAATGATAATTTTTCATAACTGATGAAAGATACTGATAGATTTAAGAAATCAAAGAATCACACATAGACATGTACTAATATCTTTAAAATGGCCAGATAAAAAAGACAGATTAGCTTCAAAAAGACAACGATTAGTCTGACAGCAGACTTCATGAAAATGAAGAAAGTCAGAAGTCAGTGGAAGGATATCCTGAATAATATCTTCCATGTGATGATATAAAATAACTGTCATACAAAAATTCTAAACCCAGAGAAAATATGTTCCACGAATGAGGGTGAAATAAAGACATTCTCAAACAAGTAAAAATGGTTGTTGGCCAAAAGCAAACTTTCACTAAAGGAAGTTCCAAAGGAAATAATTTAGACAGAAAGAAAGTGATCTCAGATAAAAGATATAAGATGTAAGAAGAAATTAGGAACACAGAATAAAACAAAATAAAATACCTGATAGGGTTTAAAAAGAAACAAATAACTATGATTAAAATACATGACAATAACATACAAGTTGAGGTATGAATGGAGTTAAAATATTCTGAGGTCATTGTATTATACAGGAAACAGATAAAGATATGAATTTTAGACCTTGATAAACATGCATTTTATAAATATTAGAAAAACAACACATAAAAACAGATGTTTTTTAATCTCCCAACTAGCAATTAGAGAAAAATGGAATGAGAAAAAATAATCAATCCAACTGAAGACAAGGTGGGAGAAATAGAAACAGACCAGATGAAACAAATAGCACAGAATAAGACTGAAATATAAATCTAAACATATCATGCATTATAATAAATGTAAATGGAGTAACTGCACAGTTAAAAGACAAAGACTGCCTTCTTTAATAAATCAACAACGAGATCCAACAAATTGCTATTTCCAAGTGAAATTTTTAAAACATAAGAATGTAGAAAAGTAAAAAATAAAAGGGTAGAAAAGGACATACCAGGCAATTTCTAACAAAAAGGAGAAAGACCTAAGCCCTACATGTTCAGGGAATACAACGGAAAGCTCTCTAGCATCCAGCTGGGAGTTTGGGGGACAACTCTCAGCTTTGTTCAGTTGAACTAGCCTTATGACTAGGAAAAGTAGCTTTCCTGTCTGGGCCTGTCGTCACTCATCTGTAATGGGTAGACTGGACTACACAATTGCTAACATTGTGAGTGCAGACAGATACAGGTAAGAATTTAAAGGGCAGAACTAAAGTAGTGGTTCTCAACCAGTGGGGGCAAAGGAACACATCAGGATCAACCTGGGAGATTCTTCAAAATACAGATTGCCCCCTGTCCATACACATACTCTTTGGATATAAGAATCTATTTTTAAAAATCAATCAATAAATATATATTTTTTAAAAAGAATCTGGTGGAATTCTGATGTGTGCATAAAAATACTCTTTTCAATTGATTCTGGTATTGTCAGCGAGCTCCTCCCTCATCCTGAGAATCCCTAGGCAGAAAATAAAAGGCACTGGCATTGCCCTAGCTGATTTGGCTCAGTGGATAGTGTCAACCAGTGGACCCAAAGGTCCCAGGTTCGATTCCGGTCAAGGGCACATGCCTGGGTTGCGGGCTTGGTCCAACGTGCAGGAGGCAACAAATCAATGATTCCCTCCCATCATTGATGTTTCTCTCTCTTCCTCTCCCTTCTTCTCTAAAATAAATAAAAAAATATTTTTTTAAAAAAAGAAAAGGCACTGGCATTAAGAAGTGGGAATGCTAGTCCTCAATGTATTGTGACCCCAAAAGGACCTGTAAAAAAAAAAAAAAAAAAGATGTGGGAACTGTGGCAATGTCACTGCTGGGGGATCCCAATGCCTGGAGAATGTTGTGATATAAGGTTCCATCGGCAGAAAAAGCTCCCAGACCCCTACAACTTCCAGAGATCCCAGGTAAGACTGTGGGTATCATGGTACTATTTGGGGGTACCCTTGCCCCTCACTGATGCACATGAGAGAGATCTTAAAATAAGTTGAAAGAGATGAGTTTGTTCAATTCCACAGTCCTTGTTCTGTGGTCTCTGGGGAAGGATAATGAGACACAAGTAGTCCTTGTACAAATCTCCAAACTCACCCACATCCTGCTCATGTCACTCAATTCATTTTTGTATCTCAGAGAGTCCTTCAGGACCTGGGGAGGAAAGAGAACAGCCTATGAGAAGAGAGGAGACAAGGATAGTAAAAGATGGTTCTCAGGGATGGAGAGGCTGATCAGAGAGAAACCCCACCTCAGGTCAGTAAGCAAAAGGCCAGAAGAAAGGGGCAGTTGCCACCCTCAGTGCAGGAGTGGACAGCGGCCCAGGCAATCACACTTTCCCCACACGGTCCCTGGCTCTCCGGCCCATCCCTTGCAGCCCCAGGAACTCACGTTTGGGTGTCCATCTCGGAGGAGTTTGTGGAACACGTGGCAGAACTTCCAGCAGAGCACAGCATTGCTGGAGAGGGGCAGCCGGTTGACGACAGACCAAAAGGTCTGTGCCCCTTTCTCATGGTGGGTGCCCAGTATGCACGGTGAGGAGGGTCATGGAAAACAAAGCATAGGCCCTGCCTCAGGCAGCCAGCCCACCTTTGGGGTCGAGCCTGCAACAGGCTACTGCAGAGGGTTGTGCAGTTGTTCAGGGCACAGTGGCACTCCCTAGGAGGGGACACTGCTTATAACTAACACACCAAAGTCCTGTACAATTTTTTGACAGATGCCAAGAAAGTGTCTCATTCTAATAAAATCCACTTTGTTAGACAATTTCCCCAGAGATGGCAATGTCTTTTGGGAGGGGTGTCTTTTTCTAATTTGCACAAGTGCTCTCGGGGCCGGCAGTGGTTCCAGTTTGCCTTTAGCGGGAAGATAATTTGGTTGGCTCCTCCTCCAGCAGCACCTGACTCCTCTCCAACAGGTACTCTGCTCTTGCCCTGAAAGCAGCAGTCTTTGTTCAAATGCCTTTTCTCTAAACTTAAATGACTCTGACACCCCGACTCCTCTATAAACAGTCCTGGCCTGTTCAGGGGTGCCTTCATCTCTTAACACCTGCAACTCCCTGCATGTAAAATCCTAGGGCCACCTCCTCCCAAGATCCAATTCCCAACAGTACCCACTACCCAGGGACCACCTGCCACGGTATGAGTGTAATAAATGTTCGTCTGGGTTCACATGCTTTTAAGTTAGCACTCCAGACTCTGCAATTAGTGAGCCCTTTTTGGGGTGAGTAAAGGATGCCCACATTTCTTTTGTGATTGTCTACTTAAACAGGCCACACACATCCAATAAATGGGCACCATTAACCTCAAGTACAGCTCTTCCCTCAGAATTTCAAGTTCTTTATCAAGGCTCAGGTAAGCAGCATGGTGCCATTTAGGACAGAAAGACTTGCCTCAGGTCACAAACTATATGATTCACCCAGACACATGTTGTTTTGCTTCTGAGCTAGAAGGGATCATAAAGTTCCTTTCCTAAACGGAAACCTGCATTTTGAGAGGGGTGGGCTTGAACATAGAACTTTTGGGTCCGGAAGCTGAAATCAGCTATTGGTCTTGGAGTGATTTCTGAAATAACTTACACTTTCACCTAAAACACAGCCCCTCAGACTACAAGGGAGTAAGAGGAGAGATGGGCAGCACCCCTCCCTCTCATGTGATGACTCCTCACGCGGACTGTGGTACTTTACCTGAGAGCAGTTTGCCGAGACAGAAGCAGGAGTGGAGCTAGCTGGACACTCCTACTTTGAAAGAAGCAAGAAGACCTTCCTGCCTTCTTTGACTTTATAAGCATTTTAATGTGTGACCCATTATGTGTCAGGAACTGTAAAAGGCACTCAGGCATATAAAGAAAAATAAGAATCAGTCCCCAGCCCTCCAAAAGTGGATGCCACGGTGGTGGTGGGAAGGGGAGTAACCTGTTTGCCAGTTAATCACCCGGATAAACAGATGTCTGAACAGCATATCTGAAGTCAGAAGCATCAGGTGGCTGCTGCTCTTTATTTATCCACCACTTAGAAACTGAGAATCAAAGAGATGCACAGAATATTAGAGCTGGAACATGAGACCTTTGAAATCTTCTTCAACCAACTCTTTCATGACAGATAAGGGAACGAAGGGCCATGGAGGCCCCACAGGGTCCAGAGCAAGCTAGAGGCGGGATCCTGGACCCTTCCTCCAGCATTCCTTCTTCACCCCAGGTGACCTCCCTTGGAGGGGTGTGGCATGGCCCCGCCGCGGCAGGCCTGGTCCTCTCTGTGCCAATTCCCCATCCAGAGGAGCACACTGGCCTACGACAACTGTCTCTGTCTTACTTCAATCTTGCACCAGACTAATCACAAATCCTTAGCCGGCAGGAGTCAGGACTAGATAATTCTGAGAAAATCAACTCGGTTTTTCTTGGTTTGGTTTTCTTGACTCAGTAAACCAAGGGGACTATGCCCTTCTGGGGCTAAAAGGACAAGATCCAGCTGGCTAACTGTCAGGCAGGCTCCTGGGGGACCAGGGAGCGGTTCTATAGCCCCCACCACAGAGCAAAGCCCTAATTCCAACCAAAGTATCTTCCTGCTAAAGAGCAGTACATGCTGTTAGCAACAGTTCCTGGGGGCCTGCCAGCTTTGGCATCTAACCTAGAGTCTCCCCCAGGGGCTGCGATGCAGGCACCATGACGAGCCCAGGCAAAGAGGAGCTGCCATCCCAGACATAAGCCGAGCCTACACTTGCTCTGCCCAGTGCCCTGCTCTGCCCCTGGCAGCCCCTCCTTCGGCCTTTGAGGACTCGGCCCTTCAGCTCCTGGGACAGATCCCCAGGGACCCAGAGTGCTGCCTGCACTTCTCTCCAAAGCCACTGACCCACGATGGTGGTCTCCCAGGGCCTCTGTTAACTCGGCGTGGTGAAACCTTTAAGTCACTGGTTTCCTACACCACCTTGAGGTCCCTGTCTTTTCCCCTTCTGGCTTAGGGTGAACCCCTGCATTGGCTTAAGGCCAACCACTGTAGCTAGGACCTTTGTTTTGCTGTTGAGGTCAGAAAAGGGGAGGTGATCATGTCCCCAAAGGGGGTGGTTAGTGTGGCCCTACAGGCAAAGGGCAGGACCTGGAGTGCTTTGATGGCACCGGCACCCGGCACCCATGAAAATCCCTCTGGTGCCCTGAGGAAGAAAGTAACTTCAAAGGACTTGGCAGTTCTGGAAAGCTGGAGTCCTGGGAGGGGAGTGGGATCTTGGTAAGCTTGAAGGACTGTCCTAGATTCCGCTTTGGTGCCTTCCACCCTGATGAGCCTTGGTCTCTGGGGCCAGCTGCTGCTAACCCACGCTGCTCAAGCCCTGCAGGGACCTGGCCTGTGTGGGGTTCCCTTTCCCACAGCTGAGCAAGGACTCCTCACCCTGACTTCAGTACCCATAATTCAACCTCTCTCAGGGTCGGTCTTCCAAGCAACATCCAAAAGGATATTTCTGGCGTGTTTTTCCTTTACAGCCACTTCCTGCGTATTAATGGCCTTATTGATGCTGACAGTCTGAAAAACAAGAGGGAGGGGAAGGAGAGGGGAAGATGAGATGAATAAGCTTCTGAGAGTGGCTGAGACCCTCCCAGGGGCCACCCTTTTCTCTTCCTCTAATGACTCTTCTATCCTTTCTACAGACCCTTCTGCCCCACTGTCCCAGTGCAGGGCCCCTAGTGGGGGTGGGGGTGGAGGGCAGAGGTGGGCAGTGCTCCCAGGCCAGCTGGCCCAGGCTGTCCTAAGGCAGCGGGCTTTGCTGCCTGGCATTGGCTGTACCCAGCTGCTGCGCCTGCCTGCCACTCATTCACTTGGCACAACAGCATGGCAATTAAAGCCTGCACAAAGGGATGCTTTTTCATCCCCCAGGGAAACATTATTTCTCTGGGAGCAGGAAAAAGAGGCACTGAGATCAGGGAGCGACTGTGGCTCAAAGCACCCACCCGCCCCTCTCTCACCACTAGAACCTTCCACAAGAGCCTCCCCTTGTTGGCCCAGGTCACTCTTGTCTCTTGTTTTTCCACTCTTGGGTAATTTCCAACTTGTAACCAAATTCCCTTTTATTTCCTCACATTAAAGGACATTAAAGTATGTACATCTTTCCAGTTTTTTTAAATACCATAACTCTTAATTTAGCAAAGCACATATACATGTGAATATAACTTAAGAAACACATATAGCCCTAACCAGTTTGGTTCAGTGGATAGAGCGTTGACCTGCGGACTGAAGGGTCCCAGATTCGATTCCAGTGAAGGGCATGTACTTTGGTTGTGGGCACATCCCCAGTAGGGGGTGTGCAGGAGGCAGCTGATTAATGTTTCCCTCTCATCGATGTTTCTAACTCTATGTCCCTCTCCCTCTCCTCCCTTCCTCTCTGTAAAAAAATCAATGATATATTTTTAAAAAAAGAAACACATACAATCATATCATGTAGGCTGTTTTTTAAGTACAGATTTTTCCTTTTTCTGTTTTGCTTTGCTTCCCTTCCACAGATGTCATTCTACCCCAACCTGTGTTAACAACCTGTTATGCATATCACACACACACACACACACACACACACACATTCATGCCTACATACCAGAAGAGGTTAATTTTGCCCCTGTTCTACAAAAATCAGACTGTCACATACAGATTTTCCTACATTTTGCTTTTCTCACTGGAAAATATTTCATGAAAAATTCACCAAGTGGAATGGCAACATTCTAGTTCATTCTTTAAAAAGACAACATCATAGTCCATGGTGTGGGTGGATGTGATTTATACAAGCATTCCCATGTTGGAAGGCAATTTATTTCCAGTTTTTTGTTTCTACACTATAAACCATTGTAGTAAACATTCTTTCACACATATCCTTATTAATTGATGCTTTTATTTCCAAGGGTTAGATTTCTAGGAATGAGATTCTAGTTTTTTTTTTAGTTTTTAAAAAGCTTTGCATTATGGAAAAGTCCAAACACAGAAAAGTATGAAGACTAGTCAAATAAGCCCTCACATCACATCACCAGTCATCAGAATCAACCATTACAAACTTTTAGCCAAAAATGCTTCTTTATGAATGAGGGATGGCAAAGATTTTCTGTAGAGCCAGTTAGTATGTGAATATTTTAGGTTTTGCAGGCCACATGGTCTCCATTGCACCTGTTCAACTCTGCTGCTGCAGTGCAAAAGCAGCCTAAGTGGTACGAAACAAAATGTAACTAAATGAGTGTGGCTGCATTTCAATAAGACTTTATTTAAAAGCCAGTGGTGGTCTGGATTTGGCTGTGCTATAGTGTGTTGACCCTGACTTTATACCAACAGCCACTGATACTCTTACTCCCTGGATTATCTGAAATAAAGTCCCAGGAGTTCTATCATTTTAACAGTAAATATTCAGTATGACCCTATAAGAAAGAAAAAAGGACTCTAAAATATAACCAATTACATTATGATCATACCTAAGTCCTTAATATTACCAAATGGTTAGGCGTTGCTCACATTTCCCTACTATATCAAAACAAAAAAAGTTTCTTGCAGTCATTCTAATCAGGATCCAAATAAGGTTGCTACCTTGCTTTCTAAAAAGGCTCTAACAACCCACCTTTCCACTGAACATGTACGAAAGCATCCCCAACAACAACAGGGGTTATTGCTTCTTGTCATTTTGTTTGTCTGATGGGTGTAGTGACATTTCATCTCTACTTTTAATTTGTATTTCCTGTACTTATATGTCATGATTGTTGATTGCCTTACATAGTTAAGTATGTCCACCTTATCTTTTATAACTTCTCTATTTATTTAAGGCTTTTTCTACCCCGGGTAGACTCTTACATTTTCTTCTAAGTGTTTTATTGTTTGTTTATTTTTCACATTTGAGTCTTTATCTGAAAAAAAAAAAACATATACATACATACATATGTACATGTACATATGTGTATATATGGTTTAAAATAGGTTATTTCTAGCCTTTACCAAGATACGTTCTTTTATACCTGGTTTATATAATGTTTGGATGTGTTAAGTCCACTGTTCCACATGTCTTTTCTCCCTACCAGACTCACCTCTTTAACAGCATAAGCTCTGTTGTGGGTTTACCTGTGTCTCCCCCGACCCCCAAAAAGATATGTTCAAGTCCAAATCCCCCAGTACCTATGAACATGATTTCATTTGGAAATAGGCTCTTTCCAGATGTAATTAGTTAAGATGAGGTCATACTGTGTTAGGTGGGCCCGAAATCCAATATGACCAATGTCCTTATAGGCAGGGCATGTGAATATAAAATCATATTGAATGCAAACTGTAATTGAAAAATAAAGTAATAATTTTTAAAGGCTATGTGAAGACACAGGGACACAGAGACACACAGGGAGAAGACCACGTGAAGCTGGAGGCACCGACTGGAGCGCTGTCACCAGGGATGACTGCAGTCACCAGAAACCACGAAAGGCACGCAAGGATTCTTCCCTGGAGCCTTCAGAGGGAGCATGGCCTTGTTGACACTTTGATTTTGAACTTCTAGCCACCAGAACAGTGAGTGAATATATTTTTGTTGTTTTCAACCAGCCTATTCATGGTCATTTGTTACGGCAGCCCAGGAGATGAACACAGGGTCCTTTCCCTGTCACACAGGGTCCTCCCGAGGACAAGGAGAGTGCAGGTGCTTCCTGCCCTCTTCCCTACAGCACATGATACAGGGGGCTCTACTGAGAAGGCATCTCATGTGCGACGTTGCAAGAGAGAAGTAAAAACATTTATTCCCCAAATACCTCCCAGTGAAGCAGTTCGTGAGGCAGCGTGCTTCCAGCTTCCTTTAAACAAATCCTTACTTGGACTTTTCTCAGCTTCTGCTTCCTGGACCAACCCAGGCCATTCACTTTCCTTCAGATTTCCTTGGTGATTTACAGAGGTTTAAACTATGTTCCTCCCCTAGCCCAGGACAAGGAGGGGGTCCTGGCTGCAGTCAGAACTCTATGCAAAGCCACCACCTTTGTTGAGTGCTTAAAGATTGCCTGTATTCCATAAAAAAACTATAAGGGCCATAAACATGTTAAATGACAACAAGAGACCCAAATCCAGCGAGGTGCTGAACTGGATGTGGTCAAGTTCTAGGGTGGCTGGTAGAATCAGTAGTACAGGCTGAGAGAAAGAAGAGCAAACCCATGCTGGTGAGAAATGCTAGGAACCACGTCAGCGCCTGAGGGAGGACCCGTGATGGGTGGGATTTAGACTTACTACACATATATTTGTTTACTAGAGGCCTGGTGCACAAAATTCATGCACTGGGGCTGGGGGGTTCCTCAGCCTGGCCTGCATCCTATCACAGCCCGGGAGCCCTCAGTGGATGTCTGACTGATGGCTTAGCGCTGCTGTGGAGGTGGGAGAGGCTCCCACCACCACCACTGTGCCCACCAGCCATGAGCCTGGCTTCTGGCTGAGCGGCACTCCCCTGTGGGAGCACACTGACCACCAGGAGGCAGCTCCTGCGTTGAGCATCTGTCCCCTGGTGGTCAGTGTGCATCATAGCAACCTTTCATTCCACCATGGGGTCAAAACCGGCTCTTCAACATCCCCCCCAAGGAGTCCCAAACTGCGAGAGGGCACAGGCCAGGCCGAAGGACCCCACCGGTGCATGATCAGGGCCAGGGAGGGACGCGGGAGGTTGGCCAGCTGGGGAGGGACCACTGGAGGGCTCCAGGGCATGTCCAGCCCATCATGCTCAGTCCCGATTGGCTGGACCCCAGGAGCAAGCTAACCTACTGGTCAAAGCATTTGCCCCCTGGTGGTCAGTGCATGTCATAGCGAGCGGTTGAGTGGCTTTAGCATATTACGTTTTGATTGGTTGAATAAATGACTATACATTTAGCATATTAGGCTTTATTATATAGGACTAGAGGCCCGTTGCATGAAATTTGTGCACCACAGGGGGGAGGGTCCCCTCAGCCCAGCTTGCACCCTCTCCAATCTGGGACCCCTTGGGGGACAACCCTCTCACAATCCAGGACTGCTGGCTCCTAACTGCTCACCTGCCCGCCTGCCTGATTGCTCCTAACTGTTCCCCCCCTCCCCCCCCCTGCCAACCAGCCTGGTCTCCCCCACCTGCCTCCCCCCCACCAGCCTGGTCGCCCCTAACTGCCTTCCCTACTGGCCTGGTTGCCCCCAACCATCCCCCCTGCTGCCCTGGTTGCCCCCAACTCCCCCCCCTCATGGTCACCCTGCCAGCCTGGTTGATACCAACTGCCCCCCCTGCCAGCCTGGTCACCCTTCACTGCCCTCCTTGTTGCCCCTCACTGCCCCCTCGGCTGGCTTGGTTGCCCCACACAGCCTGCTATTCGGTCATTTGGTTGCCCTTAACTGCCCCCTCTGCCGGTCTGGTTGCCCCACACAGCCTGCTGTTCAGTCGTTTGATTGTCCCTCACTAACCCCCCTGCCAGCCTGGTCGCCCCATGCAGCCTGCTGTTCAGTCATTACAGTGAGGGCATCCTGACCAATTTGCATATTACACTTTTATTAGTATAGATATTGATCAAGTGTCCAAGCTTGTGGTCATTATAAGCCTTGCTTGAAAAAAAAAAGTCCTCAAAATTCCTTTAGGCAACATAAAATACCAAGAGTTTATATCTACAGACTGTGTGTGTGTGTGTGTGTCTGAAAATTGGAACTGTTCCGTGCTCTAAATGTTTAAGGAAAGAGAAATCCCTTGAAATGGTGATGCTGCTCTGGAAAGACTTCTTAGAGGAAGAGAGGCGTAACTTTTCCCAGGTGCCATCCCTGCAATTTATCTACTTTTATTTTCACTGCATTGCAAACTCAGGAGCCCTTATGACTGCTGCACAGAAAGGCTAAGCGACTTGCCCAAGGTCATACTATTCACTTCTAACCGTGTGGTCGACTAGACCTGCAAGCCCATCCTGAGCCATAGAGGTCAGGGAAGAGGAGGGCAGGCCCTCCCGGCAGAGAGCACACAAGGAAAATGCGGAGTGGAAAGGCCTGGAGCAGGCAGGCAGGTGTAGCTGGAGGGCGGCATCTATGCAAGGGAAGAAGAGGGACGATGCCAGAAAGAGAGGTGCTGCTGAATGTGAAGGCCAGTGTGCTTCTGAGTGGGCAGGGGAAGGCAGAGCAGCTGGAGGAAGACTAGCCAGCAGCAGTGTAAGAGCTGGAGGAGAGGAGGATGGAGCCTGGAGGTAGAGTTGAAGGGGAAGTTCTTAATAGCAGACAGAAGTGAAAGAATAAAGGCCTCAACCAACATGATAGAAGTGAAAATGTTAAGAACCTCATACTAAGTGGACCATAAAATGAATTTCAATAGGATTGGCCAGTAGGAGCTCCCATTTATAGGGACACAGCAGGGGAAGCATCCAAGATGCTGCAGAGGTTTTGAAACTAGGCAAGGGAGAAAATAGAAGCAGGTATCTCAGGCTGAGGAGACAATGAGGCCAGGAGGATTTGGGGTGAGACATGGCCATTTTAAAAAGAATGAGGAAGTGAACTAGCCAGTAGCAGTGGTTATAACCATCAAGATTATGCAGCGAACGCATGCTTACTAACAGGCCCTGTGCTAATAAGCATTTTGTATGAATTATCTCATTAAACTCATACCTGCGTCCTATAAGCAGGTGAGCATTACCACTAGTTAGCTGCATCTTATAGAAAAAGAAACCAAGGCTTAGAGAGGCGAAGCAAATTGCCCCCAGCCAGTCCCCCAGCCAGTGTGGAGCTGGGACTCAGACCTGCAGTGTGGCCAATGGCTCAGGCACTGGGTCAGGATCCCCACACTAGACACGGTCCTTCACACCACAGAAACAGAATTAGAATCCAAACGATTTCCATACATTGGAAAAGCGGGTTAAACCTCACAAGATGCAATCCAGTAGGTATAAAGGAAATTTCCTATAGTTAGATCTAAACTCACTGGCACAGGGGAGAAATGCCCCAAAGCAGCAATTGTGAAAACAATTTTGGTGTTTTATTTGGCTACCAACTTGATAGAAGCAACATTTTGGTATGGCTGGTCTAAATGCAAGTCAGAGACTAATGTATTAAAAGGAATATATAGGGTTCAGAATGAGGGGGCGTGTCCAATTCACTATGCAGAGCAATTCACATGTAAAAGTTAAAAATACTAGGCAGTTTTAGGCTTCACAGAGGGGAATTTACAAACTAGACCACCTCTAAAAAAGAGTGACCTGAACTGGGATGGATGTGGGACCTGAAGAAAACAGAGGAATATCAGTATTCTGAAGGGTGGTCACGTGGGAGAGGAATAACTCCAGAGGTTCAATCCTAGACCAATGGGTACAACTACAGGCAGGCCATTTCTGGATAAACTTAAAGGCATCTCATGAAAGAGAGACTTCCCCATTATTAGACAAATATAGGCAGAAGTGCGGCAACCTCTTGCAAAAAGGACTGATTGGCTCTAGCTAGATTAGACTTCTGGGTCCCTTCCAATATTTAGACTCTGTAAAGGCCCTCAGATGATGGAAGGCTTTGGATATCAGGAAGGAAATTGTGACCTGATGGATACTAGGGAGTCACAGAAGGCTCTTGAGCAGGGAAGGGCCCTAGTACAAATACCCCTGCTTAGTGCCCCGACGAAAGAAAGTGCGGAACAACTTCCAGGCCAGGTGGACATCGGAGTCACAGTCTCCAGCACGAGTTTAGCACACTGACAAAAGGCCTAGCCTAGCACTGGGCTATGGAACGTTTCTTCCCAAACCAACAACTGTAAGACACCTGCAAGTCTTGCCTGCCCTTGTCAGAACTGCCCCAGACCTTTCTCTTGCAGCTCTGGCAGGCTCACAGGAGCACCCACATACGGCAGCCAATGTGCCTGAAGTCCTCCAACCAAGAGTTCGCCAGGAGAGCTCCTGAGAGGCAGTCCAGCCTGAGACCGTAGGCCCGCTGCCCAAGGTTTCTATGGCAAGGCTTTCTGGGCTCAGAGGCAGGGCTGAGCCTCAGCATCCTGGGCTGGTAAGAGCAAGCTGTGGGCCGGCCGGGGCCCTCAGAATGCCAGATTACAGGGACGTTTCCAGGGCAGAAGTTCTCGGCTAAGGCAAGTTTCCTATGCTTATGTTATACTTGGTGCCTGGCATTCCACCCTGTGTGACACACTCCTCCACTTTCTTCTTCATCCCAAATCCTTCCCAGTCTTCCCAGCACAGACCAAGTTTTACCTTCCTTCGGACTTACCAGGCCACTCTGACCAATAACTTCTCCGTTTCTTCTTCTTTTTTTGTTTTTTAATTCCTATTTCTCTTCATGAGTTTCACACTTGGTATGTTATATTGTATTACCTCCCCACCTAGATTAAAATCCCCAGGACAAAGATCCCTCAAGGGCCCACAGTTGCTAAGGCAGGGCTAACAGTCTTAATAAATCATTAAGGACTACTTGCTCCCCCACTATAGACTACCAGGTACGTGATTCATGGTCTCTTGAGAAAATGTGCTTCCTTTTCCTCCCCTCCCCAGACTCGCTCTGAAAGAAATAATTGGGTTCTGAACTGGGCAATGGCTGGGGGCCCTGCTAGGGCAGAGGGTGGGAAGTGCGGGGCTCAATCTCTCACCTCCGGTCTAGGTTAGGGAACATCCTCTGAGAACAGACTGTTTTCCAGATGTCCTTGGGTCACAGGGCCCTGAGGCCACGCAGAGCGCCCCCTGAAAGAGCAGCATTGTGCACCACTTCCTGACCCAGCTGGCCCTGTGTTCCGAGTTGGTTCCGGAGAGCCAATTATCAGCAGGCACCACAGGAAGGGTGGTTTTCTCCCAGGCTCCCCCCCTCCCCCTCTGCCAGGCTGCAGCTAATGGAAAACCCATGGGCCTTGCTTCTTTGGGGAGTAGAGCCTGGGCCTGGCCTGTGGGGTCCAGCGGGGCACTGTCAGGTCACACACACAGATCCTGGCAGGGGCCCAGCACTTGGGCTGCCAAGGCCGAGCTGGCTCGCACAAGTCCCATGGGCAAAGGTTCCATGCCAGGGGCAGGCATAAATGAGGTGCCCAGGTGGGGGTGGCAGGTCTTAAAGCAAGGGACAGAAAGGCCCATGGCCCAGACCAAGCAAAGGAGTATGTGACACCAGCAAGGGCAGAGGGGAAAGAAGAAAGTAAGGTCGAAGGGAGACAGAGAGAAGTGAAGAGAGCAGGGGGAAAGGAGGCTTTTCTCAGCAAAAGCATAGCGGCCACCACCAACACCCGGCCGTGGTGATGACTGTCCCCACACGCCGCCTTACAGCATTCCTCACCTTCTCAGGTTTGGAAGCTTGAGGTAAACAGATAAGGGAGGTGGTCCCCTTTCATTCCTGCAATTTAGTCTAGGCTCCTTCTCCCACCCCAGCCTGCATTTCCGGGGAGGGTGAGATTCCAGGAAAGAAGAATACAAATGGCTGCTGTGGCATATCACAGTAAAGGTGGGGACAGCTTAATTTCACAGCTGGGACCCCAAGCCTGGGTGAGGCCGAGAGTTCCGAAGCAAGTTGAGGTCACACGAGTCTCAGGGAAAGAACAAGCGAGGCACAGCCAGGGTAGGGTGCCTTCTGCATTGAGTGAGACTTCTCTGGTCTTGGCTGTGATACTTACAGGCTAGTATCTCTCTCTCTTTTTTTTAAAATTCTTTATTGTTTAAAAGTATTACATACGTCTCCTTTCCCCCGCCATTGACCTCTCCCCAGCCATTCCTATCCCCCAGCACATGCTCTCACTCCCCCCCAACCCCACTGTCTGTGTCCATGGGTTATGCTTATATGTATGCATACAAGTCCTTTGGTTGATCTCTTAACCCCACCCCACCCCACCCTGCTAGTATCTCTTGATCAGAAATAAGGCGTAGTTGTAAATGGATTAGTGGTAACAGCAGCAGCACAGCCTCTGCCTCCTACTAGCCATTGCACTCGGGCATTTGCTTCTGCTCTACCCCTTGGCCCTGGAGGGCAGGGATTGACCCCCTATTCTCTGAGTCAAGTTGCCCAAAGTAGCACAGGCAGCAGCAGGTAGAGCCAGGATTCAAACCCAGGTCTCTGTCCCCAGCCGAGCTACCAGTAGTCCAACACCCTAGTCAACACCATCTGCCTGCCTCACTTTCTACCCCATGATGCTGGTCCCAGATCTCTATCTATTTATATTCACTCCTCAGTGATCTCAACCAGGCCCATGGCTTGAAAGCTTAACTTCTGCCAGCACGCCCACCTGCCCAAGTATTCCTCTCCCACTCTCCCTAGAAGTCATCCTTGACTGCTGCCTTTGCATCAGGGCTCCCATCCAACCCATCAGTAAAGCTGTCCTTTCTGCCCCAAAGCCCCTCTGCTTCTACTCCTCTCCTCTACCTCCACTCAAGTCCAAACCACTACTATGTCCCCACTGGATCACGGAAACAGCCTCCCAAATGGACTGGCCGGCCCCCAGCTGCTCTCCACCCAGAAGTCAGAATGAGCTTTATAAACCACTCATGAGGTCACACCACCTGCGCAGAGCCCTCCACCACATGTGGAATGAAGTCTGCATCCCATGAGCTTGTCCATGCATGGGCCCCAATTCCCATTCTCCCTCCTACTCCTTATACCCAAACATACTGGCTGCCTCTTCGTTCTGCAAATATGTTTTATTCTTTCTCTCTTTGATGTTCCCTTGGCCTGGAATAGTCTTTTCCCCCAACTCTTTCCTCCTTCTTCAAGCTGTTCAAATACCACCCCCTAAGCCAGTGGTTGGCAAACCAGGGCTCGCGAGCCACATGCGGCTCGCGAGCCGCGGTTTGCCGCTCTGTTGACTAATGAGTTTGCTGACCACTGGCCTAAATGTTACCATGTAGTTGGAAGCTGTGAGGATTAGGCAATTGTGGCATATTGTGTGCAAAGAGGTAAAGGGTAGTATATGACAGTGGTCGACAAACTCATTAGTCAATAGAGTGGCAAACCGCTGCTCATGACAACTGCCCTAGGCTGTCTCTAATCTCTCCACCCATGCCTAGTGCTCTTTATCACAGCTCACAACCACCCTGGCTACTTCCTGTAGAGGCCCTTATGGCAACCTGAAATTCCCTTGTTTGTTTATTTGCTTGTCTCCCACTAGACAGTGAGCTCTGTGAGGGCAAGGACCACAGTCCCTGCTGTTCCCCCAGTGCTCACACACTGGGCCTGGCACACAATAGACAGGAATGAAGAAGGGCCTGCTCTGCTCAGTCCTCTCCAAGCAGACTTCCTCATCAGCACTTGAATCCTTGTCTGCCCCACCCTCCTGCCTGTCCTGTCTTTCCTCAAGTCTCATTTCTTTCTCTTTCCAATTGAAAATCTTACTGATATTTAAGCGTAAGCTACACTAACTGATGACATCTGGCTATTCTTTCTTACACTTTTTTATACTTAGCAGGCTCCATACAATTAAATTTTATCCATGACAGATAAAAGGTATCTGTCATGGACTGAACTGTGCGTCCCCCAAATCGTATGTTGAAGCCCTATCCCCAACATGATGGTATTTGGAGATGGGGCTTTGGGGAGGTGCTTAGGTTTAGGATTAGATGAGGTAATGAGGACGGGGCCCTCATGACAAGATTAGGGCCCTTATAGAAAGAGACACCAGAAGGGGCTTGCTTTCTCCCTCCGCCCCCCCCCCGCCTCAAGAAGGTGGCCATTTAAAAGTCACAAACAGCACCCGCCCGCAGTGGGGATCTGAATTGGCCAGCTCCTTGATCTTGGACTTCTCAGCCTCCACAACTGTGAGAAATAAATTGTTGTTGTTTAAGCCACCCAGCCTATGGTATTCTATTATTAGTATTTTGTGTGTACTTTCTGCTTCATAAACTGGGGACTACTGAAATTAGGATCACATCTCCCCCTTTCCTCTCACCCCAAAGCCATCAACCATTCTCTGGCTTCTGGATAGTGGTTATTAACCAAACTGTCTGGGTCACACATATTTCAAAGGGTTTAGCAAAAAGAAAGGCGCCATTCCGCAGTCTGATAATCCAGTAGAGAAGATGGAGTATGAAAACTGAGATTAAAAAAATGTCAGTCACTTCTGCAATCAGCAAGGTGTACGATCCTGTGTTGGGAGGAGAGTATGGGGGTTACTTCTCTCAGGGAAGAAAGGGTTTCAGTTTGGAGGGAGCTGCCAACTATGTCAAATCCTGCTGACAGAGCAGGAGAGATGAGGACTGAGAATTATCCACTGCATATGGCGAGGATGTCATTGGTGACGTGGGCAAGAGCTGCTCCAGGTGAATGATGCTGGAGGCAAAAGGCTGTGTGGGGAGGGTTAAGAGAGAAGGGAGGAGAGGAGTGGGAGACAGTCTAGACGGAATGGATGTCCCTTCCCTCCCAGGCCTGGGGCTCAGTGGTTGAGCTCCTAGGGCCAGGAACAGCTCCACATCTTTCTCCTTCCCTTCAGGACCCCCCACCAGTGTCCCCACTTAGAATCACAGCTGCGTGGCTGGTTCTCCTTCCCCAGACAGGGTCAGATAGACAAGGAGTACAGATAGGCACGGGATCTTTCCAGATTGGGAGCAGAGAGCTGTCTCTTTTGCCAGAGACAAATATCTTTCCGTCTCTGAAAATGATCCAGGATGCTCTTCAATCCCTAGAAAAGCGTTCTCCCTACTTTTCAACAAGACCTCTGTCCCACCTGCCCCCTCACTCCCAGTCCTGAGGCTCTTTTTATTCTGTGGGGGACAAAGAGGGGGAGCGGAGCGAGCAGCCTCCTTCCTGAACCGGTCCTCCACACACTTTCCAGCCTCTGAGAGGCCTTCTGGGGTCAACCCCATTCCCACGCTGTCATGCACCCCTCACGCTAGTTTTCTCTGCCACTATGTGGAAGACACATCCCTTTCCCCCACCAGCTCCGTACTCCCAAAGCTCTCCAGGAGTTTTACTACAGAACCCGAATCAGATCATTTGGCTTGGGGGCAACTGATTACAGAAAGGCGGACCCCATCGTGATCCCTCCTGACCTGTAGAAGCCAACAAGCTTAGTCTCTCTGGCATCTCCATGGCCCAGTCTCACTGCCCTCAATTATCATTACAGTTGCCTAAAAGTCCCCTTTAGCCAGGTCATCCTGTCACATCCTCAGGCAAAGAACACAGTAACCCCTGTACTTTTGTCTCCACCAAAACTCCCATGCCCATGTCACCCACTGACTTGAGCAGCCCAGTTTCTCATGTGAGTCTTGCAGCCACTCCTTTTCTCCGCATACTGGCTGCCTCTTCACACATGAGAACCTTTATGGCATCCCTCAGGGGCCCAAGGAGGCCTTCAGAAGGGCCTACGGATACTTAGGCCTAGAGATACTTAGACACCAGGTCTCAGGGAAAAGGAAAAGCCAGCCCCTCTCCCTTCTCTCCCACCTGCAGGGGGCCATGGCTTCAGAAAGGCATGCCCTCCCCTACAGTTCTGCTTCTCTTTTCACAGAGGAAAGCTCAGTTCTGCTTCCCTAGGAACCGGAACTGCAATGCCAAGTTCACAGGTCTTGCACTAAGAACTCTTTAGGGTTACTTTATGGCAAGTCACTCTGCCTAGAAAGTCAGGCCTTGGGCAGGCCTTTTGAAATGTCCTTGCCTATCAGATACACAGCTGGCCTCCAAGAGTGAAACCCTGTGCTGTCTTTGCCCACAATACCAGCATTGCTTAACTTCCTCTCCTCCCCTCTACCATGTCCTCCACCACTCTCCACCTCCCAGATTCTTAACTGTGAGGTGAGTTTTGTCTCTTCTCTGCCTCACTGAAAGACAGGTGGTCCTTAGGCACAGGAAACACCCATTCTCAGGCTCTGTGCCTCTCCCAAAGTCCTACTCCTGAGAGTGTCTCCATCTGTCAAATGAATGAGTCAGGAGGCACTTGTCATATCCAAATAACACCAAGGCCTGCCACTCCTCCCTCCCAAACATCCTGCAGATCTCTTTTTGTTCTATTTGTACAGCAAATACCCTCATCTTACACCCATATTACTATATGTAACTGGCCCTTTATCTCTTGTCACCACAATTGACCCCAAATAAAGCAGCAAGAATAACTTTCCTCATGGGTTCTCCCAGCAGAGAAATCTAGTGGCTCCTGACCTTGTGAATTCCAAACTCTCCAATACAGCTTCAGCGCCACCCGTCTCAATACTTCAGCTGCTTTTCTCGCTGCAGATGGTGGTCTTCACACAACTGTGATCCCATTTTCATGGGATGCAGTTTATAGATAGAACCCCTTTTTACACAAGGGGGTGGCTCTGTGAAGGTATCTTATTTGACTCCAGCGAATAATTCTGTAATGTAAACATTCCCAAAATAAGGGTTGGGCTCATCCAAATGTGTAAATACCAGGTTTGAATAATAATGACAACAGCATTTCTCATTTTGTTTAGCCCTTCACAATCTTCAAAGAGCTTTCATGGGTCCTGTCTTCCTGATGCTGAGGAAACCTTGTGAAGGAGGCAGGGCATATTTAAACAAGTGGGCTCAGAGAAGTCAGACACACAGAGGCTGGTACCTGCCTTTCTCAGTTGGGCATACATTCTACATCCTACTACTCAGATGGCTACACGTGGACTCTCAGCCAAAACCAACTTGTTTCCTAAACCTCTTCCCTGACCTCAACACATTGGCTGTCTTAAAGGCAGATTTCTCTGTGCCTCATAAAATGTCCAACCTGCCCTACTAGCAGATACAATCTTTCGGTCTAGTGAGAACCAAAAAGGAGAATGTTTTCCAGAATACCTAGAGTGGGTACATAAATGAGACCCGACCTCAGGCCAAGCAACCTCTAACAAGTCAGCCTTCTACTTGTCAAGAAGCGGGATCTGGTCTTCGTTACGCGCATGTGTTCCACTGAACCTTTAATCGCAGTTGTGTTCTTTTGAGGCGCCCATTCCAGTTTGAAGGAGAACGGATTGTGTGATAGGACTGGGAAGCCCAAGTTCATTACAGGCACACTCTGGAGAGCACCTGAACAAACTCCATGAGGTAGTGGCCACAGGATCTTGCTCTCATATAAGAAATCAGCAGGGTGGGTGATGTTCCTCAGAGAGGAATCTGAGCCCGGAACTCAAACCCCCAGACAAATCATCCAGTTCTGTATCAGTCTGTGGTCAAATTCCCATCAGCCACCTGCAAAGCCCCAATGGGATGCTCGACCAGTCTCATCAGTTCTGCAAGTGTAGGCTCAGATGTGGGAAGGGTGAACAGGACATGGTTGCCTCTTTGGCCATTGGATCTCAAACCTGGTTATACATGAACATCACCTGAGCACCTAGCCCTGTACCGCAGCAGCATTCACACACTCCTAACAGATTCCTTTGCCCATCCCCAGATTGGATTCATTTGGCCTGGAAAGAAGCCACTGCTCACTGCACTCTAATTCTGGCAGTGTTACAGAACACTCTATGTCAGAGTCTAAGAAAAAAACTTAGCTATAGGAAAAGCAGGAATGAAGAGGGAAACGAATGAGAGAAAGGGAATAAAACAGTAGATAAATGGAAAATGAAGAGATTTTCTCAGCTTGGACCAGCAAACCTTGATATAAGTAAAAATAAACTTGGGGTGAAGTGGTATGAGTTGGCACTAAGGCCAAATTAGGATATTGCTACTCATTTTATAAAAGAATTTGGCACCAGATTCCTTTAAATAGCAACCTCCACTAGTACATTTAAAATGGGATTCCGTTTATAGAAGTGTGGTTTATACAAAACCACATGTTATACCAGCTCAGAAAAATAGCTCTCCTCCTGGCTAACTATAGAACTGGTCCAGTATAGATGGTCATCTAAAGATACCAGCCCTGCTCCCTGTCACCTATTTCTATGTTTAATAAATTTCATATATATATATATATTCTATTTAATAAAGAGCTAATATGCTAATTAGATGGAACAGCAGAACAACCGTCCAGATGACCTGGACGAAGCCAGGGCTGCGAGGGTCAAGCCCCTTGAACGAATTTCGTGCATCAGACCTCATATATATATATATATATATATATATATATATATATATAATTTTTTTTTAAATTTCAGAGTGGAAGGGAGAGGGAGAGAGAGAAACATCAATGATGAATCATTGATTGGCTGCCTCCTGCATACCCCCCTACTGGGGATCGAGCCCACAACCCAGGCATGTGCTCTTGACCGGAATCGAACCCAGGACCCTTCAGTCCACAGGCTAATACTGTATCCACTGAGCCAACCCAGCTAGGGCTTAATAAGATTCTTAAGGGCCACTCAGATCTCTTTTGGTCTTCCCTAAACTCAGGGAACACTGCTTTGAGTTCTTTTCATAGTCACTTATTCATTCAACATATATTTGTTGAAGACCTATCATGTGCTGGACACTAAGAGTAGAGCTGTAAACAAAAAACAATGCCTCTGGCACCATGGATCTTTTATTCTAGGGGGAGAGTGAAAGTAAACAAACGAGTAAAATACAGGGTGGGGCATAAGTTGTTCATATGGAAAATAATACAATAATTAATAAACAATAATGAACTGTGTTTTGCATACTCAGGACTGTAAACCTAACTAAAGCCCAACCCTATAGGTATAGTTGGTAAGATGGCAACAGGTGCTCTGGAAGACAAATAAGGCCCACTATGGGGCTGAGGCTTACTGAGCTGGTGGTATAACTCAATACAGGCTCATCGGGGGAGGTAACAAAGGAACACATTTGAAAGTGATGAGGAAGCAAGCTGGCAGACGAGAGTTCCAGGAATAGTCCACCTGGCAGGTACAGGAACAGCTAGAACTTAAGTGTGGCTGGAGCCAGGAGGTCGGAGATGACAGGAGCCAAATCACAAAGGGCTTGCGGACCACTGCAAAGGCCAGTCTTGGTTATGAGTGAGACAGGAACCACTGGAAGATTTTGAGCAAAGGGGTGACACAACTTGACTCACTTTTTAAAGAGGGTCCCTCTGGCAGCTATGCTGAGAAGAGACTGCAGGGACCGGTGTGGAAGCAGGGAGGACAATGAAGATGCTGCTGCATTAATTCAGGTCAGAGATGCTGGTAGATGAGGCTAGTCGCAGTGGGGGTGCCGAGATGTGGACGGTATATTTTGAAGGTTGAGCTCGCAGGACTTGCTGCTGATATGGATGTGGTGTGTGAGGGAAGAGTCAATGATGACAGCATGGTAATTTGCCAGAGCAACTAGAGCGACTGAGTTGCCATTAACAAGGTGGAGAGAACCATGGAAGGAGTAATATGGGGCGGGGCAGACAGGAGCTTTTCAGACATGTCAAATGTGCGATGCCAAATATGAGATATCCAAATGGAGCCATGGAAGAGCAGCGGAATATGCAAGCTTGGAATTCGAAATAAGGTTCGAGCTGGACCTAGCAGGATGGCAGCCATCAGGATATAGAGATGGGGTTTAAGAAGGGTAAGTTCACAAAGGAGTAAGTGCGGATGGGAATCTGGAAGCAGCCCAAGGACACCCAACATCCACGAAAGAGAAACAATGAGCGGTGGAAACAGGAAAGAAACAGCCCATGAGGTAGGAGGAAACCAGGAGAGTATGGCACATGAAGAAATGAATTTCACCTGGAGGTGATCGATTGCGTTAAATGCGGCAACAGATCAAGCAGGATGAGAGCTGGAAACTGACCGTCAGGCTGAACATCGGGGTGACCTTTACCAGGGCTTTCTGGTAGGAAGCTGGGAGGACCTGCTGGGGGATTCATGAGAGAAAGGGAAGGAGGGGCCCTGGAGGCAGCAAGGCAGGAAGGAGGCAGGAAAAGCAGAAGGCGAGGTCCAGGTTTCTTTGCTTTAAACTTTAAAACAAGGAAAAATTGTAGCTTGTTTGCATATATGTATGGGGAGAGAAAGGAGAATTGCTGGAATGGGAAAGGGATCTAGTGCACAACAGGAGGCAGCTACCCTGTTAGAATAACAGGCCAGGTCACCAAGTATGGACCCAGGTGCAGGCAGGTGTGCGAGCTTTCTCGGGGTTGCGTCTCATCTCATTTCACAGGAAAAAGGTCATGGGCTGAGAGTGAGGACAGGGAGGAGGGAGCACAAAGTATCATCTAGGAAAGTGGTGGGCTGCACGGGCCTGCCAGGGAGCAGCGCTAAAGGCCCATCCCACTGCAACCTGAAGAAAGAAATTAAACCAGCCCTCTGCCTCCTCTTCCAGGACAATTCTCCTCATCCCTTTCACTTTTCCTCACACCAACCCTTCTTTTCTCATTGCCTTTCCAGCCTTAAAACTAATTGGGTCTTGATGGAATCAATACTCAGATATACTTGGCCACTTCGGTGTTCTGCTTCAATGAGGCCTATCAGGAAGGAGAGATGGAACTGATGGAGCTTCCTCTGGGAAGATAGGCCCAGGAGCTTGGCAATAGGTGTGTGTGTGTGTGTGTGTGTGTGTGTGTGTGTGTGTGTGTTAGGGGAAGCAGAGGAAGTATAAGGCAAAATATCCAGACTCCCTCTCAGTTCTTCTCTCAACTTCCTCCCCCACCGCCACCCCCACCCCGCCATCCCCCTTCCTTTTGGGTCTCAATTTCCTTATCTAAAACAGCCTGAATAGTCTCCACCTCACTGTGTTCAGGCTCTCATTCTCTAATTCAATTAACTTCTCCTGGACTGTAATAGATCCCAGATTCATTTGCACACATTATTTCATTTAACCCTTACAGTAACGCTGGGAGTTGCTAATCTGCTGACAAGATGGGGAAACAGACTTGGAAGGGTTAAGTGACTTGCCCACCTAGTTTGGGATGCCTGGCTAGCTAGGTGACTCAGCTAGTAAGCAGCAGAGCCAGGATTTCAACCAAGATCTCACTCTAGGTTCAGGCCCATCAGTCCCATTTATCTTTCCAGGTTTGAGGTAATTCAGGCTCACTTCCACTGAGAGAACACTCAGGCCAACATCAAGCCCAGGGGTCCAGAAACTGAAGTCCTTATAAACCCACAACAAAAGCGCAGGCCTCACTGGTCGCAGATCAGGGCCAAAGAGAAGAGAGTGGATGAGTGGTGCAAGGTCTGGTCACACTCAGGAGGCCAAGGAATGCCCCAGCTGGCAGACAGGAGCTCTGATGGATACTTCCAGCTCCAGGCACAGGAAGTAATAACAAGCGAAGAAGGATATGCTAAACAGTTTTCTACAGTGGAGAAAAGGGTGGTTCCTAATTCCAGAGGTGGATTTCATCATCCGCTGCATGGCTGTGATGAACTTCCTCAGAAAGCAGAGCAGCCAGGAACTCTCACTTCCGTTTCTCAAGGGGTGAAGGAGAGCTCTTCCTTAGCGGAAGAGCCATGAGATTCAAGAGAAGAGTAGGGGTGTGGACAGAGTCACCCAAAGTGCCCCAGGCAGAATGAACTCCCACTGATCGTCCAGGCCTGATATTTCCCTTGTCCCTGGGCTACCAGCTCCTGTTGGCCACACATGGCCAGCCCTCTGTTTCTAAAGCACAGCTCCAGTCACATCAAACATGTCCAAGGGTTCACCCACACCTTGGCTTCATTCCACCCCTATAACCCAGATTAATCACCCTCCTCAATCCATCTCCATTTATGTAAGTCCTGCCATTAATTAGTCAGTCATGATTTTATTCATTCACTAAATTCACTCACCAAACATATATTGAGTATAGTATGCGTCAAGTGCATTGCCAAGTCAACTCACAGGGAAGTAAGACCTAAGTCCTGGTTTTAAGGAGGACAGTCTAGATGGGGGAAAGATGGTGACACTGTGAACACTGACAGTTAGAGGAGAGACACTGGTGGGTACAGGGTGCAGGGAGCCTGGACACAGGTATCTAACCAAGGCTGAAGGGTCGTGTATGGCTGCCCTTCCCTGGAGGAAAGGCATCCAACTCGATGAGTTAGCTTGGAGAAGGGGCATGGAGGGGCCTCACCAAGGAACAGAAGTGGGGCCGGCGCACAATGTGGGAACTGGCCAGCTGTTCGTGTTGCTGGAGTGTGAAAAGGCAAAAAGAAGGCAGGAATCAGAGAGCCCAGTTTACAGAGTTATAGAGTGACAGAAAAGAGAACCATCCAAGCAACCTTCCCTTGCATCATGCACCACTCCGCTCAAAACACACCAATAAAAAGAATCCTTTTTTAAAAATTTGATTGATTTGAGAGAGAGAGAGAGACATTGATTTGTTGTTCCACTTATTTATGCATTCATTGGTTGATTCTTGTATGTGCCCTGTCTGGGAATAGAACCCACAAACTTGGCGTATCAGGACAACACTCTAACTAACCGAGCTACTTGACCAGGGGACATTAAGAAAAATTCTTAAAAGCCAAAACCTTAAAGTGTAAAGCAGTGAATGGATAGATGCTCTTAGATGTGTATACAAGGACATCACTTCAACAGTGGAAAATGGACACAGCCTGGCTGGTGTGGCTCATTGGTTGAGCGTTGACCCAGGAACCAAGAGGTCCCCGGTTTGATTCCCGGTTAGGCACATGACCGGGTTGTGAGCTTGATCCCCAGTGGAGGGCCTGCAGATTGTTGTTTCTCTCTCCTGGGTACTTCCATCTCTCTATCCCTCTCCCTTCCTCTCTCTCTAAAAAAATCAATAAAAACATATTTAAAAGAAAATGGATACAGCTAAAAGCCTATTGATAGGGTGTGATTACAATGAAATGATACATTTCAACTCACTTGGATATATGGTAGTTAATTGCTTAACAGTTACTGAATGCTAGCCATGGGTTAGGCACGGGTCTATGCACTTGACATACATACTAACTCCTGTACCCCCACAACAATCCTATGTAGAGGGTATTGTGACTCCCCCACTATACAAGGGAGAAAACCCAAAGGGGGAGCTTCAGTAACTTGTCCAGGTAAGAGGTGGAGGTAGAATTTGAACCCCAGAATGCAGGCCCTTCACCACTCTGTTCCTAGACCTACAGCATAGTATAAGCTAAAATAAACATCTATAAACTGTAATTTGGTATGGCTATCTTTTGTTTAAATATGTGTGTATTTGTCTATGTATGTATGCTTGTATTTGGTTGAATCCAATGAGAATGTGTTCATTTTTGACTTATAAAAACAGCACCTGCCGTTCAACCCAGCAGAAAAGTCCATAAGGATCTATACCAAATTGTTAGCGGTAGTTGGGGATGGTGAGAATATGCCTGATCTTTATTTCTTTACACTTTTTCATATTTTCTGAAAAATAACACAGGATTACCTGTTTCCTCATCACAGCTGCCCATCACCACAGCTACGAGATACTTAGCTATAACCAAAGTGCAGGAGCCCCAGTGTCCCTGAGCTACAGCATCAGAGGCCAGAGCACTCATGGCTGTCTCCCCACAGGAGCTGAGAAGCCCAAGTGCTGTCAAAAGCTGCCATAAGAAGAGCCCAGCGTTTAAAGTGCTGAGTTCTGCCAGCTGTTGACCTCTCTGAGCCTCGGTTTCTTCACCTGGAACATGAGAGGAGGAATCACACTATTCTGATAATTGGATTGAACCTAATTCTGCATACTCCATGAACATTCTAGCTGATGTGACCTGGGTATGGATGAGAGGGCCTCCTAAAGTGTTGATGACACCAAGTCCCCCCAGGACCATGCCCAGAGAACTGCTTAGTTGACACTCAGTTCCTTTAATGGAGATTCATTGGAAATAAGAGGCAGCATCTTCCCTCGAACTTCTATGAAATCTGAGAGGAATTGATAAGCTTGCATTACACCCAAAGTTGAATGCACTGCAGAAAGATAGCATAGGGCAGCTGGAGCACAAGGCAGGTTCCCTGAGGTCCAGATTCAGACAACTCTCAGCAATGAGCCAGGGCAGTTTCAGCCAGACCATAAGCCAGTAATAGACCAGGAATGGGGGCCCCAGAGTCCACTGGTGGTCAAGGATACCAGCTAGGAAGGACGGTCCTATCCCCTTAACAATTCTTTTTTTTAAATCTTAGAAGGAGGGAGGGAGGGAGAGAGGGGGAGAGAGGAGGGGTGGGAAGAGGGAGAGAGGGAGAGAGAGAGGGAGAGAGAGAGAGAGAGAGAGAGAGAGAGAGAGAGAGAGAGAGAGAGAGAGAGAGAGAGAGAGAGAACATGGATCTGTTGCTTCCCTGCACATGCCCTGACTGGGAATTGAACCCACAACCTAGATATGTGCCCTGAACCTACCACCTTGTGGTGTATGGGAGCTACCTGGCCAGGCACTTTAATAATTCTTATCCAAGTATCCTTAGAGCAATTCTGCATACTCCATTCCCTTTTCACCACTTTCCAACATACTACACAATTTACTCATTTACATTTATTGTTATTATGTAGCCCCCTGTTCTCCTCTTCCCTCCTTACACACACACACACACACACACACACACACACACACACGCAGCTCCATAAAGCAAGGAACTTGGTTTGGTTCACCTAAGTGCTTTAAACAGCACCTGGTGCATGAAGGGTACTCCATTAATACTTTCTGAATAAATGAATGGCCTGCAATGTCACCTTCCCCAACCCACCTCTCTACCACTTGGCAGAATTAATTATTCCTACCTGAGTTTCTATAGGACTTTCCTTAAATCTCTAATATGGCACTTACCACACTATACTATTTCTTCCACCTCCCTGAAGGTGGGAGTCTTCAAATGACATCATTTCCTTTGATATTCTCGGTGCCTGGCATAGGGCCTCAGTGTTTGCTGACATTTAAAAGAAATACATTTTATTGATTTTTTACAGAGAGGAAGGGAGAGGGACAGAGAGTTAGCAACATTGATGAGAGAGAAACATCGATCAGCTGCCTCCTGCACACCCCCTACTGGGGATGAGCCAGCAACCAAGGTACATGCCCTTGACCAGAATCGAACCTGGGACCTTTCAGTCCACTCAGCCAAACCGGTTAGGGCAATGATTTGGTAAGACTCCTTTCCAAAGAATCCAGCATGAGAGAACTCTAGAAAGAGGCTATTTCAGGTCCCAGAAAATGAGGCTGAACTGAGTGCACCCAAGAGAGGTCACAGTAGAAAGTTTAAAAAACTGTTAATTTCAAAAAAAAAAAAAAAAACCTTTGCCCCAACCCACGGTTTGCAGCTCCCACACTTATTCTGGGACCAGAAGGAGGTGTAAGCCTGTTGGCCAGAATAGTACACCCAAGCCTGACTGTCCAGTGGGGGTGGCCTCAGTTACTGGTTTAACCGGACACCTGCTGATTATTTTTAACTTGGGCCTCACACCCTGATCCTACTCATCTCTCCTCTCATTCCTCTGGCCCTGCTTCTAACAAACCTACTCAACATTCATCTGCCTGCACACAGCACACTCTACTGGAATGTTGTCTTTCATCACTTCATCCATTCATTGAGCACCTACTGTGTGTTAGGTGTTTTCATCAATAAAATTACTGCTCCTCTTCATCAAAACACAGCTTAAACACCTCTTCAGGAAGTACGGAAGCATAAAAAGATTAGGATCCCTTATCCTGGCTACTTTGCTAGTCCCTTGGAGACAGGGACTGTACCTACTCAACAAGCATAAACCACAGGTAGTTCCTGAACACACTGGTGGACTCATGACCGTGTGCTTTTGCATGTGTGATTCCCTCTGCCCGGAATGCCCTTCCTTTCCTTACCCCCTGGGGGAACTCCTCTCCCCATTCTCCAGCTTTCTCAGCGAGGCCCTTTCTCTAGTGCTAGGTCATTAATTTCACCCTTTCCCACACTAGCACACCCCTCAGATGTACTCTGTGCATTTTACCACATGTACTGTAATTACTTATAACTTGTCTGATTGCCCTACCCGACCGAGTTCACCCAGCAGACAGATCATTCTGAAAGAAGGAACATTCTACCCCATTATCTGAAGTTTTAAAATTTTATTTGTTGCCTAAATGAATGAGCAAAAATATTACTAATTGTAGCAGTGGCTTAGTAAGTCCCTCTCACGTGCCAAGAACTTTAAACAGGCCATCTCAACCCCTCCCATGTCTGTAGACACCAATCCCTCTGAGAAATGAGGAAGCTGGAGATAGTGAGGTCAACTAACTTGTCCACAGTCCTAGAGCGGCAAGTGATGGCATCAGGATTTAGCCTCTGGCCTAGGTGACTCCAAAGCCACTGGTCAGCATCTAGTGGTCTCTGGGCACAGAAGATGCTTCCTGGTCCTCCATGTGCAGGGATGATGCTGTGGACTCCAGGTGGATCCCCACTCACATGTACAAATAGTCTCCTCCCCTCTAGTCCCATCCACTGGAACCACCTCCAGATCAAAGACACATTAGGACAACAGGGAACCTAAAGGAGACAGGAATCTCTTTTTTCTTAAAAGATCTATATCTTCACTTCTTTGGCCAGCATGACAGCATGACAAATGCTGTCATGACAAATGCTGGAATTCTCTGGCTCAGGGACAGCTGCCAGACCACATGACTGTCTGGCTTTGGACTGGGACCTCTCAGGCAAGAAAGGAGACAAAGGTGGAACGGAAACAGCCCGTGGACGTGCTCTTCAAGAAAATCACCCAGCTGTGTGTGTGTGTGTGTGTGTGTGTGTGTGTGTGTGTGTGTGTGTGAGTTAGGGAGGGGTGGAGAAGCTTAGGGGGAAGTCAGCAGGAAGGAAGGGTCGTCTGTGTGCTGGGATGTCCTAACACCTACCTTTGTCTCTGAACTCAGACCCTAACTAGTAGGATGACTTGGGCTGGCCTCTGAGGGCACTAATTCTTGCTTCTCAAGGCTGCTTTGAAGGGGAAAATAATCCAGGTGAGAGTATTCTGTCAATTATAAATGTCTATGTGTCATCTCACTCAATGAATCTCGAGGAAACCTCGGTCTCCCACTCTTGACTCTAAGTCTTTCCATGGATAACTTGGCCCTCCGCAGCTCTAGATCCCTAATACCATACCTGGGCATAAAGTGGATATTCAATGTGCCTGGATTGAACTGAACCTCATCTTAGTTATAATCACTTGGATAAAATCATAGTGGTCAGTGACAATAAGTGTTAGCAGTTATATGGTAAAGCAAACCCTTTCTAAGCATTTGTAAAGGAGGCAACTTACAGATTTCCTTCCCCACTGGCACTTGGCTGAGGCCCACGTCACCTGTAATTTCTGATCTTACTCTAGGGGCTAGATGGAGAAGGCGACTCATCGTGATGCTCTGAGTTTTAGAAACTGTGGTGGGTGATGTAAAAAGCCAGGGTACGTCAACTCACTTCTCTGGAACTGCTCCCCAGTGTTCAAATGAGCTGCCCTTCACATGAGGCCAGCCATACTAGACCTCAGCCACGAACCCATAGGTCTCCGAGGACTGTCCCCAAAGCCTGAACGTTGAGCCAGTCTCCAGGTTGGCAAGGAGTCAGAGGCCATGCCCCTCCAAGTCCCTGAGCAGCACCAGTGACAGAGACACTTTCTCTCACTTTCTTTCTCTCTCTCTCTCTCTCTCTCTCTCTCTCTCGTTGGTTTCCCTACTGTGGATATGTCCTGACCAGCCAAAATTGCCACATCTAGAAAACACATCGCACTTCCCAGAGCCACGCGAGTAGGTGCACAGTCTCTTCCTCCTGACAGCCCTCAGTGAGTCAGCGAGCAATCGGCCTCCAGTCTTCTCAGGAGGCAGACATCCTCCTTGCCCTCTTCTGCCAATGGTCTAGGTCAGTGGTCGGCAAACTCATTAGTCAACAGAGCCAAATATCAACAGTACAACGATTGAAATTTCTTTTGAGAGCCCAATTTTTTAAACTTCAACTTCTTCTAACGCCACTTCTTCAAAATAGACTCGCCCAGGCAGTGGTATTTTGTGGAAGGGCCACACTCAAGGGGCCAAAGAACCGCATGTGGCTCGCGAGCCGCAGCTTGCCGACCACTGGTCTAGGTCAGAGATCCCAAACCTTTTTTTGATTCTAACCACATTTTATTAGGCCAGTCCTTACCTGTGTCTATGTGAGTATACAATCAAAATCAGTTTCAGGAACTGATGCTCACCTCCTTACACGGAATACAATTGGATGTTTTCTGATCTATTTTGCTTTTTCAAATGCTGGCTACAACACACTAGACTGATTTTGTAACCCAGAGCTGAAAACCGTGCTCTGGTTTCACTCATGCCATCCATGTCCAGACCCTAAGTGGGAGGACAACCTCCTTTCCATAGCTATTAGCCAATGTGGACTGTGAGAAGAGTCCATGGCATCATTCTACACTGGGATCTCCCCAGCTTGGTATTTCCTTCTCCCACATCCCAACTCAACCCAGCAAATAAATACACATGTGCACCAACAGCCACAGTAGACTGACCTGAATCTTTTTCCTGGCGACCATTGTTATTTACTCAGAACATCTGAAACACCTTTTCTCCACTCTTTCCACCTTCCTGCTGTGTAAGCTAGAGGATCCGAGGGTTCAGGTGACTCAGATTTGAGGGGCAGCAGAGATTCATGAAGAAACCCCAAGTTTTAAAAATAGCCGTAGGTAATTGAGGAGATCCATGGTCCACCTGGAGACAGGTGCTAATCCTTACCTCCTAGATCTTATCCTCTAGGGCAGTGGTCGGCAAACTCATTAGTCAACAGAGCGGCAAACCACGGCTCTAGGGGACCCAGAGACCAAAGGACACCACCCAGCTCATCTTTTTAGATTAGCTTATGTCCATCCTAGAATCTGGTCACTGAATCCTTTTCCTTACCCTTTATTTACTTTGTTATCATAGCGTGCATTTTGGTGATCAGGAGAACTGGGTACAAGATCTGGTTCCACTTATGGAATCCGGGGTTTCACTTTGCTGAATCTCAATTCTCTATAAAATGTGGCTTATAGTTTCTGCCCTGCCTTCCTCAAGGGATTGTAATAAACATGAACAGATGTGAAATGCTTTATAAACTGCATAGCACTATGCAAATATAAATTATATAATCTATACGTTCTTTTGTAAGAACTGACAGTGTTGACTCTACTCCCCAAATTAGAGCTCTGCATTCTCTGTGCTCAATAAAGGCACAGACTCCATCATCAGCCCCCAAAAGGCACCTGCGCTTTACCCCTCCAGGTGCCAGGTTAAACCAGTTCTCCTACCTGATGTCATAAAAAATTCATCAGTCATAGCAGCTGGTGAACCCACTCTCCCCAGTCATTTGTACCTTCAGTCAGAAAATAGACATGGGAGAATTGGTCCCAGGAGCAGGCAACTGAAATACATCCTACACTCAGCCAATCAAGAAAATAATGGAGGGGGGGGAGGGTGAAGGGGGATCAGAGTTATCTTAGATAAGACTTTGTAGACCATCATCATAATAGCCACCATGTATGGAGGACTTGCTATGCTAGGTCCCATGCCTTATAATTCTTTCCAGCCTTCATGAGAATGCTCCTGGCAGGTACAGGCATACCTTGGAGAGATTGAAGATTTGGTTTCAGGTGACCACAATAAAGTGAATCACAATAAAGTGAACTGCACAAATGTTTTGGCTTCCTAGTGCATATAAAAGTTATGTTTATACTGTAGTCTACCAAGTGTGCAATAGCATTATGTCTAAAAAAATGTACATACTTTAATTTAAAAATACTTTATTGCTAAAAAATATTAACCATTTTCTGAGCCTGTTTGAAAAGTGTCAATAGACTTGCTTGGTGTAGGGTTGCCACAAACCTTCAATTTATTTTTTAAAAAAAAGAGCAAGATCTATGAAGCGCAATAGAATGAGGTATTGCCTGTATTACTGTTCTCACTTTACAGGTGAGGCTAAGAGGTTAAGAAACTTGCTCAAAAGCATGCAGGGAGTTGGGTGAACTATAATTTACGTTTCTCATTCAGCAATAAGCTAAAGAAACCCCCAAGGCTGACTCTGGGCTCTGCCAAATATTCGGTGAAAATGCAGGATTTCAGGTCGACCCTGGAGCCAAGAGCCCCCAGAGTGAGGACTTTAAATAGGAGATGGGCTTTAATGGCCAGAACAAATAGTAACTTGGGCCTACTGCAGGAATGGGAAGCAGTACCAATTCCCTGGGGTGGGTAAGGTTCTTCTCGCTGCACAGTCCAGGGTCTGTGCTCTTTACAAAGAGCCGAGGACAATCGTTTCTGCGGTGGGCATTTAGCTGCTCAATAACTAATGAGCATCCAATATCACTTTTGTTGGACCCCAAGCTAAAAGAGGCAATATATGTGCCTTTCCTGTGCCCCAAATTCTCCAGCATTCACTCAGTACCTCAGGCCAAAGTTGGAACACCTTGGCTGGCTTTCAAGGCCTGCATGGCTCTGCTCATTCCTCTTCCTGTGCCTCTCCCAACAGGTGATGCCCCTTGCTGCTCCCAGCAAAGCCAACACCACCCAGCCTTGAAGAGCCAGCCTAGGGCCTGGCCCTCCATTTGAATTCTGCAGCCCAGGCCCTTCTCAGACCTACACAGGCCCTGGAGCTGTGGCCTTCTGATTAGGGTCTGCATTGATAACTGTTTGGCAGCCACTGGACTAGAGCTGTTGGTCCTCCATGCCTCCACCTATAGCCCGAATAGGTGACGCTTTGGTCTTGCTAAGACACCTCGAGGAAATGGCTGCTGGTCAGCTTTCCACCTCCCCACCCCCACAGCTGCATAGAGTTTTTTGTTTTTGAGGGGTAGTTCTAATAGTCACCCAAAGAAAGTGAGCTTTTATGGTTCGCACATAGGGAATGGTGGTCCAGCCTCTTGGCATTGTCCAAACATGAACAGGTATGCATCCTCATAGGAAGCTGGAGCCAAAGCCCCTCACTCTAATCCCAGTGGTGGCACTCAGTCAGTTTGAGACTGGTCTCCAGCCGTGGGAAAAAATGACTGTAACCTATCATTTGCTCCCTTCTATTCCCCACCCAAGACAGAATCCCAAAGGCCTGGCAGGACCAGGAACCTACCTGCCCTTTCCATGGAGATATTTGCTTCAAAAGGGCACTCTTGGAAAACTAGCCTAATTCTGTACAAGATGAACTCATATTCCAGTACCCTCCTATCCCTGAGGTACAGGTAGACCCAGACCACTCCCCCAGACCCAGCTCCTTTCCTCTGAAGCACAGCCCATCATAGGTACCTCTCTAGCCTGACAAGCCCTCAAAGTTTGTAAGGTTGGCGGTGGGGGTGTTACCCGGGTCTACAGCCAATGTCGGGGTGGTAGTGATCTCAAATACACCCTTAAATCTTCATTCTGAGTAGCAGCCAATCCGGACCCCTGAAAACACCTGCCCCACACTACAAGTGGTCCCAGAGACCTCCCTCCTTCGAAGTCCCTTAAATCACATCCTGCTACCCCCAGACAACTGATCCTCAACCAACAAACAATGTATTCAGCTCCCACGGTGTTCCTGGGGGTGGAGGATGGCCCTGAAGGGGGGAATCGGCCCACTCCAGGGAGTCAGATGCTTAAGAGGCAAAGGTGTTTGTAGTTCCTCAGGCCCAGTTAGCTGGCGTCCACAAGTGGTAAATCTAGGACATCCCCCATCTATGACAAGATTCCATTTCTGCCCACTCATCTTCTAGGATGGTTAACGCCTTAGCTCTTCCACACCGCTGTCCCAGGCCACACACCTGTGCCCTCCTGCCCACTGACTCAGTCCAAAAATCTTTCCATAAATCTCAAATAGGTGTGCAAGCAGAGGCTCTGGAGGAGAGGAAAGGAGAGGAGGAGTTCCCTTTCCGCAGCCTTCCCCCCCCCCCCGCCCCAACCTCAGATGGTTTCCCAATTTTGGCGGGGGGGGGGGGGAAGCTCAACAACCCTCCCCTACTCTCCCTGGAGTATAGCGAGCTCTCCTGGGCAGCTCTGGCGGCAGCGCGGCGGGAAACAGGGAGCCCCATCCCCGCCCGCCAGCCGCCTCCAGAATCCTGGCCCGACTCCCTTCTCCAGAACGCCTGGAGTTGGGGCCAACAGGCAGGATTAACAATCCAGAAACTTTCAATGGATGAAGCCGACTGGGAGGGGGAAAGAGAGAGGGAAGTTGGGGGTGGGGGGTAGAGGCTCCAGGGCAGAGCCCCTGCTCTTCACTTACCATCTTGCTCACATCCATGACTGAGGCTGCAGGGCACCCCCCACCCTTTGAGGTCCCGCTTCCCCCAAACGCTGCTCCTGGCTAATCCAGCCCTTTTGGTGCCATGCTGCAGGGAGGGCAGCCGGCAGGGCCCCCGCAGACCGGGGAAGGCGGCGGCGGCAGCACCAAGGCTGGACCGGAGAAAGGAAGGGAAGGGAAAGGGGGAGGGGAGGCGGGAGGGGGCGGGGGCCAAGCGCGGAGCCGCAGCGCGCACCGGGGGCGGGGGAGGCGCTGCCGGGCTGGCAGACCCTCGCGGCTAGTCCCCGGTAGCCGGGGAAATCCCGAAATCAGCCGGGGAGCCCCGATGGGGGTGGCGGGGAGCCCAAGGGGCGGGGAGAACCAATGGACCGATTTTCAGGGCCGGAGCCCGCTGCCCGGCGCGCGGCGAGGATGTGGTTTGAATAACAAAAGGTCCCTTCGCCCCCCACCCCCCAGCCCAAGCGGCGGGGAACACCAGCCAGAGCGTGGCCACGGGGTCCTCCAGGAAGTGTGAGTGTATGTGTGAATGTGCGTGCGCGCGCGCGCGCGCGTTTGGTGGTGGGATCAGTGGGACTCAGGAAGTGAGTGGAGAAAAGGCGGCTGAAAAGGAGGGAGAGCTGGGGGGCGCCACGAGCCGATATTCCTGTGGGGGCAGGGGGTCCGCTCAGCCCCTCCTCACTTGGCTTCACTGGACAAAGGCGAATTCAGAGCCAGCTGCTTGCCTCCTGAGGCTAATCCGGAAGGGACGCCCAAATGAGGCTGGGGTCTGCCAACAGATGGACGAATTAAGGAAGTGGAACAGGTATCCCGGAAAGGCCCCGAGGTTCCCCGAGAGTAAGCCAGAGCCAGCCTTTTCTGGAGTAAGGGAAACTGGCTGCCAAATGATGTTGGCCCTGAGCGCAGAGCTGCTTTCTCTCAAACTAGAATCCCCAGTCTCCCATTCGTATTCAAAGCATTGTCTGTCCTTAGAGAAATGGCAGGCAGACATTCCTCTCTGCAAGAGATGCAGCTGGTGTTGGAAAAGGACTCATGACAAATGCTCCTTGGGGGCAGACGCCAGAAAAAGGCTGGAGGCACAAGCCTCTGGTTTCAAATCCACAGGCTGCTTCAAATCGTGGAGCACATGCTGACCTGACAAGCTCAGGGAAGGCCTGCATGACTGTCATGCAAACTCAGAGACCTAAAGTCACCACAAAGGATGGTCTGAAATTAAACGTTAACTAAAAGCAGTTATGGGTAGTCACCCGCCATAGGGCGGTATCTTCACTGACTTATACCTTAACTGAGCTTATCTGTCTTTTTGCATCTATGATACCATATCCTTGAAATGCCTGGGAAACTTGTAACTTCCCTTTTTCCAGACCCCTTGGGGCATAACATAATGTGCCTGGGTGTCAAGGCCAGATACCACAAATTCCTTCATTGTTATCAAGTTAATTGTTGACTGTTGGCTATCCTGTACCTACCTAAGTATGTGTCTATCCTTTTACTTTTTATTCAATCCCAGAGATCCCCCCACCCTTGCTTTCTCCCGCCTCTCTAATCTATCACCAATGGATTTCAAGTAACCCACCTACGTCCCCTCCTTTGATTACAATGTATAAAAATAGATGGAAAAAACCGCCATTTTCTAGAGCCGTGGTTCTCAACCTTTCTAATGCCGCGACCCTTTAATACAGTTCCTCATGTTGTGGTGACCCCCAATCATAAAATTATTTTCGTTGCTACTTCATAACTGTAATTTTGCTACTGTTATGAATCATAATATAAATATCTGTGTTTTTCAATGGTCTTAGACAGACACACAGGTTGAGAACCACTGCTGTACAGCCTAAGACCATCGGAAAACACAGATATTTACATTACGATTCATTAACAGTAGCAAAATTACAGTTATGAAGTAGCAATGAAAATAATTTTATGATTGGGGGTCACCACAACATGAGGAATTGTATTAAAGGGTCACGGCATTAGAAAGGTTGAGAACCACTGCTCTAGAGCATTATCCCAATCTGTTGAGATTTTGCAATTGTTGACAGTTGGCTCAAATAGACTCACAAATATTCTTTACCGGTTTGAATGTTTTTACGTTCACAAAATCCTCAGATGAGGAGGAAAGTTTTGGGCAAAGCCAGATCAGCAGAGACCTGAGACCACTCACACCAACTTTGTGTTACACAACAGGTGAGGATATTGAGGCCCAGAGAAAGGTAATGATTTGCCCCAGGACATACACCTGGCAGGGAATGGGGGTGGGAGAAACCTCAATAAGGAGGGTGCAGCCCAAGTCAGTAAGAGCTCCCCATGCTGCCATGGCACATCCAGCTTCTAAGATCCTTTCCAATGAACCGGTGATAGAACCCATCCACAACCTGGGTCCTCTGGCCCGTGACACCAAGGGGCAAGAAGGCAGCACTGGCTAAGCCCCCCATGCTGACCCAGGGCCGGCTGGGCTAACTAGGACAGCCCCTGCTCCTTTACTTCTGAGTTTTCAATCTATGAAATAGGTCTGCCTCCTAGGGAGATGTGAAATATCATGATATAAAAGACATAAAAGCAGAAGTACAGGGATGTAAGGGGCTTTCATTGTGGAGGTTATTTTCATTTCTGGGCTCAGGATCCCAGTCAAGGGTCCCTCAGCTTCAGGTAAGGGCTCTCTGGGCCCAGATCTCTGCCTAATCTCGGGAGTGGACTGCAAACTGACTCTCCCACCCCATTGCAGGGCTTCCCCTATAAGCACAGGTCTTCCTGTGCTATGCCCGAGTCAGAGTCAGGAGGGCTGCCAGGTCTGCTCTGGTATACTGGGCTCCCATGGAGGTGACACTCAAGCAAGATCAGGGCCAGGTGAACCAGAAGTCACCCAATGCAGAAATGAAGTTTGGATTATCTACATGACTATTTTTTAAAAAAAGGAGAGACTTTATATGTTTAAAAAATATTATGAACTCTTAGGCCTGGGGTTCATCAACAGGCCAAGGTTTCTCCATAGATATTGGCACCTTAGCTGGCAGAACCCATTTCTCATTGCTAAAATGGATGTAGTGACACCACTTCACTAGCAAGTGGTAAGAGACAAATGAAAGATCTTTCCTACACCTTACCTGCAGTCCACTGAATAATGGCCCCCAAAGATAGTAGGTCCTCATCCCTGAACCTGTAAGAACTATCTTATATGGCAAAGACTGTGCAGGTATGATGAAGGATTCTGAGATGGGAAGATGAGCCTGGATTACCTGGGTAGACCCTAGATGCAGTCACATGTCTCCCTGTAAGGGACATTTAACACAGAGAAGAGGTGAGGAAGTGTACCACAGAGGCAGACTGATATAATGATGCACCACAAGGTAGGACATGCTGGTAGCCACCAGAAGCTCAAACAGGCAAGAAACGGATTCTCTCCTAGAGCCTCTGAAGGAGTATGGTCCTGTCACTACCTTGATTTGGGCCCAGTGATACTGATTATAGACTTCTGGCCTCTATAAAAGAATAAATTTCTGCTGTTTAGTCATAAAACTTACGGTAATTTGTTACAGCAGCCACAAGAAGTAAGTACATTGTCTAGAGGTCAGTAAGGGATGGTGTCATGGCTCCAGCCAGGCCCCTGCTTCGGGGGCTTCTCTGTAGACTTCCTTGGAGCTGCTCATGTAATGGCAAAAGGCCAGAAACAGGCCTGCCCTCCTGTTCCATTTAGGGATAGCGCCCTGGCAAATACATGTAAGCATGTATATACATGGGTTCACATATGCACACACATACACACACAGGGAAGGGGCAAACAGCTCCCCCGCCCCCAACTAGCTTTTCTTAAAAGAGCTTGGGCTTCTCTGCTTAGGCTACCCTAGCACCAGGTAGGTCCATGCAGCACATAAACATCTTTGGAGGCCTGCCATTCCCACCACTCCTTTTAGGCAGAGAGGTTCAGACTTAGAATCGAGGTAATGAGGGGCCTGCCTGCGCATTCCCCATTCTACAGTGGTTGTGCCACAAGGTATCCTGTGGTCTCAGGACATTAAGGAAAGACATTTCTAGCCATGCAGGTGGGGAGGGAAGCAACTTGAAACATGTGTGATCTCCATCAGGCTGTGGGCCAATAGCTTACACTGGGGGAGCCTCTTTTGAATAAATTGGGTCAGAAAGAGAAAGAGAACCTGGGTCCCAAAATGAGAATGTTGTGGCTCTCCCACTGCTATGCTGTCCTTTCTTCAGCAGCTCCAAAAGCTGTATCCAAAAGCCTACTGGGTGTCTCCACCTGGGGGATGGGGCAGGGGTCTGTCTCACAGGCTCCTCATACTCAAGGAGTCTAAAGACAAATTTTCTTTTCACTCTGTTTTCACAAGCTGGTCTCGTGTTTTCTGTCCCAACTAATGTTACACTTCCACTAGTTGCTCAAGCTAGACACTGCAAAGTGAGCTTAAATTCTTCCATTGACAACCCCCACTCCCACCCCCATTTAATCAGGCCCCCGATCATGCAATTCTGGGAAACAGCTTCCACTCTGTTTCCCCTCCCAATGCTGACTGTTCCTGCGATGGCTGAGATTTTCAATAGCCTCCTAGACTTCCTGCCTCCAGTCTCTTCCTAAATAATTCCTCTTCCACACATCTAAGTGCGAGTCTCTACTGGCCCACCCCAAATGGGAAACCAACCAACCAACCCTCAAGCTCCTTACTAATCTGCCACATCTCCCTCTACTCTAGTCCACCTTCTCCCACTCCTCCTCCTCTACCCCATCAGTGGGATTCTGGCCCATCAAACTGCTTATGAGTACTCAGGATGCTCCTGGAATGCCTTTCCCATTTCCTCAACATGGGAGATCCTTCCTTACCCTTCAGGGTCATCTTTTCTGTGAGGCCATCCCTGACCCCTCCAGACACAGCTAGTCACATGGGAGTTCCTCTTACAATGGAGAGCTCCTGGATACAGCCTGCAATACCCTGGTAAGCGATGGTCCCTGCCCTGGGTACTCCCTTCTTACCTGTGAGCTCCCTCAGGTGGAAGCTGGGCCTCACTGGCCTTGCATCCTAAGTGTCCTGCCCTTTACTTACTTACCTGCCCCAGGGCTCTCTCCAGTCCGAATTCCATAACCACATTACTACATTACTGCATTACTGCGCTACTCTTAACATCAACCTGAAAGTATGGAAAGGACTCAGGAGGCCTGTATGAAGGTTTAGTGGACGTGATCTGGTAGAGGGTGACGCCTACTGGAGGACTGTTGATTCTGCCTAGTGCTATAAATACCACACAGCTGACAGGCTCAGGGCTGGGCCTTATAGAGTACTTCAGAAGCTTGAAATTCCATTAATTTCCAGGAAAAAAGGTTTAAACTAAATAATACTCCCAACAAAGGGCCTTATATAATGCATGTTGCTACGCTACTACTAAAAGTAAGCATATGAAATGCCCCTTTGTCCATTATCTCATTTGATCCTTAAAAAATTGGGTAAGGCAGATAGAATGGGTATTATTATCACAACACTATTTTACAGGTGAGGTGCTGTAGAGGAAAGAGTATACAACCGAAAGCCAGGGAAGGCACTGAGGTGGGGAGGGGAGGTCCAATAGTTTTTGAATTTGCCTACAGTATTTTAATATTTTATAAGGAAAATGTGATGAAATTATTATTTGCATAATAACGATGAATATTAAAGAAGAAAGTATAGGCTCTGGGGTCAGACAGACCTCAAGTTAAATTCTTGCTCCGTTACTTTTTTGATATAGGCATCTTTACCTCTCTGAATTTGTCTTCTTACCTGAAAAGTAAGGCTAATAAGTAGTATACCTCCCAGGGTTGATGTGAGAATTAAGGAAATCAATGTATAAGAAGCACATGGCACATGGGAGACTGGCCCCAGCCTTGGCTCAACATACTTACCTCTCCATTTACTTGGTCCTTGAGAAGTTCTGGATAATTTTTTAAAAAGCTTATATCATAAGAAATAAGATTAAAAGCCAAGGATAACAGTAGTCCTTCTGATTAAAATGACAGTAAGTAAGTAGTTTTATAGGGAGAAAAAGTAAGTAATTGACCCAGCTGAGCAGCAGAGGACAGTCACTAGCTGAGTGACCCCTAATCTTCCCAGGGGAAGCTCCTGCAAACAGAGCCTTGGCCAGGGTGAGTGAGATCCCAGCATGGCCTGTGATTCTGGTGGCTCCCTTACGGAGTGTTCCCATTGGGCTTTTCAGTATTTCCACTGGACATTATGTGGCCTTTTCAATGAGTTGCTTTGACTCCAATGGGAAAGGCCTCCTGCTGTCTCCCTGTGGGGCATGAATACACTTAGAGGTTAAAAGAGAAAGCACCCTGAAGAAACACAATAGGTCCTAGACCTCAAATTTATTTCAATATCTGAAGGGTACAGTGCCATGTGGCAAGTCGGGAGGTGGGTGCTGTTGATGGGAGAGAGGACATGTTATTCATGCTATAAATAGTAATAACAAGTAGCGTTTATTGAGTTCTTACCACATGCCAGGCACTATAACAAGCACTTTGTAAGTATTAGTTTTAGTCCTCACAACAACCCTGTATACTACACTAAGTGTTACTGTTATCATCCTTATTTTACACATAAGGAACCAAGACTCAGAAAGGTTCAGTGACTTTTCCAGGGCCCCACAGCTAATAGGCTGACAGTGTATCACTCATAGCCCCTACAATAGGTTTATGCTGAGCCACACTATACAGTGTCCCTCGCACTTGGCACTGCCCTGTCTTCACCAGGGTTGGCAGTAGTTTAAACTGCTACTATTAGCGTGGATTTTTGTTTATGGGGTTGATTTTCTTAATTCTTCTAAAACCTTATGAATAATTGTGAGTAAAATGAATTTGGCTGCCTTCTCTTCCTTCCGCTAAGTGATCAGCATAAATTCCCAGAGCCAGATACTAGGCACTTGGACTTCAACCCCATTCCTCTCCCCTGCACCATGAGTGCTGGTATATAGGCTTATCTGCTGTGCGTATGCAGGAACAGACCCGAAGAAATGATTCCTTAAGTAGTTTACACATTTCCCCTGAACACAGTTTTCATCATGAACACCTAAAGAGGCATATATTTTAGGGATATCTGGCATTGTCCCAGGTATCCCAAATTATGAAACTGAAGTTAAAATAAATACAGGCAAACCTGTTTTTATTGTGCTTTGCTTTTATTGTGCTTTCCAGATGTTACTTTTTTTTTTTTTACAAATTGAAGGCAAGACCCTCCACCAACAAAAAGATTACAACTCACTTTATTGCAATACTTGTTTTATTGCGGTGGCCAGGGCCCAACCCCCTAATATCCCCGAGGCATGCCTGCACTGACTATTAAACACCAGGTAGAAAGAAAATGATGGCAGCGTAGGCAGGAAGCTATCAGCTATGAACGAGATACTAGGACATGACCGAGAAATTCCCATAGCCAGAGGGGAATGAAGTGAAATAAAAGACAAGCAGTAAGAAACTTACTACAGACTGATTCATTTGCCTCTCAGCATAACCATTATTGCTCATCTCATTTTCGGTTCTTATAAGTGTATTTCTAGTATCACATGATCTCGCTCATCTAGGGGAAGTGAGCAACATAAACTGATGAACAAAAACAGACCCGGAGACAGGGAAGCATCGATCAGACTGTCAAACCTCAGAGGGAAGGTAGGGGAGGGTGCGGGTAAAGGAAAGAGATCAACCAAAGGACTTGTATGCATGCATATAAGCCTAACCAGTGGTCACAGACAACAGGGGGGTGGGGGTATGCGTGGGGAGGGGTTGGGGATGGGAATGGGGGGATGAGGACAAATATGTGATATCTTAATCAATGAAGAAATTACAAAAAAAAAAAAAAAAAAGACAAGCAGAGAATACATATGGGAGACCCTAGAGTTTAGTTTAGTGCTAGAACGGAGAGTGAACTGCTAGGTAGGGACTAAATTTCCCACCACCTCCAGTGATGAAGTAGGTTACAAACAGGTTCAGTTTCCATCTCAACATTTTCTCACCCAAACTCTTCAGATGGAACCACTGGGAAGTCTTTCTCTTGACCTCTTGGAACATACCTCTAATTTTATAGGGAATCCTAGTTATTTGCTTTCTATACCCAAAATTCATTTTATAGGAACCTCTCAGCAGTACCCAGGTATAAGTGACAGGGTCACAATAAACTGTGAAGCTGAGCAACCCTCTTGGGAAGTCCCATGCTGGCAGGGGCAGTGGTGGCACCTAAGTGCCCCACCCAGATGTTTTTACTGAGCCCAAGATCTGTTTCTGAGTTGTCACAACTGCCCCCAGAAATCTCATCCTTTGTGGTTCTGAAAAGCCAGGTTGTTAGCAGCTTAAGTCATCAGATCAGAGTCCTGGGCTCATGCCATAGCCAGGTGACTACAGGAAACTTTGCTCCCCTGTTGATGGGCCACCAGCTCTCCTTCTCATCTAGACCAGCCACGTATGTGTTGATATTAACAAGACGACGCAAACAGGAGCATGGATGGTAATCTCCATGATGAGCACTAAGCAGGCACAGGGCTCCTCCCACAGGCTCCAGCCTGGCCTCTGAGCACCCGCTCAATAAAGACTTAGTTACCGATGTGTGATCACAGTGACTGCACTGTTGAGCCTGCATTAAACCTAATAAACATCTGTGCAGTGCTTTGCCTATCACAGGGTTTACAGCAGCAAGGAACATACCTACAACATGTCAGGTACCAGACTGGATGCTTTGCCTACATTATCCTGTCCAATCCTTCCAGCTCACGGTACTTGCTCTATAGATGTGAATGCTGAGTTATAGGGGGGCTAGGTTCTTCCCAAGATTCCACAGATAATGAGTACTACTGGTCATCCACCTGCAGAGTCCTTGTTTCCCCTGTGTATCCATGGCCCACCTTTCTGGGATAAACTTGGGCACGCCAGGGGCTCAGCTCACTTCTACTGACAATCTATCGGCCTTCTAAGAGTGAGGCCGTGGGAGCCTCGCTATCAGATGGGACATGTCTGCCCCAGCACACTCTCTGGGCACCAGCTGGGGATATCAGAGCGGTCTTTGGAGACCCTAAGGAGCTACAACATAAATGAATAATGAGATGAGGTCTGAAGTGCCACTTAGAGTCGGGAAAGGTCAAGTGCTCTGCTATCATCAGGCCTCCTCCAGGACTAAAGGTGTTCCGAGGACATACCAAGGAGTGCAGGCCACTATAGAAGGTGTCTAGAAAGGTACCCTCCTGATCAGCTAAAGGGCCAGGAGTCTCCTAAGAGAAAGGGCAGGGTCCAGGGTGCCCCTCTCACTCTGGCACTAAGTGTGCACGAGCCTGTATGCCTTAGCCCTGGTTTTATTATCTATGAACCTGAAAATCTAGAATTATGTTTCCAGTCTTGCTTAGCAGTGGCTCCTGCAGCTGCTAAGCGACCCCAGAAATGTTCTTGTTCTTCCCTTAAGAGGAATGGGTACATAGAAAGGGCAGGCAATAGTTTCAAATAGAGATTACCAGAAGTGTGCCCAGATCTCTCAGGCAATTCAGGAGGGTAAGATGGGAAGGCCCCTGTTGGCTCATCTATATGGACAGGAACTGCTCCAGACTCCATGTAGGGAGGTGCCATGGGCACCTGCACATACCACTTTACTCCTGAGGGTTCTAGGAGAGCAGAGTGTGGACGGAACTGAAAATGGAGGCTGGTGGAGAGGAAGATCAGCAAGTGCAGGAAGACCTGGCAGCAGAGCTGACCACAATGGGCAGTGTGACCAAGTGTGTCTGTGCCACACTGAGCATATTCCTGTGGAGTAACAGCTAGAACACTTAGGTTCTGCCATGTGGAAAGGCTGCCGGGTAGGAAAAGCAAATACAGACTCAAGAGGTGAAGCAGGATAGAGTGCCTCTTCACTTTCGGAGCTCAGGCTGAGGCCCGATGGAGCACCTGATGAGGACTGAGAGGACTCAAGCAGTGGAGGGTGAGTTCAGTGATGGCTCCTGCAATCCCTCTGGCCTGTACACTCTCAGGTCCACCTGTGTTTGAGGCCAGTTGGTAGGAATGGTACCTGGGAGGCTTCGAAGAGGAGCCAGACTGGCAGCTACAGGCAGTCAGGGTGAGTCAGGAAGACAACAGCCCAATTGGGGCCAGGGCTTTAAGAAGGGAGCAAGGGGGAAAAGGAAAACAGCTGCAGGATGGAGGGGCAGAGGGAGATCTGATCCTGGGCACTAGGAGGAGTGGTGATTAGGAGGAATCAGGACAAGAGTCCTGCTTTCAGAGCTATGGGGGGAGGAACTTGGTCTTCATGGCATTGTCTGCACTGCTAACCAGCATGGTTAACCATGCGCCAAGGCAGATCCACTGTAACTTGGCCAGAGGGGGCCCAGACATGCCGATTCGGGAATCTGTGAGTCAGGGGAGCAGGAGAGCCATCTGGGAGGCTCACCTGATCCTAAGGACGAGAACTCAGCTCAGACCAGGCCCAGGAGAAGGCAACAGAGCTCTCAAAAGATGGGTCATTTTGCTGTCTATGAGCTAAGGGGAACTTTTGTTTTTAACCTCTTTTGGAGCTTAAGTACAACTTTCAAAATGATCCTTTCTTTCCATTCAATATTTATAAAGGACACTTTTTAGAGAAGTCAGAGAAAAGCACTTTTTGAAATCTTCTAGCCCTTGGAGTGTGACTTAAATCATCATCATCATCATCATCATCATCATCTCCACAGCAGCTCTGAACATTGTTTACTCAGTCCCTGTTAGATAGGACACAGTGTCAGGTGTGGCAATGCCTACCTCTGAATTTGAGAAACCAGAAGTTAAAGAGCAAGGCAGAGGGTGGTGGAAAATGGAGGCCATTATTGCCAGGATGGCTCTGCACTCCAGCTGCACACGGCAGTCACCTGGGCAGCCTGGGCCCTTCCCCAGGGGTGCTGATGTAACTGGCCCGGGGTCAGCCTGCAAATCCAAATTGTGAAGCTGATGTGTAGCCAAGACTGGGAACAACTGAAATCATCGTTAGGGCTCAGGAACCCTGGCCCCAGTCCCGGCTGAAGCTGAGGGGTGCGAGAGACAGGAAGTGTGGCACTTCCCTTGCCACTTCTCCTGCACTGGGAATTTCCAAGCTTCCACCTGGAATTTTCCATCTCTTGGCCAAAGACTCAGCATAAGTGGAGACCTCTTTGCGCCTGGTGATTTCTTTTCCCTCTTTACACTGCCATTCCCACCCCCATATTAAACACAGGTATCTATGGACCCTTTCCATACATTTGACATCACAGGGGAAAGAGAGACCCCAGGTATGGCTGAGCTACATGGAAATACCCAGCATACCACCAGAACCCATATCCATTCTGCAGGTCAACCAGGCTGAGGAAGAAATGTGGCCTGGTTGCTACCTTTTAGCTGGAAGGTTCTGGGAAACAAAGATCTAATGGATTTCTAAAGCCTCTCCAGACAGCCTGTGGGTGGTGGGGGGCGGGGGGGGGGCAGTAAAGGGGCCTGTTAGAGGCACTGAAACAGATAGAAACCACTCAGGCACGTCCCTGAGTCAGCAGACAGCTGGAAACCTTGGCTCAGGGGCCCAGGCTGCCAGAGCTCCCTGCCTCTGCCCGCCTGGTTCCTCCCCGGAGGCAGGAATTTTGGGTACCTTCAAATGGCCAAGCCCAGAAGCTGCCAGCCTCTCATTTGGAGAGAGGTTTTTCCATTGCTCCTCCCCAGGTAGACAAGTCCGGGAATCTGTCTGTGCCCAGTTTCTAATAAGCCAAGACCTGTCCCGGGGGCGTGGACCAGGGCAAGAGGCATCAACTCAGATGTCTGTAGTGACCAAGGGTCAGCATTTCCGTCCTGGAGAGGGCGGCAGCCAGGCTAATTCCATGTTATTACAGCCTTACAGGAAGCCAGCCTGGCCCAGCTGTCAACCAGCAGCAATTTATGGGCCTTCGGGGCAGAGGGAGGGAGAAGAGGGAAACGAAAGGAAAACACAGTCTTCCCCCTCCACTCCCCCCCAAAATGATCCCGAGTTATTTTTAGGTGCTTATTCATCCCACACATTTCTTTTTAAGAGCCACAACATAGGTTCTGTACAAAACACCATTTAGCAGGAGGCAGCTGCTCACACAGGCAAAATAGGGCGGGGGGCACCTGTGAGCACTGGGACTGCATGAGAAGGAAGGAGAGTGAGAGGGTCTTCAAGGACCCTTCCCACAGTAAAAATATCCCAGGATTCTGAAGGCAGAGGAGGGAGGCTGAGTGAAGACAGGCTTTTAAATCAGAATCCACAAGTTCAAGTCCTACCTCCAACTTTCTCTTGCTGTATGGCTTCGGGCAATTCACTGGGAAAGTCAGATGAGACCCTGGGATGGAACCTGTGGCTCTGGGCAAGTCATTCAATCTCTCTGTGCCTCCATTTCCCCATCTACAAAACAAGGCTAGTAAATGTACGTAAAACACTAGAAAATTGCCTAGTATACTTAATATTCTATAAGAGTTAGCTATCATTTCTATTATAGTACCATACATATGTTAATTATTACTGTCCATAATAATAATTTAAAATAGTATATTGGAGTAGAATAGAGTAGGAAGACCTGAGGTGAAAAAAAAAAAAGGTTACAGAATGTTGTATTCACAACCCAACGCCTGCTGAGAATGAGTGTAAAGAGGCTTTGCCTCCATTTTGGTGTGAATATTGAGACAGTTTCTCTCCTATAAATGGGCGATACCCACTCTTGGGGTGTTAAAGAAGTTCATAAAAATGGAAGCTGACAGCAGGCTTACAGGAGGTGCTCATCCTGCTGTTGACTCTGAAATTACCCCATCCTGGTGTTGCAGGTAATTTTGTCCACTGGACTAGGTCACAGGGTGCCCAGATATTTGGCTAAACATTTCTGGGTGTGTCTGTGAGGGTGTTTCTCTCTGCCTGGCAGAAAAACACACACATGCCTATCACTCTATGAAGTCTTCCTGGGCAGGTTGTCTCCCCACAGCACTTTCTGCACATCTGTAGCTGGTGCCATTACTTGGGCCAGATGATGCTTTGAGGGCATGGACCTGGTCTTATTCTAAGCCCCACCCAGGGCAAACTTCAGGTGAGGTTCTCCCAAATTTCAGGTGAGGCTCTTAAAGCATATGTGCAGGGAAAAATTCCACCATTTCTAAATATACTGGCATCACTAGAGGTGATAATCCATTTAACAGATGGCAGTTGTCTGGAGGTAAAGTTTATTTCACATTCTAGAGAAAAGACTGGTAAATAACACATATAAGTCAATAGCATTCACTGCAATACATAATTTGAATAATAAAGGTTTGGGAGAAAAAAACAAACTGTGACTGCATTCAGTGGAGGAATTCCCGCCCTTCCGAACCCGGCTGGGGTCACCTCTGCCCTGAGAGCCCCACTGGGAGTGAAATACTTGGTAAAGCTGTTGTCCACAATCGTCAGACCCCCCCACACACGGCAGGCCTCACACACTGACTCGTCATGCAATTTGAGGCATCTTACTTTCTGTGAGCCACAGTTTCTCTGTCCATAAAATGGGTAAAAAAAAAAAAATTGCTTTTACAAGAAGTTATATCATGAGGATAAGGTGCAAAATAACAAGTGAAAGTATTTAGGAATCTATTAGTGCTCATAAAACTTTCTGAGCTTCAAAAGGGTCCCTTTATTGCTAAGTTTATTAATAAATAATAAAATTCGTTCTTGTCAGTATAACAGGTTTTATTACACAGAGTCTCTTGCCAATTCTTGCCCCATCAACCTTTGCTTGGCTCCTAAGATCAACTAGTGTCCTGGTAAGAACAAAGATTCTAGCTCTACCGTGAATAGATGCATGACCTAGACTGAGGTTCTTACCCTCCCTGAGCCTGTTTTCTGTAGATGATCAAGGGTTGTGGAGAGGATTAAATGGGATGATTGACAGCCAGTGCATGAGATCCATGCTCGGTGGCCATGAGGTCTTGGGCCACCTTGGAGGGCTCCTGAGGGGAAGGGCTCAGTGACCAAACCAGATAAACAGACTTCCATCTCCCAGTGGGGCCAAAGAGTCACCTGACACCATTCCTAGTGAGATCTGGTGTTGCAGGGAGTCTGGTGACAGTCCTCCCACGCAGCCCCAACTCTAGCAAGAAGAGGTATGGAGGCCATGCCTCTCTCATTTTTCCTGGGGGGTGCCAGTGGGGGGAGTATCTGGAAACTTTTCTCTCTCCTTTTCACACAGAAAGCCCATGAAGGTTCCCCTCATGGAGTTTCAAGCTGCTTGACTTATAAAGCACCTGGCCTATTCTTTGTTCTACATTTTAAAATCCATTTTTCTCCTTTAAGGTGGAAACACCTCCTTAAAATACAAGCTCTTCACCAGCATTTCTTGCTGTGCTTTTAGAAAGTCTAGAGTTGGTGCCAAAAGAATAGGAAGGGAGTTGTCTGTTGGGACTTGTTCTTGGACCACTGAGTGATTGATGAGGCCAGGGCCTTTTTTCTCTCTTAGTCACAGCCGAATCCCAGTCTCCAGAACAGTGTCTGGCACAGAGCAAGCACTCAATTAATAGTGGTTGAATGTATGAATGAAGGCACACAAGAAATCATTTAACCGATGCGTCAGGCCCTAGTCTGAGTGCTGGGGCACACGTGGGTCTGGGCAATACCTAACATTGGTGGGTGTCTTTGGCTTTTGCACCCAGATCTCATGTCTCCACCATGTAGAGCAGGAGTGCAATCACCTTTTACAGATTAGCTAAATGAGACAGAAACTAAGGGCTCATCTGCGAAACAGAACTCATGTTTCTTGTCACACTCATTCACCATTAATATGGCTCCAGGCACTTTTCACAGCACCACACTGCTTTCTGCTCAACAGTCCAGTGGTCTGAAGTTCATCTGTCCATTTACCCACCCAACCAGGCCAACCCGCACTTGGTACCACCATGTGCCAGGTTCTGTGCTTGGCTCTAGCCGGGGAGGGAAATGTGGGCAGGAGAATGCAAAACAGGCCTCAGGGACTGCTCTTTCTACTAACAATGAAGGGGTCAAGCATCTCCTCTGTGGCCACTGTAGAAAAGAGTTTGGCGCTCCACAAAAAGTTAAACATATAATTACCATATGACCCAGCTATTCCACTCTTAGATACCCAAGAGAACTGAAAACAGGGACTCAAACAGATACTTGTACATATATGTTCACAGCAGCATAAACAAAAGGTAGAAATAATCAAAAGGTAGAAACAACCCAAGTGTCTATGAACAGATGATGGATAAGCAAAACGTATATATACAACAGAATATTATTCGGCTATAAAAAGAAATGAAGTTCTAATACATTATTCAAACTGCATGAACCTTGAAAACATTAAGCTAAGTAAAATAAACCATATACAAAAGGACAAATATTGTATAGTTCCACTTATATGAAACATCTAGAATATGCAAATTCACAGAGACAGAGTAGACTACCAGGGGACGGGATGAGATGGGGATAGGAAGCTATTGCTTAACGAGGACTGAGTTTCTGTTTGAGCTGACGAAAAGTTCTGGAAACACTGGTGATTATTGCACAACACTATGAATGCAATTAATGTCACTGAATTGTATACTTAAAAATAGTTAAAACGGAAATTTGTATGTTATTTATTTTTCCACAAATTTTTTAAAAGCACAAAATATGACAACAATAGTATAAGAGTAGACATATGGATCAGTGAAATAGAACAGCAAGCCTCAAAGCAAAGCAGAGTATTCAGGTGGTACTTATACAATGGAAAAAACTCTCATAGAGAGTGAAGGGATCCAAATGTAAAAAAGCAAAAGGCCAAACATTATAAATACAGAAAAATCAGTTTATAACTTTAGCAATGAGAAGAGCTTTTTGAGCAAGATATAAAATGACACCATAATTTTTTTTCTGTGGCAGCAGTCTTTGAACTGAACAGTCTGGCAGGATCTAATCAATTTTTAAATACACATATCCTCTAACCCCTGGGCATCTCTATCCTAGAGAAACCCACAAGCTCCATTTGAGGGCATTCCCTGAAGCATTGTTCCTAAGGAAAAAGCAAGGACAACCTAAATGTTGAAGAAACTTGAAACAAGCTAGGGCACTTTAATTCTAAGGAATAACTTCCTGGATCACTCCAAATGGCTTTGGTGGCTGGCTTACCAGCCTCTTCCTTGTTTTCTTTCTTTTCTTTTCTTTTTTAAAAAATATATTTTATTGATATCCTACAGAGAGGAAGGGAGAGGAACAGAGAGCCAGAAACATTGATGAGAGAAACATCGATTCAGCTGCCTCCTCCACACCCCCAACTGGGGATGTGCCCGCAACCAAAGTACATGCCCTTGACCAGAATCGAACCTGGAACCCTTCAGTCAGCAGGCCGACACTCTATCCACTGAGCCAAACCGGTATGGGCCTCTTCATCGTTTTCAAAGGATTCTGCGATGAAATACACATCTGCTCAACTCCATATCAGCTACATTGTGTGATGCCATTTGAGGAGCCGCTAGACTTGAGAGTAGGGCTTGGAATGTCCTACCCCAGCAGCTTAACTCTGGGGTAGGGAAAGTCAGGAAGGGGCAGCTAGTTAGGTGTACTGGTATTTGTGTATGCAGTAGGGGCCAAGGGAGGGAAGGAGGCAGGGAAAAAATATAAAAACAGCAAAAAGGAAGCTAAGGCAGGACTGTGTGAAGGTTAAAGGGGCCATACCGAAGTGTAATAAAATTCCAACCACTGGCCAGTCATTTACGGGCAGAGATACATCAATCAATATGTCCTGCAGCTTTCAGCAATTTAGGTCACTTTGTCTCCTGCTACTTCTGGCCAGTCCCAGGGCTGAAACTGTAGATCATTCATGGAGGATCCTGTGTTATGTCAAAGTAGGGCAGGCTTGCAAATTACTTCCCTGCAAATCCTGAAGACTGCACAAATGCTTGGCTTTGGTTTCACCTCACTCCACTTCTTCCCATCTCAGGAAGGGGAAGGGATCTGCATCTTCTGAGCATCCATTGTCCTATTTCATCCTCACATTACTGTAATTAGAAAGGTAAGCAATGTGCCCAAGGTCGCCCAACTACCCAGGTTCAGCATCAGAATCTAGGTCTGTTTATGTCTAAAAGTCATGCTCTTCCCATTAGCAGATACAGCTGAGGAAGCTCTTATAGATTAAACACTCTATGTAAGAATCTAGTAAGTGCTCCAAGGGATATAAAATAAGCCAATTCCTGACCTCAAGATAGCCTGTGTCCTGGAGAAGAATATAAGCTACAGTACATGGTGAAAGGACTACCATGTCATAGTTGATTTGTAAGAGAAGCATTACTAGAATGCCACAGAGGTCATGAGCGAGGAGAGGACACAACAAGTAAAGAAAGACCAAGACAAAGAATGTTTGAGGACGCCCTGGCTGGGTAGCTCAGTTGGTTGGAGTGTTGTCCTGATATACCAAGGTTGTAGGTTCCATCCTCAGTCAGGGCACATACAAGAAGCAACCAATGAATTCATAAATAGGTGGAAAAGCCAATCAGTGCTTCTCCCCGCCCCCTCTCCCTCCCTCCCTCTCTCCCTCTCTCTCATCAATTAAAAAAAGAAAAAAGAATGTTTGGGATATGTCTAGAAAATAGCAGAACCAACATGTGGTTTGTTTTTCTCCTTGAACCCTCTCCTTTGTGCCCTTAGGAATCCCTCAAACCATTATAAAACAACTACAATAATAAGCCAATATCACCAAATCAACACAAAGAACTCCCCTATCCTCGTAGTCTTTTTAGCACCCTCTCTTCATCTCCTTGTTGTTATAGGTAATGGGGAAAGTGTCAAGAAAAAGACCAAGAACAGAGAATTGGGAAACCCTCCATCTAGGATGGGAGAAGCAGACATGGCAGGAACCCAAGAAAGCACAAAGAGACAACAAGGGAAGAGAAGATGAGGACTGGGGCTGCCCTAAGAGGAGGAGGAGTTGGCCCAATTCTGTAGGGAGACCCCTGAGGATGAGGACTGGGGAAAGGGAAGGAAAGGCACTGAAATTGCTGGTTAGGTTTCTAATGCCGCTTGGGGAGCAGCTGTCACAGAGTAACTCAGGCCTAAGTCACACTGTGTGACACTGAGTGACTGGTGAGAGGCGGCAAGAGGGAGGCAGGGAGGTGGACTTCTCTTTGGAAAAGGCTGGTGGTGAAGGGCAGAGCATCACAGGAAGTTCTTAAGGGATGGAAAAATCCAAAGGAGGCAGTAAGGATGGAAAAATTTGCACATGCTCATAGGCAGAGGGATGGAATGGGTAGGAACTGCAACAGAGGAGACATGGATGATTGAGTGAGGTCTCTGAGGAGCAGATGGGCTCAAGGGAGCATGTGGGTAGGGAAGCCACCGCCAGGAAAGAGGAGGGAGACTATATTTAATGACGTATGGTGTATGAAATAGGAAATGGAGAGCTGAATCACTTTGGAGGGTCTCCAGTTTTTCAATAAAGTAAAGTTATCTCCAGAAAGGAGGAAAGGAGAGAGGATGAACCAAGAGAAAGTAGCATTGTGGAAGATAAGGTGGGTTTTCAGATAGTAAGGGATGGATGGTGAGAAGGGGCAGCAGTGAGCATAGACTCTTTTTTTCAAGAGTATAAAAGGAAAGAACATCAAAGCGGGGCATCTATAATACTTACAATAATAAAGATACATTTAAAAAATAAAAATTAAAAAACAAAAGGAAAGAACAGAGGGAAGCACCTGAGGAAAAGGCAGGTGGGACAGAGGGTTTTAAAGGTTGGCAGGAGGGGCACATGCACATATTTATAGGATGAGAGGATGGGTGGGAGTGAAAATTACTGAAGACATGAGAGAGAATATGGACAATAACAGAGCGATATCAGTATGGAAGGCCAAGCTTCCCGCAGCGTCCTGCAGCCTGACCACACCCGCAACCCAGGCTGAGGCTGTGTCAGTGAAAATCCCCAACTTTTCTCCCATGAACTATCACAAAGCCATACTTGCCCACCTGATATCTGCATGCCTGTTATTTTTGTATGTAGCTACAGGTACTTAAACTTACCCTAACTACATTTCATAAATTGTCTTTATGACCATCTGTTCTGGTACAATGACCAAGAAAACATTAAACTCAGTCTGTTGTTTGCCAAGTTCCTTTTCGGTTCAGTTGTGCACAAGGTATGTGCCAGGCTGTGTGAAGAACAAGACACAGTCCTTGCTGTCAACATGCTTCTAGTGTCGTGGGGATGCAAACACAATAAATCATTTTAATATCATGGTAAGTGCTATGAAGGAAGGAAGTGGGATGTTTCCCATTACCCCAGAATTAGCTGTTCGGGCCGAAAGCTGGGGCCCAAGTAGTGACATGTGTTCCACATTCTAGAGTCAGATGGCTTCCACCCAGCTTCTTAAGAGGCAGCCAGACCACCAGGCTGCTCAACAAAGCACGTAGGCTGTGCAGAACACTAGGATTACCCAGAGTGGGGATCACTTACCCAGCCTAGGCCTCAGGGGCAATGATGCCTGCGCTGAGTTTTGGAAGATGAGCAATAGGAGGTCCAAAGAAGTAGGGTGGTAAGTGTGTGGAAGAAGTGGGGTAGTTGTGTGACATAAGGTCCAAAGTGAGGAATGCTGGCAGGTGGGTCTGGAGAGCTGGGCAATCAAGGGCCATGGAGGAAAGAGCCTTGCATTACAATACTATCCTGAAAGTCTGCGACTCAAATGGACTAGGGAAGCTTTTCCAAATTATAGGTGCTCCCTCACCAACCAGGGGGGTCCTTGCCCACTGCTCTTACTGCAGTGGATGACACAAGTAATGGAAGAGGCAGGTGGTCAGTGAAAGGTGTTTGGCAGGAGACATGAGCAGGTCTGAGTTTTAGATGCACCACTGGCAGCTATGCGGAGGATCCTCCAGGGTCAAGTTGAAAGCAGGGATCAGTGAAGTCCCGGCATGAAATTATGAGGCCTGATCCTGAGCAGTAAAGGACGGAAAGAGAGGAGAGAACAGAGTGAGGATATATCTAGGAGGTAACCCCAGCAGGATGTGGTAATAAACGGGGTGAGAGTGCAGCACTGGTGGGCCAAGGTGACTTCTAGTTTTTTGACTCAGGTACAACGGTCCTACCAAGGCAAGATGGGATGGGATCCAGGTTGTGTTGGCTTCAGACAGGAGGAGAGACACCTTCCATTTTATCAGGTGGGAGATGGAATGGATGGGCTTGAGTTCAAATACATTTAGAGGTTCTGTGGTAGGAAGAAGAGAGCATTTGTACCTGGTGATTTTGGTTTTCCATGTGAAGAAGAAGACAAGCAAGCAAGGAGGGATGGAGTTGGAGCTGTAAGGAGCAGGAAGGTCTGAAGTAATCACTGTTGAGAAAGGAGGGAGAGCACAAAAGAGGTTCACCGAGCAATGATGGAGGCCCAGGTGAATGTGGAAGCTGTTTTGGCTCTATTTTTAGTATCTTTTCTTATACTAAAGCTTTTAATTTTTATGTAGTCAAATCTATCAACTTTTCTTTTATAGCTTCTAGTCTTCATGGCATGCTTTAAAAAGCTTTCCTGTACATGGCAGTTTAAAACAAACAAACAACAAAACAAGGCAGGGCCATGTGTGCTAATATAAACAATATCCAAGATATATATTAAGCGAAATAGCACAGCAAGTCCACATCGACTATATGCTTGAGACACACAGACTGGTCAGGAAGATTGTACAAGGACTGTAAAAGGCTGCTTCTGGGGAGCTCACTGGTTGGAGTGGGTGCTACGAAAGCCATAGGCAAGGGAGCAGAGGATCTGAGCAAGATGGACTCAAGGCAAGGATGCCACGGGCCAATGGGAGAGGGAGCAGACATGTTTCATAGAGCAATTCCTGATCCCAAGAAAAGAGATGGCCCGGGATCAGAGGAGAGTACATAGTACATAGGATATGGCATATTTTGTATGAAAGTTTGAATGAACCTCTCTTGTATTAAGGGACAAAAAGATTAAGTAGCATTCACAAGGGCACACAGGATGTTGCCTTCTGTTCTAGGGCCTCATTAACCTTCACCAGTATGCTATGCCACTTCTCACAACATCATGCTAAGTGGAAAAGTAGGACACACGCTGTTTATAGTATGAGCACAATTTTGTACAGATAAAAATATATATGTGTGTGTGTATGTATATATGTGTGTGTATATATTTATAGGCCATATATTTTTAGGAAGACACCAGTAAGATATACATTAAAATGTTGACAGTAGTTATCTATGATTTTTAAAATGTTTTTCTAGATTTTCTACAATTACCATTTATATTAACAGAAAAAAATTTAAAATAGTCACTGGAATGGGCAAGCATCAGAGGCATTTTACAAAAATAGACTTTCTGGAAAAAGATACATTGGCAACATACTCTGAGAATTTGAATAAACAAAAAAAGTATTCTGCTTGATTCATAGCGTAACAGTGGAAAGAACGTGAGATTTAGAAGCCCTGGTTTCAGGCTACTTAGAAAAGTGTTAACCCTGTAAGCCTCCATGTCCTTATATAAAATGAATGTGATAATAATAAAACTTGCTTCACATGGTTACTATACAGACCAAGTGAGCCAATGAAGATTTTTAAAAATCTGCCAATTAAACCATGTAAGTTTAATATCATTATTAATTCTACCCTTTTCTCTTTTATGAATGCATTGGCAGATAACTTCATTCAAAATTAAACTGTGATTGTAAAATCCAATGTCAATTCTTGATTAACCAGTCACTTTGGTTTCATAAAACAAACATTCATTAAAATCAGGCTATTGCTTAAATTAGTGAGCCATAATAATAGAATGACTATCTCAAGTTTCCTCATATTCCAACTCAAAAATCATTGTTGTGTACAATTCAAGAGGACTGCTTCCCTGACCAGAAGCCCTCATGCTCAATCCCAGGGTTCCATGGTCTTTCTGGAAGCTAAGGCCATGTTCTCTGCTTGCCCACAGCTGTTTGAAGCTTCCAGCATCCTCTGCTCACACTGATACATGATCCTTTCCATATCAAACCAAAAGACAGACCTAATTTTCTAAAATGCCTACTCCTATAACCCACATACCTTCTTCCTGCTTGCCTCACTGTGGAGGTGCCCCTCTTCCTGTTGAGGCCAGTCTCTTCGATGGATTCCTGTCCTGGGCCTTCCCACCTTTTAAAGCCATCATCCCCTTGGGCCCTAGTCATTAGTTCATCCCTAGATGAGACTGAAACAACCTCCCAGTCTCCACTCTTGCCCACCTATTCCATCCCTATATGCAGCCAAAATAATATTTTTTTATTTTAAGTTGAGATATAGCCCAGCTGGCATGGCTCAGTGGTTGAGCATCAACCTATGAGCCAGGAGGTCACGGTTTGATTCCCAATCAGGGCACATGCCAGGGTTTTGGGCTCGATCCCCAGTAGGGGGTGTGCAGGAGGCAGCCGATAGATGTTTGTCTCTCATCGTTGATATTTCTATCTCCCTTCCTCTCTGAAATCAATAAAAATATATTTTTCAAATTGTTGATATATAATTCAGATACCACAGAATTTACCATTTTACATTCCCATCAGCAAAGTATGAGAGTTTTGATTTCCTTGATGGGATTGTTAAGCCCAAGGGGATGATGGTGTTTAAGTCTTTGATCCCTCTGGAGTTCATGTTTTGTACAAGGTATGAGGTAGGGCTCCAACTTCATCTTTTTTTTTTTTTTTTTAATATATTTTTTTATTGATTTTTTACAGAGAGGAAGGAAGAGGGATAGAGAGTTAGAAACTCTCTATCAATCAGCTGCCTCCTGCACACCCCCTACTGGGGATGTGCCCGCAACCAAGGTACATGCCCTTGACCAGAATCGAACCCGGGACCCTTCAGTTTGCAGGCCGATGCTCTATCCACTGAGCCAAACCGGTTTCGGCCCAACTTCATCTTTTACATATGGATATCCAATTGTCCCAGCACCATTTGTTAAAAAGACCATTCTTTCCCCATTTAAATGGTCGGGGTGCCCTTGTTGAAAATGAACTGACCATAGATATATGAGTTTCTTTCTGGACATTCAATCCTATTCCAGATCTATATTTCAATCCTTATGCCATACCACATTATCTTAATTACTGTAGATTTGTAGTAAGTTTTGAAAGACCTCTTTGTAGACTATCTTCATTTTACAATCTCAACAACAATCTCTATTTGCAAAATCCAAAAAACACTCCCCACCCCCGCCCAGATCCCATTTAATTAGAGCTTGTGTTTTGTTTTTGTGTGTTTGTTTTTACCTGAGGATATTGATTTTCAAAGAGAAATATAAATATGAGAGAAACACATCGATTGGGTGCCTCCTGCACACGCCCCGACCAGGGCCCGGGCCAGGAAGGAGCCTTGACCAGAATTGAACCCGGGCCCCTTTGGTCCGCAGGCTGACACTCCATCCACTGAGCCAAACTAACTAGGGCTAGAGCTTGTGTTTTTAGTAATGTTTTCCACAGCTCATACTCTGATGTGCATAAAACTCTTCCCTTGTTCTCCTTGGTACCAAGCTTTCCTGGTTTTCCTTTTTCTTTTCATTTTTGCTTCCTTGGCTGGCTTCTTCTCAACCGGTGTGTTAAATGTTGGGTCTTTAGGGCAGGTGAAGACCCCCTTGGTTCTCTGCACTCTCTCCTTCAGTAGTCTCCTCCTTCCCCATGCCTCCAGGGCAGGAATTTCACCGGGATGCCAACATAACTTCCAACTCTCTGACCTCCAGATGGTTAGCAATATTTACAGTGACCTCAGACTTAACATGTCCAAATCCACCCCTCACCATTTCTGCAAACCTGATAAATAACACCATCGTGCTTTTGGTTGTGGCCAAAGCCAGAATCCTGAGAATAATCCTTGACTATGTTTTTTCGCACTCTAACCAATGACCAAGTCCTGGCAACTTGGTTTTTTAAATGCCCCATCCACTTCTTTCCTGTCTCTGTGGTCACCATCCTCATTTTCCTCACTGACTTCTTGCCCCCCGCCCTCATCCTATGCTTCACAATGAGACCTCCCTTTAATCCATCCTACTACCTCATTCAAATATTTATGGGGTCACAACTATATGCCAGAAGGATCTTTAAAAAGTACATATACAATCATAACATTCCTCTGCCTCAAATTCTTTGAAAGTTTTCCATCGTCCTTAGGATAAAACATAACACTATGAACAAGATCTCAAAGCCCTGTACACCTGCCCTGTCTCTTCAGCATCACAGTACGACCCTGATTCCCTCCTTGTCTACTGTAGAGGCACTCCACACCATTCCTGGAACGAGCAGCATCTTCTCCAGCTTCTGATCTTTGCAACCTCTGCCTGGGATGTTCTTCTCGACCTCCTCTTCCAGCCAATTCCCAATCTTCCTTAAGATCCTGGCTTGAACCTCCCTTCCTGCTGTCCCTTGACCAGGGTGTTTCTCCTATTATTCACGCCACAGCACCTGTTCTTCCTTATGGCCACATCATGCCTATCATCACATGTTGGACATCCATCCACCCACCGGACTCATGAAGGTGGCACTTGGTCCCGTCTTATCCACCCACCATATATGCCAGCAATGCTGGCACAAGGTCTTCTCATGGTGAGGGATTAATAAATAAATAAGTTTAAAAGGCTTGAAAGTGATTTATCTAGCCAACATCCTCGTTTTACAGACAAAAATACCAAAACAAACAAATAAAAAAACAACTGTAGCCCAGAGGAATATTCCTATTTCCCAGGAGACCAGAGTTTTAGTTGTTTATGCAGGATTTTGACCTTGGAATGTGCTTAAGGAGGCCTCAATAGATAGACATGGCTATGGAGACATATACACACTCCAAAATACACCTGCTAGGAAACTCATAAACAGGAGCAAACTATTCTGACCATGTTCGCACCTCCTCCCTTGATAATCTTTCCCAGATTGCTGCCCTAGAGAGATTTTACTAATAATCCATTCTCGCTCTGCTGGTCAGCCAAGGGCATAGTATGATGGCATGGGGCATTCCATTCAAGGACTTAAGGAGTGAGGCAGAGGTTAGCTCCAAGAGGCAAACATTAATATTCATCATTCACTTGAGATTTATGAAGGACCTGGGAGGTGCTGAGGCCCTAGACTGGGGCACTGCAGAGGAACCAAGCATGAACCAAATGGGATTGACCACATGAGCTGTAAAGGTCTCCTTTGGCTCCAAAAGGCGGTGCCTGTGCAGTTCGTGGGCAGGGGCTTCTCTGGGCAAAAGAACATGGAAGATGATTCTGATAGCTGTGAACACGCTGAGAGAGGGCAGCCTGCCAGAAAGCAACAGCTTTCTCTCAGGTTTGTGGGACAGATGCATAGGACAGCCGAGTGTGTGCATATGTGTGTGTGCATGTGTGGCTGTACCTCAGGGAAGCTGGAGGGGGAGGGGGAAAACCAGCCTGGAGGAAGAAATGATACCATTGGGGCCTCTACGTTTCTAGTATGAAGGAGAGACATCTTGAGGGTCTAAGCCTCTGGAAGTGCAGCTTGTGGAGGTCCAAAGGTCATGGGCATCTGAGCACCATCCTCTGCCCCATCTTTACCACCTGGTGTTGTGGAAAAAAAGAATACCAGCTCCCATTTTTAAAGGGTCTGTTCTGGTCTCTGAAGTTCATCAAAGAGGAAATAAAAACAAATAAACATCTGTACAGTACTTGACAATTTACAAAACACTTTCACGTATATTATTCAATAATGGAGGCAGTGTAGCTGGGTCAAATTCCAGTTCTGCAGCCAACCAATTATGTGAATTTAAACAAATTATGTACTTCTCTGAGCTTCCGTTTACTCATCCCTAAGTTAGGATTAGAGATCACTTCTAACTGGCTCATGGGTTGGTGATTCAACGTGGTTAAGTACAGCACAATGTCTGACACGAGGATGCACTCTATACAATTGCTGATTATTATTATTTAGCTTTCGTAATATCTTTGCAAATAGGTATTATCCCCGTATTCCACTTGAGGAAACTAAGGCACAGAGAGGGTAAGTGATTCATTGGGAGTTGCACAGCTATGTGCTGCAATGCCGCTCCTTCCAGACACCACAACGACATTACTGCTACAAGGGTTCCAAAGAGATTTATGGATACTTGAGTGCAGGGCAGAGTTAAAGGGTCTCTGAATTGGGCCTGGAGGGCAGAGAGCTGAGCTGGCTGGCTTTGTGCTTTCAGGTTCTGCACTATGAAGTTGCAAACCCCAGCTTCCCTTAGCCCTGCTCCTCCCAGGCTGCTGCTCTTCTTCCCTTTAAGCATGCTTTCTCCTAGAAGTTTCCACTACCGTTTGCTCTGAATCCTGTGTCTGCTTGCAGCCTTCTCTACCTGCCCAAGTTACCCATTGCCTAGTTCAAAGACCTCCTCTCAGGATTGGGCCCTTCCCTGCAAGCTCTGTTCTTCCACACCCCATCTGCCTCAATTCTTCTCCGTTCCCCAGCCTCATCATGAGCCCCTTTGCATCTACATACCCTTCAAAGGTGGTTGCTCCCCAGAGACATGCTTTTGGCCCTGTCTACTGGTCACCCTTCAAATCTTCATTCCCACCAATCATCTCTTCTCTTTGCTCTAAGCCCATTTTTCTTTCTCTTTTCCTTTAATTTCAATCACGTAGAAAAGCAAAGAAAATTATGACACCAATGCACTAATTACCCAGCATTATCGAATTTTAACTTTGGCAGAGTTGAAGCTCCTTGCTCATCCTTCTCCAATTCCATTCTGTTTCCTCATTCGCAGTGTTCCTACTCTTCTGAATTTGGTCTTTATCATTCTCCTGCATGATTTTTATAACATTTACTCATATCCAAACCAATCTGCAGTGTCTTCATGTTTTCAAACTGTATATAAATGGTAGCACCATTTCTGCTCCTTTTTTCCTTACATCCTATCCAGAAGCTGAACTCCCACTTTCTTTTTTATTGTGTGTCCAACAATTATACGTTTTCAGGGCTATCCACGTTGACAGAAAGTAAACCACTGATTTGTGTCCCAATTTATTTGGCCATCTTCACGTAAGTAGACACTTAGACTGTTCCTAGCTTTTTACAATTACAAACAGATTATTCAGTGCTTCAGTGAATAATCTAATTTACGTCTTTGTGCGCATATGCCTAGAAGTGAAATTGCTGGGCTGAGGGTATGCACATTTTAAAATCCACTTCCCAAAGTGAGCTCCGCAGCAGTGAAAAGTACACCCTCGGCACCAGAAAGGAGTGTCCCAAGCAGCTCCATCAGCTTGCCAGCATGTGTCCTCAGACTTCTCCATATTTGCCAAATAGTCTTTCATATGTTTGTTGGTCATTCACATTTTCTACTCTGTGGAATGTCAATTCATGTCTTTGTCCACTTTTCCCCTGGGTTACCTGTCTCCTTTGGTATACATTTGTACTAGTTCTTTATTTATTATTATTAGTCATTTTTTGTCAGTCTTCTGCATCCCAAATATCTGCTTAAGCCTGTGGACAGTCTTTTTATTTATAGTGGCATCTTTTGTTGACAACATCGACAATTTTATTTTATTTATTTATTTTGTTTTTGTTTTTGTTTTTGTTTTTAAAAAATCTTTATTATTGAGAGTATTACATATGTCCCCTTTATTTTTTTTTCCTTAATTAAATCTTTATTGTTCAGATTATTACAGGTGTTCCACTTTTTTTCCCCCCATAGCTCCCCTCCACCTGATTCCCCACCCCACCCCATGCCCTTACCCCCCGCCACTGTCTTCATCCATAGGAGTAAGATTTTTGTCCAAGCTCTTCCCGCACCCCTCACACTTGCTTCCCCTGAGAATCGTCAGTCCACTCCCTTTCTATGTCCCTGATTCTATTATATTCACCAGTCCATTCTGTTCTTCAGATTTTTTATTCACTTGATTTTTAGATTCACTTGTTGGTAGGTATGTATTTGATGTCATTTTGTTGTTCATAATTTTTATCTTTACCTTTTTCTTCTTCTTCTTCTTCTTAAAGAATGCCCTTCAGCATTTCATGTAATCCTGGTTTGGTGGCGATGAACTCCTTTAGCTTTTTCTTGTCTGTGAAGCTCTTTATCTGACCTTCAACTCTGAATGATAGCTTTGCTGGGTAGAGTAATCTTGGCTGTAGGTTCTTGCTGTTCATCACTTTGAATATTTCTTGCCACTCCCTTCTGGCCTGCATAGTTTCTGTTGAGAAATCAGCTGACAGTCGTATGGGTACTCCCTTGTAGGTAATTAACTGTTTTTGTCTTGCTGCTTTTAATATTCTCTCTTTGTCTTTTGCCCTTGGCATTTTAATTATGATGTGTCTTGGTGTGGTCCTCTTTGGGTTCCTCTTGTATGGGGTTCTGTGTGCTTCCTGAACTTGTAAGTCTATTTCTTTCACCAGGTAGGGAAAGTTTTCTGTCATTATTTCTTCTAATAGGTTTTCAATATTTTGCTCTCTCCCTTCTTCTGGCACCCCAAAAATTCGGATGTTGTTTCGCTTAAAGTTGTCCCAGAGGCTCCTTACATTATCTTCATATTTTTGGATTCTTTTTTCTTTTTGTTTTTCTGGTTGGATGTTTTTTGTTTCCACATATTTCAGATCTTTGGTTTGATTCTTGGGGTATGTTGATCTACAGTTGAATTTCTGTATATTCTTTATTTCAGACAGTGTATGCTTCATTTCTGACTGATCCTTTTCCATTTTTTTGGCATTCTCATTAAGGTCCTTGAAGGTCTCACTAAGCTCCTCAGAAGTGTCATCAAGTTTCTCGGCAGTTTTTAGAAGATTCTTGAGTAACCTTATAAATGTGATTCTGAACTCTATGTCATCCAGTAGTTTGCTTTCCTCCGTTTCTTTCATTCGTGACATGTTTCTTTGTTTCTGCATTTTGGCTTCTTCCCTGTGTTGATGGAGTGGCTTTGTGTGGTAGGTGACCTATAGGGGGCAGTAGCTCAGCCTCCCCAATCACCTGATGTGGATACTCTTGGTACACCCCTTTGTGGGCTGAGTGCAAAGTCTTGGTGTAGTTAAGCCTGAATTGCTGTTGGTACGCTGGGAGGAATTGACCTCCAGCCCAATTAGCTGTGAGCACTCCCTGTGTCTATAATGGAAGAAGTGCTGCGCTGAAGACACGCTTATGGGGCAGGACTTATTTCAGTGGGGCTTTGGTGCTCACTGAGTCTGCCTCTTGAATGTGTCACTTATGGATGTGAGGAGTTGAAATCTGGTGTCTCACACTGACCACTAGGTACACTGGCTTCTGGATCTCCAATGGGGTGCAGGTCAGCTACTGTCTGAGGCCACTCAGCAGGAGCTACAGTGAGAGCTGCAGTTTTCTCCTCTTTGCTTGGGGTTTGGAGGTTTTGGAGCTGTCTGACCTGGGCTGCAAGTTTTCTAGGTTAAGCTGCGATAGGGCAGGCTTTCTTATGCTAATTGAGCTGCTTGGAGCTTGGGTGGGTTTGTAGGTTGTGTGGGGCGGGGTCTCAGGGCGTCACTAGGTTAGGGCGTGGCAAACAGCAATGGCTGCTAGTAAGCCCGCTCTGTGTCCCGACCGTGTCCTGGAATCCCGACCTGTGTCCCGACCGTGTCCAGTGCCGTAAACAATTATTCCTGCGCGCAGCTCTGCTAGCAAGCCACTCTCACTGGCAGACAGTCCAGCTTCTCCCCGTAGGAGTTTGGGTCCCCCACGTCTCCCCAGAGACTGGATTTCAGAGTAATCGGGGGCTTGTCTCCGTTCAGGTTGAAAAAAGCAACGCACCCAGTCGCCCGCCGCCAGCCCGGATCGCGCGCGCCTCCGTACCTCAGCTTTTCAGCGCTTGTGCACGTCTCAGTGCTCTTTTCTCTTTCCTTCTAGTTGTAGAATTTCCACTCAGCCAGCTTTCCCGTGGTTCTGGGTGATAGACGTTTTATCTTTTAGTTGCAGTTTAAATTGTTGTGGGAGGCAGCAGTTTAAGTGTTTACCTATGCCGCCATCTTGGATTCCTTTCCGACAATTTTATTAATATTTTCCTTTATCTTCATGCTTTTGGTGTCATAGTTAAGACTTTTGTCCCTACTCTAAGATCACACAGGTGTTCTCTCATATTTCCCTCTAAAAGTTTTAAAGTTCTGTTTTTCACAGTTAGATCTTTAATACATTTTTAGTTAAGGTATAAAGTAAGATTCTAATTTTATGTTATTTTTCCCTACAGGGAACCAGTTGCTTCAGCATCATTTCCTGAAGAATCCATTTTAGTTTGGGTTCCACAGAAACAGGCTCCAGGGATAAGGATTCAAGAGCAAATTGTTTATTTGGAAGGCACCTGTGGTAGCCCTGGGTCAGGAAGGTGAGATCGGAATTTCTCTTACTATCCCATAAATACTTCTGTGCATATGAATGGACTAGAGGCTCGGTGTACAAAATTCATGCACGGGGGAAGGGAGGTGTCCCTCAGCCCAGCCTGCGCCCTCTCACAATCCGGGACCCCTTGGATAGAGTCCCTAGGCCTGGTTGGCATTCAGGGACTATGGGGGCTTTCCTTCCCCTGGCTGCCGGGAGCTGGCCCCGCTCCTGCCGCTGCCATGGCTTGCCATCTGTGCGATCCTGCCCTCCCTCCCCCACCACCAGTCACCTCCCTCTGCGGGTGACAGGCGTGGGGTGTGATTGCTTGGCTGGCCTTGGTCTCCCTCTGTGGGGCGATCACTGGCTGGCTCTGCACACCTGCCACAGCATCACTGGCCAGTTGCCTGGGCCTCCCTCTGTGGGGCGATTAATCATGGAGCCCCCTGCATCGATCGCCCTGCAGAGGGTGGCCTGAGCCTCATCTCTGCAGGCGATCATGGGGCAATGGTGGGGCCTCCCGACCAATCGCATCTCACCTGCCTTGGATGGCCTGGCACCAGTACGTGTCATAGCGTGGTCATCTGGAAGGTCATCCGGACACTCATCTGGACAGTCGTTCTGCTGTTGGGTCGTTTGGTCGATTTGCATATTATACTTTTATTATTATATTTGTTCTCTTTTTTTAAATCCTCACCCGAGGGTATTTTTTCCAAAGTATATGTGGGTGTAGGGCCAGCCTGTTCCACCTCTCCACTCTTCCTAACAGTTTTGATGTGGCTTCTTTTTCATATTCATAGTGATAGGACTTCTGTTCAGCTAGATTTCAGGTGGTTCTGAATGGTGGTTGTTCTGTAGTTTAGTTGTAGCTTTCAGTGGTTGTGGGAGGTTCTGATACCAAGTTACTTACACTGCCATCTTGACTGGAAGGCCTATCTAGCATTTCTAAGGGTTTGAGGCGACAGGGTTTTCAGACTGTCTGGTCCACTTGGAGGCTGTAACCAAAAGTTCCCAGTAGCCCCAGATCTCTCCCCCAAGAGTCCAGCGGGCACCTCACCAGAAACAGAAGACAATTTTGCCAGAACTCATCTGCTCCCTGCACATGATGCCAGAGAGAGAGAGAGAGAGAGGAAGGGAGAAAGAAAGGGAGAAAGAAAGAAAGAATAATATCTCGGATGACAAACACACATAATCTGGGCCCAGTCTGCCTTCCTAGCTTCATTTCCCCCGAGCCTTACTCCCTTCCCAATCCGTATCCCAACCTCTCACTGTTTTCAGAACCAGACTCTTTTTCGTGTTTCTGGACATTTCCAAAATTAATTTTTTTCTCTGGTGCCCTCAGCTATAAAACTTCTTCAAGGCTGCCCTAGCTGGTTTGGCTCAGTGGATAAAGCATCGGCCTGTGGGCTGAAGGGTCCCAGTCAAGGGCACATGCCCAGGTTGCGGGCTCCATCCCCAGTTTGGGGCATGCAGTGCAGGAGGCAGCCAATCAATGACTCTCTCATCATTGATATTTTTCTCCCTCCCCTCTCCCTTCCTTTCTAAAATCAATAAAAACATATTTAAAACACACACACACACACACACAAAACTTCCTCAAGGCATTGCTCATGAGTTACCTCCTCTGCAAGTTATCCTCACCACAAGAAAGAGTCCTTCACTTCCTTCCCAGTGCCCCCGAGTGGCACTCTCACTCTGGCTGTTGGTGAGTCTCTCCTTTGTGAAACTGTGGGCAAAGCCCCACTGTATGTGCCACAATCTAGGAGGTGGTATATGTAAACCCATCAGGACTATCTTCCCTCAGAAAGTGGTTGGAAAGTGAGACCCCCCCCCCCCCCCCGACCACCACATAAACAGAAGGCCCTCAGCCCCACCATGAGTGGCCAAGGCTGAGCGGACCCAGGGAATGAGAAGCCCACCATGCTGCATTTGCAGGAGTAGGAGCAGGTGTGGGGGCGGGGGGAAGGAGGGTCTTAGCAGAGACCCTCGAGGAGTGAGTGACTGGAAGGTGGCCAAGTGCAGCTGGCAGGAGAAGGAACTGGATGAAGGGGAGATCTGCTTGGCCACTCCTCCAGATGACAGCACCCAGGACACAAAGCTCCACCTGTCAGGCCTTCCACGCAAATCCTCTGCATGGTTCTCCCAGGCCTGGCCCTGTGCCCGCCGCCAGCAGCTGCCACCCTCCTTCACTTAGCGGCCTTTGGTCCTCTCCCGGGGACAGCTGCTCCACACCAGTGGGTGGAAAGTGGTTTATTACAGGCCTCCCAGCTCTGGTTCCTAATAGCAACCTTCAAATAGCTGGAATCTCTCCAGGATCCTGCAGCAGAGAGTGGCCCCACGGCATCTGCATGTCCCTGATCTGAGTCACAAGAAAAGGACTAGTGCTTCCAGCTGACCAGTTGACCAGGGGCTTTCTTTAAGAACCCCTCCATCCTCCTGAACTCCCCTGATTCAGCTCCACACTAGCCATACCCAGAACCCCTGTCCTCTCTGTAGAGCCTTCTGGGCAGCCTGCAGGCAAACCAGACAGCAAGACAATAAACCAAACAAGCAAAGTGAATGACTAAAGAGAAACACAAGGCACACTTTTATTTTTGCCACATAATGGTGATACCAACTCATTGTACACACACACACACACACACACATATATAAGCAGGTAAATATAAATACATGTATACATATACATATATGACTGTATAATATAAATAAAATTTTTGGCTGTGACCTGGCACATGAGAGAAGTCAGTTTCCCTGGAGTAAAGTCAGTGACTTCATCTGTATTTCCATAAGGAGCCGTGACACAAACCATGAGGACAAATAGAGAGTGAGGATTGTCAACACAATGAGCCCTCAGGTATCCGAGGCCTGGCTATCAGCAGAGAGATGTCAAATGAGTGATCGTGATAGGTACATGGAAACGCCACCAAGAAACTGACAGATGGCATCATCCTTCACTATACACACTCAGAGAATGGTCTGGAGCGACGGTGCATTTCATTTGATCTTACATGGGAACTCCCTAGGGTGAGGGGGTCTTTGAACTTTGTGTCCTTGAACTTTGCCTGTGTAAAATGGATGCTTAAGTGCTTGAGAATAAATAAATTTCATTTATTTTACATTTCTCAGCATGCTCAGCAAAGAGTCAGATGTCTCAGCCTAAAAAGGGGAGAAACCTTTACTAAATAATCTGATGGGGGCGTGAGAGAGCCCACAGAAGACGTCACCTCCACTTTCGGATCACCCTTCCCACCAGGTGATGAAGTCCCGGGAAAACTGCCCTAGCTGAGACAGTCGGACAACTGTGCAGCAGCTAAGGAGATCATATCTTTTCATTATTTAATGTTCCACCACTCAGAAGCAACATTTTAATTTATTTCCTTCTTTTTCCTTGCTTTCTTTTTATCTTTATTTTACCAATAAGTAAAATCTTTAAGAAACAACCGGGTAGTTAGAACATATTCCAGATAAACTTTTTAATGTCATTCCCCTCATAGTTAATAGCTTCACATTATTAAAAACGATAGACATATACTTTTACATTACTGCATAATATTCCATCCTATGGATGTACATCCAACAACCATTTCCTTTATTCCTACTATGTGCTGGGCAATTTTCAAGCACTGGGTATATCAGAAATTACTCATCCACCTTCTGTAGAATGTTTAGGTTGTCCACAATTTCTCACTATGAAACTAACACTATGATAAACATATTTGTATGTAAGAGGGTTTTGTATAGTTCAAGTTATTTTCTTAGGAGAGATTCTTAGAAGTTGAATTACTGGGTCAAACAGGAACAATATTTTTAAGATTCCTGACATGTTGTGCCAAACTGCCTTCTCCATCAGAAGAGTGCCTATTGTACATCCTGACATAATTCAATTTTGTAACTATAAAAAATGTATAAATATTATATATTAAAAATGTATTAATCTTATTAATTTGTTTACTTACTAGTTTCTTATGTTTTTAAAATTTTCCTTCCTTTGTGAATCATCTATACATATCCATTTTTCTATTGGAGTCCATGCTTACTTAAAGGTTTGTATAAGTTCTCTAAATAGAGTAAGATATTTCCTCTATCACTTTTTGAAACATATTATCTCTTTTTTATATAATATCTATTATTTGTACTCTTTTGTTAATTTTAATAAAGATCATCAAAATCATACATGAATATAGTTTAAAAAGCAAATGATAGCATTATCAAGAAAGTGAGAAGATAGCCAACAAAAATGGGAGAAAATATTTGTAAATCATATATTTGATCAGAGTCTAGTATCCAGAATACATAAAGAACTTTTACAACTCAGCAACACAAAGAAAAACAACCCAATTAAAAAATAGGTAAAGGATACAAATGAACATGTATCTAAACATGTATACAATGGCTAATAAGCACATGAAAAGATAGTCAACATCATTAGCCATTAGAGAAATGCAAATCAAAACCACAAGGAGCCCTAGCTGGTTTAGCTCAGTCTCAGAGGACTGAAGGGTCCTAGGTTTGATTCCTGATTCTGGTCAAGGGCAGGCTCCACCCTGACCCTGGTAGGACATGTGTGGGTGGCAACCAATCCATGTTTTTCTCTCTCACATTAATGTTTCTCTCTCACTGTCCCTCTCCATCCATTCTACTCTTTCTAAAAATTACTGGGAAAAACATCCTTGGGCAAGGATGAACAACAAGAAATAAATAATAAAAGTAGAGTTTCCAAATCCACTTCGTATAATTTAAAACACACACACACACAAAACCGGGATGAGCTACCACTTCATACCCACTAGAAAAACAATTTTTAGAACATAACAGATGCTGGCAAAGAAGTGGAGGAAGTAGAGCCCTTGTACATTGTTGGTGGGAATGTAAAATGGTACAGCCACAGTGGAAAACTCTTTGGTAATTCCTCAGAAAGTTAAACATAGAATTACCATCTGACCCAGTAATTCCACTCCGAGGTATATACCCAAAAGAACTAAAAACAGGTATGCCAACAACTACTTGAACATTAATGTTCATAACATCACGATTTTCAACAGTCAAAAAGTAGAAATAACCCAAATGTCCTTCTATTATTGAGTGGATAAACAAAGGTGGCATTATTCGTGCAATGGAATATTACTCAGCCATAAAAAGGAATGAAATACTGACACATGCTACAACATGGATGAACCTCAAAAACATCATGTTAAGTGAAGGAAGCTGACACAAAAGGTCACATATTGAGTGATTCCATTTGCAGAAAATTTCTAGAATAAATCCACAGAAAAGCAGACAACTGGTTGCCAGAAGCTGGGGGTTGTGGTGGAAGGAGACAGAGGAATGGGGAGGGACTGCTTAATAGGTATGTTGTTTCCTTTGGCGGGGGAATGAAAATGTCTTGGAACCAGACAGAGTAGTGGCTGCACAGCACTGTGATGTACTAAATGCCACTGAATTGTACACTTTAAAATGGTTAATGGTTAATTTTGTCACGTGAATTTTACCTCAATAAAAAAAAAATCAAGTGGTAAGGACAGCTTCTAATATGCACTAGCAGTCATTTTCCCCCCTTCCATTCTCCCAATTCTACTTCCCAAAGGCAGTCTTGCTTTCAATATTTCTAATTAATATACTTACCTATGTCTTTATTTGCTAATTTTAAATATTCCTAATGATTTCCTATTATGACAGATATATAATTCCCTTACGATATCCAACAACCTTTCCTTTCTCATGTTCTCAATATGGTTATACAAATATTGCAGGTAAGTAGTCAGTGTTTAAATTATAACTATACTAGAGGCCTGGTGCACAAAACTCATGCATGGGAGGGGGGGCGGTCCCTCAGCCCAGCCTGCACCCTCTTCAATCCGGGACTCCTTGGGGGATGTCCGACTGCCAGCAGTCGGATATCCCTCTCACAATCTGGGACTGCTAGCTCCTAACCACTCACCTGCCTTCTTGCCTGATCGCCCCTAACCACTTGCCTGCCTGCCTGATTGGCCCTAACCACTTGCCTGCCTGCCTGATCACCCCTAACTGCCTCTGCTTGCCAGCCTGATCACCCCTTAACTGCCCCCCTGCCGATCTGGCTGCCCCCTAACTGCTCCCCTGCCAGCCTGCCTGATTACCTCTAACCACTCTACCTGCCTGCCTGATCGCCCCTAGCTGCCTCTGATTGCCAGCCTGGTCACCCCCTACCTGCCCTCCCTGCCGGCCTGGTTGCCCCCTAACTGTCCAGAAGGAAGTTGGATGTCCGGAAGATGTCCGGTCAACCTGGTCTAATTATCATATTACCCTTTTATTAGTATAGATGTCATTCAGCACATAGCGAAGTGGAATACTATGATTACATTTTCCTTTCTTGTTCAATTTTTTATTCTTTTTTTGGAGTTAATAATTTCTTTGTTATTCTACATACATGTTCTGAACTTTTCCCAAATACTCTACCATGTAAGATATTCTGTGGGGTGTCCTGCTTCCAGAAGGCACCCCTTGCTCCACTTTTCCCAAATCTCATGCTCTCCTCTTCCTCTTGTCTTGCTGAAGTGCATCCTCTAGCAAAAAGGATTCACAGAGATCATTGTTTTTTGCATCTTAGATTATCTGAAAATACTTTTGTTATGCCTTCACACTTTATTAGTCATGGCTGGGTAAGAAGTAATAGTTTGAAAATCATTTTCCTCTGGAATACTGAAGGCATGCACAACTAGCAACCAGTATCAACTCTTGAAAAGTTCAGTACCATCCAATACTTATTCCTTTTCCTCTCTGGAAGCTTGTAGAATCCCCTCATTTACCCTGGTGTCCTAAAATTTCACAATGCTGTACCTTGGGGTGTCTTCTGTCATTTACTGTACCGGGCACTGGTGGTCTAAAGATGTGTTCCCTGTACAACTTCTTTGATTCCCTCACTTCTGATGTCTCTATTTCTTTTTAGAACTCTAAACATTCTGATGTTAAACTTTCTGAATTGATTGTCCAGGTCTCTTATCTGTTTTCTGTACTTTTTCAACTTGTCCTTTTTGCTACTTTGTAAGAGATTTTCTTGACTTTATCTTCTCTGACTTTATTTTCTAATGAAATTTTGAGCTCACTGCCCTCTTGAACTCTACGAAAATACTATATGGAAGTTTCTGAAGTCTTCTTCTGAACTTGCATTGTCTTTGTTTCTTACACACTGCTTTTTCCTGATTGTTTATTTGAGTTCTTTTATTCATGCAGAGGCTTGCCTTTCCTTATAAGTCAGCTCATCCTTGGTTAGCTGTTTATATCAATGACAAAAGCTCTGAAAAGTTAATTGGAGGTTCTGTGTGTAAGTTCCAGTGGTGGAACTCATCAACTGGCAAATTTTATTTTGATGGGGGAGGGGGTGGGGTGGGGGGAGCCACCTCTCTCACTGGGCCTCCCAATCAGACTGTGGAGGGTTCTGCTCTGAGGCCTTGGGTTTCTCCAGAGAAGCATCTTCTGATGACCCACCTGGGAGGTAAATGTACTTGGCTCATCTGGTGGAGTGAAAGTTCTAGACTCACTTCCTTGTTTTCAGTACTGCGGTACCCTACCCTCTGCCACAGAGAATTCTGAATGAGAAAGCTAATCCAGGTCAGTTTCTCCAATCTGGTCCATAGCTGCAGGATAAATATCTGGCTGCTGAAATGCGGGGGGGGAGGGGGGGCATTTCTTACATACTGATATCCTCTCCACCTGACTCAGTCCTGCCTCCTCTATTCCCACCCCCACCAACATGCCTCCAAGCTCAAACGCATCTAAGCCCAGCAGGACATATTTGCTTTCCTCCTGTCAGCATCTCTTTCTATATGGTCTTTTTTTTTATCCTCACCTGAGGACATTTTCCCATTGATTTTTAGAAAGAGTGGAAAAGAAAGGTAGAGAAAAATGTTGATGTGAGAGAAACACATCGATTGGTTGCCTCCTACATGGGCCCCAACCAGGGCCCCGGCCAGGGAAGAGCCTGCAACCGATGTGCCCTTAACCAGAATCGAACCCAGGACCCCTCAATCCGCAGGCCAGCGCTCTATCCACTGAGCCAAACCGGCTAGGGCAGTGGTCAGCAAACTCATTAGTTAACAGAGAGGCAAACCGCAGCTCACGAGCCACATGTGGCTCGTGAGCTGCAGTTTGCCGACCACTGGGCATGCCAGCATTTCTTGAATTCTTTCCAAATGTTTTGAAATACCTCCTTTGATAATGATTCCTCTCCAATTCCTTATCCTTGTGGGTGTTTATCATTCTTATTTCTTTACTATTGTAGCAAATCTAGGAAGATAAAGGTGTGGAGCCAATTTGCTACTTTAGCTGAACTTTTTTGTGCTTTGACATATGAAGCCTGTTAAGGGTTGAATTCTGTCCCCCAGAAAGACATGTTTGTGTTGTTGTTGGTTTTTGTTTGTTTGTTAAATATATTTTTATTGATTTCAGAGAGGAAGGGAAAGCGAGAGAGAGAGAGAAACATCAATGATGAGAGAGAATCATTGATCGGCTGCCTCCTGCAGGCCATCCACTGGGGATTGAGCCCACATCTGGGCATATGCCCTTGACCAGAATTGAACCTGGGACCCTTCGCTCCGCAGGCTGATGCTCTATCCATTGAGCCAAACTAGCTAGGGCCAGAAAGATGTTTAAGTCCCAAACCCCCGTACCTTAGAATGTGACCTTATTTGGAAATAAGGTTGTAGCAGATGTAATTATTAGTTAAACTGAGATGAAGTCACATTGGAGTAGGGTAGACCCTTAATCCAATGTGACTTATATGGAGACACTGAGACACACAAGAAGACCGAGGTTGGAGTGATGTGCCCACAAGCCAAGGAATACCAAGGACTGCCAGCAAGTATCGGAAGCTGGAAGAGGCCAGGAAGGAGTCTTTCCTGTGGGTTTCAGAGGGAGCACGGCCCTACTGTGGACTTCTCGCCTCACAAACAGTGAAAGGATAAATTTCTGTGGTTTTAAGCTACCCAGTTTGTGGTACTTGATTACAGCAGCCCTCGGAACTAATACAGAGCCCGTAACTTTTTGTGATCACATAAGTCGTTTTCCTCACTGTGATATTTTTAATAGGTAATAACTGCTTTAAAACTTTGAAGTTATTCTCACTAATTTATTCTCCCCTTTCCCAAAATGCTTTCTTCTATCTTCGTCAAGGGTTTTTAAAAAATAGTTTAATTCCCTTTCCCCCAAATATAACTTTTTAATTCTTCTGGAATTTATCTAGGCATGCAGCCTGAGGTGGGAATCTAAAACATCCACTTCTCACAAACAGCTAACCAATGACTGACCCTTGACTAATTTATCAAATGATCTTTCCAATCCTATTGACTTATGAGGTCACCTCCATCCATCACATTATTAATTTATATGTATATAAAGGTACATTTCTGGGCTACTTATTCTACTCATCTGTTTGTTCTTTTTTTAAAAATATATTTTATTGATTTTTTTACAGAGAGGAAGGGAGAGGAATAGAGTTAGAAACATTGATGAGAGAGAAGCAGTGATCAGCTGCCTCCTGCATACCTCCCACTGAGGATGTGCCTGCAACCAAGGTACATGCCCTTGAACGGAATTGAACCTGGGACCCTTCAGTCCACAGGTCAACGCTCTATCCACTGAGCCAAACCAGTTAGGCCTGATCTATTTATTCTTAAGCCAATAATTAAGATACTGTTTTAAACATCAAAATGTGTTTTGATATTTAGTAGGGCAAGATTCTCCTCGCTGCAATCTTTTTCAAAGTTTTAAAGTTACTCTCACTCATTTATTCTTCCCAGTAAATTTTAGAAAAATGTAAGTTCCAAAATAAATCCTACTGAGGTCTTAGTTATATGAAATGGGGAAAGTATAAATTACACAAGGAAAAGCTGACAGTCTCTACAAATTCCATAGTTTCCACTAGAAACAAAGTACATCTCTCCATTAACTCATCTACTTTATCTCTCAGTAGAGTTTTAAAATTTTGATCGGGACCCCTATGTCTAAAATACCTCATCCCATGAGTCACTCCTTATCCTTTACCATACTTTGCATTTATAATATTTATCATTTTAATAAGAATAAGAAAAGCAGCTAATATTTAGAGGGTTCACTAGGTGCCAGGTACTATCCTAAGTCATTTTATAAACATCATCTCAGTAAATTCTTACAACCTATTATTTCTACGACACATGAAAAAGTTGAAGCACAAAGAAATTAGTTCAAAGTCACAGCAGAAGAACAGGTTTCAAATCCAGGCAATTTTACTCTGGAGCCCATGGTTTTATCCAAAATCAGTATTTTTACTATTCAGCTGTAAAAAGGAATGAGGAAGCCTTTTATATGCTGATATTTTAAAAATTGCTATTGGTGAAGTGAAAAGGCAAGATTCTGAACTATCATTTGTAAAAAAGTGGGGAAGAGGGCATTATCCCAATATATTCATGTCTACTTATATATAAAAATATAACATTTGGAAGGCATAACAAGAAATGAGTAAATGAGTAACTCTCTTGGAGTTAGGTAGGAACCAGGCAGTAGGGGACAGGAGGGAAAGAGAGCTGTTTCTTCTTCTTCTTCTTTTTTAAATCAAGTAAATGTATTACCTATTCAAAAATTAAGTAAATTTAAAAATATATATTTTATTGATTTCAGAGAGGGAGAGATAGATAGAAACATTAATGACGAGAGAATCATTGATTGGCTGCCTCCTCCTGCATGCCCTACACTGGGGGATTGAGCTCACAACCTGGGCATGTGCCCTGATCAGAAATCAAACTGCCATTAGGTCCATAGGTTGATGCTCAACCACTGAGCCACTGCAGCCAGACAGTAAAAATGTTTTCAGTGAATGAGCGGAGATTTCATAGATTCTTATAAAGGAATATTATGATCTTGCTGCTTTTGGTGAATAGGAACTGTTTTTATTATACTTTCAAGCTGATTGTTGATATATAGAAAAGTATACTACTGATTTTTATGTCTTGCTCCCAGCACTTTTATTCCTTACTGGTGGCCCAATGCACGAAATTCGTGCACCGTTGGGGGGGTGTCCCTCAGCTTGGCCTGCACCCTCTCCAATCTGGGACCCCTCGGGGGATGTCCAACTGCTGGTTTAGGCCCGATCCCACTGGCTCCTAACTGCTCACCTGCCTGCCTGCCTGATCACCCCTAACCACTCTGCCTGCCAGCCTTCTCGCCCCCAACTCCCCCCACCGCTGGCCTGATCACCCCCAACTGCCCTCCCCTCCTGGCCTGATAGCCCCTAACCGCCTCTGCCTCAGCCCCGCCACCATGGCTTTGTCCAGAAGGACATCCAGAAGGTCTCCTGATCTAATTAGCATATTACCCTTTTATTAGTATAGATAGGATATGACATACCACCATAACTATAACATATCTACCAGTATTACTCTATGAGAATTCGTACTTCATGCGATAGGAAGGCATCTAATACATTACATTGTATATGTTGTAAGTAGTAGGAAATACTGTATTTGTAGCAATAGTATACACCCTGTGATTTCCCTTCCTGATTTGGGAATGGTTCTCCAGTTCTTTGAACGTTTCCTGGCTCCTGATGTATTTGGAAAGAAAATAACTGAGTTTGGAGAAATTAAATTACAATCATGACTCTAATTCAACTGCCTCCTGTACTTCCAGCCAGATAACAGGAAAAACATCCCGGGGCCAGCACCTCCTATGGCTGAGCTCTGGAGTGAGGGCTCGCGGCCCAGTGCTGGGTGGGTGATGGCGACTGGAGGCACCTAGGGTCTATTCTGCTGTCAGCCCGGCGACCGGGGCCCTCTGCTTCCAGCCCCCCCCACCCCCCAAGCCCCAGTGCCACCTAACGGGGTCCCAAGGCTGCGCCCCCGATCCCACTGCCCTCTCCTCACTGGGGACCAGGGCGCGGTGGCATGGGGAGCAGGTGTCCCATTTTCATTAAAATGTTCAACCCGTGCCCGCTCCACCAATGTCCGCAGGTGGCCCAGGGGCAGGCAGTGATCCTGAAGGTGCTCGCCGCCCCCGCCAGAGCTCACCCACGAAGGTCCAGGTGAGACAGTGCCATCAGGCCCCGTGGCTGCCACTTGGACCCACTTCCTTAATCAGGGATGTGGCGCTGGGCAGGGGGCAGCGGTGCTTCCTCCCCAGCCCGTGTGGGAGTGGGTCCCTGCGGTTTCAGAACCGAACTCCGAGGGCTTTCCCAGGTGGCAGCGGCCCTGAGCCTGCCAGCTCTCCCTCCATCCCGCCAAGGCTTGCTTCTCACACTTGCTGAAAACCTTCTCGGTCCACTTGCCATAGTAATCAGTTTGGGCTAAAAGGACTGGGGGACCCCAGGGGCAAGCAAGCAGCGTGGCACGGCCGGACCCACCTGCCGCCCCCACCCCCCTTGCAGGGCTGAAAGGACTGGGGGACTTTGGCCACTGCCCCCCTTCTCCCCACAGGGCTGAAAGGACTGGGGGACTCTGGTGGGGCTGAGGGGATTGGGTGCCGCCATCTTGTGGCTATGGGCGCCACCATCTTTATGATGGCATGATGGTCAATTTGCATATTCCCTCTTTATTAGATAGGATAATGAACTTGCTTTTGAATTCTAGTCTCTTTTGCATTGATTCTTCTAGGTTTTCATGGTTCTAGACTGGTTCCATAAATGTGTTTAGACAGGTTGGGAATGAAAATGGGGAACGGTGAGGACTGCAGTGAAGGGAAGAGTGCATTCTCCATATAAAGACATTTCGTTCCAATTTTTAAAAAACACCGCGTGGGCCAAACAAGATAAGCCCACAAAAGAATCCAGCCCTTAGGATGCCAGTCTGTGGCCTCTGTTTGCAGTATTGCCCATTCACTCACACTTTCTCCCTCTTGCCCTCAGCTACACCCCTTGGTCCTCCGAAGCCATCCTCGGGCCCACCTGCCCCGCCAAAGCCTCCCTGGTTCCTCCGGTCTGCACTGAGCTCCTCTTCTCCTCAGTGATTGCAGGTTTGGAATCACTGCAAGCCAAGTGTGGCCCTGAGATAGTTAATCCTGCTTTCCTGGGCTCTTCCCACCATTTGGGGATCCTCTGTTTCTGTGGTTATTGGGTTGCAGTTCAGCTCACCCGTTCTTCCTTGGGTCTAAGAGCAACTTGAACTCAACAATCAAGTGTGATTTACCCCTGACTCCTGGCTCCTGGCACTGGGGAACCTTATCTGCGGAAGGGGTGAATGCTTTCGGGGCAGGTTCTCTCCTTGGACGGCAATCCAACGAACTCATTCACCCAAACCTGACAGAACAGTGTAGAACAAGTCCAAGAAGACAGGAGACCGGTCCTCCAGGGGCCAGGCAGACCCTCCACGAGGGCAGAAACTAGTTTTTAAGCTGTCACTTGGAGCAAGCTCTCAAACATATTTGTTGGTGGGCTGACATGAAGCTTACCATCCATACAGTCGCAAAAAATACAGCCACAGCAGAGACAAAAGACAACATCCAAGGAAAACCAACCAGAAGGGGCTTAGGACAAGGTGTGAGAAAAGTCTCATAGGGCTTCCTGATCCTGGTAGGGCGTGGCCTTGTTATCCCCTCCCTGAGAGGGAAAGTTTTCCTTCTGAATGAGAATACTTGCTGCCACCTCTCCAAAGGATGAGAACATTCACATTTCATTCTTGCAAAAACCCCATCACAAACAGTTGTCCTCATTTTAGAAATGAGAAAATGGAGACTGAGAGAAGTGAAGTAGTTTGCCCAAGAGCACACAGGGGTGCCTTTCAGCCAGAACTGAGACACTGATCTTTGACTCTGTCTCCAGTGTTCTTTCCTGAGAGATTCTGGGAGCAATTTCGAGGAGAAATAGCAGGAGTTTAAATAACCTAACCTACAGAGGAGAAGCCTGGCACCACCTGCTGTCCCAGTGCCCTGTGGTGGGGCTGAGGACACAGCAGTAAGTAACAGTAAGTAACACAGATTCTCACTACGCTCATGGAGTCCACATTGGCAGTGGGAGGGAGAGAGATGATGAACCTGGAACACAAATAACATGCGATTCGGAGCCCTCGTTCTCGAAAACCAAGTAAAACTTGAGCTCTGGAGGGCTTAACAAAGACAAACATAAAGAGATTGCCCCAGGGACATCTTCATAATTCAACGCAAATGCAGAACCCCATAAAATATAATCTACACCAAAGGGGGACTCACAAAAATGACAAAAGTTACAGGGAAAACAAAATGCTACACAAACAGAACATTCAACAAATAGAAGAAAACTATAAATAATAGTCTCCTGAAAGGGACTTTAAAATAAGAATGTTTAAAATAGTCAATGAGATGTAAAAAGAAATAAAAACCATGCAGCAAAAAAATAAGATATGGTAGAAAAAGAGCAAGTGAATTTTTAAAAAGTAGAAATTCTAGAAATCAAAAGTAGATTTAGATGCAACAAAAGAGAAAATTAGTGAATAGGAAGATAAATCTGAGGAAATCACCTAACATGAAAACAAAGAAAGAAAAACAGACAGGAAATATAGAGAAATTAAATAAAATGAGAAGTTCCATCATACACTTGATAGGATTTGCAAAATGGAGAATAGTTGCATAGAAATAATGGCTGAGAATTTTCCAGACTTACAATACAAACAAAACCAAGTCCCAAGAATAAGAAACTAAAACACCTGGTGCACATAATGTACCACATTAAAAGCAGAGAATACTGAAAACCATTAGAGAGAAAGGGTAGATTATCCACAAGGGACTAACAATTAAACTACTCAAATGCCTGAAGACAAATAATAATAGCTTCATATCATTGGGAAAAAGAACTATGTATCAAGAAGGCAGCAGGGTCCTAATCCTGTTCTATCTGCTATTCCACCTCCATCTTGTATCTCAGCAGCTCAGGTAGCAGAAGGGAGAGTGTCTAGGTTGCTGGCTTTGGGAAGGTTCTCACCAAGGTACCCACAGGCCATGTCCCCTGACCCCACTGCGTCCACAGTCACTGCTTGCACCCAAGATGACAATATGGAAAGTCAATTCTGTTGAATGGGCAGGCATTAAGGGAAAACTCCAAAAGATCAACAAATAGTCATTTAACATGACCTTGAAAAAAATGGAATCTTAGGCAAAAAAAAAAAAATTTTTTTAAAGGCAACAGGAAAGGATAAATCTTCAGATCAAAAAAGTCTCGACAAAAAGGAAAAGGAAGCAAAAGAAAATGGTCAGAGGAGGATCATCAAGTAAACTAAAGATGACTTAACAACAGAACCAGAATCTAAAAATGAGGATATTTCAGACTCCAATGCAGTGGGAAACAAAGCTATCATAGGCCAGTCTGAGTGATGCTTCTTACATACCTTTCTCCTACAATTCTTAGAAGCAGCTTCATCAACTATTGTAGGAATGCAAATTTTCTCTAGTTCCAGAAACATTTTTAAGAAGCATGGAATCCACCTTATCCCGTACTTTAATACATCTTTAAATAAGTACAAATGCCTTTTTAAGAGGTAAAATCATGTGCTGATTAATTTCAGTAAAAACAGAAATTAGTGGAATGTTCCATTAAAGGAGGTTTTGTTTTATGTAAACTTAACATTCCATAGACTGTGAAGGGCATAATAAAAAAATCCTCTAAAACACACACAGCCCAAATGGCAGAGTCATTTAAAATGGCCCACCTTTCATATTTGTGTTTTTCCCTACTATTATTATCTCTGTGTCTTCTATATCGTCTTTGTCTCCTTATCAGAATCGCAAACTATCTGTGGCAATATCCTGCAAGGGAAGGTCCGGAATTTCCCCAAACCTGTTAATGTGCTGTGGATATAATGTGTAAGATATCTCATCCTGTGTTATCAGGACATTCCTCACAAAAGGCTTAGAGTTGGCAATATTGGAGAATTCTGAGCTCTGGTGTCTTCTTGTGGATAAATTGTCTCCAAATATTATGTTGGAACAGCCACTGAGTAACTCTTCAGCAAAATATTGCAGCTACACTGTATTGAGTTTTAAATACTAGCATAATTAAATATGTTTGTGTGCTGAGGACAAAAAAATTAAAAAATAAAATCTTGGTTATAAAAGAAAAAAAAGATGATGAAATGTAGACACCTTCACGTATGCTTGGACTAAGAGAGTTCACTGCACAGAGCTTCTTACAGAAAGAGCGATGAAGTTCTTCTCCTAAAGAGATGTCAGTTCAGCCCCAAAGAAAGTTCAGAATTCCTAGAATAGTCCTACTTATATTCTAGAACAGCGGTCGCCAACCTTTCGGACCTCACGGACCACCAGTGGCCCACGGACCACCGGTTGGTGACCGCTGTTCTAGAAGAAACATTCGAGAAACAAAAACATCATTCCCAAAGTTTTATATTCTCTTGGCATTTTCACCACCCAGTGAGCCCAAAGTGGAAGCCTGAGGCGAGAGTAGACAGAAAGCCCCTAACCCTCAATCCATGCCATTGTGACCAGGGTGAGTGGAATTTCAGTCTAGACCTCTCTCTGAGGCCTGAACTGTTTCCTGGCCTCTGCAACCAACATCACTTTACACCAGTAAGGATCCAAGGGCCCCATCCTACTCCTTTCCATCTGTATCACCTGCTGCTTGTGAACCAGCACCTGAGAGAAAATGATGTTACTCCACACTCAGCCACTGCTGGTCCTGGGGCTGGGGGAAACACAGCTCTCACTGACATGTTCCTGAGCATAGCTCCCCAGCCTTCCTGGGGAGGACACACTGGTCAAGGTCACTCTCTAGGACAGGAAGCATGTTTAAATAGAGATGGGAAGGAATTATCAAGAAATGCTCCCTGACCAAAAAAAATCTAAACCCAGGCCCCAATCTGGTGATGAACATTTGGTGATTCCATAATGAAGACAGTGACATCACACCATTGCTGTGCTCCCTGCGGACCCCACAGAAAATCTGGTGCAACTTCACTCTTTTTACACACACACAAAAAGAAGTACTTTCTTCTCTTGCCTCTCTGTTCAGACATAACATCATCAGCACAGCTCTTTAAATATCTCTGCCGGGAGGCTATATTTAGTGACTATTTGGCCCTTAAAATGAGCCTGATTTCCTGTGGCAAAAAGTTCTCAGCAACTAGGAAAGAGGCCCAGAGAATTCTGAAGTACTGACAAACAGCTTTAAAGCTTGCAATGTTCAAACATGGTAAGAAAAGGAGTTAACGTGCTTTTTCTGGATAAGTGACTAGCATTCAAGAGGGGGAGAAAAATCGTAATAGAAGGGCATGTCTGGTCTGAATGCTTCCAAAGTCATCCTGGAGAACAGACTGACATGAGATAACTATTTGAGCCAAAAATCATATGTGATAGAATATGTGGCACGAGAAGGCACCAGTTACTCATTCATTTACTCACTCATTCACTCATCCACTCACACACTCCATTCTCTATTCACTCACTCATTCATTCACTCACCACATCTGCACATTTCCCTCTAGGCAAATCCCTGTGGTCTATAAGAGTTCTAGGTCATTGGCAAAGAAGAAACACAAACCCTAGAACTGGAAGGCCTTCCCTAGACAGGACCTTTGGAGGGACACAAAGAGAATGCTGTGGGGAACCGGGGGGGCAGTGGGGGGGTGGGGGGGGGCGGGGGGGGCGGAACGGTGTTGGTGGTGGGCACTTCCACTGGAAGACTTCGGGCGGAGAGGAAATAACAGCACTGGCTTCTACTCTGGACCCTCTCATTCAACCCACTCACTGAGCCCAGATGTCAGTACATTGTCCCATACTCCAGAGGAGTAACTTTCCCAAGGCCCCCACAAGATAACAAACAACAAAAGTGGAGCCAGGCAAGTGTTGCTCAGTGGTTGAGCATCAACCTATGAACCAGGAGGTCAACGGTTCGATTCCTGGTCAGGGCACATGCCTGAGTTGAGGGCTCAATCCCCAGTAGAGAGCATGCAGGAGGCAGCCTATCACTGTTTCTCATCCATGTTCCTCTCTCTCTCTCTCTCTCCCTCTCCCTTCCTCTCTAAAATCAATAAAAACATATCTTTTTTTAAAAAAGTGGAGCAGGAGCTAGGACTGTCTGGCTACAAAGGCTTAACTCTGAGTCCCAGGCCCACTGCAACGGGTGGAGGTTCACAGACTGTGTCTGCTAGACTGCACACAAAGGACCTGCTCTGTTTCTGCCTCCAAGACTGGCCACACGAAGCAGCTCCTCTTTGGAACAGTCACCAGACCTTCTGCCTCCTCTGATGCAGCCTGGACTAGTCATACTTTCCCTTCTCAGAACCGCTATCCTGTCCCTCTTTGTATGGGTCTCCCGTGTCCCCAGGATGACCCAAGAGAGCAAGGGAATGCACATTTACTTAGTCGTGACTAAGGTTTGCCAAGCAACATGCCATTCTTTTTTTTTAGCATTCTAATTGGAGATAATTTTAGATTTTCAGAAGAATTGCAAAAATAGTACAGAGTTCCCGTACATCTTTACCCAACCTCCATTTATATTAACTAACGTCTTACGTAACCGTAGGAAAGTCATCAAAATGAAGAAATTAACCTTGGTACAATACTATTAACTGTACTACAGAATTAATTAGGGTTTCTCCAGTTTTTCCACTACTGTTTGCTTTCTGTTCCAGAATCCAGTCCAGGATCCCCACCTTGTATTAATTATCCTATTTCCTTAGTCTCCCCAGTCTGTGACAGCTCCACAGTCTTTCCTGGTCCTTCTTTACCTTGACATTTTTGAAGGGCACTGGCCAATTATTTTGTAGAACATCCCTCAATTTGGGTTTGTGTGTTTTGTTGTGATTAGTTGAAGTTATGCAATTTTGGCAAGAAAACCACATATGTGATGTGCCCGGCTCAATGTATCTTGGCAAGGGTCATTTATTTTGATACACTACCTTCTTGAGTTTCTCTGGATCCTCAGGGCAATCCATGAGACGATTTTGTTATTCCCCATTATACAGATAGGAAAACTGAGGCAAAAAAATTGAGGCATTGACCCAAGATCACAGAGGTGGTGAGTAGCATGATAGGATTTGAACCCAGTTATGTTTTTGGATTACTCTACTCCACACCAAACTGCTACTTCAATTCTAATTTAAAATACTTCATATGACTTTAACTAAATATAGGAAGTTGGACTTGGATATTTAATCTAATTATTCCTAGTCTTACTAGTGTAATTCTAAAATCAATGAATGAACAGTAAGAATAACAACTAACATTGATTGAGCACCTACTATTTGCCTGGCATAGTGCTTCATCTTGTATACATAAGGTATCTTATTAAAATTCTCCCAACAACACAATGGAGTACATACTGCAGGATACAATCCTTTATTTCAAACTCTTGAGGCAAGTGTGTTTGAGATTAGAATTTTGGGGTCTAGGAAACACCCTCTATTCAAACACAGTAATATCTTTGTAGCATATCATATGACCATTCACTCTAAGATGGTCCTATAACAAAGACTGCAAGTATACAGGCCCAGACAAGTGCAGATGTGGTATCAAATTCTGAAAGAACTTCAGGTTTCCAGAGCTTTGGGAATTCAGAACAGCAGATTAGGGATTGTGGGCCTATACTATTATGTAGAATTGTGGATAAATAATATGTAATAAGTACCTAGAAACCCAAGCAAACAAGGATAATTAATTACTCTGGGACTAACGAAAATTTATGCCGGGAAGGAAAAGATATCAGAGTACACTAGGGGCTCACCTGCCCCTAGCACTTACAGGGTCATGATGAAGTTGACACTGGATACAGAGTTAAAATTCTAGGGACAGGACGGGGAAAGTGTTTGCCACGTGGGTGGGAAGAGCACACGTGGGAATGAAATCTAGATCTTTATCTTCCATAATGGCAGATTCATAATAGAGGCTATAATGAAAGCAGTTTAAAGAAATGAAACTGGTGTTTCTGGGGAGCAGGAAATGGTTGGGGAAGGAGGAAGAGCTGGGCTAGCAGAAGGCTGGTTTTGGCTAACAGGCCAGTGTAACTATCTGACCCCTCCAACTATGTACAGGTATACTGTTAATGAAAATAAAATCAGCCCTAACCAGTTTGGCTCAGTGGATAGAGCGTCGGCCTGCAGACTAAAGGGTCCCAGGTTCAATTCCGGTCAAGGGCATGTACCTTGGTTGCAGACACATCCCCAGTGGGGCATGTGTAGGAGGCAGCTGAACCGATGTCTCTCTCTCATTGATGTTTCTAGGTCTCTATCCCTTTCCCTTTCTCTCTGTAAAAAATCAATAAAATATATTTTTTAAAAAAGAAAAGAAAATCATACTAGTCCTGGGCAGAGCCACAAACCCAAGTGTTCTGACCTGGAGCCAGTATCCTTTCCCTCCCAGCCGCACCCTTGCTTCAGCCTAGACCAGTGGTCGGCAAACTGCGGCTCGCGAGCCACATGTGGCTCTTTGGCCCCTTGAGTGTGGCTCTTCCACAAAATACCACGGCCTGGGCGAGTCTATTTTGAAGTGGCGTTAGAAAAAGTTTAAGTTTAAAAACTTTGTCTCTCAAAAGAAATTTCAATCGTTGTTCTGTTGATATTTGGCTCTGTTGACTAATGAGTTTGCCGAATACTGGCCTAGACAATTCTCTCTGCATGCTCTCTGCCATCTCAGCCGTCATCTCTGATCCAGCCTGTGCCACGATGTCTTTCTTGGGGCCTTAGAACCGAAATGCAGATTCCTCCAAGCACACAGTTTAACCTTGGCCCTGTGCAAAGGCAGGCCATTGTGTTCAGGTCATGGCCCAGGAAAACACATCCTGAGACCTCCCGGTAATGCTTCCTGTGGTTCTGCACCCCTCTAAAACAGTGCCCTGACGCCCAGTGGAGTCCTCATCTAGATGTTACTCACTGGAGGGGGTGGGCACTTCATTAAAGCACAACTCGGGCCTCATCAGGAGCAGATCACCAGGAGACCAATTCTGTGCCACAGGGTGCACTAGCCCCAAACTGATGTTACGAAGAACTAGTAAGAGAATAATAATAAGAGCTGATATTTCTGAGTGCTTGCTACATGGAAGGCAGTGCATTGAGCATTTTTCATGTATGATGTTACTTAATCCTCTCACCAACCCTAAGAGGTAGGTGTTTTTTGCTTGTTTGTGTCCTTAGCTGCTCTTTTAACAGCTCTCCACTTCACTGACTCAGTAACAGATGCCAGCCAGTGCCTCTGGAAAGCAGTTTGCCTGGGACCCATGGCAGGTGAACTGTCTGGCTCTAAAGCCCATGCTCATCAATCACCTCTACAGAATCTTGGAGCACAATGTGGACCCAGACACAAGCCTGGGTCTGCCTCTCACCTGGGCAGTGACTTGCAGTATGGAGCCTGGGCAAGTTATTTTCTTTTCTAAGCCTCACTTTCCTCTGTGAAACTAGATTGAATCAAAGGTCACACCTCAGATAACGAAAGAAACCAGGGAGATAAGGTCAATGCAAGAAGCTGGCTGGTAGAAGACCAAAGTGTTTATGCCCTGGTTGCAGGTTTCAGTTTATTAAAAAAAAATAATAACAATAACAAGTACACACATCTGCAGCTGTCAGCTTGAATCTCTCATATTCTTTCCAGCTCAACAGTCTCTAAGTCAAATAGATTTTAGTAGGTCGGACCACAGGTTTGCTATAATGGCATCATTTTAGACGGTCCACCTGCCCTCTGATTTAGTGTCAAAGAGCTTTTCTGGACATTATCTTTTTTATATGCTACAACCTAAGCCGAATAGGCTAACACTAGGAAGGCTACCTCAGATGAGAAGACACTCCCAAAGCTGTGCAGGGCACAGCCTGTGCAGATGTACCTGGCAGTCCCAAGCACAAGGCAGAGGATGGTGCCTGGGCAGAAGTGACCCACTAACCGTACTGTAAGTCTTCTGAGTGAGTGACTTTGAGAGGCCAGTTCTTTGGGGGACATGGGTCCATCTGACCAACACCCATAAAAACTAAGTGCAGCCAGGAGGAAAGGTCTTTTCGGGATGGGAAAGACAAGCAGAATTTCATGTGGAAGCTGAGAATCAGCACAGTAATGCTGGAATAACAGGGGCCAGGGGTTATCAAAAGGCAGCCAGTCCTGGCGGGGCTGCTACCTCAGTCACTGCACTGTCACAGAACCACCAATTCTCTAAGCCCTTAGGGCAATCTTGTCCAAGCTCCCTCACTTCACAGACCCTGACTGAAGACCTATAGAGGGTAGGGAGCATGGCCAAAGAAAAAAGCCACTGCCAGAAACAAGGCTTCCCGAGTCTTCATCCAGTGTGCAGGAGCTGCTGGCTGCCTGGCAGCTAAGCCCAGGAACACTGGGGCATTCAGACCACCACCGTGGGCCTAAGTATCAGGATACAGCAGGCCCACCTGAGGGAAAGCCAATCATTATTCCCACCTCTGCTTCCTGACTTTAAGTCCGCTGTCTTTCTAGCAGAGACACCATCATGATCCTATAGTACCGTGGGGATTTCCCACTCCCTTTTTAAAATAGACAGCACAGTACTTCAGGTTAAGTAAATTATATCTGTGATCCTCAAACTTGGAACTGCAACAAGAAACTCCATGGCCCAGCAGGAAAGAATGTTTTGAATAAGCTGCTGAATTGTTTTTCCAGGATAAAGCTTCTGTGAATACGTGCCAAGTGTGGAAATCCAGCGTTTCATCTATGACCACAATGAGCACAAATAAAATAGTAAGTGTCCCTCTAGGTTTAGAAGCGTGGCCCGTCTGTGCATCGAGGCATGGGCTCCGTTAGGCCTCTTGCCCCGGAGCATAAGTTACCTATAGTAGGTTTTATTGCTGCCGTAACAAATCAATGCAAATTTAGCAGCTTAAAACAACACCCATGTAACATCTCAGTTCTGGAAGTCAGAAGGCCAACTGGGTCTCACTGGCTAAAATCACAGTGTCAGTAGGGCTGTGCTCCCTATTGGAAGTACTAGGAAAAATCCCCTTTTGTGGTCATTCCAGTTATTGGTATAATCTAATTCCTTGTATTTAGAGATCCCAGGTCCTGTACCCTTGCTGTCAGCCAGAGGCCACCCTTAGCTCCTAGAGGTCTGTCTCCAATCCTTGCATGAGAGCACCTGCATCTCAGAGCCAGCAACAGCATGTCGACTCCTCACACATGCACTCTCTCAGCCGCATCCCTCTTCTGCTACAGCCAGGAAGGTTCTCTGCTTTAAAGGGCCTATGTGATTAGATTGGGCCCACCTAGACCAGTGGTCAGCAAACTCATTAGTCAACAGAGCGGCAAACCGTGGCTTGCAAGCCGCAGTTTGCCGACCATTGACCTACACAATTCAGGCTACTCTCCCTTTCTTAACATGTTAAGTGCCATGTCAGTCACCGGTGACTGAAATGGAAAGGAAGACAAAACAGGCTTGGTGCTTAACGTGTTAAGGTCCTTAATTACATTTGCAAAGTCCCTTGTAGTATCACAGCTTCAAAAGGTGAATATGTTGATGAGGTAGGGCTGGTGGTGCATTATTCTGCCCACCATATCCCATTTCACACTTCTGAGCCACAGAAAGAACACTCATGAGCCCAACTGTGGGCATAGATCAGAAATACTGTCTCTCAGTCCACTGGCTCTGTGTGTACCATGTGGAAGTCTTCCTCTGTAAACATGTCCCTCCCACTGAATTCTCCACTCCTAAAGCACACTCATCTTTGTCCTACCAGGGTTGCCAAAATTTCTGTTTCAGTCCAATGGGACACAGATCAAATATACTCACATGCCTTGGAGCAGAGATGGGGCCTATTCCATTTTCTGTTAGAGTAACAACGACATGCATCCTTAATATGCATCATTAGCTCATTCAACAAACATTTATTGAGGCCCTACTGGGTGCTGAACACTGTCCTTAGTGTGGGGAGGCCTACAAAGAAAGACTAAGTTACAGGGAAGCTCATAGTCCAGTATGGGACAGACAACCAGAGAAACATTAACACAGAAACACACAAAAATACCATCCAATAAATTGGCCTGGAAGAGTAAGGGCAAACCTCCCAGAGGAAGGGCCATCAGAGGTGGGACTTAAAGGTGAATAAAGTGGAAGAGGCATTCTAAGCAGAAAAGCACTGCCTGGGAAAACAGGGGAGTGAAACGCCAAGGGCTTGGGAAGGCTGGGCTGCAGGGGAGGGGAGTGGCAGGGCATTAAAGTTGACAAAGTTTGGCTCTGTGTCATGCCAACAAGCTTGGGTTTTAGCTTAGAGTAATGCATAACAAACAGAGGTTTTTTAAACATGAAGTCATACAAGCGACTGTGCCTTTTATTTCTGTGGTTTTTTAAAATATTTTTATTGATTTTAGAGAGGAAGGGAGAGGGAGAGAGAGAAACATCAATGATGAGAAAGTATCATTGATCGGCTGCCTCCTGAGGATCGGCTCCCCACTGGGGATCGAGCCCACAACCCAGGCATGTGTCCTTGACCAGAATCAAAGTGGGGACCCTTCAGTCCACAGGCCAATGCTCTATCCACTGAGCCAAACCAGCTAGGGCCAATTGTGCCTTTAAAATAGAACTCAGACAGCACTGGCCGGTCTTGCTCAGTGGTAAGAACATCAGCCCTGGTGGGGGAGGGGAGGCGCGTTGGGGGGTTAATGGAGAGATGAGGACACATATGTAATACCTTAATCAATAAAGAAATTAAAAATAAAAAAAAGAACATCAGCCCTCAGACCGAAGGGTTTCAGGTTCGATTCCTGGTCAAGGTTACATACCTCAGTTTCGGTTCAATCCCTGGTCCTGGTCAGAACTTATGTGGGAGGCAACCAACTGATGTGTTTCTCTCCCCCACCCCCTCCCTTCCACTCTCTCTAAAAGCCAATGGAAAAAATATCCTCACTCCTTGGGTGATGATTAAAAAACAAAAACAAAACAGAACTCAGACAGCCAAGGAAAGGGTCGATCTCAAGAGGGTGGAGGGCAGGAAGGCCAGCTGAGCCAGGTAATAAACAGGTCAGACTAGAGATGAAAGGTTAAAATAAGGCAGAGGTAGTGGTGGGGGGATGGGAGTGAGATGGAGAACAATCAAGGAGACATCAGCACCAGGGCTCAGTGAGGAGCTGCATGGGTGTAGACTAGAGGGGTGTCAAGGGTGACTGGGAATATTTCAGCTGGAATGGCCAGGGGTGGCTTATAAACAGAAATTCTCAAAATCTGAGAACAAAGGAGAATAATTAAGCTTGTATCAGGAAATAGAGTTCAAGGTTAGGTGTGTTGGGTTTTCCTTATTAGCAGTAATGGGCCCAGACTGTAACTGCTAAGGTCCCATCTGGAATAAGGGTCTCAAAGGAAACAGAAGATCTTAAGCCACTTCCAAGCATGAGCCAGGGAGCTGACATTCAATAGGAAGTCTGCAGAGAACTACCCAGTTACGTCAGAAAGCTGGTCTCTTCAGGGTTCTTTCTGGTGGCTCCAAATGTGCTCAGGAGAACCCAAATTCACAGCTCCATCAGGGCTCACAGTTCAGAACTGGGACCAAAAATGGCTGATGCTCATTCAGTTCTTTATTCAAAATACTTTATCTTTCATTCCACATACCCGTATCAAGAGTTGCTCAGAGCTAGACACTGTGCCAGGAACCTGAGGTTATAAGATGAAGAAGGCACTCAACATGGATTTTTTTAATGTCTACCAAGTGCCAAGCCCAGAGAGGTGGAGCCCTGGGTTGACCTGTTACTCTAGGGGAAGTTGCCCTGGATCTTGCTCAGAGAAGAAACCACACAGCTCATGCCTGTGTTTCTGAAGGATTATGGAAAATGGGAGGAAAGAAATAGCATCAGTCAAGATAATTCGAGGGAAAACCAAACAGAGGAGGCATTTGCTTCCAGCCCCAAAGGGGAAAGGGACATATGACAGAAGAGTAAGACATAATAACACACAGAACAACTGCATCATGGGCTGGCCCCATGGACCACACAGCCAAATACCTCAAAGAACCACTGTTAGAAGACTAGCATTTCTGCCATGTTCACAGGTGACATTTCCCAAGTTCCCATATTCTCATAGTGGCTCATCATTGCTCCATTATGCATGACTTAATCTAAATCTTTGCAGCATGAGCTAAACTTGAAGCTATATTCCAAAAGTCCACCACCCAGTTCTTTGATTTTATTCAAATGTGCTTCTTTTGAGCCTCAGAGACACACTTTCCTCTCTCATTAAAGAACTTTTCACCACCTAATTTATTTTGTATTTCATGGACATCCAGAGCCTGAGCTGGTATAAAGTCCTCTGCTTGATGCTGGGGCAACTGGCTAAAACCTGGGTGAGAAACTGAGAGCCCATCTGCCACTAAGGAAAGTAGACATAAAACAAATGAACGGAAGCCAAGGGCAACATGCTAAGTGTGGGTTAATGATAGGTCTCAACTTCCCGGCTACATGTTACAGCAGTGCTCGGAAGATGCTTGTATATGCATGATTCATAAATCAAAAGCTTTCCAGTTCTAGGGCAGCATCAGAAATGCTTTCACAGTGAAGGCTGTATTTGAGAGAGACCTCAAATATGTAAGTGGCAGGATCTTAGCCTCCTCAAGACATTGTCTTCTATTTGCTAGGAGGAGGTGTTTGTTTGTTTGTTTTTTAATCTTTTGTATTTTGAAATATAAGTAGAGATAACTACACAAAACAAAAATGTACAGTAATTATCATAAACCACCACCCAGGCCAATAAACAGACTGATGGCAGCACCTCAGAAGCTCCCTTTGCACACCCTCCCAATCACTAACCTCCCCCTGCACCCAAGGATAATCTTGTACCTGGACTTTTATGGTAATCATTCCCTTTATTCCTTACAGGTTTTTTAAATTTTTATTTTATATCCTTACTGATTTCAGAGAGGAAGGGAGAGGGAGAAAGAGAAACATCAATGATGAGAGAGAATCACTGATCGGCTGCCTCCTGCACACCTCCTATTGGGGATCGAGCCCACAATCCAGGCACGTGCCCCCAACTGGAATCAAACCCGGGACCCTTCAATCCACAGGCCAGCATTCCATCCACTCAGCCAAACCAGCTAGGGCTATTCCTTACAGTTTTAAGCAGCACACCTTAATACTGGTTTAGCTTTGCCTGTTTTTAATTATTTTATTTTATTTTTTCCTTTCTTTTTTTTTCTTCTTCTAGATGTTTTCTGCATGATTTGTCTCCTCCGGCATTGTCCACAGGACTCTGAGAAACTGTAGGAATGTGCAGGCACAGACTGACGACCCAGCTTTCTCTCCAGAGTTGTGGCAAGGGACTGTACATCATGGGGCACAGCCTTATGCCCCTTGATGCCACCTGGGCAGAGCCCCAGGAAGAGTGACCCCTGGGGTTATCCACATTGGAGCTTTGTTGCTTTTTAAACCTGATATAAAGGGAAGCATACAGAAGGTGTTCTTTTGGGCCTGCCTTTTTTGTAAGACTCATGCGTATTGTTGAATGTAACTATAGTTTATTCATTTTCATTGTTGTATAGCATCCCAGTGAGAGACTATTTCACAACTTATTTATCCGTCTATTGTCAATGGACTTTTAGATTGCTTCCAGTTTGGAGCTATTACAAAATATGATTATGAATATTCTTCTTGGTGCATGTGTATGCATTTCTGTTGAGTATTTAGTTACAGTGGAATTGCTGGTTATTGAGTGTGCATTACTTTAATTTTAGGATAATACCAGACTGTTTTCCAAAGCAGCTGCTCCACTGTAGAGCCCCATCCACTGTAGAGCGTCTTCATGCTTCACATCTTTGCCAACACTTGACACTGTCAAGTTTTTTTCATTTTTATTTCAACCACCCTGATGGGCATATAGTGAATCATGTTGTAATTTTAATTTGCATTTCCCTGATTACTAATGAAGTTGCACACCTTTTCATGTGTTTATTTGCCACTTGTTAATCCTCTTTTGTGAAGTTCCTCCTGTCTATTTTTCTATTAGGTTGTCTCTTTTTTTCTTATTAAGTTTTTTACATATTCTGGATAAAGGCCCTTTGATGGTTATGTTTGTTGCAAAAATCTTCTGTGAGGAACTTCAAATGTCCAGAGCAGTCCATTGGGAAAGACCTAGGGAAAAACCATCTCTGTATCTTTTCTAACTTAGCAGCTCCAGACCACACTTCAGCTTTAAAGGGAGATATGAAAAGGAAAGTAAACAATTTGAGATTAGACTCACCAGATTCAAACCTCAGATCAGCCACTTCCTTAGTGCCATTAAGGCAAGTCACTTAAGCTCTCTGGGCCTCAGCGTCCACACATAAAAACTGACCACAATCACCTACTGCATGGTTGTTCAGTGGTTTGAAAAAGGTTGTGTAATTGTGCTTCATAAACTACAAACAGTGTTAGTTGTTGTTAAATCAGAAGCCATCAGCCACACTAGCTTCCTGGACCCTCCAGACCAGCTCCTGGAGTTGTCCCACAGCCCTAACAGCAGAGGCAGCAGCAGCAGCCTTTCAGATCCTAGTCACTCTTCTGATGTCTGAGCCAGAGGACACCTTCGTTCCCCATCCCTTTCCCTGAATGGTACTGCCCACAGCTGGGAAGAGGGCTCCTCCCTGCCTGCCTGGGCAGGAAAACAGGAAGCAGCCCCCGCCCTGCCAAGAGGTGTGGCTGACAAGTTCCCTTCTGAGGTGGGCATCTATCCAGGCCATCAACCCTCTGGATGCAGGCAAAGCACTGGCCCCCAGCCCACTGCCCGCTGCAACGGGCTGCTCCCTGCCCCGTGCCCAGGTTTCCTCAGCACTTTGTCCCGAGGAGGTGGAATAAGTGCACCAACTGATGGGGAATATAAACAGGCGCTCATCAGTGCTCCACAGACAAGGGACCCTTGCAGTAGCCAAGTGGCACCAGGGGTCTGCTCTCCTGGGCTCCACAACCACGCCTCATCCCTTCCTGGGGTGCAGCAGCATCCTCTCCTGAGCCCCACCATCACTAGTACCTGGTTCCCATTCCACACACAGGGGGCATCTGGAAACTTTTCAAGCCAGCAGCTCAGAAGAAATGCAAATCCTTATTCCACACTGTGAAAGCCTGTTGACAGGAGCTTTATAAGCTAAAATATTTGATAGCTGGAAGAACCTTCAGAAATCTTTTCCAGCCTCCTGAATTTTGAAATGAGAAATTCAGTAGCAGAGCCGATATTCTCCCGGGGAGGGCTCTCATATTCCTCTGCACTTATTGTAACATCTCTCATGCCCTGATGCAAACTCCAGCACTTGCACATACCACTGCCATTAGCCACATCCAGGTGCCTGGGTACACTCTTCCTTCCTGGTAATACATTCTAGTTCAGCAAGGTCCCACCTGAAGCAGAAAGAAGCCCTGAGAAGGCCAAGACCATGTTTGGAGGAATGCTTATAAAGTATTCCAGCCCAGAGTGGCTCAGTGGTTGAGCGTCCACCTATGAACCAGGGATCACAGTTTGATTCCCGGTCAGGGTACATGCCCAGGTTTTGGACTTGATCCCCAGCATGAGGCATGCAGAAAGCAGCTGATTAATGATTCTCTCTCATCACTGATGTTTCTCTCTCTCTCTCCCTCTCCCTTCCTCTCTGAAATCTATAAAAATATACTTAAAAAAAAAAAGTATTCCAAACTTTACAGAAATTCAAATGAATGGCCTTCAGCCCAAATTCTGTTTCTTGACTCTGCAGGCTTTCTCTTAAGTGGGTTCTCCAGCCTAACTCTCAGGAGCTAGGCAGGGGCTCCCACGGCACCCTGGGAGCACAGGCCTGGCACACAGGGCAGAAATGTAGTAAGAATTAACTGCTGAAGAAATCAAAGGAGACAGAGGGAGAATCTCCAAAATGTGCAAAGGAAAAGTGCTCTGCAGAGGGGGCCTGCCTTAGTACTCAGCTCCCTGTAGATCCTCCAATGTTTTCGGTTCACACATTTGGCAAACAGGCCACATTGCTTGCCTCATGCAAGGCCCTGCGACCTAGACCCTGCCCCTAAGAGCTTACAGTCTAACGGGGAAGCCAAGATGTGGGCGTGCTTGGATGAATGGGAGACATACAGTAGCTAAGGGCCCCTGCTCACTTGAATACATGATCTAACTGGAATCGGACGCAGGGGCTGCCTAGTGGAAGGAGGCAGTGTAAGTTAAGGCCTGAGAGGGACTAGGGACCCTGATGGATGAGAGCAAGGTACTTGAAAACAGGAAGTTATAGAAGCAGTGTTGGACTTTAGAGACAATCCCTCAGGCACCAGGCTCTCTGGGGGAGAGGGTAGGGAGGATGGGATTACAACAATGTAGACAACAAGTAATAAGGGCAGGAACTGTGAGAAGGGAAGGAACAAGAGAAATGTCAGGGAACAGAATGTGACTGTGAGGGCAAGAGGGAAGGAAAACTCAGAACTAACTGATGCCAAGGAAACGAGGGGAACCAGACATGGGCATTCAGAGGCATGTGTTTGGGGCACGTGTAGTTTATCTGGGGGGAAATGGTCACTCAGGGTGGGAAGTCAGGAGGGAGATGTGGGGAGCTGGCGTCATGGAGATGAGAACAGACAGAAACCACCAGATGGTGGTAAGGGCAGAGGAAGTGGGGTGAGGACAGCACCTTGAGGACCCCAAGCATTAATGGGAGGAACAAAGTAGGAGGAAGGCAGCCAGAGGGAGCCAATGACACAGGGATGGGAATTGTGTAAGGCCAGGCTCTGGGACTGGTTTTCCTGGGTCTGAGTCCCAGCTTTGTCACTTACTCAGAACCTTGAGCTAGGTCTTAACCCTCTTAAACCTCAATTTCCTCATCTTTAAAAATAGGGTTTACAATTCGTAAATTTGTTGCAAGAATTAAAAGGGGACGGCTTGTGTAAGGCCTTTACCAACTGGTAAACGTTGGCTATTATCAGTAGTCTGAGTAGGAGGAAACCAAACGAGTACAAACCATGGGCACAAAGAAAGTTGTTAGTGTCTTGTCTACGTTCTCCATACCAACTAGAATCAAAGGTTGATTGTATGCTGAAGATCATGAACAAGGTGGCAGAAACACCCGGACTTACACATGGAGAAGAGGACTTGGCTGTCTAGTTTTAAAGCCCTGGCTTCCCTCTTTACTCACTGTGTGCCCTTGGATAAGTCACTTGTCCTCTCTCAGCCTAAGCTATTAAATAGGATAATGGATAGAAATCACCTGACATATTCCTAGTACCCAGTAGGCCCTCAATAAGTATTTGTTTCTCTCTCTTCTTCTCTAGAACCCAAATCTCCTGGCTCTTCCAAGCACATGATTCATTAGGATCCTGTAATCTATGATTGGCTCCATTTGAAGACAGTGCTACTCTCAAGCAGGGGTCCTCAAACTACGGCCCGCCGAGGACATTTATCCGGCCCGCCGGGTGCCGCTGCCTGTCCTGCTTAGCAGCCGACTCGTCCCAGGCCCGCAGTGCGCATAGGAATTTGTTCATAGTTTTTTTTTTAACTATAGTCCGGCCCTCCAGCGGTCTGAGGGACAGTGAACTGGCCCCTGTTTAAAAAGTTTGAGGACCCCTGCTGAGTCTAAGGGCTCCTCTGTGTTGCCAGAGCCCCCACCTCTCTCCTCTGATCCCAGCATTTACCTGCCACAGAGCAAAGCTGCTCAAATTCCAGTGTGCACAGGACCAACGGGACTCTGGTTGAAATGCAGCCTCTGCTTCAGCAGGTCCTACACAGGTAAGGACTCCAGTGAGGCTGGTGCTGCAGGTCCTCTGTCTTCCGTGCAGAGGAGCCCCGCAGTGACCGCCCTACCTCCCTGCAGACTCATGAGCATCTCTGGGGCTGGTCTCTTTATCTTACTCATCTCTGTGTCCCCTCCATGATAAGTGCTCTAAATGGATGTTGAAAAAAACTAAACAACCATGGAGAAAACTATTTTCTGGCTAAGTAAATACAAGCAGGGTATCTTGCTTTGTATTTGTGAGCTGCAGCCCTCCTGGTTCATTCCAAAATCGGTCCTCTGGAATTGGCAATGTGAGGACAATGTGGTAGAAGGAGCCCGAAACCTGGAACTCTGGGTTTGAACTTCGACCCTTTCATTCACCAACTGGTGGGCCTGGGTAAGTCACCAAGCTCCCATCCATAAAGTGAGGGAGATAATAACCTAACCATCGTGTAGCCCAACGATAGCTAAAACATGCTTTATAAACTGCAAAATGCTCCACGCAAGGGATTATTATTACAGCAGCTATTTTGAGGACAAGAGCAACTTTTCATTTCCCTAGAGCCTGAGATTGCTTGTGATGGACTGGATGGGGAACACACACCAAGGGTCTAGTTGGAAATGGGGGGTGTAGCAGGTGGGTCTGAGGTCCTACACTGGCAGGGCCAGTGACCATGAGAGTTGAGGAGGGAAGGCTTCCCGGAAGAGGCTAGCAGAAGGGAGCAAACAAGGATGGTCTGAGGGCACAGACAGGATTCAGGCCTGACTGTAAGGCAGGCAAAGAAATCAGAGTTCTCTGATGGGCATGGGGCAGGCTCCTGAATCAGAGTGTAGGAGGCAAGGCTGTACCAGGAGGAAATGTGGAGGGAAAAACATCGAGTAACTACATCTGTCCCCTGTAACCCAGAGCTGAGCAACCCACTCAGGACAGGGCTTACCTACCGGAGCTAACCAGTCATTTTCTGCCTTGACTATAGCCAGCGTGCCACTAACAAGCCTCAGGCATCTGAGGACACAGGCAAGAACAAGGCACAGTCCTGCCTCAAGAAACTCATCGTTTACTGAGGGCAACATAGAAATGGTGACAGTATGAGGCAGCAGGTAGGAGTGGCCAGTTCTGTTCCTATCTCCATGTCAGCCAATTCCTGTCATCCACATTCACCTCCAGATGTTTCCTGATGCCACCCCCCCGTTCCTGGAATGCCCCATCCCCATCCCAACCCCTCTACTCAGCAAGTGCTAACTCATGCTGAAAGGGGTTCAGTCTTCAGTGAGGGAGGGATCCCCACCTCTTCCCAACCCCACAGCCTGTACTTGATGCACACGCTCTTGGTAATTATCACATTACCTAGTAACACTTCTGTCCCTCTACTGAAGAGTTAATCACAACCTGCACGATTACTTATGCTGTGCTTTCTTATGTCTTATCTCCGCAGTCCGAGTATAGTAATAATCACTGAAATAGTGCTCTGCAGTTTACAAAATGCCTTCACACATATTATTTAAATTAATCCCCACAATAAAGTATTATATTTGTTTTACAAGGGCTTAGAAAGGTTAAACAACTTGCCTGAGGCCACACAGCCTATCCAAATGCCCAGCCATAAAACTCACACTTCTTCTAGCTCCAATGCCAGTACTCTGCCCAGTAGTCAGAGGCAACACAAGGCAGTGCTTAAAGGCTGGAACCACTTCTAGCTGTGTGACTTTGGGCAGGTTACTTAACCTCTCTGGGCCTCAATTTCCTCCTGGAAAATGTGGCTGATACCCACCTAATAGGTTCTTGTAGAGATTAAAGAAGGTAATACAATAGAGTAATCAGAACAGTGCCAAACACTAATTAGTTACAATTATCACTATACCTTGGCCGATTCTCATGGGTAACTCATTAACTTAAATCTTAACTCATTAAAGATTTTTTTCTAATTTATTTTTATATCTCATAATACGTTTAATAGGTAGTCATTAAACAAAATAAATTTTTGCAGGTTGACTAATGCTAAGTTTTAGGATTGTTCTCTCTCTCTCTCTCTCTCTTTCACTTTCCAACCCCCTAATAGAAAAACTCCCTTTTACTGCTCCAGACTACCTCCTCACTCCCACACTATCCCCCAACACTAGGACAAATTTAGCCATTTACAAGTGTTCCACAGAATAATCTAGACTCTCTGTCCCTGGAAAGCAAGGAGACATGCCAGTCATGGGTAGAAACTTTCACAAACCTAATTTTCATCACTTTAGATAATGGTCAAAGTTCTATTTCTCTATTGCTCCCGTTTTTACTTATTTGAGACTCTAGAAGGAATGGATTATCTATAGTGGTCGGCAAAAGGCTTTGGCTCGTGAGCTGCGGTTTGCCGTTCTGTTGACTAATGAGCTTGCCGACCACTGGGTTATCACAAAATAACACCTATTTATTTTCCTTTTCCATCTTAAAAAAAAAAAAAGGATATCCACTGCTTCCTGAGGCAAGAAGCCCCATGTGACCAGGCAGCTAGTCGAGGCAGACACACCCAACGCAAATGGGCATAGAAAGCTTCCTTCTTTTCAGCAGTCCAGTCTACAAAGCCAGAGAATGAGCCACAAACCCAGCTGGACCTTGGGAGGCAGAAACGAATGCCTATCTCTCCCATTCTGCCTGGGGTAGGATGTCCCAGGGAGGGGACACTCCCTACTTTACATCCCCCAGACACACCTTCAGTGGCCAGAGGTGGCTGGAAAAGGGAGAGGATGGAGTCCCTGTAAAGCTTTTAGTCTTTGCAAGAGTCCACATACAGAACACTCAGTCAGGTCCTCACAATCTTTTCTGTCTAAAAGTTTGGAGGGAAAAGCAGAACAGCAGGGGAAGCAGCCTCTGGCAGTGGAGGGCCAGCTGGATCTTCAAAGGTTCCACTCTGAGAGGAGGGAGAACCCATCTGTCCATACAACTTTGGCACTGGGATTAAAAGAAGTGCTGCACCCTTTGAAATAGAGTTTGCACACAAACGAACTGATGAACACTATAAATACGTCAGCTTGATTTAGTCACATCAATACACCAGGCATTAAAACTCTGAGGTAAAAATGGATTGTGGCTTTTTGTTGATGATAGAGGAATTTTGGCCCCCAGCCCTGGTTAGGCTGAATAAATAGGGCAGTCTGCCTATTCTCTGTCAGGCACATCTTGGGGGATAAAATCAAAACCCCAAGTCAGGTCTCTGGGCACCACTGGGTAGCTGGCTCATCCTACTAGCATCTCCATTCCTGCCCCTGGTCGCCCCCTCCTCCAGTTCCCAGGCATTTTCCAAGCTCGGCCACACTTCGCATTTCCTACATTCCTTCTCTCCGCTCAGACCCCTTCGGCCCGGCCTCCGAGGGCCGACAGCTGGGGGTGGTGTGAGCTAAGCAGGAGGCACGAGGAAGGGAATGTCAATGCAACTGAGAAGCGATGGAGAGGGAAGGAAAAGGCTCCCGACCCTTCACATCTCCAACCCAGCACCCACTCTTTGCCGCCACATTTGCGTCTCCAAGTAGCTCCTCAAGGCACTCCCCTGCCTTAGGGGCACTCCTTCCATGCCGCCGCTTTTCGGTTCTTCCCCCTGTCGCCGCCCCTGTGACCCCGGCACAGCCCCGCCGGGACCTGCCCTCTGCTGTGCCGCACGGATCCCGCTAACTCCTCGGAGCCGCCCTGCCCCTTTCCCCCAGACTAGCTGGGATGCCCGGTCCCCAACTTTCCCCGGTCGCCTAGACCTGAGATGTCCCCCCTGTCCCGGCCCCCGTCCTTCCCTTGGCCTGGAAGACCCTTACTTCCTTCAAAGCTCCTATGGCTTACCGCATCTCTCGGGGTGCCCAGCCACTCACGCCCCGGGATCCCCCGTCCTCACCTGAGTACGCTCGAAACTCTCCCGTTCCGCCGCCTCCATCCCCGCTCCGACCCCGCGCCGGCTCAGCACTTTGGGCAGGGGGTTGGGCACCTGCTTCATGGAGCTGGCCATCCGGTCCATGTTGCCTCCCCGAGCCGAGTCTAGGGCCCTCGACCGCCCCGGGATCCCCACGGCGCCGTCCGCCCCGCCCGACCCGCTGGGATCCGGCGCTAACGGGACGGCTCTCACCTCTCATTGGCTGGGAGCGCTGCTACTCTCCGAGGCCCCGCCCCACCAGAGGCGACCCCGCCCCCCCAGAGGCTTCCCCGCCCGCCCCGGCCTTTCCAAAGCCCCGGCGCGCCCTGCCCGGCCGAGCACTGCGGACCGCCAGGCGCATGGTGACCGGCCCGGAGGTCTGTCCATCATTAGGTCCCACAGCCCCCGGCGCGGGCGGGGAGGGGGCGGAGCCTGGGGAAGGCCCTGACCTGCCCTGTCCCGCCTCTCCCCTGCCTTTGCACCGCTCTCCGCGTCCCCCTCCGGCGCCCAAGTCCCTGACCCTTCGTGAGCCGCTCTCTCCTTCGGCCCCGGGCGCTGCGAGGTCCCCGCGTGGTGGGGGGAGGTCACCCTGGCCGGGAGTCGGGCCTCCTGCAGGACTCCGGGCTCGCCTGGGAATACCCTGTTTACTTCTTTCGGTCCGGGGACCTGCGATCGCCGAATGGACCGACTTGGCGGCTGGAGCCCCAGGAAGCGCTGCCCCCAGGCCCGGCTCCCGCAGGATAGGTCAGCATCTGCCAGACCTGGTCACCTTGGGTGCCAATTCCCACTCAGTTTCCTCGGCTTCCTCCCTTATCCTGATCCTGCTCTGAATCCCTGCCTATCCCCTTTGTAGTGATCGCAGCAGCCACAGGATCGCTGGGCTGGGTTAGTAGGAACCTCCCGCACCTTCTTTCCAAAACTCTTCTCATCTGGACTTGGCCTGAACGTATTGTTGGTAGAACCCCTGTGGACACGTTCCTTGGTTCTGGGCCACACCTCCCATCCTACTCAGACGTCAGCCAAGGTACCGACAGGTGGAGGGAAATGTGATGCTTAAATGAGATGCTAAGAAAGAGATTGTAAATTTTGTTGTTGGGGGGAGGAGGGGTTTGAAACTCAAAGTAAAGAAAGGTATTAAGCCCTGGCTGAGCCGCTCAGTTGGTTGAAGCGCCGTCCCTTACACCAAAAGGTGGCTGGCGGGTTCAACTCCCGGCTAGGGCACACACCTGGGTTCTGGGGTTGGATCCCAGTGGGGCTCCTAGGCTCGTATGGGAGGCAACAGATCAATATTCTCTCTCATATGGATGTTTTCCTGTTCCTAAAAATCAATGGAAACATTATCCTCTGGTGAGGATTAAATTTAAAAAAGAAAGACATTACAATTTTTAACCTAGGCAAAAATACAAACAAAAAACAAAAGAATTTTAACTAAGAACCTTGGATAAAAATTCACATATTCGGTAAAGAAGTGAAAGAGTGTGTGGGCCTTTTGCAGGCAGGCTCTTGCTCAGACCTGTGCTTTGCATTGTGTGGATGGGATCTTGGCGGGAGAGGGAAGGGAGGGAACCAATGGGGAGACTCCAGCAATAGGTGAGAGATAGTCATGAAGGCATGCACTAGAATGGAGAGAAGAAAGTTCTGTCCTGTAGAGGTTAGTAAATAGGCTTGGACAAATGGAATTCTGGGAGAGAGGAGGCAGATCATGATGGGAACAGAATTTCTGTAGAGGAAGGATTTAAGGGTGGCTATGTGATAGAGGGGAATTGCCTTGCATAGCAAGCACACTGGTTTTACCTTTTCTTTCTTTCTTTTAAATATATTTTTTATTGATTCCAGAGAGGAAGGGAGAGAGAGAAACATCAATGATGAGAATCACTGATCAGCTGCCTCCTGCACGCCCCCCATTGGGGATGGAGCCCACAACCCAGGCATATGCCCTTGCCTGGAATCGAACTCTATTCACTGAGCCAAACTGGCTAGGGCTCACCTTTTCTTAAATTGTGTCTACATGGGAGACTTGGGAGTGGCTCCCCTTGGGTTCCTCTGGGAAGAGGATCACTGTCACCTAATTTTTGAAGCCTTGTGTCTGGGCATGTGGAGAGGACATGGAGTAGAGGAGCATGGTAGGGGTGCTGGTTGATGAAGAGGAGATGACTTTAATTCTAGGCAGAGCAATGTCAACATAGGCTTGGCCAATAAGCAGATGATGGGTAGAAACAGAGGCACCTGGGGAGAAAGAATTGAAGAAATAGGAGCACTTAAACCAATAGAGTTGGACCCTAGGAGGTGCGATCAGTAAATTGTGCCCTGTTGGGAGATAAAGACAATAGATGAGGATCATGTATGGGGGGTGTAGGGAGCGGTTATAGGGTTAAGCCTCAGACTGACCTGCTGGCAAAGCCACAAACAAGTCCCAGTTTAGAGGGCACAGCCCTCTTAGCATAATTAAGCTTGATCTTGTGACTGCTCCCTAGCTCCTTCCTGGGTAGCTAATGGGCTGTGGGAGGTGCAGCAAGTGCTGCTAAACCGATCTCATTCAGGTCTCCCTGGTCCATTAGCTATAGGCAATGATGCTATTGATCTCCTCCTTGCTGTAATGCAAGAGGCTACCCCATTTTCTCTTGCCCAGTCCTCCCATGCTTTGCATTATCAAAATGCTGCTGCCTTACGCAAACAATTCCATATTTCTAGGGAGCAAGCCCGTCAAATTATTAAGCAGTGCTTTCAGTGTATAATTCATTGCCCTGTACAAAGACAGTGGGCCCGCATACACTAATTTTGCTTCTCAACATTTTTGTCAGCAATATCAAATTTGTCATAAAACTGGTATGCCTTACAACCCTCAAGGTCAAGCAATAGTGGAAAAAGCAAATCGTACTCTTAAAATGCAATTACTAAAACAGAAAGTGGGAGACGGATGTTATGTGTCACCTCAAAACAAACTCAGTCATGTTCTTTATACTTTAAATTTTTTGAATTGCGATGCAGAGGGTCATACAGCAGCCGAAAGGCATTCTGTACAATAGCCTCCGCAGGGTTAGCCCGATGGAAGGATGCACAAACTGGACAATGGTTTGGACCAGATCCAGTAATGATGCGGGGAAGAGGTTGGGTTTGTATCTTCCTGGAAGGAGCAGCGCAGCCAATTTGGGTGCCAGAGCATTATGTACGTCACCACAATGGACCCAGAGAAGCTCCTTGTCCCATCGTTCAAAAGACTGAGCGTTGCCCCGATGATAGCAAAGCGGAAAAGGAAGATGACGAAGGATATACAAAAGACTGAGGTGCCAACATAGGGTCAGCTGAAGAAGTTAACAACTGAGGCCCAGTAGATGGCAGAAAAGCAAGAAGTGGAAGCTACTTCCTCAATCATGTTTCTGGCCATGCTAGCATTGGTTAGCTGCCAGTCTTCTGCAAACTCTTGTGCAGCCAAGTCCGAGGACTCTTGAGTAAATCAGCAAAAGAAACTTTCATTTAGTAGAAAAATGTTACTGTAGTTTGATTTCTCTATTATTGTAGTGTTGCATTGGCATTGTTTTATTAATAACCATGTCTGGGTTTTACATTGGCATTGCTTGTTAATTGGGTTTTGCATTGGCATTGTTTTGTTAATATTTTAATAGTCAGAACTTTGTTCTTGATGTTTAAGTTTTACTTCCATTATTAGTAGCTTAAAATTAAAAGAAGGGCGAGATGTAGGGAGCAGTTATAGGGTTAAGCCTCGGACTGACCTGCTGGCAAAGCCACAAACAAGTCCCAGCTTAGAGGGCACAGCCCTCTTAGCATAATTAAGCTTGATCTTGTGACTGCTCCCTAGATCTTTCCTGGGTAGCTAATGGGCTGTGGTAGGTGCAGCAAGTGCTGCCAAAACAAGTGAAACTTATAAGAACATTGTAAATTACCTTGTTTACCTCTGACTATAAAATAAAGCATCAGTTTACAATCTGGATCTGTTCTGTGGTCTCAGTCATGCACAGAAGATCCACCTACACCCTTATTCTCTTTGTCTTTTCTTCATCCTCCCTCAGGCTTGCCGAACCCTTGGCTGTGCTGGTGCGGCACAGGGGTGTTTGGAGGTCATGTGGATGTATCAGTCAGAGCTGCAGAAGGAAAGGAATTGCACCCTGGAAGGGCTGACTGAGAACTGAAGAAGGAACTTGTACAAAGGTGTGACATAGAATAAGGGATCGGCCAAGGAGGGTGAAGCATTAACAGTGAAGAAAGTGGGAAGCTGTTAGCAGTCTGTACCTGCAAGATCAAGGCAGGGGAACTATACTGGAACCAGTTGGGAGCTCTAGTCACAGGAAAGGAGACACCCGACAAGAGCTGTGGCCTTAGATAGAACACCAGTCACTGGGAGATCCTACTCTCTATCTCTTCCATCTTTTGATTTCCTAATTGTGCCTCCTACTGGCCAGACCCAGCTGGCAGCCCAAGGCAAGGGTGATGCCTCCTCCCCTTCTTCCAGATATGTAGAAGAGTGGAAAATAGATGGGGAAGTGGGGGAATTCCCAGCACAGGAGGCTCAGAGAAATATACCTACAAAGAAAATAGACAAGATTCATAATATTACCTTTGTGTGCCAATTCTTACTCCTGCACCCACCCCATGTCTGGACCCAGCTAGAGAGTGATTTATGACCCTTTGCCCAAAGTTCATGTTTTCAATAAGCAAAGGCCCTTTAAACAGAGATTAAGGGATCAGTCTACTTCTTATTTAAATAAACCAGGATAGGAATTAGGAATTTGTAGTTTGGAGCACCCTGTGGAAAAGATTCTATCAAGTTACCTTCCTCTGTGAAACTCAGAATGAGTTAGAAATAAGGATTTTCCACCTGTCGCAGCAGCAAAACCCTTTGTTAAGGGTTGAGGGAAGCCACCCCCGTGATATACAAACTACAGGACTCTACTAGTTTCCTTTAGCTCTTACTGTCTCTCCCAGCAATGTTGGGACCACTTGTTTTAAACCTTGTAGGTATGCTGGCTTTTGAACATGCAATCCTAATATCTGGGAAACCCTTAGGGGAATAAGTGTGACATCTGGCTCTCTCTAACTGGTGAGATCTGTCCCACCCCAGGCCAAGTTTGGATTTGATTTAGTATCTGTTATGAGGATATATAAGCTCACCACACTATGACTACATGTTCCTTGAGCCCAAGTATACACTGAGTGGCCAGATTATTATGATCTCTGAATGCATAATAATCTGGCCACTCAGTAAATATATATATATGAGGCCTAGTGCATGAATTCGTGCATGGGTGGTGTCCGGCCAGCCTGGCCAGGGGGAGGGGACATGGGCGGTTGGCCCGCCTGCCTGCTGGGAAAAATGGTACTACCGCCTCAGAAGGATCATGTTATGTACTACTTTTGAACTCCTGGTCGAGGGGACAATTTGCATATTAGCCTTTTATTATATAGGATATACACTGAGTGGCCAGATTATTATGCGTTCAGAAATCATAATAATCTGGCCACTCAGTGTACACGTTTTAATAGTTTGAATGAGATGTCATTAATATACATTAAACTGCATAATTTAAAATATACAATATGGTGAGTTTTGACATATATGTACACCCATAAAACCATCACCACTATCAAGGTAATGAACATATTCATCACCCCCAAAAGTTTCCTCATGCCCTTTTGTGGGCTTTTTGTGTGTTTTTTTCCCCTCATGCCCTTTTGTAATTCATTCTTACTTCCTCCCAAACCCCCGTGCCTAGGCAACTACTGATCTACTTTCTGCTACCATACATTAGTTGCATTTTCTAGAATTTTATATAAGTGGGATCATATAGGATGTGTTCTTTTTTTGTTTGGCTTTTCCCACTAACAATGGTTATTTTCAAATATATGTATGTTGTCACTTGTATCAATAGTTTGTTCCTTTAGTTGCTGAATAGTATTCCAGGATATGGATAGTCCACAATTTATTTATCCATTAACCGGCTGATGGACGTTTGGATTCTTTCCAGTTTTTAACTATTACCAAAAAAAGCTTTGTGTGAACATATGCTTTTATTTATCTTGGGTAAATACCTTGTATGGTAGATGTATGATTAACTTTTTTAAACTGCTTTCCAAAATGGTTGTACCATTTTACATTCCCACCATCAGTGTGTGAGAGTTCCAGTTGCTTCACATCCTTGTCAACACTTGGTATGGTCAGTCTTTTTATTTTAATCATTCAAGTGAGTGTATGGTGGTATCTCATTGGTATTTAAATTTACATTTCCGCAATCACTAATGATGTTACTGTCTTTTCAGATGCTTACTTGACATCTGTATATTCTCTTTGATAAAGTATTTAAATCTTTTGCACATTTAAAAAATTTTTCATGTTGAAATAATGATAGACTTATAGAAAACTAGAGGCCCAGTGCACAAAATTCGTGCATGGGGAGGTGGGGGTTTTCCCTCAGCCCGGCCTCTGCCCTCAGGGGATGTCTGACTGCCAGTTTAGTCCCGATCTGGGGCCTAAACCAGTAGTTGGACATCCCCCTTGCAATCCGGGATGCTGTATGCACCCGTGACCATACTTTTCATACAGGTGAAAGGCATCTTGCTGTTTCTGGGTATTTTCTTACCCTGATTATAAAACGTAGTACATAACATGATCCTTCTGAGGCAGTAGTACCATTTCCCCATCTTATGGGTGAAAAACTGAAGCTGAGAGAAGTTAAGTAACTGGCTTTGTCACACAGTTATAAGTGTCAGAATCAGGGCTGACCACAAAATGTGCAAGCCAGAGTCCATGAATGTTATTGCTGCATCATTCTGTTTTTCAGTGTTAGAGTAGCCTTGTCTGGTTTTAATTTTTAAATCTAACAGACTGTTCCCAATATATAAGGTAGGGTCCCTAGCCCTGGCCAGCTATCAGGGCTGATCTGTGGGATGACCAGTGGGTGGGCAATCGGGGGGGAGGGGGACGTGCTAGCACCCGCCTTGGCTAGCGTCCTGGCATCGCCCACTGGCCAGCCCCACCCCCCGATCACCTCTTACGTCAGTCGCCTCCCTAGTGGTCAGTGCGCATCATAGTGACCAGTCATTCCGCTGGTCGTTCCACTGTTCAGTCAATTTGCATATTAGGGTTTCATTATGTAGGATTGCAAGATACTACAGAGTTTCCACATACCCTTCACCTACCTTCTTATACAACCTAATGTTAACATCTGACACAACCATAGTACAATTATTAAAACTAGGAAATTAACATTGGTACAATACTATTAACTAAAGACTTTATTTATTTATTTTTATTGATTTCAGGGAGTGGAAGGGAGAGGGGGAGAGATAGAAACATGAATGATAAGAGAGAATCACTGATTGGCTGCTTCCTGCACACCTCCTAGGTGCAAGGCAGTTCAATGGAAGGAATATAATCTTTTCAATAAATGGTTCTAGGATAATTGGATAACCAAATGCCAAAAACAAACAAACAAAATAAAACACCAGGCCTGCACACCCCACACTGAAGATTGAGCCCACAACTGGGGCATGTGCTCTGACCGGGAATCAAACCATGACCTCCTGGTTCATAAGTTGATGCTCAACCACTGAGCCACACAGACTAGGCACTTTTATGTACCTTTTAATCCTATATAATAAAAGGCCAGCGACCATAAGCATAACAACCGGAATGACCACTCAACCAGTCGCTATGAGATGGGGGAGCTGGAGAGGGGAATCGGGTGACTGGCTGGGGTGGCAAGGTGGGACCAGGGACTGGCAAGCGGGCAGAAGATGGGCCTGATCACAGGCTAGGCCTAGGGACCCTACCTGCGCATGATTTCATGCGCTGGGCCTCTAGTTTAAAAAATAAAATTAAGAAATGTAAACAAAATAGTTGATAAAAATACACCCCAAGTAGTGCTTTTGTGTTGATTAACACAGACTCTCGGCTTACGACTAGCGGGTGCACAGGTGGAGCTCCAAAATGGAAAGCTTCCCTTTGGTTGCAGAGGGTGACTTACACTTTATTACCTAAAGTCTTTGCCAGACCTTGAAAAGTTCATGCCAGTATTCAAAACATTTATTGTATGTATAGGGGTGTCAGGGTAGATTGGGGAGAAGGATGGTGACAGTAAGGGGCAGCAGAGACCTGGCAGAAGTGGGCAGGGGTGCCCCATAACTGACCAGGGCAGGTAAGCTGGAATGGGGCACCTCTCCTGGTTGAATCAGGAGCTAAGGTAGAACGTGAAACTGGAGCCAGGGGCTGTGTCAAGTCAGAAGCCAAGGAGATAGGAACAAAGCCAGAATGGCAATCCAAGCCAAAGCCAGACAGGCAGCCTGCAAGCCAGGGATGGGCAGACAACACTGAATTGACCCTGGGGATGGATGAGGGTCAAGTGTCTGCAGGGAAAGTTGATCTCACCCTGCACTCACTAAATAATGCCATTGCTCAAGATGAGGAATACTTTGAGGGAAAGATAGCAAGTTCATTTGTGGACACATCAAGGTTCAAATACCCTGCAGAGATAGCCATCAGGTTATTGGAACATCTGAAGGACTGTCAGAACTGTTGATGTAAGTTGAGTGTCACTCTCATAGAGATGATCAGGGAAGCACTGGGCCTGGAGGAGAGAAGAGAGGGGGATCCAGACAGAAACTGGGAGCAAGCCACACACTGTGAGAAAATATTTGCAAAACATTTATCCAACAAAGGACATGTGTCTAGAATATACCAAGTATACATTTTTAAAGTTTACCTAGTTTTAAATTATTCACACAGGTCAGGATGAATAAGGAACAAGAGGATAGTGTAGGGGACCTACAATGACAGGGCTCTGGCTCTGAGCTTCAGCTCTATCATGTTTAGTTATCGTGTAGGAAAGTGACAAGCATCCACAAGAAATGGTTGAGGAAAAGAAGCAAAAGGAGACTGAAAAAAATGAAGATTGAGAATTAGAAGGGAGGCCAGCAGATTTCCATGTCATCAGAGCCCAGGCAGGAGAGCATTGCAAGAAAAAAGAGAGTCAATAAAAGAGGTGAGGGAAGGATGATGGGGGGGGGGGGGGGACCTAGAAAGTGGAGATTTGTGCCTCTGAGAGAGCAATTTAAGTAAATGTATGGATCCCTCAAAGTTCAAGGGTCTCCAAAATTTGATAATCCACTAGGAGGACACAGCACTAACTGAAAGATCTTCTACTCATGGTTACAGTTTACTATAGAGAAAGGATACATATTAAAATCTGCCCTGGAGAAGCGTCCAACAGGGTTCGAGACTTGGGATTTCTAATGAAGTCCTGGACAGCTCTAGCTTCTCCAAATTATGCTGTGTAACAACATACTTGGAGTGTCACCAGCCAAAGAGGCTCATCCAAGCCTATTTGCAGCATTTTATTGGGGCTTCATCACATAGACACGGTGGTCACCTGTGCGGCTGACCTTTAGTCTCTAGTGCCTCCAAGGGTCAAGCAATACTGTATGGCCCAAAGCCTGCAGGTAAACAAGGACACTTATTAAAATGCACAGGCTTCGAGATCACCTCACCAGAGCTGAAGGCAAAGCCAGCTCTCTCTTTGGATAAGGTCATTTCTTTACTATACAGATGCTAAATTGCAATGATTTGAGAAATGAATTAAATATGAGCAGAGGAAGTAGACACAATGGCACTACTCCAAAACATGTGTCGGGAAAAACGAAGGTAAAAGTCTCCATGGAAAAATGAGGGCAGAGACATGGGAAGATGAGGGGCTGAGGGTTGCAGGTTGCAAGGAAAGCACAGGCCGGAGTCCAGGGCCATGAGAGAGAAGATGAGGTGGAAAAATGTTAGACTGAGCCCAGCAAGGGGTGAGTTTGGGAGAGTAATTCCAAAGTGAGGCTGAGGCGCCCCCATCTGGCAGTGAGAGTCTGAAGTGGGATGGGGTGTTCATTCCTGTAAATGAGGAGGCAGGGAACTGGATGGGAAGAGTTGGTGGGCTATACAAACTGGATATGGAATTGCCCAGAGCAAACTTAGGAGCAATGTTCCTGGCAGAAACTTGTGAGTATAGGTGTGGCTGGATAATATTTTAGATACGTCACTCTCCCTCCCCTCCCCCATTTCTTTTCCCTATTACATTTACCCAGTGGCATTTACTGCCTCAGCAGAGGACAAATAAAGCAGAAAGAAATGCTTTGTGTTAAGAAGCCTAGGGTTTGAGTTTTAAAAGCCTGGAAGACACAATTATGTCATAAACAATGGATTGGGGAGAATAGAGAAAGGATCAGGCTACCTCATGCCCAGACCTGGTCTGCCTATCAGGGGTTTGGGGAGAGACAGGATGCAGAATGCTTAGATATCAGTCTGTTTCTTACAAATGGGTTCTTTATCCTGGCTTCTTGGGGCTGAGTCCTGGGGGTGATGGGGACCCTGACACAAACCACAGAGAGGTCTGGAGAATCTGGGGCAGAAGAATCCACGCTCTCCTTTTTCTAGTGGGTCCCAGTGTAGCCATAAGGAGACCAGGGCAGCAGGGCATTTCCCATGAACCCAAGAGCCATGGGCCATGCCAGAGAGTCAGCAGACCCAAAAAGGTGGACATGGTAGTGACCTGTAGGGATCAGGCTCTGAGGCCATGGAGGGCACAAGGATGTCTTGGGGGTGTCAGTGTGGATGGCTGATGACAACCAGGGACGAATCCTCCCCCTGCCCCAATTCCTTAGCGTGGTAAGAGCCCTTTGGAGAAAGGTGCCATGAGACCCTGAACTGCTGGCTATTAGTTCTGCCCTCTGGAACACCAGTAACTCAAAGGAGAGCTCCAGTTCAGTTACGGAAAACCAAAGTACATTACTTACACAGCTAAGACTATGAGCTTCCCAATCTGGAAAATAAAGACGTATAGACCAGAGAAAGATTTCTTTATGATACAATGTTTGGACCACACTTCCATCACTATTTGCCCAGAGTTCCATTTTTCAATGCCCTATCAGTTTTCTTGATTATGGGGAAACAACCTTGCATTTTTTAAAGAAAATATTTTTTAATTCATTTCAGAGAGGAAGGGAGAGGGGGAGAGAGATAGAAACATCAGTGATGAGAGAGAATCATCGATTGGCTGCCTCCTGCATGCCCCCCATTGGGGATTGAGTCCACAACCTGGGCTTGTGCCCTGACCAGGAATCCAACCATGACTTCCTAGTTCATAGGTCAACACTCAAAAACTGAGCCATGCCAGCTGGGCAAAACAGCCTTTCTTAATACTTTTTGTCTGCAGGGCTGCTGAGGTCATTTTCAGGAGAGATGGTAGGGGCCAACCAGACTCCAGCAGCAGTGAGCAAGAGCAGGTGGAGGGCCCATGGGCTGGGTGAGGGGGCTTCTGTAGATAGCAGAGGACCAGCCCACAGTAGGTGATGGAAAAGAGGGCCAAAAGCAATCCCGAGTTCCCAATTCCGTTGTGATAAAACAAGAAACACCATTTCCTTGAAAGATTTTTTTGTCCTTCTCAGGATCACATTTGTGTTTCTCAACATATGACAGGGCCTGTTTTCTAGCCTTTTGCCCCCACCCCATCTTTTCCTCATTTAACAGCAATGGGCTGAAATGTGTCTGTCAAAAGTCACACGTTGAAGTATCAAGCCCTCATTCTTCAGAATAAAACTGTATTTGGAGACAGGGTCTTCCATGAGGTCATTAAGTTAAAATGAGGTTAGTAGGGTGGGCCCTAATCCAATATGACAACTGTTTTATTTTTTAAATTTTTTTTATTGTTTTAAGTATTACAAATAGTAGTACATATGTCTCCTTTTTATTCCCCCCATTGACCTCCCCCCGACCTCCCCTACCCCCGAGGACATGCCTTCACCTGCCCGCCCTCCCCCCTGCCCCAGTGTCTTGTATCCATTGGTTGTGCTTATATGCATGCGTACAAGTCCTTCGGTTGGTCTCTTACAGCCCCCCTCGCCCAACCTCCCCTGTCTTCCCAATGTAGTTTGACAGTCTGTTCAATGCTTCTTTGCCTCTGTATCTTTTTCCCACCCTTTCTTTCCTTTAAAAAGTTTTGCCTTTGCAGACTAGAAATAAACATATAATAACAAAACGAAACAAAACAAAAAAATGTTTGAGTCCCAATTTCAATGTCCAACAGTTCTGAGTCCCCGTTTCAATGACTAACAGTTCCTTATGTGTACATGTCAGCAGTGATATCTGGATGGTGGGCACATGGTGGCAATGCAGGTCCGACCCTCTCTGGTTTGGTCCTAGGTAACCTGCAGCGGTGCACAGCTGCTGACTGCTCGCGTGGCAAGGCGTTGTCAGTGTCTTCCATCTCTGGACTGTTTTTTCCTCTTGTCTTCGTGGTTGGAGCACACCTGTCAATTCCTCTCTGTTGCAGGAATCCACCTGGTCTTGGGGTTGTTTTCTGAAAATATACAAATATATTCTCGACCACAAGTTAATAAAGGAATCTTTTCTATATAATTGACTTGGGATCCTTTTTATTTTTGTTCAAACGATTTTCCTTTGTCTTATTTAGACACCATGTGTGTTTTTAATGGCCGTCTTGCTGTTAGCATTACAAATGAAAATTAATTTGGTAAAGTAAAAATTTTCTAGATGTAATTTACTTATAGGATATTTTTCCTTACATGATATTGCCCTACTATCCCCCCCCTTTTTTTTTTATTAATGGAGGTTTTTGTAAATTTTATAATGCAGTCTTGATAACTTTAAATTTAATTTTTTATTTTATTTTTTTGCCCACACATATGACTGCTTTAGGTTCATTGCATATTCAGGAATTTTACCATGAGATGAACTACCAATAGAAATTTTAGTTATTACTTTAAGAACAGCTTTTTGTCCAGTACAATTAACTTTACTTGAATATTCACTTATTTCAATTAGCCTATTTAAATTAATCTGAAAACTTGATTACTATTTTACTGTCAAATTTAATACTCTACCAACAATCTTAGTTTACCCTGTAAATATTAGTGGGAAGGATTATTTGCATTCTTGAGTGGGCCCTGAGCATTCCAGATGCTAGGCTGAATTTAGATATAGGGCAACTGCTGTCGGCCAAGTCTCTTGTCGACAACTGTTTTAATAAGAAGAGAGTAGGATACAGATACATGACAGAGAGAAGACCATGTGACCCCATAGGGAGAAGACAGCTATCTGCCAACCAAGGACAAAGGCCTCAGAAGGAGCCAATCCTGCTGACACCTTGATCCCTGCTTCCTGGCCTCCAGAGCAGTGAGAAAACAAAGGTCTGTTATTTAAGCCACCTGGTCTGTGGCGCTGTGCTATGGCAGCCCTAGCAGACGAATGCCTCCTCCCACCCCATCTATAAACTTAACCCTCTCCCTCTAAGGCAGCATTTCATCTCCTCTTCCAGGGACTTACACACCTGTACAAATATGTTTGTTCAGTTGAGAAACACAGGAGAGCAGACCTTTGCTTGTGTTTCCATCTTGCCACTTTTCCTGAGGCTACAATCTGATCAACAATTCATTCAGTTCATGTCAAAAAGCTGATTTTATGCCACTCACAAGGGCTACACCATCCAAAGGGATAGACATGGTCCTTGCCCACATGAAGACTGCAGTCTGGTGGCAAAACACTGTTAGCATCCCCCTGCCCCTCCTGCACCCCCATCCCAGCTGCCAGCTTCACCCCACCCTGGCCCTGCTGCAAACGGAGGGAGGAGGGATGGTGTCCACACATTCACCAGGTGTCTGATCCTGGCGCTGGTGTCACAAACCCTGAAACATACAGCCCTGGTCACTGTTGGCAGACATTTGCCACTACAGTGGAAGGCAGCCTGAAGACAAAACTGGTACCAGGAAAAAGACAGAGCCCAGGGAATCACAGAGGAATAAAGCTCGAGTCTGACCAATCTCTGATGACACGTCAAAGACTTCCAGTACCATGGTGAATAAAAGTGTGAGAATGCCCATTCCTGCCTTGATCTGATCCAAGGGGAACAGCATTCAGTCTTTGACCATTAAGTAGGATGTTACAGTGGACTGAGACTCTGAACTGTCACAGAAGAGTTCTACCCGCTCTTCTTCATATTATGGAAAGAATGCAGATCCCTCACTGGAGAAGATACACAAATGACAAGTAAACAGATGAAAAGATGAGGCTCAACATTTTATGATATTAGGGAATATCAAATTGAGACAGCAGTTAGATACAAGAACACATACCTATTAAGAGAGCTAAAATTCAAAACACTGGCAACACTGGTGAGGATGTGGAGCCACAGGAACTTGCATTCATTGCTCGTAGAAATACAAAATGAAGCCTCCACTTTGGAAGACAGTTTGGCAGTTCCTTAGAAAACGTGACATACTCTTCCCATATGATTCAGTGATCGTGCCCCTTGAAAGCAACCAAGATATCCTTCAACAGGTCAATGGGTAAATTGTGCTACGTCCATGCAATGAAATACGATTCTGTAATTAAAAGAAATGAGCTATCAAGCCAGTAAAAGGCATGAATAAAACTTAAATGCACACTTCTACGTGAATGGAGCCAGTCTGAAAACGTTACATACTGTATTATATCAACATTCTCGAAAAAGCTTAAAAATGGAGACAGGAAAAGGGTAAGTGGTTACCATGGATTTAGGGGGAGGGCGAGATGGAGGGATGAATAGGAGAAGCACAGAGGCTTTTTAGCTCAGTGAGACGACTCTGTATGGTACTTCATGGTGGATACATGTCATTATATATTTGCCGAAACCATAAAATGTACATTAGAATGAACTATGGACTTTAAATATAATTTTTGAGGAATGAAAAAAGTATGATGTTAACTGTAGGTTTGTGTGTGTGTGTGTGTGTGTGTGTATATATATACCCTTTATCAACCCTCTGTTCCTGCAATTAAAAAAAAACACAAAATGCTTTGACAATATCGTTATGTCTTTATTATGAAAATTAAATGTAGTTTTGGTGAAAAAATTGATAAATAATACAGGGCCATAGCCTGGCCAGTGTAGCTCAGTAGTTGAGCATTGCGACCCATGAACCAAGAGGCCATGGTTCAATTCTTGGTCAGAGCACAGGCCCGGTAGGGGTGTGCCTGAGGCAGCTGATTAATGATTCTCCACCATTAATGTTTCATCTCTTCCTCTCTCTTAAATCAATAAAAAACATTTAGAAAAAGAAAATAATAATACAGGGCCATACACACACAAATACCACAAATTCAAAAACAATATGAAATCACTTGATGAAACAGAATGGTATAGAGGAAAGAGCATGGACTTGGGAATTAGTTCTAATCTTTCTTGGCCTGCTTTTTTTTTTTTTCTTTTTCCCCCAGCTTGAAGTTTAATGACCGGAGATATAGGGCACATAAGGACCACAGATAATATTATCCTTGCCCTGATGAATAGTTAGAATCTGTTCTTAGGATGTGGTGTATAATTTACAATTGTGTCAATTTCCATTAGTTGAGAAATCTGGCTGAGTGCCTGCTATATGCTGGTCTGCAATGCATACAAATATGAATGGGAAAAGACTACTGTCATAGAATGTTGGTAGCAAGGAGGAGGAGGGGAAAGAAAGAAAGAAAACAAAAGAATTATGGAGAATTCAAATACAAGGGAATATATAGGAAGACTGGCAGGACTCGTTACATAGCTTGGAGAGGCCAGCACAAAATGAAATCACAGGGTCCCTTGTTCAAAAAATATTAAGAATTTCAAGACAAAAAGAGCAGAGCATTACACTAAGCCTGGGACCCTTCCAAGCGAAAGGTCTTGCACAACTCCACACACAGGTTCTATGCCCAGGAGGAGAAGCCAGCCCTGCTGTTGGGGTGGGGCAGGCAGCAGAATAAGGCTGGTAAATGGGGGAACCATGGCAGCTCTGAAGGACTCATGTAGTGATTTCAAAACAGGCTCACAAAATCTTTAATGCTCCTCTCTTCAATGTGGGGAGCCTAATTCTCCTCCTCCTGAATGAGGGCTGAACAAAGTGACTCTCTTCTAATGACTGGGATAAAGCAGAGTGACAAAGTGTAACTGCAGGGACTAGGTGACAAAAGGCACAGCAGCTCACAGAGGGGACGTTAGCTGCCACGGCATGAGGACACTCAAACAGCCAAGGAGACGCCCACATGGCAAGGAACTAACAACTCCTGCTGATAGCCAGGCATGTGAATAAGTCAACTTGGAAGCTGATCCTGGATCCACATTCAGGCTATCTGGTGACTGCATCTCCGCTGGCACACTGAGTAAGACCACACAAGAATCCCTAAGCTGGAAACACCTAGCTAAGCTACTCCCAAACTCCTGACTGAGAGGTAATAAATATTTATTGTAGTAGCAGTAGATAACCAATACAGCATGGAAGCCGGAGCCACACGAAACTGGTGGGTCCATCTATTCCTTCTTCAGCCTTCATGCACTTGCTCAGGATCCAAAATCTTGGAAGAGACTATTTGAGCTGAGATCAGGATCAATAGGACAGTGAGAGCAAGGATGGTGGGCCTCTGCAGTTTTGTCTTAATGGGCAGCACAAGGGGTTACCTTCCCTACAAGGCTGTCCCTACTGGGAGAGGGGTGCTGTTAGGAAGAGAAGGACCCAGGTACAAGTGTCTGCCACTTCTACTTAGGGAACTCATTCTTCTTCTTTTTTTAATCCTCACCTGAGGACATGTTTAGAGAGAGGAGGTAGAGAGAGAGGGGCCTCCTACCCCTGTTATGTGAGAGAGAAATGGTTGTGCCCTAACTAGGAATCAAACCGGCAGCCTTTGGGTGCATAGGACTACTCTCAACCAACTGAGCCACTCCAGCCAGGCGTGAAAGCAGATTCTTAACACATGAAAGAGGAACTCCCTCTTATTGGCAATAAAAGTGATCAATGAGTGTCAGATGGGAGCTACTTGCCTTAACTATGCCTGTCAGGTGGGAGATTCTGCCCGCTCTTAAAGGAGTTTCAGGCATCAGTAGCAGACAAGAGAGACATTGGATCTGGAACCTTCCCTGCACCCTGGCCATTTCTTCCTCAGACAGTGAGGCCGTGCAACTGGGGAAAGCACAGACTTTGGAATCAGCTGACCTGGAGCCAGACTTACCTGCTAACTATGTCCTAATTACTTAACCTCTTTGACCCTCAACTTCCTCATCTGTAAAATGGGAATTTAGTTCATTCTTACCTTAGTAAACTGTTGTATCCAGAGAAATAATGCTGTATTTATCTTTCTTTTTCTTCTAAAAATGGTGTACTTTTATCAAAGTTGTAATGCATAGAGTTTTAAAATATCAACGAGTTCTCTAAGACTAATAACCAAAAAAAGTATCTTCCTTCTTCTTTCCTTCTCTTTCTCCTCTCCTCTCTGCTCCCCTGACTATCCCGTCCCTTACCCCCCTCCCTTCCTCTTCCCTCTCCTCTCCTCTCCTCTCTGATTCACTTCCCAGAGGAGGCATTTTTCAATTCAGTCTCCTTTGGAAGCCCCAGGAATTCTAGAGATATATTATTTGAATTTCATTTGAATGATAACTTTCTAACCCTTTATAAAGCAGTGGCCAAAAACAATGCCTCCCCCACATGTATTTTGACATATATGAGATCCTTGATTAACACCAAATTAACTTATAAATTGCACTTATACATTTGAAATTATAAGATAAATCTCAGTTTTATGTGTATTTTATATTGTGGTTCCATATAAGCTTTTATTTTGAAAAAAAAGTTTCCCCTGATTAAAAAACAAAGATTTGAACACCACTGAGGCAATGGTTTTGAAAATGCTTTACATGCACTTAGAGGAGAACATCTCCAACCTTCAGAGAGCAGGGAACAGCACCCTGCAGGGCGGCCAGGCACTCTCCTGAAAAAGAGGGCACAAATCACAGGCCCCTGGGGGGCTCGGATCCAATGTGCTCTCGTGCCCTGCTGCAAGAAGTTGGAATCAAGCTGTACTGACCAAATCCTAGAACGCAAGACCTCCCATCTCCAGGCTTCTTGCCCTCCCACTTCAGGCCCCTAACTCTCCATTAATAGGGGTCAGGAGCGAGTCTGTTTTGGTTTCCCTGGGCCTCAGTTCCCTCGAGGGCCAGGAGGAAGTCTTGCCCACTGGAAGTAAATGGCTCCCCTGATCCTTCCTCAAGAGGGGCCCAGAGAACCCTGCCCAGTAGGAGTAAATCCTCCCTCCCCAGCAGAGTGAGACCCACACAGGGGAATCAAACCACACCTCCCACCATGTCCTGTCCTTGAGCCACTATCTGCCTTGGCTACACCAGTACCAATCTCACTGGGTCTCTTACCCTGTGAAGCCCAGACCCCCACGTCACACCTCTCCTCCCGGCTCTAATACCCAACAGCTCCAGCCATGCCCATCTTGTCCCCATGTCCTACTCCTCCCCAATTCTAGAACTCCCTCTGCTGTATGCTCTGGAATGCATGTCCATCATCAGCAAAGTGCATACCCTCAGCTTCTTGCTAAGGAAACCTGGCTCTTTCTCCCATGTTCTACCACCAGGATATGGGGTAGGTGTCCTCCTGGCTCCTCAGGGTTGCTTCCACATGTCTTCCTGTCTCCTTCCTTCAAACCCTCAGGCTTCACTCTGCATCATCAGCCACACTGCTAACACTCATAGCTGTGCCATTTACTGACATCCCTTCCCCCTCGGCCAACCTCCCTCACTTCATGATAGTATTGACTGTGCCTTTTATTTTCTGACTAGAGGCCCAGTGCACAAAATTCATGCACGGGGAGGAGGGGGGTGGCGCGGGTCCCTCAGCCCAGCCTGCGCCGTCTCGCAGTCCGGGACCCTTTGGGGGATGTCCGCCTGGGGATCAGGCCTAAGCCGGCAGTCAGACATCCTTCTCACAGTCCTGGGCTCTCATAGTCTGGGACCCCTTGCTGCTTACCACCGGCCTGCAGCAGAAGTGGGAGAGGCTCCCACCACCACCACTGTGCTCGCCAGCCACGAGCCCGGCTTCTGGCTGAGTGGCACTCCCCATCTGGGAGCATACTGACCACCAGGGGGCAGCAAGTGCATTAAGCGTCTGCCCTCTGGTGGTCAGTGCACATCATAGCGACTGGTCGTTCTGCTGTTCGGTTGATTCGCATATTAGGGTTTTATTATATAGGATACTTTGCCATCTTGGGACCTTGCTGATCCTGGAAGGACTGTCCCTTCCTGGACTAGCTAATTCCTAGAGACGGTAAACAACTCACCTGTGACTGTATCTTTCACATTCAAACAAATCATCTAAGAGTTCATACCCCAACCACCTCCCTTATGGGCTCTCACTCTCAGGGCTTCTATCCACCTGCCCTAAGTGCCCCACAGCCAGGTACCAGACAGCCAGGGACAGCCCCTTTGACCCGGAGCCCACTGAAATTATTCAAAGTAGCCAATCCTAAATCTGCCTACTCTGCCTCACCCATTCCTTCCCACAGAAACCACAATACTGTAAAGACACTTGCCACATGTCCCTCCCTCTGACTGACTGACACCGGCTGCGCCCCGTGTGGCCCTGTGAGCATGGCATGCACCTTTCTCATGGGATCTGTAATAAACTATCTTCTCAATGGCAGTTGCAGCAGATCTGTTGGCCTTGCCATACCTGAATAATAATAAAGCCTACGTTTTAAAACACTGATGATGTCAGCTTCTTGGCTCATTGCCTCTCTTTCCAACATTATTCCATCTTGATTCCTTGATTTCCATACACACATAGATAATCCTCCCACACCCCAGCCTTTCAGTTCCTTGTTCTCCACCCAATCTCAGCCACCCATTCCCAATTTCATAACCTTGACCTCATAGATACTAATAGCTCAATTTTGTGCTTCCCTGTCACTGGCCACCACCTCCTATCTTTACATGTTCCTCCTCTAGAACTTCAACTCCAGTTCACTGGGACCTACCAGTCCTTTGGATCTGCCACTTTTCCATTGCCTTTCCCCTCCCACACAGCCCCATTTCTCTGTTTATAAGCGCAAAAGTCCTGACAATCAGCCACAAGGCTGACAGGCTTTGTGTCCCATTATCTCTCTGATGTCACAATAGCAACTGGAAGGACCATGAGATCATCTGATCCAACTTTCTCATTGAAGCAGCAGCAGAAACAGATGTTTGCTCATCACTTGTGTATCAGGCACTGGCTCTGAGGTTTTTGCATTATCTCATTTAACACTCAAAGCAACCCCATGAGAGAATCCAAGATGGCGGCGTAGGTAAACACCTAAACTGCTGCCTCCCACAACAATTTAAACTGCAACTAAAAGACAAAACGTCTATCACCCAGAACCACGGGAAAGCTGGCTGAGTGGAAGTTCTACAACTAGAAGGAAAGAGAAAAGAGCACTGAGACGTGCACGAGCGCTGAAAAGCTGAGGTACGGAGGCGTGTGATCCGGGCTGGCTGTGGGCAACTGGGTGCGTTGCTTTTTTCAACCCAAATGGAGACAAACCCCCAATTACTCTGAAATCCAGTCTCTGGGGAGACGCGGGGGACCCAAACTCCTATGGGGAGAAGCTGGACTGTCTGCCAGCGAGGGTGGCTTGCTTGCAGAGCTGCGCGCAGGAATAATTGTTTACTGAACTGGAGCACGGGACTTGCGGATGCCTTTGGGGACACAGAGCCGGCTAACTAGCAGCCATTGCTGTTTGCCACGCCCTAACCTAGTGACACCCTGAGGCCCCGCCCTGCACAACCTACAAACCCACCCAAGCTCCAAGCAACCGAGTTAGCATAAGAAAAGCCTGCCCTATCGAAGCTTAACCTAGCAAACTTGCAGCCCGGGTCAGACAGTTCCAAAACCTCCAAACCCCAAGCAAAGAGGAGAAAACTGCAGCTCTCACTGTAGCTCCTGCTGAGTGGCCTCAGACAGTAGCTGACCTGCACCCCATTGGAGATCCAGAAGCCAGTGTACCTAGTGGTCAGTGTGAGACACCAGATTTCAACTCCTCACATCCATAAGTGACACATTCAAGAGGCAAACTCAGTGAGCACCGAAGCCCCACTGAAACAAGTCCTGCGTGTCTTCAGCACAGCAGTTCTTCCATTATAGACACGGAGTGCTCACAGCTAATTGGCCTGGAGGTCAATTCCTCTCAGCGTACCAACAGCAATTCAGGCTTAACTACACCAAGACTTTGCACTCAGCCCACAAAGGGGTGTACCAAGAGCATCCACATCAGGTGATTGGGGAGGCTGAGCTACTGCCCCCTATAGGTCACCTACCACACAAAGCCACTCCATCAACACAGGGAAGCAGCCAAAATGCAGAAACAAAGAAACATGTCACGAATGAAAGAAACGGAGGAAAGCAAACTACTGGATGACATAGAGTTCAGAACCACATGTATAAGGTTACTCAAGAATCTTCTAAAAACCGCTGAGAAACTTGATGACACTTCTGAGGAGCTTAGTAAGACCTTCAAGGACCTTAATGAGAATGCCAAAAAAATGGAAAAGAATCAGTCAGAAATGAAGCATACACTGTCTGAAATAAAAAATATACAGAAACTCAACTGTAGATCAACGTACCCCAAGAATCAAACCAATGATCTGAAATATGTGGAAACAAAAAACATCCAACCAGAAAAACAAAAAGAAAAAAGAATCCAAAAATATGAAGATAGTGTAAGGAGCCTCTGGGACAACTTTAAGCGAACCAACATCCGAATTTTTGGGGTGCCAGAAGAAGGGAGAGAGCAAAATATTGAAAACCTATTAGAAGAAATAATGACAGAAAACTTTCCCTACCTGGTGAAAGAAATAGACTTACAAGTTCAGGAAGCACACAGAACCCCATACAAGAGGAACCCAAAGAGGACCACACCAAGACACATCATAATTAAAATGCCAAGGGCAAAAGACAAAGAGAGAATATTAAAAGCAGCAAGACAAAAACAGTTAATTACCTACAAGGGAGTACCCATACGACTGTCAGCTGATTTCTCAACAGAAACTATGCAGGCCAGAAGGGAGTGGCAAGAAATATTCAAAGTGATGAACAGCAAGAACCTACAACCAAGATTACTCTACCCAGCAAAGCTATCATTCAGAGTTGAAGGTCAGATAAAGAGCTTCACAGACAAGAAAAAGCTAAAGGAGTTCATCGCCACCAAACCAGGATTACATGAAACGCTGAAGGGTATTCTTTAAGAAGAGGAAGAAGAAGAAAAAGGTAAAGATAAAAATTATGAACAACAAAAGGACATCAAATACATACCTACCAACAAGTGAATCTAAAAATCAAGTGAATAAAAAATCTGAAGAACAGAATGGACTGGTGAATATAATAGAATCAGGGACATAGAAAGGGAGTGGACTGACGATTCTCAGGGGAAGCAAGTGTGAGGGGTGGGGAAGAGATTGGACAAAAATCTTACTCCTATGGATGAAGACAGTGGCGGGGGGTAAGGGCATGGGGTGGGGTGGGGAATCAGGTGGAGGGGAGCTATGGGGGGGAAAATATAATAAAAATAAAAAGGAATTAATACTAATTCTACACAATCACTTACAAAAAGTAGAAATTGAGGGCGTACTTCCCAATTAATTTTATTTAGAATTACCGATACCAAAGACAGTAAGTACAGAGAAAGAGAGAGAGAACTAAAGAACTACAGACCAATATCTCCCATAAATATAGACACAGAAATCCTTAACAAAATCTTGCAAATTGAATTCAGCAATATGTAAAAAGAAAAATCATGTAATTAAATTGATGCAGAAAAGCTGTTGACAAAATTAACACCCATTCATGATAAGAACTCTCTAAAATAGGAATAGAGGGAAATTTCCTCAACTCATTTTTTTAAAAGTTAAAACAAAAACACCAAAACTACAACTAACATCATACTTAATGATAAAAGGCTGCTTTCTTCCTGAGATTAGGAACAAAGCAAGGATGTCCACACTCAACAGTTATTTAATATAGTACTTGAAATTCTAGCAAGAGAAGGAAAAAAAAAGGAAATAAAAAGAATACAGATCAAAGAATAAGAAATAAAACTGCCCCTATATGCAGTTGACACAATTATGTGCTTATGAAATTTCAATGAATCTACCAAAAAATTCCTAGAACTAAGCAGTGAGTTCAACAAGGTCTCAGAAAACAAGATCAACATACAAAAATCCATTGCACCTACTTCACACCATCCTTTCTAATAAAGATGGAATACGCAAATTGACCATCACTCTGTGACAAAGATGGTGGAGCCCACAGCCAATAAGGAGAGAATATGCAAATTGACGCAACGAAGATGGCAGCGGCTGGGCTGGGATGCTTGTGTCATCGCCATGGCAATGATACAGGCGTTCAGCCCTGCCCCGGCAGCGCACGCACAGCACACCTGCTATAAGGGGGGCACGGGGGGTGGAGGGAGCCACAGGAGGGCAGCAGGGCCAGAGTGAAGGTGGAAGGCGGTGGCCAGAGCGAAGGCCCGGGTCCTGGGTGCTGGAGGGAAGCTGGTGCTGGCAGCCAGGGGAAGGAAGGCCTATTCTTGCACGAATCTTTGTGCATTGGGCCTCTAGTATACAAATAAAGCCTAAGCGACCGGCTGACCGATCAACTGTCCTGTAGCTATGATGTGCAATGACCACCAGAGGGCAGACGCTAAATGCACAGGCATGGAAACATGGAACAGACTGATGAATCTCAGAGTGAAGGGGAGAAGGGGAAGGGCAGGAAGAGATTAACCAAAGATCTTATATCTATACTAGACGCCCGGTGCACAGATTTGTGTGCTATTGGGGTCCCTAGGCCTGGCCTGCGGGGGTCGGACCGAAACCGGCCAGGTGCATGGATTCATGCACTGGGCCTCTAGTATACAAATACTAACTTAAAAGGAATCAAATGCCTAAATGTAAAACTAAAACTATAGACCTCTTAGAGGAAAATATAAGTGTAAATCTCCAGGCCTTGGATTAGGCAGTGGTTTCTTAGATATGACTGTTAGGGCCACTGAAGGTGAAACGCACAAAGGCCAAAAGTGGTAAAGAGTTATGAATTTATTAGGTCATCTGGAAAACCGATGGCCTGAGCCCCATAATGGCATCAGCACGCAGGGACAGGGAGTCAGAGATTTTAAAGGACTCTAAGTGGGCTTTTTCTGGGTGGAGAATACTCTGGGCAGGTCCTGAGGGGAAAGACAATGGTCTTAGCAAGTGGAATATGGCCTAGGCAAAAGGGAATGTCAGTTGTGAAGTGGTCTAAACGTCAGTTCCCAGGGGAGAGGGTGTGGATTCAATTATTTGATTAGACGTAACAATGATACTAAAAGCACAAGCAACCAATGAAAAAAAATAGATAAATTGGACTTCATAAAAATTAACAAATTTGTTCATTAAATGGGTACTATCAGGAAAGTAAAAAGAAAACCCACAGGATGGGAGAAAATATTTGTAAATAATATATTTAATAAGGGCCTAGTATCCAGAATATATAAAGACTTCTTACAACTCAACAATGAAAATACAAAGATAAAAAAATTTGAGTAGACATTTCTCCAAAGAAGATATCCAAATGACTAATAAGTACATGAAAAGATGCTCAATATTATTAGTCACTAGAGGCCTGGTGCACAAAATTCATGCAGGGGCGGGGGCTGTCCCTCGGCCCAGCCTGCACCCTCTCCAATCTGGGACCCCTTGGGGGATGTCCGACTGTTGGTTTAGGCCTGATCTCTGTGGGATCCATGTGGGATCAGGCCTAAACTGGCAGTTGGACATCCCTCTCACAATCCGGGACTGTTGGCTCCCAACTGCTCGCATGCCTGCCTGCCTGATTGCTCCCTAACAACCCCCCTGCCAGCCTGCTCGATGCCTAACTGCTTCCCTGCTGGCCCAATTGCCCCCAACTGCCCTCCCCTGCCAGCCCGGTCACCCTCGACTGCCCTCCCCTGCAGGCCTGGTTGCCCACAACTGCCTTCCCCTGCCAGCCATCTTGTGGCTATGGGTGCCGCCATCTTTGAGGGTGTGGCAGTCAATTAGCATATTCCCTCCTTATCGGCTGTGGGCGCCGCCATCTTTGCCATGCGTAAGGGTCAATTAGCATATTCCCTCTTTATTAGGTAGGATAAGGGACATACAAATCCAAAGTACAGTGAGATACCACTTCACATCTTACTACAATGACCATCATCAAAAAGACAGACAATAACGTGACAGGGATATGGAGAAACTGGAATTCTCATACAGTGCTGGTAGAAATGTAAACTGATACAGCTGTTGTCGAAACAGTTTGGGGTAGTTTCTCAAAAAGTTGAACACAGATTTACCACACACCCAGCAATTTCGCCCATACTTATGTACTTGTAAGAGTGAACCAGCTATCTTTTCTGTCAAAAAAAGGAGCTCACTGCCATCTTAGGTCCCGCCATTTTTATATGACCTTCAGATTCTTTCAGGGGGCCACCATCTTAGGTTCTGAGATCTTGGTATGATCTTCAGGCTCTCAGGGGCACCATCTTAGGTTCTGCCTTACCTTCCCCTTCCTCTGAATTAGCCAACCACACAATAATGGAAATCTGAGCTCTGAACCTTGACCAATCAGGTCAGGGTTTAGAGTGAGGACCAGGGCAGACCCCACGTCAGGAAACAAAACCCGATCGGACTTTAAAACTAAAAATCCATATGCTTTTGTCCATGGTTTCCAGCTGGCAAGAGCACCCTTCTTCGCAGAAGTAAATTTGCCTTGCCAATCCAGTTTCGAGTGTTTGTCTCATTCCTGTGACATTGTTGAGAGGATTTCTAACATATTCAAGACAATGAAAACATATGTTCATACAAAAACTTGTACACCAATGTACAGCATTATTCATAATAGACAAAAAATGGGGGAAAAACCAAATGTCCTTCAACTAATGAATAAATAAAAGTTGGTATTATCTATGCAATGGAGTATTATTTAGCCATAAAAATGAATGAAGAACTGTTATGTGCTACAACATGAATGAACTTTGCAAATATTATGCCAAGTGAAAGAAGCCAGATATAAAAGCCACACATTATATAATACCATTTATATGAAATGCCCAGAATAGGAAAAATCCATAGAGACAGAAGTTGATTAGTATTTTCCAGGGAGGAGAGAATAGGGAGTGAATCCTAAGGGATATGTGGTTTCTTTGTGTGTGTATGTGTGAAAATATTCTGGAATATTAATAGTGATGATGGTTGCACAACCTTGTGAATATACAAAAAGTCACTGAATTGTACATTTTTAAATGGTTAATTTTATGGTGTGGCAATTATTTTTCAAGAAAAATAAAAATTTAAAATTGATTATATTATGGAGCAAATGGGATAGAAATAGTCCCACACAAGAACAGAAGTGCAAAAACTATTCAATGGAGAAAGAATAGTCATTTTAATAAATAGTGCTGGTGCAATTGATTATCCATAGGCAAATCAACCAACCAACATTGACTTAAACCTCATACCTAAGCCCTGACTGGTTTGGCTCAGTGGATAGAGCATCGGCTTGTGGATTGAAGGGTCCCAAGTTCGATTCCAGTCAAGGGCATGTACCTTGGTTACAGGCACATCCCCAGTAGGGGGTGTGCAGGAGGCAGCTGATAGATGTTTCTAACTCTCTATTCCTCTCTGTAAAAAATCAATAAAATATGTATATTTTAAAATTAACCCAAAACGCACGATAGATTTAAATGTAAATGGAAAACTATAAAACTTTTAGGAAAAACATAGAAAAAAATATTTGGGACCTACAGCTTGGTGGAGAGTTCGTGGAATGACACTAAAAACATGATTCATGCCCTAACCGGTTTGGCTCAGTACAGTGGTCGGCAAACCGCAGCTCGTGAGCCACATGCGGCTCTTTGGCCCCTTGAATGTGGCTCTTCCACAAAATACCACGGCCTGGGTGAGTCTATTTTGAAGAAGTGGCGTTAGAAGAAGTTTAAGTTTTAAAAAATTGGCTCTCAAAAGAAATTTCAATCGTTGTACTGTTGATATTTGGCTCTGTTGACTAATGAGTTTGCCGACCACTGGTTCAGTGGATAGAGCATCGGCCTGCGAACTGAAGGGTCCAAGGTTCGATTCCAGTCAAGGGCATGTACCTTGCTTGCGGGCACATCCCCAGTAGGAGGTGTGCAGGAGGCAGCTGATCAATGTTTCTCTCTCATTGATGTTTCTAGCTTTCTCTCCCTCTCCCTTCCTCTCTGTAAAAAATCAAATACACACACACACACACACACACACACACACACACACACACACAACATGATTCATAAAAGAAGAAAAATAAATAAACAGACTTCATCAAAATTTAGCCTTGTGATCTGTGAAGGACCCCATTAAGAAGATGAAAAGCTAAACTACAAACTGGGAAAAGTATTTGCAAACCAGATATTGATAAAGGACTCATATCAAAACTCAACGGTGAAAACAAGCAGTCTAATTAGAAAATGGACAAAAACACAAGAGACATTTCACCAAGGAGGATATATGGATAGCAAATAAGCACATGAGAAGTTCCATACCACTAGCCAAAGGGAAGTGGAAATTATGACCACAACGATTTATCACTACTCACCTATTAGAATAGGTAAAGTAAAAAAAATGATGACAATACCAAATGCTAGCAAGGATGCCCAGAAACCACACCATACATTGTTGGTTGGAATGTAAATTGGCAATTCTCGGTGAAAAACAATGAACTATTGACATACACAACAACTTGGATACATTGTGTGAAGTTAAAAAAACCCGAACTCAAAAGGTCAGATATTACTAGTATATGATTCCATTTATATAACGTTCTTGAAATGACACAATTATAGAGGAGAACAGAGTAGTGGTTGCCAGAGGTTAATGATGGTGATGAGGTGAGGAGTGACTATAAAGGGATACTACTAGGGAGATCTTTGTGGTGATGAAATACTTCTGTGTCTTGGTTGTAACGGTAGTTACACAAATCTACACATGGATAAAATGATAAAACTACACAAACACTATACCAGTATCAATTTCCTGGGTCTGATATCTACACTAATAAAAGAGAAACATACATATTGACCATCACTCCGCTACGCCCACCAGCCAATCAGAGTGAACATGCAAATTAACCCAACAAAGATGGCAGTTAATTAGCATACACAGGTGTGGAGCAAAGACTGAAGACAGCGTAGAAGGAAGAGGGAGGGAAAGTGGGGCGGAGGTGGCGGGAGGGAAAGCGTGGGGTGGCGGTGGCGGTGGGAGGGAAGGCCACCTTGGTGGGCTTCGCCCCCTTCTCTGCTTCACTCAGGCCACAGGAAGCCCTATTCTTGCAGGAAGATCCTGCAACAGGTCTCTAGTTGTGTTATAATTATGTAAAATATAACTCTTGGGGGAAGCTGGGTAAAAGATACACCCAAATTCTCTGTACTATTTTTGCAACTTCCTGTCAATCTATAATTATGTTTTAAAATTTTCTTTAGGCTATATAGACACAGGCACCTTAGAGTTGGAAGGTAGATAAACTCATGTATATTAATAACTAGAGGCCTGGTGCACAAAATTTGTGCGCGGGGGCGGTTGGAGGGGAGATGTCCCTCAGCCCAGCTTGCACCCTCTCCAATCTGGGACCCCTCGAGGGATGTCCAACTGCCCATTTAGGCCCGCAGTTGGACATCCCTCTCACAATCCAGGACTGCTGGCTCCCAACTGCTCACCTGCCTGCCTTCCTGATTGCCCCTAAGCACTCCCCTGCCAGCCTGATTGATGCCTAACTGCTCCCCTGCCAGCCTGTTTTCTCCTAACTGCCCTTCCCTGCAGGCTTGATCACCCCCAAATGCCCTCCCTTGCAGGCCTGGTCCCTCCCAACTGCCCTCCCCTGCTGGCCATCTTGTGATGGCCATCTTGTGTCTACATGGGGGCAGGATCTTTGACCACATGGGGGCAGCCATCTTGTGTGTTGGAGTGATGGTCAATCTGCATATTACTCTTTTATTAGATAGGATAGAGGTCTGTTGCATGGGTGGGGGCCAGCTGGTTTGTCCTGAAGGGTGTCCTGGATCAGGGTGGGGATCCCCTTGGGGTGTGGGGTGGCCTGGGTGTGGGTGCAGGCCGGCCACGCTCCCTGGCAACCCAAGCGGAGGACCTGGTATCTGGGTTTATTTATCTTCTACAACTGAAACTTTGTAGCCTTGAGTGGAGCCAAGCCTTCTGCTTGCTCCATGGTGGCAGCCATTTCTGTTTAGATTTATTTATCTTCTATAATTGAAACTTTGTAACCTGGAGTGGAGGCCTGGGCTGGCAAGGGCAGGCAGAAAGCTTGGCTTCCTCCATTGCCAGGGAAACCCAAGCCGCCCTCCTGCTCTCTGTGGCCACAGCCAGCTTGGTTGGGTTAATTTGCATACTCACTACTGATTGGCTTGTGGGCATGGCTGTAGCGGAGGTATGGTCAATTTGCATATTACTTTTTTATTAGATAGGATACCTTATGCAAAAACACTGCCAAATCTGGAGGCATTTCATTTACCCAGCACCAACAGGCTATGAGGGTTTACACAGAATTTTCCAAGTAACATAAACTTACTTGTCCAAATAACATTAAAATATTTAATGGGCATTTTGCCAAAATGTATTATACTTTTCCATGATTTTCTGACACAAAAACAAAGGTAGAATTCAACACCAGGGTCAGTTCAGGGGTTGGGGACCCACCAGGAAGTCAGCTGTAAATGTTGACTCAGTTTTGCCCACTAAGGTTATAGGCTCCATCCCCAGTGGGGGCTGTACAAGAGGCAGCTGATCTGATCAATCATGTTTCTGATGATGTTTCAATCTCTCTATCCCTCTCCCTTCCTCTCTCTCTAAAAATCAATAAAAACATATTTTTAAAAATATTGACTCAGTTTATTTTCTTTGAAGAAAACTCAGGTTTATTGAATAAGAATGTTTATGAGCAAGTCAAATCTTTACAAAAAAACCTTTGTCAAAGAAAACTCTGGTAGAAAATACATTTCCTCCCCACCAGGCCCATGGAGCTTTCTTTTGAAGAAATTCTCCATGCTCTGCCAGGGACAGCAGGGTCAAGAGAGGGTTCAGATGTCCTTGTGCTGAAAATTCAGCAGTGTCGAATTTTGTTGAGCTTTCAGTAACAAAATATATCTTCGCACCCATTTTTCCTTTGGTTGTGCACAGACTTTCTTGCCTTTTTTGGTAGTGAATCTGTGGGAAAGAGATGCTGACAGTCAATGCTGACTTTAGCGTCCTGGAAAGAGATGGAGGGGCAGCTGCCTGACTCATATTCCAGCCTTGCCACACTCCTGTCACATGGTCTCTGCTTCCTTTCCTGGCCCTTGCCCTCCCTCCTGTCGGATACATCACTTTCCGCTGGAAACCACGCTTCTAGGCCCACCTCCCTCAGGAAACATTTTCCACCCACTCTAGTCCAAAGAATGTAACTTGTACCTTGCCTCTTAACTCTTTTGTTTTAATCTAACAGCTTTACTGAGATATAATTCACACACCATACAATTCACTCATCCTATAATAAAAGCATAGTATGCTAAGTGTCCGGTCATCTAGCCGGCCGTTCAACCAATCAAAGTGTAATATGCTAATGATATGCTAAGGTCGCTCAACCGCTTGCTTGCTATGATGTGCGCTGACCACCAGGGGGCAGACGTTCCGATTGGTATGTTAGTTTGCTGCTGGGGTCCGGGCGATCGGGACTGAGCAAGATGGGCTGGACACACCCTGGAGCCCTCCCGCAGTCCCTCCCCAGCTGGCCAACCTCCTGGGTCCCTCCCTGGCTCCGATTGTGCACTGGTGGGGTCCCTTGGCCTGGCCTGCACCCTCTCACAATCTGGGCCCCTCAGGGGATGTCAGAGAGCCAATTTCAGCCCAATTCTGCAACCAGGCTGAGGGACCCAACTGGTGCACAAATTCATGCACTAGGCCTCCAGTTTAAAGTATATAATTATCACTCAATGGTTTTTAGTATATCCATAGATGGAACAACCATCACCACTATCAATTTTAGAACATTTGCATCACCCCCAAAAAGAAACCTTATACACATTATGCCACTTAATTCATAACCACGTTATTGTGGGTTGTTTGCCATGATTCCTGCATTCCTTATACATGATTCCTGATTTCCACTGTGATCTCACTAAGAAGGGGGTTGTAGTTAATGTCCCTGAATCTCCTCCAATCTCATGCACCCTGAGAGTCAGACATGATGAGAGCATAGATCGGGTCGTACTAGCCTGGAGCACCTTGCAGCGCCCAGCAATGTTTTCAGGGCTCTCAGGAGGGCCCCAAAACACACAGGGGAGAAAAGCCAAGAGAATGGAAAATAAGAGAGAGGAAGAACTTTCTGGACATATGAAAGCATACCATTGATCCTATTGAGAGATGGAGGTCTATGTTTTCACCCCTTGAATTTAGGCCAGCCTTAGCGGCTCGTCAACCAACAGAGTATAATTCACACACCAGAGGTGACACTGTGTGACTTCATAGGCTAAGTCAGAAGAGATGGTGGAGCTTTTGCTTGGTTTACTGGATCACCTATGCTGGAGCCTTGAACCACCTTGTAAGGAGTCCTACTACCCTAGGTCACCATACTGTGAGGAAGCCTGAACTAGCCCAACAAAGAGACCACACAGAGAGGCCCTGAAGAGAGAGAGATGCCATGAGCCCCAGCTGTTCCAGCTCCAGCTCCAGCACCATCGGACCACAAACACCCAGCCAAGTCCTTTGGAATTTTGGACCCACAAAAACCACGAGATGAGAAACTGGTCACTGTTGCACTTAGCCCCTAAGTTTTGGGGTCATTTGTTATGCAGCCATAGATAACTGATAGAAACCTCTCACCTTCCTTTTACAGGAAACTTGACTTGCCCAAGGTCACACAGCTTGTAAGTGACAGAGCCATTGCTTTGAGTCGAGCTCAGGGCTCTTTGCCAGCTGCTGGTTAAGTGTTGATGACTCTAAAGCACCAAAAAGCCAATTAAGACACAAATGAGAGGCCCTGGGCATCCTGAGCCCCAGAGAGCCCCTGTCCATATCTAGGCTCTCGAGTGTCTCTTTCCCCTCCTTAACTGTCTCAAAATGCTGGCATTCAGGTTAGCCTCCAGAGCCCCTTCTCCCCCTCTGCACCATTCTCTCATGCTTAGGAACCCATGTCCAGGGGAGCAGTGACCTGCTGCTCCCTGTGTATTTGCACTTAAATATGTTTTTGTTGAATGTTGGTAACTTGGGTTGTACCCTACCTCTGCATGTGGCAATGATGTGTCCAAATTCTGCCCTTACACATTTGTTGAACATTCACTGTGTGTAGACACAGCAGTAAACGCTTTGCATATAGTAGCTCATTTAGTCCTGCCAGGGAACCTGTGAGATGTGTGTTATCACTCCTGCTACCAATGACCCCAGCATGACCTGGCTCCTATTTACCTGTCTGCCTGGTCAGTGACACGTTCATCCTCTTTCCACTTGCCTGCTGCTCCCTTTGCCTGGTACACCCATGCTCCTTCCTGCCCCCTTTACTCAGGCCACTCCCACTGTTCCTGAGGGTCTCAGTGTAAATGTCACTTCCTCAGGGGGATCTCCTAACATTGAGTGAGGTCCTCCTGTGACTATGCTACAGAGTGGCAGAACAGGCTGCTGCAAAATATGCCACTTTGGCATAAAGATTATTTTGAGCTAAAGGCACTTAAAAATAAATCTGGTACAAGAAGGGCTCTCTGACCTCCTCCTTTCTTCCTGGAAGCGGGAGATAAAACCCCTCTGTAAAAAATGTCCTCCCTGTACCAGGAGGAAAGAAACATTTTTGTTACCAGAAATAGGGAGTCAAGGCCAAGAGAATTCTGTAGAAAGAGAGCTTGTTAATATAACTCTTATCATCCTTTACGGCCTCCCCCATACATTTTAGTTACTTTTCCACAGTTGCCTCTCTTTATTTTAGTATAAGTGCATTTAAGTTTTGCCTCATTTTCCTGTGAGGGCTCCACGTACATGTGGTATCTGTACACTTTTCTCCAATTCATCTATCAATTTAATTCTCAGGCCCAGCCTCCCTCTCCTGCTGTCCTTCCTACTGTTCCCTTCAAGCACCTATCACAATTGAGATGATCTATTTTGTGAAAATGTCTCTTAATGCCCCCTTTCTTATGCTAGATGTAAGGTCTATAAGGGCTGTCTTGTTTGCTCTTTTATACTCAGCACTTAGCACAGTGCCTGGTACATGCTGGCACATGGTATGGAAGTTACGAAACCGAAAATCAGAGTCACACTTGTTAGTGGCAGAGGAAGGATAACAACCCAAGGTCACAGGTTCCCATCCTGAAGCACATCCTGGCACCGTAGGGACCTGCCTTGCACCCACCCAATTACATGGCTGTCAGGGACCCTAACGCCCAGATGAGAAATACTCACATCACAGCCTTTGAGGAGCAGCTGTCCCTAGTGAATTCATAGCTCTGCACCAAGTTCCAGGGAAGGGTCTTTTGGGTGAATTGTAAGCAGCAGTAGTTGGCCACATCACTGCCACCTGAAAAAACAGCGAAAGGAAGGAGATTGGAGACACCCCTTTGCTTCTACTCCTAGTCATCCCGGAAAGGGAGTGCGGCAGCTACATACGTGGGGCAGGGGCAGCTCCAAGACGGACGCTCAGGATGAAAAGTAGAACAAGGGGAGCCGTGGGGAAGCTCTTCATGGTGCTGCAAGCCCTTCACAGCCTTCTCCCCAATTCCTCCTGTCCTAACCAGATGCCCTTTTATGGGTCCCAGTGGTCCCTAAAGATAATTCCAGATAAAATGAGTAATCTGATATTCTTGAGAAGATTGAAAAGTGAGACAATATCATAGAAGGAGGGGATGGGAGGAGCCGGCATGCAACTGAGAGCCTAGCCCAGTTTTATATCACCACTTTTTCCTCTGAAAACAGATGAAATGAAATCATTCCGGTGAACTGACTTAAAATCCTTTACAACACAATTAGTTGTTCCAGGTAAATACCTGGTTCTTGGCTGAAGCTTTCTTTGCTTTATAAACATTGCTTATCTCTTGGTGAGGTCTGGCCAGTCTCGGGATGTGTGTAGGGCAGCCTGACCATGGCAATGGACGTTCAAGAACAAGGCTCCCTCTCTCTGCCTGTTTCTCATCGTGGTGCAGATCAAGGTGAAGAGGAGAACCCCATGCAGGAGCTTCACTCCTGAAAGCTCTGCTGACTCAGCCAGCCAAGGTCCTGGAGAAGCTCCCAGGCCAGATCCCCATGTTCTCCAAAGCCAGATACACCGTCAGCTCCTTTGGCGTCAGAAGAAATGAAAAGGTTGCCGTCCACTGCACAGTGCATGGGGCCAAGGCAGAAGAAATCTTGGAAAAAGGTCTAAAGGTGTGAGAGAATGAATTAAAAAAAACACACACAACTTCTCAGATACTAGAAACCTTGGTTTTGGGATCCAGGAACACATCGATCTGGGGATCCAATATGACTCAAGTATTTGTCTCTATGGCCTGGACTTCCATGTGGTGGTGGGTAGGTCAGGTTTCAGCATCGCAGACATAAAATGCAGGACAGACTGCATTGGGGCCAAACAGAATCAGCAAAGAGGAGGCCCTGTGCTGGTTCTGGCAGAAGTATGATGATATCATCCTTCATAAATTCCTGTTTCTGTACAAAAAGCAAATACCATATTTTCAGTGAAATGTAAAAAAAAAAAGAAGAAGAAGAAGAAAAAAAGAACAAGAATATGCCTCCTATGTTCTTAGTATCACACATACATCACCCCACACAGGGTGCCAGAGCTGCTTGGGGGCACTCAGAACTACCTCATGTGGTATAGAGTCCCAAGCCCGACAGAACACCACACAAGACATACTTTTCCCAGGCCCTGCTTTGCACCTCCCGAGTCAGGCCCTTGACGGGGACTGGGGATGGGCCAGTTTTATGTCACCACTTTCTCCAGGAATCTATATTGTAGCCAGATGTGGCTGACACAGAGAAAGTGAATTCCCAAAAGGGGCAGTGACTTTTGCCAGAAAAGTCTTAGGGAGGGGTTGATGGGGTTTTCAGATCCGTGTTTCATGATTATCTATGCTCAGTTAATTAAAGTCCTGATATGATCCCAGACTTTAAAATTCTGAAATTAAGATTTTTTAAAAAAAAGGCTGCTCACTACTCATCTTGAACCATAGACTTTTTCCAGGCTAGCTGGCACTTTTCAAATACATCCCAGACAGTTTTTACTGCTCTGAGTGATAGGGAATTCACCTCTGAACTCGGCTCAACCTAGAACAGATCTGACGGTGTGTCACAAAGTTTTCTTACATTCTTTTCAAAATTTGGCTGAGCCGGGCTGGTGTTGCCCAGTGGTTGAGCATTGGCTCATGAACCAAGAGGCCACTGCACATGCCCAGGTTTCGGGCTCCATCCCTAGTAGGGGTGAACAGCTCTCTATCCCTCTCCCTCCTTTATCTTTAAAATCAATAAAAATATATTTTAAAAGAGAAATTTAGCTGAAATCTATATTCCCATTGCTTCTGCTTATTGACCCAACTCTATACAAAAATGCCTAATTTCTCTTTTCTTCTTTTGGAAGATGAGGAAATTGAGGTTTCAGCAGATCTGAAGACCACTGTTTTAGGTTGAGTTCTGCTAGAACAGGCCCTGAGACAAGGATTCCGGGTTAAGCCGTTCAGAGGGAGGTGATTCCTGAAGATGCCATTAGAGGAGGGGGGATGCCAGGGTGGGAAGAGCCAGTGCCAACACGAGGTGTGTTTTCCAGCGGGCAGCAGCAAGCTCAGGCTCAGTTCCACTGCGGGGTCCGGGAGCGGGGCAGAATCTAAGTCAGCTCAACTGCTGGCTGAGGCAGCAGAGACATTCACCCCCCAGCTCTCTGGTTGGCATTGATTGAAGGCTTCGTCCCATACTCCTTATCTTCTGAATGTTCCCATCCTACTGGCCACCTTGACACACTAGTTTCAACTTTAATGAACAGGTATAGTGTGCCGGGAACCCAAGTGTTTCATAAATGGGATACATAAACACTACCTATAAAGGGCTGATAAATAGTTGATAAATTGGACTATACAGAATTTGGAACTTTTACCCCTTAGAAGACACCAGTAAGAGAGTAAAAGGTGCCCTGGCTGGTTGCTCAGTGGTTAGAGCATCTGCCTGCAGACCAAAGGCTCCTGGGTCCAATTCCCTGTCAAGGGCATGTACCTCGGTTGTAGGTTTGATCCCTGGCTCCAGGTGGGGCATGTGGCATGCAGGAGGCAACCATTTGATGCGTCTCTCTCACATCAATGTTTCTCTTTATTCCCCCCCCTCTCTCCTCCCCCCTTGCCTCCCTCCTTCCACTCTCTCTCTAAACATCAATGGAAAAAATATCCTCAGGTGAGAATTTTAAATAAGAGTGAAAGGTAATCTGCAGGTTGGAAGATTTTTGCAATTCATCTGTACCAGGTTGAATAGTGTCTCCCCCCGCACACACACACCCCACCAAATTCCCAAAAACCCAGAACTTCAGAATATGACCTTATTTGGAAAATTGGGACTTTGCTATAATTAGTTGAGGAGGCTCTATTGGATTAGGGTGGGCTCTTGTGATACTGTGATTTGTAATAAATATACATTTGATTGCATCTCCTGGCACACAGCTCCTAAACCCTTGTAATTTTCTGAATGGGGAGCATCTTTTGTGACACTATTTGGTCTTTTAACCTCAGTTCTTGAAATAGCACCAAAGCAATAAAGGCAAGAGGGGTGTCTTCTTTTTTGTAACAAACCCCTTTCAACCACACCTGTTTATAGTATTAATCATGTAAGTTTTGGAAAGTCCTAGGTGACCACAGGATGAGGAGTGGTTGCCAGGGAAACCAATCTTGTGATTAGAAGGTTGAAATTTTCCAGCCCAACCCCCAATCTCCAGAGAGGGGAGAGGGGCTGCAGGTTGAATTAATCTCTAATGGCCTATGATTTAATCAATCCTGCCTATATATGAAGCCTCCATAAAAATCCCAAAAGAACAGAATTCAAAGATCTACTGGGTTGGTGAACATATGGAGGTTCTGGGAGGGTGGTATGCCCCTTTCCTATCCTTTATCCTGTGCATGTTTTTCATCTGTCTGTTCCTGAGTTATAGACCTTATAAGAAACTGGTGTCTAGTAAATAACTCTGTTTTCCTGAGTTCTGAGTCACTCTAGGAAATTATTGATCCTGAGGAGGGGGTCCTGGGAACCTCTGATCTAACTGGCATCTAAAGTTGGGGCAGCCTTGTGGGACTGAGCCCTTAGCCCATAGCAGCTGATATTATCTTCAGGCAGACAGTGTCAGAATTGAGTTAAATTGTAAGATACTCATCTGGTGTGTGAGAATTGGTGGGTGTGAGAAAACCCCTCCCACATCTGGTGTTAGAAGTGAAGTATTGAGAGTAGTGTTGTAGTGAGTAGACAGAAAAAAACCCAGAAGAGTATCCTTATTAGAAGTCCATTTGAAGAGACAGAGACACAGGGAAGAAGTCCATGCAAGGACAGAGGCAGAGGTTGGAGTGATGCATTTACATACAAGCTAAGGAGCGTACAAGCTAAGGAGCGTCAAGGATGGCTGGGAGCCACCAGAAGGTAAAAAGAGGCAAGGGAGGATCTTTCCCAAGGGCCGTTAGAGGAAGCACAGCCTAAAGGTTCTCGGGTTCCATTCCCATTCTAAGGCACACACTTGGGTTGCAGGTTTGATTCCCTAGCCCTGGTCAGGGTGGTTTGGGAGGCAACCAAGTGATGTGTCTCTCACACATTGATGTTTCTCTTTTTCTCTCTCTCCTTCCTTCCCTCCCTCCTTCCCTTTTACTCTCTCTAAAAATCAATGGAAAAAAATATCCTCGGGTGAGGATTAACAACAACAAAAAGCAGAAGAAGAGATACCAGGATGCACATGAACAGAGAAAGGGCCATGTGAGGACACAGTAAGAAGGTGGCCATCTGCAAGGCCAGGAGAGAGGCCTCAGGAGAAACCAGCCATGGGCATCTGGATCTTGAACTTTCAGCCTCCGGAACTGTGTAAAAATAATTCTGGCCCGGTTGATGTGGCTTGGTGGTTGAGCATTGACCTATGAATCAGGAGGTCACAGTTTGATTCCCAGTTGGGGCAAATGCCTAGGTTGCGGGCTTGATCCCCGGTGTGGGGCGTGCAGGAAGTTGCCTATAGATGATTCTCTCTCATCATTGATGTTTCTATCTCTCTTTCCCTCTCTCTTCCTCTCTCTGAAATAAATAAAAGCATATCTCTAAAAAATAAAAATAAAAAACCCTCCCCTCTGTTCTTCCAACCTGCCTATAACAGTTTTGCTTTATCCTGAATTGCAATTCTTCTGCTATTCCGAAATAAATCCGTTTTGCTGGTAAACTAACTGGCTCTTTTGTTTGTTAAGGTCAACAGGTCTAAGAGAAGCAGGGTGGAATCTAGAAAAGAAAAACATGTTTCCTGGAATTATAAAAAGAAAATCCTTTTTGTTTGTAACCAGTTACTCCATTATCCTCATAGCAGTTCTGAGGGAGGTTTATTATCTCCACTTCCATCCAAGGAAACTGAGGTTCAGAGAGGTGAGGTGAGTGTCTTAGGGTCCTGTCCCCTGTTCTCTTTCTCCTGAGAAAGGGGCCTCAATGTTTGCTTGCCCCAGTAGCCAAAACTACTCTGTACTTAAGTGAAGATCAAAGCAGTGAGGTGCCATACTTGTAGAGATGGCAGAAGCTGCAAACTTCCAATGAGCCAAAACAAAAAGGGAAATGCAGTTCGTCTCAGGACTCACAGCATCCAGAACATGAAACAAATAGCTGGTTGCCTGGGAGAAGTACAGCTCTTCCAGATCCTGAGTTCCCAGAGAAGTCCAAGTGAGTCTCCAAGGGTCCCTGGGTGAGACTGTAACCGGGCCACACCGCACAGCATCCTGCCAGAAGTGTACATTCTATTGGGGCTTATCATTGCCTGGAAATTAGAAAGCCCAGAGGAGAATGTGATAGTTCCAGGGAAAGCCAGTCACAGGATATTGTTCCTTGCAATCAGGAAATGTAGAGGCCAAAACCTTATCTAAAAGTAGTAATTACCGCTGGGAAAGAAGCAGAAAGACTGAAGGTTGGATTGTGTAGGAGTTAAGGTGAGAAGGGAAGCTGGGGTGGGAGGAGAGTGCCTGGGTGTCTGTCCTACGTGTCTACCCTTCCCATGTGTGGTCAACAACAGAATACTTTCCCCTGAAGCTGCCTATGTCTCAGAGGAAACGCTGAATTAAAAAACCCACAGCTTTGTGAGGAGGAAACAAAGCTTTGTTTGTTCTGAAGGGGTTACCTAGAAATTGACAGTCCTGTAATTCCGGGGAATTAGATAACCTTTTAAATAAGAAGGTTCAACCTGTAGAAACAAAGCCATGGGATTCTTTGGAACAAGTAGCTTTGCCAGGGTTGAGAGGAGAGGTGAGTGTCTTAGGGGTCATGTCCCCTGTTCTCCCTTTCCTGAGAAAGGGGCCTCAGTGTTGAGACCTGGAGTTAGAATAGGATGTCAGCAGTCCTGATAGGAAAACATCTTCCCCCCGCTAACAAGCCTCTTGCTGGCAGCCTCTCTCAGTCATGATGACTAGGATTTGGCAGAGAGACTCACAGGCAGGTGGGGTGGGAGAACTTCAGAGTGGACCAAAGGGAAGGCGCAGGCCAGCTTTGATTGGAGGTAGTTGGCACAAAGAAGCTGGAGGTGAGTTAACTAGAAGCAAACATCTTACGTGATTGATTTGGGAGTGTATTTGGCTTACTTTGGTTGGTCCTGAGCTGGAAAAAGGGGGATTAATAGGAAGCTGGAAGTCACTGACCAAGTTGTGCTGGTTCTGGGCTGGTTGTTTCCGAGGCTGTAGGTCAGAGTTCTGTTGTCATCTATGGTCTAGCCATTATAGTTGGGTGTCTCATGCCTGAACACTCGAGCTTTTTTTTTTTTTTTTATCCTTAGAAACACACTCTTCTTTCCAGAGTGAAGCCTCAGTCACCATTCAGATGCCAAGTCTGCTGAGGATTTCTGCAGGCTCCCTCCTACCACCCCCATCAGAATGTCCCCTCCTTTGTATTGTGTGGCACCACTCTATTCTGCTTCCTATTGGAGTTAAAAGAACTTTAATAGCTGCTGTATATTGAATGTGTTCTGCAAACTCTGCACCTGAAGGCTTGTTTTAAACCACAGATGTTGCTCTGTCCCCACCTGCGAAAGACACCCCTCCCCACACCTGGCAGTGACTGGTGGATTGGGTAGATCTCACACCATTTCCCAGTGTACTAAATTCTAACTCCCCTCTGCTTGAAATGCACTCTTAGTTGCCTTCCTTGCTGTGTATTATCTCCCCATCCTTCTAGTAATGTTCCCTGTCCCTCCCCCAGGCATAATATTTGCACTCAAATCTTTGTTTCAGGGTCTGCTTCTGGGGAAAATGCAAACAAAGTAGAAAGATCTCATTTTCCCCATGTTACAGATTAGGGAAATGGAGGCTCAGAGAGTGCATATTTCAAAGTCATACCGCTTATAAAGTACTAAATAAAGTATTAAACCCACATTGCTCTTGATTTGCAAATGTGTTATTTTTCTCTCTAATTATTTGAAGCCAGAGATCATCTATCTAAAAAAAAGTAATATGCAAATTGACTATCACTCCAACAAACAAGATGGCCACTCCCATGTGGAAACAAGATGGCCACCACAAGATGGCTGGCAGGGGAAGGCAGTTGTGGGTGATCAGGCCAGCAGAGGAGGGGAGTTGGGAGGGACCAGGCCTGCAAGGAAGGTCAGTTGGGAGGGACCAGGTCTTCAGGGGAGGGCAGTTGGGGAGGACCAGGCCTGCAGAGGAGGGCAGTTGGGGGCGACCAGGCCAGCAGGGGAGGGCAGTTAGGGGTGATGAGGCCAGCAGGGGAGGGCAGTTGGGGGCAATCAGGCCTGCAAGGGAGGACAATTATGGGTGACCAGGCTGGCAGGGGAGGGCAGTTGGGGAGGACCAGGCCTGCAGAGGAGGGCAGTTGGGGGCGACCAGGCCAGCAGGGGAGGGCAGTTGGGGGCAATCAGGCCTGCAAGGGAGGACAATTATGGGTGACCAGGCTGGCAGGGGAGGGCAGTTAGGGGCAATCAGGCAAGCAGGGGATCAGTTAGGTATCGATCAGGCTGGCAGGGGAGTGGTTAGGGGTGATCAGACTGGCAGGCAGAAGCAGGTAGGGGCAATCAGGAAGGCAGGCAGGCAAGCAGTTGGGAGCCAGCAGTCCTGGATAGGACCTAAACCGGCAGTCGGACATCCCTCAAGGGGTCCCAGGTTGGAGAGGGTGCAGGCTGGGCTGAGGGACAGCCTCCTGCCCCCGTGCACGAATTTCGTGCACCAGGCTTCTAGTATTTTATAGTTTTACAGACTTCTAGTGTGCCTATAACAGCTCCTTGTGCAATAATGTATCATGTTGACATTTAAAAAAAAATTAATTGAATCCCGTTGTGCATGTGTATTTTTTAAAGCTCATAGCAGGACTCCCAAGAGCTAGCTAAGACCACTCCTGGAATAATGTCCTGGGTTCAGATTGCCTTCATCCCCTTCAGGCCTCACCTGGGCAATTCAGGATACTCTGTTCACATGCAACCCTGTCCCCAGGATACAACTACCTTCAAAAAGAAATAACATTTTACTTGGATTGTTACTTGAGAAGAGCAAGTGTATTCACACTCTTGAGATATAGATCACATGTATCTCATTCATAGGAAAAAATAACTGGGATCCTTTTCCCCCTACACCATCTTGTGGGGGAAACCAGCTTTCAAGTCAGAGCAGATCTTTGGGGAAAGCAGCATGGGGCAAAGCATGTCACAAAGTAGGACATCTCCTTGAAGCTATATCTTCACAAAATAATTAAACTACCCATGCTGGCCAATCATCCTGATCCTTTATGCCCACTTCATTACAAATACCAAAGAGCAGGAGAAGATTTGACTTTGGATGGTGGGCACACAGTGAAATATACAGATCTTGTAACATAGAAATCCACACCTGAAACCTGTATGATCATATTAACCAATGTCACCCCAATAAATTTAATCTACAAAAACAACCAACGAGCTCCTGAAAACATATTAATCATATCCATGAGAAGTGTGCAAGGAGGGTCAGGATCCAGCAGTGAATGCCACCAAGGGGCCCTCTGCTTTTGTTGGTTTTCTACTCATTAGACCAGTGATTTTTCAACCTTTTTTCATCTCATGGCACATATAAACTAACTAGAGGCCCGGTGCACGAAATTCATGCATGGGGGGAGGGCGGGTGTCCCTCAGCCCAGCCTGCACCCTCTCTAATCTGGGACCTCTCAAGGGATGTCCGACTGCCCATTTAGACCCAATCCTGGTGGGATCGGGCCTAAACGGGCAGTCGGACATCCCTCTCACAATCCAGGACTGCTGGCTCCCAACTGCTCACCTGCCTGCCTTCCTGATTGCCCCTAACCGCTTCTGCCTGCCAGCCTGATCACCCCCTAACTACTCCCCTGCCAGCCTGATTGATGCCTAACTGCTCCCCTGCCAGCCTGTTTGCCCCTAACTGCCCTCCCCTGCAGGCCTGGTCACCCCTAACTGCCCTCCCCTGCAGGCCTGGTCCCTCCCAACTGCCCTTCCCTGCTGGCCATCTTGTGTCCACATGGGGGTAGGATCTTTGGCCACATGGGGCAGCCATCTTGTGTGTTGGAGTGATGGTCAATCTGCATATTACTCCTTTATTAGATAGGATAGAGGCCTGGTGCATGGGTGGGGGCCTGCTGGTTTGCCTTGAAGGATGTCCCAGATCAGGGTGGGGGTTCCCTTGGGGCATGGGGCAGCCTGGGCAAGGGGCCTGTGGTGGTTTGCAGGCCAGCCACACCCCCAGCGACCCAAGTGGAGGCCCTGGTATCTGGGATGTATTTATCTTCTACAATTGAAACTGTGTAGCCTGGAGCAGAGCCAAGCCTTCTGCTCGCTCAGTGGTGGCAGCCATTTCTGTTGGGATTTATGTATCTTCTATTATTGAAACTTTGTAGCCTTAAGCAGAGGCCAAAGCAGGCCAGGGCTGCAGAAGCGTGGCTTCCTCCATTGCTGGGGGCAACCCTAGCCTCCTGCTCTGTCCAGCTCTGTGGCTGCCACCATTTTTGTTGGGATTAATTTATCTTCTATAATTGAAACTTTGTAGCCTGGGATGGAGGCCTGGGCCTGCCAGGGTGTGTGGAAAGCTTGGCTTCCTCCATCGCCGGCGAAACCCATCCTGCTCTCTGTGGCCACAGCCATCTTGGTTGGGGTTAATTTGAATACTCGTTCCTAATTGGCTGGTTGGTGTGGTTGGTGGGCATGGCTTGTGGGTGTAGCAGAGTGATGGTTAATTTGCATATTACTCTTTTATTAGATAGGATTTACTAGAGGCCAGGTGCACGAATTTGTGCATGAGTGGGGTCCCTCAGACTGGCCTGTGGGGTCTGGCTGAAACCAGCTCTCTGATATCCCCCAAGGGGTCCCAGATTGCGAGAGGGCACAGGCCAAGCCTAGGGACCCCACTGTTGCATGACCGGGGCCGGGAGGGACCACAGGAAGGCTCCAGGGCATGTCTTGCCCTTCTTGCTCAGTCCCAATTGGTCAGACCCCAGCAGCAAGCTAACCTACTGGTCAGAACGTCTGCCCCCTCGTGGTCAGTGCATGTCATAGCGACTGGCTGACCGATCAATTGTCTTCCCCCTTGTGGTCAGTGCATGTCATAGCAAGCAGTTGAGTGGCCTTAGCATATCATTAGCATACTAGAGAGCCCAGTGTACGAAATTCATGCATGGGGGGGGGTGCACCTCAGCCCAGCCTGCACCCTCTCCAATCTGGAACCCCTTGAGGGATGTCTGACTTCTTTAGAGTGCAGTAAACGGGCAGTCAGACATCCCTCTCACAATCCAGGACTGCTGGCTCCCAACTGCTCACCTGCCTGCCTTGCTGATTGCCCCTAACCCCTTCTGCCTGCCAGCCTGATCACCCCCTAACCACTCCCCTGCCAGCCTGATTGCCCCTAACTGCCCTTCCCTGCAGGCCTGGGTCCCCCCAACTGCCCTTCCCTGGAGGCCTGGTTGCCCCCAACTTCCCTCTTCTGCCAGCCTGGTCCCTCCCAACTGCCCTCCCCTGCTGGCCATCTTGTGGTGGTCATCTTCTGTCCACATGGGGGCAGCCATCTTTGACCACATGGGAGCAGTCATCTTGTGTGTTGGAGTTACAGTCAATCTGCATATTACTCTTTTATTAGATAGGATAGAGGCCTGGTGCATGAGTGGGGGCCAGCTTGTTTGCCCTGAAGGGTGTCCCAGATCAGGGTGGGGATTCCCTTGGGGTGTGGGGGGGCCTGGGCGAGGGGCCTGTTGTGGTTTGCAGGCCGGCCACGTCCCCCAGTGACCCAAGCGAAGGCCCTGGTATCTGGGATGTATTTATCTTCTACAATTGAAACTTTGTAGCCTTCAGCGGAGGCCAGGGCAGGGCAGGAACTTGGCTTCCTCCATCACTGGGGAAATCCAAGCCTCCTGCTCGCTCCGTGGCCGCAGCCATTTTTGTTGGGATTTATTTATCTTCTATAATTAAAACTTTGTAGCCTTGAGTGGAGGCCTTGGCCGGCCAGGGTGTGCAGGAAGCTTGGCTTCCTCCATTGCCGGGGAAACCCAAGCCTCCTGCTTGCTCCATGACTGCAACCATCTTGGTTGGGTTAATTTGCATACTCGCTCCTGATTGGCTGGTAGGTGTGGCTTTGTGGGTGTAGTAGTAGAAGTAAGGTCAATTTGCATATTACTCTTTTATTAGATAGGATTACACTTTGATTGGTTGAACGTCTGACTGGATGAACAGACACTTAGCATATTAGGCTTCTATTATTTAGGATTTTTGTATTTTCCATATAAACAACTGTAAACCTACTTTTGCCCATGCTGTATGCCCTCAATGGTACCTAGTATACATTTGGTGCTCAATAAATTATTGTTGACTCTGAATTCTCTTCCTAGTTTTATGGGTGAGGAAGCTGAGGTGATTTCCCCAGTATCACAGAGCCAGGTCCTCCTGACTTCACTCCTTAGTAACCCTGGAGGCTCATCTCCCTGCCCACTCCCATCAGGTGCCCAGGGAGAAGTACTATTACTTATATCACTCCTGCCTTTGGGAACTCACATTGAGCTGTTATGACAGAAGTTAGGCAATTATGATACAGGTTAGGTGTCACACTGGAGAGCAGAAGCCAGCGAAAACTTCTTGGAAGAGGTGACTCCCGAGCTGAGCAAGGCTGATGGAGGTCTGAGGGGTAGGAATGGAGACCTCATAGAGAAGCGTGTGTCAGGACCTGGAAGCCACAGGTATGAATTCAAGGGGGAGGGAGTAACTTGGTCAGCTCTGGAATTTTACAGAAATCACTCTGGCTGTGGATAACCAGGGTGGAGGGACTGTGTGAAGACTGCGGTAAGAATCCAGAAAGGAGAAGTGGAGGGAGTAAGAGTGGGAAGAAGAGGATGGATTTGAGAACTACTCAGGAAGTTAATTTACCAGGATTTAATGCCTTGTTGGTTGAGGAAGAAGAGGGAGGTGACCAGGATAACACTCAGGTTTCAAACTTGGTTGTGTATGTGCAGGTGGGACCATTCAAGGAAGAGTAAAATCCACTAGGGAAAGCAGGTCTGGGTGAATGCAGAAGAAGCCAGCAAAAACTTCTGGCTGTTTGGGACTGTTGAGTTCAGAGTATGGGGGATTCTTACAGAGCTTTCTAGTGTGTAGCAGACAGGGCTGTATAGAAAGGTCTAGAGATCCAAATGTTAGAACAAGAAGGCCCTTAGGGGTCTCATCTATCCTGACATTTGCAGACAGGTACTAGAGGCCCACAGAGATTGCACACATCCAAATGCCCCCACTCAACCCAAGACCCAGACACTGACAGTCTAGCACCATGGGAAGGACCTAGCCCTAAAGGCTGACTGTCCAGGGTTTGAGCTCTGCCTCTATTTGTTCACTTGATGGAAACAGGCCAGGTGTTCTCTGAAGCCCAGCCCACTTGCTATAAGATGCGGGTGTGAAACGCCACCTCTCAGATTGGTGTGTGTATGGGAGGGGGAGGGGTCTCGATCTTCAATAAGGACTCCATTTAAGACCTGCCTTTAATGAATTGACAAATAACCACCAGACCAGACCTGTATCCCTCCAGCTATTCCCTTAAAGCCCCACTTGGCCCCTCTAAACTCTCATTTGATCTTCTTGTTATCCCTATTTCACAGATGATGAAACTGGGACTCAGAGACATTAAATGACTTGCCCAAGACCCCAAAGCCACGATGCAAGAGGGCTGGTCCAGCATCTTCCTGGTAAAGAATTTGTGCCCTTGCCATGACACCAGGCAGGCCTATTCTGTTGTGTAGTGTCAATTCCAGCATACTGAGGGCCTTCCTCAATAGTTCTCAAGTCCATCCCTTCCTGTTGACCCTCACTGCCACCACCTTTACTCAGGCTCCATTAGCGCCCTCCTGGATTCCTGCCCAGCCTCCTAACTAAAGGTGGCTGGAGATGTAGTATCTGGGGTTTAAAGCAGGGGAGATGGCAGGAGGGCACCATAAAGATGGATGGGCACTGGGATGGGGAGCTTTGAGGATTCAGGAGAGCAGGCTGAGGGTGTCTCTGCTACCCATGGTACTCTCCCTCTTTGCTATCAAACACATACAACACACAGTCCCAGAGGACTGGGAACAGGAGATGGTCCTGGGAACCACATCCCTGGTGGTTCCAAAGGGACAGCCCCAACACCAAGTGTAGAAATGTTTCCCTTCACTTATCAGATCTGGGTGGCAGGAAGGGTGTGTGTGGGGGGAGGGGGGGTCTCCCAGGCAGAGGAGGGAGCCTCCCATACATCTCACCTTTGTTTGGGTTGGAAATTCAGGAGCCTGAGGTTCATAAAGACTACTGAGAAGTTGGCTTCATGGCAACTGGCAGACCTTGACAGATGCAGATGCAGGGGTGGCAGCTCTGTGGGAGAGCACAATAAGTCTATTGTCAAGATGAACTTTACCACACCCCCTAAGCATGGTCCAAGAAGGGGTGTGGTCCAGGGGAGTGAAGGAGCTCCAAATGAAGCAGAAACAGAGGTCAAGAGGTAAAGCTCAAAGGAGGAAGACATTCACGGTGGGTGAAGCCATCCAGAGATAGATCTGACCATTTAGATGATAGTTAGATCCCTATCAAGGAGGGGCATGCAAGCACTTGTTGGCAGAGCTCCGAGTAGGAAATTCAAGCTTCAAATGAGGAAACCCTGAGATTTAGGAATCCAGAGAAGGGCCCATTTCAGACCCAAAGCTGTTAGGGCTCAGAGTCCACTGGAAAGACAAACATAAACAAATAATTGCAATATAGGACAATAAGGCATCGGGATCACAGTGACTAAGATCATGGGCTTTAGAGGCTTAGGCCTGGGTTCAGATCCAACTGTATCAGCCTCAGTTTTGTCATCTGTGAAGTGGGGTGAAACCTTCTGCTTCCCAGTGGTGTTATATGGGGAAAGTGAACTGCTGTACATTAAGTTCCTTGTACAGTGACAGGCCTGAAATAAATGTTAAGAAGGGGACTCATTGCTGGTGCCAGGCACCTGGCAGGCGCAAAGGGCTCTGGAAGTGCAAGGGAAGACTCTGTGTGAGAGATCAGGGAAGCATCAGAGGACAGGCACAAGCTCCAGGGGGACCAGGGGTCAAGAGCATTCCAGGCCAAGGGGAAGAACATGAGTCTGGTGAGCAGCAGAATGTGGCTGAATTCCAGAAAATGATGCGAGGAGGTGGAGAGTGTGTTGTACCTTACTGTCCAGAGAAGGCACCACTGTCCCCTTCTCCACATCTAATAATATCTCTACTTTTGTTGATTCTCCCTATTTAACATCTCCTGGATCTGTCTGTTCCTTCTCAACCCCATTACACTGCCTCCCAACTTGCCTCCTTCCAATTTTTCTGCACACAAATACAAGAAAGCTCATCCTACAGTGCAATCCAGTCCTGGTCACCCCCCTGCCTAAAAGTCTTCACTAGTACCCCATCACCAATAATCAAACTTCATTCTCTTATCATCTCTATAATTTTTATCTTTCTCCTCGTCACCCAACTTATTATACACTTAACGGTTTTTTAAAAAATTGACTTCATCCAAAAATATCCATGAAATCATAGCTTTAGTGTACTGGCTGTATTTTTCCAATGTACATTGAAATAAACCCACAAGTATTAAATGAAACCAGAAGAGTGTGAATGTGTGTGTGTGTGTGTGTGTGTGTGTGTGTAGCAGAAACTGACTATGCTCTGCCCATATACCCTTGTCCTTAACAATTCAGGCCATGCTGGCCTGACTTATACCTGCCACCACCTGGCTGGTTCTGCCCCTCTGGGGCCAGGCTGACCTGCTGGGGAGGGGACTCAGGAACGCCACATAAAAACAGCTGATACCGACCACCAGTTATCAGCAAACACTTTAGTAGGTCTTGGTTGACAGACAGGTAAGATGGGACCAGTGATGTGCTGGTAAATATTTAACAACTGGCTCTGTGGGGAAAGCTCTGATTCGTAGGGTTTGCTAATTCCTGTGGTGTAAATACTCTTAACATGGCCAATTTCAAGCTTATGGCCTGGTGTTACTGAAAGTGGAGTGGGGAGAGCTGTTCTCCCAGGTCAGTGCAAGCGAGTTTTGGCATACCCCTGGGTGGGACCCAGGATGAAAACATAGGGGTCTCTAGGTCCTTAATTTCTGGGAGATGCAAGAAGGGAAAACAGTGGTGTTGAGAGGGAGGTTGGAAGATATTTACTAACCTGAAGCTCACTGAAAGCAGGTGGGTGCAGGAGGAGGGAAGGCCTCTGAGCATGTGGACAAGGGTCCTTCTAATGGGCCATAGCTGAGGAGCTGAGCCCTAAGAAAGCAAGAAGTCCCAGAGCAGAAGGGGACAGGAAGCCCTAACCAGCTGGTTTTCCTGTCTTGCCTGTAGCTAGGTTCCGTTCTTCTCCTTATAGAAATAGTTCCTGCTTGGAAGCCAACTAAGGATCAGATTCTGCTGATCCACAAAGTCTGGTGGCTGAGGCCCTCACTGAAAGGAGAATTGAAAGGGCCAATGGTGCAGCGGCTATAAAAAACATTTTGACAGTTCCTCAAAATGTTAAACATAGAATTACCACATGGTCCAGTGTGTTAAGCATGTCTCTTTTTTTAATTTTTTATTATTATGATGATGAAAAACACATAACATACGATTTTCCATCTTTTTTTCTCCATTATAGTTCACATTCAATATTATTCTGTACTAGAGGCCTGGTGCACGAAATTTGTGCATGGGGGGAGGGGTCCCTCAGCCCAGCCTGTACCCTCTCCAATCTGGGACCCCTCGAGGGATGTCTGACTGCCCGTTTAGGCCCGATCCCAGTCGGACATCCCTCTCACAATCCAGGACTGCTGGCTCCCAACCGCTCGCCTTCCTGCCTTCCTGATTGCCCCTAACCACTTCTGCCTGCCAGCCTGATCACCCCTAACCACTCCCCTGCCACCTGATTGATGCCTAACTGCTCCCCTGCCAGCCTGGTCTCCCCTAACTGTCCTCCCCTATTGGCCTGGTTGCCCCCAACTGCCCTTCCCTGCTTGTCTGGTCACCTCTAACTGCCCTCCCTTTCCAGCCTGGTTGCCCCTAACTGCCCTTCCCTGCTGGCCTGGTTGCCCCAACTGCCCTCCCCTACTGGCCTTGTCCCCCCTAAATTCCCTCCCTTGCCAGCTTGGTTGCCCCTAACTGCCCTCCCCTGCTGGCTCGATTGCCCCTAACTGCCCTCCTCTGCTGGCCTGGTCACCCTTAACTGTCCTCCCCTGCAGGTCTGGTTGCCCCCAACTGCCCTCCCCTGCAGGCCTGGTCACCCCCAACTGCCCTCCTCTGCCGGCCATCTTGTGTCCACATGGAGGCAGCCATCTTTGACCACATGGGGTGGCCATCTTGTGTGTTGGAGCGATGGTCAATTTGCATATTGCCTCTTTATTATATAGGATTAGTTTCAGGCGCAAAATATAGTGGTTAGACAATCATATACTTTACAGCAAGCATGTCAAACTCAAAAGCTAATATGGGTCAAATAAACAAGGTTTAAGTTTATGTGGGCCGCAAAAAAAATAAACATAGGTTTATTTTGATAGAGACATGCTGAATACAAAGGGCTGAAATAAATGAGTATCATTAACATAAAATAATAGAACATTTTAATAAAAATTAATATTTTTTTCTTGAACATTAACTTACCAGACACTGAGTAACTGCACAAATCAATAAGCATAATGCAAATAAACCTATTTTTCTTGTTCTCTGGAAGTGAAATATTTCCTGTTGCGCACACCAAAGAAGTCAGTCCAAGACTAATGATGTGGCAATCGGCTGCTAAAATATTCACTGCTAGTATTAGTGGAGAGAAATGGTGTGCCAGTGTGTAAGGTGCGTAAGGGAAATGAATGCAACACAATTATAGTAATCAGTCATTAGTGAATGTTGTAATAATTATGTATAACAGGATATTGTAAAAATTAAGTTATAAAATTTTTATTAAAACTTTTCTTACATACCATTATATTGGCTGGGCAGCAAAAATATTCATTGTGGGCTGCATGTGGCCCATGGGCCACAAGTTTGACATGCTTGCTTTACGGAGTGGTCCCCCTAATATTTCAAGTACCCCCCCCCTCCCAGCACATACATAGCTATTACAATATTATGTATTTCCCTCTATTGACCTCTCTCCGGCCACTCCCACCCCCCAGCACATGCCTTCACCCCCTAGTGACTGTGTTCATTGGTAATGCTTATATGCATGCATACAAATCCTTTGGTTGATCTTTTATTCCCCGCCCCTCCGCCCCCTGCCCCGCAACCCACTCGCCCCAGCCTTCCCGCTGAGATTTGTCAGTTCAATGCTTCTCTGTCTCTGGATCTATTTTTGTTCATCGGTTTATGTTGTTCACTATATTCCACAAATGAGTGAGAACATGTGGTATTTGTCTTTCTCCAATTAAGCATGTCTTTTTATTTTTTGTATTGTGATGATTTAACATCTGGGGCCTTGCTGACACTCATGAGACCTCCTCCCCTACCCCAGGGTTAGCTAATTCCCAGAAATAACAACTCACTGGGCTGTGAGTGGGCCTTTCACATGCAAACAAATCAACCCAGAGCCCACACCCCAACCACCTCCTTTATGGGTTCTCCACTCCAGGCCACTATCCCCCTGCTCTAATCACCCCATGGCCAGATACCACCCAACTAGGGCAACCTTGCCAATTCTAACGCCACGTTCGCTGCCCTGCCTATTCCACAGAAAGCCTAATAAAGGCTCTTGCCCACATTTTCCTCAGATCCCTGTGCTTCCTGACCAACTCTGGTGCTTCCTCATGTGGCCCTATGTAACATGCTGTACCCCATTTCTAGGGATCTATGAGTATAAACATCTTCCTTCATGACAGTGGTTTTCATGTCTGCATGCCTGATTAAAACAAATTCTGGATACCTTTAAAACACCCAGCAATTCTACTTCTAGGAGTATACCACAAAGAATTGAGAGCAGGCACTTAAACTAATCCATGTACATGCAGGTTCATAGCAGCATTATTTGTAGTAGCAAAAATGTGTAAACCAAATGTCCATCAACAGAAGACTAGATAAAAAATTGCAATATATTGGCAAAATGAATTATATGAAGCAATGACATGGATGAACCTTGAAAACATTGTACTAAGTGAAAGCCGACTCAAAATGTCACATCTTTTATGAAATATCCAAGAAACTAAATCCATAGAGACAGCAAGCAGGTTAGTGGTTGCCAGGGGCTGGGGAAGAGAGTGACTGTTTAAAGTGTGTACATTTTACTTTGGGGAGATGAAAATGTTTTGAAACTAGACAGAGGTGGTGGTTGCACAACATTGTGAATGTACTAAATGTTGCTGAATTGTATGCTTTAAAATGCTTAATTTTATGTTTTGTGACTTTTACGTCAATTTGTTTAAAAAAGAAAATAATAATATAGTAGAGAAGTGGGTGAGGTGTAGAGGAAACAAGATTGGCCAGGCATTAATAATTATTAAAGCCATTGCTCAGTGGCTGAACATGGACCCATGAATCAGGAGGTCACGTTTTAATTCCCATTGGGGGCACATGCTGGGGTTGTGGGTTCGATACTCAGTAGGGAGCATACAGGAGGCAGCAGTTCAATTATTCTCTCTCATCACTGATGTTTCCATTCCTCTCTCCCTCTTCCTTTTGCTCTCTGAAATAAATGAAAACATATTTAAAAAAATAGTAATTATTAAAGCTGGTGATCGGTACTTGGGTTTCACTATTCTCTTCTCTTGACTTGCATATCTGTTTAAAATATTCCTTAACAGCTCGGCTGGCATGGCTCAGTGGTTAGCTTCAACCTGTGAACAGGGAGGAGGTCACAGTTTAATTCCCGGCCAGGGCACATGTCTGGGTTGTGGGCTTTATCCCAGTGTAGGGCATGCAGGAAGCAGCGGATCCAGGATTTTCTCTCATCATTGGTTTCTATCTTTCTCTCCCTCTCCCTCTCTGTGCCAGAAGCCAATTCCAGCATGTTAGCAGGGCTGAATCATCTGGGATGGCTGAAAGGCATTTCCCCAAACCGGAAAAGGATGATTGCTTGCTGCCAGACAGCTCAGGGCATCTTAATCTACATGTTATTGCCTCCTCCTGGCCAAACACCTGAACAGCCAATCTGACAATGGATTTGTGTAGGAAACCCTGGCCTTTGATGTGTGTATCTCCACCTTGCCTTAGGACAAATTGTGTTAATAAAAAGCAAGGGGTCCTGAGACAAGAAGAACTTAGTTCCTTTTAGCTAAGTCTTCTCTGACTCCCCATAATGCCTTTCAAAATTACGTTTCGTCTCTGGACTCTTAATTTATGCACAGCACCTTCTCCAGATTCCTAAACCCTTCTAGATGCCAGATCAAGAACACCAACGTTATCTCTGAAATCAATAAAAGTATATTTTAAAAAATGTTCCATAACAGAAAGGTGTGTGTGTGTGTGTGTGTGTGTGTGTGTGTGTGTGTGTGTGTAAGAGGAGGGTTTGGTGATAATAAAGACACTGGTGTCAAAGGTTTAGGGTAAGATTTGGAAAAATAGTTTCATGAAATCAGAGTGGAAAATTCAATACTTGTAAATTAATCCCTTGTGTGGGGCAGCTGTAAGTCTTCAGGAATGGAGAGCCTGGGTTAGCCTGTGATCCTGGAGAGGGTTCCTAGTGGGGTGTATTACAGAAAGTTATTTTTGTATAGTATAGTACTTTATAAAACTTCCACACATATTAACTTATTTGTTCCTTTTCACAGATTTGGGAAGTAAATCTTATTATCCCTTTAAATTCAGGCATTCTGATTCAAAGCCGATGCATCCCTCCTCTCCAGCCCCTCTTCACTGCCCCTGCCCCGCCCCACCCACAAACTGTAGAGAATAAATTCCTGTAAAGGAGGGTTGACTCTCGGTTGCAGTATAATTTAGGGTAATAGCAGTGGCAGCTCTCATAGGGTGGACAGGATATTTTACATCCTCCAGACACCCTCCACCCTTCTACATTCTTCTCTGTAGCGGAGGCTGACCTTTCCCACCAGGAGCTCCCCAGCTCTTAGCTTCAGGGGAAGGTGGCCCACGGAAGGTAGCAGCAAGGTGGCTCCTCCCTCTATTGAAACAGATACTCTCATCAGGCTCAGGAACAATGCCCTCTCCATCCCCCTTCAGGCCTAGGAGATGTAATGGCCTCAGCCATCCCCAGCCCGGGGTACTGCACCATCCCTACCTCACCCACACCTTTATAAATAGTCCCTTTAATTAAGTTCCCCTCAAGGGCCCCATTTTGAGTGTGTATGCCATCTGTTTGCTCCAGGACCTTGCTGAGAAAGATAAACCTGCAAATGTCAGAGGCTTAACCCAATGAAAGGTTATTTCTTGCTCATGTCATAATCCAATGTGTGTGTGTGTGTGTGTGTGTGTGTGTGTGTGTGTACACACATGTTTACAAACTCCAGGGAGGAGGCAGAGGAAGTTGGGTCAGAATGTACAGAAGAGAAATTATGGGTGGAAGGCAGTCTGTCTAGTCAGACTGAGGTGTCTTTTTGTTCTGGAAGGCAGAGTGCACACTGACCTAGGTTGGCAGCTGGCAACACCACAGAAAGTGACTTTCCAGGTCAATGTGCACTCACTGTAACTGAAGGCTTGTCTGTCACCAAGAAATAGGAACCTCTTGTCAGCACTGAGCCATAGAAATGGAAGAGTAATTACCATAAAGGTGCTAATGCTTCCCCGAAGGAAATAATTTTGATTTCATTATCTTTGACTTTAATACACCACTGCTAAGCATAAGGCAATGTACTAGACTTCTGGGAGGTACAAATTTGATTCAGATGTAGGGTCACCCTCAAGATACTTGAAATTTCTTCATATTTAAAATTTATTTTTAAACTAATGCACAATAAAGTTCATTCTTTTTGGTACACATTTCTACCAGGTTTTTAGTTTTTTTTTAATTTGTATTTCTTTGCACATATTTTTATTGAGATATAATTCACATACCATAAAATTCACTATTTTAAGTGTACAATTCTACAGCTTTCAGTATATTCAGTATATGCAACCCTCACCACTACTGTAAAACATTTTTATCACCTCAATAAAAAGATACCATACCTGTTAGCACTCATTCCCTATTCCCCTTTTCCTCCAGCCGGTGGAAACCACTAATATATGTTCTGTCTCTACAGATTTGCCTACTGTAGACATTTCATAAAAATGGAATCATACAATATGTGCCACTTTTGGATTTGTTGCACTTAGCATCTTTCCAAGTTCATCCATATTATAGCATGTTCAGCATTTCATTCTCATACGTATACACCACCTTTATCTATCTATTCACAAGCTGATGGACATTTGGGTTGTTTTGACTTTTGAATTATTATGAATAACGCTGCTATGAATACCCTGGTGCAAGTTTTTGTGTGGAAATATCTTTTCACTTCTCTTGGGTTGATAAATATAATTTTAAATTGCAGCATAATATTGCATGTAGCTATATCATACTGCACTGTAAACACACAACCATTTTACTAACATTGAAGATAATTTTTGTTTTTAAAAATTGATTTGAGAGAAAGAGATTTGTTGTTCCACTTATTTATGCATTCATTCGTTGCTTCTTGTATGTGCCCTGACTGGAGATCAAACCCACAATCTTGGTGCATTGGGACAACATTCCAACTTAGCTACCCGGCCAGGTATAGAGGTAATTTTTGAACAACCCAAAAGGATGATTGTAGAAACCAGATGCCAGCCAGAAGAGGTGGGTGGAACTGGCATTGCTTCTGTAGGGGAGGAGGGGGGATAATGTGCTTAGGCAGAAGGCTTATTGCTCTGTACTCCATCCTGTGACTGTGGAAGAGAACTGGGAAAAGATGGCTTGGCAAATAAATGCCACATAAGACTGCCGTCACATTACCTTGAGGGTTTGCCATCAGGATTTTGGATCTAAGGGGGCCCCATTCAGCTGTTCCCAAATTAAAGCCTTCCATGTAACTATGAGCAGCCTCCCGAGACAACCAGGAGGGGGCAGCGTTTGCCTTGAGAAGGGACAATTTCTCCACCAGACTCAAGGAACCCTGCACGGAACTGTCCACCAGGGGACAGTGAGAACATGGCTTTGAGGTTTGAGTGCCAAGCTTGAGTAGGAAACTGATAACAAAAGCCTTTTTGCACCACTGCCATCCATCCTCACAGGATAGGAAAAAAGAGAGGGAAGAGCAACAGGGAGCCACACTGCAGTCCTCACCCTACCCCCGCCCCTCCAGGGCATTCAATTCCTTCCTCAGACTCGTCCTGGAGTGCAGGTGGGAGTTTGGGGGTATAAATCCGGGGATAACCTGGCTGGACAAGGTGGGTGGGTGGGTGGCACTGATCCCAGAGTATCTTAGCAGTGCAAAGTGAGACATTTGGTGCTCATCACCTCCACAAGCCCTCTGACCCATGCGGCCTTTTCTTCTACACTCCGGACACCAGCTATGTAGAGGAGAGATGAACAAATATTTCTGAGCACTGACTTTGTGCCAGGTTCTATTCTAGGTGCTGGAGGAGGATATAGCAGGTCACTGCCGTTGGGGAGCTGTTTAGTAATAGTGACAGACAATCAGATAAGCAGAGGCATGAGTCATGAGATGATACGCAACTGTGGCAAGTTGCACTGAAAGAAGAAATAACAGGAGAGTGATCTGGGAAGGCCCTTCTGAGGAAGCAGCATCTGAGCTGGAGACCTGATGGCTAAGAAGGAGGCCATCACACTAAGATCCAGGAGAACGTTTCAACAGAAGGAAGAGCACATTCAAAGGCCCTGAAGCAAGAAAAATTTTGGCTGGTTTGAAAACAGAAAGGACACCAGTGTAGTGAGGGAATATATTCACTTCCTATTGCTACTGTAACAAATTACTACAAATTTAGTGGCTTAAAACAACACAAGTTGCCCTAGCTGGTTTGGCTCAGTGGACAGAGCGTCATCCTGCAGACTGAAAAGTCCTGGGTTCAATTCCAGTCAAGGGCACATGCCCAGGTTGCAGGCTCGATCCCCAGTAGGGGGCTTGCAGGAGGCAGTTAATCAATGATTCTCTCTCATCATTGATGTTTCTCTCTCTCTCTCTCTCCTCCCCCCCACCCCCCCGCCTCCCTTTCTCTCTGAAATCAATAAAAACATATATTAAAAAACTCCACAAATTACCATTTCACACCCATTACCATGGTTGGAAAACTGCGGCTCATGAGCCACATGCGGCTCTTTGGCCCCTTGAGTGTGGCTCTTCCACAAAATACCACGGCCTGGCCAAGTCTATTTTAAAGAAGTGGCATTAGAAGAAGTTTAAGTTTAAAAAATTTGGCTCTCAAAAGAAATTTCAATCGTTGTACTGTTGATATTTGGCTCTGTTGACTAACGAGTTTGCCAACCACTGCATTAGGATGTCTACTATGAAAAATAAAATAATAATGTGTTGATAAGGATATAGAGAAATTGGAATTGTGAATTGTTGGTGAGAATGTAAAATGGTACAGCTGCTCAAAATATTAAAAACAGAAATATCATATGATCCAGCAATTTCACTTCTGGATATATACCCAAAAGAATTGAAAACTAAGTCTTAAAGGGACATTTGTACCCCTATGTTCTCAGCAGCATTATGCACAATAGCTAAGGGGTAGAAGCAACCCAAGCATCCATTGATAGATGAATGGATAAACGAAATGGAATCTATCCATACAATGAAAAATTACACAGCCTTCAAAAGGAAGGACATTTTGACACATGCTACAACACAGATGAGCCTTTATATATATAGCATAATGAGAACATTATGCTATATGAAATAAGCCAGTCCCAAAAAGACAAATGTTGCATGATTCTTCTTATATGAGGTGCCTCGTCAAAATCTCTATGGACAGAAAGTAGAATGGCAGTTTCCAGGGGCTGGGGAAGTATGGAATTGGAAGTTATTGTTTAATGGGCACATGAAAAGTTATAGAGATGGGTGGTGGCGCTAGTTGCATAAAATTAATGTACTTAATAGCACTTAACTGCACACTTAAAATGGTAAATGTTATATGTATTTTACTATAATAAAAAGGACTGGGGAGAAAACAACTTTATAATCTTTCGGTTCTGGGGTCAGAAGTCCAGAATGGGCTAAAATCTAGGTGTCAGCAGACCTGTTCCTTCTGGAGCTCTAGGGCCGGGGTGGGAGCATCCAGCCCTTGGGCCATAGAAGGCCCACAAAATTATTTGGCCTGGCCCTGCAAAGGCATTAGGGGCAAGTTAACTGTTTGACCAAATATAGCGGCTAATTTTTAAGTTGATAATTTTATATGGCCAACAAATGATGTTAGAAATATCCAAATGGCCCTTAGCAGAAAAAAGGTTCCCCACTCCTGCTAGGGGAAAATCAGATTCCTTGCCTTTTCCAGCTTCTCATGGTTGCCTCATTCTTTGGCTCATGGCCCCTGCCTCCATCTTCAAAGCACATAGCTCCAATAGCTCCAACCTCTGCTTCTAACATATCACCTTCTCTCCCTCTGACCCTCCTGTCTCCTTAAATGGACACTCAGGATTCCATTGGGCCCACTCAAATAATTCAGGATAATCTTCCCATTTCAAGATTTCTAATTTAATCACATCTGCAAAGTCTCTTTTTGCTACACAGAGGTTCTGGGGATTAGGACATGGACATCTTTGGGGGTGGGGGGGTGTCATTATTTCGTCTCCCACAGGGCGTGTAGAGTGGTAGAAGATGAGTTGAAGAAGGTTAGCAAGGAATTGGACATTTGGGGTGTCCTATTAATTCTAAATTGTAACAAGAGTACCTTCTTATTTACTTTTTTAAAATAAGCATTCTTTTTAAAAAATATATTTTATTGGTTCTAGAGAGGGAGAGAAATATCAATGATGACAGAGAATAATTAATAGGCTGCCTCCTGCATGCCCCACACTGGGTATCAAACTCACAACGCAGGCATGTGCCCTGACCAGGAATCTAACCATGACTTCCTGGCTCATAGGTCAACACTCAACCACTGAGCCACGCCCACCAGGCTCTAATTTACTTTTCAATAAACTACCGAGGCTGCTGGGTGAGGAATAGGTTGCAGGTAGAGATGACAGCATTTGCTGACAGATTTGAGCTAGAAATGTCCACACTGGTGTGCGTGCTCCCTGAGAAGTCACCTGTACCCCAGCCTCAAAGGCTGGTATATGGAGAACCAGGCACTCTCCACACAGGAGGATGCCCAGCAGAACTGTAAGCAGAGGTTTCTCTGGGTAGCTCATTTGAGGTTGGAAGTCTTTGTGGACCAAGGGCAAAGCAGATAGGATAGAAATGATCTCACAGTCCCATGGTGCTCCATCCCCATGCCCTCCTGCTGAAGAAGGCTCTGTTTTTTCATTCCAGTTCTCCATCCCCATGAGTTTAAGGAAGGTCTTTGGGTTTTCTGGAGGCGTAACTGGAAAAAAATGAGGAGAGGAAGGCAGAATCAGAGAGACAGACAAATTAGAGACAGGAGACCTCTGGGTGCTCCCTGCATTCGACTTCACAGCCTTTGGCTGTAGGATATGTGCAGTCATCACAACTCATTCTGCCAAACCAAATGAGATTATCCTCAACCCTCTGGTAAGTGTATCAACCCTCCATATGCATTTGTGTTTGTTTATAGTCTTAGAAATGAAGATCCAAAAAGATTTTAAAAGGCATCTAGTTCCACCTTCAACCCAATGCTCTTCAACATTCTCATCAAGTCACCAGATGGCCTCTGCTTGCACATACCCAGAAGCCCACTATGGATCAAAGCAGCTCATTCCATGGATGGACAACCCAAACCGTCAGAAAGTTTTCTTAAGAGTGTGTCCCACTGTGCCATTTCCACCATTCTGCCTCAGTGCTCCACTCCAGAGAAACACAGAATCAATCTACTCCCTCTTCTTCAGGAAAGCCCATTCTGAAAGGAGTCTCTTTTGTTCCCTCTTCCTTCCCCCCACTCCCAATCCTGGTCACTGTTTGTTGGACAAGCTATAGTTTTTTCACATCTTTTTTCAGAATGTGCATCTAGAAGTAGACCCAGAACTCCTGGAATGGCCTGACTGGCACAGAGGAGATGGGACTACCACCCCCTTCCTCTTTCCAAGCTCAGACTTCAGTTCCAGCAGCCTAGGTTCCCGCCCACTATTTTTAGCTGCTCCACCACAATCCTGATTTATATCTTGCATCCTGTTGAGTAAAACCTTAATTTTCATGCCCACTGCTGTGTCATGAGCAGCATTAGTTTACATGTACACAGTATTCATTTAAATATACCCCACTGCTTTACTTTTTTTAAATTTTTATTTCTTTAAATATATTTTATTGGTTTTTTTTTACAGAGAGGAAGGGAGAGGGAGGGAGAGTTAGAAACATTGATGAGAAAGAAACATCAATCAGCTGCCTCCTGCACACCCCCTACTGGGGATGTGCCCGCAACCAAGGTACATGCCCTTGACCGGAATCGAACCTGGTTAGGGCTGCTTTATATTTATGTCTGGAAAATTATGTTTATATTTTAGTACTAAACACAAAAGAAGAATCTCTGGTTCTCTTCCTGATGTTCAAGGGAACACAGACACTGCTAAAGCTACAGAGAAGGGGCAGAGTAGGTCTTGAGAATGAATCTGAATACCCAGCACAGACTGGGAAGCATTTATTTTTCTGTGTGGTCTCAAGTCAAATTTACAGACAGAGGCAGGACATTAGAGGGAAATATGGGGAAAAGGGCAGAAAATTAGAGCCTAGCAAGCCCAATTCAAATCCCAGTACTACCATTTCCACTTGGGACCTTGGGCAAGTTGCCTCAACTAGAGCATCTGTAATCAGGGAAACAATATCCCAGTGTTCTACCTTAAACAGCTGTTCTCTGGCAAAAGCGCATTTCTAACTTCAAGTGCTGAAATCTTGATTATTAAGGTGCTATATTACATTCCTAACACTTCAGTGCCTTCATAGAATCCCTCTTTAGTTTCACGCTCGGGCCTCTCCAATCCAGCCACGGAAGGCTGACCCTGCTGTACATTTGGCCAAATCCAGATCATGGCATAGGTGTCCCGGTCCCCAACTGTTCCTTAGCAGTGGGAGGACCTGAGTTCTAATTCCGTCTTTGCCATTTAACTGAATGACCCAGGGACCTCCCCAGAGCTCAGTTTCCTCATCCCTATAACCGGGATAGACACACGTAAGGGGGTGTGTGGTGTGTGTGTGTGTGTGTGTGTGTGTGTGTGTGTGTGTGTGTGTGTGTGTGTGTGTGAGAGAGAGAGAGAGAGAGAGAGAGAGAGAGAGAGAGAGAGAGAGAGAGAGAGAGAGAGAGAGAGAAGTGAGTGTTCTGTAAAGCACAAGGACAATAGTCATTAGGTACCTAGAGCGGAGATGAAATTCAAATCACAGTCCGGAACCGGGCGGGGCCACAAGCCCGCGGAGGTAGGTGCAGGCAAGACTCCCCGCTGCCTATGCGCGAGGGAGGCTGATCCCCGCAACCGGATTGGGCAGCTCGAAGCGAGCGAGGCCTGGGGGAGGCGGAGCTTCCGGCCGCCTGCCCCGCTGTTGCCAGGGGAGATAGCCACCGGGAGGCGGAAGGAGTCGGCGAATTGGTGGCGCCCAGCAGGCGCGGGAGCCGCGGTAGCTATGGCGGTCTCGGAACCCGGACGTCGAAGCTGGTGCTTGCGTCCAGAGGTGCCGTCCGCCACCTTCTTCACGGCGCTGCTCTCGCTCCTGGTGTCCGGGCCCCGCCTGTTTCTGCTGCAGCCGCCCCTGCCGCCCTCCGGTCTCTCTCTGCGATCCGATTGCCTGCGCAACTGGCAAGGTGAGCAGGGCGGGCTCGAGCGCCTGGTGTCAGCCTTTTTCCTCCGACCTCGCCAGGCCCTGGGCTTTGGCCTCCCAGCACCCGCGCCATCAGTCCTTACCTCCAGCTACTCCGTCCGCATCATCATCTTCTCTACCCGGAGGACCAGCCCCACATTCCACGTCTTTGTCTCTCCAGAGCCCCCTTCGTCATCATTATAATCTTTCCCTACTCTAATTTGTTCCCTTCCCTGTCTCCACTGGACTGATGAAGGCCCCCACAATTCATTCGCTAGGAAACAGGTTTCATTCACCCATGCGCACGTTCCCAGAAGGATTTTTCCTCTCCCCCTCCCTTGTCATATACACACTCAGGTCTGCTTTAGGGCCTAACTCCTTCATCAAGACATTAGAACTTTTATCTGTGCCTACCTCTGTATAAGCGAACTGGCCTCTTGAGGTTTAGAATTTCTTCTGCTTCTTCGTTTGTATTTTAATCCTGACTCAGATTCCCAGCTCATGGGGAGAGGGGCTAGATTTCTTTTGGGGAGAGAAATTTGCAGAGCAATTGAGTATAAGCATTTGCTCAGTAAAATTCCCTTTTCTGGGGAGGAAGTGGGAAATATATATGACTTGCTGTTTTGCAAAGCAATTTCACAGTATTTAATCCTTTTGATGATCCCATTATGTAGGCTTTATTATTGCCCGGTAGATGAGACTGAGGCTTAATACAGAGAAACAGAACTATAAGTCAGTTGAGACAGAACCCAGATTTTTCTTTTCATCGTGTGATGTTTTGGAACTGGAGCTTTGGGGTATATAATCCCCAAATCATATAGAGTTGCTTCTAGAATCTTCACATTATACTTGAAATTTTAGTTATGGAAGTATTTGACAAATAATGATGTACGCTTCAGATAATGAAGCCTAACAGAGATGGCCTGACTGAGGATCACAGCCGGCCTCCCTGTTCAGATCTAAACCTTTCCCCCACTGGGATACAGAGAGGTCATAGACAGATGCAAAATGTCAGCCGAAACTGAGCTCCCCTTTTTCTTTAATTTATAGCTTCCCTGAGTGTGGGGTTCATGGGCATATGAGTATTAGACACATAAAAGACCTCTGAAGGCCTCAAGTATAATCTGTTACTTCACAATGGGGAAATAAGCCATGAGGCCCGGTGACTTGACTAAGTTCAGCCTTCCCTTACATGATAGAACCAAGATTCCACTCCAAGTCTTTAGGCTCCAAGGCCAGTATTACTGCCACTTCACCAGTTCCCCTTCTTCAGTTTAATGTTTTGGCCTACAAGGACAAAAGTACGTAAGACATGTCTGCTTTTAGAAAAGTTAAATACTTTGCTGTCTTATTGCACATAAAGTGTCACTGTACCTGTAGGACTGGGTAAGCACTTTTAAGGAAGACTTCTGAGTTTTACTCCTATATTGTTAGTGATAATTTTATCTAGACTAGAGGCCCAGTGCACGAAATTCATGCACGGGGGGAGACGGGGAACGGGGAGGTCCCTCAACCTGGCCTGCAACAATGCCAGCGTCCCATGCCCCGGCTGGCCTCTGGCCATAGGCCCACCCGCCCTCCCTTCGCAGGCCAGGGTGCGTGGGACGCTGGGGCTCGTGATCGGGGCAACGCCGCCAGCATCCAGCACCCCGACTGCTATGGGCGCCGCCATATTTGTGACGGAGTGATGGTTAATTTGCATATTACCCTTTTACTAGATAGGATTATAGTGATCTTTATAGGTGCAAAATAATTCATGGTCCCTTTTTTCTTCCTCTGAACAGCCACTATGGAAGGAGAGGTCAGGATTACAGCCGAGGAGACTGGCATACAGAGTGTTAAGGGACACCCACTCAATCCACCCTGAAGCTGTTACAATTAATTAACCCTCAAACTGCCTGGTGAGATAGGTCAGTATTAAAACCTAAAAAGGGGGCATAAAGCAAATTACAAATTCTAAGACCATCTTGTGCTACAAAGTATTTTTTTTCCCCACATGGAAATCAGTCACTGACAAGACTTACTCCAGGTGTGGGAAAGAGCAGGAATTTAGACATTCATGCCTCTATTTTTGGGTTCTGATCATTGTTGCTTCCCATTGCTTATCTTGGCTCCTGGCTGATTTTCACTGGTTCTCAGTGCTCTATTTTAGGAGCTACTCCCCCTTTTCTAGGTGGGTTGTAACCTGTCTTTCCTACCTTGAAGCAACTCATTGTCAGGCCTCTAACCCAACTCCCTCTACAGTTTACAGGCTGGTGACCTACATCTTTGTCTATGAGAATCCAGTTTCCCTGCTCTGTGGTGCTATCATCATCTGGCGCTTTGCTGGCAATTTTGAGAGAACCGTGGGCACCGTCCGCCACTGCTTCTTCACCGTGATCTTCGCCCTCATCTCCGCTATCATCTACTTGTCATTTGAGGCCGTGTCATCGCTATTGAAGTTGGGGGAGGTGGAGGATGCCAGAGGTTTCACCCCAGTGGCTTTTGCCATGCTGGGAGTCAATGTTGTCCGCTCCCGGATGAGAAGGGCCCTGGTATTTGGCATGGTTCTACCCTCAATACTGGTGCCGTGGCTCCTGCTGTGTGCCTCCTGGCTCATTCCTCAGACCTCTTTTCTCAGTAATGTCTGTGGACTTGGAGTTGGGTTAGCATGTATCCTTCCTAGAAGGGAGTGATGGGACGTTGACATCCCAAAGAGTAAACCAAATTGGAGAGTCTAGAGGGGTCATGTAGGTAGAGCCATGGGATCAGATATAGGTAATCTGGGTTAATAGTTTTCAGCTTTGAAAACCACATGGCCTTGGGTAGATCTGTTGCTTCCCTCTTCTAGGCTAGAATCTCCTCCTCTGGAAAATATCAATATAGCTCTCTCTTCATGCCAGCTCAGTGTTTCCAGTTAGTAAAATATTCTGATTTAGCCCTGGCTGGTGTTGCTCAATGGTTGGAACATTGGCCCATGCACTAAAGGGTCTCGGGTTCAAGTCCGGTCAAGGGCATGTACCTAAGTTGCAGGTTCAGTCCCGCTCTAGTCATGGCCAAGTGCAGGAGGCAACTAATCAATGGATCTCTCTCACATTGATGTTTCTCTCCTTCCCTTCCACTCTCTCTGAAAAATCAATTGAAAAAATATCCTTGGGCGAGGATTAACAACAACAAAAATTTCTGATTTGATTTTTTCCCTTGTAAACTAGGTGTAAATGTACATTTGACTAATTATGTTAAGAGTTTTCATTAGAAGAATCTGAAATATCCATGAGCTGGAGATGTTCCATGAAAGGAATAGGAAACAGATTTGTTTGTTTGAATTTTGTTTTGTTTAGTCTTTTTCTCATAAAACACACATGCACACATCCATGCATGTGCATGCGCACAACAAAAACCACCCACTTTTTTAATGATAGGCTTTTAGCATATGGGTGGTTAAAAACTTAGGACAAGTTTTATATCCCTTGTATAAATAGTGTGGCAATTGGGGGGAATCTAAAATATTATTTTATTATTTTAAAATATGTTTTTATTGATTTAGAGAGAGAGGGGAAGAGAAAGAAACATCAATGTGAGAGAAACATCCATCAGCCACCTCCTGCATGTCCGCTACTAGGAATCTAATCCGTAACCCGGGCATGTGCCCTGACCAGAAATTGAACCTGTAACCTTGGGACGACACTCAGCCAACTGAGCCACACTGGCCAGGGCGGGTTACTCTTTTAAACATTAGAATTGATAATATTGGAGTTAGATAGGTATATTCCTAAAAGCACTTTTAATTTGTGATTCAATTATCTATTGGGATAGGTAGTATATAAATATACATTGATAACATAGCTGTTAATTTTATTTTATTGATTTAAACCTTTTTCCTAATATGAAAATTGAAACCTAAATACTCCCTTATAAGCACTATTTTAGCTGCATTCTACAAATTTTGATATGTTGTGTCATCACTCAGTTAAAAGTATTTTCTAATTTTCCTTGGGATTTCTTCTTTGACCCAGGATTTATTTATAAGTGAGTTGCTTAATTTCTAAGTGTTTGGTGATTTTCCAGATTTCTTTTTGATATAGATTTTTAATTTTATTTCATGAGGTTAGAGACTATCCTTAGTAATTTTACAGCTCTTTTTTTTTTTTAAATATTTTTTTATTGATTTTTTCAGAGAGGAAGGGAGAGGGAGAGAAAGTTAGAAACATCAATGAGAGAGAAACATCAATCAGCTGCCTCCTGCACACCCCCCACTGGGGATATGCCCGCAACCAAGGTACATGCCCTTGACTGGAATCGAACCTGGGACCCTTGAGTCTGCAGGCTGACGCTCTATCCACTGAGCCAAACCGGTTAGGGCTTTTACACTTCAGTTCTGGCCCAGCAGTTGGTACATCTTGGTGAATGTTCTATGTGTATGTGAAAAGAAGGTGCATTCTGCAGTTGGTGGGTATAAAGTTTAATATATGCCAATTAGGTCAAGGCACAGCAAAAGGAGAAGGCAGAGCCTTCTCCTTACACTTGTTCACTCAATTACTGAGAGAGCTGTTGAAATCAAACTAAAATTGTGGATTTATTTTTTCCTTTCAGTTCTCATTAGTTTTTGCTTCAAGTATTTTGAAACTCTATAGTTGGATGCATACACATTTAGGGTGGTTATGTCATCTTAATGAGTTCCCTTTTATCATTATGAAATAGACCCCTTTATTCTATGTTAATATTCTTTGCCCTAAAGTCTTCGTTGTCTGATACTAATCATTATTCCAACTTTCTACTTTCTTAAAATTGGGATTTGCATGGTATATAAATTTTTCATCCATATATATATTTTTAAATATATTTTATTGATTTTTACAGAGAGGAAGGGAGAGGGATAGAGAGTTCGAAACATTGATGAGAGAGAAACATCAGTCAGCTGCCTCCTGCACACCTCCTACTGGGGATGTGCCTGTAACCAAGGTACATGCCCTTAACCGGAATCGAACCTGGGACCTTTCAGTCCGCAGGCCGACGCTCTATCCACTGAGCCAAACCAGTTAGGGCTCATCCTTATATTTTTAATGTCTTCATATTCAAAGCTTGTTTCCTGTGGATAGCATATAGTTGCTTCTCCAATCCTTGCTTTTATTTTTTATTTTCATTTTTAAATATATTGCTATTGATTTTAGAGAGGAAGAGAGAGATAGAAATATCAATGTGAGAGCAAAACATGGATTGGCTGCCTTCTACACAATTCCCACTGGGGATTGAGCCCGCAACCTGGGCATGTGCCTTGACTGGGAATCGAACCTGCAACCCCTCTGTGCCTGGAATGATGCCCCAAACTGACCCACACCGGCCAGGGCTCTGTTCTCTCCTTTTGCTGGGCCTTGTTCCCGCTGAGGTATAGGGGATGGAAACTTAAATTTTGTTTTCCCCTGAGCTTGAAAAACCAATCATAGTTTATGGTGGAAAAAGCACTAATGCCCCTGTATATTAAATGTGGGAACCTGTATTCTTCTTTGGGGAGTGTTCAGCAAGCCTCTCTTTAGCTACCTCCAATTTTACTTAATATGCCAACCTCAGATGGCCTCACATACTGCTATTCCTTCGACCTCTCAGAGAAAATAGCATTGAAGCTTGACCAGAAGTTCCCTTTCAGCCTTATGAGGAGGATTTCGATATTCAAATACATCTCAGGTTCTTCAGCCGAAAGAAGGGCAGCCCAGAACCGGAAGTAAGTTACAGAACTCTTAAATCTTATTAAAGCAATTCCAAGGCCTGTAGATGGTGTGACTAGTTCAGTGTCACGGGAAAAAAGGAATAGGATGTGAGTAGCCCTGGGCCCAGAAAATCTATGCACAGATGTCTTCTGAGCACTCTAGATTCCCTCTGAGATTCTGGCCAACTGCATCTTAAGTAGGGAATGAGCAGGAATGGAAGGGGGAAGGCATTAGAAGTCACAGAAGTGACTGTGACAGCCAGCTTGAGGGAGTAGTCCTATACAGTATTATTACCAGCCCTCAGTTCTGACAAGCACTCTGCAGGTTGGATTGGGCTCTAGCATGGCAGACTGGTAAGAAGCACAGACAGGCCACACAGCTGACTTGATGGCTTAGTAGGTAGCACACCCCAAGACATGAGAGATCAGGTTTTCTTGGCCACCCAGCAAGAGAAGGTGAAGTTTACTATTTCTAGTCCAGGCTCATTAACTCTCAATGAACAGTGTAAGCAAACTGTCAGAGCTCTTGTAGCCTCACTGCTTCCTTTTAGAGAGGAGGCCCGAAGAGGACAAGAGTCTTTCTCCATGTGACACAGGCAGGAGAGCTCAGTCTAGAGCAAGGGTCCCCTGCTTCCAGGCTTTCCTTACTCCCTTTCCACTGTGCCACACTGTCGCCTCTTGTCCTCTGGTTCCTGTCCATGCTCAGATGACATGGTTCCTCCAAAAGTAAGGGCTCACTGTGAAGTCAAGATGCCAGTGGCCTCTTTTTGCCTTCAGCCACCTGTGAGGTAAATTTTGCTCTCTGTGACTGCCTGGATATGGGGTTTGGAATAAATTGGAGGCTGCTCTTATTTCAGGAGGTGGACATTCTCAGCCTTCACAGGCTCAAAGCCTTTTGACCATTTTTCAAAAGCACATATTTGGGAGAGGTGGATAATTGCAAAAATAAAAAATGCACATTCACCAACTTTGCTCCAGACAAGTAATTCCTGAGGTATAACTATGTGGGAGACTGTTTAAATATAGAATGAGGTGAATTGTGGCTTTTGGACTTTTAATTGTTCTCATGGAGTCTAGAGAGGACTTAAGGGTCTTCAAATGCAATTTCCCACTCTGAAAGAGTCCCCTCTGAAACAGCTGGCTGTGGTCAAGGTCACCCAGTCTTAACTCACATCCCCTAGTGGCTGGGAGCTCACTCCAAGGCAGCCCCTGATGAGAAAGTTCTTCATGTTGAATTGCAGTCACCTCTATAACTGTGACTCACAGGTGCCAGTTGTGATCCTGCTTCACCGTGACATTCAGATCTGGGTGGGGGACATGGTAATTTTTTCAATTCCTCCCATGTTTGGTCCCTCATTATCCTGGCCTGCTATAGGCACCCAGAACAGGACACAGTGTCAGATGGTCTGACAAGGCACACGGGCAGTATTACAACACGTGTTCGGGCAGTTGACATGGCTGTCTAGACAGCTTTGCCTCCTTGGAGGCTGTTGTTGAATTTCTGGTAGGCCAAAACCTCTACATTTTAAAATGTCCTGGAAGTGCTATTAAGTATCTGGTGTCAGTACTTGCCTGTACATGTGATTTATAAGGTCAGGTTTTAATTACAATGTACACAGGTTTAGTCCAATCACCTAACAGACATCAATGGTATTGGCATTCATTCTCCATATTTGGAACTTTGCGCAAAAGTTCAGAGGATTAAAACTTAGGCTGTGCCTCCATTCACAGGCTCAGCCACATGTGTTTGTTTTGGGGTCTTGAGCCTCTGCACAGATAGCTCCCCACACCTGTCACTTTGGTTTCAGCCAGCCAGGACTTTGAGCTGTGAGTGAGTGTTTGTTCCTGAAATCGCAGGTAGAAAATCTCACAGCAGACAAGCCCTTTGCCCATTAGAGCCTTCCCACCCTCCTTCCCACAGGAATGGATCCTTTCTCTTTGGGTAGAATTGCTGAGCCAGCGCTGATTACTGTGATCTAGTCCCCATCTCCACCCGGTTTGCAAGCTGCTGCGAGTAGGTTACACTCAGGTGGTCTCACTCATGAGCCCAATATCCCTTCCTCCTGCTAGGTTGCTGCAGGACCATGAGTGGGACCTTCCCTCTCTGGGCATATGTTTTCTGTTTGGTTGAGTTTAATCTTTCTCCCTGGTTAGTACTTAGAGTCCGTTACAGCAGTGTCCAAAGCACATTGTAATATGAAGTAGCACAGTGACCCCAAGCTTTTCTCATGTGGAATGACAGCTGAGGGTGCTATGTGCCTTGGCATTTCTAGCTGAATGACCATTTTTTCTCTTGTTCCATTCCAGGCTGAACCCTGTGCCCGGCTCCTACCCCACACAAAGCAGCTACTCTCACCTGTCCCCGAGCCCCCTTGTTGCCCAGATGCAGCACGCCAGTGGCCAGAAACTAGCTTCCTGGCCAGCCTGTGCTCCTGGGCACATACCCAGCCTGCCTCCCTACCAGCCTGCCTCCGGCCTGTGTTACGTGCAGAACCATGTTGGCACAGCCCCTAACTCCTGTGTCTACCCAGGTTCCGTAGCACTCTCCTTAGGGGTCCAGCCCCTCATCCCCCTCAACTGCCCTGCCACTGAATATTCCAAGGCCCTGCCCACTCCAGAGACTACAGACTCCAAGGAATGCTCAAGGATCCTGATTGCTTGATGGGAAATTTCTAGGGAAATTATCTTATATCTGACCTTCTGAAGAAGATCCTCTCTGAGCTAAGGTTTTCTTGACAAAAAATTATTTATTAAACACCTCTGTGCCAGGCTCTGTGTTGAGTACTTTGCTATATGTCCTTATTTCACTTTTTTTTATATATATATTTTTTATTGATTTCAGAGAGGAAGGGAGATGGAGAGAGAGAAACATCAATGATGAGAGAGAATCATTGATTGGCTGCCTCCTGCGCAACCCCTACGGGGATCGAGCCCACAACCCAGGCATGTGCCCTGACTGGAATTGAACCTGGGACCCTTCAGTCCGCAGACAGATGCTCTATTCACTGAGCCAAACCAGCTAGGCCTTTATTTCATTTTCATGATAATTTTGTGAAGTATAGTTTATTGTCCCCATTTTGTAGCTGCAGAAGCAAGACTGATTACATGCCAGCGCCTAGCTCTGTAGTGGCACAGCTGGGCTTCTTGGTTGTCAGTAGTCACCAGTGGTTAGTTCCAGCTCTGCATTTCCTTCCTGTCACTGTATATAGTACTCTTGATTGTATAGTGTCTGTGTCTGCCCTTTGGGACCTCCCAGCTGGTGTGCTCAGCATTCCCCAAGCATGTGTAGTGTTTTTCCCCTGCAGTGACTGCTCACTCCCCACCCCTTATGACTTCTGCCTCAGAAGTGGTGAGAAGGACCAATGTGAACTGCAGCAGCATGCTGGTGTTGATTATCTTTGTATAAAGAAAAAGCCTTTAACCTGGTTTGTGGTCTCTGTGGTCTGGCTGGGGAATATGGAGAGCAGGATTTGGGCAGGGGTGATGGTGAAGTGGAGAGATCTAGCAGGGGTCTAGTCAGGCAAATGGCCTCCTCCACCCAATGGGGATCTGATATGGGAAATGAGCTGCAAAGGTGCTGGGAGAACTAAAAGGGCAGACAGGAAGGTTTGGCAACCTTGAGATTGGCAACAGCAGGAAGCCACTACTCTTAGGGAGGAGAGGGTGTTACCAGAGCCAGAAGTGGGATCACCACAAGAAAGACTCCCTGGCAAGACCTTATACTAAGGAGTGGGTGATACGGGCACTGGCATTGATGGGATCTGAACAAAAGCCCTCACCTCCACCTGTCCTCTAGCATCAGGGTCTCGCATGGACCAAATTAACCAGGAACCTTTTGGCAAGTGAGCCCAGGAAATGTAGTTTTGGGTGGAGGGGGCTCCTTTGATGCAGAACAGGACAGGTTGTGAGCCTGAGGGAGCGCATGGCTTCTATAAGCCATCAGCCGGAGCTCCTTGCAGCGGGTTCACATTGAGAACGTATGCCAAGTTGCAGGTGTTTTCATGGATATCCTAACACATGACATCTGTTAATTCCAGGAGCCAGATGGCCTACTCTGGGCTGGCTCCTTGATACATTCTGGGTATTAGAGGCAATAAGACACCTACAAATCCATCCAGCCCAGATGAGGGCAGACAGTAACAGGCACCTACTCTAGACAAGGGTGTGGGGGATGAAGCGCAGAGGATGACTCCCCAGGGTGATTGTGAAGTAGGGTGGCTTGCCAAGAAGTTGGGTGCCCAGACTACAGCTGGGGTTTGTCTGCAGTCACAGAGCAGTTCTGGCAGGGCCTGGCCTGGGGCCTCTGTCTCCAACCACATCTGGCACCACAGTGTCATTCAGTGAACACAGGCTGCTATGTGTTCCTTAAACATTTTCCCTCCACCCCAGTCTCAAGCCTGTACCCAGAAGCAGATGAGAGGGCACCTGCTCTCAGTGTGGCAGGGTGGCATCCCTTGTGTCTGCCTCCCTGTGTGGACTGTGCTGTGGAGCTGCGGAAGCTGTGGGCCTTGGGATCACCAGTGGTTAGTTCCAGCTCTGCATTTCCTGGTCTGGCTGGGAGCCCTCTCACAGGTCCCCAAGTAACAGACTTGTGAGGTTCCTCAGAGGTCGTTGAGTCCAACCGTCTTCTTTGTCCTGGTTTTACTAGAGGAGTTCCAAGGAGGCAGGATGGTGCTGGTAGTGCAGCCAGCAGCAGTCCCTGACGTGGGCCCCTACCACACTGCTGCTTTGAGACTGGTTCTTCTTAGTCTGTTCCTCTGGGCTTTCATTGGTCTGGCCACAGCTAATAGCAGGAAGCCTGGACCGAGGTCAGAGGGGGCCATTTCTCCCCTCAACATACATTTTAGAGGACCTAGAGGGGATCCAAAGCCCCTCCCCATTTTCCTATTGAGTCATCCACTAGTGTGTCCCATGTCTGAAAACAGAGTGTCTGCCAATCCTCAAGTTGGGGCTAGAGATTAAGATGAAAGTCCAAATCCACCCAGGTCAGTAAGATCAGAGAACCCCCAACATGAGGCTGATGCTCAATAAATATTTGTTGAACAAATGAACAGGTGATCCCTGCCTTTGGGTAACTCAGGCCAGATCTGAGGGGAGGGACAGGGAATGGATAAATAAAGAATTGTAATTCAGCCACACTTTACAGGTGCTCAGAAGGCCCCTTGACCAGTCTGGAAAGCTGGGAATCAGATTTGCAGCTCACACCTTCCATGGAGAGTGGGCTTTGGAGGGAGGGAAGGACAGCACCAACCATGTCCTTTGGCTGTTGTTAGGAGAATGAAGAATACAGCACATTCAGCATAAGGGAAAGCCATTATTTCCTGCACTCCAAAAAATGTCTCTCCTATCCCCAAGGCAGGGCAGGACACAGCAGCCAGAGAAACTTCCAGCAGTTTCTTTTCTTCAGCAGCAGGAGGCAGCAGAGAAGCGGAATTGCACTATGACAGCCCCCTGTGAACCTCCCCTGGGGCCTGCTATGCTCCCCAGCCCTGGGGGTAAGGGAGGAAAACAGCTGGCTCCCAAGGCAGTGAAAGGGCACGAAATGAGCATTGTGCAAGGGTTCCTTCCTACAAGCCCCCCCCCCCTCCTCTATCTTTCTCCCCTCTATTTTTTTTTTTCTTTCTTACTTTTAACACATACTCAGCAACTACTGAGTCCCATGCCTGTCTTGAGCTTTGGGAACATAAAGATGGAAAAGAACCAGCCTTGCCTTAAATGCTCTGCTAGTTCATTAAGGGAGACATGCTGTGTGGAGTTAGTCTGAGAGAAGCCCACCTGGGAGAGTCAGAGAAGAGACTTCTGGGAGGAGGAGAGTTAACCAGGCAAGGGAGGGACCAGGAGGACAGAAGGTGACGGTGTGAAGACAGGAAGGGGGCGTCCAGTAGGTGGGGCAGAGAATTGGAGCACAGAGGCTGAGAGGCGGACAGGAAATTGATGGTTGCAGTAGCCCAAGATGGAAGTGAGGAGAACCTGGCCAGTGGGGTTGGACAGGCAGAAACAAAGCCTAGATAGAGCACAAAATGACGTTCAGGGGCCACAAGGAGAGTGTGGCCACGCTGAGAGTGTACCAGTGTACATACACAAGTGTTCCCACTTGAAGTCCAGTGCTCCTGTCCTGCCTGAAGGTGCCTGTTTACTCACAGTGAGTGAGAGTGGGGAGAGTCCAGAGTAGGGTTGGAAGTAGGACAATCTAGTAGGATGAAGTTTCCCCAAGCACAGAATGGGGGAGGGAAGAGAAGGAGAGCTGGCCATCAGAGTGAGTGCTGGATCCTTGGGCTCCTGAAACCCACAGGGGGACCACCCCAACCTCTATCCCAGGTCACTTCCTGAGCTCTCACGTCCATGCCTAGACAGTTGCTAGCTGTAAGAGCAGCACCCTAATCTGGACCCGAAGCTTGGGGCCATCTCCAGATCACAAGTCACCTGGAACCTTGCTCCATGGTTCTGTTTTGAACCTAGATTCCCCTCCCCCAGGAAGGTCTCCAAAGAGTTGCCTGCCCAACTGTGCCCTTGAGCCATGGCCAACTCATATCCTAAAGCTGCCAGCTTAATGGAACTCCTCCTCCTGGGGGCCTAGCTACAGCCCCCAGGCACCAAGGGCTGGGTAGGCTGCCCATTGAGGTGGCTCTGGACAGCTCCGGCCTTCCCAGTATCCAAGGCAGTTGCAGCCCCCAGGCACCCCCCCTCACACACACACACACCCTACACAGGCATAAGCACACAACATTTTGAGTTCACAAATCTGGGGCCTCATCCATACATTAAGTTCAAACAGGTAGATATGCACCCACAAAAATGTACATGTATGTGGTTAAGGCACACATCTACACGTATTCATACCTATCCATGGACAAACTCATGCATAAGTTGATCTGTGCACAAGTACACACTGTACCTGCATGCATGTATACATGTTACTTTACAGAGCAAAGCAAGCACTCCCTCTCCCTCCACCTTGTCCAACATGATTCTAGCCTACCTCACCAATCTTGTCCCCACCACCTTCCTGTCTTTTCCCAAACACACCATGCTGCTGACACTGTGTGAGATAACCAGACAGCTGGCAGGACACCTCTGGAAAGGCTCACTCAAGAGCAGGTGTGATCATTTGTGGCCCATAATGAACAGGGCAACTGGAAAGTCCTCTAAACCTCCCATTCCATTTGCCCATCACACCCTTCCTGGAATTGCATCATCAGAGGGCCATTCCTATGAATTAGGCTCATCGAACATTGAGGAAACTCTGTAAAAGATCCTGAGTCCAGCCCTCACACTGCATTCAGAATAGTGAGGCCCAGAGAGAGGAAGTTATTGGCTAAGGACGCACAGTGAATCTGTAACAGAGCCAGCACAGAACTCAGGTCTCCTGACTTGTTTTTGCTCCCTCCACCACTCTGGTCATTGGATGGAGGAGTGAGATGGTGAACAGCTAAGATCACAAGCAGGTAGAGGCTCTCATGTGATCCAGCTGAACCCGCTTGGGGGTGCTGACTCCAGAAGGTCAGGCATAGACTCTGGGGCCCAGTGTTCAGGAGTTATCCTGAGGCCCTCTGCTAACAGACTCTTCTGTGTGGGATGGTGGTGTTGGTGTGTGGGAGCACTCCAAACCTTTCCAGGATGGCTGGGAACTCTGGGAGAAAGACCAGGAGCTTGGGTAAGAGCAGGTGAGATCTTTCTCCCATCAGGCCCTGTAGGCAGGACACACAGAACCAACCCCATTTGCAGCCTGGGATCTCCCTGGGCAGAGGAGAGCAGAAAGGAGTCCCCCACCCCAGGCTGGATGGAATAGATCTCAACCCTTCCTGCAATCCATCCCCACCTTCAGCTCTTCTTGAGTCCTTCTCCACTCACCCTCTTAAAAATACACACACACACACACACACACACACACACACACACTGAGTGGCCAGATTATTATGACCACCTGACGTTTGTAGGCAAATTAGCCATACACTGCATCGTATGGGATATGGAAGCCGAAGGCCTGTTCGAACACCTTTGCTGTCTGCAGTTACCAAGATAAAATGTCTCCAATTCGCACAGGAACACAAGCATTGGACAGCCGAGCCCTGGAAAAAAGTCATGTGGTCTGATGAATCATGTTTCCAGTTGCATCATGCAGATGGCAGAGTGAGAATTTCACAGAAACAGCAGGAAAGCATGCACCCTGCATGCATGAGTACAACCCTTCAAGCTTGTGGGGGCAGTGTTATGGTTTGGGGCATGTTTTCCTGGCATGATTTGGGCCCTTTAATTCGTGTGGAACAACGTCTGAATAGCACAACATACCTAAGTATCATTGCTGATCAAGTTCATCCTATCGTGTTGATGGCGTATCCCAATGGAGATGGCTTCTTCCAACAAGACAATGTGCCATGCCACGGTGCTTGTATTGTGCAGGAGTGGTTTCAAGATCATGAGGGACACTTTACCTTGCTTAGGTGGCCCCCACAATCACCAGATCTCAATCCAATTGAGCATTTGTGGGACGAAGTTAAAAGAGCCATCAGGCAGCTGGTTCCACAACCATCAAATCTCACAGAACTGGACAGTGCTATTCCTCAGGCATGGTGTTAGATTCCTTGCATCACCTTTCAACATCTCGTGGAGTCAATGCCAAGAAGAATCACCACAGTATTAAAGGCAAAAGGTGGCCCAACGAAGTACTGCTGGGGTGGTCTTAATAATCTGGCCACTCAGTGTATGTTAAAGAGGGGGAGGGCTTAAAACCATGCTTCTTTCTCATGTTTGACCTGGAGGCATACCTCCTAAGCTTCTGCTCCCTCACCAGCAAGTGGAAATAGTAATTCCTACCTGTAGGGAGGTTGTGAACATTAAAGAACAGAGGCACCTGGCGTGATGTGCAATCAATGCAGCTTCTGTGGGTGGTGAAAGATTTTATCAACAGTGGCAAATTGTATCAATTTCCTTTAGCCTTTTCTGGGTACCTGTCTGACTACGGCACTGTGAACTCCTTGAGGACAAGATTGTCTGGCTTGGACCCTTGTCCCAGAAGCCTGGCATTCACTCATACTCATTCACTGAACATCCACTAAACATTTTCTGAGCAGCTACTGTGTGCCAGCTGCTATTCCAGTGCTGGGCTGCACCAGTGAATAAGGTAGCCAAATGCTGCCTTCCTAACAATGTGTGCACATGTTGTGGGAGGAGTGGGGGAGGGAGAGACAGTTGACAAACAGACAACTAAATAAACAAGAAAAGTATGAGTTAGCATGGTACAGAGCATTAAACAGGCTAATGAGAACAGAGAGTGGCAACTTGAGATCAGGAAAGGCCTCCCTGAGGAGATGAATTTTTGCCGAGACCTGAAAAAATCCAAGGAGCAGCCATGAGAGGATCAGAACAAAGAGCATTCCAGGAAGACAGAGGAACAAGAGTAGAGGGCCCAGTGGGAATGGGCGGGACAGAATAGTTGGAGGGTGGGGAGATAGACGGCACGTGGTGTTGCACACAGTAGTTGCTCAATCAGTACTTATCAACCTGGGAAACTGCATGTGGGCAACTTGGGTGTGGGAGGGAGGACATACTCATGCTCAGTTTAGTGCTCTAAGCCCGGTGACCTATCCACCTGACCCACAGGGAACTCAGAGTCAAGGGCCATACATAGATCCTGGGAGCCTAACCCCTGGCAATGTCCACCCTCACCCTTTTACTTACTAATTTATTCACTAATTCACTTCTCATCAAATAGTTACTGAGCACCTGCTGCATCCTGGCCTTATTCCAGGGCCTGGGGACATAAAAACAACCGAGGCCTGGTCCCAGTGCCATCTAGTGAGGCAGATGAAACCCAAAGTATTACCAGATCCAGAAGAGACATCTGCTTCCCCACTACAGAGCACAGAAAAGGGAGCAGTCAGCCCTGCAGGGCCCAGGGATGGTGTCCCAGAGGAGCTGATCCCTGAACCTGGCCTGGAGCGCTGAGCAGCCCTCTCGGAGTGGAATGTAGAGAAGGGTGTCCCAGGAGGAAAGAACAGTATATTTCAGGACAAATGTGTTCAGTCTAACTGGCCAGGAACTTAGGCGTGGAAGGTTCCACAGGGCCAGTGCAAAGGCATGAATGTGGAGAGGCCACAGGCACCATGGTGGAGGTCCCAAGCGGAAGGAACTTGGTCTTGATCCTGTGGGCAGTAGAGACTGTCAGGTTCCCTGCTTGTTTGGTGCAGGGGTCTGAAGGGAGCCATGCAAATTTGCCTAGTGACAGAACCAGGCTGAAACTGAGCTCTCCCCTGGAGCTGCCCCTGTGAACCCAGGGCTCAAGGGTCTCAAGGAGGTTGGATGATTAGGGACAAGCAGAGCTGACCCTTCCAGAGGCCTGAAATCTCTACCCCAGGGTGAATTGGCTCTCTGCAGGTTGCCAGGCCTGTCATGCGATGGACTGGCTTATGGCCACGGGCTTTCAGCCAGGGGCATTCCTGTGGTTGACAGAAAATGAATCTAAAACCATTGAGCCCTCTGTTGTTTTTTGTTGCTCTACACTTCCAGGTGTGGTCCCTCTTCTATTACTCTTAGGGCTCCAGGTGCATGGAAAAGTTACCTGGCATTAGAGGTAAGATAGGGCATAGACCATTTCCCCAGGTGGAAGGATGGAGCCCAGGTATCCTACTCTCCCAGACCTCACCTGCTCCACACTCTTACCCTTTCTGCTGTCTGAGGCAGTGGGCAGACAGAGAGAAGGAGGCTGTCTCAGCCCTGACTTCCCAGGGGTTTTTTAGGGGAAGGAAAGCTCTCTGCCACCTTGGCCATGGGTGCCGGGACAGCACTGAGCCCATGTCCCTCCCCGTGCTGTAAGAGAAGACAGCTGGCCTGAACTGCAGGTGTCAAATCCTGCTAGTCTGGTTTCCCTTCTCCTTACCTGAGATGCAAAGAGGGAGGGAAGGAGGGAGCAGAACCTCTCCTGGGACCTGGGGGAGAGGGCAGGAGGTTCCAATAACAGCACCCCCATCAGTCTTCCTCCCTGCAGTAGCCCTGGATTGGACGGAGGAGTGTTGAGTGTGTATACGAGAGTGGCAGCCTGGGGAGGTTATGAGTGGATGCATCGCCGTGTGTGGGTTTAACATGGGAGCAGGTAGATAAGCTTGAAGAAGCAAATGGCATGGTACAGGGACTGCATATTGGAAGTTTTTCCTGTGGAAAAGCCCTTCACAAGCTGGTTTGGCCTAGAGTCACTAATGAATGTGCTGGAAAGGCCCTTTGAACCCCTCTGGTCCTGAAGGGAAAGAAGCCTTTCTTGAGGCTGCACAGGGAGTGAAGGCAAATCCCACAGACCAGCAGCATCCCATTCCCCCAGACTTTTTGCTGGGGTGCAGGCTGCTCTGGCCCTGCCCTGGCCTGTGTTGGCCTCCACCCACACCTCTCCAGCAAATGTGGCTCAGTCCCTCTAGGTGTCCCACAAGCCCCCTGGAATATTTAGGCTGAATTTGTCTCTGGAGTCAATGCTAGTGGTGATAGAAGAAGCCTGGGCCTCCCTGCAGGCCCTGGGCCCCTCCCTTTCCAAGGGTGCCAGGCCTTCCTGGTGGCTTCTGTACCTGGAAAAGGTTCTGCTTTCCTGAGAACCAAGGTCTGGCTGGAGTCAGGTTGCAGGAAGGAGGTGGGGGACAAAGGGAGAAGGGGGCTGGAGCTCAGGTTGCTGCTGGCCCTGGGAGGAGCCCAGTGGCATTAGGTAACAGTTCAAGCTCTCCAGCCTTAGGGAGCCTGGCCTGTCCTAAAAGGCAAAGTCCAGAGCTAGGAAAGAGTGATAAAAGGAGGGGGGCGATCTGGCTTTGTTCCCCCTAGCAGCCTGCAGCGGCCTTTCCTAGCAGATGAGCGTTGATGGAAGAGTCGTTGAGGCATGTAGGAAAGACCAGACTTCACTTTAGCCCACCTGTCTTGCTGTTCTTCCTCCAAATGCACCCCTTTGTTGGTTGGTGGCATCCAATGGCCAGATGTCACCAGATGTCTGGCTTCTGGCACTCAGCAGGCCATCAGTATACTTTGAATTGGAGTCCCATGAGATCAGAGCCTTAATCCCAGTGCCTAGAACAGTTCTGGTTCTCCCTGTCCTGGCACATGGCAGGTACTCAATAACTATTTGTTGGGTAAATGACTCATTTAATCATTGCAACAATCCTGTGAAGTAGGAACTACTGTCATCGGCATATTTATACAGCAAAACAGAGAAGCAAAAACCTATTGTCAAAGGTGATACGATTAAGCGAGGACTGAAGCCAGGTGGCAGAACACCACAGCTCTGGCCCCTGACCACTGTGCCAGGTTGCTGGGGTACAGCCAGGGTCTATTTTACTACAACAATGTGATGAAGTGTCTTGATCAGCTGGGAACACAATTCGTGGGCGTGAGGCAGGATAGTGAGAAGAAAGGCAATTTCTTGGCAAATGAAATGGGAAACCTAAGACAAAGTAATTAAACTGGCCCTGGCCAAACAGCTCTGAGAGCATTGTCCTGATATGCCAAGGTTGCACATTCGCTCCCTGGTCAGTATAAGCATGTCCCAAGTCATATCTGGGTCTCACTCTACAAGGAGCAACCAATGAATGCATCAATAATTGGAACAACAAATTGATGTTTCTCTTTCTCCCTTCCTCTTTCTCTCTGCCCCTCCCTCCAAGAATAAGAATTAAATAAGGCCGAACAATTTAATTCACAGGTAGCTAATGCAGTGATTTTCAACTGGTGTGCTGCAAGAATTTTTAAAACATGCAATACTGACTATTTAGTCAGGGGCACTGACCTCTTTTCCTTAGATTGTCAAACAAAAAAATGACAACAGTGAACACAATAGCCATCTGGTGTGAATGAATCAACATTATACCTATTTTTTTTTGTTAGATTGGCAAAAAGTATATTTTTTGGTGTGCCACAGAATTTTAGTAATTAGTTGATGTATGCCATGAGATGAAAAAGATTGAAAATTGCTTAGCTAGTGAATCGCAAGACCTTATCTTCCCTAACCAAGGACACTTCAGAGCAAATGATTTATACCTCTCCTCCCTAACGAGAGAATAAATAGCTTAAATCACCTTGTCAGAAAAATAGATAAAAGAGTCCCAATTAGTGCCATTTGTACCAGCCAAATCCAAGGACAGGTAAAGTCAGGGGAACTAGCAACACAAAAAGCAATTACAGCCAGAAAGCAGACCCAAGATAAAAGTAAAGCAGTGAAGCTGACGAGAGAATGATCCCAAACTCCCCTATGCCCTCATTTTGATTCATCAGCATATTAAAAAACACACCTGGGAAACTGATGAACATTCTGCTGAAACCCTCCCCTAAGATTCCAGCCCCTGAAGAAGAGAGATAAAAATAATCAAAACAAAGGATGTCAGCGCAAGCTCTCTCTGGAGCAAGTCCACACTTTTCTTCCCTCTCAGGCTTGCAGCTTTGTTTTTCTCTCCTAAACTCTAAGGGTCCCCATGAAATTTGTAACCATGAGAGCAGCGGGCAGCGGCAGCTCATCCTGGACTAACCCCCTAAACCTGTCTCCAAGGCCCCTTTTCTCTGACTTTCCAGTGAGCTGACAGCAGCCCCGCCATGGCTCACTTCTTTCCTATAACATCTCTAGGGAGCCAAAGCAGAGCTCCATCTAGTCTTTCTTCCGTTGTCTCTTCTGCTAAGCCCTTCCGTCTGTCACTGTCCCCAGAGTTAATAAACGTACTCTCAAAATCACCTGGACTCCTATTGTAAAATCTTTCCTGGGCGAAGTCAAAAACCCACACACTGCAGGCTGGCTGGAGGCAGACCCACTCCTGCTGGGTCCCAGTCTGGTGACAGGCCCACAGGCAGGCCTGGGGAGGCCAATGCCCAGTCTTCTGAGCCCCTGTTGGGAGTCCCTGGCTCCTCCCATCCCCACCCTCTCCTGCAGTGAGAGCACAGCAATGCTTTTCCCTAGAGTGGACAGGAGCTGTGACCAGATGGGAACACAGACAAACAGACAAGGAAAAAGATTTTGGGGAAAGGTCCACATGCCCCTCAGGTGGCTCTGGAAGGCAAAGGGACAGATTTCAGCACAGCAGCGGGAGAATTGGAATACTGAGCCAGGGTGTTGGTAGGGAAGGCCGAGCATTGGAGAGGAAGGGAGCCCTGGTATGAGTGTCAGGAGCCTGCTTTACTATGTGGCCTTGGCCTCCCAGTCCAGTTCACTCAGCTACAAGATGGACAGCCTGCTGCCCACCTCAGCCGGCTTCTCTGGGAACCTCATGAGCACATGTAGTGGCAGAGTAGGGCCTGTCTGAAGATGAACAGCCTGTCTTGGGAGGTGGGGGTTCTGCCACTGAGTAAGCAGAGGAGGGCTAACTTGATGAGCTGTAGGGTCCATCAACTAATGGCATACATCAACTAATTACTAACCATTAACTCTCAAAATTATATGAATGAGTGTACCCAGGCCTCATTCATATAATAGACATTTCTCCCAAATGCTAGCTAGGCTTCTGTCTCTTTTCTATCATCTAAACCAGGGGTCGCCAACTTTTCAGACCTCATGGACCACCAGTGGTCCGCGGACCACAGGTTGGCGACCACTGAAACCACTCCAGAGCCTGCCTGTCTCCTCTCCTCCCTTACCACCCTGGATCTGAGTCTCATCCTTGGCAGGCCGTGTCCCCTGAGGGCTCTAAAAGGGTGGGTAGGAGATGGAGGCAGTGGGATCAACAGACCTTACCTCTTCAGGGTCTGGATCACTGTTCCAGGGCAAGCACAGCTGCAAGATGCTGTCCTTCTCTGGTCCCTGGTCCCTTATTCATGGCTTTCCTGATCATTGCTGCATCTCTAAGGATGTTTCTGCCAACAGCTGGAATGTAGAGCCCATCCTGAATCAGCAGGTGCAGTGAGGGAGCCATGTACACAGGAAGTGGGTCCACTCAAAAACAATGGTGTCACTCTCTCTGCTGCCTTTCCCCCAGCTGGCAGTGTGTGTGTGTGTGTGTGTGTGTGTGTGTTGTTGGAGAGGGGGTTAGTGTTACCATCCTCTCCTTGCAAGGAGGAAGTGGGATACCCAGACATGAGACACATCAGTTGGAATTAAATCTCTTTTCCCCTCATGGGGTCTCACTCTGTTCTAGTTGGTGGTCCTCAGAGGCAGAACCAAAGACCTGGGAGCAGAATCCTATATGGTCTCCCCTATTGAACCTGCCTGCATCTCATCCCCAATTTCTGTCCCCCTCCTATCATAAATGAGTGTCTGGAACAAAAGGAGACAATCCACACATCTTCCCAGCTCACACCCCTTCAATTCCCACACTCCATACATACATGTTGCCCTTTATTCATCAGTTCATTCAGTAGGTTTTTATAAGGGTCTGCTGTGTGTCAGGGACTGGTGCACAGAATCAGCTTACAAGCCAGCGGAGGGAGAGACAGTATGTCCTCAAACAGCCACACAGGTAAGTATCTAATTACCACTGTGGCAAGTGCCATAGGAGAAAGGAGCATAGTTCATTGGGGGGTTAAACACAAAACTCTGGTGGCCATGTAGAGGAGCAGGAGTTTGCCAAGGATCCTGAGCAGGAGCACAGGAAGGGAACATCGGAGGGTTGTACGTGGCAGAAAGCAAGAAAGAAGGGTGGTCAAATGTGTTCCATGCTGCTGTAAGCTGAGTGAAGTGAGAGAAAAATGCTCTCCGCCCGGTTAAGCACAAACTGCTTAGCATGGCCATCAAAGCCCTTGGTGAACTGGCCTCACTGATATCTCCACCCCTCCCCTGGTCAATACGCAGTTGTTAGCACTGTCCTCCCTGCCTGGAATTTCCTTGTTCCTTTTCCTCTTGGCAAATGCCAGGTGATTCCACAAGCCTCAGCTCAAAAGCTACTTCCTCCATGAAGCCTCACCTGACCACTATTCCTCAGGTGGAGCATGAGTTTGCAAAGCACCTTGTATGAATTTCTGTTGGAGCACCTGGCAGACGTAACTGGGCCTGCCCAATACCCTTCCCCTCTTCTCCCTTACTCAGCAATGTATTGGGCTGGTCTAATCCAATCATGATAATCCTATGGTCCATTTTTCCAGCCTCCCTTGCAATTAAAGGTGGCCACGTGACTCAGTTCTGACAATTAAACCCTAACAAATTGACTGCAGAAGGCAGGGTTGGAAAACCTTTGCCTTCCCCTCTTTATTCAGTCTTGATATATGATGACTGGATCTGTGGCAGTCACCTTGCCATTATGAGGGAAAACCAGTAACATTTACAGAAATCTTGGCTTTGACACTATTGACCTACTGAGCCAAAGCCAGCCGAAGACATACTTCAAACTTCTTGTTTTGTGTGAGAAATAAAACCTTTATTTAAGCCTTTTTGGTTGGCTGTTAGCTGAGGCTGAGTGCCTCCCTGATGCCCAGCACTTTACAATCTTGTAATTTATTTTGTTGCACTTCTCCTTCCCCTACTTGACAGCTCCGTGAGAGCAGGGATCGTGCCCTAGTCTTCAGGGCCTTAGGATTCAGCAGGGTGTTTGGCAGTGAGTTAGAGCCTCTTGAGGGTATATTATTATTTTTTCATAATATTATTTTATTATCCTTTATTTTTTTTTAATATTTGTGGGTATATTTTCAACTGAAGAGAAGATTTATGGGGACCAAGGCTATTCCCAGGTAGATGTGGAAACAGCAGTGACTCCAGAGTTTTGGTAAAAGAGTTACCAGGTAAGATACAGGATGCCCAGTTAAATTGAGTTCCAGATAAATAATGAATATTTTTTCAGTATAAGCATGTCCTGTGTAATATTTGGTATAAATATATAAATAAATAATTTGCTGTTTTTCTAAAAGTCACATTTAACTGGACATCCTGTATTTTCATTTGTTAAATCTACTTAGGGCAGTTTTCTACAAGGTTCCTTCACCTGTGTTCATGGGCTCTGCAGTGGGCATGGGTGGTGGGGCCTCATCCGTGAAGGGAGAGGCTATTCCTGGGGCCAAAGTGATAATAATAATCTTCCCTCATCCTAGGAAGGACAGGTAGGACAATAAGATCTTAGAGGCCTAGGTGTTTGTTTTAGTTATCTATTGCTGCATAATAAATTACCCCCCATTTGGGCAGCTTAACATAACAAATATTTATTGTCTCAAAAGTTTTGTGGGTTAAAAATTTGGGAGCAGCTTAGCTGAGTTGGTCTAGACCTCTCTTGAGGTTACAGCCAAGACGTCAGCTGGGGCTGTAATCATCTAAAGGCTTGACTGAGGCCAGAGGATCTGTCTGCATGATTGCTCACTCACAAGATTGGGGCGGGGGCGGGGGGGGGGGGGCCTGGAAGAGGCGGGCAAAGCCCAATGTCTTGCTGACTATTGGCAGAAGGTTCTAGTCCTGTACCACATGGGCCTCTCCATGAAGCTGAGTATTCCTGTGGAAAGCGGCCACAGTGTTTGGACAGGTTCAAGCCTCAGACTAATGAGAGGACATGGTCCTCTTGTGGCAAAGCCATGTGCATGTTCCAGCTTGGAGGTCAAAGCCCTCCTAGCACAATTATAGCCAAAGGCTATAGTTGTAAGCTTGACCCTATGGTCCGAACCTGTGGTCCCACGTGGCTGAGTGATGAGGGCTTGATAGAGTTCAGGTGCATATAACTGAGTAGATTCAAAACCCAGGAGAATGTTGTACACATTTTGACGATGCCCTTACTTTGCCTCATGGAATCTGGTTATAAAATAAAGACACATATTTCAAGCTGTGGTGCTGTCGCTAGCTCTCCATCAGAGAGGACAGCATCCCACCCAGACCCAGCTTTTTTCTCTTGTCTGTCTTTTCTTGATCCTTCACCACCTGGCTGAGCTGGCTCCGCACATATGGCACCCAACATGGGGCAGACTATGCCATGGCCGTAACAACTCACCGCATAGTCCCTCATGCCAGCTGGCTCCCCCAGATCCAAGAGATTAAGGTAGATGTTTCCATGACTTTTATGGCCTGGCCTTGGGAGTCACCTATCATCCCTTCTGTGTATTGTGTAGTGGTCACATAGGCCAGTCCTGATACTCTGTGGGAGGGGATTATACAACAGAATGAAGATCATCTCTGTGTCACAGGTATCTTTCATGCTGTGACCTTTGACCAACCTCATTGTCCTTAGCAAGCATCTTAAAGCCTTCTAGTTGATGAGTGTCTGTGCTCCATTAAAAAGTATCCAGCCCCTGCCCTGCAGGGGCTGGACCTGCTGGCACCATAGATGCAGCTGCCATGCTGCACCTGTGGCACTAGGGCACAGAAGAAGTGGCTATTTCTACGCTCAGTGCTCAGAACAGTGAGCACTAAGAATGATTTGTAGCCTGACATTCCTGGCACGCTCGGCTATCTGGCATTGGGGTTCCACTTGCGCAGCTTACACTTGGGAACCGCGGGCGAGACCCTCAGCACTTTGCTTTTCCTTTTTCTCTGGATGATGAGGCTGTTCTGTGGGGTGGGTGCTGATGCACATGGCAAATGCAGTGGGACTGACCAGCACAGGGTCTCCTGCCTGGAAATGAGTTCCTAGGGCTGGGCTGGGACTTCTTAGCAGCAGTCCCTGGGCGGGTGGGCAGGTGTGTGAATCCCAGGCTGAGAACCATATGGCCCTGGGTGGGCAGTCAGAGCCACCTCGCACATGAGCACCCACACTATAAGGACCCTGAGACAAGCAGAGCACTTTCCGGAGCAGGAGGGAGGGGCTTGACCAGTTTGGGCCGGGTGGACTTCTAGAGGTTCGCTCCCTGCATTTGCCTGTCCATGAGTTGGGAGTCGAGGCCCATGTGGATCCCCTCACTGGGCTGATGATAACTCTGCAAATGATTGTCCCAGCTAGGGCCCTGGGGAGAGAAGGGGCTGCAGGTGAAACCCCACTGGGATGGCAGGTGTAACCCACTGTCCTTGTCGCCTTACAGGAAAAATAAAAAGTAGCCAGCACTAGCCAATTTGGCTCAGTGGATAGAGCATCGGCCTGTAGACCGAAGGGTCCCAGGTTTGATTCTTGTCAAGGTAATTCAGTTGCAGGCTCAATCCCTGGCCCTGGTCAGGGCTTGTGTGGGAAGCAACCAATCAATGTGTCTCTCTCACATCCATGTTTCTCGCTCTCTGGGTCTCTCTAAAAACAAGTGGAAAAATATTCTCAGGTGAGGATTAGCAACAGAAGTAGCCATAAATATGTTTGTTAGTAATTGCTTAGTGATTGATCATAAACAACCATCTATCACAAGACCCCCAAAAGGTATGGCCTCTGGTTTGTACTGTATTCTTTGTCTTGTCAATCATTAGTAACTGAACTATATTATAAAAATACTGTAACAGGGGTCTGTTAGTGGGGAATAATCTTTGAGGACTGCTAGGTTGTCTGTCTGCTCTGACCCAATCTTTCTGTAAGTAAATTACCCTATAATAAATATTATATTCTATAGAGTTGCTTGCATTGCATCATTTTTCAGACTAAAGATACTTTCTCAGCCCATCGGGTGTGGCTCAGTGGTTGAGTGTTGACCTATGAAATAGGAGGTCATGGTTCAATTCCTGGTCAGGGCACATGGCCAGGTTGTGGGCTCGATCCCCAGTGGGGACGTGCAGGAGGCAGCCAATCAATGATTCTCTCTCACCATTGATATTTCTATCTCTCTCTCCCTCTCCCTTCCTCTCTGAAACCAATAAAAAAATATATTTTTACATAATAAAGATACCTTCTCATTACGGTGGCCATTATGCCTTTGTCCTACACTCAGACATCTGGCTAAACCAGTCTCCTGCTCCAAGACTTACACAGCCACCAGCCCTCCCTTATATACCAGGTACCTAGCCTAATCCTTGCTCTCCTCCTTCAGGTTCACTGTCTCCCTCCATCTCTGAGGCCTAGTATTGGGCCTCTACAATGCCTCTTTCACCTGTTCTCACCACCGGCCCTACCCAGGTGAGATCCTTGTCACTTATCTCTTGAACACTTAGGTTCTTCTGATCTAAAATGTACCTGTTGCTCATCACTCCCCTCTTCCCCAATGGGCCTAAATGAATCCCACCAGATGTTCTCTAAGCAAACTGCATGTCTTCATTGACCCTGATAGCTCTGCCTGAAACATATTCTTTTTGTCTGTCTATAAGATTCCTACCACAAATGCCAACTCCCAGAAATCTTCTCAAATTGCCCAGAACAGTTAGTCTGTCCCTCCCCAGACACCCTCAGCCTCCATTCACAAGCTTGTAGCCATCTAATTACCTGCTAGTCCCTCCCTTCAAAACTATGAGGTTTCCCAGGACAGGTACAGTAATCTTGGGGTCCTAAGAACACAGCCCAGGGTTGGGCATTTGAGTGGGGGTTCTGCTGACTGGTGATGGGGAGTGATGCAAGTGAGGTCTGGGGAGAAGATTATGTAGAATACATTCAGCTTCAAGTAACAAAACCCAATTCTAATTGGCTTAACAAATACGAATATTCTTTATCTTCTTGGGAAAGAAGTCCAGAGGCAGCATGGGTGGCCGGCATGGTGTGACCAATGGTTTAGGAATCCTCTGCTCTACAGTCCTCATCGCTGTCATTGTCCTCAGGCCAGTTTCCCTCATGGTCACAAGACGCTGTACAAGTTCTGGGAATCACAATGCAACACGACAATATCCTGAGGCAGAAAGAGGCTATTTCTTTTTCTTTTTCTTTTTTTAAAATATATTTTATTGATTTTTTACAGAGAGGAAGGGAGAGGGATAGAGAGTCAGAAACATCAATGGGAGAGAAACATCAATCAGCTGCCTCCTGCACGACCCCACTGGGGATGTGCCCGCAACCAAGGTACATGCCCTCGACCGGAATCGAACGCGGGACCCTTGAGTCCACAGGCCGATGCTCTATCCACTGAGCCAAACCAGTCAGGGCGGGGCTATTTCTTCTAGTGTCTGTCTCTCTGGGGAGTCAAGAACCCCTTCTCTGCAGCCTCTCAGCAGACCTTCCCTCCTGTTTTATTGGCCAGAAACCAGTCATGTGTCACACTTAAGCCAGTTGCCATTGAGATCATCTGGGCGCAGGGTCCATTGGGAGTCAACCAGCAGGACTGAGAGGGAATCACACTCTGACAGTGAGAGCAAAGTGATGAAGCATTCATAGATGGAGGTAGGAAAAGAGGAGAGTCCTTAGGTATGTCTGGATCAGGCAAGGTGAGCTGTTTAAGAAATAAGGTTGCTATGGTATATTTGGTCTGGTTTCCAGATCCCTCACCATCCTAGTCATCTTTCTGTTTGTTCATTTGTTCATTCATTCACACATTCATTCATTCAAATGGAGATTGAGTACCTACATGACAGATCCAGTGTTGATCCTATGAAGTATTATAATTATTTCTCTTAGAGGTGAAGAAACTGAGGCTCAGGAGTATCATAACTTGTTCAATGTCCCAAAGTTAGGTGGGAGCTGCCATATCTGTCTGGCTCCTGATGCAGGAATCTAAGCCCCCCAAGAGAGGACTGCAGGGAGCTGGGGAAATCATGTGTCCCAAATGGGCCTCACTCCCCTGGGCCCTGCTCTTAGCCCCATGGAAAGCCAGGGTGTGGATGGATGGGGCTTCTGTGCTGTTTTGTGAGGGGTGAAGGTTTTGACCAAATCAGACTGTTCTGAAACCAGCTCTAGCCTCAGCCTGCTGCCTTCAGTGCCTGGTTAGGAGCACTCAGGGTGGGGATATTTCTCAGATACAGATACCCTGGGCTACACCCCTAATCCCCCAGACCATGCTTCTCTGACCCATAAGAGGCCACCATGGGGCTCAAGTCCTGGGAAGGCAGGACAGCCCTCTCACAGGACCTGCCCCAGCTGATCATCCCTGACAGGGGCACCCACATTCCCGTCTTCCCAGGTGGGTGCCTCCTCAGCATGGGGACAGGGCAGGATAGAGAGGTAGGGGCCAGAGGCTGAGCTCTAGGAGAGGGCAGTCCAGCTTCCCCAGCCCTCCTTACCCTTATGAGGGAAGCGTGGTTTGGGGCAAGGAGGGAAGAAAACTTTATGCCTGTACTGATCAGGTCAACTGGAACTGAGACCTAAGGAGGGCTGGGGCAGGATGGTGGAAGCCAACCTCAGCAGTAGCTGGCAAGGGTCTGCTGTGCCTTTCATCCCACCCTATTCTGGGGGAAGGAGGGAAGGACGGGTGTGGGACCTGGGCCTGGTGGTGTAGTAAGAAACGTCCTGGGTAGGGATGCTGAAGGGAGGGCACTAGTCCAAGCCATGACATTGACGGGGCAAGTTTTTCAGCCTCTCTGGACTGAGTTTTCTCATCTGTAAAATGAGGAAGGAGGGTGCATGTGATGATCTTGAAACTTTCTCTGTGCTGAGCATCTCTGCTTGAAGTTTGACTTAGTGTGCCTCACACTTCCATCTCCCACTTGACCTGCTCTCACCCTCATCTCATCCTGCCGCCCTAAGTCCCCAAGCCAAGAACTGGCAACTCTGGGTAATTTCCCGGGGTCTTATGGGACACAGATCTTCTTCATGGTCATCTTCTCTTCCCTGGAGGCAGGCCAGGCAAGCATTTTTGGCCGAGAGAAGTGGAGTGGAGTGCCCAAGGCCACACAGCTAGGAAAGCACAGGGCTGGCCTGTCAAGGGCAGTGCCTGCTGCACAATTCCAGGGGGCCTGGGTGGGCAGTGGGGGCCCAGCTGCAGGGCGTGGGGCTGAGTCTCTGAAGAACCACCCTAATATCTCTAGCTCTGTGCTTCCTGGACTACCTACAGGGTAAAAATGCTTGTGAAAATGTTCACAGATTCCTGGCCCCTGGCTTCCTGAATGGGGCTCCCTGGCATGGTGCTTGGGGATTCCTCTGCTTAATCAAGTTTGGAAGCCACTGCTCTAGAAGACCTGGGGGAGACTGAGTCTCTCTGCAAACAGGCCTACAGAGATATGGATGGGGGTCCACTTGCAGCCTGGGAGGCTCCTAGATTCTCTGGGGTGGGTATCAGCAGCATCTGGAACTGGAGACTTCAATGCACCTGGCTTAGGTCAGGAATTAGGTTGTCTTCTGGAGACTTTAAAAAGGGGAGGAGGCCCTGGCCGGCATTCTCAGTCTTAGAGCATTGGCCCATACACCAAAGGATCTCTGGTTCGTGTCCCAATCAAGGGCATGTACCTCGGTTGCAGGTTTGATCTCATGCCCCAACTGGGGCACATGTGGAAGGCAACCAATTGATATGTCTCTCTCACATCGATGTTTCTCTCTCCTTTTCCCTCCCTCCCTTCCACTCCCTAAAAAGGCAATGGAAAAAACATCCTCGGGTGAGAATTAATAATAACAACAACAAAAAGCAAAACAAAGAGGGGAGGAGGCTGACCTCTACACCCTCTTCACCCGAGAGTGTGGATAGCCATGTGCAAGTCGGGCAGCCCAAGCAAGAAGGAAATTTATAGGGCTCCTTCCTTCTCAGGTGAAACACAATTCCCTCTTGAAAAACATGTTCTGGGGAATGAGGCCAGAGTTGTTTGAATTTCCTGAGCTACAGCATCACCTTTTTTTCTCTTGGCAGAGGCAATGTTGTGAAAATGATTAATATAATCATGTTATCATCCCCATGGATCTGCATGGGAGGCCTGATCAGGTTTTCTTCCTTGTCGGACACGACCCCCCAGAAGTAAAGGGTTTTTTTGTAGGCCCCAGAAAGCTGCCTCTGTGTGAAAAGTCTCTCTGAGCCCAAATGTGGGCAAAACTCCTTCCCCAGAAATGAAATGATGGCTGTTTTGGAAAGAATCTTGTGAAAAATAATCCTGAAAACAAAAAATAGTGATTGGTGACAGGGGTCATTCCATTGTCCATTGTCTAGAGAGCTAGTCCGCCCATTTCACTAGCTGTCTCACTGAGCTTTTGCTGAGGTCTCCCACATGCAGAATGCTAAGCTAGGATGGCCATCAGGCCCTCTTCCCCTGTCTTAGGAACATTCCACCTGTTACCTTCATACCCAGATGCCAAGCATTCATCTTTAAATATCAGAAAATACAATCAGATCTCAGCAGATACTTTCCCCTTCATTTAGTTTGTTTGATCCTTAAATTAACCTCAGAAATTGGGCCTGTTCACCCTCATTTTACAGATGAGAAACTGAGACCCAGAGAAGGGGATAACTTGTCCAGGGTCTGAAGCAGATTCCATGAAGCTTAAGTTGCTTAAGCTCTAGGGTCCCCCATTTTCTAAAAACAATAATATATAAGAAAATTACAACTGTAAACACTATGGAGTGAGTTTTAACTTTTCTCATTACAAACAATCCATCTGTGACTTTAACAGAATGAAACAACTTCTGGATAATTATATTTGTGATCTTACATTTTTTTTTTTTTGGAAGAGGCCTCACAGAAAACAAACAAACAAACAAAAAGAGGCCCCAAAATGCATTAGCTAACTCCAGTCCTGCCAGAGTCTCTCAGTGAGTAAGTGGCAGGATGGAGGTTCCAAGTCAGCTATTTTGTCCTCCATTTCCTCCTGTCCTTCCTGCACCCAGGGTCCTATTCTTACGGTCCTCAAGGTAATGGGTTGGTATGTTCTACCTGCTTTGTTTATTTACAAAGGTGGGTGGTAGAGTCATTGGATACGATTGGAATAGGTATTCTTACTTCATATCACACTTAAAAAAATAAGCCTGTAATCTCTGTTAAGCAGCATTAGACTAACTCCCATTGTAAACAGTAAAAATTACATGGGGATGTATGTCAGCTCATTCAAAGGGAAATTTAAGCCAGTCAGAGATCTCATAGATGGATGGGTTGCCCCCAAAAGCAGTGAGTGCAGTCATGGGATATGTGCAAAAGATTATAAGCCATTAGTTGCCAACTAGGTGATTTCAAATGTGAGGAAGGGGTATTCAGGCAGATGCTGTGTAAGATGGGACCCTCAGAGTCTGTGCGGGCAGAAGCTTGGAAAGAGACCAACCTAGCCTGTAGGTGAGTGACCACAGGAGACACGGTCACAGGATTGGGATTTGGGCAGGAAGGGCTTAGAAGCTGGGATGGCCTTGCCTGGGGGCGCATATATCAGCTCAATGTCACCTTGTTTGGGGCTGGTGGTTGTCTTCTCTGCTCCATTGTGAGGCTCTCATTTCACCCTGCATATGTCACTATGCTCAGAGGTACAGGATGAGCTGGGAAAGCCTCATCTCGGTCCCAGTTTAGCCACTGCTAGATACAGTGCAAGATAGCTTCATGGGCCTAGGTGTCTCTAGGCAGGACCCAGGAAAAATATCTGCTCATTATCTCATCATCCAGGTGCTACAGAGGTAGAATATGAGGGGTCTGAGAGTCTAACCTCTTTGTAAACTGTCAGCTAGTCTCCACACCAGAGCAGGACAGAGCCTCAGTTTCCTCATCTATAATATGGGAACCATAGTACCCATCTTTTGGGAATGTGTGAGGTTTTTAGTTACATCTGTGGTTCTCAAACTTCAGCCTGCATCAGCACCTCCTAGAGAGCTTTTGTTAAAACACAGATTTCAGAACCCCCACTCCCCCAGAATCTCCAGTTCAGTAAACATGGGAAGGGGCCTGAAATCTGGGCTTTCTAACAAATTCCCAGGTGATGCTGATGCTATTGGTTTGGGGACCCCACTTTAAGGAACGCTGAACTAGACCAATAGGTGCCTGAACATGAGTTGGCCAGGAGATTGTCAGGTCCTCAAAACCAGGGACCAGCTCTAACCTGCTTCCATTTCTGCTAAGTGACTGCTCAGCACAGGCACATAGTATATGCTTTCAGTGTGTTTGAACTAAACATTAATGGATACCAAGCAGGCTCCTCTTCAGAGGTCCTTTCACAAGGGTTGTCAGTGGGCTCTGGTTGCCATGGCAACAGCCAGGAGCAACAAGGCAATTTGGGGAACATAAGGGCTCTTTGCTTTTGGGTGAGAGGCAAAGGTACCAGCCTAGCAACACCTGGAAAAGAATGTGGAGGGTGGGTGTGGCTCTCAAAGTTCTCCTTACCAGGACACCCTCCCATTTGCTCTGTAACTTGGCCTAGCTCCTTGCCCACAAACCCAGGAAGGATTTAAACTTTGGTTGTATAACACAGAAAGGAACAAAGAGAAGAGGTTGGGGGGATGTAAGGAGTAGAAAAGAAAAAGGAATTCTGGTCCCTGAGAACCACTGTGTACTTGGCCACTTCATACACATTAACCTTTTTAATTCTGGAGACCTTGTTACAAGGGCTCACAGGACCATACAAGGTCACACAGCTGTCTGGGCCTTGGCTGTACCAAGATTGGAAACCTGATCTGCTGTTGCCAAAGGCTGTTTGTTCTTTCACTTCAGGACTGCCTCTTTAAAACTGTTGAACTTTGGCTGTGGTTAGAGGGACCTCTCAGTGTGGGGATGGCAGGGAGGCTGGTCTGGAGAAATTTGTTTAGCACCTTAGGGAGCCAGGCTGGTCATCATCTGGGTTTCACTCCTCACAGCTTCCATGCCTTCCCTTCCTCTTTACCTGCTTTCCTGTTTGGCTCTATCTGAGCTGTACTGTAGAGTCCCCCATCCTACAGTTATGGCCAAGTTAACCCAATAAAGCACTGATTCTTATATTCCAGTGTGGATAAGAATGCAGCTTATTTAAAATTTCAATTTCTGCCTTACCTCCAGAGATTCTGATCCAGTGGCTGGGGGTAGAGATGCCCTAGATGGCAGCTTTAACAGGCCCCATGCCGATTCTTTTGCAGGCAGCTCACTGATTGCCTTTTGAGTCATCCAGGGCCTCTGCTATCTCCTGTACTGGCATGGTCTCTTCTGGAAGCCCTCAGGTTGCAGTGACTTCTCATCCAGTGCCACAGCTGCCTCTGCCTTCTCTTCTCAGCTGTTCCCTGTGGGGCAATTTACCTAGTTCCCATATCACTACCTACAGACGGCATATCCACATCAGCACCCAGTTGGCCAGCTCACTCTACAGCCAGCAGGGCCACCCACACCTGACTTAAAAGCCCAGCTGCCAGGGCCTCTACTTTGTTTTTATTTATTTACTAGAGGCCTGGTGCACAAAATTCATGCATTCAGGGGGAATCCCTCAGCCTGGCCTGAGCCCTCTTGCAGTCCAAGAGCTGTCAGTCGGACATCCTTAGTGCTGCTGTGGAGGCGGGAGAGGCTCCTGCCACCACTCCTGCACACGCCAGCAGTGAGCCAGGCTTCTGGCTGAGCGGTGCTCCCCCTGTGGGAGCGCACTGACCACCAGGGGGCAGCTCCAGCATTGAGCGTCTGCCCCCGGTGGTCAGTGTGCATCATAGCGACCTATCTTTCTGCCATTTGGTCGATTTGCATATTAGCCTTTTATTATATAGGATTTTAAAATCCTTACCTGTGGATATGTTTTTCATTGATTTTAGAGAGAGGAAGGGAAGGAGAGAGAAACATCTACCAGTTGCCTCCCTTATGAATCCCAACTGGGGATCAAACCAGCAACCTAGGTATGTGCCCTGACTGGGAATTGAACCTGCCACCCTTCAGAGTACAGGACAACGCTCCAACCAACCGAGCTACACTGGCCAGGGCTCTGCTCTGTTTTATAAAGATCTGGCTCATGACCAGACAGGAAGCCTGAGCTAGGACGTTTGGGCAGGCTAAGCCAGCTGTCCTTGACATCAGACAAGAACTAGGATGACTGAGGTCTTTTGTAAAAGAGGTTTGGGCAGAGTAGCATCCCATTTGTAGAAAAAGGACAAACTCTGAAGTGCCAACTAGATGGGGCTGCTTCATTTTTCTGCCTCAGTTTCCTCATTTGTACAATGGGGACAAGACCAAGTGCTCATCAAAGAGCTTCAGGAAGTTCAGGGTCCTCCTAGGCACAAGGTCAGGTGTGTGGTTTGGCCAGGGACTTAAGAGGTTAGGGAGGTGTGTCTTCATGCTCCTTTCCTCTTGGACAATAATGTTCACCTGGGTATGGACCTGCCTCTACCCTGCTATCACATACTCATCCTTTGTTCATTATCATGAGCCTCAGAACACATGGAAGTGACAGGGACAGGATTTTCCCCTACTTTGCTAATAAGAAAACTGATTATCTTATCTAAGGAGGGAAATAAAGAGACTTGGGCAAGACCATGAATGTGGTTAGCAGTCGAGGCATAATCCAGATGGAGGTTCTGTGGTTCTGTGCTTTGGTGACTGTCCCATCCCTGTTGTAGGGTCATCACAGCCCTGGGGGATCAGGAAATCTGCAAACTCATTTGTCCTGCACTCTCACTGAAACCTCCCAAGAGAAAGGGACAGGGCAATGATTAATTCAAAGGGCTTGGTTTGGCCTTTCTGACACTGTCAGAGAGCTGGTTTGACACTTGTCATTTCTGAGAAGTAAAGGAGGGGTACATCAGTTTATCAACCAGATTCCTCTGTGGGAATGTCAACCCAACTTCTCTGAGCTGATCTGGAATCCTCTTTTTCTTCTTACTAAAGGACAGGTCAGCCCTTTTTAGGCCTGCTTGGAATGAGTTCCCGCTCAAGATAGGGGGTTGTATAGCATGACCTTAAAGGTTCTTTAAAACTCTGTGTGCCCATAAAAGAGGAAGTCAGAGTCAGAGGGAGCAGGGAAGAGTCAGGCTGACTGGAACAGGAGCCCTGAGAGACTGAGGGTGGAGCCCTCAGCCAATGGAGTGTGGGGAGCCTACACTAGTGTGAGGAGTGGTACCACTTCAAACTGAGGGCTGAACAAGGACCCCAGGGCCTGGGTGTGTGCCCCAAGGGAGCCAGACCCATCACTGGGAAAGGTCAGCTCCCAGGGCTGCAGTGAAGTGGGAAGGGTTTGGACATGCTTGACAAGATCACCAATGGGTACAAGTCCCTATCGCAATGTAAACACTTAATAGTTGTGGGATCTTGGGGACCTTGGGACAAATTCCTTTACCTTTCTGAGTCTCTATTTACTCATCTATCAAGTGGGGATAATAGCAAATATTTTTGAGAGTTTGTAGTAATGTGTGTTGTAGAATGTTTAACACAGTGCTTAGGATCTAGTTGGTGCTCAGTAGTTAACCCCTCATCTCCATCTTATAGCAAGTGGCAGCCACTGTAAGCGTTGAGGAAATGTTTGGTTCTATAGAACAGGGAAAGGTTTCAAGGGATCGTGCCATCAAAAGGTACTGATACAGGTTAATGCTCCCTTAGCTTCATGGGATACTACATGTGTAAAAGCTTCTCCTGGAAAAAGAAGCATTGCTTTAGGAGCCAGCTTCTGCCCCCGCTCCCCACCACCACCACCAGTCCCTGAGCTTTCTGTCTGTTGCAGGTATCTTGAGTTTTCTGGTTGTTTGCATTCAGAAAAACTTATGGGCGGGGGCAGTGTGGGTGTGGAAATGGAGTGTGTGCATCAGAGAAAGACCCACTATCCTGGTGGTCCCCCATCTCTCCCTTAGTGGCACCTGTACCTATGCCTGGACAAACCTTCTTCCATTTCAGTGAAGACAGCCCCCCAAAACCAACAAAGCAGGGCCTTGGATCAGCCACAAAGTCCTTGTTCTGCAATGACCATAGCCCAGTCCCTTAGCTTCCTCTTATCCCATTTGGCAGGACTTTGGGGTAGAGAGATAGACAGAGTAGGCTTCTAACACAGACCCGCCCTGGAGGGACCAAAGACCAAAACTTTGGAGACATGATTTAAAGTAGAAAATATTCTGGGCCACATGGCTGGACAGAAGCGAAGGTACCATTACTTCTGGAGGGATCAGGACAGCTTTTTGGGGGAGGAGGGGTAGAAGAACTGGTAAGATATAGACATGGAAAAGAGCAACATTCCTGATGGCTCTGAAGAATCAAAATGCATACCATGTATGAGAATCCATCCAATTTTGCTGGAGTGTAAAGTTTGTGGAAGCAAGTTATGAAGATTAAGATGGAAAGACAGGTTGGGGCCAGATTTTGAATGCTCTTATGTTCCAGACTAAGGAAATCCATTCATTCCACCAACTTTGATTGTGAACCTGATGTGAGAACTGAGATGCAGATAGGAATTCAGCCTCGATCCTTGACAGTAGCTAATCTAGTAGGGGAGGGAGGCAGTCTGAGAACCCTGGAGGATGTCTCTAGAGAAAGCTTGATACACCAAATCCAAAGAGAGACTGAGGATCTGCTTCTTTTAAATCGTGCCAGAAAAAAAGTGAACCTCCAGGAAGTGGACAGCTGTACAAGAAGAGACCTAATCACAGGGGTGGTTGACTTGGCTGAGCACATACACCCTGAACAACGTTAGAACAATGTCAATGCTTGCTGAGTATAACACAGTGTGATACTGCTGGCAGGGGATGGTCCCAGGCTTATATCACTTAAAAAGATGACTAACAGAGGAAGTAAAGTAGGTATATAAATAATTATGTTGATATGTTGGGGGGGCGGTAAGGTGGGCTGTGTGATATGACCCAACCCGTCATTAGTAGGATTCAAGAGATAAGACCTAAAATGTAGGACCACAGGCAGCCACAAAAACACTTATTTACCAGCCTGGAAATAAGGACAGAAGAAGGGCTAAATAAGGCAGTGAAGATGAGAAGAAACAAAGGTGAGCTGGCACGAGATATTGTCTATAGCCCCACACATACATATAGTATACAATTTTAAGTTAAGAAAAATAAGTGCATAGTCACTAGGTATCGGAAGCTGCTAAAAAGTGTTGGTTCTTTGGCCAGCGATAAGCTTATTTGGGTGTTAAAAAAACATATTTATGTATTTGACTCAGAATAAGTAAAATATTCATAAGGCACAAAATGAAAGATACAAAGGGCAAGCAGTGACACTCCCCTTCCCCTTCCCAATTCACCTCTGGAAACAACCATGTTACCTTTTTTTCTTTTTTTTCTTTCCAGAGAGGTCACATACATATATGGGGTTTGTGTCATAACTCAGAAGGGCCTTTTGTAGATTAACACAAATTCTCCCATAGTTTCTTGTAGGACTTTTCATTTTTCTTCTTGCTCTCTTTAATCATTTAAATATTTTATCCATCAAGAATTTATTAGTGTGAAATGTGTATCTAGCCACTCTCCCCTCTCCCCCCCGCCCAAACTGGCTAGTGAGAGTGTGTTCTGAGAAAGAAGGGTATAGGGACAAGAAGCACAGCAGCACGCGTATGGGGACAGTGAGCATAGCAGCACGCGTATGGGGACAGTGAGCACAGCAGCATGCGTATGGGGACAGTGAGCACAGTAGTATGCGTAAGGGGACAGTGAGCACAGTAGTACATTTATGAGTAAGTTTCCTTAGCAGTAGGTGTAGAAGAAACTGGAGGTGGCATGCAGTCACTAACTGCTGAGTTCATCCAGTTGAAAGGCCAGCCCTTCAGGTAGGACTGAATTAGGGCTGGGCAGCAGAAAAGGTAAGGTGGGGCGGTCCTGGAGATAGAATCCATAGGATTCAATTACTGGTTCAGTGGGAAAAGGCAACAAAAGAATCCAATTCCTGACTCAGAGATGCTATTATTAGAGAGAGGCAGCACTCTGTGTTATGAATAAGTCTGGCTTCGCAGAGCAGGTGCAAGGATCCACAAAGTTTGAGACCTCACTGGGACACTCAGAGGAGATGGTCAACAAGGTGTTGAAAAGGTGGGAGTATCAGAGATCTAGGTGATGAATTTCCCCACTACTCTCTTAGGAAATAGTATAGGAGTTACATATTTAGTCCCTTAGTTGGACAGGGTGTGCCCCATCCTGAAGGCTATTATATTCATCAAACCTGTTGGAGGGACTGGTTCCTGGTTATAGGAAGCCTGAAACGGGCCACCATAATAATTCCCTCTACATAGGACTTCACTATTTTCAAAGTATTTGGTTGTCAGTTGGTTGGTCCTGTTTTCAAAGAAAGAGAATCAGCTCTGAATGAAACGAGTTGCCCACTGTTCCAAAAGAAATTTCCAGTGCAGCCTGTAGTAATAATGATAGCAATGACATATTTCTAGAGAACTTACTATCGCACTGAGCTAAATCCTTCAGAAGTTATATCACCTAATCCTCAAAACCTTATATGAATGAAAAAGAGGTTCTATAGAAAGTAACTTCACAAGATGATCTGATCATAAATTCCTAACTGGGCAGATCATGGTCAAGCCCCAGGCATATACAACTTCTTGGTTAAAAAGTTTATCTTTGCTGTAAGCAAATCCTGTCCATTGTTTTTGTGCATCTAGATGAACACAGCGCTGAAATGTCCCCTTTCAAACCTCTCCTTCAAAAGCAAGCATGTCAAACTTGTGGCTCACAATGAATATTTTTGCAGCCCAGCCAATATGTAAGAAACATTTTAATAAAAATTTCATAACTTGGGACGTCCTGCCTCTGGGAGCTCGGGGGTCACTCGCCCCTAAAGGCCCCAGGTTGCTTTGCCACAGGCTCTGTGGCATTGGGACCCGTACGGTTACCAGAAATCATAAGGGGGATGCCAGGGGACCCAAGAAACCTAAAAATGATTCTTTCTTTGTCGAGGAGAAATCCAAGATGGCAACGTAAGTAAACACCTAAACTGCTGCCTGGCACAACAATTTCAAAACTACAACTAAAGGACAAAGCGTCCATCGTCCAGAACCACAGGAAAGCTGGCTGAGTGGAAGTTCTACAACTAGAAGGAAAGAGAAAAGAGCATTGAGACGTGCACTAGTGCTGAAAAGCTGAGGTATGGAGGCGCATGATCCAGGCAGGTGGCAGGTGTTGCTTTTTTCAACCCAAAGGGAGACAAGCCCCCAATTACTCTGAAATTCAGTTTCTGGGGAGACGCGGGGGACCCAAACTCCTACAGGAAGAAGCTGGACTGTCTGACATCGGGTTGGAAAGTGAGGGTGGCTTGCTTGCAGAGCTGAGCCGAAGAATAATTGTTTACTGCGCTGGGGCGGGGACACGGGGACGTGGTCGGAGACGTAGAGCCGGCTAACTGGCAGACATCGCTGTTTGCCATGCCCTAGCCTAGTGATGCCCTGAGACCCTGCCCCACACAACCTACAAACCCACCCAAGCTCCAAGCAGCAGCTTTAGCATAAGAAAGCCCTGCCCTATCACAGCTTAACCAAGCAAACATGCAGCCCGGGTCAGACAGCTCCAAAACCTCCAAACCCCAAGCAAAGAGGAGAAAACTGCAGCTCTCACTGTAGCTCCTGCTGGGTGGCCTCAGACAGTAGCTTACCTGCACCCTATTGGAGATCCAGAAGCCAGTGTACCTAGTGGTCAGTGTGAGACACCAGATTTCAACTCCTCACATCCATAAGTGACACATTCAAGAGGCAGACTCAGTGAGCACCAAAGCCCCACTGAAACAAGTCCTGCCCCATAAATGTGTCTCCAGCGCAGCAGTTCTTCCATTATAGACACAGCGAGTCCTTACAGCCAATTGGCCTGGAGGTCAGTTCCTCCCAGTGTACCAACAGCAATCAAGGCTTAACTACACCAAGACTTTGCACTCAGCCCACAAAGGGGTGTACCAAGAGCATCCACCTCAGGTGATTGGGGAGGGTGAGCTACTGCCCCCATAGGTCACCTACCACACAAAGCCACTCCATCAACACAGGGAAGCAGCCAAAATGCGGAGACAAAGAAACATGTCATGAATGAAAGAAACAGAGGAAAGCAAACTACTGGACAACGTAAGAGTTCAGAACCACATTTATAAGGTTACTCAAGAATCTTCTAAAAACTGCTGAGAAACTTGATGAGACCTTTAAGGATCTTAATGAGAATACCAAAAAAATGGAAAAGGACCAGTCAGAAATGAAGCATACACTGTCTGAAATAAAGAATATACAGAAACTCAACTGTAGATCAACGTACCCCAAGAATCAAACCAAAGATCTGAAATATGAGGAAACAAAAACACCCAACCAGAAAAACAAAACAAAAAAATAATCCAAAAATATGAAGATAGTGTAAAGAGCCTCTGGGACAACTTTAAGCGTACCAACATCCGAATTTTTGGGGTGCCAGAAGAAGAGAGAGAGCAAAATACTGAAAACCTATTAGAAGAAATAATGACAGAAAACTTCCCCTACCTGGTGAAAGAAATAGACTTACAAGTCCAGGAAGCACACAGAACCCCAAACAAGAGGAATCCAAAGAGGACCACACCAAGACACATCATAATTAAAATGCCAAGGGCTAAAGACAAAGAGAGAATCTTGAAAGCAGCAAGAGAAAAACAGTTAGTTACCTACAAGGGAGCACCCATATGACTGTCAGCTGATTTCTCAACAGAAACTATGCAGGCCAGACGGAGGTGGCAAGAAATATTCAAAGTGATGAATAGCAAGAACCTACAACCAAGATTACTCTACCCAGCAAAGCTATCATTCAGAACTGAATGGCAGATAAAGAGCTTCACAGATAAGAAAAAGCTAAAGGAGTTCATCACCACCAAACCAGGATTACATGAAATGCTGAAGGGTATTCTTTAAGAAGAGGAAGAAGAAAAAGGTAAAGATAAAAATTATGAACAACAAAATGACATCAAATACATATCTATCAACAAGTGAATCTAAAAATCAAGTGAATAAGAAATCTGAAGAACAGAATGGACTGAATATAATAGAATCAGGGGCATAGAAAGGGAGTGGACTGACAGTTCTCAAGGTGAAGGGGGTGTGAGGGGTGCGGGAAGAGATTGGACAAAAATCTTACACCTATGGATGAAGACAGTGGTGGGGGGTAAGGGCATGGGGTGGGGTGGGGAATCAGGTGGAGGGGAGCTATGGGGGGAAAAAAAGAGGAACACCTGTAATAATCTGAACAATAAAGATTTATTTTAAAAAATTTCGTAACTTAATTTTTACAATATCCTGTTATACATTACCCTATATAATAAAAGCCTAATATGCAAATTGACTGAACGCAGAACGACTGGTTGCTATGATGCATACTGACCACCTGGGGGCAGATGCTCAATGCAGGAGCTGCCCCTGGTGGTCAGTGCGCTCCCACAGGAGCGCTGCTCAGCCAGAAGCTGCTTGCTGCTGGGGAGTGCAGAGACTGGAGGGAGCCTCTCCCACCTCTGCAGCAGCGGCAGTGCTAAGGAGCAGCGAGCAGGCGGGCAGTAAGGAGCAAGGGGTCTAGAACTGTGAGAGCTCGAATTCTGAGAGGCCACAGGCCGGACTAAGGAACCCCGCCTAGTGCACACATTTTCATGCACCAGGCCTCTAGTTATTAATAATGAACTACAATGTTCGCTAATGACTGATTACTAGAATCATGTTGTATTGGTTTCCTTTAGGCCAGTGGTCAGCGAACCACGGCTCGCAAGCCACATGCGGCTCTTTGGCTCCTTGAGTGTGGCTCGTCCACAAAATACCATGGCCTGGGCGAGTCTATTTTGAAGAAGTAGTTTAAGTTTAAAAAATTTGGCTCTCAAAAAAAATTTCAATCGTTGTACTGTTGATATTTGGCTCTGTTGACTAATGAGTTTGCCGACCACTGCCTTAGGTGCCTTATGCTCAGGCACACCATTTCTCTCCACTAATACTAGCAGTGAATATTTTAGCAGCCCATTGCCACATCATTAGTCTTGGACTGACTTGTTTAGTGTGCACAACAGTCAATATTTCACTTTTGGAGAACAAAAAAAATAGGTTTGTTTGCATTATGCTTATTAATTTGTGCAGTTATTCAGTGTCTGGTAAGTTAATGTTCAAGAAAAAATATTAATTTTTATTAAAATGTTCTATTATTTTATGTTAACAATTACCAGGTGTACTGGTTAAGAATGCAGATTTTTTTCAATAGGTGGAGTTACACATATGTTGATATATATGCGATTTGATATGTATGCTATTTTGTTGTATTGGCAACAAGCTTCAAAACTTCATGTCAAATTTTCTGAAGGTGTTAACATCATAGATATTTTTATGCTTAAAAATGTGAAATTTTGTGCCAAAAAAAGAGCATTTGTGGGAAATTTTAATTCATTACTTTATTTTGAAGAAACAGTTATCGTATACTTCGGGAAGCTTATGGTGAACATGCTCCATCTCAAGATACTTGTGAACGCTGGTTTAAACGCTTTAAAAGTGATGATTTCGATGTGAAAGACAAAGAACATCCAGGTCAACCGAAAAAGTTTGAAGACCAACAATTACAAGCATTATTGGATGAAGATGTGTGTCAAACTCAAAAAAAACTTGCAGAAAGATTAAACGTTGCGCAGTAAACAATTTCCAATCGTTTACAAGCAATGGGAAAGGTTTTAAAGGAAACAAAATGGGTGCTGCAGCAACTGAACGAAAGACAAATGGAAAACCGAAAAGTCAGCAGTAAAATGTTGCTTCAACGGCACAAAAGAAAGTCTTTTTTGCATCAAATTGTGACTGGCACTGAAAGTGGATTTATTTTGAGAATCCCAAATGCACAGGTCAGTGGTCGGCAAACTCATTAGTCAACAGAGCCACATATCAACAGTACAACGATTGAAATTTCTTTTGAGAGCCAAATTTTTTAAACTTAAACTTCTTATAACGCCACTTCTTCAAAACAGACTTGCCGAGGCTGTGGTATTTTGTGGAAGAGCCACAGTCAAGGAGCCAAAGAGCCGCATGTGGCTCACGAGCTGCAGTTTGCCGACCACGGATCCAGGTCAACTATCAACATTGCCTGCAAGGCCAAATTGCTTTGGAAAGAAGACAATGCTCTGCGTTTGATGGGATCAGGAAGGTGTGGTGTATTATGAGCTTCTAAAACCAGGTGAAACCGTTAATACTGATCGCTACCGACAACAAATAATCAATTTGAACTACGCTTTGATGGTAAAACTACCAGAATGGGCCAGAAGACTCGGCAAAGTAATTTTGCTTCATGATGACACACCATCACACACTTCAAAACCAGTTACAGACACGTTAAAAGATCTTGCCTGGAAAGTGTTAACCCACCCGCTGTATTCACCAGACCTTGCTCCTTCAGATTACCACTTGTTCCGATCCATGGCAAACGCACTTTTCTGAGCAGCACTTCAAAACATACGAAGAAGTGGAAAATTGGGTCTCTGAATGGTTTGCCTCAAAACAAGAAAAATTCTGTTGGGATGGTATCCACAAATTACCTGAAAAATGGGGGAAATATGTAGCTAGCAATGGACATTACTTTGAATAAAGCATTTTTGATGTTTCTCTTAAAATTGTTGTTTTCTTTGATTATGAAATCTGCATTATTAACTGGTGCATCTAGTACTCATTTATTTCAGCCCTTTGTATTCAGCATGTCTCCATTGAAATAAACCTACGTTTCTATGAAAATTGAAACTTTTGTTTTTTTGTGGCCCACATAAACTTAAACCTTGTTTATTTGGCCCCTTTGAATTTGACATGCTTGTTCTAAAGCAATGGCCACCCTCAAGAGGGCACATAATCTTGTTCACTATACAGCGATTTTCAACTGGTGTGCTGTGGCATACTGGTGTGCTGCAAGAATTTTTAAAACATGCAATACCTAGTTAGTCAGGGGAACTGACCTTAGACTGTCAAATAAAAAAATAACATCAACCAAAAGCAATCCCACTTACCATCGCACCAAAAAAAAATTAAGATACCTAGGAATAAACTTAACTAAGGAGGTAAAAGTGGAAAACTACACAACACTGACAAAAGAGATAGAGGAAGACATAAAACAGATGGAAGAACATACCATGTTCATGGATTGGTAGAATCAACATCATCAAAATGTCCATACTACCCAAAGCAATCTATAAATTCAATGCAATTCCCATTAAAATACCAACGGCATATTTCACAGACCTAGAGCAAACCTTCAAAAAAATTCATCTGGAATAAAAAGAGACCTCGAATAGCCACAGCAATCCTGAGAAAGAAGAACGAAGTAGGGGGGAGCTCAATACCAGATATCAAGCTGTATTACAAAGCCACGGTTCTTAAAACTGCCTGGTACTGATACAAGAACAGACATATAGATCAATGGAATAGACTAGAGAACCCAAAAATCGACCCAAACCACTATGCCCAATTAATATTTGACAAAGGAGGCATGAACATACAATGGAGTCAAGACAGTCTATTCAACAAATGGTGTTGGGAAAATTGGACAGATACATGCAAAAAAATGAAACTAGATCACCAACTTTCACCATACATAAAAATAAACTCAAAATGGATAAAGGACTTAAACATAAGACTGGAAACTGTAAAAATACTAGAGTAATCCACAGGCAGAAAAATCTCTGACATATGCCAAAGGAACTTCTTCACTGATATTGCCCCTAGGGCAATGGAAACTAAAGAGAAAATAAACAAATGGGACTACATGAAAATAAAAGGCTTTTGCACAGCAAAGGAAACCATCAATAAAACAACAAGAAAGCCCACTCCATGGGAGAACATATTTGCCAATGATATCAACGATAAGGGTTTAATCTCCAACATTTACAGAGAACTCATACAACTTAACAAAAAGAAGATAAACAACCCAATCAAAAAATGGGCACCTGATCTAAATAGACACTTTTCGAAAGAAGACAGAAGGAAGGCCAAGAGACATATGAAAACCTGCTCAAAGTCACTAATCATCAGAGAGATGCAAATCAAAACAACAATGCGGTACCATCTCACACCTGTCAGAATGGCTATCATCAACAAATCAACAAATGACAAGTGTTGGCAAGGATACGGAGAAAAAGGAACTCTTTTGTACTGCTGGTGGGAACGCAGACTGGTGCAGCCACTGGGGAGAACAGTATGGAGTTTCCTCAAAAAACTAAAAATGGAACTCCCATTTGACCCAGTGATCCCACTTCTAGGAATATATCCCAAGAAACTAGAAACACGAATCAGAAAGGATATATGCACCCCTATGTTCATAGTAGCACAATTCACCATAGCTAAGATTTGGAAACAGCCTAAATGCCCATCAGCAGATGAGTGGATTAGAAAACAGTGGTACATCTACACAATGGAATACTATGATGTGGTTAAAAAAAGGAGTTCCTACCATTTGCAACAACATGGATGGAGATGGAGAATATTATGTTAAGTGAAATAAGCCAGGCAGAGAAAGATAAACATCACATGATCTCACTCATTTGTGGAATATAATGAACGGCATAGACTGATGAACAAGAACAGATCCAGAGACTGAGAAACATGGAACAGAACCTCAAACCTCAGGGAAGGAGGGGGGCGGTGGGAGTAAAAGGGAGAGATCAACCAAGGGACTTGTGTGCATGCATATGAGCCTAATCAATGGACACAGAAAACAGGTGGGTGCGGCATGAGTGGGGGGGTGATAATGGGGGAATAAGGACATATATATAAAAACATTAAAATAAAAATAACATCAACCAACACAATAGCCGTCTGGTGTGAATGAATCATACCTATTTTTTTGTCAGATCAGCAAAAAATGTGTTTTTTGGTGTGCTGAAGAATTTTAGTAAGTAGCTTATATGTGCCATGAGATGAATGGGAAAGGTTGAAAATCGCAGCTGTAATCAGATCGCCGCCTTGCTTTCTCCCACCTTCATGCACTCTTCCTTACATTCCCTCCTTAATTCTAAACACATGAAAGAAGTTCCAAACTGTTACTTTTCTTAGGTTTTTTGTTGTCGTTGTTTTCCCCAGTTTGATGAGATCTTGCTTTCAGGATATTCTGTTTGGCTCAAATAAATGAGGTTTGGACATTCTTACATGGACATCTATAACGTAAGCTGTCCCAAGGAGCCCTATGACGTCAGAGGGTAACTTGCCACATATAATTTAGGAACCGCAGTAGAGGGTAGAGTGGGGAGTCTACCCAGGACCAAGACAGCCAGGCGTTTCCAACCCGAGGCGCCAACCTCTGGTCCCTCCAGTCCTTGCCCCTGCCTGGTGACTTCCCGCCCCCGACCCAAGCAGGCCAGCATTCCAATCCGAGGTCGGGCAGGGGGGACCCGGACCACCTGTGCATGTAGCCTGGGTCAGGAAACAGGGCCGCGGGGGGGCGGGGGGGAAGCGGCGAAAACCTTCCAAACGCGACCTACAGCAGGCTAAACACCGCGGTGCACAGCCATGGCCCCGTGGTGACCCATGAGAGGGTGGGCAGCGGCCCAGGGAAACGCAACTAGGGGGACAGGAGAAGGGGTCCGCTCGGGAGTCCCGCCAGCCACAGAACAACGTGCCAGCTCTCGTGCCCGGATGCTTTGCCCTAACGCGGAGGGGGCGTGGCCCGGCGGCCCGTACCAAGAACAAGGATTCGCAGGGGGAAGACCTGGCCCGGGAGCGCGCGGCCCTGTTGGCGGGGCGGGGCCACCGATGGCCACGCCCCCACCCCCGTGTTAGGAGCGGGCGGTGGTAGCACCTCAGTGGTGCGGGCCTGGTCCGGCTCAGATTCGGGAGTGCTGCGGGATAGCTCGAGGTGAGTGAGGGAAATCCAGGGTTCCTGGTTGGTAAAATACAGGCGCCAGGGCTCGGGGTGCCGTAGCTCCGCCGCCCGATGCCTTGTGGTCGCCGCGACCGCCCGGGCCGGTGGCGCTGGGCCGGGTCGCTGAGTGTCTCACCCGATCCTGGCACGGAAAGTGCGGCTCCCACCTCGGCTCATGCCGGGTGGACCTTCCCCTCGAACTGACCTCTTGCGGCGGCTTGAGGGTCGGTCATCTTTTCCACAACCGAGGATGCCAGACCAGCTCCTCGGGTCTCGGCGTCAGAGGGCGCCGGTTCCAGGGCCCGCGCTAACCCTCGGGCTAAGCCACTTCTCCTTTCCAAGCCTCAGTTTCCCCGTCGGTACGATGGATCTCCAGGGGGCAGTTTTGGGGGTAACTCACGTAGGAGGCGCCCTATGAGTGCGAATGGGACCCGAATCCTATCCAGCAGCATCAGGTGGGCTCAGTCAAGGGAGCAGGGCAGCCTGGCCTCTACTGGGAATCACTTTGCGTGAGATCGAGGCCCAGGCATCCCTGGGGAGTAGTGCCTGTCGCAGGTAGGTGCCTTGACAGCCGCTGCAACAGATATTTGCCGGGCTCTGCTGGGCAGCCTTGACACTCTTACTCTTGGGAGTTATTGGGTAAGAGGTCAAGGTCTCCTGGGCGACGGGAACTTGACCTTGCATTTTGCTTTTTATTTCTTAAGACTGGTCACCATTATGTAAATTGGTGACCAGTACTGAGGAGATTGGGGCCATTTAAATGAACGTGACTGCCTCCTCTGTTGGACCTCCAAAATGCAGCCTTCCCTCTGAGCTTGGCCAAGCTAGAGGGTAGTGCTGGCACCAAGGGAGACAAGGCTGGAGTGGATGGTCCTGGGTCTGAATCTTGGCAGGACGCTTAACTTCTTGAGCCTCTGTTTCCTTCTCAGTAGCACAGATAGTGATACATACAGCCCACCCTGCTGCCATCACAGGTTTGAGGTTCTTTGGATCCAAAGAGGGTCTTGGAGGGAGGGTGACATTGAGAATTTAAATTCCTTTAAGCTGAGCAATTAACTAACCTTCTGGGATTCATTGTCCTCACTGTGCAGTCCTATAATTCCTGTTGTTTGGGGAGAAGCCATTGATTCATTAACTACGCACAAGTTCGGCCTACACAAATCCCCTTTGAATGGTTGTGGGGTTGGCTTGATCAGGGAAACAGTCCAAAAGTCTCAGTAAAGGAGAAAACCCAGAAGGAATCACCGTCTTGTCTTTGTGTCCCTCCAAGGAGTTCTTATTTTCCTTTTGAGAGAGTGGTCAGTTCTTGAGCTTCTCATACTTCTCATACTCCTGATGTAGAAAGCTGTTTCATTGGGCACTTAGCTTAATCATTATCTCAAGAGTCCAAAAACCAGATCTGCATTTCAGAGAATGAAGTATTAGCTTCCAGTTGTGTTGTGGTGTTGAAAACTTCAGAGTGGTCTTAACTCTAAAATTCTTCATGTCTAGCACGTTTAAAAAAAGGGCAGGTAGGTTTTAGATAAAAGGAACCCCAGGATTATACTTCAGCACCTGGAGATAGCAGCACTGACTGTAGCCAACAGGAATCAGGCAGGTAACTACCCCTGGGTGGTATCCTATATAATAAAAGGCTAATATGCAAATCGAACAGCAGAACGACCAGTCGCTATGATGTGCACTGACCACCAGGGGGCAGATGCTCAGCGCAGGAGTTCCCCCTGTTGGTCAGTGCGCTCCCACAGGGAGGTGTGCCATTCAGCCAGAAGCTGGGCTCATGGCAGTGGCGGGAACCTCTTCTGCCTCCGTGTCAGTGGGACATCTGGGCTGAGGGACACCCCCCCACGTGCACGAATTTCATGCACTGGGCCTCTAGTGAGTTTATAATCAGCCACAGATGTCAGTTGCCTGGGGAACCTGAAGTTTTAGGACCTGCCAAAGACTGGCTTGATCCTCTTTGAAATCAGGACCTGAGTAAGTCCGAGTGTACTTGGGAAATAGACTGAAATCAGAACTTCTTGGCCAATCCTGAACATTTACTTGCTAAATGCATGGAACATTTTAAGTTAATAAGAATTTAGCTCTTAAGCAACTTCTTATTTTTTCCCTGATGGAAGCTTCTGTATAGTTATAAGACCTTTAATAATTCCAGAGAGCCCAGCTGTCCCTGCAATATCTCTGCTTCCTGTGATTTAGGAAGGAGCAGAGCACTGGATTGGGAGTCAGGGAACTTGAGTTCCAGCTGTGGCACTAGCACTGTTTCTTTTGGCACACCCATGGACCTCAGTTTAGTGCTTTGGGATTTAATTTGTATGTCTGATACATTTGAAAGTTACAACCAGAAAACAGTAAAATGGAGAATTGACTTTCCATATAACTATTTTTCTGTTTACAAAAATATTAAGTCCTCATTATTTTAAAAACTATTACAGAAATATGCACTATAATGAACATCCTCCATAGCCTTTCACTGAGAAAAAAAAAAAAAAATCACTTTTTTTTTTTTTTTTCTCGGTGAAAGGCTATGGAGGATGTTCTAACAGCTAGTGGTGTAGTATATATTCTCCAGATATTTTTCCTCGCATATAAAAAACATTTATTATCTGTTTTTAACTTAAAACAACAGAACCTTTTTACTATTTTAATTTTAAACAGAAACTTAGATATAACTAGTCATACTGTTCTGAGGCTTGCTTTTTATTACTTAACATGAGGTCTTTCTATATCACTATGTAGAGAACCAACTCATTCTTTTTTAAAGCCTCATTCTTTTTTATTTATTTTTTTAAACCTTATTGATTTCAGAGCGAGGGGGAAGAGAGAGAGAAACATCAATGATGAGAGAGAATCATCAATCGGCTTCCTCCTGCATGCCCCTTACTGGGGATTCAGCCCACAACCCATGACCTCCTGATTCATAGGTCCTGGCTCAACCACTGAGCCACACCCACCAGGGTAAAGCCTCATTCTTTTAAAAATGACAGAATATTCTAGTAAGCAGTATTATTGGAAAAAAAAATTATGTGGTTTGTAGCTTTTTTTTTTTTCTTAATTAAATCTTTATTGTTCAGATTATTACAGGTGTTCCACTTTTTTTTCCCCCATAGCTCCCCTCCACCTGATTCCCCACCCCACCCCATGCCCTTACCCCCCGCCACTGTCTTCATCCATAGGAGTAAGATTTTTGTCCAATCTCTTCCCGCACCCCTCACACCTGCTTCCCCTGAGAATCATCAGTCCACTCCCTTTCTATGTCCCTGCTTCTATTATATTCACCAGTCTGTTCTGTTCTTCAGATTTTTTATTCACTTGATTTTTAGATTCACTTGTTGGTAGGTATGTATTTGATGTCATTTTGTTGTTCATAATTTTTATCTTTACCTTTTTCTTCTTCTTCCTCTTCTTAAAGGATACCCTTCAGCATTTCATGTAATCCTGGTTTGGTGGCGATGAACTCCTTTAGCTTTTTCTTGTCTGTGAAGCTCTTTATCTGACCTTCAACTCTGAATGATAGCTTTGCTGGGTAGAGTAATCTTGGTTGTAGGTTCTTGCTGTTCATCACTTTGAATATTTCTTGCCACTCCCTTCTGGCCTGCATAGTTTCTGTTGAGAAATCAGCTGACAGTCGTATGGGTACTCCCTTGTAGGTAATTAACTGTTTTTCTCTTGCTGCTTTTAATATTCTCTCTTTGTCTTTTGCCCTTGGCATTTTAATTATGATGTGTCTTGGTGTGGTCCTCTTTGGGTTCCTCTTGTATGGGGTTCTGTGCGCTTCCTGAACTTGTAAGTCTATTTCTTTCACCAGGTAGGGAAAGTTTTCTGTCATTATTTCTTCTAATAGGTTTTCAATATTTTGCTCTCTCCCTTCTTCTGGCACCCCAAAAATTCGGATATTGTTTCGCTTAAAGTTGTCCCAGAGGCTCCTTACATTATCTTCATATTTTTGGATTCTTTTTTCTTTTTGTTTTTCTGGTTGGATGTTTTTTGTTTCCACATATTTCAGATCTTTGGTTTGATTCTTGGGGTATGTTGATCTACAGTTGAGTTTCTGTATATTCTTTATTTCAGACAGTGTATGCTTCATTTCTGACTGATCCTTTAACATTTTTTTGGCATTCTCATTAAGGTCCTTGAAGGTCTCACTAAGCTCCTCAGAAGTGTCATCAAGTTTCTCGGCGGTTTTTAGAAGATTCTTGAGTAACCTTATAAATGTGATTCTGAACTCTATGTCATCCAGTAGTTTGCTTTCCTCCATTTCTTTCATTCGTGACATGTTTCTTTGTTTCTGCATTTTGGCTGCTTCCCTGTGTTGATGGAGTGGCTTTGTGTGGTAGGTGACCTATAGGGGGCAGTAGCTCAGCCTCCCCAATCACCTGATGTGGATGCTCTTGGTACACCCCTTTGTGGGCTGAGTGCAAAGTCTTGGTGTAGTTAAGCCTGAATTGCTGTTGGTACGCTGGGAGGAATTGACCTCCAGGCCAATTAGCTGTGAGCACTCCCTGTGTCTGAAATGGAAGAAGTGCTACGCTGAAGACATGCTTATGGGGCAGGACTTGTTTCAGTGGGGCTTTGGTGCTCACTGAGTCTGCCTCTTGAATGTGTCACTTGTGGATGTGAGGAGTTGAAATCTGGTGTCTCACACTGACCACTAGGTACCCTGGCTTCTGGATCTCCAATGGGGTGCAGGTCAGCTACTGTCTGAGGCCACTCAGCAGGAGCTACAGTGAGAGCTGCAGTTTTCTCCTCTTTGCTTGTGGTTTGGAGGTTTTGGAGCTGTCTGACCTGGGCTGCAAGTTTTCTAGGTTAAGCTGTGATAGGGCAGGCTTTCTTATGCTAATTGAGCTGCTTGGAGCTTGGGTGGGTTTGTAGGTTGTGTGGGGCGGGGTCTCAGGGCGTCACTAGGTTAGGGCGTGGCAAACAGCAATGGCTGCTAGTAAGCCGGCTCTGTGTCCCCGACTGCGTCTTGGAGTCCTGTGCCCCAGTGCCGTAAACAATTATTCCTGCGTGCAGCTCTGCAAGCAAGCCACTCTCACTGGCAGACAGTCCAGCTTCTCCCCGTAGGAGTTTGGGTCCCCCGCGTCTCCCCAGAGACTGGATTTCAGAGTAATCAGGGGCTTGTCTCCGTTCAGGTTGAAAAAAGCAACGCACCCAGTCGCCCGCCGCCAGCCCGGATCACGAGCCTCCGTACCTTAGCTTTTCAGTGCTCGTGCACGTCTCAATGCTCTTTTCTCTTTCCTTCTAGTTGTAGAACTTCCACTCAGCCAGCTTTCCCGTGGTTCTGGGTGATAGACGTTTTGTCTTTTAGTTGCAGTTTAAATTGTTGTGGGAGGCAGCAGTTTAGGTGTTTACCTATGCCGCCATCTTGGATTCCTCTTGGTTTGTAGCTTTTTGCTATTATGAGTTCTCGATGAGTGTCTTGCTCTTTATCTTGTGCAATTGGGCAAATATTTTTGCATAATGAATTCTTAGAAGTGGAAGAGCTGGAACAATGTGAGTTTTTAAGTATGTTCAGTTAATAATTATTGACTATATACCAGGCAATTTTTGAAATGTCATTGGTATAGCAGTAACCAAAACAGACAAGTCCTGTATAGATCTGATTGTCTAGTGTGTGTGTATGTGTGTGTGTGTGTGTGTGTGTGTGTGGAGAGGGTGGGGGGCGGGGAAGAGGGAGACAAAAAACACACATGGTTTTTCAAATGGTGATAAATAATTTGGGATTTAACTTTTTATTATATGTAAGATTCATTTAAAAATTAAAATCAGCCCAGCTGGCAAGCTCAGTGGTTGAGTGTCGACCTATGAACCAGGAGGTCACAGTTCGATTCTCGGTCAGGGCACATGCCCAGGTTGTGGGCTTGATCTCCAGTGTGGGGAGTGCAGGAGGCAGCCGATCAATGATTCTCTCTCATCATTGATGTTTCTGTCTCTCTCCCTCTCTCTTCCTCTCTGAAATCAATAAAAATATTTTAATAATAACAATAAAAGTATATTAAAAAAACAAAATCAGAAGAAATGAAATGGAGAAATTACTTTTTATAAAAATGTATATTTTTCTATTTACAAAAAATTTTAAGTGCTCATTATAAAAAAGACTGTCATAAAAATATGCAATATAGACAGTGAATGTCCTTCATAGCCTTACACTGAGACTTTTTTCTCCCCTATGGAGAAAAATAATGCAAAAGAGACAGAAAGAGAGAGAGGAGTGTTTGTAGAATGGTATGACTTTAAATGTCAATAGATATTGTCAAATTCCCCTCCAAAAATGATACCTTGTTATGTTCCCACCAACAGAGACTCATCATTTTAAAATTCATAATTCTAAGGCCAGTTGCAAATAAAAGAGAAGCTTTATTTCAGAAAAATTTGTGCCAGACTGTACGAAATTTATATTATGTATGCCCACTGTGTTTGCACATACTGTTTTCTGGTTGTAACTTTCAAATGTATCAGACATACAAATTAAATCCCAAAATATATGCACATGTATATATTTTAAGTTCTTCGGATGACTCCAAAAGCTGGTGTTTCCTTGCCCACTTCATAGCTGGGGAGGGATCTCAGCAATGAAATCATTTGCTGTGAGGGCGAAATCAAGGCTGTGAGGGTGAAGCTGAGGCCTCATCCACGGCCATCTTTTTCCAGGGTCCTCACTCCTCTTTTTGTGCTGTATCTCATTTTCTGAATAAGAGGATTGGTTTTTTGTTTGTTTGCTTTGATGGAAGGAGAATCTCCTAATACATATAAGTACTTAATAACATGATTATTCATCCTCACTTGCAATACCGCAAAGCACAATAAGCATGTCTTTCTTGTATGTTTCACTGTACATTTAATTATAGTGTAAGAAACTTAAATGGATATCTGATAGATGATGGCAGTTGTTTATTATTCTTATTATAAAGGCTATAGAACAAAATTCATTTTTCTGGACAGTTCTGTTACCTGGCATTTGACAGAAACTTAGACTCATTGGGTAGGTAGGGAGAAGCTCCTGGGTCAGTCAGCTTAGCAGTTTATACAGGGAGTGGCCCACACCAGGCCTTACTTTCTTCATCAATGAAGTGGGAGAATGAAGGACTATTTCCCCTTCTTCCCTGGAACAGCTCAAGAGATGTTTATACATATTCCTGCAGTAATGCTCCCTTGGCAGTGTTTCTGTCCTGTGGAATGACACTTACAAAACACATATTTGGTCTTCCGTGTCTAAGCTTCTATGTTTAGGGCCTGGTTTAGGCACTTGCGAACTCTGCAGAGAAAGGGAGCAAACATAAAGTAAACAATTATGGCAGAGCCTTGGTTCATTCTCAAGATAAATGCATATGAGGTGCTTATCCTTGGTGCTGAGCCTGGTGTGCGCTGGGGAGTACTCAGGATGAGCTGTCCTTATGTGGGGGGAGTCTTGCAAGGCCCCATAGAAGAGGTGACATTTGAGTTGGTTCTTGCAGGGTAGGTAGGGAACCCACCAAGGCACACCCCCTCTGGGGGGTATAAGGTGTAGTTGATGAGGGTTGGAGTGATTAGGGCTTACCTGAAGGTGGCTGTGAACAGGGTAAGTGGCTGGGATGGGAAGGCCTTTAAATTGGCCAGTGATGTGACTGGCACAGAAGTGTTTTCCTGTATTGAATATTCAGACTTTCTTCTTGCCCAACATCTTTCTCTCTGAGTGACTTCATCATTTGGGAATCTAACTCTGCCTGAATCTGTATCATACCATTTTAGAGCTCCACATCCTTTTTTTCCTTTTCCACCCTCTCCCCACATGAGGTGGTTACATTAATTGTATAACTGTTGAGGTGTGTGTGTGTGTGTGTGAAGGTGGCAGAGGATTCCCATGGGCAAACCATGGCTCTTTGAATTTTTAAAAATATGTTTTTATTGATTTTAGAGAGAGGGGAAGAGGCTAGGGAGAGAGAAACATTGATGTGAGTAACATCCTTTGGCTGCTTCCTGCATGCCCCCTACCTACATTGATTTTATCACCCCTCCTTTGATCAAGCCAGCAACCCAGGCATGTGCACTGATCAGGAATTGAACTGGTGACCTTTTGGTGCATGGGATGATGCTCAATCAACTGAGTCACACCGGCCAGGGCAAACTATGGCTCTTTGAAGATTAGTGGCTCCTGTTGGTTGGGTCCATTGAAGCCAGGTTCATCAGCCTCTGTTATGCCTGATGCTGGTTGGTGTGGCAGCTTGGTTAATGCTTGGGTATGTTTTGAATAAAGCCCCTGGGGGACCTTCTGAGTGGCTTATGCAGAAAACTGTTGATGTGGGGGCTTATTTATTTTACTTGTAAAGATGACTATGTTGGGGAGAAATATAAGCATTATCTTGTAATTTTGGTGCTGGAGGGTGAGGCATTCTAATATCCTTTGCACAGTGTCTGTGCATAGCTTAGAGAATGTACAGATGCTCCCAGAAATTAATCAGTTTCAAGACTAGAATATAATGTTGGGTCAGACTGTGGTGCCATCAGCTGTGGACTGTGTCTCAGAGAACTGGATTCTTTAGGAGACATCCTGTGGTAGAAAAATAGAATGGAAGTAGTTGGCTTTTGTCTACCTGGTTGTAATAACAGGGGAAAATGGATTCTGTGGAGTGTGCCCTCTGATGTGGGACTTATATAATTTACTTCCAGGTGACATTTATGAATTATGTTTAGTCACTTTTTAATCTCTCCATAGCTTTATCTTTAATGCCTTTTCCTGTGGTCCTGCCCACTCCACCCAGTTTGCCAAGCTCAGCCTTCCACATTCCCTCTTCCTTTGGTGCTTATGTAAGAGCACCATAATCTTGCAGTACTTCGATCCTCACAAGCACACACACATCATCATTGCGTTGAGTAGGCTGGATCTGTACAAAGGTTTGAGGACAGTAGGAACACATGAACTCGTGCTCACCTTCTCTAAACCCAGATTTGCTCATTTTGTATCTTAGGTCATTTAGGGTCAGTTTCTAACACTGCAAAGAGGGATGGTGGTTTTTTAATATACAGGAGATTATATTAGCCAATTGTGCTTGGGGAGGGGGGGCGTTTAGGTGGGGATACATTTCAGGCATAGAGTCAGGGATTTTGGTCTTGTAAGGAAAAGCATTTGTTGGTTTCAGAACCTTTGCAGTGTTATGTGGACCTGTTGGATGAAGTTCCTTAGGTAATATAACTTGCAAACTCTAAAAGGTCATTTAGCATGACAACAGAGATGAAAAAGCCCATGGCCCATGGCCTACCTGGAAACCGCACCAGCAAGATCTCATCCCAATTAGTGACCTCACCATCTTCCAGGTCTCTAAAGCTCTAAGGACAAATGACATCTGTCCCTTTTCCTATCTTCATTCTGGATTTCCACCACCTTGCTGTCCTTTCATTGTTTTTGTCTTTGAATCTCTTTCCACTGCCATAGCCTTATCGTAGCCCCTTGTTATTTCCTGATTGTGCTAGACCCAGACCTTCTGAGTCCGTAATTCCTTCTCCACTCTGAAGACCTGCCATGGTACCATTGCTAGATTGATCTCACAGTCCTATTTTTTGTTTTTAATCCTCACCCAAGGATATTTTTTCCATTGATTTTTCTTTTCTTTTTTTTTTTTTTTCAGAGAGACTGGAAGGGAGGGAGGGAGGAAAGAAGAGAGGGAGAGAGAGAAACATTGATGAGAGAAAGAGACACATTACTTGGTTGCCTCCTGCATGTGCCCGGACCAATTTTGTGCCCTTGACCAGGAATTGAACCTGTGACCCTTTGGTGTACAGGCCGATGCTCTAACCATGTAGCAACACTAGCCAGGGCTCACAGCCCTGTTTTTATCACCCCTCCTTTGTTCTAGAATTTACAATTGCCCTTACTGTCTTATTGTTTTGTGTTTTTCTTCCCTTTTCATCTACTTCCATAAAGGATATGGATGTAGCTTATAATAAAACGAGTCTAAATCTCCCTCTGCCTAATGGCAGTATGCTTGGAGTAGACTGTGAATTCAGTGAGGACAGGGAACTTCTCATCATTTCCATGCGTATGAGCCAGTGCATGCAGCAATGCCAGGTTTAAAGGTAGTCATTCACTAAATACTAACTGGGTGAATGAAGGAATAAATGGATAATTGACTGATTATGCTTTCTCTCTCCAAAGTATACTGCTAAGCTTTCTTCTGCATATTGACTGTTAATATTAAGTCTTATCTGTATTTTTCAAGACTATTCTAAGGTGCCACCTGAACTTTTTATAGGATTTTACTTTTCCATGTAGGTGTAAAATTGTAAATGTTTTAAGTTCTTCCAGCAATTGATAGTTTATTAAAAATTTAATTCAATAATCATTAAGAAGAGAAAGAACTTGAGTCCCCACCCCACAGTAGTCTATGTCTATTTAGATATTTCTAGGTCAGCTACCTGGACGCCGAAAACATGAATAAATTTGTTTATTTTAAAAATTCTAATGAAATTAATAAAAGGGATCTAGTTTAACCTTTGGATGTATGTTGTAAGTCAGGTCCTGTGTTGGATGTTTTATGTCCAATGTGATGATCATAACTGTGAGGATGGTCAACGAGGGGACTGAGGTTGAGCGATAAGTAATGTCATAAGTAAAGGGCCCCCATGGTTTGTAGATGGCATATTTGGGGTTTGAAGCAAGGTCTATTTACCTGTAAAGCCCATGTTCTTTCATGGCTCACCTGGCTTTTAAGTTTGTTGAATGTCAAGGCCCACATTCTTTTCAGCAAAACCATTGAGAGAAGGACCCTGAGAGGCAGGTAATTGTACCCAAAATCAGTCAAGGGAAGCTATTGTGATTGAGCAGGCGTTTCTAGAGCACTTCATGTGTACTAGCCCTCTTTGAGATCCTGGGACTGCATATGTGTGTACAAGATCAACAGGATGATGATGGCTTAAGGGCCGGGGTGGAGGGAATATTCTAAAGAACAGAAGAACATGACCCACAGGTAAGTAGCCCTTTCTGGGACCCATCTTGGGTAAGGGCAGAGAACTTTAGGCTCTAGTATAATAGTAAGGGCAGATATAGGGGATGGGAGCAAGAGAATAGACTCAGAGTGATGTATTTTATCATCAGGGGTAAAGCGGGAGAATCTGGGAAAGTGAGTACAGAGGGACTCTTTGCTGGAGGTAGGAGACAGACAGTCCACAGTGGAGGTCCTGAGGTTTTCAAGCACATCTTATGAGTAGTGTCCTGCCATTTTGCTATGAAAATTGAAAAGCCTGGCTTGGCTTCTTGCCCCTTAGTGGGTGGCTTTAAGCAGAACCAAGAGTTCTCAGAAGGAAGCACCGGTTCTGTTCAGATGCTCATGGGTAAAGAGCCAGCATACTTATCATTGTGTGTGGAGTGATAACTCTGGTTTGGAAGATTTTATTGATTCAGTAATTGGTCAAATATATGTATTGAGCACCATGTTATGCCAGGCTTTTGATCACTAGGGGAACAGAAATACAGGATAGCCCCAGCCACACACCAGCTTCTACCATGCCTCTAGGGTGTATTTAATTTTGAGTAATACTGTCACCTGATGGTACAACCAGGATGCCAACTGCAAAATGAATCCCAGGTCATTAAGGAAGCAACTTCTATCTGTAACTTTGCCTTGTTCTAAAAAGGTTTTGAAGGGCATGCAAGTGGATGACAGAGTGGTTCTATTGCCAGTTAGCCTGGTTTGAATCCTGCTTCTACCACACATCAATTCCCTGACTTTGGACACAGACTTGAATCTTTGAGATAATTATGGTTCCTATACATCAGAGGGCCTTGTAAGGATGAAATGAAATAAAATGTAATAGTTTAAATGCTTAATTATATTAATTATTGTTACAATTAGTATTTATTTAGGAAAAATATAGATGAAACAAATAGAAAATGATGGGGTGGGGAGAATGGGACCTAGGGTTAATGATACATAGTATAGAGGTTCTTCCATGATTTCCAGAGCAAAAGAGGGAAGAAAAGCTCAGAATGGGTATGAGATTTCTTTTTGGGGTGATGAAACTATTCTGGGATTAGCAGTGATGGTTGCACAATGGGTGAATTTACCATTAAATTATACACTTTAGAATGGTGACTTTTATGGTAAGTGAGTTATGTCTGTATTTTAAAAAGTCCAGTTTATAGGTCATGAATCCTTGAGCAGCTAGACTCCTAGTAGTTCTGCTGTTGGCTCCCCATCAGGTTGAACAAGCTCTACACACCTGTGGCAGGCACACTTACTGCTCACTGCGTATTTCTGTGCTCCCCCACATTTCTTATCCCTCTTGAGGTTAGCTTTGGCTAGCAACCTCTGAGAGGGAGTAATATGTGTCACTTCTGGCCTGAAGCATTTAAGACCTGGGGCTGATTCCTCCTGTAGTCTTCTCCCCATCTCAGAAAACCTAGACGTTATATGCTGAGGTGGTGAAGTCACAAGGAAAAAAGCTGCTTGAACTACTTAGACCCTTTATGGAGGTCAAGTGCAGAGCAGTCACCTTGCCTACACTGGACATTGCATAAGTATGCATTAAGGCACTTGGGTATGGGTTGATGCTTAAAGGAGGACACCTTTTCCTAGTTTTGTGACCTCATTTCCCCTTACACAGGTGTACTATTTGATGTGGTAGGCTTCTTTTCTAACAGGAAGCCACAGCAGATGCAGTGGTGCCGTGGTTCTTATAACTCAACTGTGTCCCCACAGCCCGCTGCAGCCCGGTACACAGCTCTCCTCATAGTGTCTGTCAGAGGGAGCATTACATTGTCAGTGTCAGGAGCACCTTGAGTGACCTAGTGTACCTGTCCCAGGTGACAGCATGGTATAATGTCAGGCCAGCTTCAGAGGAGTTTATCTTCCTACTCACTAAGAGAACATGGTCAGAGCAGTATGAAACTGTCATTAGCCAGTGGTTTATGCTGATGCACAGTCTTGTAGATGGGGTGTCTTCATTGTGAATGCTTTTATAGACACTACAGGACAGTCCTCTATCACCATGGCATCTGTCTATTACTGACTGGTTTATGTTGTTGTGAGTTTTTAATAACCCCGTTAAAATGGTTTGGAACAAATACAGGCTACTGTTTACGCCACAGCAAACAGGTGAAGTTGGATTAAATGCCATAGTTTTTCCGTTCTGGCCAGTGGAAGATTGCAGAGATTGAGCTGATGTTGTCTAATGATGGTAGAAAAATGGGGACAGGGGCACTGGGGTTTAGCAAGAGTTCTGAGTTCTAAGTTATGTGGGGTATTTTTTTTGTGTGTGTGTTTGTTAATCCTCACCCAATGATGTTTTTTCCATTGCTTTTCAGAGAGACTGGGAAGGAGGGAGGGAGGGAGAAACAGGAAGGGGGAAAGAAACAAACATCTGTGTGACACGTGATTGGAATTGGTTGCCTCAGAGGCTTTTGTGAGCACAGTGCTTTGTAGAGTTACTCCCTTCTCTCCTGGTTAGCAATGGGTCTTATAGACTGAGGGAGAGCTGCAAAGAAATGTTGAAAGTGAATTTCTTTTTGGAAAATTATTTGACAGCAACTCAAGAGCCTTAAAAATACTTATTTCTGTTGATTCAGAAATATTTCTAAGATAAACTCAGAAACTATTTTTAAGGAAGTAATCAGAGGTGCATGACAACTTATCTTGAAAAAATATTCATCATGTTTATTACAGCATTATTTTTTACATTGGAAAAAATGATTATATTTATAGACTGGAATAACATTTGAGAATTTACAATGTTTACAATTTAATAAATGAAAAAAGCAAAACAAAATTATATGTAGTATACTTGGGGTGGTGAACACACAATACAGTGTACAGAGATGATATATTATAGAATTATACACCTGAACCCTATATAATTTTTTGAATCCTCACCCAAGGATATATTTTTATTGGTATTAGAGAGAGAGGAAGGGAGAGAGAGAGAGAGAGAAACATCAGTGTGGGAGAGAAACATGGATTGTTGCTTCCGGTATGCACCCTGACAAGGGATTGAACCTGCAACGTTGGTATGAGCTCTAACTGGGAATTGAACCTGTGACCTCTTGGTGTATGGAATGATGCTCCAGCTGAGTCACACCACAGGGCAAAACCTATATAATTTTATTAACTGATGTCACCCCAATAAATTAAATTTTTAAAAATCTGGAAAATTGAAAATAAATTTTTAAAATTATATGTAGTATGCACTCAATAATGTTAAAAATAAATATATTTTATAGTATACACATAAAAAAACGGGTAGAACATAAACAAATAGTAGGTGTTTGGATTGCATTTTCTTTTTTTTGTTGTTTTTTTGTTTTTCTTTTGACATTTTAAAAATTCTTTTTTAAAAACTTTAATAAATCTTTTTTGTTCAGATTATTACAGTTGTTCCTCTTTTTTCCCCCCATAGCTCCCCTCCACCCAGTTCCCACCCCACCCTCTGCCCTTACCTCCCCTTCACTGTCCTCATCCATAGGTGTACGATTTTGGTCCAGTCTCTCTTGCACACCCCCACACCTCTTTCCCCCCCGAGAATTGTCAGTCCACTCCCTTTCTATGCCCCTGATTCTATTATATTCACCAGTTTATTCTGTTCATCAGATTTTTTATTCCCTTGATTTTTAGATTCACTTGTTGATAGATATGTATTTGTAGATCATAATTTTTATTTTTATCTTTTTCTTCTTCTTCCTCTTCTTCAAGAGTACCTTTCAGCATTTCATATAATACTGGTTTGGTGGAGATGAACTCCTTTAGCTTTTTCTTATCTGTGAAGCTCTTTATCTGACCTTCAATTCTGAATGATAGCTTTGCTGGGTAGAGTAATCTTGGTTGTAGGTTCTTGCTATTCATCACTTTGAATATTTCTTGCCACTCCCGTCTGGCCTGCATAGTTTCTGTTGAGAAATCAGCTGACAATCGTATGGGTGCTCCCTTGTAGGTAACTAACTGTTTTTCTCTTGCTGCTTTTAATATTCTCTCTTTGTCTTTTGCTCTAGGCATTTTAATTATGATGTGTCTTGGTGTGGTCCTCTTTGGATTCCTTTTGTTTGGGGTTCTGTGCGCTTCCTGGACTTGTAAGTCTATTTCTTTCCCCAGGTGAGGGAAGTTTTCAGTCATTATTTCTTCAAATAGGTTTTCAGTATCTTGCTCTCTTTCTTCTTCTGGCACCCCCATAATTCTGATGTTGGTACGCTTGAGGTTGTCCCAGAGGCTTCTTACACTATCTTCAAAATTTTGGATTCTTTTTGCTTTTTGCTTTTCCGGTTGAGTGTATTTTGCTTCTTTGTATTTCAAATCTTTTACTTGATTCTTGCGTTCCTCTAGTCTGCTGTTAGGTCTCTGTATAATATTTTTTATTTCAGTCAGTGTATGTTTAATTTCTAGTTGGTCCTTTTTCATATCCTCGTGGGTCTCGCTAAATTTACTGGCCTTTACTAGGAAATTCTTGAACAACCTTATAACCGTGGTTTTGAACTCTATATCCAGTCGTTTGCTTTCCTCCATTTCTTTTGTTTGTGATCTGTTTCTTTGTCTCCACATTTTCGCTGCTTCCCTGAGTTGGTGGAGTAGCTTCGTGTGCTAGGTGTCCTATATGGCTCAGTGCCTCAGTCTCCCCAGTTACCCAAGGTGGACATTCTTGGTGCACCCCTTTGTGGACTGTGTGTACAGCCTTGTTGTAGTTAAGTCTTTTTCTTTTTTTTAAAATATATTTTATTGATTTTTTACAGAGAGGAAGAGAGAGGGATAGAGTCAGAAACATTGATGAGAGAGAAACATCAATCAGCTGCCTCCTGCCCACTCCCCACTGGGGATGTGCCCACAACCAAGGTATATGCCCTTGACTGGAATCGAACCCGGGATCCTTCAGTTTGCAGGCCGACGCTCTATCCACTGAGCCAAACTGGCCAGGGCTGTAGTTAAGTCTTGATTGTTGTTGGCATCACTGGGAGGAATTGACCTCCAGGCCAGTTGGCTGTGAGGATCAGCTGTGTCTACGCCAGGAGAACTTCTGTTCTGGAAACAGCCTTATGAGACAAGACTTGCAAAATTGCAAAAGCCTCTGTGCTCAGCTTGTATGGGGTGGAGTCTCAGGGCTGAGCAGACAGCCTTGGCTTCCCGTCAGCCCTGCCCTATGAGGCCCCTGGGTCTCAGTGTCCCTTGGTAATCACTGCAAGTACCTCTGAGAGAAAGCCGCTCTTGAGTTTTGCCCGCTGCCAGATAGTCCAGTTTCTCCCCCAATGAATCTGGATTCCCAATTTCTCACTCGGAACTGGAGTTCAGTGCAGTCAGGAGCTTCCATCTTCCCCTGCTAGAGAAAGCCAGTGGCACAGTCAGCAGTCAGTCCTCTCTGTGCGCACTCTCTGCGCACACGCCTCCAGACCTCTGCCTTTCGCAGCTCCCCTGAGTTTCCGTGCACTCCTCTCTTTTCCTGACAGTCCAGACTCCCCCTGTATGAGTCTGGGACCCCAGGGTCTCGCCCAGAACTGGGGTTCAGTGCAGTCGGAACTGGAGTTCAGTGCAGTTAGGAGCTTCTGCCTTCCTCCCACTAGAGAAAGCCAGCGGCACACTCAGCAGTCAGTCCTCTCTGCGTGCACACCTCAAGACCTCTGCCTTTCGCGGCTCCCCTGCGTTTCCGTGCACTCCTCTCTTTTCCCAACAGTCCATACTCCCCCGGTATGAGTCTGGAACCCCAGAGTCTTGCCCGGAACTGGGGTTCAGTGCAGTCAGAACTGGAGTTCAATGCAGTCAGGAGCTTCCATCTCTCTCCCGCTAGAGAAAGCTAGCCAGGCACTCAGCCGCCCGTCCTCTCTGCGTGTGTGTCTCCGTACCTCAGCCTTTTGCAGCTCCTCTGAGTCTCCGTGTGCCCCTCTCTTTCCTTCTAGTTGTAGAATTTTCACTCAGCCAGCTTTCCTGTGGTTCTGGATGATGTCCGTTCTGTCTTTTAGCTGTAGTTTTGAAATTGTTTTGCGAGGCAGCAGTTTAAGTGTTCACCTATGCCGCCATCTTGGTTTTTCCTCCCCGGATTGCATTTTTTTTAACTTTGTTTTTTAATGTAGCATATCTCTTCAGTAGGCAGATATTCTTGGCTCTTTATTCTGAAATTGTTTCAGATTTACAGAGAAGTTGCCAAAATAATCCAAAGAATTCTTGAATACTCTTCAATTAAAATTCCAAAATATTAACATTATTCTGTGTTTGCTTTATCATTTTCTCTGTCTATACATGTTTTTAAACATTTTTTCTTGACCTACTTGAGGTATGGTGCTCATTTATTCCTAAGTACTTCAGTGTTTATTTTCTAAAAATCAAGGTCATTTTCTTAGATAGTCATAGTACAATAATCAGTATCAGGAAATGAACATTGAAAATACTCTATTGTCTAAACATAGAGTTTTTTTCAAATTTTGCCATTAATGTCTTATAACAAAAGAAAAACAATTTTTTTCCTGGTCCAAGATTTCATTTAACTGTAACCACTTTTTAGTTTTCTTTGATGTATACTGATTCCTCAGTCTTTTTCTGTCTTTATGACCTTGATATTTTTGAAAAAGTCATGCCATTTCTTTGTAGAATATTCCTCAGTTTGGATTTGTCTGATGTTTCTTCACGATACGATTAAGGTTATGTATTTTTGGCAGGATATCACAGAAATGGTATTGTGTACTTAGGAACACAGGAACATTATATCAGGTGGCATGTGATGTCACTTTTCCCCAATATTGGAGCTGTTAACTTTGATCACTTGGTTATGGTGGTGTCAGCCAGGTTCTCCATTATGAAATTCTATTTTCCCCTATGTAATCAATCAGTTTCTCATCAAACTTTTACCCACAAGTTTTAGCATTCATAATTTCTTTTTTAAATTTTTTTTATTAATTTCAGAGAGGAAGGAAGAGGGAGAGGTAGAAACATCAATGATGAGAGAGAATCATTGATTGGCTGTCTCCTGCATGCCCCCCACTGGGGATCAAGCCTGCCACCCGGGCATGTGCCCTTGACCAGAATTGAACCTGGGACCCTTCTATCCACCGAGCCAAACTGGCTAGGGCTAGCATTCATAATTCTTGATAGTTATAACTATGGTGGTTGCTGATTAGTGGTTTTCTGTCTTTCATTTCTTCTACATTTATTAGCTGGCATTCTTCTGTAATGAAGAACTTTCTCTTTTTTGCCCATGTATTTATTTATCTAAATATTTATATCAGTATTGACTCATAGGGTTTTTGTTTTGTTTTGTTTTTTTTTATCCTATGGGTTATAATCTGTCACTATGTTCTTTATGTTCAAATCGTCCCAGATTTGGCCAGTGAGTCAATCCCCCCATCCTCGTAGATTTCTATGTCCTTTGGACATGTCCTGTCATTACTCAAGCCCTTTCCTATTCTTTAGCACAGCAAAATGCTTCAGGTTTATTCACTACTTTTCCTTCCCTAGTTCTGGAGTCAGCCATTTTTCCAAGGAGCCCTGGTTCCTTGGAGAATGGTTTAGAAACCAAGATGGCTCCTTGTTCCTGAGTAAGTCTAGGCCCTCTCAGCAGAAAAAACTAGGAAATACACATAATTATATACATATGTCTAGATCTATCTTAATATATTTTTTAAAAAAATTGTGCACATGGATACCTCCAATTTCAGTCCAACACCACAGCGTTCATTCCATATTTGTAACTTCCTTCTTCAGTATGCAATCCAGCTCCCATATATTTATTTTTAGTTTCCAAAGTAGCACATGAATATCAGATGTCTCATTATAAAAGGACAGACAAAGCAAAGCTCTCTTTAGATACCCACCACCCCAATCATATTCTAGACATTCAGGAAATCACCATTATATTGTACCTATCCTTTTGGATCATTTTCTGGAGAAATATGTAATTTTCCTTTTATTTCACTAATTGCTTCATAATGAGGATATGACTTTCTTTTTTATTTAATGTGTTTTGGCAGTCTAACATGCCATTAATTTCATCTAATTATTTTTAACTACTGCACAGCATTCTGTAACTTGGATTGAAAACATAGCAGTGCTGCAGTGAACATGTCACTGGCCCAGTGAGAGGCACATTCCAGGAAGAGAATCCCTGGACCTGGGGGCCAGTGTGTGTGTGTGTGTTTTTCCCGTAAGAAAATAGCTTTAAGAATATTTTTCTGATTAGGTAAATAACACATGCTTATTATTTTTTTTTAAAGCTGTAAATAATACATTAAACATAAAGTGGGGGAAAAATAAACTCTCACCCCCAACATAATATTTTTGTGATGATCCTTTTATATATTACCTTTTGCATACCCATACATAAATATTTACATCATTGGGGCCATAGCATATATGCTGTTGTATTTTAGATGCTTACTTATTTTGCAGTAACTTGTGTATAGTAAGTTTCACAAACCTTCAATGTACAGCTTCACGAATTTTTACATAGATCAGCTCCCCTGTAACTACCCTGGAAATACCAGGTATTGGTACACATTGTCCAGCATGCCAGAAGCTTCCCTTTTGTCTCCTACTCGTGACCCTTGCTCCAAAGATAACCACTATTCTGATATTTATCACCATAGATTACTTTTGTCTATTCTTGAAGTTAAACTATAAATGGTTGGTACTTTTTCATGTTTGAGTTCTCTCATTCAATATTACATCTGTTGAGATTCATCGTATTATTGCATGTAGTAGTAGGTCATTTGTTTTCATAGCATAGCTGCAGCTACTTAATTTTTGGTTGTTGTTTATTTCTTATTCAGAACTTTTAATAGTAACAGCTACATTTATTACATACTCTGTGCTAGGCACTGCTCTAAACCTTTACAAATGCAGCTTATTTAACCCTCATAATAACCCAGTTAAGTACTATTATTGTAATAACATGTCCATGACTCTATCAGGTTGAAGTAGTTCTCTATTATTCCCAGTCTACCCAGTATTTTCATCATGAATGGATGTTGAATTTTGTTAGATACTATTTCTCCATTTATTAAGATGATCATATGGGGTTGTTTTTTTTAAAGCCTATTTGAGTAAATTACATTGTTTTTGAATATCAAACCAACCTTTATTCCTGGAGTAAACTCCATTTGATCATGATGTAGTATCTTTTTTATAAGTTGTAGTATCTTTTTAGATTTGCTAATATTTTAGATTTTTGCATCTATGTTTTAAGGTTTGTTGGTTTGTAGTTGTTTTTTGTTTTCTTTTTGGTACTATCTTTGTCTGGTTTTGGTATCAGGGTAACACAGGCCTCATAAAATAAGTTGGAAAATCTATTTCTGACAGGTGTTGTATATAGTTGGTATTATTTCTTCTTTAAATGTTTAGAATTTACCAATGCTATGTGCTCCTGGTATTCATTTTTGGTGAAGTGTTTTAACAATGGAATTTGGATTATTTTAAACTTTTCAGGTTATCTATTTTTCTTGGGTGAGCTCTGATAGTGTGTGTTTATAAAGAAATTTGTCCATTTCATCTAAGTTATCAAATGTTAGCATAATGTTGTTCATAATTTCCCATGTTACCATAGTAATGTCTCTAGAATCTAATGATGTCCCCTCTTTTATTCCCTACATTAGTAATTTATGTCCCCCCCCCCCTTTTTTTTCTTATCAGCTTGGCTAGAGATTGATCCTATTTGAAGACAACGTATCTAGCAAGAGTTCTATAAATTCAAATCTAGTTGAGAATTTAAGGAATTTTTTTAGAGAGAAAATCTTTTTTATTTAAAAATGCTTTTATTAATATTATTTAGGGAAGAAATCAGAATGGACTTCAGAAGTAGACATACATTTTATTTTATTTTATTTATTTATTTTTGTAGGCACACATTTAATTCAGTCTCTACAACTTACCACATCACACAAACCATTTAAACTGATCTGAGCATTGAGCTCATCATTTTAGGCCATAATAGTAATTTCAGTGGGAGGTGGCTGACATATAACATACATACACCCAAGAAGTGCCAGGCCCCATGCTTGCTTATAGTGGGCAACCACTGCTACTCTTATTTAAGAAAGTGAGGAATTGGAAACAACCCTGCTAAAATTGCTCATTTGTGGAGTATTCCCCCATTTTCCTGGGGCAGGTTACTCACTTCTCTATCCTCACAGCACTGTGATTTTATTGCATTTCTCACATTTGACTGCAGTGTTTTCTGTGTTTCCTTGACCAGATTGTGAACTTTTGCACAGCAGAGCTGTGCTTTTCTCTCTTGTGCCCATATATATTTATGTGATCAAAAATATTTCAGTGAATGAAGAATAGGGAAGTAATTAAGTAAATAATGGTACATCAAGTCAGTGGACTATTGGACAGCCAAAGGAAATATCCTTATAAAGAGTCTTCTCACAGCATGAAAAAAATGTTTATAAAACAGAATACATTTTCTTTGTTTTAAAGTTCCCTTTTTTTTTAAGTATTTATTTTATTGATTTCAGAGAGAAACGAAGAGGAAGAGAGAGATAGAAACATCAATGATGAGAGAGAATCATTGATTGGCTGCCTCCTGCACGCCCCACACTGGGGATCGAGCCCACAATCCAGGCATGTGCCCTTGACCGGAATCGAACCTGGGACCCTTCAGTCCATAGGCTGACGCTCTATCCACTGAGCCAAACTGGCTAGGGCCATTTTCTTTATGTATGAGTGCATGTATATGTGTGTGTATAATATATTTATGTGTGGGAAAAAATGAAAGAAAATACTAGAGAGAAACACTATGTGGGTGATCAGCTTCTGGCCTAGCTTTTTTTTTTTTTTTTTTTTAATAAATCTTTATTGTTCAGATTATTACAGGTGTTCCTCTATTTTTCCCCCTATAGCTCCTCTCCACCTGATTCCCCAACCCACCCCATGCCCTTACCCCCCGCCACTGTCTTCATCCATAGGAGTAAGATTTTTGTCCAATCTCTTCCCGCACCCCTCACACCTGCTTCCCCTGAGAATCATCAGTCCACTCCCTTTCTATGTCCCTGCTTCTATTATATTCACCAGTCTGTTCTGTTCTTCAGATTTTTTATTCACTTGATTTTTAGATTCACTTGTTGGTAGGTATGTATTTGATGTCATTTTGTTGTTCATAATTTTTATCTTTACCTTTTTCTTCTTCTTCCTCTTCTTAAAGGATACCCTTCAGCATTTCATGTAATCCTGGTTTGGTGGCGATGAACTCCTTTAGCTTTTTCTTGTCTGTGAAGCTCTTTATCTGACCTTCAACTCTGAATGATAGCTTTGCTGGGTAGAGTAATCTTGGTTGTAGGTTCTTGCTGTTCATCACTTTGAATATTTCTTGCCACTCCCTTCTGGCCTGCATAGTTTCTGTTGAGAAATCAGCTGACAGTCGTATGGGTACTCCCTTGTAGGTAATTAACTGTTTTTCTCTTGCTGCTTTTAATATTCTCTCTTTGTCTTTTGCCCTTGGCATTTTAATTATGATGTGTCTTGGTGTGGTCCTCTTTGGATTCCTCTTGTATGGGGTTCTGTGCGCTTCCTGGACTTGTACATCTATTTCTTTCACCAGGTAGGGAAAGTTTTCTGTCATTATTTCTTCTAATAGGTTTTCAATATTTTGCTCTCTCCCTTCTTCTGGCACCCCAAAAATTCGGATGTTGGTTCGCTTAAAGTTGTCCCAGAGGCTCCTTACACTATCTTCATATTTTTGGATTCTTTTTTCTTTTTGTTTTTCTGGTTGGATGTTTTTTGTTTCCACATATTTCAGATCTTTGGTTTGATTCTTGGGGTACATTGATCTACAGTTGAGTTTCTGTATATTCTTTATTTCAGACAGTGTATGCTTCATTTCTGACTGATCCTTTTCCATTTTTTTGGCATTCTCATTAAGCTCCTTGAAGGTCTCATCAAGTTTCTCAGCGGTTTTAAGAAGATTCTTGAGTAACCTTATACATGTGGTTCTGAACTCTATGTCATCCAGTAGTTTGCTTTCCTCCGTTTCTTTCATTCGTGACATGTTTCTTTGTTTCTGCATTTTGGCTGCTTCCCTGTGTTGATGGAGTAGCTTTGTGTGGTAGGTGACCTATAGGGGGCAGTAGCTCAGCCTCCCCAATCACCTGATGTGGACGCTCTTGGTACACCCCTTTGTGGGCTGAGTGCAAAGTCTTGGTGCAGTTAAGCCTTAATTGCTGTTGGTATACTGGGAGGAATTGACCTCCAGGCCAATTAGCTGTGAGCACTCACTGTGTCTATAATGGAAGAACTGCTGCGCTGAAGACACACTTATGGGGCAGGACTTGTTTCAGTGGGGCTTTGGTGCTCACTGAGTCTGCCTCTTGAATGTGTCACTTATGGATGTGAGGAGTTGAAATCTGGTGTCTCACTCTGACCACTAGGTACACTGGCTTCTGGATCTCCAATGGGGCGCAGGTCAGCTACTGTCTGAGGCCACCCAGCAGGAGCTACAGTGAGAGCTACAGTTTTCTCCTCTTTGCTTGGGATTTGGAGGTTTTGGAGCTGTCTGACCCGGGCTGCAAGTTTGCTAGGTTAAGCTGCGATAGGGCAGGGCTTTCTTATGCTAAAGCCGCTGCTTGGAGCTTGGGTGGGTTTGTAGGTTGTGCATGGCGGGGTCTCAGGGTGTCACTAGGCTAGGGCGTGGCAAACAGCAATGGCTGCTAGTTAGCCGGCTCTGTGTCCCCGACGGCATCCCAGAGTCCCATGCCCCAGTGCCGTAAACAATTATTCCTGCGTGCAGCTCTGCAAGCAAGCCACCTTCACTGGCAGACAGTCCAGCTTCTCCCCGTAGGAGTTTGGGTCCCCCGCGTTTCCCCAGAAACTGGATTTCAGAGTAGTCGGGGGCTTGTCTCCCTTTGGGTTGAAAAAAGCAACGCCCGCCGCCAGCCCAGATCACGTGCCTCCGTACCTCAGCTTTTCAGTGCTCGTGCACGTCTCAATGCTCTTTTCTCTTTCCTTCTAGTTGTATAACTTCCACTCAGCCAGCTTTCCCGTGGTTCTGGGTGATAGACGTTTTGTCTTTTAGTTGAATTTTTGAAATTGTTGCGCGAGGCAGCAGTTTAGGTGTTTACCTACGCCGCCATCTTGGATTCTCCTCTTTTTTTTTTTAAATTTATTGATTTCAGAGAGGAAGAGAGAGGGAGAGACTGATAGAAACATCAATGATGAGAGAGAATCATTGATCGGCTGCCTCCTGCATGCCCCCCACTGGAGATCGAGCCCACAACCTGGGCATGTGCCCTTGGCCAGAATCATACCTGGGACTCCTTAGTCCACAGGTCAGTGCTCTGTCCACTGAGCCAAACAGGCTAGGGCTGGCCTGGCTTTTAATCAAACATCTGAGCAGGGTGAGACAAGGCTGGGAAGTGGTGGCTGTGCAGGGAGAGTCTGGAAATTCTGGCACAAATGGTTGTTGAGGTGCCTGAGTCCTGCATTCCTTTTCCTTTCTGTCACTGTTTGCAGTTACCGAGTCCTCCCTCTTGGAGCCAGAAGGAGCAGTGAAAGTACCATTAGGGAGCAGCATCTGTGCAGCCCAAGTTGTGTCTTTTTTATTTATTAATTTTGAGGTGGGGGGGCAGGGAGGAAGAGGGAGAGAGAGAAAGATATATGGACTTGTTGTTCCACTTATTTATCCATTCTTTGGTTGTTTTCGGTACTGTGCCTGGACCAGGGATCAAACCTGCAACCTTGGTGTACTGAGAGAACGCTTTAACCAACTGAGCTACTCAGCCAGGGCCTGGAGTTGGGTTTTAAAGACATAATTAGGATATGATAATGGTGTGCGGGTGGGGGGGGGAGGGGAGCCAGGCCATTTACCCGGTAAGAAGCTCCTTGATAACGCTGAGACAACTCTGTGTGAAGCACAGACTGTTGTTAGGACCAGTTTTTTTTTTTTAATTAAATTAAATTTCATTTTATTTCCATCACCATTTATCTTCCTATACCCTCTACCACTTCCACCCACCCCCCCAGCCCCCAGTCACCACACTGTTGTCTGTATCCATGAGTGCTTTGTCTTGTTTTTCTTTTTTTGCTCAGTCCTTCCATGCTTCCTGCCAACCCCCACCCTGAGAGCTGTCAGCCTACTCTCTATCTATGAGTCTGTCTCTGTTTTGTAAGGTAGTTCAGTTTGTTCATTAAATTCCACATATAGTGAAATCATATGGTACTTGTCTTTCTCTGACTGGCTTATTTCACTTAGCATAATGTTCTCCAGATCCATCCACATTGTTGGAAAGGGGAAAATTTTCTTTCTTTTTTTTTTACAGCTGAGTAGTATTCCATTGTGTACTAGTAAATGTACCCTAACTATTTTATCCACTCATCTACTTGGGCTGCTTCCAAATTTTGGCTATTATAAATAACATTGCAATGAACATAGGGTACATATATTCTTTCAAATTAGTGTTTTGGGTTTCTTTGGATAAATTCCCGGAAGTGGAATCACTGGGTCATAAGGCAGTTCCATTTTTAATTTTTTGAGGTAAAAAACTCCATACTGTTTTCCACAGTGGCTGCACCAGTTTGCATTCCCCACCAACAGTGCACAAAGGATCCCTTTTCTCCATCCTAACCAACACTTGTTGTTGACGGTAGCCATTCTGACAGGTATAAGGAGATATCTCATTGTGGTTTTAATTTGCGTTTCTCTGATGGTTAGTGACATTGAGCATCTTTTCATGTCTATTGGTCATCTGTATGTCCTCTTTGGAAAAGTGTCTATTCAGGTCCTTTGCTCATTTTTTAATTTTTTTTTTTTTTTTTGCGTTGAGTTTTATAAGTTCCTTATAAATTTTGGATATTAATCCCTTATCAGGGGAATGTGTTCTCCCATTCAGTTGCTTGTCTTTTCATTTTGTTGATGGTTTCCTTAGCTGAGTAAAAACATATGGGACCAGTTTTTTAAATGAAAGAGTTAGTACTTCACCCTTCCTGCCATTTTCATTTTCAGAGATCTATCCTAAGCCTCTTTCCTGGGGCGTTAGGATATGCTATGGGATCACATATCACTGTGGGATGTCTGTCATTGCGTCCTTCCTTTCTCTAGCTCTTATTTAATGTAAACAGAGAAAGAGAGAGAGAGAGAGAGAGAGAGAGAGAGAGAGAGAGAGAGAGAGAGAGAATGAATTCATTCAGAGTGTTCAATGCAAGAGATTCAGGAGTCAGCATTTAAATATTAAGGGTCAGAGCCTTGGGATTTCCCTCAACATTGTTACCAATCAGCCAGTTCCATTTAATGAACATTAATTTGGTGGGTCTGTGTCCCAGGCCCCTAGGATGGCTGGTACTCTCTCTGTCATTAAACTCAGATCACCCAGCCTTCTCTTGGCACACCTGCTAAGATAGGGGGCCATTCCTCACAGCAGTTTGTTCTTTTTCCAGGCACCTTTGTCAGAAAGCTCTTCTTACAGCGTGTATACAACTCTTCCCTCCACCACCAGGCCCCACTTCTGTGCTTTGGGGCCTCTCCTTTCTCTGTTTTCTGACTACCCAAAGAAGGTATCAGCTGCCTCTGACTCTCCTTTTCCTTAGAATAGTAAACTTTCCAGTTTTTTACTGTTTCTCACGTGACATGTTTTGGGACTGCCCCATCCTGGGAACTCTTTCTGGTTGTGTTCCAGTTTGTCCTTGATGCTACATGTGGAGTCCATCTATACCTCTATTAATGAGCCCTTAGTGCACATTCACTTTGGGAGGTCATATGGACATTGGCCCATCTCATTCTCATTTCTGTAAAATGGGCATGGTGCATTATTGTCTGTGCCATTGGCTTGCTGCGTGTGTGTTGGGGGGGGGGGAGGGGGTGGTGTCGGGTCTGACCAGCACCTGCGTAAATTAAGGCAAGTCTCAAATTTGTGTTTCTCTTTGCCTTATTTGTATTCAAACTTAATTGAGGCAAAGGAATGGTCAGGAGGATGAACTTGTGTTAGAAAAACCCAGTCTTCCCTCCTGAGTCTTTCCTTTACTCTCACACTACTACCACAATCACAACCCTTCATATTCTGTGACAACAGCTGGGAGCCCTACAATTTAACTCATTTCTGGCATTGTCTACCTGCAGATATATCATCAGATCCCATAAAACCACCCTGTCAGATGCCATTTGCAAGTCTAAGTGCTACTGATCAAAGGCTATCAATGGGGTTCTAATGACCTCCTCCTCGGGTTCAGTTAATTTGCTAGAGTGGCTCACGGAACTCAGGAAAACAGTTACTCACCTTGACCAGTTTATTGAAGGACACGATAAAGGGTGCAGATGTACAGCCAGCTGAAGAGGTTCATAGGGCAAGGTGTGAGGGGGTCCTGAGTGCAGGAGCTTCTGTCCTGTGGAAGTGGGAGTATGTCACCTCAGTATGCGGATGTGTTCACTGACCTGGAGGTCTCAAACTCCATACTATTGGAATTTTAGGGAGGCTTCATCACATAGGCATCATCAATTACTAACTCCATTTTCTGGAGATTGGGGGTTGGGGCTGAAAATCCCCAGCTTCTAATCATGACTTTGTCTTTCTGGTGACCAGGCCTCTTCCAGGAGACATCCAGGAGCTGCCTCATTAGACCAAAAGATACTTCTATCAGGAAATTCCAAGGGTTTTAGGAGCTGTTCCAGGAACCAGAGACAGAGACCAATATAAATTTTCTATTCTCTCACAGAACTCCTCTGAAGTATCTTGTACCCGTAAATTGCCCTGTGCTGACTTTTAATAATATCACTAAGTTATATTTACAAAAGGCTCTGGAGTATGTTGCCAAGGGCTTAAGGGATCTGTGGGTTCACCCCACATGGTGTTCAGGCTAAGAGGCCAAGGCTCCAGAAAGACTGATTGAAACAAGCCCACGACCAGCTGCAATTCCAGTTCCACAAATTGTCAGCTCAATTTGTGCTGAATGATGCTGGTTCTTCTGTCTGGTTCTCGCCAAGTCATGCTTTCACAGATCCAGCTTTCACAATACCAGTCATGTGTCTCCAGATCACACTCATAAGCTGTTATGTAGGGGAAAGGTTGTTAGCTAGAGGCATTTGAGCATCTGCTGTGGAGCATTGGCCTGAACATGTTCTCGTCTAGACTGCCTTGGTCAAGGCTTTGTGACTTACTGATACCATGACGTGGTGCAAGCACCAGTGTATAGCATTACCATCCTATGGCATAGTTCTTTCTAATCATGTCACACCCTTGCCCTATCATTACTGGCTACCCAGGACCCAAAGACTTTAGACACATAGAGGGCTCCTGAGTCCTGATCTCAGTCTCATTTAAAAGACTCATCTCTTACCACCCTTACATCCACACATATAAATCCATCCCATTGTACCACACTTGAATTACACCAAATTCTGTAGCTATTTTTCTTTCATGATTAGGCCTTGATACGTACTAATTCTGTCGGGGATTTCTCTTATCTCCCTTATCTGATTGGTGGACTGTTTCATTTTTCATGACCGAGCTCAGATGCTAGTATAACTTCTTTGACTGTTTTGGACCATCTTACTTTCTTTGTCCTCAGACCTCTATTTTCCCTCCACACCAGGCATCCCCATGACATTGCAACTGTTGGGCTATGCCTGTGAACGACAGCAATGAGTTGGTGCTCTCCATCCCCCACCAGTGTGGTGGCAGAGGAGACATGAAAAAGAGGATTTAGGAGCTTTGCCGCCAGCCGCTCCTTGCCTCGCCTCTCCACCTCTCTCCCGGCTGAAACCCGGGGGACAGAGCGGGAAGCCAGGACCATGTTCCGCCGCAAGCTGACAGCCCTCGACTACCACAACCCCGCCGGCTTCAACTGCAAAGACGAAACAGAATTTAGAAACTTTATTGTTTGGCTTGAAGACCAGAAAATCAGACACTACAAGATTGAAGACAGAGGTGATTTAAGAAACATCCACAGCAGTGACTGGCCCAAGTTCTTTGAAAAGTATCTCACAGATGTTAGCTGTCCTTTCAAGATTCAAGATCGACAAGAAGCAATTGACTGGCTTCTTGGTTTAGCTGTTAGACTTGAATATGGAGATAATGCTGAAAAATATAAGGACTCAGTATCTGATAATACAAAAAATGCTGACAATGCAGCTAAAAATGCAGAGCCATTGATCAATTTGGATGTTAACAATCCTGATTTTAAGGCTGGTGTAATGGCTTTGGCTAACCTTCTTCAGATTCAAGGTCATGATGATTACCTGGTAATGCTTAAGGCAATTCGCATTTTGGTCCAGGAATGCCTGACACAGGATGCAGTTGCTAAAGCAAATCAAGCAAAAGAGGGGTTGCCTGTTGCTTTAGACAAGCATATTCTTGGTTTTGACACAGGAGATGCAGTTCTTAATGAAGCTGCTCAAATTCTGCAATTGCTGCATATAGAAGAGCTCAGAGAGCTACAGACAAAAATTAATGAAGCCATAGTAGTTGTTCAGGCAATTATTGCTGATCCAAAGACAGACCACAGACTGTGGAAAGTTGGAAGATGAACCTTTTAGGATTTTAGCCTCTCAGTACAGTTGGGAACCATGAATACCGTGGTATGTGTTTCAAAATCAAACATCACATTTTCAAGGGAAGAATCCCAGAAAATTGACTATGTTTTAGAGATTTACCATCATTGCTTTTTCTTTAATAAAGTTTGGGAAAACACAAAAAAGAAAAAAAAAAAGAAAAAGAGGATTTAAATAAAAAGAGAAGATACAATAAGAAATCACTCACTAGCCCTGGCCAGTGTGGGTCAGTTGGTTTTAGGATGGCCCTGTACACTGAAAGGTTGTGAGTTTGATTCCTAGGCAGGCACATACCTAGGTTGCGGGTTCAGTCCCCAGTCGGGGCCCATGTGGGAAGGCAACTGATCAATGTTTCTCTCTCTATCTCTCTAAAATCCATAAGCATGTTGTTGGGTGAGGATTAAAACAAAAAAAAATCACTTACCATACTAAGAACTAGGAAGTTCTCAACTTGTCTAGGAAAAGACAATCAACAGATGCCAACATCAATGTGATACAGATGTTTGAATCATACAAGATATAAAGAAGACCCACACAGACATGCTAGAACTGAAAAATACAATACTGAAAGATAAAAAACCTCAATGGATGGCTCCACCATAGAATGGAGAAGACAGAGAAAATCATCAGTGAACTTGAAGATAGAACAGTAGAAATTGCCAATCTGAACAACTGAGAAACTAGACTGATAAAATTGAACAGAGTCCAGCAGGTGTGGCTCAGTGGTTGAGCATCGGCCCATGAACCAGGAGGTCATGGTTCAATTCCCAGTCAGAGCACATGCCAGGGTTGCAGGCTCAATCCCCAGTAGGGGGCGGGCAGGAGGCAACCGATCTATGATCATCTCTCATCATTGATGTTTCTCTCTCTTCTTCTCACTAAAATCAATTAAAAATATTTAAAAAAAACTGAACAGAGCCTCAGGAGGTTATGGGACTAATAAAAAACATTTATGTCATCATAGTCCCAGAAAGAGAGGAGAAAGAGGGTGGGGCTGAAAAAGTATTTGAATAAATAATGGCTGAAAAGTCCTCAAATCTACAAATTTAAGAAGCTGAGAAAATATCAAAGAGGATAAACCCAAAGAAATCCACACCAACCACATCTCAGTTTGGATGATGAACTTTATGGACACTGGCTAGAGAGGAATCTATTCCAATTGCCCTTTTGAGCACTGCTCTTTAGCAGGCTGCCTTGGGAAAGGTACCCTGAGCACCTCTCAGTTTCTGGAGGATGAGTTTTAGGCAAGAGCAGTCTTTATTTCCTTGAGGATTTTCCCTCACCTTAAAGCCACTAAACCTTGGCAGAGGTTTTGGGCCTGGGCAGACTTTGTTCTCACTGCAGCTGGGGGTTGGATGCCAGACTCATCTGGGTTGCCTCTGGGTGACAGTGACTGTTTGCTTCTGGGTGATTTGCATGCTGAAGGGGACGACTAAATTGCTTGCTCACTTCCTTCTTGCTGCATCAGGTGATGGGCTCACTCTGATGTCAGTGCCGGGTTGGTTGACCAGTCTTGTTTACTGACCAGAAGTTGAATATAATAAATGAAAGCCACAAATGCATCATGGAAGGTGATTTTATTCTTCGATATTGTAAACAGTTGGATGGGGAAAGGGACCTTCTGTTCTTACCTTGTTTGTTCTTTCAGAAGCTGGTGAAGGTCCACCATTGCCCCTGCCTGTAAATAAATAAAGGAAGGATTCTAGAGTAGCTGGGTTGGCAATACAGATTACAGAGTGGCTTTATAATCTGAAAAGCACAATACAGATGTGCCATTAGAACACAGAGGCCAGTGATTTGTTCATCTCTTCTGCATTGTGGTGGGCTGCCTGCTGGCTGGTGCTGGGACTGTGTAGTTGCTAACCTTGTCCCACACCATTAATGGAAATTGACTGGCTGTTTAAATTCAGGAGTAATAGTGTCTGTCTATCTATGCTCTTTTCTGTCTTTTATAATAAAAAACTTATGTGTAGATGTAATTTATAATAAAAGATCAAGTCAGATCTGTTCTCTTTGGGGTGGTCTTTCCATATACCCCCTTTTCTGTGCCTAATTTTACAGATGTGGACTTCAAAACCTACTGCCCTTAAGAGATTTACAGAGGCTCAGCCAGTTGGTGGCAGGGGTGTGGCAAGACTCTGGTCTAGTTAAGAAATTACTCTTTCTGTTTTCTCATGTCCATTTCTCTCTCTCTCTCTCTCTCTCTCTCTCTCTCTCTCTCTCTCTCTCTCTCTCTCTCTCTCTCTCTCTCCTCTCTCTCTCTTTCTCTCTCTCTCCTCCTCCCCCCTCTTTTCTTCTGTTGCTGACAAATCTTGCCTTTGACCCCATGAGCTCTGCACATAGAAAGAAGAAATTACTCACAGGGCAGAAGGATCACACAGGGCTTCCAAAGTCTCCTTTGGAAACTCAGATAGTCTTATGGTCACCCTGTCACATTGAAGTGGAGGACACTTGTCAGGCAGGACATCCAAAAATTTCTCATCCAAATATGTCACACAGCAGAGGAGAGTGACTGTCATAGGGTCTCTGTTCCCAGACTGCCGAGGCACCACAATAAACCTCCAGAGGTGCCTAATTTTCCAGTGCAGTGGAAGTCCACATTAGTGAAAGCCCACATCTGTCCATATTAGTACTGTCTTGGGGTAGTTCAGTTTCAATGTTAGATCTACATTTCTTTTGATAACTTTGTGTCTTTGCAAAACTGGGTTTTTAGTGGTTGTTAGACCTGACTTCCCGTATGGAACTATTAGGTATTGATTTGGGCCTAGAATACCCCCAAAATTTTACTGAGATACCAGGGATTCCATGAATTGAGAGAGTTTGGGAGCCTCTGTCCCATTGCCAAATTTCATTTAAATCAAGTAAACGATTGATGTAAATTTTACATTCTGTTGCATAATGTATTTATTGACTGCCTTCACTCATTCCATGGGTAGTTATTGAGCACTGGATTATGTGTCAAGTAATTTGCCAGGAAAGTGTGACCCATAGAAGTGACATTTATGCTGAGGTCTGAAGACTGAGTAAGAAACAACTAGAAGAAGAACATTTCAGGCACAAAAAGACTCTGGAGCAAGGATACAAAGATACAGGCTGGAGACAAGGGTGGGTGTTTGTGTGTGTGCTTCAGTGTGAAAATAATGGTTTAAGTAGATTATAATAATGGTTTAACAGCTTATTCACAGCTTCAGACCCCAGGAACAATGCTCTGTGTCCTAGTGTAGGAAGCATGGGGCCGAGGTTTTTCCCCTAAGTCCTTCCTTCTTGCCAGCCTGCCAGCCCTTCCTTCCCACCATGTGCCAGATTCAGAGGTGCCCATGAGTCTGTTCTTCCCTCAGGAGTTCACAGCAGAGTAAGGGAGAGATATGTGTTCAACAGGTCTTTCTACTCAGACGGATACTGAACATAGCCCTTCCCTGGGAAGCCATAGTTTTGCCACTTGGCAAGGTGCTTACCCATTTGGATCCTCCAATTCCACATTGCAGATCAGCCTCATATAAAGGTTCGCCAGGTGTTTTCCAGCACTCCTCTGTAGCTCTTGTCTGTCTGAAGTTGCATACTTCAGAGTCAGAGCTGCTGGGGACATTCTCAGTTTTGTTGAGATCCCACAACTGAGTGCTGACAGTGGCCAGTGTACTGATGGGGGGACTTTGGGGCCTGAGCCCCACCCCTACCTGCTACAGGGAGTCAGTTACATTTCCAGTGGGAGTGCCTACATATTTTCATTGTTGGGGGCAGAAATTTCTGGTGGTCTGACTCTGAACTAAGACAGAGAGGCCTGAGATATTGCAAGAATCAGTAAATGCAGGTATTAGAGACAGCAAGAGTGAAGAAGAGTGGACATAACTTTACAAACTGTGTTCTAATGATGCATCTGTATTGTGCTTTTCAGATTATAAAACCACTCCGTAATCTGTATTGCCAACCCAGCTACTCTAGAATCCTTCCTTTATTTATTTACAAGTTGATATTAGGTGCTCATTATCTGTCAGGCTGTGAACAAAGTGCAGTCCCTGCCCTTGTGGGCTAACCCTATTTTCAGGGAGATGGCCAGTGGAAAAAAATGTGTCAGGTAGTGATCTGTCTTGTGAGGGGGCAAGGGAAGGAAGAGGGACCAGATACGATAGCAAGGCAAAGTCTCTCTCAGGTGGTGATGAGACTTGAATGAAGAGAGAGAACCATGGGCAACATGTTAACATGTGCGGCCTTGAGACATAAGGGGGCTTGGGGAGTAGCAAGGAGGCCAGTGTGACTGGTGAAGTGTGAGGAAAGGGCAGAGTAGTAGGAAACGTGGGAGTGGTAAGCAGGGGCCAGATCATACAATGCTCATTGGTAAAGACTTCAGATTTTGTACTAAGTATGAAGCCATTTAAGAGTTTTGATTAGGGAAGTGATAAGATCTGACTTACTTTTTCAAAGGATCCCTCTGGCTACTGTGTGGAGAAGGGCTTGTTGGGAGTTTCTTGCAGTCGTCTGGGTGGATTGAACCCAAACATTATTAAAATAATGGGATTGTGAGAGTGCCGATGGACAGTCTTCCTAGCCCTCCAAGGCACCATTGCTTTGAAATCACCTACCAGGGATGAGCTTTCTCTCCTGAGTTGTGCAGTCAACTTACATACCTATCAACAGTTTTAGCTTTAGTTACCCCTTGGTAAAGAAGGGAGCTGGGTGGCATGAGTTAGAAGGGCAGAAGGACAGGAAGCAGAAGTCCATTGACTGCTGCTTTGTGAGGCATGCCAGGTGGGGGCTTTCCCATGGCAGCACATTAGTCCTGACCAGAACCCCTTGCTTTGAGTGTGTGCTGCCTCATGATTTTGTGGTCCTCCCAGAATCCATCCCAGCAGGTCCTCTCTCCGTGGTTTTGTGAGAGCTTGACAGAAGGCTTTGGGCATGACAGATAACACGACTCAATTGGATAAAAAGATGACTAACACTGAATAAATATTGAATGTGTTTATAAATTAATACTTAAACAGTCCTCTCTGTGGGCACTAGAGTTGAGTTTGTCCTTTAACGTAAGTTATCAAAAGGGATGAGTTGAGTTTATCTCAGGAACTGAGACATTAGAAAGCACCTCAGATTAATAAAGCAAAGAATGAAGTTTGAGGGCCCATTCTGAATAATCCATTCCCAACAAGTTGCAGAATGGAAGGGTTGATGGCAGGAGCCCTCAGATGCTAGGGTGCTCTAGTTGCTCAGGGGAGGCAGTGGCAGCTAACGGAAGTCAGATACATCGCAATCTCCTATTGCCTGAGTTGCTGAGATATGACAGGCATTTCTAACTAAGTCTGGAAGCCATGCTTGTGGTGAAAGCAACCCAGTTGGTAAAAGCAGTGATTGCAAAATGGAATGATGCAATTCCAGAGCTGAGCCTAGCCTCGTTGGTAGGTGGCAGAAGTGGGCTGCTGAGGTTTCTGGTACTCTTACTTTGGTCCTTGTTGACTCATATAACATCTACCTATATGTCAGGTTTCAATAGTGGAAGAACCAGTTGAGCATCTTTCAAGGAAACTAAGAGGGTTGATGTATTGATAGGTTCCCCATGAACATCCTCTGGTTTAGTGATTCACCAGGACTCATAGAACTCAGAAAAGCTGTTTTACTCCCAGTTATGGCTAATTATGGCATAAGGGTACAGACTAAAATCAGCGAAGGAAAAGGCTTCATAGGGTGGAGAAACCAGGAAATCTGTCTTTGTAGCTTCCAGTTGTCTTCTCTCAGGAGTGACGCGGACAGCTCTTAATTCTCCCAGGAACTGTGTGTGGCAATGCATATGAAGTATATATCACCAGCTGGGGAAGCTCACTTGATCCTTGGTGTCCAGGCTTTGTTTTTTGGTGTGTGTGTCTTTTTTTTCATGTTTTTTTGGTCAGTCTTTTTGGCATGCAGCGTCAGTGTCTCTAATGTTAATTTCCAGTACCCCAGAGGTCAGACTGATACAATGTGATCAGAGTCCTAGGTATTCACCTTAAATGACATTGCTGCCTAAACTATCTGTGTATACAGAGAAACTCTTACCAGGCAACATATACCAAGGGCTCAGAGGTTATTCCCCAGGAGCCAGCAGCTCCTACCCTGATGCTTGGCCTGTTGCTGCAGCCCATGGGCATGAGGCCCAGGCTGAAGCTGTCAGGGGTCTCCCCAGCAGGCCTCAGGTGGACCCTGCTCCCTCCTGCTGAAGTCTGTTATTTCTCTCTTCCCACAGTTTCATGATCAACATGGGGGACTCCAACACAGATACCACCGCTACCGGGTCTAAGACTGTGGCTGAGGAAGTGTCTCTTTTCAGCATGACGGACATGATTCTGTTTTCACTCATTGTGGGTCTCCTGACCTACTGGTTCTTCTTCAGAAAGAAAAAAGATGAAATCCCTGAGTTCACCAAAATTCAAGCCACGTAAGTGATGCTGTCGGGATCTCTCTTCCTCAGCATTCTAGAGCTCTGGGATGTTTCTGGCAGTCTAAGCAGCATTCTGTACTTGGGCCTCGGTCAGGAGTGAGCCAGCCGGGAACGACACAGGTTCTCTGAAGCATCTGGGGATGAGTCTTGGCTTTTCCTTATTGGTAGACTGTGCTTCAAATCTTTTTTTATGTTTACACAGCACTTTAGAGTTATGTCTGTCTTATTTGAACTTCACAGGGACCATTCAGAGTAGAAGGCACCATTTTACCGATAGATAACCTGAGGCTCAGTGATGTTACAGATGCTGCCCGGGATCATCTGCACAAGGCAGAGCTGGAACTGGCACCTTCACAGCCTGTGATCTTTCTGTTTACCCCCAAGATGATGAGACCTTGTTTCTTGTCTTCTTGAAGGAAAGATTTCAGATAAGAGACAAAATGCAGCAAAGCAAGCAAGAATTTATTGGCTATAGCAAAAACACACTTGGGACAGTGAAATAAGGAAGGGCATAGAAGAGACCTTACTTGGGGTCGGGGTGGGGGGGCTGCTTTAGCTCACTGGGAAGTCAGAGTAAAGGGGGTCTTGGAGACAGGTTCAGGGCGTTAGCCCAGAATGAGCTGCTCCTGCTGGGTACTTTGCATTGAGGATGTTCTCTCTCTTGCAGGTGGGAATCTTAGGGGAACTCTCAGGGAAGGGTCTCAATAGAATATTCATTAGCTTTCCAGGTGTGCTCTTTTAGGGTCATGGGCAGATTGGTTGGAGCCAGGACAGGGGGTGATTAGTCAACGCAGCTGTCTGAAGCAGCCATGGTGTCAGTTGTCTGGTTTTGCTGCTTCTCTGGGCCTAGAGCTGAAATACAACTGAGGCCTAGATGTTATCCCTAGGGAAGAAAAGTCAGGGGTCTAAACCACATGACTTGCTGATATGAAAGGTCAGGAGTTCAAACCAATCACATGACCAGCAATATGCTAGGTGAGGAAAGGTTACCCTGGGGACAAGGTTCTTGTTTTCCCAATTTTGTCCCTTGATAGGTGACCTTTTGTACCTGGCCCATCGTCCATGTTCTACTTGTGTCTGTCTAGCTGCCTATTACATTTCGATTTTGTAAACAGATGGGATCATAGAGGTGCTGTTGACACAGGACCATAAAGCAAGGTGATTGCTCCTTTTAGAATTTTCTTTCAATTCTTTTCAGTACTGACAAGAAGAAAGTTGCAGTTTGGTGCTGATATGTCCTTAAATCTAACAGTTGCTAATTTCTTTTTGTAAGTGAAGAGGGCTATCACCAGCTTAGAGTTTTGGAGAGTGACAATATAAGAGGAAAACTATTTTTTCCCCTCAACTCTCAACACTCCCTGCACCAGGCAGTTCTCAAACTCTCCTCATACCAACTGTCTATAGAGTTAGTCAGATCCCACAGGTTAAAGGCTCAGTCCCATATGACTCCCTGCCCCCTTCGGATGCCAATCGAAAGTCCAGTTTATCACCTGTGCTTCTGACCAACCAGCTATAAACCAGAGGTTCCCTCCTCAGGGTTGATTAATTTACTAGAGTGATTCACAGAAAACTGTTCAGGGAAGCAGTTTACTTACTAGGTCACTAGTCCTATCTAATAAAAGAGTAATATGCAAATTGACCATACCTCCACTATACCCACCAGCCACACCCACCAGCCAGTCAGGAGGGGATATGCAAATAAACCCAACCAAGATGACTGCAGCCACAGAGAGCAGGAGAGAGGTTTGGGTTTCCCTGGCAATGGAGGAAGCCAAGCTTTCTGCCTGCCCCTGCCTGCCCCTGCCTCCACTCAATGCTACAAAGTTTCAATTATAGAAGATAAATAAAGCACAACAGAAATGGCAGCAGCCAGGGAGCTGGAGAGAGCAGGAGGCTAGGGTTGCCCCCAGCGATGGAGGAAGCCAAGCTTCTGTAGCCCTGGCCTGCTTTGGCCTCTGCTTAAGGCTACAAAGTTTCAATTATAGAAGATACATAAATCGCAACAGAAATGGCTGCCCCGGAGCGAGCAGAAGGCTTGGCTCCACTCCAGGCTACGAAGTTTTAATTGTAGAAGATAAATAAATCCCAGATCCCAGGGCCTCTGCTTGGGTCACCGGGAGGCGTGGCCAGCCTGCAAACCACCACAGGCCCCTTGCCCAGGCTGTCCCACTCCTCAAGGGAACCCCCACCCTGATCCGGGACACCCTTCAGGGCAAACCAGCTGGACCCACCCATGCACCAGGCCTCTATCCTATCTAATAAAAGAGTAATATGTAGATTGACCCATCACTTCAATACACAAGATGTTTGCCCTCATGTGGTCAAAGATCCTGCCCCTATGTGGACACAAGATGGCCACCACAAGATGGCCAGCAGGGGAGGGCAGTTGGGAGGAACCAGGCCTGCAAGGGAGGGCAGTTGTGGGTGATCAGCCCAGCAGGGGAGGGCAGTTGGGAGGGATCAGGCCTGCAAGGGAGGGCAATTGGGGGTGATCAAGCCTGCTGGGGAGGGCAGTTAGGGGTGACCCAGCTGGCAGAGGAGGGAAGTTGGGGGTGACTGGGTCTGCAGGGAAGGGCAATTGGGGGGGACCCAGGCCTGCAGGGGAGAGCATTTGGGGGGTACCAGGCCTGCAGGGGAGGGCAGTTAGGGGTGACCAGGCCTGCAGGGGAAGGCATTTAGGGGCCAACAGGATAGCAGGGGAGCAGTTAGGCATCAATCAGACTGGCAGGGGAGTGGTTAGGGGGTGATCAGGCTGGCAGGCAGAAGCAGTTAGGGGCAATCAGGAAGGATCGGGCCTAAACGGGCAGTCGGACATTCCTCTAGGGGTCCCAGATTAGAGAGGGTGCAGGCTGGGCTGAGGGACACCCCCCTCCCTCGTGCACGAATTTCGTGCACCGGGCCTCTAGTTTATTATAAAAGTATATAACTCAGGAACAGTAGATGAAAAAGGTGAGTAGGTCAAGTGATGGGGAAAGGTCACAGAGCTTCTATGCCCTCTCCAGGTGCTCCACTCTCTAGCACTTTCACCAATTCAGCAACCCTGAGGCTCTGCAAACCCTATTCTTTTGGGTTTTTATGGAGGCTCCATTATGTAGGCATGATTGATTCAATCACTGGCCATTGGGGATTAGTTCAATCTCCAGTCCCTCTCCCCTCCCCAGAGGTCAGAGACCAGGCTGAAAGTAAATCTCAGGGTTGGTTCCCTTGGCTACTAGCCCCATCCTTAAGGGCTTTCCAAAAGTCACTTCATTATAAACTCAGGTGTGGTTGAAAGGGGCTTGTTACAAATAACAGAAGATACTTTTATCACTCTTATCACTTAGGAAATTCTAAGGGTTTTAGGAGCTCTGTGCCAGAAACAGGATGAAGACAAAATATGTATTTTTTAAAAATATATTTTTATTGATTTCAGAGAGGAAGGGAGAGGGAGAAAGGGATAGAAATATCAGTGATGAGAGAGAATCATTGATTGGCTGCCTCCTGCATGGCCCCTCCTGGGGATTGAGCCTGCAACTCAGGCATGTGCCCCGACCAGGAATCAAACCGTGACCTCCTGGTTCATGGGTTGATGCTTGACCACTGAACTACACTGGCCAGGCTGCATTTTTTTATGTTACAATATCATAGGCAGTATCCAGCCTGACTTTACTAACACTGTTTTCTTTTTTTTTTAGCCTTCCATAAAACTTCCTTTTAATAAAGTTTAATTAAAAAGGTGACTTAGTTTAAAGAAAAATATTAAGGAAGTAAGAGTAAAGATGGTTTTTAGGTATGAAAAAATGAGGTGCACCATGGTCTCCTCAAGATTGAGTTCCATATCATTCCTGCACCAGGTCATGTTCTTTCAGGCAGGTTTGAGTGGGTCTGCCAGGCTAGGCGCTGTGCTGTGAGAGAACCCCAGGGCACAGCTCCTTGGGGGATCCAAGGAACAAGTCTCAGGTGCAGAAGATGGGGCTATGCTCAGGTCAGGACTCCAAGGGTTGGGCAGGGTGAACATATAGGTTTCTGTCAAGCCCTAATTCCCTGTTCCACTTTTGGTAACAGTTTTCTCTCCCAGAAAAGTTTTAGTCTTCCAACTTTAAAGCAGATATTCAGGGAATACAATTTATTAAATCCTCACTTAATATTGTTGATAGGATAATGAAACCAGTTTTGCCACAGGCTTGATAAAAGCAAGAGCTAAGTTCCTAGGGCATCTCATTAATATTAAAATTATGTTGAATGAAACATTACTCAAGGACCTACTTTACCACTAACAGGGCATTAGTTTTACTTCTATTTTATTTTATTTTATTTTATTTTATTTTATTTTATTGATTAAGGTATTACATATGTGTCCTTATCTCCCCATTGCCCCCCAACCTCCCATTCATGCCCTCACCCCCCTGGTGTCTGTGGCCATTGATTAGGCTTATATGCATGCATACAAGTCCTTTGGTTGATCTCTCCCTCTTACCCCCACCCTCCCCTACCTTCCCTCTGAGGATTGACGATCTGAAAGATGCTTCTCTGTCCCTGGATCTGTTTTTGTTCATCAGTTTATGTTGTTCATTATAATCCATAAGTGAGTGAGATCATGTGATATTTATCTTTCTCTGACTGGCTTATTTCACTGAGCATAATGCTCTCCAGGTCCATCCATGCTGTTGCAAATGGTAAGAGTTCTTTCTTTTTTACCACAGCGTAGTCCATTGTGTAGATGTACCACATTACTTTTACATTTTAAGAAATTTAGCAAATATTTACTGAGGCCCTACTAAGTCCTAAATAACCATGAATAAAATAGATGAAGTCCCCATGTTTATCAAGCTTGCAGATCCTGGGCAAGACCCTTAACTTCACTCTGCCTCAGTTTCTTCATCTACCAAATGGAATCACTAGCCCCAATCTCACGGGGCTCTTGCAAGTATTAAATGGGATAATGTTTATGATGGTCACCTAGCATTATTCCATGGTAGCTGTTTAATGTTTGTGTCAGAATGTATTTTGCACCAAGCCCTAGCTAAGTGCTATAAGAATAAGAGGTGGCATTTACATTATAGAAGTTGAGAAGTGGGGATGTTGAAAAGGACTTTTAACAAGTGGTTTATGAAGTGCTTTCATGTGCATTATCTAATCAAGGCCTCTGCAACAGAACTGTGTGCTAGACCGGGTGGACTGCCTCATGGCTCATCAGAGAAAGGCCACCGATGAAGAGGATGTTGGGGGAGAGGGAGACTCTGGCTGCCAGAACTCTAAGAAAGGTATTCCTCCTGGTGGGAGGACCGGAAAATATGCTGTGGGAGGTGATATTGCAAATGTCCTAAAAGGTGGTGTCGCATCCGGAGGCTGAGAGGGCTTTGACATCAGAGGGCCAGAGGAAGGACAGGAGGATGGGTAGGTGAACCGGAATTCAGCTTGTTCCAACTGGGGCTGATTCAGTTGCATTTCTGGTATAGCAGCATATTTTTGGTGGGAAAAATGTGATACTCAAGATAAGGGGACCAGCATCCAGTTCCCAGCGTACAGTAGCCCTGTGTTTCCTCATCTGTAAAATGGAGGTGTACCCCCCACACCCACAATGAGTGGAGATGGATGTTCCATGGGAGCACGTGGAACTGCTGTTCTCCCCGTCACTTCTCTTGCCTCGCAGGATGGACTTGCAATAAAACTCCTAGATTGTGGGAGCACTTGCATTTTGTAGATTCTAATTGTTTCTCTTTGCCAGGATGCTGAAACTATAGTTCCCTCTTCTTGATCATAAAACTTTAACCTTATATATGTAGTGTTCTACACTGTATAGTGTAGAACATTTCCCCCCTCATTATATCATGTTGAATATTTGCTATGGTCAGGGATTTTATAAAGGGAAACATTTATAGTACAGTGGCTAAGTTCTGGGCCCTTATAGTTGGGTGACTGAGGTTTGAATCCTGACTACCACATAGTAGCCATGTGACATTTGCTGTTACTTAATCTTTTGAAGGCCATATCCTCAACTGTAAATGGAAGATAATAATAGTACTTTCCTCATAGGATTGTAACATTAAATGACTTAATCCATTGTAGAGCTTCTTGCCCAGTTCTGGTGCATGATGAGCCTCATAGTGTATTGTTTTTATTTTATCCTTATTATTGGTATCTCCAGTCTTACAGGAGACCTTCCAAGAAGGCATTATAATCTCACTAGAGCCCTGGTACACAGATTCGTGCACATTGAAAGGAAATTAATTAAAAGGTGGCCGGTGGAGTGGGGCTGGGCAATATGGGCTGGACACGCCCTGGAGCCAACCTCCCTCAGTCCCTCCCCGGCTGGCTGCACCTGGATGTGTACAGAGTGAGCAGGGTCCCTCTGGCAGGGTCCTTCCCTTGGCCTGGCCTTCGGGGATTGGACTGAAACTGGGGATTGGGCCGAAACCGTCAGTCCAACATCCCCAGAGGGGTCCCGGAGTCAAGAGGGCATTCTGCAAAGTTGCTGTTTGCTCAGCAGCTCCTGCTTTGAGCGTCTGCTCTCTCGTGGTCAGTGTACGTCATACCTACCAGCCAGTCGGCCGGTCACTTAGCCTTTTTTATATATAGATTTTGCAGTTTCCTCAAACTAAGATGTGAGTGATTGAGGAGTTTGCTTAAGGCCACCTAACTTATAAGTAGCGGAGTTGGCTTTTAAACCCAGATCTGCAAACTTCACAACTCATATTTCTCACACTTTGCATGCTGCTTTCAGTCTCTTAGATATATTCCATTTCAAAGATGGGAAAACAGACTCAGAGAGATTACTTAGCTGATACAACAGGCCACAAGCCTGGACTTTCCACTATAAACCCTACATTATGGCCCCTAACTACTTATTTTCATTGAGCACCAGTGATTTCTGCAACAGCCCAGAGCTTCCCATACCAGCATGTCAGTGGGGTGTGATAGGGCTTAGTGTGGGAACTGTGTGTGGCCTGGGGCTATACCGTAAATTCCCACTATGATTTCTGGTGGCTTCTGGTTGGTGTTTTAAGGTCTTTTAAGGCCTTAGCAACCTGGGACACTGTGTCTAAACCTTTGGCCATGAATATTTTTAAAAACCATACCAATGGGAGGAATCCAAGATGGTGGCGTAGGTAAACACCTAAACTGCTGCCTCGCGCAACAATTTCAAAAATTCAACTAAAAGACAAAACGTCTATCACCCAGAACCACGGGAAAGCTGGCTGAGTGGAAGTTCTACAACTAGAAGGAAAGAGAAAAGAGCATCGAGACGTGCACGAGCGCTGAAAAGCTGAGGTACGGAGGCGCGTGATCCGGGCTGGCGGCGGGCGTTGCTTTTTTCAACCCAAAGGGAGACAAGCCCCCGACTACTCTGAAATCCAGTTTCTGGGGAGACGCGGGGGACCCAAACTCCTACGGTGAAAAGCTGGACTGTCTGCCAGTGAGGGTGGCTTACTTTCAGAGCTGCGCGCAGGAATAATTGTTTACGGCACTGGGGCACGGGACTCCGGGACGCCCTTGGGGACACAGAGACGGCTAACTAGCAGCCATTGCTGTTTGCCATGCCCTAGCCTAGTGACACCCTGAGACCCCACCCTGCACAACCTACAAACCCACCCAAGCTCCAAGCAGCAGCGTTCTTAACCTAGCAAACTTGCAGCCTGGGTCAGACAGCTCCAAAACCTCCAAACCCCAAGCAAAGAGGAGAAAACTGAAGCTCTCACTGTAGCTCCTGCTGGATGGCCTCAGACAGTAGCTGACCTGCACCCTATTGGAGATCCAGAAGCCAGTGTACCTAGTGGTCAGAGTGAGACACCAGATTTCAACTCCTCACATCCATAAGTGACACATTCAAAGGCAGACTCAGTGAGCACCAAAGCCCCACTGAAACAAGTCCTGCCCCATAAGCGTGTCTTCAGCGCAGCAGTTCTTCCATTATAGACACAGTGAGTGCTCACAGCTAATTGGCCTGGAGGTCAATTCCTCCCAGTATACCAACAGCAATTAAGGCTTTAACTGCACCAAGTCTTTGCACTCAGCCCACAAAGGGGTGTACCAAGAGTGTCCACATCAGGTGATTGGGGAGGCTGAGCTACTGCCCCCTATAGGTCACCTACCACACAAAGCTACTCCATCAACACAGGGAAGCAGCCAAAATGAGGAGACAAAGAAACATGTCACGAATGAAAGAAACAGAGGAAAGCAAACTACTGGATGACATAGAGTTCAGAACCACATTTATAAGGTTACTCAAGAATCTTCTTAAAACCGCTGAGAAACTTGATGAGACCTTCAAGGAGCTTAATGAGAATGCCAAAAAAATGGAAAAGGATCAGTCAGAAATGAAGCATACACTGTCTGAAATAAAGAATATACAGAAACTCAACTGTAGATCAACGTACCCCAAGAATCAAACCAAAGATCTGAAATATGTGGAAACAAAAAACATCCAACCAGAAAAACAAAAAGAAAAAAGAATCCAAAAATATGAAGATAGTGTAAGGAGCCTCTGGGACAACTTTAAGCGAACCAACATCTGAATTTTTGGGGTGCCAGAAGAAGGGAGAGAGCAAAATATTGAAAACCTATTAGAAGAAATAATGACAGAAAACTTTCCCTGCCTGGTGAAAGAAATAGATGTACAAGTCCAGGAAGCGCACAGAACCCCATACAAGAGGAATCCAAAGAGGACCACACCAAGACACATCATAATTAAAATGCCAAGGGCAAAAGACAAAGAGAGAATATTAAAAGCAGCAAGAGAAAAACAGTTAATTACCTACAAGGGAGTACCCATACGACTGTCAGCTGATTTCTCAACAGAAACTATGCAGGCTAGAAGGGAGTGGCAAGAAATATTCAAAGTGATGAATAGCAAGAACCTACAGCCAAGATTACTCTACCCAGCAAAGCTATCATTCAGAGTTGAAGGTCAGATAAAGAGCTTCACAGACAAGAAAAAGCTAAAGGAGTTCATCGCCACCAAACCAGGATTACATGAAATGCTGAAGGGTATCCTTTAAGAAGAGGAAGAAGAAGAAAAAGGTAAAGATAAAAATTATGAACAACAAAATGACATCAAATACATACCTACCAACAAGTGAATCTAAAAATCAAGTGAATAAAAAATCTGAAGAACAGAATGGACTGGTGAATATAATAGAATCAGGAACATAGAAAGGGAGTGAACTGACGATTCTCAGGGGAAGCAGGTGTGAGGGGTGTGGGAAGAGATTGGACAAAAATCTTACTCCTATGGATGAAGACAGTGGCGGGGGTAAGGGCATGGGGTGGGGTGGGGAATCAGGTGGAGGGGAGCTATGGGGGAAAAAAATAGAGGAACACCTGTAATAATCTGAACAATAAAGATTTATTTAAAAAAACAAACAAACAAACAAACAAAAACCATACCAATGGGACCAAAATCAATGGGACCAACTACGTCTGACCAGCAAGCACATTGAATAGCATGGAGGCATAAGACACATACCTGCAGTCCCCAGACCCTGGACTTGTAGGTACAGGGGATTCAGCGGGAGGCCCTGTGTGCTCAAGTGAATCTCTCCAGGTGTACTGGCCTTCGGGGCCCTCATCACATTCTAGATTTGGCTTTCAGAATCTCAGGATCCCAGATGCCTTCTGCTGCCATTGTCCATGAGTGGCTGGCTGACAAAGATACCACCTGTGGACACTTCTGGAGCCTGGAGCTTGCTCTCTGAACAACTCAACATCACATTACTTGTCCAGGAGGGTACTGGAGACAGTCTTTGCCCTCCAGGATAAGGATGGGAAAAGGTTTAATACCCCTGTCATAGTAGACTTTGCTCTAACTTTTCCCCTGGGCAGGGTTCTACTCAAGAGCAACACTGTGGGACTAGAATGTTGACAGTAACACAGGGGGAGCACATGGTAGCTACCCAGCCTCTGGTAGAAAGGAGCAGCAGGGGGCGGGAGGTGATGTTGAAATCTGGGATCCATCAAGTCAGACAAACGTTTCTATGAGACTGTGTGTTAAGTCTTTGGGACAGACAGATGGCTAAAATGAAGTCCCTGCCTTCCAGTCCCGTGGGAAGGGCAGTCACGAGAATAGATCCATCTGGAGTGGGCTGCGCTGGAAAACACACGTGTGAAGAGCCAGGGACACTCAGGAGCAGGGACAGGCTTTGACTTGAGGTTGTGGAAGGCTTTCAAGAGGAGGTGAGCCCTGGCCAGTTTGGCTCAGTGGATAGAGTGTCAGCCTGCAGACTGGGGGGTCCCAGGTTCTATTCCAGTCAAGGGCATGTACCTTGGTTGCGGGCACATCCCCATTGGGGGGTATGCAGGAGGCAGCTGATTGATGTCTCTGGCTCTCTATCCCTCTCCCTTCCTCTCTGTAAAAAAAGATAATCAATAGAATAATTTATTTTTTTTTAAAGAGGAGGTGACATATGAGTTGAGTCTGTAAGTAGAGTGGGAGTTTGTCAGGCTATGGTGGTCCACCTGAGGTCAAGAGAGAAGGACCACATGATGTATTAGAAAGGCAGTGCTCCATTTGGTGGGATGGTAAGAATGTGTGTTCAGGATAAGGAGAAATGGGGGTGTGGAAATGGCAGGCTGGAGCCTGATTGGAGTGTTCAGTGGAACTGTGAAATGACCAGACCCCAATTTCAGAAAAGGGCCTTTCAGGAAGTGTCCAGTGAGATGATGAAGCCTGAGAAGAGAGTTCCAAGGAAAAAGTAATGTGAAGGCACAGTTGATGGGCTATGGGGGCCTGGCTGGGCGTGGAGAAGCCAAGAGGAACAGTTGAAAATGAGGCTGACAAGGCACACAGGCTTAGGAGCAAGTTTGGGAAGGAGTGGGAGAGGCTTGACATGGAGGACGAGGATTCCTCTGGGAGTAAGTTGATGGGGCAAGGGATGTTAGCAAAGCCCAAATTTAGGAGATTTGGGGATAAGGGGCAATTGGAGAAAAGAGATCAAGGCTGTTAAAAGGAAGACAGTGAAGTAAAAAAAAAAAAAATTTCAAGGCTGATGGAGAGCTGTGGTTAGCAGGGTTAGACCACTTACCACTCCTCTCTCTGCTCCTCAGGACCAACTTGTAGAGATGAGCATGAGATCGGTGGCAGCCAGCCCTCATCCAGTGGCCCAGGCCCCTGGATGCTTTGCTCCTCCTCTGCTGTGCTCGTTGCTCTGAGAAGCACTGTAGTGCACCCCCAATCCTAACCCCCTGCTTCTGCTTCACTTCTGGCACCTAAGAGTGCTTTAAAGAAAAAGAAGCTTTTTATTATGGAATAGTTCAAATAAAAACCAAAGCAATTATCATCTCCCTACCAGTCTTGTTTCTTTCACCTCAACTGCTCCTGGATTCTCATAAATCAATCATACAATTTTATAATTAATCATATAATTCATAGAAATGATGAATAAAGAAATTATTATTTTACTAGAGGCCAGGTGCATGAAATTCGTGCATGGGGGAGGGGTGTGTCCCTCAGCTCAGCCTGCACCCTCTCCAATCTGGGACATCCCTCTCACAATCCAAGACTGCTGGCTCCCAACTGCTCACCTGCCTGCCTGCCTGATTGCCCCTAACTGCTTCTGCCTGCCAGCCTGATCACCCCCTAATCACTCCTCTGCCAGCCTGATCGATGCCTGACTGCTCCCCTGCTGGCCTGATTGCCCCTACCTACCCTCTCCTGCCAGCCTGGTAGCCCCTAACTGCCCTCCCCTGCCGACTTGGTTTCCCCCAACTGCCCTCCCCTGCAGGCCTGGTCGCCCCAACTTCCCTTCCCTGCTGGCTTGGTTCTCCCCAACTGCCATCCCCTACAGGCTTGGTCCCCCCCAACTGTCCTCTCCTGCAGGCCTGGTTGCCCCCAACTGCCCTCCTCTGCCAGCCCAGTCACCCCTAACTGCCCTCCCCTGCAGGCCTGGTTCCCTCCAATTGCCCTCCCCTGCAGGGCTGGTCCTCCCCCAACTGCCCTCCCCTGCAGGCCTGGTCATCCCCAACTGTCCTCCCCTGCTGACCTGGTCACCCCCAACTGCCCTCCCCTGCCAGCCCGGTCATCCCTAACTGCCCTCCCCTGAAGGCCTGATCGCCCTCAAATGCCCTCCCCTGCTGGCCGTCTTGTGGTGGCCATCTTTGACCACATGGGGGCGGCCATCTTATGTATTGGAGTGATGTCAATTTGCATATTACCTCTTTATTATATAGGATAGGAAATTGGAAATATTTCTTATGAAATTGTATGGAAATATGCATATATTTTAGTCTTCTAAAATTTAAAGACACCCTTTTCTTTTTTTGATATATTTTTATTGATTTCAGAGAGGAAGGGAGAGGAAGAGGGAGATAGAAACATCTATGATGAGAGGGAATCATTGATTGCCTGCCTCCTGCATGTTGGACCGAGCCCACAACTCAAGCATGTGTCCTTGACCAAAATCGAACCTGGGACCCTTCGGTCCTCAGGCCAGCGCTCTATCCACTGAGTCAAATTGGCTAGGGCAGGACACACCTTTTAAAACAGAACTTAATGTCATACTCCTGAAAGTCAACAGTAAGCTCCAGTATAGTTAGATACTCAATCAGCATTTGTTCCTAGTTCCTTGATTGACTGATAAATCTTTTCAAGTTTTTTAAAAAAATTAGAATCTAAACAAGACCCATACATTACAATTGATTAATAAATCTTATAAGGCTTTTGGGGGCAGGGGCAGGGGCAGTCAACATGCAATAAATTTACCTTTTAAGAAAAATTAAGTAAAATTCACTATTTATTTAAGTGTACAATTTGATGAGTCCTGAGATGTATGCAGGTGTGTAATCAGTGCTACAACCAATATACAGATTATTCCATCATCCCCAAAAGCTCCCCACAGATCCCTTTGCAGTCAGTACCCACCTTCTCTACCTCAGCAACCACTGGTCTTATTTTGGTCCCTGTAGTTTTGCCTTTTCCCAAATGTCACACAAATGGTATTATGTAGCTATAGCCTTTTGTGCCTGGCTACTTCTTACTATGACAGGAAGTCTGTCAATTCGGGGGCTTCCCTTCTATCCATTTTTTTCTTGAAGCATTTTTGAAGAAACCAGATCATTTGTTTCAGAGTTTCCCACAGTCTGGATTTTGCTGATTGCATCCCACAGGGGGTTGCTTGTGAAAAGCCACAAAAGAGCTCATGTTCCTGTGAGTTGTATCTGGGGACTTACTCTGGGCAGAAGGTCCAGGAAAGCCAGGAGTCAAGGCTGCTGGCATCGTTTCTATTCAGCTTTGTCTTTTGAGTGTCGACAGGTGGAAAGTAAGCTAGAGTTCTTTCCACATCTAACTTTCTATAGAGAGTTTCTTGGCTTTGCCAAACATGAAAATAGAAACAGAAATGAGTTTACCCATTGTCCGTGGAAATGGTGAGGAAATGGGCTCAGGATGTTCACCCCACCCCTGTAAGTACTGGCCAGGGTTTTCTTCCGCTACCTGACCATTAAGGGACTTCACCTGCCTTTCCTTCTTTCCTGTTCTCTGATGAGATGGGCTAGTTTTGCCATGCTTGCTAGTGTCTGCAACTTCGATGGTGCATTGTCTACGAAAGTGATGCAGAGCTGAACACAGGTGGATCTGTTGATCTTGCTGGGCATCATCGGAGCACTTGGTGCTGGTGCCTCAGGGGTTTTGTTTCTACACCTTTGCACTCACTTCAGCTAACTCCCCATGCTGGCTTCATCACTGTTCCCCAGCTACCCTGCTTTTTTGCCCTTCCCCCTGTGATTGCAGATGATGGCAGGGCCATTTTGTTTTTCCCTCTATCACTGACAAGCAGCTGAATATCCCTGAGCAGCTCCTTGGACCTCAGTCTCACTCTTCACTTTCCTGAATAATAGCAGCAGCCCTGCCTAACACCTGACTGACCAAGTCACTGCACAGTGGTCTTTAAGGTTCAGAAGAGAGAGGCCAAAGAACGCCCTATGGTGTTGGGAGGGCAGGTGGCCAGGGCTTGGCCTGGTTAAGGAGTCCTTATCTTGGTGGATACATGTTGAAGGCTGCCCATGAGGGGGTCTGTGAGGGAAACCACAGCCCCCTTGTGTCTTAGAGCACCCAAATGACAAGAACCTAGGATGCCTGGGAGAGCTGTGAAGTGTGCTTTCTGAATGTGCCCAGTGACACACCTGGGACTTGTGTGCCTTGACAGATAGGTTGGGGTGGGTAGGCACAGCCACGCTCAGTGGAAGCAGACATGAACCCTGATGCTGGATCACGGTGCCTGGAGTTGAGTTACCGCTTCACCCCCAAGCCTCACTCTCCTCAGGTGTCAAATGTGGATAGGAATCCTTGCCTACTTCACAAGCTGGGAGGATTCAGTGAAAAATATCTATAAATAATAAAAGGGTAATATGCTAATTAGACCACATGTCATTCCGGATGCCCTTCCTGACAAAAGCTGGGGCCCTAAGGAAGCCAGCCTGGGTCCTGGGTGGCAGAGAGAAGCTGGTGCCAGCAGCCGGGGGAAGGAAGGCCTACTCTTGCACGAATTTTTGTGCATCGGGCCTCTAGTATATATAAAGCTCCTTGAATACTAGCTGGCATGCCGCAGGCACTCAGTAAGTAGAAATCCCATTTGCTTTTATTGTCTTTGACCTATGGCCTCCCACACCTGCTTTAACCTCCAACCTGCTGAAGGCTGCTGTCTCAGGAGGCACCTTCCACACTGCTCTCCCATCAGTGCTGGTTTCCGTTCTGGTCCCATCAGTGGAGAGAACTACGGTGTTTTTTATTTAAGCTCCAGAAAACCACTTTGTTTTCACAGAAGTCAGCTCTTTCAAACTAATAGCTTTCTGCCCCAAGGACTACCCATGGTAGAGAAATCTGGGCCCTCTTGGGGGAGCCATTTCCCACGGTAGAAGCCTCAAAGTCTAAGCTTGTTCTGTGCCGGCCAGCCTGCGCATAGCCCTGCACCATCGTGTGTCGTGTCTCAGCTCTCAGCCTCTCTCTGACTAGGGGACCTGCTATCCTGGGGCTTGGAGAACGTGCCATCACACACTAGCAGTGGAAGGGCGCTGTTCAAAGGCATCTGCCCTGTGTGTTGCCAAGGGCAGGAGAAAGTCCCAGAAGAAATCAGTTTGGCTGTGCAGAAAATTAAATTTGAGTTGCAGTTTTCAGAAATCCCGAGCGTTGCCTGGGACTGGAAACAAATGAATCACACTGGGACATCTTGGTTCATCTCTGTCCAAGTGACTCAGTGCTTTTGTCCATCCCCCTTTCGTTGTTCCCACACAGAGGGCTCCAGTTGACTTCTGAAGCCTGAACCAGAGACTCCTGCTCCCAATTTAGGAGTGGAGAGCCCTAATCGGAACTTTTTGTGCTCCATTCTGGAGTTGCGTGGTCTCTGGGCTCATAGCCTGGGCCAGCTGTGGCCTCTTGCATTGGGGTGTTTACACTTGGGTTCTTTGAAGGGGCGGTCCTTTAGGCGAACCATCTCAGCAGCGAATGCAGTGACCACCTTGCCAGGCAGTCCCCCACCGTGCAATGGGAGGGTAAGATGTGCTGGTTTCACAGCGCACATGCTCCAAGTGACAGACTAAGACTAGTGTCTTAGGCTCTGTTGCCCTCAGTTCTTTTGTGGGGAGGAAGATGAGAACCAGATCTAATTTAATATGATCCTGAGGCACTCTGGCAGCGGGATCAATGCAGCTTCCTTTATGGAGAGACGGCCCTGCCATAGCAACCTGCACAACTGCCTTCTAGTGTCTAGAAGAGCTTTATTCAGCCTCCATGAGTTCCTTTTATTTTATTTTTTTTCAAATGGGAAAGGAAAGGAGGAGGCTGTGGAGAGAAAGGCTCTGATATAAACAGTTTCCAAGGAGACCTGAGCATTGGGGTTGGAAAGGTTTTCTCCTTCCCTTGGTCCATACCGAAGGGGGTGGGGGAATGTGCCCAAACACAGGGGATCATGGGAGATTTCAGCCCAGAGTCCTGGTTCCTCCCTGCTGGAACTGCCAGATGTTCCAGTGTTCTCAGGCTTATGGGGACGGATGCACGCAGGGGCTCAGCCGAGATTCCAAAGGACTTTGGGGTGTCCAGGAGCACTTTCAAAGTTAATGGGCCCAGCCCTCTGTAGAGGATGGACAGAACCTGACTTCCTAACTGCTGGCTCCTGGCCTGTTTCCAGGAGAGAGCTACAACCTGCTTTCTTCCTTAAGTCCTGGAGCTGGGAGTGAGAAACCATGGGGTGCATGTACTCATCTCCGCAGGACGAGCCCGCCCTGAGAAGGTCAGTCCCAAACTGTCCCTGGCAGCAGACTGTGTCTATAGCCCTCTGGCTGAGGGACACTTGACACCTATACTCCAGGGCAGCAGTCGCCAATCGGTGGTCCGTGGACCACTGCTGGTCCGTGAGGTCCAAAAGGTTGGCGACCCCTGCTCTAGTGAATTGGAACTTCTTTTTGGGCAGGGATGCCCCGGAGGCACGAGGAAGGTGCTGTGTAGAGTTGACCAGCATAGTTGGGTTGGGCAGGGGCACTGTTGGTCCCATCAGTCCCGGATTTGTAGGCTACATTTTCCTGCTTCCAAAGGACAGGATATGGACTGGAAACCGGGAAGGTCCCAGTCACCGACTCCTGTGCTTGTGAAAGATCAGGTTCCACGTGCAAATTCCTATGTGGAGCTGTCAGACGGGGTAAAGCCAGTCATGGGCACTCGGGTGTGGAGACAGGTTCTGCTGTGCCCCTACAGGCCAGGTGTAACTAGTGAGAACACCAGGAAACAGCCCTGTTGGGGCACTGGCTAGAGGCATGGGGTCTTCTTCAGTCCCCTTGGGTTTCCCTAATCTCTGGAAGCCATCCCTGGAGTCGAGGGGAGAGGGTGGGAGTGTTCTTCCTTTCTCCGGGTGTTGAAGCTAGTAAGGGACCAGGCTGGCCTTCAGAAGTGCTCATGCTTCTTGGGAGAACCCTTTCTCTGGGACAGGTAGGGCTAGCCATCTTGCCTGCCTCTGATGTTCCCAGCCAGACCTGCCTAGAGGGCTCTCCTCTCCGCTCCCAGAACTTCCAGCCTGTGACTCCCACCCTGTGAAACTGCATCAGGAGGCCACACTGAGGCCCTCCTCCCCACCCACTACGCACTGTCAGGGCTGTAGCTGAGCTCCCCCAGCTACATGGGCCTCATCTAGGAGCCCTTGGGCTGCCGGTTCTCTTGAAAGCCATTTTGTCTCTGAGACTAGAGCTCAGCTCTTCCAAGAGACCCTTCCTGGTTTCTCCAGGCATGGTGCCTGCTCCCTCCAAAGCCCTGTGATCTGGGCCGTCTGATCCATCTCTGAGCCTTAGAAATCAGAGTGACCCAAACCACCTCATTCTACTGAGAACACCCTCTATCCCTGAGAACTAACCAAGTTCCAGGTGCTGTGCAAGGCACTGGGAGGCTGCAGAGCCAAGGTGCAGCATTTTCAATAAGAGGAACTTAAGGCCTTGAGAGGCCATGACTTGTCACAGGCTCATTTGGTGGCAGAACCAGGATTTGAACTGAGTCTCTGCTCCTGATGTGTGGCCTCTCCCATCCCTCCGTGATTATCCTCAGGGCCCGTATTTCTCCCTTGTAAGAAAGAGATTGCCTTTTTTAGTCTCTTGCCCTTGGTGCTGGCACAGTGCCCTGCCCACCCCAGCTGGCACGTGTCACCTGCAGATGGAGGAGCAGCCCAGCATTCACTGGGCAGGGGGGTGGTGCTTCTTGTCCCTTCTTCAGCAAGGCATCAAATCCACCTTCTTCAAGTTGCAGCTTCTGTGGAAGCCTCTTCCTTTTGAGAAGAAATAGGATTTGGCTTTTCAGCTGATGTCAGGCCACCTCTGCCAACCTTCTGCTAGGCAGAGGACTCAGGACTGACTGCCCCAGAAGCTGATCAAATGTGTGCTGACTGCCAAGTAGTGTGCTGATTGTGGCCTCTCCCCTATTTTTAGACTTGTGAGTTGTCCCCCATTTTTTAAAACTTTAAAATGTATTTTTAGTTATAAAAATAATGTGAAAATAAAAAATTTGGAAAATTATAGAAACCATCTTACCTATTATCCTAACCCTTCAATATTCTCTGTTAAGATGCTGGTATATTCTCTCCAGGTCCTTTTTCTATGAATAATTAATAGTGTACACTCCATTTTTTAAGGACACAAATTCTTGTTTTCCTCCTGCCAGTCATACATTATACCCTGAAAGAGGCTGAGTGTAAATGAAGATGTGTTTATTACCTTGCTGTCACACCACAGCTTGTGTTTCCACTGGCTCTGCAGTGTCATTCTGTATTTCTACCAGGGCTTCTGCCATGTTCATCCCCACCTAGGGACTGGCAGTGGTTGAGAAACTGAGAAAGAGTTGAATATTCCAAAAACTCAAGCCTAGCCCTTTTTAAGTGTCAACTAAATGCATTTTCCAAAAACTCAAGCCTAACCCTTTTTAAGTGTCAACTAAATGCATTTAGTTTGTTTTCATTTTTTAAACTGAGTCAAAATTCACCATATTAACCATTTTACTAGTAAAGTGTGCAATCTTGGGGCTTTTAGTGTAGTCACAGTGTTGTTCAACCATCGTCACTATCTAATTCAAAAACATTTCCATCACCTCAAAGGGCACCACTGTTCCCATTAAGCAATCTCGCCCCCTTCTCCCCCAGCCCCTGGCACCACCCTGTCTCTATGGATTTGCCTGTTTTGCACATTTCATATAAATGGAAATTGCATTTAGTTTTGTATGTTTTTTTCTCATATTTCATCAGAAACGTTTGTCTAGGTTGCTGATAGTTTTCTTAACCATCGTTTAAATTTATGTTTAGTAGGTGTATTACCTACTAAACAAAAATAATATATTATCATGATTCTGCATTCAAAAGGAACACAGTGTAGAATTCACATTGTTGTGCACCTTGCTTTCTTCATCTAACAGTGTGTCTTGGGGAACATGCCATGTTAGTGCGGAGACAGACATTTAGTGTTCTATTTGGGCTGCACATAAACTAGAGGGGTAGTGAACATGTGGATGTTGATGGCGGGGCATGGGTAGAAGTTGGACATGTAGGAAAGATGTCCAGACACAAGACACCTTTGGAGTGTAGGTTGGAGCTGGGAGTTGGGAAAGAAAAGAGGCAGGCCTGAGGGCCTCCATTCATGCTCTTGCCATGGCCCTGCTCATGTTGGGATGGGTCTGCCTGGGGGTGCTAGGATAGTGGGGAGCTGGGGAGAGGGCCTCTCTGAGTTCCTAGGAGGCTAGGCCATCACTGGGTGGGAAAGCCAAGCAGGTGGCTGGTCCCCAGCTGCCTTCTTCCTGGCCCCTGGAGGGGCTGCTGCACTGACAGGGCCTCCAGGACAGAGGGAGAAGCTGGAGTGGCCAAATCAGGCACTGGGACCTTGCCTCCCACACGGCCCACATGTAACATTATTTACCACGAAGACCCTGAAAGTAGCCGATTTCATTCTAAATAATTCAGTAGGCCCTAATAGTCCTGGACCTACTAACCTAGTGAAAAACCCAGTGGGGGCTTACACAGGAAACTTCCATCTTTATGTTTACAAAATTATGTGTCTAAACAGCTTTGCTGAGGCATTCTTAAAAGAAACCTCACTTAGTAAGTTTTTCCATAGACTTTAGGCATCTACTCCTGAGAGACATCACTTTTACGCTGTTGTGACATGCGTGTGCGCCTGCTGGCATTCCACTCTTTCCTACCCTTTTCCATGTGTTGGAGGATGTAGGGGAAAGAGCAGAGACCTTGGAATCAGGCTGGGATTGGTCCTTGCCTGGCCACTTACTGGCCAGAGGACTGGGCTGCTGTTGAGCCTCTGTTGACTGTCTATTAAGTGGGCATTCAGCACCCCCTGCGGATGAGCCTGTTTTGTGGAAGGAGCTTCTTGAATGTGATCTCACCGCACCTTCCCTGAGACCCTGCATTTCTAACATGTCGCCCCAGGGGCAAAGTGCTTGGCTGTCTGCAATTGCATCCTCACCCCTGGCCAGCCTTGCTGACCAGCATGTGGACCCTCGGCTGGCAGGCTGAAGGCAGAAGGGAGCCGCTGCTCTAGGCAGCCTCCAGAAAGCCCTAACAGGGAAGGGGGAAGGTGGAGGCTCTGTGCCCTCCCCAAAGCCAGCCCTGTCTCACTTCTGATCCCAGCTCATCCAACCTGAGACACATCCCACTTTGGGCCCCTTCATACCTCATCCAGTCCCTTCTGCCCTGCTTTGATCCCATTCATGATCCATCCATGTTTTATGAAAAATACAGCTGCGTGGCTAGACTTGTCTGAATTGGGAATTGGAATAATCTTGGTTACGCATTAAAAAGATTTGTTAAATAAATAAATGGCATTAGTGTGGAGGCCAGCCAGCAGCTAACTTCTGAAAAACTGGGACTACTCAACACCCTGCACACATCCACTGTCACTCTGTACCTCAGCTTTTGTGCAGGGACTTGGTGGTGCCCTCTGGCTGCCCAAGACTCTGCTGTTGACTGTGGTCTGGCAGGGGAGGTGGCCAGGCGAGTGCCTAGAACTCCCCAGTGACAACCATCAATCATAGAACCTGCCTCATGCTAGATGCTCTTTTTTATATACTTTTTCTTGATTTGATCTTTGCAGAAACCTTTGAAGTGTTTTGTTATTCCCATTTTTCAATTGAGGAACAATTAATTCTGGTTCAAGTTCGCTCAGCTGCGAGTTGGCAGGCTAAGTATGGCACCCAGGGGTGCCTGACTCCAGAGCCCCTGCCCGGCCTCCTCCATCTTGTTGCCTCCCATGCCTGCCCAAGAATAAGTATAAACTTTTTATTGAAGTATAATATCTGCAGAAAGGTACATACAGATTGGTGATTCTCACCATGTGACTACGTGGTAATCACCTCCGGATCAAATATTTTGCCCATTACTAGCACCCTAGGAGTCCCCCTGCCTGCTGTCCCCACATACTAGTTTTGTTTGTTTGGAGACTTTATATAGTGAAATCATACATGTATACTCTTTTCTGTCTGGCTTATTTCACTCAACATCATGTTTATGAGATTCATTCATGTTAGTTTGTGTAGTGATCATCTGTTTTGTTGCTGAAATAGAGAATGTTCCATTGTGTGAGTTTATTTATTATGCTGATGGACAATAGGGTTTGACCCTATGGGGATTCGCATGTTTAATGCTGCCAGGAACATTCCTGGCACTCCTCTTGGTGCATCGGTACAAATGGACTCTAACGGGTGCATACTGAAGAGTGAATTTCTGGTTATAGGCGATACTGCCAAACAGCCTAACAAAGGAGTTGTGCCATATTGCCCTCCCCTGAAAGTGTGTGGGAATTCTAGTTGCTCCACCACTCGACCTGAATGAATCTCATAAACATAAATGTTGGGCACCTTTCCATGAGTGGCTGTTTAGGTACTCTCTTTAAGAAAGTGCTTGTTAAGTCTTTTGACAATTTTTCTGTTGGATTATATTTTTTTCTGATTGATTTATAGGGATTTCTTATATTCTCAACCCAAGTCCTTTGTCAGATATTTGTATTTTTCAAATAGCTACTGTTTTTCCCACCTTAGGCCTAAAAGTTCCTAGAGAGGCTCACTTGGCTTTTTTAGATGGCCCTGCAGTCCTAAGGGGCAGGAAAGAGAAGAAAAAGGACAGGAAACAGGGAGGGGGCAGGAACCTGGCAGCCAGGAGATAGAGAGTGGACAGAGGATCCTGAGGCTGTGAGGTACTCAGCGGTAATGCTGCTCTCTGAGGGGACAGGGCCTAGTTCAGGGCCCTAGAAAGTGCCAGGATGACAGGGGAGTTGTACTTAGGCGGGGCCTTGAGGTGGAGCAGGGATCTATTGGTGAGGAAGAGTAATGAAGATGCTCTGAGTGGAGGTGATGACTTGGCAGAATTCAGAGGGCTATCATGGGGAGACTGGTGTGTGGTGGGAGAATCGGGCAAGGCTGGGGACAGATTCTGAAGGGACTTGTGTACCCTATCCTGTGGGTCATGGGAGCCATTGAGGGTCTGAGAGTGAAGCAGGCAGTGGAACAGTAAAACATGTATTCAGAAGACTCCTGGGTGTTGTGTGAGTTAGGGATTGGAGGTGAGAAAAGGCTGTGGGGATCATTGGCTGTGGATGCTGAGGGATGGGGAAGTGAGGTCCTTGACTGTTCTTTGTTCTCATCTCTGTGGGGGTGGGGCTCCTGGCTCTGCCAGGTGTTGGATTTACTGTCAGGGAATATGGAGGAGGCCTGGAAGCCCCTGCACTGGACCAGAGGTGGCTGCTGGCATGCTCACGGACAGTTCTTCTCAATGCTACCACATGTATCCCATACTTACCTGACACTTGTTTTTCAGGACCTCCTCTGTCAAAGACAGCAGCTTTGTGGAAAAGATGAAGAAGACGGTGAGTTTGCTTTCTATGTTTGTGCCCTTGCCAACAAGTCTTGGCCCTGGCGGATGCTTAGGGGGGTTCAGCAGGAGGCCAGCTGCCCTGGATTGGAGAGAGTGGTGGGAACCCAGGCCCAGCTCTCTTACAAGTATGTTCTTCTCTTATCCAAAGCCCCAAAGCTCCAGAGCTGTTCTGCTTTTGCTGGGACCATTTACTTTGTTATCTGAATGTTTATTTCTTGAACAACTATAAGAACAAATGGTCCCTCCAACTCAGGATGCCCTGCTGTCTCCTCCCTCCCAGTCCAGGCTCTGACCATAAGCAGATATAAACTTCACATAGCTGTGGTCATGGCACAGGTACAGTTTTATCTTTGTTTTCATTTATCTAAATATTTTAAAATATATTTTTATTGATTTCAGAGAGGAAGGGAGAGATAGAAACATCAATGATGAAAGCAAATCATTCATTGGCTGCCTTCTGCATGCCCCTTAATGGGGATCGAGCTGGCAACCCTGGGCATGTGCCCTTGGCCAGAATCAAACCTGGGATCTTCAGTCCACAGGCCGACACTCTATCCACTGAGCCAAACCAGCTAGGGCTAAATTTTTTTTAAAGTTATATTTTTATTGATTCAGAGAGGAAGGGAGAGGAAGATAGAAACATCAATGATGAGAGACAATCATTGATCAGCTGCCTCCTACCCGCCCCTACTGGGGACTGAGCCTGCAACCTGGACATGTGCCCTGACCTGAATCGAACCATGACCTTCTGGTTCATAGGTCAACACTCAACCACTGAGCCACACCAGCTGTGCCATTTATCTAAACTTTTAATTGAATGGAAAGGTACAGCAATTACATGATTAAAATCCAAAACAAACGATTCAGTGGAAACTCTCTCTCTGTTCCCTGCCACTCATCATCATTATTCTTAGTATTTTATGGAACCTTCTAGAGCATCTTTGTGCACAGACAAAAACACAGAGATTCTTATTTTATATTACACTTCTTAAAACAAAAGAATGGCATAGTATATACATTGTTATAGACCATACTAACTTAATGATATATCTTGGAGATCCTTCCATAGCAATACAAACACACCTTCCTCATTCTTTATTGTAGCTGCATGATTCCATTATGTGACTATACTCTTATCTCTTTAAACAATACCCTGTTGATGGGCACTTGGAATATTTCTAATCTTAAGGTCTTATAAACAATGCTGCTATGACTATGTAGATCAATTTGCATATTTGCAAATGCAATAAAATCCCAGAAGTGGAATTATTGAATCAAAGGTGCTGGTATATTAATTTGTAATTGTGATGGAAGCTGCCAAATTGCCCCCCATAAAGGTCACACTAGGGCACTCTCATTAGCAATGTGTGAGAAAACCTGTTCCTCTCAGCTTTGCCATCAAGAATTTGTTATGAAAGTTTGGGGTTTTGCCAGTTTTCTAGGTTTAAAAAAAAAGCTATCTCTGTATAGTTGTAACTTGCATTTTTCTTATGAATGAGGTTAAGCAGATTTTCATGTTACAGTGGCATTCATTTTTTTCTGTTTTTATAGATTATCTGTTCAAATATTTTGCCCATTTTTCTGGTGAGATTGATCTTTTTTGAGGAACTGCTTAAAATTCTTAGGGAGATTTACCTCTTGTCTGTGATATGAGGTAAAAATGTTTTTCCCAGTTAATAGTTGCCGTTGACTTGATCTATCGTGTGTGTGTGTGTGTGTGTGTGTGTGTGTGTGTGTGTTTGTAAAAGTTACATAGTCCATTCTTATTTCTATTATGGACTTTGAGTCATCATTTGAAAGGCCTTCCTCACTCTAAAGAGATAAAGGAATTCTTTCATGTTTTCTTCTAGTACTTTTATGATTTCATTTTTCATATTTAAAATTCAATCCACTGGGACTTTATATCCTGGCACAAAATGTAAAGTATGGATCCAATACTACTGTTTTTCTTTTAATATATTTTTAAATTGATTTTAGAGAGAGAGGAATGGAGAGGGAAAGAAAAGGAAAGGGAGAGTGTGAGAGAGAAACATCGTGTGTGAGAGAGAAACTTATAAGTTGCTTCCTGCACACACCCCGGCCAGAGATTGAACCTGAAACCTGGGAATCAAACCGGTAATGTTTCTATGCATAGGATGACACTCAACCTACTGAACCATACCAGCCATGGCTACTGGGTTTTTTTACAGAGTCAAAATTCCTTGTAATAGAGTGTCATTTCTCCATTGGTTTTATCATACACATAATTCCCATGGGTTTTTGGGTCTGTTTCCATATTCCTCTATTCTTATACTTTGATCTAGCTGTCTGAGTATATACACTATCAAACTGTTTTAATTATTGAAGTTTTATACTTGTTTTAATATCTGGTAGTGCCAGGCACTTCTCCACCCCTTCCCATCCCTTCTATTTTTCAGTTTTCCTGGCTTTTATTTCAGATGTATTTATTTCTTTTGGGTAACAGTTTTATTGTGATAAAATTCACATACAGTTCACCCATTTAAAGTATTTTAGTGTATTTTTAGTATATTCACAGAGTTGTGCAAACCATCACCACATTTTTAGAACATTTTCATCAGCCCCCCCAAAAAACCATACCTGCCCAGCCTGTGTGGCTCAGTGGTTAAGCATCGACCTATGAAACAGGAGGTCACAGTTGGATACTCATGTCCAGGTTGTGGGCTTGATCCCCAATGTGGAGCATACAGGAGGCAGGCAATCAATGATTCTCACTCATCATTGATGTTTCTATCTCTCCCTCCCTCTCCCTTCCTCTCTGAAATCAATAAAAATATTAAAAAATAAAAATTACATGCACTCAAAGGATGAGACTTAATACAATTAGTAATTCTTACTGTTTCATTAAGGTCGTTTTTAAGTGAAACTAACATTTCTTTTCTGCAATTGCGTGAGAGTGCAGAGTTTAATGACTGCTAGGTCCCTTTGCTGCCACTGTCTGGAATCTTACAAGGTTTATTTCTAAGTACTTTATATGTTTTGATGCTATCATAAATACTTAGCTACTATTTATATCCTGTTTGGTTCCCTTAACCTGATATCAGAAGCATTTTCTCCTTTATTCAGTAGTTTTTATAGTGATTATTTTAAAATACCTTTTTAAGTGATTTGTAGAAAATTCAGGAAATGTAAAAAGCATGAGAACACTTTAAACCAATTGTAACCCATATGTTTTATTTTGTCCATTTTACCTGTATCATTTGGGGCTAAGTGCAAAAACCAGAGACCACTATAGGGGTTGGGCTCTGGATACCACTGCAGAGAAACCTCATGTCTACATAGGGAACCAGAAGGGGGCCTGTGCCTCACTTCCACCTTCCAGATCTCAAAAAGCCCATCCAGTTGGCTGCGCCTAGTTTGCTGCATCCCTGGCTGCAGGAAATCTGGGAATAGAGATGGGGCTTTTTCAGTAGCTGCTGTAGAAGGCACAGCAGGAGGGTGGGATGAAGAGTGTGTGACCCAATCCATATGGTACTTTTCCCTGTTGTCTACATTTTCGTAAGTATGTGTTACTTTTATATTCATCCAGAAAACCCACCATAATTCCCCATTTAGAGGCTCTTGGTATATTTCTTGCCAGTCTTTTTCTTTTGTGTATGTATGTATATAAACAAAATATATACATACATACACACATACACATATATATGGGTGTGGATATATAACAAAATTGGATTATACTATACATACTGTCTAGTCACCCTTTTTTACTGAACACTAAGTTGTGTTTTTCTGCATGTCATTTAAAAATCTGTCCAAAGTGTGATCTTGAGTAGCTGTGTGAGATTACCTTGATGATGGGTGTCAGCTGGGTGGCCTTTGCCCTCATCCACATGGGAGCTGTGGCAGTGAGATCCTAGCCCCAGAATGACTTAGAAAGGACTTGAAGCAGCAAGGAAGGAGGGTGTCCTTGAGGTGCCCCGCCTACCTGGCCTGCCCCTGTGGTCACCTGGAGTCTCTGGGGAAGCCTTTGCTGCGTGGCCCTTCACTGACCCTGAGTATCTGGCCTTCCCCAGGGCAGGAACGTCATCGTGTTCTATGGCTCCCAGACTGGGACTGCCGAGGAGTTCGCCAACCGCTTGTCCAAGGACGCCCACCGCTATGGAATGCGGGGCATGTCAGCAGACCCCGAGGAGTACGACTTGGTGAGCTCTCACCACGCCGTGGCCCTTCCTCCCAGCTCTTCCAGCAGCATTAATTTAAGGACGGCATCTCTGGATCATGGAGATGCTTAAAGGGTTGAGTTGGCCAAAGGGACAGACAAGAATGGATGTCGCCTACCATTTGTACTAACAGCCAGGTGGTCCTAGTTTTAAGGACATTAAGAACACCTGAGGAGGGTGGGGGAGGTATAAGAGAGTACGGGGGGATAAATGGTGATGGAAGGAGACTTGACTTGTGAACCCTCAATATAATGTACAGAAGATGAAAGCCCATGTAAAAATGAAAGCAGGTCAGGAGAGGAATTTTCCATCTGAACACCCCATCCTACCCCCCAAACTGACATGGCAAGGGAGCCGATTGAGGAGGAATCTGGGCCCTAATCCCCTGGGCGAGCCCCTGCCCCTGTGGGCCTTCCTTGCCTCATCTACAGATGAGGAATGTTAGACAGCCATCTCTGGGAACCTTTCTGCTGGGCTTTGAAATGAGGCCATAAACTCCTGTGTTTGGGCCAGAGCAGGAGCAGGGACAGGGCCCGAGGGAAGAGTGCAGCTTGGAGAGGGACCAGGAGAACCTGAAATGGAAAGGCTCTGTTTGGAGCTGCCAGGTTCCTCCCCCTCCCCCTTCCTGTCACTCCTTTGGGCCACCACAGTACTGTCTGCAGAACTCAGCCCTGACTTCAGCCTCAGCTGCCCAGTCTGTCCCCAGCCTGTCCCTGAGGGCTGTGGAGGAGGCTTACCTTGCTCATTCTCCTCCTGGATTGGCTCCTTTGTCCTTGTTCTGCCCCTCGCATGGGTGCAGCTCTTCAAAATGCAAGAAACTTCCAGCAGCCCTCTTGCCTGTTTCTGGGTCAGGAGAGCTAATGACAGCCAAGCCACCTGCCCCAAGTGGAAGCAATGGACAGGGAAGGGGAAGCCAAGCCTTAGATACCCAGGAGGGAAGGAGGCTGGCAGTGAGCCTCTGGTCCTGAGAAGAATCCTCGAGGAGTTGCCTTCTGGCTTCTCCCCTGGTGAGGTCATTGCTACTCATTGCCCGGTTGCTCATGCAGCTCCCCAACAGTACAACAAATGTCCTTTCCCTCAAACCACTCTCTCCTGAGTGCCAGCTGCTTCCTGCTCCTGCCACTCCATCTCCCAAACCAAACCGCCTTCCACCCTCTCCATGCTGCCTTCGGTCTTGGGGACAGGCATCTATCTCTCTGTCTCCAGACCTGGGTGTGGAGTCAGAGAACAGTTGGCTAGGAATTAGTGAGAGCCTAGGCCCTGCTGTGCTCCAGGGACTTTGAGGGACAGTGAGGTTCTCTGTGGTGGCCAGGGCTGATGCACAGGGAACTACCTTCTGAGTGCCAGCTGGTGCCTGGAACCCAGCCTGTTTGTGCCTGTCAGCACCCTTTCCTCTGCAAGTGTACCCCCTCCACTTGACCCCTAGACTCGCTTTTCTGCACCCCATCAGGTACAGACCTGACCTCAAGCAGGCTGAGTCATGCTCGCTGGGCCTGGGCCCTGCCCTTGTTTCTCCAGGCCGACCTGGGCAGCCTGCCAGAAATAGAGAACTCCCTGGCAGTGTTCTGTATGGCCACCTACGGCGAGGGTGACCCTACTGACAATGCTCAGGACTTCTATGACTGGCTTCAGGAGACAGATGTGGACCTCTCTGGAGTCAAGTATGCGGTGAGTCACCCCATCTTTCCTCCAGTGGCTCCCTGGGCTCCCAGGTGGCAGACTGTGGTACCTTCCCCGACCTTTGGACACCTGTGTCTAAGAGGTCTCACCTCATTTTGATCATGGAGGGCAAGCCAAGGTGTCAGGACAGGGTCGGGGAGGCTGGCAGGTAGCTTGTGGCAGGGAGCCTCAGGGAAGGCTGCTCATGGGGCAATGGAACCCCTCTTCCACCCTGGACTCCAGCACTAAGAGAACTTCTGCTCCCATGTCCCCAGCCCTACTTTGCTCCAGGGGGCATTTGTTGCTGGAGACTAAAGACAAGAAAGGTGTGGTGGGATGACCAAGATTTGGCCGGATAAGGAGAACCGGGGGGGGGGGGGGGGGGGGGGCAGTGAATTGCCCCTGTTGGCCACCCAGGTTTGAGGCTTAGAGGCTGGCTGTGGAGGGGGCCCTGGTCTGCAGGTCATCAAAACAAAGCCACTTCCAGGGCCAAAGGTGGCCCACCTCACAGTACTGCCTAGCAGCTTGGCCAGCGCTGTAGGGAAACCACCCCTGACTGCTGGCTGGGCCTCAGACCCGCCCCTCTGTCCACACAGGTGTTTGGCCTTGGGAACAAAACCTATGAGCACTTCAATGCCATGGGCAAGTATGTGGACAAGCGGCTAGAACAGCTTGGTGCCCAGCGGATCTTTGAGCTGGGGATGGGCGACGATGACGGGAAGTGAGTGCTCCAGACCCAGCCTTGCATGCTGGCCCCCCTCCCCAGAGCCTCTCACCCCAGATGTCAGGAACCCTCAGGGTTAGGGGTTGGCTGTGGCACAGGGGAGTGCAAAGCTATGGGGTCTGCTGGAACTTTGAGCACACAAGGGAAGGGAGTCGCCCACCCCCAGCCCCAAACAGGCTTTCTTTGCTTTTCCCCATCCTCCTGGTAGCCCAGCTCAGATAGAAGCCACACATGGTTAGCACAGATACTCAAGACACTTCCTGATGCCATGGGTTATATCATTGGGCAGGCCAGTTTGAAATGAGCTTTTGGGGGTGCTGGAGAGTCCAGACCTTTGGGGAAGCCAACCCATTGCCACAATCGGGTGGCCTGGGGCCTGGCTCATTGCCTCCTCTCCCCAGCCTGGAGGAGGATTTCATCACATGGCGAGAGCAGTTTTGGCCGGCTGTGTGTGAGCACTTTGGGGTAGAAGCCACTGGAGAGGAGTCCAGGTGTGTGTGTGCCCATAGATTGGGCAGGGGATGAGGATGAGGGTGAGGGTGGGGTGGGGGTAAGGGTGGGGGTGAGGGTGAGGGTGGGGGTAAGGGTGAGGGTGGGGGTGAGGGTGAGGGTGAGGGTGAGGGTGAGGCTGGGACTGGGAGTGAAGGTGAGGGTGAGGGTGAGGGTGAGGGCAATTGCCTCCTGAGGGTGGGAGACCTGGCCTGGTTGTTGGTGGTGGGGCTCGAGAATGAAAGGCTAATGAAAGCTCAGTCAGGTACAGGAGAGTGCAAAGTCCCAGGCTAAGGTGCTGGGCTTTGCCTGAAGTGATGGGCCTGCCTTCCCTTCTCTCAGAGCCCCTTGGAAGCTGCTGAACCCCAGGCTGCACCAGCCCTTCCCCAGCTCTATGCTGGCTCTCTCCCACCTCTTGTGTCCAATCTGGACCCTCATGTACCATCTCCTGACAGGTCACTCCCTGACTCAGCCTCCCTCCTATCTTAGGACTGATCCCTGAGCCTCCTACTGGCCACCAGATCCCAGCCTCACACTTGGTCTTCCCTTTCCAGCATTCGCCAGTATGAGCTTGTGGTTCACACAGACATAGACATGGCCAAGGTGTATGTGGGTGAGATGGGCCGTCTGAAGAGCTACAAGAACCAGAAACCGTGAGTGGAGAGCATGGTTTGGTCCAGGCCCTGTGGCTCTTGGCACACCCATCTCAGGCGCCTGGGGACAGGAAACAATGGATAGTTTGTGTATCCCTGCAGACCCCATCCTGTGAAGTGTCCTTATCTCCACCCTTTTCCAGAAGTGGGCATGACTGAGGATCTCCACCGCAAAGGAGGGCATGAGGCCCAGAGCAGAGAGATGGGAAGCTGCTCCATGTTTAGGGCCCTCAGGACCCCTCCCCACCCAGTGGTCCCTCAGTCCAGGGCACAGCCTCTGAGAGACTGGCATTTGCTCAGTTTGTACACTTGCTGACATTTTGCTCTGTAAATATATTGGGGTGGGAGGTATATACCAGTTCCTGAACCAGGAAATAACAAGTTCTAGGTTGAACTTTGGCAAAAGGGCACACTCCTTAAATTCTCCCTCAACTTTTTTTGTCCAAAAACATAAAGTTCCTCACGTGGGCCTTTGATTTGCCTTACATCCGGGTGCTGCCCAGATTCCTGCTGGAGCTGCCCAGGAAAGTCCTGCTTGTACCACCAGGATTCAAGACCAGCAGCTCTGCTTAATCAGCCCGGCTGGAGTCCCACTATAACAGGAAGTTCTAACATTGCAGTGACTGTACAGAGTAAAAGTTCACCTCCTGTTCCTGTTGTAGTCCCGGGCACGTTGGATGAAGCAGCTCTGCTCCATACAGTCACTCAGGGACCCAAGTACCTTCTGCCTTGGGGAGCTACCTTCATGGGCCTAGTCCTCCTTTGCACTCAGCTCACCAATGGGTTCAGAGTATGGAAGGTCTCCCAGCCTCAGTTTCCATATCTGTAAATGGAGACATTGATAACCAAGCTCCACCTGCTTTGTGGAGTTGTCAAGAGCACTGCTTGGGATCAGGCTGGGACAGCACTTTACATACTTGGAGAGGTTTCCTCATGGCCCTTGGTGCCAACTCTGAGGTTCTCTGTGTTCTGTGAAACCAGAAGGGTCCCTTTGGGGCAGGGAGATTCAGATTGAAGACCTGGCCAATCACTGAGCTCTTCTCTTCTCCACCCAGCCCCTTTGATGCCAAGAATCCATTCTTGGCTGTTGTCACCACCAACCGGAAGCTGAACCAGGGAACTGAGCGACACCTCATGCACCTGGAATTAGACATCTCAGATTCCAAAATCAGGTACCAGCTACTGCCACTCCCTCTCCCACACCTTCACTTGGGGCCTCCTGATTTGGGTACAGAGGCCTTCCACCCTCCTCCTGAGCCTTATGTCTATCTCCCCCCAGGTATGAATCGGGTGACCATGTAGCTGTTTACCCAGCCAATGACTCTGTCCTGGTCAACCAGATCGGCGAGATCCTGGGTGCTGACCTGGATGTTGTCATGTCCCTGAACAATCTCGATGGTGAGTTCTGGAATCAAGACCACTCCCCCTTGCCTGCCTGGGCCTGAGGTGGCTGACAGGAATAAGTCCCTTGGCAAGGCCCATAGGTTGAGCTGCTTAGGGCTGCTTAGGCCTGAAGCCCTGGTACCCACAGTTATCGGTACTGTAGCAAACTTGGGGGGCAGGGAGCAAAAGTAGCTATGGGGTCTAGTCCTCTACCTTAGGGTTCCCTCCATCCCCTCACCGGCATAGCCCCATGAGGGAGGGAGGGAGGGAAGAAGGGAGGCCTAAAGAGGGGACTACCGGCAAGGGCCCTGGTTCCTAGGCCTGGTTCCACCACCATTACTGGCTATTGATGACCTAGGGCTGCCCTCTCCCTGTTCCAGAACCTGCATCTCCTCACCTGTAAACTTGGGGATCAGAGTCAGCAACAGCCCTCCAGGTCCATGCAGGGTGCTCAGAGTACAAGAAGCACTAAATATGGTATAGGATTTTCCCCAAGGTTTCAAAGGACTACCTCTGGCCTCTTGCTCTGACCCCTTGGTACCCCCACTGACCATCCACCTGGGGCCCAGCTCTACCTGGTGCTGCCCCACTCACTCTCGTCCTAGGTCTCCTAGCCTGGCTGCTCCTTCTCACCAGGAAAGGGGGCCGATTTATAATTAGTTATGACAGCAGTGGAGGCACAGTGGACACACACTGGGTCTGTCTCTCTCGTTCCGTGGGGATGTCATGTCCCTGTACCATCGGAAGTGGCACCTTGCTGGGGAGGGTGTGGTGTGCTCACTCTCCCCCCAGGAGAATCTGAACCCCTGCAGGGGACCCTTCACTGCTGAGAACTGCTCAGAAAGAGGTGCAGAGGCTCAGAACTCCCCACGGCAGATGTGTAGCTTTAGGAAAGGTGCACTCACACAGCATTTCCTGCAGTGTGAAGCCTGAGCCCTGTTTCTGGGCTCAATACAGAGGGCTCTGGGGTGCTGAGAACACCCAGCTTTTTTATCTGGGTGCTAGATACACAAAGATGTTGTGAAAATGAATTACGCTATACACATATAACTTGTATGCTTCATTTAGGCTATACTGCAGTAAGAAGTTCAAACCCTTCCAAAAAATAGACCCAAACCCTTAAATGCTGAGCCCTTCCTGGGCCAGGCCCTCTGTGTCCTCGGCAGAGGCTCATCTGCACAGGCTTTATATAAACAGCCCCCACACTCATGCCTCTAAGAGGGGAAGATGCTTTTTGGCAGCTCCCAGGCTGGCCCTGCTCTAGTCTGGAGGGAGGAGGTCAGTAAAGCTGGCCTGTTGACTGGTGGCAGAGAAGGCTGCAGCCAGGCTGGCAGTGGGGCCTGCATCAGTGGCTGCACCTGGAGTATATGGATGCTGCACCAAGAGCTCAGCTATGTGCCGTGTAGACCTCCAGCTGTATCCAAGCATAAAAACTGACCTGGAGAGGCCCTGCCATCACAGCTGAAAGCCACAGTTTTGGCACCTCACAGTCATGAGCCTGGGGCCTCCACAGTAGACTGGGCTCAGCCCGCAGGCAGGCACACACTGGGCGAGCCCTGCCTCTGCAGCCCTCTCTCTGAGCCACTTAGGAACGGACTCTCCTGGAGTGGCAAGGTCCCGGCTCTGAGGACTGCCTGTCTGGCTTGAAGTTTGAGGCTGGCTGAAAGCCTGAGGCTCAGCCCCAGGGCCCGCAAAGAGCTGGCCCTGCTTCCAGTGCCAGCTGGGCTGCCTGCTTCTTGCAGAGCAGCCTTTGGCTTCCCCCACTTCAACCCCATGGTACCTCCCTCACACCAAATCCTCCTTCTCTGTCCCTGCAGAGGAATCCAACAAGAAGCATCCATTCCCCTGCCCTACCTCCTACCGCACAGCCCTCACCTACTACCTGGACATCACCAACCCGCCACGCACCAACGTGCTCTACGAGCTGGCCCAGTACGCCTCGGAGCCCTCGGAGCAGGAACACCTGCGCAAGATGGCCTCCTCCTCAGGCGAGGGCAAGGTAAGTCTGCTGCTTTCACCCCCAGCACCCAAACTGCCACCACCTCAGCCCTGGGCTGCAGCTCCACCAAGCCACTCTTTGGGTCCAAATTCAGCCCCTGTTCCCTGGAACCACTGTGTCCCCTCACCCGTGGCTCACCCCAAGTTCTGTCTTCCCCAGGAGCTGTACCTGAGCTGGGTGGTGGAGGCTCGGAGGCACATCTTGGCCATCCTGCAGGACTACCCATCCCTGCGGCCCCCCATCGACCACCTGTGTGAGCTGCTGCCTCGGCTGCAGGCCCGCTACTACTCCATTGCTTCTTCCTCCAAGGTGGGGAAAGGCTGGCAACTTACAGAAAGCATAGCATTGGCTTCTCTGAGGGCATGGGAGCCCTGAGCGCGGCTCTAGCTCTGACCCAAGCTCCTGGGTTCACTGGGCAGAATTCCGTTCACTGGGCAGAATACCCAGTAGGCTGGCTGTAAGATTGCACATTGCTTCCAGCCCTGGTGGCAAGAACCAGTCAGGAAAGCTACTGGAAAGGGGCTTTTAGGGGTTGGGCACCATGAAGGGTATGGAGAACCCTTAAGGCAGCTCAGGTGACAGGGCTGGTGGCAGGATGGGGCCTTGGGCATCACTGTTGAACTCACTCCTGCCCTCCGCCAGGTCCACTCCAACTCTGTGCACATCTGTGCTGTGGTTGTGGAATATGAAACCAAGTCTGGCCGAATCAACAAGGGTGTGGCCACCAGCTGGCTTCGGGCCAAGGAGCCGGCAGGGGAGAATGGCTGCAAGGCCTTGGTGCCCATGTTTGTGCGCAAGTCCCAGTTCCGTCTGCCCTTCAAGGCCACCACACCTGTCATCATGATAGGCCCTGGCACTGGGGTTGCCCCCTTCATAGGCTTCATTCAGGAGCGGGCCTGGCTGCAGCAGCAGGGTGAGTATGTGGGCCCAGGTGGATGTGAGGCGAGTGGGGGGGAGGGGCAGGGATAGGACAGATTCCATGCCCACCCTGGGCACTCCCCCCTCCAGGTAAGGAGGTGGGTGAGACGCTGCTCTACTATGGCTGCCGCCGCTCTGACGAGGACTACCTGTATCGTGAAGAGCTGGCCCAGTTCCACAAGGAGGGCTCCCTCACCCAGCTCAATGTGGCATTCTCCCGGGAACAGCCCCACAAGGTGAGGAAGGGGCTGATGGCTGTGCGGGGTGGAGGCTGTGAGACTGGCCTCCTCACGGGCACCACCCTCTGCCCTCAGGTCTATGTCCAACACTTGCTAAAAAGGGACAAGGAGCACCTATGGAAGCTGATCCACGAGGGGGGCGCCCACATCTATGTCTGTGGGTGAGTGAGGGTAGAGGAGTGGGAAGATTGAGGCTCTGTCTGCCCATGGGAACACTCCTTGCCCAGCCCCCAATGCCACCTTCCTCCCCACAGGGATGCTCGGAACATGGCGAGGGATGTGCAGAACACCTTCTACGACATCGTGTCTGAGCTGGGGTCCATGGAACACACCCAGGCTGTGGACTACATCAAGAAACTGATGACCAAGGGCCGATACTCCCTGGACGTGTGGAGCTAAGAGCCCCGCTCTGCCTTCACGCCCTATAGACTTGGCTTCCCCATATAATCACTTTCCTCCCCTTCTGCAGCTTCCTGGATGGGTTCTGCTGGGCCGTGTCCCAGGATGCAGACTCAGTGACAAAGACTGCTCGGAGCCCAAGATGTGCCCTCTGAGGCCCCCTGCCTAAGGGCATATGGCCAAGGATGACCAGGTCCTCACTTTGTGAACACCTCAGGCTTCCGGTGGCTGTACAGAAGGGGCTCTTCTCTCAGCTGAGCAGGGGCTTGGCCCCTCCATGTGATTTTCAATGAATGTAAATAATTTTAAATAACCTCTGGCCCTTGGAATAAAGTTGTTTTCTGTATTTGCCTGATGTTCCTCAAACAGATCTGGGGCCTCCACCTAGGTCTACTTAATTGAGACACCAAGAGACCAACTCGGGAGTCCCAGGAACCCATGCTGTGGCAGCACAGAGAACCACCAGGAGACCACACACCTCGCGCCACCTCTGTGCCTCTCTTCCTTTATTAAGGCCACTGGCCCCCAGCTTGCCACAGGCTGGGACACAGGTCCAGATCTTCTCTCTCTGGGGCCACAGAGCCCACAAAACCCAGAGAGAGCAGAAAGACCTTCTGGACGAGGGAATCCCACCTGCTGAAACAACACATGGGATACAGAAGCCCCTTCTGGGCCAGTGGGCAGAAGACCCAGCCTCAGTCTTTCTTGCTCCTGTGCCGCTGACTGTGGAATTTCTGGTGCACAACCCGCAGGGTGGTGAAGAAATTGCCAAGGAAGAGGATGAGGAAGGGGAGGCCGCACATAAGCACCTGGGAGAGGAATCAGGATTAGGACAGAGGCCGAACCACAGTCCTCCCAGCGTGCTTCCCAGGGTCCCTGGCTCACCTGCCACTCCTTGCACTCAGGATCCCGGGCCAAGCTGAACAATGTCACCGCGTTAAAAAGCTGCCAGAACTGGGAAGGAGGGGGTTTCACATAGAACACAGTCCCTGTTCGAGCCAGAGCAGGGGCTGGACAGCCAGATGGAAGGTGACACAGATACAACTTACATGTCCAAAGAAAAGAAAGGGCAGCAGGAAGGTGAGGCCCCGCCACATCCAGGACTGGAAGCCCTCTGTGAGGGAGAAGGGGCAGGGCATAGAATAACCAGTGACAGAGACAGACACTATCACTCAGACCCAGGCAGAGAGGAAAGGACTTCCCCTTCCTAGCTTCCTGGTCATGGTCCAGTGGAGGGGCCATGCCCGACTCACCCACAGTGAGATCCATGGTGTGCCTCTCACCCAGGGCCCGAAGGCGGTACAGACAGCCGCTCTGATAGTAATACTGCAGGAACTGCACGAAGCCTGGAGGGTGGAGGGCATCAGGATTGAGCTGGAGCCCAAGTCCTTTCCCCACCCCTCTCTCTGGGCAAGTCCTGAGATGCACAAGGACCTGAGACACTCACTCTGGTACATGGAGAAGGACAGGAATTGGTTCCGGAACTTCTGATACATGAGGCCGTCGGGCCTAAGGCAGAAAGCAGAGGAAAGGGTGGGAGCTTGGGGATACCAAGTCTTCCTGTCCTGGCTCCTCCCCTCCCCCCACTGCCAAGGCCCTGAGAGCCAAGCTGGGCCACTCACCATGTCAGCATGACTCCCGACAGGAACGTGGACACATAATGATGGAAAACCCACCAGCCTTTGATCCTGTATCAGGAAGCTGCTGTCACTTCTGTAACCCTTAGCCCCCAGGATTGGTGCTCGGGGACAGGGAGCTGTCTGAGGTGGGAAGAAACCAACACCCCAGCCCAGTTCCTGCTTCTCAGAGGGCCGTGGCACCACCACTCCACTTTCTAGGGTAGCTCCAGTACCCCCTCCCTCACCCACCCCCCACCTCCCAGGAGCTGGGGTCAGGCCCTTGCCCACCTGGAACCATTGTTTATAAGGATGCTCTCTCGGATGGTCAGTGTGCAGTAATACCAGACCAGCAGAAAGTTGAAGGCAGCGTCTGTTACCCTGCAGAGGGAAGCACAGGGTTGGTGCTGGAGCCGGGAGAAAACAAGGTCTGGCCCCGAGCGGTAGGACACCCACCTGGAGTTGAGGAGGAAGCGACAGGTGAAGGAGATGAGGATGAGGATGATGGTGAGGTAGAGCTTGAACTTCTCATACTCATCTTTGTAGGCAAACCTGGGGTGGGCACACACACACGTGGGACAGGCTGGGATGCTGGTGGGACCCACCCTCACCTTTGCCTGAGAAGGGAGGCACCTGCTCCAGACACACCTGCATGCATGGCATGGGCCAGCATGAGGGAGTAGCCCCTGAACCCCAAGGCTTGGCCAAGGCAGTTGGAGCAGTGGAAAGGCCCCAGAGGGTGGAGAGCTGGGCTGAGAACCAGCCTACAATAACCAATTACTTAGCCTGCTTGCTCAGGAGTGTCACGTTGACATTGCCCAGAACCAGGCTCAGGTACAACCTAGGGAAGGGGGAGACGGGGTAAGAAGAGGCCCCAAATGAAGGCAGCCAAAAAGCCTAGCGCTGGAGTGTGCCAGACCAATAGCTGGATCACCACCCCCACTCAGCCTTCCCAGGGCCTTGGCTTAGGGCTCTGACCTTGGGATGCTGCAGACCAGGAAACACTGAAGCGCAGCCTTTGTTTCTTCCTACTCCCAAGTCCTGCTTCAAGGTAAACAACTTTCCCTCCCTCCTTTGCATCATCACCTACGCTCCCCCAGCGCCCCCCACCGTGGGTCCTCAAGAGCAGCCTGGCTCTTCCACCCCATGAAAGCCTTGCCCACATCTCAGGTCGCTCCTGTGGGTCTGGACAGTGGACTCAATGTCTGGGTGCAGGATCACCATCTAGCACCTACCCTACAGTTCCTGCTACTTTTGAGAACCTACAGCCCCAAGTCCACTGCAGCAGCCCACACTCACAACCACTCCAGGACCTCCTCCCAACCAAGAATGGCCTCCTCGGCAACACTGGTTATAATTCTGATCAGAGTGCCCAGCTGCCCAGCCCTTTTCACCACATGGACCCTCCCCATGCAGAGGCTTCCAGGCACTGTTGACCCTGCTCCTCTTTCCTGAGCCAGCTAAGTGTTCAAGCCCTCCTTCACATGTCAACCACTTTCTTGCCAACTTGTAACTTCCAGTTCCTGGCACTGCCATCACACCCATCAGCTAAACTTGTCTTGTCCTTCTCTGCCAGAGAAACCTCAAGACTCTCTCAGAGAGTCACAGTCATGTACTAAGCAACTATACCCACACATGGGCTCTTGTTCACATTTCAGCCATATGGATGGGCTCCGAGTGGTTAAGGGACTTGCCCAAGGCTGTGAAGAAATTAAGGGGCATAGTGGACACTTAGACAAGGCTGCCTCTCAGGACCACCACTGGCTCCCCATCCCATCCTTTCTCCTCCCTGGCATCTGACACCTCTCCTGCCTGCACTGTCATGCTTATCTCTGCACCTCCTCTCATCCCCAAACAACAGGGGCCCATGTCCAGCCCTCTCCATCTTCCCAAGAATTTTCCTCCATCACCTGGTGTTCCTTTTCTGGGTCTCTCCCTCTGCTGGCCCACCTTTCAGCAGGTAGGTATACTCATTTGTCCTATGTTCAAAGTTACACATACGCGCAAGCAAAAGCCGCACCCCAGCCCCAACCCTCACACTAAGTTCTAGGTACTAGTTCCTCTTTCCATTCACAGCCAAGCTTCTGAAGTGTAACCTAAACTTGGCTGTCTCCTCAGCTCATTCCCAATATCAACTTCCACCCACACCGTCCTGTGAAGTGGTTCTCTCCAAGGTCCCCAGGACCTCCAAGAAGTATTTCCCCTTCATTACTACATTTGACCCCTGAGGCCATCTGATCTGAGGGTGGTCACTCCTTCTTACCTTGCCCTCTGGGACATGCTCTCCCCCAGCTGTCTGGCTACCTGCCATCTCTGCTGGAATTTTTTTTCACTCAGCCTATGGTTCTGCATTGTACCTACTCATCCTTCTCACTTGTGGAAGTGCATACTTACTTGACCTGTCACTCTCCCCTGCTTACTGGGCCCAAAGTGGGCTCTGCAACCTGGATCCCCTGCGGTCTCATCACGACCTCTCACCTCCCACTGCTATTACTGCCTTCCTGAGTTGGCCAGGATCAACTCCACTCAGGCCTCAGCTACTCCGGGAGGCTCTCTGATGTCCTGGGCTGGATTAGGGGCCTCCTTTACTCCCCTGTTCACTGTCGGTCCAACTGTAGGTCCACCACAAAGCACCCAATCACAGTGAGCTGTCACTCAGCTGTCTCCCCTGAGATAGACTGCTCCCCTGAGGATGCTTGACTGCTCAGCCCACAGTGGGCCCAGGGAACATCTGCTGACTAAATGATCAAGCAGAGGAAGAGTGCACTTCAGGCCTATCTGTCAGGAATGGCTGTGAACTGAATTTGGGGGCAGGGTCTCACCCATTCTTCTTGGGCAAATAGGCTTCCATATCGAAGAAGAGGCCTTGGCGCTCCTTGATCTGGTTCTCCAGCTCTTTTGAAGCTTCCTGGACCCCCACTGAGAGGGAGGGTTTGCATCTGCAGGTGAGACCACAAAAGCCAGTCAGAGCAGGAGTATCACACTAACACCTGTGGGGCAGGAAGGCTACCATGGCTCAGAGGGGAGGAGCTGTGCCAAAGACACTCCCAGAGTCAGCACCAGCCCTCCACCCCACCAGGTGAGACATCCACACCCAAACCAAGACACCAAGACTGAGGGGCCATGGAGGGCCCTCGGAGTGGGGGGGGTCCTAACTTCTTTAGGACGAGGGCCAGCTCCTGGAGCTTCTTCTTCTGCCGACTGATGGAGCTGGTACAACTGTTCTGCAGTTTGATCAGCTCTTCCAACTTTAGACGGTACAGCCGGTGGGTCTCCTGAGAACCAGGATGAGAGAAGGGTCAGACTGGTTGGAGGGCCATTGAACCAGAGCCTGCTGGGCAGGAGCTGGGGCACAGATTCCTCCAGGGCTCCTTGGGAGGGTCTCAGCAGGAGATGAGGCAGCCAGCTGTGCCCCCAGGGACCTCCCTAAGGTTGCTCTCTCTCCAAGGCAGGCAAGGAGAGAGGGTTCTTTCTGCAAGCCCAGAAGCACCCATGGCACCCCTCTCCCAGAAACTGGCTAGTTCCCTGAAGGTTTTCTTAGTCTAAGCTCATCTACTAGTTGTTTCCACCCCTCTCTGTCCCACCCTGAGTCTGGGTTTTAAGCCCACAGGTCCACCTTCTGGACCAAACAGGCTACCTGAAGCCACCCCTGGCCTTGGCTAATGCACCTGCCTATCCAGGCACATGTGCAGGGGGAGCTGGGAATGTGCAAGATGCCTCTGCTCTGGCACTCCCTTCATCTTCCTCCCAGGTTAAAGGTCATCAAGCTTCAGCCCTTGGTCTTCCTACTATAAGATCAGTCCCATACACCTCCCCCAGTACCTTTGGCCCAAAGCCTCCCAGAGCACTTTGCCCTGGTGGGTGAGTCTAGAGAAGCAGCAGCCTGGAGATTGGGCAAGGGGTAATGTGAGGAAGGTCAGGCAGGGGCTGAGGCCAGGACAGTGGTGATCAGGCTGGGAGACTAGGTCGGCTATACTTAGGACTCTAGGAAGAAGCACTAAAGGCAGGAGGTATGGCTGGCCAGGGGTGCAGCTAGGCTTCAATGTGAGCAGGAAGGGACTGGAATCAGCCCAGGAGAGGTAAAGTCCTAATAAAAAACACTGCTTTCCTGAGCTCTACCCTGGGTATTGTTTCTCTTGCCACCACGCCCCCTCAGAACCCAGCATGTTCCACCTCTGCCCACACCCAGCCCCACCTCTCTCTCTTCCTCCCTGGACTCCCCACAGAACAGCAGAGCGGCCAATACAAGCCAGAGCCAGCCAATTCCTCCAGTGGCTTCCCACTGGTCTCAAAGAGACTCCAATCCCGGCCAGGCCCCTGAGATGCCTGAAGGGTCTGGTCCACCCACTTCTCCCCCGACTCTGCAGCAGCCACTTACATGTCCTTCACCCTGGATCGGCCCCGCCCCATCCAGGCCGGGGACTTCACCTAAATACCACCTCCCCTGGCCCAAGCCCGACTGCCTCCCGGGGTGCACCCTGGTGCACTCAGTCCAGATGTGCTGCCTAAGGGGCGGGGCGGCACTACTCGCGGCTCCGGTCGGGCGGCGCCCACCGCATGTTTGCTAAGTGACTGACCCAACACTGGGCCCGACCAGCTCTGACTCAAGCGGCCATTCTTCTGTAAAAAAGCGGGGTTGGGGTCGGGGCCTCTTTCCGAGGCCCTCGCGGGAGGCTCTAGGTCCGACGGGCGCAGTGGGGTCCACCGGGGTCTCCGGGGCCGCGCGGGCGAAGTGTGCTTCCGTCGGAAACTGACATGAGGCCGAGAGGAGAGTCCAGGCGGGCCCCCGGGCCTCGCCGCCCTTAGGAACGACGCCAGGGTCCCCAACTCCTGACCCCTGTTCCCCGCGGCCAGACATACCGCGGCCCGACCAATAACCCCCAGCCACAGAGACATGGCTCGGGGTCAATGGGCGCCCGCATTGTCGCTCACCTGGATGCTCTGGAAGTCCTGCTGCAGCTCCTCCCAGTCCCGCAGGCAGTCGCCCAGCGGGCCTGGGGGCGTGGGATGCATGGCTGCCAGGCCCCGCGCCAGCCGAGCGGAGGCTAGAGGACACCGCTGCAACCCGGCCGGCCGAGGTGCCTCAGCGTCCACCGCCTCCGCCCCCGCCCCCGTCCGCTTCCGGGCTCGCGCCGCGGCTCTCACCAATGGGAACGGGGCCTGGAGCCGCGAAAGCGCTGGCCCCGCCCCTCCCTGAGCCAATCCCGGTCCGGGGCGGGGCCTGCGCGGAGCCAAGTGCTCCCAAAGCCGTTTGCCCAGCGACTCCGGACCTGCACTAGATCTGGGGCTGCGGCGGTCCCTCGCTGGGCTCCACTAGTTGTGCCAACCGCGTGGTGTAGCCAGCAGTGCCCCGGCCCGTCATGCTGGAAGTAATCCAAAGCCCACAGAGATGCCACCTGCTTCAAAGACTTTAGTTCTTGGGAAGCTGCTCCTCAGCGAGGAGGGAATTCTGAACCTCTTACCTCGCTTGGATGTTTACAGCGGCCTCCTGTCTCTCTGCCTCCAGGCTCACCGCTACTGTCCCTTCACACAGCTACAGACTGCCCTTCCTAAAACAAGGCTAATCCCCACCATGTCCCTGCCAAAAACTTCCCAAAGGCCCCGCCCTGCCTACCACAAGGACCCTAAGGACAGAGGCATCACTGCAGCCATCCCAGGATGTGTTCCAGCTAAGAACCTGACTAAAGCCTGCGTGGCCAGAAAAGCCCTTACCCCACTCGAGGACTTAAGCTTGCTGGGGGTAGGTGGGACCTCCAACCTTCTGCAGAGGTGAGATAGCATTCACCTCTATGTCCCCCAGCCCTGCCCAGGTGGCAGGGAATATTTGCTGAATGAACAATTGGTGGACATCCTAAATTCGTCTTCAGTCCCCTTGTCTGTGCCCTGTCCTGACTCCAGGCTTGTTCTATGGATGCTACCAGTGCTCAGAAGTGCATTCTGAAGAAAACTCCTTTTATGACCCGAGGAATTTATAGAAGCCTGGGTGTGGAAGATGAGAGGACTAGGAATCTCTCCTTGGTGAACACAGGTAGGCAGAAATGAGTGGGAGGAAGGCAAGAAAATTGGTACAAGTGATGGCGTGGTGGGGCACGCTGGGACTGGAGATGAGATAAAAGTGTACCCTTTTGCCAGGAGCCTCTCAGTTGCGGAGTTTGGGCTTGCATCTCTAGGACTGGGGAATCTGTGCCCATGGATGGGTATTGTGATACCCCTATGATTTACCACTGGCAGAGGGAACCCCTAGAGCTCCCCCCCAGGCAGCCTTCAAAGGGTCCTAGTCATGGGGAGCACATGGGGCTGCTCTGGCAGCCAGATGCTCTTCCAGAGGCAGCCTCAGGAGTGCAGTGGGGGTGGTCCAGGATGTCGGGGGGATCAGGGTGCTCCCTGAGTTTGAGCAGAGTAACTGCTATGTGGCATGAACAAGGAGCTTGGGAAGAATCAATGCAGGAAGCTGACAAGAGGCTCCAGGTAGCAAAGGCCTTTTTTTCCACACCAACCTGGTTACACATCCCAGCCCACTACCCACAAGAAGCTCCCAAGCGAAGTTCTTCAGGACCCATAGCTGAGCCACAGAGATCAGCAGAGTGGAACTGAGATATCTGTGATAAAGCCTCCGAGAACAATCGTCTCCCATTGTGATAGCTGAGCCACTAAGGCCCGGTTTGGACACACGTTGTTTTTGCACTTCTTGACGTATTCCCAGGACTTCTGTGAACATAAGCAGAGAAAGACTTCAGAATTGGACCTGGGCTCCTCCCACTTAGATCACAGCCAGCTCAGGAGGGACAGGAGGCATTTGCCCATGGGCCAGCAACATGGCTTAAGGGCTGGACACAAATAACAAGGGTTAATACATTAGGGCAAAAGAGACAGAGCTGGCAAGCCCCTCTGCATCTCTGCTTCTGAATGTAGAGACAGGAATCATTCTTATTTCAGAGGCTCCTGTGAAGATTGAGGTAACATTCATGAAACCTCCTGTGAGCAAGAAAGCATCGTGCCCATGCCTGGCACACAATGCAGCCTCAACAGAGTTTTGTGTTGTAAGTGGATAAATTAAGGGAAAGGGGAAGAGAACTGTGGGCTAATTCTCTGAAGAAGGAAAATCAAAGCTGCCTTCTTTCAGGTGTCCACACTAAAATGTAGAAATGGTTATTACTGGAAGTCAAGTAACAAGCTGGTATGATCTGGATTGACAACAGAGGAGAAGAAAAAGACAAAAGTGGTGCCTCAACAAACTAGGAATAAAAGAAAACGACCCTAATATAATGAAGGTCATACATGAAAAGCCCACAGATAACAACATCATACTCAATGATGAAAGACTGACTGCTTTTCCTTTCTTTGATCAGGACAAAGCAAGGATGCCTGTTTTCACCACTTCTATTCAATGTTGTACTGGAAGTCCTAGCTGGAGCAATTAGGAGAGACAAGAACAAGAAGAAAAAAAGGCATCCAAATTGGAAAGGAAGTAGTAAAATGATCTCTTTTTGCAAGCTGACATGTTCTTATATGTAAAATACCTTAAAGATAACACATACACACACACAAAAAACTTGTTAGAACTAATAAATGAATTTAGCATATTTACAGGATATAAAAACACTCAAAATCAGTTGTGGGACATCTGTAATACTGTCAAGAACAACAAAAAAACAGTTGCATATCTATACATTAATGAACATTCCAAAAGGGAAATTAAGAAAACAATCTTCTATATATATAAAAAGCCAGCAATTGGAATGCTGTAACCACCAGAACAACCAGTTGCTATGACACCCACTGCGGCCAGCAAATGAGCAGATGGGGGGGTGGCCAGTTGGCCAACCTCCTGCGGCGCCCCCCTAGCCAGCCTCATCCCGGCCTCTCCCACCCCGATTGAGGGCAGGGTGGCGGCCAACACCCCCCCCAGTGGCCCTTCTTCCCCATCTGGCCCCACCCCCAATGGGCTCCCACCACCCCTATCGGCCTGCGGCCCCTCCCCCAGCCCCAGCCAGCTCTGCCAAGCACCCATGGCCCTTTCCCCAGGCCCCTGGTCCCCAATCAGCCCCCCACACACCAATCAGGGGTGGGGCTGGCCTCCAAACTCCCACAGCCCCTCTCCCAAACACTGACCCCTGATTAGCCCCTCCACCCCATTCAGGGCTGGAGCCGGCTAGCCCACCACCCACAGCCCATCCCCACGGCCAGCCCCACCCCTAACTGCCCCCCCCGCAATCCCTATCAGGGGCAGGGCCCGTTGGCCAATCACCTCGGCCCCTCCTACCAGCCAGCCTGGATCTGATCAGGCCTGGTCAGAGTGGGCCACCGGCCAACCTCCCACTGTCTCCTCCTCCCAAAAGGCCTGCCCTGATCCACCCTGACTGGGGCCAGACGGGCCGGACTCCATCTATGCATGAATTTGTGCACTGGGCCTCTAATTTTATCTATAATAGCATCAAAAATAATACTTAGGAATAAACTTAAGCAAGGAGGTGAAAGACTTGTATCTCCAAAACTACAAAATGTTGATGAAAGAAATTAAGAGATCTAAATAAATGTAAAGATATCCAATTTACATGGGTTGGAAGACTTAATATTGATGTCAATACTACCTGAAGTGATCTATACATTTAATGCAATCTCTTATCAAAAATCCAACAGCATATTTTTGCAGAAATAGAAAAATAAATCCTATAAATCGTATGGCATCTCAAGGGATCACTGAATAGCCAAAACAATCATGTAAAAAGAAAAACAAAGTTGGAGGCCACACACTTCCTGATTTCAAATCTTCTAAGTTATTATAATATTGGTACAAGTGATAGTAACTCAAGTTATTATAGAATACACGAAATTCGTGGATGGGGACGGGAGGGGGGGTTGTGTCCTGATCCCTCTCCAATCTGGGACCCCTCAAGGGATGTCCGGCTGCCCATTTAGGCCCAATCCAGGACTGCTGGCTCCCGACCGCTTGCCTGTCTGCCTGCCTGATTGCCCCTAACCACTTCTGCCTGACAGCCTGATCACCCCCTAACCACTCCCCTGCAAGCCTGATCAACGCCTAACTACTGCCCTGCTGGCCCGATTGCCCCTACCTTCCCTCCCTTGCTGGCCTAGTTGCCCCTAACTGCACTCCCCTGCCGGCCTGGTCACCCCCAACTGCCCTCCCCTGCAGGCCTGGTTACCCCTAACTGCCCTCCCCTGCAGGCCTGGTCCCCAACTGTCCTCCCCTGCAGGCTTGGGTCCCCCTCACTGTCCTCCCCTGCAGGCCTGGTCTTTCCCAACTGCCCTCCTCTGCAGGCTTGGGTCCCCCTCACTGTCCTCCCCTGCAGGCCTGGTCTTTCCCAACTGCCCTCCCCTGCTGGCCTGATGGCCCACAACTGCCCTCCCCTGACGGCCATCTTGTGGCAGCCATTTTGTGTCCACATGGGGGTGGCCATCTTGTGTGTTGAGTGATGGTCAATTTGCATATTACCTCTTTATTATATAGGATAATAATCAAAACAGTGTAGTCCTGGCATAAGACACTTAAGACCAATGAAGTGAAATAACCTAGAAATAAACCCTCAGATATATGGTCAAGTGATTTCACCAATGTGCCAAAACCACTTAATGGAGAAAGGACAGCCTTTTAAACAAATGGTGCTGGGAATACTGGATATCCACATGCAAAAGAATGAAGCTGGACCCTATCTTACACCATGTACAAAAATGAACTCAAGCCCTGACCAGTTCGGCTCAGTGGATAGAGCATCGGCCTGCGTACTGAAGGGTCCCAGGTTCGATTCCAGTCAAGGGCATGTACCTTGGTTGTGGGCACATCCCCAGTAGGGGGTGTGCAGGAGGCAGCCAATCGATGATTCTCTCTCATCATTGATGTTTCTCTCTCTCTCCCCCTTTCCCTTCCTCTCTAAAATCAATAAAATATATATATATTTTAAATTGGAGCAAAAATCAATAAAATTGAAAACAAATCAATAGAGAAAATCAATGAAATCAAGAGCTGGTTCTTAGAAAAAGCTCAGTAAGCCTCTAGCCAGCTTAACAAAGAAAAGATGAGAGAAGACACAAATCACTAATATCAGAAATAAAAAGGGGGAATCAATACAGATCCCAATACATGAAAAGGATAATAAAAGAATACTATGAACAACTCTATGCCCACATGTAGTGTAGATGAAATGGACCAACTCCTTGAAAGACACAATCTGACAAAACTCATACAATCTGAGTAGCCCTAGTATCTAGTAAAGAAGTTGAATCATTAAAAAGTAACCTTTGAAAACAGAAAGCACCAGCCCAGATAGGTTCACTAGTGAATTCTCCATACCATGGAATATTATTTCAATCTTTTAAAAACAGGAAATTCTGACATACATACAATATACATGAACTCTGACGACATTTTGCTAAGTGAAACAAGCCAGTCACAAAAGGACAAACATTGTCTGATTCCATTTATGTGGGGTACTTAGAATAGTCAAAATCATAGAGACAAAGAAGAACAGTAGTTGCCAGGGGCTAGGGGAGAAGGGATGTGGAATTATTGTTTAATGGGTATAGAGTTTTAGGTTTTCAAAAAATATATTTTATTGATTTTTTACAGAGGGATAGAGAGTTAGAAACATAGATGAGAGAGAAACATCGATCAGCTGCCTCCTACACACCCCCTGTTGGGGATGTGCCTACAACCAAGGTACATGCCCTTGACTGGAATCGAACCCGGGACCCTTCAGTCCGCAGGCCGACGCTCTATCCACAGAGCCAAACCAGTCAGGGCTAGAGTTTCAGTTTTGCAAGATGAAAATGTTCTGGAAATCTGTTGCAAAACAATGTGAATATGCTTAACACTACTGAACTTTACACTTGAAAAAGTTAAAATGGTAAATTTTGTATTATCTGTGTTTTGACACAGTTTTAAATCTATACTAATAATAGAGGAATATGCAAATTGTCTGGGATGCCATCACAGTAACAGTAACAACCAGCAGGCTGCGTGGGGCAACCAGGCTGGTGAGGAAGGGCAGTTAGGGGCGACCAGGCCAGCAGAGGGGGCAGTAAGGGGCAACCAGACCAGCAGGGGAGGCAGTTAGGGGCAACCAGGCCAGCAGGGGGTTAGTTAGGGGTGATCAGGCTGGCAGGGGGGGCAGTTAGAGCGATCAGGCAGGCAGGCAGGTGAGCAGTTAGGAGCCAGCAGTCCCGGATTGTGAGAGGGATGTCCGACTGCTGGTTTAGGCCTGATCCCTGGGATCGGGCCTGAACCAGCAGTCGGACATCCCTCGAGGGGTCCCGGATTGGAGAGGGTGCAGGCTGGGCTAAGGGGACCGCCCCCCACCCCTGCCACTGTGCATGAATTTCATGCACCGGGCCTCTAGTAAATAAAACACAGTGATACCAGGGGCAAAGCTGTGCAGTTATAAGGATTTCTAAGTCCTGACCAGGTCAGAACAGGTCCTTGAGAAACAACCATAACCATAGCACCCCATACCCACCCACACACTCAATTTCCAGCCCACAATGTATCTGCTGGGACTCACAGCAAATGCAGCAAGCTGGAAAAACAGGCCTTATTCTGCCTACCGATGGGACAGAAAGGTGAAGGTACATGCCCAGTTCACTCTTGATAAGGAGCAGTATCCCATTCTTTCGTTGTTGTTTTTTAAATATATTTGTATTGATTTCAGAGAGGAAGGAAAAGGGAGAGAAAGAGAGACAGAAACATCATTGATGAGAATCATCAATCTGCTGCCTCCTGCACAGCCCCTACTGGGGATTTAGCCCACAACCCAGGCCATGTGCCCTGACTAAAAATTGAACCGGGACCTCTTGGTTCATGGGTCAATGCTCAACGACTAACCCACACTGACCTGGCAGTGCCCCATTCTTTACATTGCAAGGCAAGTGCTCTCCCTGCTGTTTTAGGGGTTTGTTAAAAGCCCAGATTCTTGCCCTGGTCCAGAAGCTCAGTTGGTTGGAGCATTGCTCATATACAAAAAGGTTGCAGGTTCAATTCTGGGTCAGGGCACACAGCTAGGTTTCGGGTTTGATTCCCAGTTGGGGGGTGTGCCGATCAATTCATTCTCTCTCTCTCTCTCTCTCTCTCTCTCTCTCTCTCTCTCTCAATCAATAAAAACATATCCTCAGGGAGGATTTTTAAAAAACAGCCCAGATTCTCCATCTGAGCCATCTGGCTCTGCCACTTATAGCTATAGGGCCTCAAGCAAATAACCCAGTCTCTATATGCCTCCTGCAAAATGGGATAATAACAGGCTGTGGAGGTCACTGTGTTTTCATTATACCTAAAGTACTTAAAACAGCCTTGCATGTGGAATGACCCTGCCAATGTAAGCTATTACAATGCCTCAGGAGTTGGTTTTTGTTTTTCTGTGAAGATCTTAAGGGACAAAGCTACTCCCAGCAATTCAAAAGGAAATTGTTGCCCTAACTGGTTTGGCTCAGTGGTTAGAGCATTGGCCTGTGGACTGAAAGGTCCCAGGTTCAATTCTGGTCAAGGGCATGTACCTTGATTAGGGACACATCCCCAGTAGGGGGTGTTGCAGGAGGCAGCTGATCTATGTTTCCCTCTCATCGATATTTTCTAACTCTCTATTCCTCACCCTTCCTCTCTGTAAAAATTCAATAAAGTATATTTTTTTAAAAAGGAAATTGCTTTCTTAAAGGCTTACTAGCTCTGGGGTCCCACACAACTTTCTACCAAAGCTTTGAAAGTCCAGGACAGGCAGGAGTGGCTCTGGTGCTAGATTCTTCCCAGCTCATTCCTTGACTTTGACTTTTGTCCTTGGTGCCCTGAGGAGCTGAGCTGGGACTACAAGCCCAGGAAGCAGTATGTTACAGGAGAGTGACCTACATTCTTCTTGCCAGTTTTGTGGGTTCTATCACAGCTGAGCTGACGCAGCCAAGGGCCCAGCTTCCCTAATGCACTGAGGACCATTCCCAAGACCATACAGATAATGGAAGGCAGGTATGTTTCTGCCAGATCCCAGGCAGCCGCAGAGCTGAGCTCAGGTCCACCAGTGTCAGTGATCCAGGGTGCTTGATTGGTAACAGGAGAAGCTAACGGCTACACAGGACTGAGTCTGAAGAGGACATAGCAAAGTCACAGCAACAGTGCTTCCGCCATAGTTCCAGGAGCTGTGCATTTTTGGCCAAGAGTTATCTAGATGGCATCTCTGCAGAATGTCCCATAACAGGACTTCCCTGCAGATAAGATGAAAATTGCTGCTCCAGGAAGGGAGCACCAGAGTGTCTCCTGAGACCAGAATTGTCTGAGTCTCAGGTGCCCAAGTGCCTGGCTACCCACTGACCAAAACAACTGTGCCCAGCTATCCCTTACCCTCATTGCTGGAGCTGAGCATCTCCCTGCAGTAAAGATCAGGCACAGACCTGCATGTGCCACATTACTGTGGGGGCCTGGTCCTCACTGCTGGAGAACTTTAGAGGAGCCAAGTGGATGAGGGGACTCCTCTCTTTGCTTTCACCCCACCTATCTCTGGAACACCTGCTTTTGATGTGGCCAGAGAGAGGACTGTGATTTGCTTGTCAGGGTTAGGACGTATCACCAAATATCACAGTTGGAAGGCTCCAAGGACCTGTGCCCAAGCTTCCCTATGAACAATGAAGATACCAGGGAACTCAGCAGGGCAGGGCTTGCTGACATTCACAGACTGGCCCCATTCAAACTCCAAGGGAGTTCAAGTCCTAGAACTCCTGAGCCCCCTTCAGGTAGGTGAGCTTGGTCTGTCTTCTACCAGCTCTTTGCCTTCTCCCCTACCAGCTCAAAAGGGCATTGAAGAAGTGCCATCACAGGAGAGAGCCCATTGCTGGGAAGAGGGCTGGAGAGGCATCTCTACTGGCGCAACCACACAGGCCTCCTTCCCCAGAATTATTAGCAATATCTCCCCGTCCCAGCACACACCAAAATAATCCACAAGCAGGCAGTGACCCCAGTGTGAGTGCACCCGACAATTCACCTTTGATAGGCTGAGAGAGCAGGCATCTTGCCTCTCACTCCAGGCCCTCTGATTTTGCATTCAGACTCTTCTTTTTTTAATTGTAAAATATACATAACATGAAATTTACCATTTTAATAATTTTTAGACATACAATTCAATGGCATTAAGTACAGTCACTATATTGTGCATATATCTCTTTTTCATCTTTCCAAACTAAAACTCCATGCCCATTAAACAACATCTACCATTCTACTTTCTGGCTCTATTTCATATAAGTGGAATCTGACTTCTCTATTTCATATAAGTGGAATCATACAGTATTTGGTCTTCTATGATGAGCTTATTTCACTTAGGATAATGTCCTCAATTGTTGCAGCATGTCAGAGTTTTCTGCCCTTTTAAGGCTGAATAATATTCCATTATATGAATAGACCACATTTTGTTTATCCATTCATCTGTCAATAAACTCTTGGTTTGCTTCCACCTTTTGTCTATTGTGAATAATGCTGCTATGAATATGGGTGTATAGTACAAACATCTCTTTTGAGTCCCTGCTTTCACTTCTTTTGGGTGTACACCCAGAAGTGGAATTGCTGGATATCCAAGACTCTTTCTGGCCTATAATTGCACCTGCAAAAAGCACACTGAGTCAAAAGCCAGAACTACTGGCAATGGGTTCTGACCATGGTCATTCTTTGTCCCTCCAAGCACACTCCTGGACAAATGTGGGTGCTTGTCAGGTCCTATCCATGCCCTCTGAAATCAAGTACAGGCTGTGCCAAACTAGGCTCGCCCTCCCCTTGGGATAGGCCTGCGATCTCCAAGGGCAGTGGGCAGTGGGAAAGTAATGCCCTGGGAGTCAGGAGCCCTCCGTTCCCATGAGGTTTGTCATGATGGGTCCCTACTTCCTTCTCCTCTCTGGACTCTGCTCCCCTCAAGGGTAAAATAACTGTTGGAGTGGGTACCTGCTGAAGCCCTGCCAGCACTGCAATCTATGACTCCAAGCAGCAACAACAATGCACCTCTCTTGAAGAACCATGAACAAACCCTAATAGACAGACTAATGGCAGTAAGGGACATGTAGAAGGTACTGCCAGTTGCAGCCTTGCACAGTCTGAGTCCCTGGGCCTGCCCCATGTGTCCAATCTCAGATCTCCAGCACAGTCAGGTCCTTACCCTTGAGTGTGGTGTGCTAGGTAAAGCCCTGGACTTGGAGTGCCCCTCCCTGACCCTTCTCCATCTCATCCTCCAATTAGGGTCCTGAGGCAGTGCCAGGGACTGTTTCTCCCAGGTGCAGCTCAGACCCCACCTCATGGAGGAGGCTATAGTTAGAGCCTAGGCCAGGGAATGCATACCTTCAAGGTCTGCTCTTTCCAGTGCATGAGGTAGGCCAAGATGGCCGCGCAGCTGCGACTGATGCCCAGGGTGGAGAATATCAGGATGACAGAGCCAAGTTCAAGGTGGATATCTGCAAGAGGAAAGAAGATTTGTGGGGGATGCCCCTTCCCTGTGGACCTGAGTTGATGTAAGACGACTAGCCTCAGTGGGTCCAAGAGTGGATTCAGAGCCAGTAAGTATACCATGTCCTAGGTAAGTCACATGACATCTCTAGGCCACTGTTTCATCACCTGGCAAATGAGATTCTCAGGCCTCACTGGCAATTCAAGAGAATCACACCTGGGCATTCAGCATTATCATGCAAAGGCAATTTCTTGGTTCTCCAGGCTTTCAGACCAGGAAGGTCTGCTACCAGTTGGCCTCCTTGGGTGGGAATGAGAGGATTGTCCCCCGAAGGACACATGGTACTGACAGAGACAGTGTTGCTGGTGTGAAGACTGGCTCTGCCACTCACTATTGTGGGGTGTGGGCATGTTACTCTTAGCTACAGTTTCCTCATCTGGAAAATGGGATAATAGTATTCTGCCTACCTCATAAAGTTTTGTGCTGTGCTTAGCCCAGTGCTGGCACAGAAATGTCAGCTGTAAGCATACCTAAAAATGACACTGAGTCTGTGTGTGAATCTCGCCGAGTGAGGGATGGTGAGGAAATCTAAGCTGTCATCCTGGGCTGGTTTGGTAACCCCCAAGAACTGAAGATAACCATTCCAGTGCTGGAACAGGACTCAGAGGTGACTAAGGCCAACTGACTCATCTTATGAATAAGGAAACTAAGGCACCAAGCAGTTAAGGACTGGCCCAGGGCCACCCAGTAAGTCAGGGCTGGAGAGGGGGCCTCTTTGTGCCATAGAGCTTTGCCATCCCATGGGACATGTGGCAAGACTGTCTCAGCTGTTACTTAAGTGATAGTTGCAACATTCTGTGAAAATAAGAGATGTTTGAGCTAAAATACCATCCTTTGCCCCCCTGTGCAGCAACTCAGGCTGGGGGCTGAGTTGGTGCCAAGTAGGTAGTCTGGGGTGGGGCCTCTGACCTGACTCAACCTTACTCACTCCAAGTATCTTACTCAACTAGGGCAGTGGTCGGCAAACCGCGGCTCGCAAGCCGCGGTTTGCCATTATGTTGACTAATGAGTTTGCCGACCACTGAATTAGGGCAATCCTGAGCCTGGGGAATGACTAAAAAATCGGGCTTCAATGAGGTAAGCCATTGTTGGGCACTGCTGTGTGTGGTGAGAGGACAGAGTGGCACTGGGCATAAACAATGAAAATCAGGGAAGTCAGAAGCTCTGGAGTCTTCCTTCCACCTCATCTTGCTAACCAGACAAAAGGGCAGGAACAAGTCACCTCTGAGTCACCAGAGTAGGTCTCCATGAACATAGGCACCCATGGTGGGGCAACACCCTCATTTCATGACAGGCCAACAGAGGCAGTGAAGCCAGGCCCAAAAGGGCCTACCAGTCCAGGCAAGGCCACAACATAGGGTATTCGATTCAGTCTGGAGCTTTCATTTGGCCCTACTGCCCCAGAGGTAAACGCATGGCTGCGCATATTGCTGATGGCCCTGGAGAAGCACGCTTGTCTTGGGGTTGTCCACACCTGGTTGGGCATGTGCTGCCCTTTCTCTCCTGAGCACTGAGAGTCCCAATCAGGAATAGGCATGTGGATGAGTTGTCACAGTCCCTGTGCCCCTGGGCATAGGCCAGTTGCTGCCTCGTTAGAGAATGCTCCCTACCAATAAAGTGACAGAGGTGGCGCAGAAAGGGGGAAATGATGCCTTCCAGGGAGTCTTCTATCTGGATGTGCAGAAGCTTGTCAGCATCACCTACAAAACTAAACAGAAGAAAAGCACAGGTAATTGGGCAGACTCATACACAGTCCCACTGTAGTGTCCCTTGTTCATAGCAGCAGGACCATAGGGGATGGATGCTGGGCTAGCTCAGGGAAACGTGGGCAAGGACCTGAACCCCTCTCACAAAAATAGCACCTACCTCATAGGAGTGGAGTATGGATTAAATCAATTAATCTATATACAGCATTTAGCAATCTGCTTGGCAACAGTAAGTGCTCAGTAAATATGACATTATTATTATTATTCAAACATGGTACTTTCCTAGAATATGCTGCAAACAATAAAATGAAATGGGAGGAAATATGTCATGATTTTGGAGAATGAGCCTGCTATGTTCAATGGAGAAAATAAGGTAATAGGGATAGAGAATAGCGTTTGAGATAGGGTCGTCAGGGAAGGCTTTACTGAGGAGGTGACATTTGAGCAGAGGCTTAAAAGAGGTGAGAGAACAAGCCAGGCAGTAATCTGAGGAGAGAGTGTCCTAGGTATAGGAGAATGGAAGTGCAAAATCCCTGACAGACAGTATGTTTACTAGTAGTGTATTTGAGAAACAACAGGGAGGTCAGAGTGGCTAGAGTTTTATGAACATAGTGGAGGAGAGATGAGGTGTGTGACATGCTCAATGAGAGTGTGCCTGCAAGAAGCCTGGCCCAATGCCCAGAATGCTGTGAGCACTTCATAACATTGTTTATGAAGACTATGGCCTACTGGTGACATTCAGTATGCAGACCACTGTGGCATGCAGAAAGTTCAGTAGATTCAGAAACAAAAGTAGGCCGGTTTGGTTTAGTTTCTGTATGAGCACTTGCTGTGACAAATACAAGCACAATGAACCATCCTTTCATCCATCCATCTTTCCCTCCTCACCCATTTCTCCCTCCCTCCCTTCCTTTCCACCCACCCACCCATGCCCACCCATCCATTCTTTCCTCATAGACACTCACTCAATGCCTACTGTGTGCCAGACCTTAGGCTGGACCCTAGTGGACACAAATATCAAATAGGGCCCCTCCCAGCTTCAAGGAGCTTCCAGACTGATGGGGGAGGCAGACACATGAACAAATGGCACCACTCCAATGAGCTAGATGCTAGGATAAAGACCTGCACATGAAATGGGGGATATTTGCAATAGTGTCAACAATAAAACATTTTTAAAAGACCTGCACATGATACGTGAGAGGAGGAATGGGGAGAGTTTACAGTGAAGGTTATCTGGATGGAGAAGGTTGAAGAATACATGGTTAATATGTAAAAATCAATTGTATTTCTATGTACCAGCAACAAATAATCAGATATTGAAAATCTTAAAATATCACTTATAATCACATAAAAAACTTCAAATGCTTAGGAAAAAATCTTGACGCAAAATATGCAAGAAATGTACACTGAAAACTATAAAATATTTCTGAGAGAAGTTAAAGAACAAAGTAAATGGAGAAATAGACCATGCTCATGGATCAAGAGATTCAACACTGTAAAGATGTCAGTTCAATCTCAATCAAAATTCTAACAAGCTTCTTTGTAGAAACTGACAAGCTGATTATGAAATTTACATGGAAATGCAAACAAAACAACTTTGAAAAAGAACAAGATTAGAGGACTAACACTACTTGATTTCAAGATTGATTAGAAAACTACTGTAATCAGCAGTGTGAAACTGGTGTAAAGAAAAACATATACCGCCCTGCTCAGTGCTTGAGCATCACCTATGAACCAGGAGGTCATGGTTCAATTCCCGCTCAGGGCACATGCCGGGGTTGCAGGCTCAATCCCCAGAGTGGGGTATGCAGGAGGCAGCTGATCAATGATTCTCTCTCATCATTGGTGTTTCTATCTCTCTATCCTCCCTTTCAAAGAAAGAAAAGAAAAGAAAAGAAAGAAAGAAAGAAAGAAAGAAAGAAAGAAAGAAAGAAAGAAAGAAAGAAAGAAAGAAAGAAAGAAAGAAAGAAAGGAGGGAGGGAGGGAGGGAGGGAGGGAGGGAGGGAGGGAGGGAGGGAGGGAGGGAGGGAGGGAGGGAGGGAAGAAAAGAAAAGAAGGAAGACATATACCAATGAAATATAATCCATAATTTTTAATTTTGACAAGGATTTTCAATAAAGGTACCAAAGCAATTTCAACAAATGTTATCTCCACGTGCAAAACAACAAATGTTCCATTTCTGGCACCATACACAAAAATTATTTCAAAATAAAAACATGTGAAGGTTAAATCCATAAACTTTTAGAAAAAAATATAGAAGAAAATCCTTGTCAAAATTCAAGTGTCCAGTCCTAGCCTGTTTGCTCAGTGGTTAGAGCGTCATCCATGGACTAAACTGTCACCGTTTCAATTCTGGCCCTAGACGGAGTGCATGCAGGAGGCAACTGGTCAATGTGTCTCTCTCACATCAATGTTTCTCTCTGTCCCTACCCCTCTCTCCCTCTCTTTTTTAAATTTATTTTTATTGATTTCAGAGAGGAAGGGAGAAGGGAGAGAGAGACAAACATCAATGATGAGAGAGAATCATTGATCGGCTGCCTCCTGCACGCCCCCACTGGGGATCTAGCCCGCAACCTGGTCATGTGCCCTTGACTGGAATTGAACCCGGGACCCTTCAGTCAGCAGTCCAATGCTCTATCCACTGAGCCAAACCAGCTAGGGCCTCCCTCCCACTCTCTCTAAAAATCAATAGAAAAAATATCCTTGGGTGAGGATTAATAAAATAAAAATTTTAAAAAACCTCAAGTGTTCATAATGCATGGGTCTGTTTGAACTCTATTCTGCTCCACTAGTTCCTGCACCAATATCACCATCCTTACTTGCTGTGTTTTTTAAATCATAATATTTGGTCAAGTACAGTAAATTTTCCCATTTGTTGTTCTTCAAATATTCAGCTATTTTTGCCCTTTGCATTTCCATAAAATTTAGACATTTTAGGATTACTGTATCAATTTCCACAAACTTGTTGGAATTCTATTGGCATTACACTGAATCAACAGATCATTTGGGCAAGAATCAATATCTTTACAAAATTGATCCTTCTAATCTATAATGACAGTACATCCTTGTTATTCAGATCTTTAATAATTTACAGTAATGATATATAATTTTCTGTGTAGAGATCTTACACATCCTTTATGATATATAATCCTAGGTATTTAATATTTTTGTGCTCTTGTAAACTATATTTTTTAAAATTTCAGTTTGTGTTTATTTGTATGCAGAAAACAATTCATATTTGTATATTAATTTTGTACCAAGCAACCTCACTTAAATCTAATAATTTATCTGCAGGTTGTTTTGGATTTTCTGTGTATACAATTATATTGTCTGTGAATAATGATAGTTTTTTTCCCTTTTGATTCATATTTTCTTTTTCTTGCCATATTTCACCAACTAGGACCTCCAGTACAATGTTAAATAGGAGTGGTGATAGTGGCATTTTTGTCTTCTTCCCAGACTTAGAAGGAAAACTTTCAACATTTCACCATTAAGTGTGATGTTTGTGGCAGAGATTTTTGTAGTTATTTTATTAGCTCAAAGAAGTTTTCTTCTATTCCCAGTTTGCTAAGAGGTTTTTTTAAAAAATCATGAATGTATAGTGAATATTATCAAATGCTTTCACTGCGGCTGTTGAGATAACCCTGATTTTTGCTCTATTTATTGATATGGTAAATTAACAACTTTGGAATAAACTCAATTTAGTCATTATGTATTATCCTTTTTATAAGGATACTAGAGGTCCGGTGCATGAAATTCTTGCATGGGTAGGGTCCTAGCAGCTGCCGGCCAGGGTTAGGCTTTTATATATATACTAGAGGCCCGGTGCATGAAATTCGTGCATGGGAAGTGTGTCCCTCAGTCCAGCCTGCACCGTCTCTAATCTGGGACCCCTTGAAGGATTTCCAACTGCCTGTTTAGGCCTGATCCAGGTAGGCCCTAAATGGGCAGTCAGACATCTCTCTCATAATCCAGGACTGCTGGCCCCTAACCGCCTCTGCCTGCCAGCCTGATCACCCCCTAACCACTCCCGTCAGCCTGATTGATGCCTAACTGCTCCCCTGCCAGCCTGTTTGCCCCTAACTGCCCTCCCCTGCAGGCCTGGTCACCCCTAACTGCCCTCCTCTACAGGCCTGGTCCCCCCCAATTGCTCTCCCCTGCAGGCCTGGTCACCCCTAACTGCCCTCCCCTGCAGGCCTGGTCCCTCCCAACTGCCCTTCCCTGCTGGCCTGGTCCCTCGCCTGCTGGCCTGATCGCCCACAACTGCCCTCCCTTGCAGACCTGGTCCCTCCCAACTGCCCTCCCCTGCTGGCCATCTTGTAGCGGCCATCTTGTGTCCACATGGGGGCAGCCATCTTGTTGGAGTGACAGTCAATTTGCATATTACTCTTTTATTAGATAGGCTAGATTAATGTATGTAATGTGCTAAGATTTTGTTTAGGATTTTTACATCTATGTTCATGAAGAAAATTAGTCTATAATTTTTCTGTATTATAATGTCTTTGTCAGGTTATAAAATCAGAGCTATGGTGGTCTCATGAAACAAACTGAAAATTATTCCTCTCTTTATTATTTAAAAGAATTTAATATTGGCTTTATTTCCTCCTTAACTATTAGGTAAAATTCATCACTAAAGTTTTCTTTATGAGAAAATTTTTATTAGTTATTAATACTAATCAATATTTCTATTTTGTCTGTCAGTTTTGATACTATATTTTTTAATGTTCACCTAAATTTTCATGTTTATCACAGTAAAATTTTCCTAATATCCTCCTAATACCTGTTAAATATCTGTAGGATATGTAGTGTCCCCTTTTACAAATGGTTATTTGTGCCTTTTCTCTTTTTTGCCAAGGGTTTATCAAATTTATTATTTTTTTAAAACTATTTTGACTTTCTTGATCATCTCTATTTTATTGTTTCTAGTTCAATTATCTGCTTTTATTATTCCTTCCTTCTTCTTTATTTGGGATTAGTTTACTATTCCTTTGGGAATTTCTTGAGATGAATACTTAACTAGTTGATTTTTTAGCCTTTCTTCTTTTTAATAAATGTATTTAAGGCTATAAATATCCTTCTAAACATAGCTTAGCTACATTCCACAAGTTTTGATGTTATATTTTCATTATCATGTAGTTGAAAATTTTCATAATTTCCATTGAGAATTTCTTTGATACACAGGCTATTTAGAAATTTATTTCTAAATTTCTAGGAATTTTCTGGTTATATTTTTAAATTATTACTTTCTCCATTAATTCCACAATAGTTAAATGTAAACTATATATTTGATTTTAATCTTCTGAAATTCATTGAGTCTTGCTTTATGGACTATCATACTGTCAATTGGAACTTTAAAAAAAAATAGATTCAAGCCTGGCTGATGTTACCCAGTAGTTGAGCATCTACATATGAACCAGGAAGTCATGGTTTGATTCCGGTCAGGGCAAATGCCTGGGTTGCAGCTGGATCCCCAGTAGGGGTTGAGAGTGGGGATGCAAGAGGCAGCCAATCAATGATTCTCTCTCATTATTGATGTTTCTATCTTTCCCCCTCCCTTCCTCTCTGAAATCAATAAAAAATATATATTTTAAAAATAGATTCAGCAGTTGTAGGGTACCATTCTTCTGTATGTATTCTGAAGATAACTTTTCTTTTCTACTCTGTTAATATGGTGAATTACATTGATTTTCTAATGTTAAACCAATCTTGCCTTTCTTGAACAAAAATATTTTCTTAAGTTTTATATATTTTAGTGTGTGGGGGGGGGGAGTCCAATTTGCTAAAAATAGGTTCATGATGTTACTATAGTTTTCCTTTCTTGTAAAACCTCTGTCATGTTTAGTTATCAAAATAATGGATGGTCTCATAAACGAGTTGAAAAGGGTTTCTTTCTCTTTTATTTTCTGGAAGAGTTTGTATAGAACTGTTATTATTTCTTCCTTAAATGTTGGGCAGGATTTACCAGTGAAGCCCTATGGGCCTAAAGTTTTCTTTGTAAAAAAGTTTTTAACCATGAATTCAATTCCTTTAATATGGGGCTATTCTGATTATCTATTTATTATTAAGTGAGCCTTGGTAGCTTCAGTCTTTTGAGGAATTTGTTTGTTTAATCCAAATTTTCAACTGTATTGGCATAAGTTGTTCAAAATATTGCCTAATTAATCTTTTATTTTTAATTAAAATTTTATTGATATCATTATAGATTTACATCAAGTTACAAGAAATAATACAGGGAGATTCCTCATATATTTTGCCCAGTTTACCCAATGGCAATATTTGTAAAACTACAGTATAAAAGCATAACCAGGAGATTGACACTGATCCAATCTATCAATCTTATTCAGATTTCCCGTTTTCCTTATATTTGTGTGTGTGTGTGTGTGTGAGTGTAATGAATTCCATACAAATTTATCACCTATGTAGGTTCATGTATCTACCCCAGTCAAGATATTGAACAGTTCTAACACCAAGAATCCCCGTATTGACCTTTTGTAACCATACCACCCTCCTTCAACCCCTTCCCTAAATCCTTGATCATTAACCTGTCCTTTACTTTTAAAATTTTGCCATATCAAAAATGCTATATAAGGAGAGTCAGATAGTAGGTAGCCTTTTGTAATTGGCCATTTTTTCTGCTTGTCTTTAATTCCCTGAAGATTTATCCCAGTTGTTGCATGTTCATTCCTTCAATTGTTGAGTAGCATTCCATGGTATGTATGTGCCAAAGTTTGTCTAACCATTCACCAGTTGACAAGTTGCTGCAAACATTTATGTACAGGTTTTGTGTGGATATAAGTCTTTACTTCTGTGGGATAAATGCCCAGAAAATGCCTTTTAATATCTGTAGGATCTATAATGATAATGTTACTTCTTTTATACCTAATACTAGAAGCCTGATGCATGAAGATTTGTGCAAGAATAGGCCTTCCTTCCCCTGGCTGCTGGCACGTGGTGGGCTCGCTCCGGTAGCCTGTACAGTGGCAGCGACGGTGGCAAAACCTGCGCACTCCAGCGCTGCTTCCTCCTCACCCTCCTTCTCCAGAGAGTTCCTCTGTGCACCACTGGGCTCCCAGGGAGGTGCTGAGGGGAAGAGGTGGGGGGAGCGAGGCAGGTGGGGAGGACTTGAGAGGTTGGGTGCGCTAGCGCATTTCACTTTCCCATTGTGAAAGTGGGATGCAACTGGCCCCCTTCCTCATCCTCTTACTCCCCTTGGCTGGCCTGGAGCTCCTGGGTGCACTAACTGTGCACTGAGCGAGCTCCCGTGCACATCCATGCCACCTGCAGGGCTGCTCCAATGCTAGGTTTTTGTTTACCAGAGCAGCGGGTAGGGGTGGGGTAGAGGGAGATGTCAGACACCTGGAGCTACTACCTCAGGCACCAAAGGGTTGCCTCTGAGGCCAGGGGCTGGGCCACAGGGAGGCTGCAAGGACGGTTGACAGGTGTGGATTGCAGCAGGAAGGCCCTGAGGAGGCACACTGCCCAGAGGCCCAGAGAGGCTGGGGGATGGGGCCACTTCCATCTTTGTCGGGATAATTTACATACTCACTCCTGATTGGCTATGGGTGTCGCAAAGTGGTGGTCAATTTACATTTTTCTCTTTTATTAGTACAGCTTGGCAATTTTTGTCTTCTATCTCTTCTCTTCTGATCAGTTTGATAGAGGCTTATTAATTATATTGATATTTTCAGAGAACCATTTTTGTTTTGTTTTTTGGTTAATCCTCACCAGAGGATATTTTTTTCCATTGATTTTTAGAAACAGTGGAAGGGATGAAGGGATGGGGAGAGAGGGAAAAAGAGAAAGGAACATTCATGTGAGAAAGACACATCAATTGGTTGCCTCCCGCGAGTACCCCAACCAGGACTGGCGTCGAACCTACAACCCAAGTACATGCCTTTGACTGGGAACTGAACGTGTGACCCTTTGGTGTGTGGGCTGACACACTAACCACTGAGAAACATTGGCCAGGGCCAGAGAACCAGTTTACAGTTTCACTGATTTTCCCAACTGTTTTGTTTTCTATTTTCATTTATATCTACTCTTATCTTTATCAGTCCCTTTCTCATGTTTACTTTTTCTAATTTTTAAGTAAGTATAGGTACTTGATTTGATTTGAGACTCTTCTTTTACAATATAGACATTTAGGCTATACATTTCCCTCTACGTATTGGTTTGACTGTATCCACAAATTTTTATATATGGTGTTTTTATTTTCATTCAGTTCAAAATACTTTCTAAATTCCCTTTTGATTTATTTTTCTCCCATAGGCTGCTTAGAAGTGTGTTATTTAGTTTCCAAACACTTGGGATTTCCCCCAGATATCCTGTTATTGGTTTCTAATTTAACTCCTTTATAGTCAGAGAACACAATATTTTTTATTGTTTAAAGTATTACATATGTCATGAAAACATGCTCAAAGTCACTGATCATCTGAGAGATGCAAATCAAAACGACAATGTGGTACCATCTCACACCTGTCAGGATGGCAATCATCAACAAACGACAAGTGCTGGCGAGGATGTGGAGAAAAAAGGAACCCTTATGCACTGCTGGTGGGAATGCAGACTGGTGCAGCCACTGTGGAGAACAGTATAGAGTTTCCTCAAAAAAACTAAAAATGGAACTCCCACTTGATCCAGTGATCCCAGTTCTAGGAATATATCCCAAGAAATCAGAAACACCAATCAGAAAGGATATATGCACCCCCATGTTCATAGCAGCACAATTTACCATAGCTAAGATTTGAAAACAGCGTAAGTGCCCATCAGCAGATGAGTGGATTAAAAAACAGTAATACATCTACACAATGAAATACTACGCTGTGGTAAAAAAGAAAGAACTCTTACCATTTGCAACAGCATGGATGGACCTGAAGAACATTATGCTAAGTGAAATAAGCCAGCCAGAGAAAGATAAATATCACATCTCACTCATTTGTGGAATATAATGAACAACATAAACTGATGAAAAAAAACAGATCCAGAGACAGAGAAGCATTGATCAGACCGTCAATCCTCAGAGGGAAGGTAGGGGAGGGTGGGAGTAAGGGGGAGAGATCAACCAAAGGACTTGTATGCATGTATATAGGCCTAACCAATGGCCACAGACAACAGGGGGGTGAGGGCATGAGTGGTGGGGGAGGCAATCGGGGGATAAGGACACATGTAATACCTTAATAAAGAAAAAAATTAAAAATAATAAAAATAAATAAAAAATAAAGTATTATATATATATGTCTCCCTTTTCCCCCATTGACTCCTCCCCAGCCACTCCCACCCCCCCAGGACACCACCACCACCCCAGTGTCCATGTCCATTGGTTATGCTTATATGCATGCATTGGTTGATCTCTTACCTCCCCCCCACACCCTTCCCTACCTTCCCTCTGAGGTTTGAAAGTCTATTAGATGCTTCTCTGTCTCTGGAACTATTTTTGTTCATCAGTTTATGTTGTTCATTATATTCCACAAATGAGTGAGATCAGATCATGTGATATTTCTCTTTCTCTGACTGGCTTATTTCGCTTAGCATGATGCTCTCCAGGTCCATCCATGCTGTTGCAAATGGTAAGAGTTTCTTCCTTTTTACAGCAGCGTAGTATTCCATTGTGTAGATGAAAGCCATAGTTTTCCAATCCACTCATCTGCTGATGGGCATTTAGGCTGTTTCCAAATCTTAGCTATTGTAAATTCTGCTGCTATGAACATAGGGGTGATATGTCCTTTCTGATTGGTGTTTCTGATTTCTTGGGATATATTCCTAGAACTGGGATCACTGGATCAAGTGGGAGTTCCATTTTTAATTTTTTGAGGAATCTCCGTACTGTTCTCCACAGTGGCTGCACCAGTCTGCATTCCCACCAGCAGTGCAAAAGAGTTCCTTTTTCTTCACATCCTCACCAACACTTGCCGTTTGTTGACGATAGCCATTCTGACAGGTGTGAGATGGTACCTCATTGTTGTTTTGATTTGCATCTCTCGGATGTTTAGTGAGGTTGAGCATGTTTTCATGTGTCTCTTGGCCTTCTGTATGTACACTTTTGAAAAGTGTCTACTTAAGTCCTTTGCCCATTTTTTAATTGGATTGTTTATCTTCCTTTTGTTAAGATGTATGAGCTTCCTATAATTTTGGAGATTAGGTCCTTATTGGATATAACATTGGCAAATATGTTCTCCCATGCAGTGGGCTTTCTTGATGTTTTGTTGATAGTTTCTTTTGCTGTTCAGAAGCGTTGTATTTTTATGTAGTCCATTTGTTTATTTTGTTCTTAGTTTCCACTGCCCTAGGAGCTGTATTGGTAAAGATATTGCTACAACATATGTCTGATATTTTGCTGCCTATGGATTCTTCTAAGATTTTTACGATTTCCCATCTTACATTTAAGTCCTTTATCCATTTTGAATTTTTGTGTATGGTGTAAGTTGGTGGTCTAGTTTCATTTTTTTGCCTGTATCTGTCCAATTTTCCCAACACCATTTATTGAAGGGACTGTCTTGACTCTATCGTATGCTCTTTCCTCCTTTGTAAAATATTAACTGAGCATAATGGCTTGGGTTCTCTGTTCTGTTCCATTGATCTATATGTCTGTTCTTGTGCCAGTACCAGGCAGTTCTGAGAACAGTGGCTTTGTAATATAGCTTGATATCTGGTATTATAATCCCTCCAACTTTGTTCTTTCTCAGGATTGCTGCAGCTATTTGGGGTCCTTTTTTATTCCATATGAATTTTTGGAGAGTTTGTTCTAGGTCTGTGAAATATGCTGTTGGTATTTTAATGGGGATTGCATTGAATCTATAGGTTGCTTGGGGTAGTATGGACATTTTAATGATGTTGATTCTACCAATCCATGAACACGGTATATTCTTCCATTTGTTTATGTCTTTCTCTATCTCTTTTTTTCTATGTCCTGTAGTTTTCCAAGTACAGGTCTTTTACCTCCTTAGTTAAGTTTATTTCCTAGGTTATCTTAATTTTTTTTGTTGCAATAGTAAATGGGATTTTTTTTTCAGTTTCTCTTTCTGTGAGTTCATTATTAGTGTAGAAAACACAATTTGTATAGCTTAGATCCTTTTAGGTATACTGACATTTGTTTTAAGGCCAAGAAAAGTTGATCCTGGCAAAAATGTTACATGTCCTCTTGAAAAAAATGCATATTGTAGAACACCTTCAAAGACTAGCAGAACATTACTGTTATTGGTTGGAGTGTCCTATAAATGTCGATTAGGTAAAATTGGATGATTGTGCTCTCCTAGTCTTTGAAATTATAACCTACTTTCTGTCTGAGAAAGATGTTGAAATTTAATTATAATTGTAGGTTTCTCTATTTCTCCATCAGTTTTTACTTTATGCATTTTAAACTTCTATATTAGCTACTTACACATTTAAGTCTATTATGTCCTCTAGAATCTAGATTAATTGACTACATTCCCATAATGAAATGACCTTTATCACTGGTAGTATTTTTTTGCTGTGAAATCCAATTTACCTAACAATAATATAAGCACTCAGAAGTTCTTTGTTGTTAATTACTATTCTGGAATATTTTTTTCCATCCATTTAGTTTTTTAATTAAATTTACTGGGGTGACAATGTTTAATAAATTACATAAGTTTCAAGTGTACAGTTTTATGATACATCATCTGTATATTTCATTGTATATATACTACCCAAAATCAAATCTATTTATTTTGTTTTAACCTATCTTTGGCTTTGTATTTAAAATAGATTTTTTTTTGTGTTGTTAATTCTCACCCAAGGATATTTTTCTATTGACTTGTTTTTTAATAAATCTTTATTATTCAGATTATTACAGTTGTTCCTCTTCCCCCCCCCCCCATAGCTCCCCTCCACCCGGTTCGCACCCCACCCTCTGCCCTTACCCCCCACCACTGTCCTCATCCATAGGTGTACGATTTTGGTCCAGTCTCTCTCACACCCCCCCACACCTCTTTCCCCCTGAGAATTGTCAGTCCACTCCCTTTCTATGCCCCTGATTCTATTATATTCACCAGTTTATTCTGTTCATCAGATTTTTTTATTCACTTGATTTTTAGATTCACTTGTTGATAGATATGTATTTGTCACTTTGTTGTTCATAATTTTTATCTTTACCTTGTATTTGTTGTCACTTTGTTATTCATAATTTATATCTTTACCTTTTTCTTCTTCTTCCTCTTCTTCAAGAGTACCTTTCAGCATTTCATATAATCCTGGTTTGGTGGTGATGAACTCCTTTAGCTTTTTCTTATCTGTGAAGCTCTTTATCTGACCTTCAATTCTGAATGATAGCTTTGCTGAGTAAAGTAATCTTGGTTGTAGGTTCTTGCTATTCATCACTTTGAATATTTCTTGCCACTCCCTTCTGGCCTGCATAGTTTCTGTTGAGAAATCAGCTGACAATCATATGGGTACTCCCTTGTAGGTAATAACTGTTTTTCTCTTGCTGCTTTTAATATTCTCTCTTTGCCTTTTGCTCTTGGCATTTTAATTATGATGTGTCTTGGTGTGGTCCTCTTTGGATTCCTTTTGTTTGGAGTTCTCTGCACTTCCTGGACTTGTAAGTCTATTTCCTTCACCAGGTAGGGGAAGTTTTCTGTCATTATTTCTTCAAATAGGTTTTTGATATCTTGCTCTCTCTCTTCTTCTGGGACCCCCATAATTCAGATGTTGGTATGCTTGAAGTTGTCCCAGAGGCTCCTTACACTATCTTCATATTTTTGGATTCTTTTTTTCTTTCTATTGACTTTTTAAAGTGAGAATGAAAGGGAGGGGAAGAGACTGAGAGAGAGAAACATTGATGTGAGAGAGACACATCGATTGGTTGTCTCCTGCATGCGCCCCAACCAGGCCCAGGGATCAAGCCTGCAACTTAGGTATGTGCTCTTGACCAGAATCAAATCCAGAACCCTTCAGTCCACAGGCCAATGCTCTATCCACTGAGCTAAACCAACCAGGGCTAAAGTATATTGTAGACAGCCTACAACCTCTGCCTTTTAATTGAAATATTTAGACCATTTGCACTTAGTGTGATTACTAAATTTTTATATGACTCCATTTATCTCTTTCATTATCTTACTAATCATATCTCTTATTTTTATTTTGTTCTATTTTTTGGTGGTTGCTTTAGAGTGTATAGAATACATCTTTAATTTATTATAGTCTACCTTCAATTAACATTATACCACTTCGTGTAAACAGAGTAAGAACCTTACAAGTATATAGTTCTATTTTCCCTCTTCCTGCCTTAGTAAATTGTGGGCATATATATTACTTCTACATATGCTATAAACACAAAATGTATTGTTGTTATTTTGTCTTTAAATAATATGCTTTTAAAAGATTTACAAACAAGGGGAAAATATTTTACATAATTACTAGAGGCCTGATACACAAAGATTCGTGCAAGAATGGGCCTTCCTTCCCCTGGCTGTTGGCACCGTCTTCACTCCAGCGGGAGCCACCTTTTTGCTCCAGCCTGGAGCCGCCTTTCCACCTTCCCATGCTGCCCAGAGGCCGGGAGCTGCTGGGGCGGTGCGGAAACCTGTGTCGTCGCCATGGCGATGCGCAAGTGTCCCTCCCTGCCTCCGGCCACTCAGTGCCTGTATATGCAAATTAACCCACCATCTTTGTTGGGTTGGTTTGCATACTCACTCCTGATTGGCTGGTAGGCATCATGAAGGTACGGTCAATTTGCATCTTTCTCTTTTATTAGTGTATATAGAGGGTTGGTGCATGAAATTCGTGTATGGTAGGGTCCCTAGGCCTGACCAGCAATCAGGGCCAATCTGTGGGGCAATGGGGGGGGGGGCCTGCTGGCACCTGCCTTGGCTAGCCCCAGGCCTGTGGGCTGGGGCCAGCTCCTGCATTGAGTGTCTTCCCCCTGGTGGACAGTGCATATCATAGTGATGGGTTGTTCTACTGGTTGTTCCACCATTTGGTCAATTTGCATATTAGGCTTTTATTATATAGGATCATTTCTGGTGATCTTGATTCTTTTTGTATATATTCAGATTGCCATCTGGTATTGTTTTCATTTTAGCTAAATGACTTCCTGTAATATTTTTTTGTAGTATACATCTATTTGTTGAATTTTTTTCAACTTTTGCATGCCTGGAAAAAGTATTTTCCCTTCATATTTGAAATACATTTTTTACTGGCTATATTTCTAGGTTCACATTTTCCATTCAATACTTCAGTTTTCTCAATTTCTTTGTTTCTAATATGAAGTCTGCTACCATCTTTATCTTTGTTTCTTGGTATGTAATGCATCTTTTTATCTAGCTACTTTTAAGATTTTATCTTTTTCATTGATATTAACCAATTTGAGAGGATGTGCCTACTGTGGTTTTCTTTCTTTTGAGATGCTTGGGTCTGTGAAGTTATAGGTGTGTGTGTTTTTTTTTTAATCAAACTTGGAAAAATGTTGGCCATTATTTCTTCAAACATCTCCCCACTTTCCTCTCCTTTTGAAATTCCAATTACACATATGGTGGTAGGCCACTTGAAACTATGTTAATCTCACTGAAGTTCTGTTCTTTTTTGTCTTTTTCTTCTCTATGTTTTATTTTGGATACTTTCTATTGCTATATCTTCAAATTCATCAATCTTTTTTTCTGTAGTGTCTAATATGCTATTAATTTCATTTAGAGTATTTTTCATTTCAGACACTGGATTTTTCATCCCTAATTTGGGGCTAGGTTTTCCTCACCACTGAGACAAAACTCTTCTCAGTACTCTATTTGATGCCTTGTATATTATGAGTTTTGTCTACTCTCACTTAAAATACGAACGAATCCTAGCCCCACATAATCTCTGAGGACTGTACTGTCTATTAATTTCCATTGTTTTTTCTCCCAACCTTGAGTCATTTCCTCACATGCATGTGCTTATATGTACTCAGCTGAAGACACAGAGGGGCTCTCTGCAGATGTCCAGAGCCCTTTGTTTATATTCAGCCTTCTATTTACCATGCAGGTCTCTCTTGAGAATTCTGGTCAACTTGACCTCTCTGGATTCTTAACTCTATACCCTCAATTCAAAAAGAATGACATTGAAGGGTCAAGGGTTCACAATTCCTGGTCAAGAGCATGTTCTTGGGTTGCAGGTTTGATCCCTAGCCTTCATCAGGGCATGTGCAGGAGGCAACCAATGTGACTCTCTCACATAGATGTATCTCTCCCTCTCTCCCTCTCTTCTTCCCACTCTCTCTAAAAATCAATGGATCCCTAGCTGGTTTGGCTCAGTAGAGAGAGTGTCGGCCTGTGGACTGAAGGGTCCCGGGTTCAATTCCAGTCAAGGGCACAGCCGGGTGGCAGGCTCAATCCCCAGTACTGGGTGTGCAGGAGGTAACCGATCAATGATTCTCTCTCATCATAGATGTTTCTATCTCCCTCTCCCTTCCTCTCTAAAATCAATAAAAAAACTATATTTTAAAAAAAGAATAAAAATCTATGGAAAAATGGGAGAATTAACAAAAAATAAAAAGAATGAGCCCTAGCTGGCTTGGCTCAGTGGATAGAGCGTCAGCCTGTGGACCAAAGGATCCTGGGTTCAATTCCTGTCACATGTACCTCGGTTGCAGGCTCCTCCCTGGCCCAGACCCTGATCAGAGGCAATGAACCAATGTGTTTCTTTCACATCGATGTTTCTCTTTCTGTCTTAACCTCTCTCTTCCACTCTCTCTAAAAACCAATGGGAAAATATCCTCGGGTGAAGAATAACAACAAAAAAAGAAAGAAAGAAGAAGAAAGAGATGATCTGTTTTGGTCCCTTTCAAACAATCTCCAAGAAATAAGCTAAATTAATTGTGGGGCTCTAGCAATCTCCAAGAAATAAGCTAAACTGATTGTGGGGCTCACTTTGGTTTTTTCCATTCATTCTGGAATCACTGTCCTATGCTATTAACCACTGTCTGAAAACCATTGTTTTAGATGTTTTGTTTGTTTATTTGTTGTTGTTGTAAATCTGACCCTCAGCTTGAAGCCTCATGAATGGGAGGCACCGGAGAGTTCCCTGCCCCTTCTACCATGTGAGGACACAGTGGAAATATGGCTGTCTATGAACCAGAAGGCAGGCTCTCACTAGAGAGCAAATCCCTGCTACATTGATCTTGGATATCCCAGCCTCCACACCATGAGAATAAATTTCTGTTTTATAAGCCACCAGTCAATGGTATTCTGTTATAGCAGCCTGAATGGACTAAGATAGGGGTTATTTCTCAGAGGGCCTGAGATGACATAGCAGGGTAGAAAAGGATACTTTGACCACAATGTTAAAAACCAGGAAAGTTTTATTTTTGGTGAGATTTGAAGGAAGTATGGGGTCTTGGTTAGGGGCAAAGGATGCCACAGCCAAGCCAGGAAACAGATTATAGGCTAGGAACAGATGAAGTTAAAAGTGAAAACCCTACTCTAGTATATGCTGTCTTCTAAGAGACCTTTCAACTTTCTAAATGCATGTCATCAGGAATCTTATATAAACAAATGATACTTAATATTTTAAAAATCAATAGTATTGCTACTTACAATGGTCCTGCCTCCATGGAGACATTGACATGTGCTTTGATTTTCAAATCCTTCTGAATTTTAGGATCGCAGGCTTGCCTGAAATCGCCCAGGTATATCCTTCCTGGCACTATTTCAATAGGATATGCTTGAAATTCATCCAATTCCTGGGGTGGGGAAGGAGAGAGGTTACTATAAACATTCCCCAGGGAAGTTGTTTTCATTTGGAGTTGGGGGTATTGGTCTCTTAAAATGTGGCTCAGCAAACAAGCTTAGAAAGATTATCCAGGACAGTGAATGAAATTGAGATCTGGGCATTCAAAGAGATTGGCAAGTAACAACTTGTATGAGGAGGTACAGGGCTGGTAGTAACAGAAGGTCTGAGCTATAGCATAGCATCATGCTAAAGCATGCTGAATCTGAATACCAGCATCCTTCTTCCTTCCTTGGCACATGTTTGCATTTGGCCATGGAGTCTAATACCCTGCGGCCAACAACTGCATTAAAAAAAAACCATTTTTAAAAAAATATGTTTTTATTGATTTCAAGAGAAGAAGAGAAAGATAGAAACATCAATGATGAAAATCATCGATTGGCTACCTCCTGCATGCCTCCTACTAAGATCAAGCATGCACCCAGGCATGTACCCTGACCAGGAATCAAACTGTGACCTCCTAGTTCATGGGCAGATGCTCAACCACTGAACCACACCGGCTTGGAAAGAACAGCCCTTTTATTACACTCAGAGTCCACCACAACTTAAAGACTTAAAAAACAACAACAAAGAAAAACACCTCACCAGAGCCTATCTGTCATTAGGAAATGAATTCTGATGAGTTTTGACAGAGCGGTAGGAAGAATAGGCCACCATTTAAATGGAAGCTTACTGAATTGTAAGTCCAAAGTTATAATAAGAAAAATTTTGGTTTCTTTGAAAAACAAAGAAACAAAGAAAAGGATTATTTCTACATTCCCCAAAGAATAAGAAACACTGGTCCCTCACAATGCACTGTGAAAAAAGGGTTCAGAGAACCAAGTACATATGGGAAGCATATTCCTCTCTCAGAAACTCACCAGATACATTAGCAACTAAAGGCTCAAAGAAGTCTGGCAGTAAAGAAATCCACTAACTCCAGCTACTATGGGAAATAGTATGGAGGTTCCTAAAAAACTGCAATGGAACTACCCTATGATCCACTAATCCCACTTTTGAGTATATATTCAAAGGAAACAAAATAACTACCTCAAAGAGATATCTGCACCCAGATGCTCACTTGATGCTAATAATAATAGACAAACATGTAAATTGACCATACCTCCGCTATGCCCACAGAGTATGCAATCAGAGTGAGTATGCAAATTAGAAGGCCAAAGATGGTGGCTGCCCAGCTGCTCCAGGCACGGAGTGGCCAGGTAGGGCAGGACACCTGCTATGAGAGGGAGGGCGGGGGGCAAAGGGATCTATAGGAGCGGAGTGCCGCAGCGAAGACAAGACTGCAGACTCCAGAGTCTGCAGCAAAGACGAAGACAGCAGTCTGAGTGAAGATGGCAGACTCTGGCTGGAGTCTGCAGCAAAGATGAAGACAACAGACTCTGGCTGGAGCAAAGGCCTGGGTCCCAGGTGCTGGAGAAAAACTGGTGCTGGAAGCCAAGGGAAGGAAGGCCTATTGCACAAATCTCTTCGTGCAACAGGCCTCTAGTTATTTATAATAGCCATATTTTACAACATGGAAATAACCTAAGTGTCCATCATTGGGTAAGTGGATAAGGAAAATGTGGCACATACATACAATTGAATATTATCCAGTCATAAAAAAAGAAGGAATTCCTATTAATTTGCAATAACATAGATGGGCCTTGAGAGCATTATGCTAAGTGAAATGTCAGACAGAAAAAGACAAATCATCTCACTTTTTTGTGGACATCTGCAAAACTCATAGAAACAGAGAGTAGAGGTGTGTTTGCCAGGGGCTGGGGCAGAGTGGAAGAATAGGAAGATGTTGATGAAAAGGTACAAACTTCCAGATACAAGGCAAATGACTCCTGAAATTCTAATATACTGCATTACATACTTGAAAACTGCTAAAAGAGTAGATCTTAAATGTTTTCACCACACACACAAAAAAGGTGATTTTGTTAGGTGATGGATGTTTTAACCTTATCATGGTAATTATTTCACAGTATCCATAATAATAAAAGCCTAAGCAACCATTGCAACCAAACAGACAACCGAACAGGCTACGTGGGGTGACTAGGCTGGCAGGGGGGTTAGTGAAGGGCAACCAAATGACTGAGCAGCAGGCTGCGTGGGGCAACCAGGCCGGCAGGGAGGTTAGTGAGGGGCGACCAAACGGCTGAACAGCAGGCTGCATGGGGCAACCAGGCCCAAAGCAGGGGCAGTTGGGGGCAACCAGGCCAGCAGGGGGCCAGGGGGGCAGTGAGGGGCGACCAGGCCAGCAGGAGGGGCAGTTGGGGGCGATCAGGCTGGCAGGCAGGTGAGCAGTTAGGAGCCAGTGGTTCCAGATTGTGGGAGGGATGTCCCAGATTGGAGAGGGTGCAGGCTGGGTTGAGGGGACAGCCCCCCTGCACGAATTTTGTGCAATGGGCCTCTAGTATACATATATAAATCATCATGTTGTATACCTTAAACTTATTCAATGTTATATATCTATTACACATCAATAAAGCTTGGAGGATTGAAAATATGATAGTTACAAAGAAAGATTATTAGAGCGCCAATCATGTGGTTAGAAAAAAATCATCATTAAATAATAAAACTAATTTTATAAACAAGCTGGAAAACAGCCAGAAAAGCACATCAATCTAAGACATGCTTTTCAAAGTGTGCCTGTTCTCAAAGTGTGCCTCCAGGGAACAGAGAGCTGGTGAAAATTTTCCTAATGGTTCCATGGACTGAGCTTTTGTAGCTCAGATGTTTGTAATAAAACACTGGCTACACAGTTATTGCTGGCATGAATTGAAAATGTATTTGTGATATTTAATAAAATAAAACCTAGGCAAAACCTCAAAAAAAGAAAAAATAATTCCACTAACATTGTGTAAACTGATGTTTCTAATATCTGTTAGGTCATAATTTTTCCATCAGTATTCATGGAAAATGCTAACCTATGTAACTTCAAAGGTCAATCCCAGTTCTAAAAATTCCTCTGGCTCTGAGTCTGACTCAAAAATAGCATCTTAAATAGCTAAGACTACTTCACTGTCTATTTCAAAGACTTCTGGCATCAGCATATCTCCCCTCCCAGTGTACCCAGTGTGAGCCCACATCCTTCCCAAGCTGTCAGCCTCAAAAAACTCTATCAAAGAACAGAGCAAATCCTCAAGTTTGCAAAAGAGATTCATAACCCTTTTACCTGCACGGAGACCTGCTATTTGCAGATGTTGACCCAAAGCATCCCCAGGGCTCAGGCTGACCTCACTCACTCAGGACGTTCAGCTTGCTGGAGCCAAATGAAATCCTAGTTCCATTTAGAAAACTTCACTAAACACCCATCACAAATCTATCAACTCTCTTTCTGCTGCTTTCAAACCAGTTTCCTTCCTTTCCTGTGCCTGTGCAGGCTGCAGGGGAAGAGGGTGTGACATGGATAAAAACATTCTGTGCTGTAAAGAGCAAGCACATGTTAATTCTAAATGACTTAATTTTGATAGCCACATCAACAAATGCAAAACAAACAGATATCTACCCTGGCTGGTGTGGCTCACTTGGTTGAGCATTGTCCCATGCACGGAGAGGTTATTGGTTGATTCCCAGTCAGGGCACATGCCCAGGTTGTGGGTTCAATCCCCAGTAGGGGATGGGCAGGAGGCAGCCAATACATGTCTCTCCCTCTCTCTACCTCTGCCTTCCTCATTCTCTAAAAATAAATAAAAGTATATTTTAAAAAATAAGATAAGCAGGAATCAAATTAACATGTCCAAACTGAGCCAACTGCTTTCCTCCCACACTGCCTCCTTCTCCTGTGTCTGCCACCTCAATGAGCCACACCATAGCCCCCTGTCCCCCACATCTAAACCAGGGCATTATACTAATCTCCTCCTCCTCTCCCATCGCCCCCTCCATATTTTTTAAAATATATATTTATTGATTTCAGAGAGGAAGGGAAGGGGAGGGAGAGATAGAAACATCAATGATGAGAGATAATCATTGAATGGCTGCCCCCTGCATAACCCCCACTGGGGATCAAGCCCGCAACCTGGGAATCAAACTGTGACCTCCTGGTTCATAGGTCTACCCTCAACCACTGAGCCATGCCAGCCAGGGCCCCCCGACTCCAAATTAATCAATGCCACTTCTTAAGTATTTCTTGAATCCATTCTCTACTCTTCATCCCTACCTCTTAGCAGGTTTCTCCAAATCTACTCTGTTCCCAATGATATGCTCTCTGCACTGCAATCAGAGTTGATCTAAGTACAGTCTGACCATGCCACCCCTCAATGTAAAAACATTCAGTAGCTTACCATCATCTCTCTAGTGTGGCCTGCACACTCCTTTTAGTCACAGAACTCCTTTACTCAAGGTGAAATCTTATGTAAGGGACGCCACATGTAAAACAGGAAATTATAGGTCACTCTGTCTAAGGTAGAGGGGCAGTCTCAGAGCCTAAATTTGGTGTCCCCTTCTCCATTCATAGAAGGAGTTCCTTGGGAGCAGTTAAGGACACCCTGCTTTACAGTGTATCAGAACAATAGCAGGAAGTGGGTGGGGCTTTCACTCTTGTTCCTGAATTAGTAACTGAGCAAGAAGAGACAAGTAGTAGGCACCTACATTCTAAAGTAGACCACAAACAATTACGGTAGAACTCCACGCCAGGCCCTGATAGCTACCATCAGCCACCACCCCACCCCTCTTCCCATTCTCTATAAGGCAGGTCACAAATGTACATACATGTCAAAACTCACCACATTGTACATTTTAACACGTGCAGTTATTCCTATGTCAATTATACCTTAATAAAACTTTAAAAGGGGAGGGGCAATGAGTTATCAGCAGTGTCATGTTTGTAGAGAAATACTGCCTTTGAACACTGCAAAGCCAGTAGGTGGTGCTCCTCTAGGAGAGAGGAGGAGTATCTGTAGGATGGGGAGATTGGCTATACACCTGTTGAGCTGAAAATCATAGTGTCGTTACCTTCATGAAAGTACAGAAGATAGTCCTTTGGAGAGCTAGATTTGGGAACAGGTATGACCTCAGACATGGGTCCCCATCTTTTGCACAGGCTGGCTGGAACTGCCAAGTCAGCAAGGCAAGGAGAGGCTGTAGTGATCACAGTCCCTTGTGGCTCATTCAGGAATTCAGGTGAAGGAGTATGGATGGATGCGGGGGGGCGGGGGGGGGGGGAGGTCATGGGCTACCAAAGGAAGGAAAAGGTTGGGAATTAAGGGTATTTCTGGCTTACAATATCAGCTGGCTCTCTCTCTGAGGAATCTTCAATAATAAACAGACCACCTCCCTAACAAAGCTCCAAGGAAACCAGCAACACATAGAACCAGGTTAAGTCAGAGTGAGAAGAAGGCACCTCCCCTCCACCGACAGCAGTCAGTCACACACTGGATCCTCAACACCAAAGGGGCCAGGCCTGAAGGTTGGAAGAGAGGAGATGTCCTTGAAGCCAACTCACGCCCTTCCCCACTCGAAGCCCTCAGCAACCCAAGGCTGCCCAGTTCTGGGAATGGGAAGAGATGAGATTTGGTTTGCGATTGGAATGTTAAACCAGCCTAGCTTATACTAGACTGATTGTCCTTATTCCCTTTAAAAATTTATTTCAAAAATACACAGAAGTAACTGGGGCGGGGGGGAGGGTGGGCAGGTGAAGGCATGTCCTGGGGGGTAGGGGAGGTCGGGGGGAGATCAATGGGGAAAAAAAAAGGAGACATATGTACTACTATTTGTAATACTTAAAACAATAAAAAAAAAATACACAGAAGTAGAAAGAACAGTGTAATAAGCCCTTGGCCTATCACCCCTCTGCAAACATTACCAACTAATGGCCAATTTTGTTTCATCTATACTGACCTCCAACCAATCCCAGATTATTTTGCAGGAAATCTCAGATATTGTATTCTTTTACCCATAAATATTTCATTATGTCTAAAAAATACTAACTCATATTTTAAAAAATATAACCATAATAATGTCATCACAACCTAAAGAAATATAGGGTGGGGCAAAAGTTTACAGTTTTAAGTATACAAAACAAGAGTTTATTCTTGTACTATTACTTATTAATTACTAGAGGCCCAGTGCATGAAAATTCATGCATTGGAGGGGATGTCCCTCAGCCTGGCCTGCCCCCTCTCACAGTCCAGGAGCCCTCAGGGGCAGGAGGTGACTGGGCAATCAGGAGAAGGCGATGCCCCATCACACCTCTGCTGCTGCCACTGTAAGCAGTGCAAGCCTAGGCCAGCCCTGGTTACTTGAGCCTTGGACGGCCCTGGGCAACTGGGCAGCCGCCATCTGAGGCTTGCCTGTGCCTCAGGCTGGCCCTGGGTGGCTGGGGTGCTGAGGGAACTGGGGGACTCTGGAGGCAGGCACCCCGGCGAGGCTGAGGGGACTGGGCACCATCATCTTGTGGCTGTGGGAACCACCATCTTTTGAGGGCATGACAGCCAATTAGCATATCCCCTCCTTATTGACTTGGGTGCTGCTATCTTTGAGGATGGGGCAGTCAATTAGCATATTCCTTCCTTATTTTTTCAATGGTGTGAGAGTCAATTAGCATATTCCCTCTTTATTACATAGGATAGTATTTTTTCCATACAAACAACTGTAAACCTTTTTTTTTTCAGTTTGTGCAATTTGGCTTGTATTTACTGTTTTTTCTTTCTTTTTTTTTATTGTTTAAAGTATTACAAATAGTAGTACACGTCTCCTTTTTTTCCCCCCATTGACCTTTCCCTAGCCTCCCCTACCCTCACCACCCCCCGCCCAGTGTCTTGCGTCCAATGATTATGCTTATATGCATGCATACAAGTCCTTTGGTTGATTTCTTACCTCCCCCCACAGGCTTCCCGCTGTAATTTGACAGTCTGTTCAATGTTTCTCTGCCTCTGTATCTATCTTTTTGTTCATTAGGTTATTTTATTATCCATAAATGTGTGAGATCATGTAGTATTTTTCTTTTACTGACTGGCTTATTTCACTTAGCATAATGCTCTCCAGTTCCATCCATGCTGCTGCAAATGGTTAAGAATTCCTTCTTTTTTTATAGCAGCATAGTATTCCATTGTGTAGATGTACCATAGTTTTCTAATCCACTCATCTGCTGATGGGCATTTAGGCTGTTTCCAAATCTTAGCTATTGTAAATTGTGCTGCTATGAACATATGGGTGCATATATACTTTCTGATTGGTGTTTCTGTTTTCTTAGGATATATTCCTAAAAGTGGTATTACTGGGTCAAATGGCACTTCCATTTTTAACTTTTTGAGGAAACGCCATACTGTCTTCCACAGTGGCTGCACCGGTCTGCATTCCCATCCTCTCCAGCACTTGTCATTTGTTGATTTGTTAATGATAGGCATTCTGACAGGTGTGAGGTGGTACCTCATTGTTGTTTTGATTTGCATCTTGTAAACCTACTTTTGTCCTACCCTGTATAATAATAATTCCTTACTGTCATCAAATACCCAGTTAATATACACATTTATAAAATTGTTTCATGACTAAATTGTAATTTTTCATAATTGAAAGTGGCCAGAAAGTATGGAATCTCCCCAAGATGTTACTAAGGGCAAAAATGAGAGCACAGCTAAAGGCAATTACTGAAAAAGAATGAAAGCCTTCAATGTTTGCATCCCACTGCAGTCAGACTCCTCAATAAACCAGATACTGCACAATGCCCCCTAGGGATGGATTCCTGCCTGCCAATCATGGCTATCCAATGCTTGCTTTATATGCTCTCACCCCTCTTCCTCACAAGCTCCTCCTCTTCTAGATTTGGATCCAGAAGGTAGTGCCTCTCCTCTGAGCTCCATACACCTGGTGTGCCCCTTGTCTCCCCTACTAGATAAGAACTTCTCAAAGGCAGGGATTTGTATCCTCTGGGCCCAAAAGTTAAGAAAGTTGAGGCAGCTTGAATTATGACACCCATCCCTGCCTTTCTGACTTTGACTATAACCCACAATCCAGAATTCCCCTGCCTTCTGAATAGGCCCCATCTTTTAAAATCCATGTTGGCTCTTCCCCAAATGTGACAATTATAAATTCAAAATCTTGGACTGGACTTCCTGGCTACCCCAAGTTCATTTCTTAAGCCCAGCCTTCAATATTTCTTCCATCTTTTCCATGTTGTCTGTCTCTCTTTCTCCTACCCTGTTCCCAAACCCATGGTCCTCAAGGGAAGGCCATGCTCCCATCTGAGCCTGCCTGTGCTCAGCACCCTGCCTTACCTGTGGCATCCAGATGATCTTCTGCGTCCGGAAGAAGTGGTACATAGCTGAGAAGAACTCATAGCCCCCTCTCAGGATCTGAACCGGGTGGCGGGTGAGGTGGGCTATGGCTTTGCCACATTCAATGGCAGCTCCTCCGGCCAACAGTTCTAAGAATGGAGACCAAAGAAATGAATGTCTCCTGTGTGTTCCCCATTTGTCTAAAGCTTCAACGAATGGCCACTTTATTCTGAAAAGCAATTATCTAGGAGACTGAAGCAAATATAGAAATGGGTGTTACAATTAAAATGTGAAAACAACTTACCACCAAGAAAGTTAATCTGTTTCTGTAAATATATATAGTATCATATATTGTATGCCGCATTTTGTGTACCATACAAGTCACCTATTTGTACATGGTACAGCTAGTGTACAATTCAATGGTTTTTAGTTTAGTCACAGAGTTGTATAATCATCACCACAATTTTAGAACATTTTCATCAACCAAGAAACCCTGTACCAGTTAGAGTCTTATTTGACAACTGCTAATCTAACTTCTCTATAGATTTACCTATTCTGGACATTTCAAATAAATGGCATCATACATTATGTCTGACTTCTTTCACTTGGCATAATGTTTTCAAAGTTCATCTATGTTGCAGCACATGTCAGCACTTCATTCCTTTTTACAGCTGAATATTATTATATTGTGTGGATCTACCATACAATATAATATTCATTATCCATTCTTAAATAAATATTGGTGGATGTTTAGGTTGTTTCCATTTTTTGGCAATTAGAAATAATGCTGCTATGATCATTCATAAGCAAGTTTTTGTGTGCACATGTTTTCATTTCTCTTGGGTATATATCTAGGAGTGAAATTGCTGGACCATGTAATAACCCTACACCTAACTTTTGAGGAAAGTGCCAAACTTTCCACAGAGACTGCAACATTTTACATTCCAACCAGCAGTGTGTATGAGTGTTGAAATTTTTCTACATCCTTGTCAACAATTGTCTTTTTTATTATAGCCAGCCTAGTGGGTGTGAAGTGTTATCTCATTGTGATTTTTTTAAAAATATATTTTTATTCATTTCAGAGAGGAAAGGAGAGGGAGAGATAGATAGAAACATCAATGATGAGAATCATTGATTAGCTGCCTCCTGCAAGCCCGACACTGGGGATTGAGCCCGCAACCTGGGCATATGCCTTGGCTGGAATCAAATCCAGGACCCTTCAGTCCACAGGCCAACACTCTATCCACTCAGCCAAAATGGTCAGGGCCTCATTGTGGTTTTGACATCAATTTAATCTAAAATGCTTTAATTGATCTGTAGACTATTAGACTATGTGCAAATTAGATATGTGACAGGAAGTTTGTATAATTAAGACTAAGCCAAGATATCCCAAGGCCAGGATCTGACCCCTAAAGACAAATACTGTGCAGCAGACTCTGGAAAGCTAGCTAAAGGAGAAAGGGATGGGCATGGATTCTGACAGCTATAATGAACCTTTGTCCAGGGAAAGAAGGCCAATTCCAGCAGGGGCTGCTGAGGAAAAAAGCCACTTGAGACCCATCTAGAGAAACTGTATTTGGGGAAAGAGCCTGCAGACAATAGCAAGGCCAGGAGAAAACCTGTAGCTGGCAGAAACAGGAGCCAAAGCCCACCCCTGAGGTCCTGACTGGGAAGCCAGAGAGCCCTGGATCTCCCAGGATCTCCCAGCCTCATCTCCCTCTTGAGTAAGAGACTGAGTAAGGATGGGGTAGGTCAGAGGGTCCAGGCGAGTTAGGGAGAGAGTTCCAGGCCACTACTGCCTTTAAACCAGACAGCTGCTCCCCTGCCAATGTCACACAACCAGCTGGAGTATTCACATACAGGGACAATGGGGTCAGAGATGGGGAAGGTCAGTTTCCAGGAGATAATTAGAGTCTCAGATGGAAAGCCAGGACCCAGGTTATCCAGCAAGGGTGTAATGGGGTTAATGTTTTTGAAACATTAAAGTTGTTCATTTTGCCCTAGCTGGTTTAGCTCAATGGTTGGAGCATCAGCCTGTGGACTGAAGGATCACAGGTTTGATTCAGGTCAAGGGCACATTTGATTCAGTTGCAGGCTCGGTCTCCAGCCTGGTAAGTCGGGGCATGTGCCCGAGGCAACCAATTGATGTTTCTCTCTCACATTAATGTTTTTCTCTCTCTCTCTGTCTCTCCCACTCCCTTCCATTCTCTTTCCAAAAAAAAAAAAAAATCAATGGAAAAAATATTCTCCAGTGAGGATTAACAAAAAAAAATTTTTTTTTAATTTGTTCTATTCCCATTAATCTTGAGTTCTCCATTGACATGAGGTTTCTCACACCTTGAACTGGGGCACCCACTGCTTCAAGGGGAGGAGGGCAACCACCTGGTACAAGGGAGTCATCATTCAGCGTGACCTTTAAGTTACATTATTTGAGGTCCTTAGCCAAACGTCTTGAAAGTCAGACTTTGCTGAGGGAGGAGAAAAAAATCCAAAAATTCCCAAAGCTTCTCTTCACAGTTGGTGTAAATGTCCTGGTCCAGGGAGCTCCACCCACACATATCATGAGCCCATTGTGGGTGTCTATATTCCATGTTTGCAAGGAAGGACGATTTAACATAAGGGAAATGTTGCTCATACAAGAAGGGGGCTGCCCCTTGCATGCTAAAAAGATCTTAGAGCATCCTAGAGATGAAGACAAGGGAAGGTACTTCCTGAATTCCTAAGAAGACACTGAGCTGAGGGGGTATAAATATACTGGCTGTGGGGGGTGGGGGGTGTAAAGGGCTAAAATCAGCTGTGCCCCATTTCCCACTAGGATTCTGAGAATCCCACAGCAGAGGTGGGGAGTGGTTAACATAACATTGGAAGCTGCAGCAGGCCCAGGGATGAGGAGCATCCCTGTGGAAGGTCAGGGAAAGCCTGGATAGGAGGGCACAAGGCTGAGTCCCCCAGGAGCCAGTGCCATGCACTGACAAGGTGGAGGGAACCACTCATGACTTACAATAGACATGGACATTCTGGGCACAGCCCATGGCCAAAGGCCCCATAGGCTGAGCTGCACCTCTTCCAGAGGCCAGCAGAAAAGAACTACATAGAGACAAACACCTGCTTCAAGGATGTGATGAAGGTTCCCCCTCAAGGAAATCTTTCCCAGAATTTCTTGAGAGTCAGGGAGGTGGGTGTTTGACAGTGGAAAGGAGGTGGTGAGAGAAATCTTGATATGGTCTTTTACCCCAAAGACTGAATTTACCTGAAAGATGCCACTTTAAAGGAGAAAAGTTGCCTTGAGTGGGCAAGGTGTGTGCATGTGTGGTTTTTGGTTTTTATTGTTTTGCTATTGTTTTGTGATTGTAGTTACCTACTCTGAGACCAGGGGCTGCATAGCACAGTGAAGTCAGTTATAGAATGTAGAGAGGAATATTTTTATTGATCACCGTTCCCTGGGGTTTCCAGGGTCCAGCCTACAATCCTAGGATTAGCAGACCAGACCCACTCTCATAGGAATGTACTACAGACTGTGAGAGTTTGGGGAAGATAATTTCCTGGCTAAGGACCTCCTGGGAAGACTGGCTTTATTAAAGATGGAAACCTAGTGCCACCCAGTGACCATTTGTGTGACTGCCCCAGCTCACAGACCCACATATTAGTGACTGAGCCATAAACAGCAGAGCCCCATGTCAATGGCCAGGGGTGGTCAGCCCAAAGCAGTGACTGAATGGAGATTGCTGTGGAACATCAGTAAAGCACATTAGAACCAATCACATTTCAATGCTCCAGCTCAGGGTTTCAGTGACTTTGCACTGTTTTCCAACATTACTACCCAGGCCTTAAAAGACTGGACAGAGCCCAAGTATAGGTTTGAATCCTGGCCCCACCACTTAGTAGGTGTGGCTTTTTAAAAAGTCCACAAATTCTTTCAAATGCCTCCCTTTAAAAGGTTGAGTCTAATTCCCTTCCCCTTGACAGTAGACTATACTCAGTGACTCCCCTCTAATGAATAGAAGCGACTGTATAAGCCCCAAGACTAGGTCATAAAAGGCATGTGGCTTTCCATTTCTCTCTCTCTCTCTCTCTGATCACTCACTCTGGGGGGAGGGGGGAGGGAAGGGAGTTTACCAGCTGCCATGTCACAAGGCCATGCAAGCAGTCCTATGGAGAGGTATATGGGGTAAGGAACTAAAGTCTCCTACCAACAGCCAGAATGAAACTGAGGCCTCCTGGCTATAGCCATGTGAGAGAGTAATGCCAGATGGAGATCATCCTGGCCTAGTCAGACCTTCCAACGACAGCAACCTTGGCTGACATCTTGACTACAGCCTCAGGACAGACACTGTACCAGAACCTGCCGGCTAAGCTGCTCCTGAATTCTGGACCCACAGAAACTATGAGATAATTACTATTTGTTATATCAAGCTACTGAGTTTGGAGGTAGTTTGCTATATGGCAATAGATTAACTTTCTAGGTGTGAGATCTTGGGCAACTTACTTTGCTTTTCTGGGCCCTAATTTCCCCATCTATAAAATGGGGATGTTACCTATTAGGAGACAATTCTCCATGGTCTCTCACATCTTGACATGTCCTTTAAACAGGAAGTGGCTTTTCAAGGATATTTATATAACCAACAGCTTTAGAAGATAGACTGTTTTTCCTCCGGAGACAATGATGGGTAGGCTTCTACCCATTATAAAAGATTCAGGCCTCCTAAGCTCAGAGTTCTAAAATACAATGCACTACGTGAATAAGTGTACTTGGCTGTCTTCATGTCACCCTGTGAGAACTGGGACTTGGGCACCAGTGCAGGAAAATGAAGACATTCTGGTTACTTCTATTGCTCTGAGTAATAAAGTCCTTTGTCTTTGACCCAGGAGCCTCATGTCTTCAGCCAGCATCTCTGAAACGGTGACAAGTTCAGAGCTCTTCCCAGTTCTTCATATTGCCATCCTCATAGGGATGTACTGCTGCATGAGTTGACCCAGGAGAACACCTGACACTGGCAAGTGTCAAAAGTGTCCAATAACTGTTAACTTATTCTTATTCTTATGGCTAGTGTAAAACCTACCGTTTTTACTACTGCCAGAGTTGTCATTGTCATCTTTTAGGATTAGGTCCAGGCAGCAGGAATTGTTATCATACACCACACAGTACTTCACACACTCTAGATCCACAGACTCCGGGATAAGATATTCATCTGCCTTCTAAAGAAACCACAAGAGAAGCCTGTTGGCAGGTGGGTTCAGATGAGCAAATATTCCCTGCACACCAGCACCAGGAGGAGCTGGAGGTAGGACTGTGCCTGTTTTCCTGACTGTACCTGGGCACAGAGCACTAAGAGTTGACTGGAGAAATTCTAAGGATCTTCCACACCCACCATCCCCTGCTATAAAAGCTGACCACAGCTAACTGGACCAGAAATAAGTGCCTGGCCAAAGAACAGTCTGCTTACTGACTCACCAACTGAACTAACATATCCTATCTCTGGGGGCAAGTGGTTGTTGTTAGGGGCCAAAGCCAAAATCCCTCATAAGCAGATTTGAATAAGCAGAAGTCATGAGCAAGCAGATAAAATGAGGCCAACTGTAAGCTCAACTATAAGCTTTGTGAGAGCAGGAACACTGATGTATCCTGGATTTCTAGAACAATGCTGGCACGTTAGGCTATAAATATGGTTAAAGGAAGGAATGGGCAAACAGGTCAATGAGGTCCTGAAGAGTAGTCAGGAAGTGGTTGAGTCACCATCATGGTGGACACAAGGGCAGGAACAAGGGGTGCCTTCTGCCCACAAGGGAATGAGCTCGCAGAACCAGACTTGCCTAAGATCCTAAAGCAGTGGTTCTCAACCTTTCTAATGCACATAGTTGAGCTGTCTTGTCAATTTTACAAGCTGAGAGCTTGGGTAAGATCTTTGAGCAAGAAAGTATACTAATAGATCTGAAGGAGATAAAAGATAGCCCAGTGGTTTTCTTTATATGTAGCAGAAGGAGAAAATGAAGCTGAACCAAAGAGACAGAGAAGGAACCAGGGAGGCAAGAAAGAACCTGAAAGTCAAGGGCACAGAATGTGGTCAGGACTGCAGAGATCAGAGATGGAGTGAAGGCTGCCAGGCATGACAATGTCTTGAGAAAGAAGATACCCAGTGGAGGTAGAGAAAAGGGCCTCACTCCCAGAGTAGGGTATGGTGACTGCTGAAGAAGGGCTTTGTCTTTTTAAATAGTTGGAATTGAGAAAGGAAGATGGGAAGGAATCTGATGGAAATGGGAGGGAGCGGTTTCAATCTTTGAGTTACAATAAACATACGGTTTATTCCCTAAGTAGAATAAACCATATTGGACAAATGTATATGGAACAGACTCTCCTATGGTCTGTTCCCTAAGTAGAACAAAAGCTCGGAGAGGGCACCGACAATGAATTAAGGGCATCTTGCATTTTGTTCTATCGCCAGGGTCTGGAACAGTGCCTGGCACATAAAGGTATTAAATTAATATTTGTTTAATGAAGCTGTTGACCATGGTGGTGGGAGGGACACCCTAGAGAGTGCATGAGAAGTGTGGGAGACCCTCACGTTGGATGCACAAGGGTGGTCCTGCCTCTGCTGCCCAAAGTGTCCAACAGTAGATGCCACTTCCTGGATCTAGGATAAAACTTCCCACTCTTCTCATCTTCTGTAAGACAGCCAGCCTGCCCCAGATTCTGACTATATCAGGATACCTTCTTCACTCGACGGGCTGTAATCACATGGCTTTCATCATACTCCTGTTTGGAACGCACATCTGAAAAGGAAGAGTATTTAACTAATAACTGTATTTGCAAAAGAGCACATGACCAAACTACTTAGAAAATTCACATCATCATCATATATTTGTTTGGCCGATAAGTTATAGCTACTGTCAGCTTAAAACTCAAGGTGTTGTTCCACTATTCTGAGCTGCCCACACCAAGACTCACCTGCCCCATCACAACCACATATCCCCTTAAGGCAGTGGTCGGCAAACTGCGGCTCTGTTGACTAATGAGTTTGCCGACCACTGGGATGGGGCTTAATTACAAGGAACAACAACAGCCTGCAATTACTGGAATCGAGAGTCTAGGTCAGTGGTCGGCAAACTCATTAGTCTACAGAGTCGCAGTTTGCCGACCACTGCCTTAAGGGATAGTGAGACTTTGTATCTTGATTTAGGGGCAGTTTTCTCTGAGGCCCCAAAAAAATGAGGAGCGAAAAAATCAAAGCCAGAGTGAGTGCATTCTAAATGCCCCCATGGGATTTTAGACCTTAGAACCTAGGAACTAAGGTTCTAACGCTCCTACAGGGACAAAAGGTGCATTATTGATGCTCCTCAAAATTGGGGGAACATGGAACAGAAATTAAGCCTTATGCATAAATGCTATATATGACTGTTATCCAAAATACAGAGTTCCTAATGTTCAACAATAAGAAAACAAACAACCCAATTAAAAAATGGGCAAAAGATATGAACAGACATCTTACCTAATACTTTTTTTTTAGAAGTGAAAATTTATTTTTTCCAAGAAAAACAATTTTAAATATAAAAATGTTACATGCAATAAATGTTAACATTTCAAGAAAAATTATCTTAAACATAATAATGTTACATGCAATTATTTAAGAAAAATGATATTAAATATAATATTACATGTAATAAATATTAATATTTCAAGAAAAATATTTTAGGTATAATATTATCAAAAGTAACATAATATCACAAAAGTTGTAGGAAATATTAAAAATCTGCAAATAACAGGATTACTTCTATTAGATTCTAAAATATTTTCCCCCCCGGCTCTATTTTTGTTCATCAGTTTATATTGTGCATTATATTCCACAAATAAGTGAGATCATGTGATATTTATCTTTCTCCAACTGGCTTAATTCATTTAGCATGATGCTCTACAGTTCCATCCATGCTGTTGCAAATGGTAAGAGTTCCTTTTTTTTTTTTTTTGCATTTTCCTTATTTTTAAAATTTAATAAATCTTTATTGTTCAGATTATTACAATTGTTCCTTTTTTCCCCCAAAGCTCCTCTCTATTCGGTTCCCACACTACCCTCTGCCCTTACCCTCCCCCACTGTCCTCATCCATAGGTGTAAGATTTTTGTCCAGTCTCTTCCCGCACCGCCCACACCCCTTCCCCACCAAGAATTGTTAGTCCACTCCCTTTCTATACCCCTGATTCTATTATATTCACCAGTTTACTCTGTTCATCAGATTTTTTTATTCATTTGATTTTTAGATTCACTTGTTGATAGATATGTATTTGTTGTTCATAATTTTTATCTTTACCTTTTTCTTCTTCTTCCTCTTCTTAAAGAATACCTTTCAGCATTTCATATAATACCGGTTTGGCGATGATGAACTCCTTTAGCTTTTTCTTATCTGTGAAGCTCTTTACCTGCCCTTCAATTCTGAATGATAGTTTTGCTAGGTAGAGTAATCTTGGTTGTAGGTTCTTGCTATTCATCACTTTGAATAAACTCCTGTCTGGCCTGCATAGTTTCTGTTGAGAAATCAGCTGACAGTCGTATGGGTGCTCCCTTGTAGGTAACTAACTGTTTTTCTCTTGCTGCTTTTAATATTCTCTCTTTGTCTTTTGCTCTTGGCATTTTAATTATGATGTCTCTTGGTGTGGTCCTCTTTGGATTTCTTTTGTTTGGGGTTCTGTGCACTTCCTGGACTTGTAAGTCTATTTCTTTCACCAGGTGGGGAAAATTTTCAGTAATTATTTCTTCAAATAGGTTTTTGATACCTTGCTCTTTCTCTTCTTCTGGCACCCCCATAATTCTGATGTTTGTGTGCTTGAAGTTATCCCAGAGGCTCCTTACACCAACTTCATATTTTTGGATTCTTTTTTCTTTTTGCTTTTCCAGTTGAGTGTTTTTTTGCTTCTTTGTATTTCAAATCTTTGACTTGATTCTTGCAATCCTCTAATCTGCTGTTAGATCTCTGTATAATATTTTTTATTTCAGTCAGTGTATGCTTAATTTCTAGTTGGTCCTTTTTCATATCCTTGAGGGTCTTGCTAAATTTATCATCCTTTTCTAGAAAATTCTTGAAAAACCTTATAACCGTGGTTTTGAACTCTATATCCAGTCGTTTGCTTTCCTCCATTTCTTTTATTTGTGATCTGTTTCTTTGTCTCCGCATTTTGGCTGCTTCCCTGAGTTGATAGAGTGGCTTTGTGTGCTAGGTGTCCTTTAGGGCCCAGTGGCTCAGCCTCCCCAGTTACCTGAGGTGGACACTTTTGGTACACCCCTTTGTGGGCTGTGTGCACAGTCTTGTTGTAGTTAAGCCCTGATTGTTGTTGGTATCACTGGGAGGAATTGACTTCCAGGCCAATTGACTGTGAGGATCAGCTGTGTCTATGGTGGGAGAACTTCTGTGCTGGAGATACCCTTATGAGATAAGACTTGCAAAAGCCTTTGTGCTCAGCTTGGATGGGGCGGAGTCTCAGGGCGGAGCAGACAGCTTTGGTTTCCTGTCAGCCCTGCCCTAATAGGCCCCTGTGTCTCAGTGTCCCGTGGTAATCATTGCAAGCACCTCTGAGAGAAAGCCACCCTCTAGTTCCGCCCACTGCCAGACAGTCCAGTTTCTCCCCAAATGAGTCTGGGTCCACAGAGTCTCACCCGGAACTGGAGTTCAGTGCAGTCGGGAGCTTTTGTCTCCCTCCCACTTGAGAAAGCCAGCCACGTACTCAGTTGCCAGCCCTCTCCATGTGTGCCTCGGTACCTCTACCTTTCACAGTTCCTCTGTGTCTCAGTGTGCTTTTCTCTTTCCTGACAGTCCAGTTTCACCCTGTATGAGTCTGGGTCCCCAGAGTCTTGCCCAGAACTGGAGTTCAGCACAGTCAGGAGCTTTTGTCTCCCTCCCGCTTGAAAAAGCCAGCTGTGCACTCAGTTGCCAGTCCTCTCCGCACACGTCTCAGTACCTCTGCCTCCTGCAGCTCCTCTGAGTCCCAGTGTGCTTTTCTCTTTCCTTCTAGTTGTAGAATTTCCACTCAGCCAGCCTTCCTGTGGTTCTGGATGATGTCCATTTTGTCTTTTAGTTGTAGTTTTGAAATTGTTGTGCAAGGCAGTTTAGGTGTTTACCTATGCCGCCATCTTGGTTTCTCCAGTTCCTTCTTTTTTACAGCAGTGTAGTATTCCATTGTGTATATGTACCACTGTTTTTTATTCCACTCATCTGCTGATGGGCATTTAGGCTGTTTCCAAATCTTAGCTATTGTAAATTTTGCTGCTCTGAACATAGGAGTGCATATATTCTTTCTGATTGGTGTTTCTGATATCTTGGGATATATTCCTAGAAGTGGAATTACTGGGTCAAATGGGAGTTCCAATTTTAATTTTTTGAGGAAACTCCACACTGTTTGCCACAGTGGCTGCACCAGTCTGAATTCCCCCCAGCAGTGCATGAGGGATCCATTTTCTCCACATCCTTGCCAGCACTTGTCATTTATTGACTTGTTGATGATAGCCATTCTGACAGGTGTGAGGTGGTACCTCATTGTCATTTTGATTTGCATCTCTTGGATGATTAGTGACTTTGAGCATGTTTTCATATATCTCTTGGCCTTCTTTATGTCCTCTTTCAAAAAGTGTCTATTTAGGTCCTTTGCCCATTTTTTGATTGTTTATCTTTCTTTTGTTAAGATGTATGAGTTTCCTGTAAATTTTGGAGATTAGACCCTTATCGGAGATAACATATATTCTCCCATTCAGTGGGCTTTCTTGTTGTTCTGTTGATGGTTTCTTTTGGTGTGCAGAAGCTTTTTATTTTAATGTAGTCCCACTTATTTATTTTCTCCTTAGTTTCCATTGTCATAGGAACTGTATCAGCAAAGATACTGCTACAACATATGTCTGATATTTTGCTGCCTATAGATTCTTCTAAGATTTTATGGTTTCCCATCTTATGCTTAAGTCCTTTATCCATTTTGAGTTTATTTTTGTGTACAGTATAAGTTGATGGCCTAGTTTCTTTTTTTTTTTTTTTGCCTGTACCTGTCCAATTTTCCCAACACCATTTATTGACTCTATTGTATGCTTTTGCCTACTTTGTCAAATATTAATTGAGCATAATGACTTGGGTTCTCTGTTCTGTTCCACTGATCTTTATGTTTGTTCTTGTGCCAGTACCAGGCAGTTCTGAGAACAGTGGCTTTGTAATATAGCTTGATATCTGGTATTGTGATCCCTCTAACTTCGTTCTTTTTTCTCAGGATGCTGCAGCTATTCAGGGTCTTTTTTTTATTCCAGATGAATTTTTGGAGAGTTTGTTCTAGGTCTGTGAAATAGCCCATTGGTATCTTAATGGGGATTACATTGAATCTATAGATTGCTTTGGGTAGTTATGGACATTTTAATGCTGATTCCAGCAACCCATGAATATGGTGTAGTCTTCCATTTGTTTATGTCTTTCTCTATCTCTTTTTTTAATGTCCTGTAGTTTTCCGAGTATAGGTTTTTTACCTCCTTAGTTAAGTTTATTCCTAGGTATCATAATTTTCTTGTTGCAATGGTAAATAGGATTGTTTTTGTTTAGTTTCTCTTTCTGTGAGTTCATTATTAATGTATAAAAAAGCCATAGATTTCTGAGTGTTAATTTTGTATCCTGCTACCTTGCCAAATTCATTTATTAAGTCTAGTTTTTTATGGAGTCTTTGGGGTTTTCTATATACAATATCATGTTATCTGCGAATAATGACTGTTTTACTTCTTTTCCAATTTGGATGCCTTTTATTTCTTCTTCTTGTCTAATTGCTATGGCTAGCACTTCCAGTACTATACTGAACAGGAGTGGTGAAAATGGGCATCCCTGTCTTGTTCCTGTTCTTAAGGGCAATGGTTTTTGTTTTTACCCACTGAATATGATGTTGGTTGTAGGTTTGTCATATATGGCCTTTATCATGTTTATGCTCCCTCTATTCCAACTTTGCTGAGAGTTTTTATCAAAAATGGGTGTTGCATTTTGTCAAAGGATTTTTCTGCATCTATTGATATGATCATGTGATTTTTATTTTTCAATTTGTTTATGTGATGTATCACATTTATTGATTTGTGAATATTGTACCACCTTGCATCCCTGGAATAAATCCCACTTGATCATGGTGTCTGATCTTTTTAATATATTGCTGGATGTGATTTGCTAATATTTTGTTGAGGATTTTAGCACCTATGTTCATCAGGAATATTTGCCTATAATTCTCTTTCTTTGTAGTGTCTTTATCTGGTTTTGGAATTAGGATAATGCTGGCTTCATAAAAAGAGTCTGGAACTGTTCCTTCCTCTTGGATGTTCTGAAATAGTTTGAGAAGCACAGGCGTTAGTTCTTCTTTGAATGACTGGGAAAACTCTCCTGTGAAGCTGTCCGGACAGGGGCTTTTGCTTGGTGGGAATTTTTTTAAATTACTGCTTCTATTTAATGTTATTAGCCTATTCAGGTTTTATGATTCTTCCTGATTCACTTTTGGGAGATTGTATTTTTCTAGGAATTTTTCTATTTCATCCACATTGTCTAGCTTGTTAGCATATAGTTATTCATAGTATAGTCTTACAATGCTTCGTATTTCTGAGGTGTTTGTGGTTACTTCTCCACTTTCGTTTCTGATTTTATTTGGGTTCTCTTTGTTTCTTGATGAGTCTGGCTAATGGTTTATCAATTTTGTTTATCCTTTCAAAGAACCAACTCTTGGTTTCATTGATTTTTTTGTGGGTGTTTTGTTTTTTGGTTTGTTTTTTTTTTGTCCCTATGGTATTTATTTCTGCTCTAATCTTTATTCTTTCCTTCCTTCTACTTACTCTGGGTTTTTCTTGTTGTTCTCTTTCCAGTTCTTTAAGTTGTAGGGTTAAATAGTTTATTGCTGATTTTTCTTGTTTTTAAGGTATACCTGTAGTGCTATGAACTTCCCTCTCAGGACTGCTTTTGCTGTGTCCCATAGATTTTGGGTTGTTGTGTGTTCATTTTCATTTGTTTCCAGGAAGTTTTTTTTAAATTGATTTCAGAGAGGAAATGGAGGAGGAGGGAGGGAGAAACATCATCGAAGAGAGAGAATTGTGGATCGTCCGCCTCCTGCACACCCCCTAGTGGGGATCAAGCCCGCAACCCAGGCATGTGCCCTTGACCAGAATCGAACCTGGGACCCTTTGGTCCACAGGCCAACACTCTATCCACTGCGCCAAACTGGCCAGGGCTCCAGGAAGTTTTTTCTTTCTTTCTTGATCTTATTGGTAACCCATTCATTGTTTAATAACATGCCATTTAGCCTCCATGTGTTTGAATGATTTGGGGTTTTTACCGTAGTTGATTTCTAATTTCATTCCACTGCGATCTGAGAAAGTGCTTGATAGGATTTCAATCTTCTTGTACTTGTAGAGTCTTGTTTTGTACCCTAGCATGTGGTCTATCTTTGTGAATGATCTGTGTGCACTTAAGAAGAATGTATATTCTACTGTGTTGGGGTGAAATGTTCTGTAAATATCTATTAGATCCATCTGATCCATTGTGTCCTTTAGAGTCTGTGTTTCCTTGTTAAGTTTTTTCTGGAAGATCTGTCCAGTGAAGTCAGAGGGGTGTTAAAGTCCTCTACTATGACTGTACCGTTGTCAATCTCTTCATTAAAGTTCTCTAGAAGTGTTTTTATATAGTTAGGTGCACCTATATTGGGTGCATATCCAGGGTTTACCAGGGTTATATCCTCTTGTTGGATCAATACCTTTAGGATTATGTAGTGACCTTTGTTGTCTCTTGTGATGGCCTTCATTTTAAAGTATATTTTGTTGGATATGAGTATTGCTACCCCAGCTTTCTTTTCTTTTCCATTTGAATGGAAAAATTTTTTTCCATCCCTTCACTTTCATCCTGTGTGTGTCTTTTGTTTTGAGTTGGTTATCTTGTAGACAGCATATAGTTGGGTCATGTTTTTGTATCCATTCATTTACCTACCCCTTTTGATTAGAGCATTTAATCCATTTACATTTAGGGTTATTATTGAGAAGAACTTATTTATAGCCATTTTAATTCTGTATGGCTAGGTTTCTCTCTCTGCTTCTTCTCCACAGCAATCCCTTTAGCATTTCTTGTAATGCTGGCTTGGTGGTGATGAACTCCTTTAGACTTTTTTTCTTTCTTTCTTTGTTTTTTTTTGGTCTGCAAAGCTCTTTACTTGACCATTTATTTTGAATGACAGCCTTACTGATATAGTAATCTTGGTCTCAGATCCTTGCTTTCCATTACCTTGAGTACTTCATGCCCTTCCCTTCTGGCCTGTAGAGATTCTGATGAGAAATCAGGTGTCAGCCTTATGGGAACTCCTTTGTAGGTAACAGTTTTCTTTTCTCTTGCTGCCTTTTAGATACTTTAATTTTTGGCATTTTAATTATGATGTGTCTGGGCATGAGTCTATTTGGGTTCTTCTTATTTGGGGTTCTCTATGCCTCCTGAACTTGTGTAAAATTTTCCTTTATCAGGTGAGGGAAGTTTTCTGCCATTATTTCTTCAAACTCCTTCTCTATTCCTTTCTCCCTTTCTGCCTCTTCTGGTACACCTGCTATTCCAATATTGTTACATTTCATGTTGTCCCACAGCTCCCTTAAGCTATCCTCCTGTTTTTTAATTGCTTTTTCTTTTTGGTTCTCTGATTGAGTGATCTTTTCAACTCTGCCTTCTAATTCACTGATTAGATCCTCAGCTTCCCCCAATCTGCTGTGTATTCCTTCCAATGTGTTATTTGTGTTATGTCATTCTTTATCTTAGACTATTCTTTTTTCATAGTTACTATATCTTTTTTCATACTATTGAGCATTTTCACCATCATTACTCTGAACTCTTTTTTAGATAAATTTCTTATCTCTGCTTCATTTACCCCTTCTTCTGGAGAATTTCTAGTTCTTTCATTTTGGGGTTGTTTCTTTGTCTCCTCATTTTGGTTGTCTGTTTGGGTTAGTGACTATATTTTAGGGAGATCCTCTACACCTCTCAATCCCTAGTGCAGGACAGTGTTAAAAGCAGTTTCTGACAAATTGGATCAGGCAAAGACTCAAAGCCTCCAGAGACCCTCTCTGTCTACAGACTATTAGGATGCTGACTTGAATTGCCCCCAGGCAATCATCCTCAGTTGTAGCACGAGTTTTTTCAACAGGGTAGAGCAGTTGCTTCTGCCTGGAGGCTAATTGTTACTTTTAATGTCTTAAGTGGCCTCAGGGCAAGGAGTTTTCCAATAGGGTGTGTCAACTGTCTCTCCCCCATCCCCAGGTAAGGTAAATGTCTATGTGGAAAAGATGTTCTCCGCTGCGTGAGGGAATGACTCAGCCCAGGAAACTTGGGGTGTCTGCCTTCTGTGCTCTATCCTGAGTCCCAGTCCTGGGTTCTGTTCTCACAGCTCCGTCCACTTCACCCTTCCTCTGCCAGAGCACAAGGTGGGTGGCTCCAAAGGGAATTTTTGTGCATTGGCCATTCAAGAGGGTGCCTGAACTTTCAGCTGGCACTCCCTGGCAGACAGAACCCCACTGCTTTTCACAGTTAGATATTGTGTGGGTACCCTCCTCAAATTTGGTACTCTCTGCTGGGGATCCCAGTTTGGGGACTAGATCCCAGAGTTCTCAGTGACACCTCCCACCCTCCACAGCTGAGTTATCTCTCCGGAAGTTCAGTTCCTGTCTATGAGCACCCGTCCAGCCTTTTTGCACCTCTGCCCCTACTACCAGTCTCTATGAGGTCTCCATCTTCGGTCCTTGGGTATCAGGGTTCTCTCCTGTTAGTTTTCCACTGATTATTCAGGGAGCCTTTCAGTATTTTCTGTACTGACTACTTTAACTAGTGTTTGGCATTGTTTATCTTTGGTACCATTTAACAACAAAAACTCACAAACTACCATATAGCTACATACAACAACATGAGTGAATCATAGTAAAACAATCTTGAGCAAAGGAAGTTAGATACATGGGCTTTATGGCTCAAAAACAAGTGAAACTAGATTAAGAATGCATAGCCAGGAAGGACTTCTGGTCAAGATGGTGGTGTAAGTAAACACAGTACTTGCATCCTTCCACAACCACATCAAAATTACAACTAAACTGCAGAACAACCATTATTCAGATCCACCTGAAACCTGGCTGAATGGAAGTCCTACAATTAGAGAATTAAAGAAGAAGCCACACTGAGACTGGTAGGAGGGGCAGAGGTGTGGGATGGGATGGTTCAATACCCACATGTGGCCTTTTTTTAATTGGTAGGGATATTTTGGCTGCAAAGGTATGAGTGAGGAGCAAGGGGTCCAGCCCCACACCAGACCCCTCAGCCCAGAGTTCCAGTGTCAGGAAGAGAAGTCCCTGTAACTTCAGGCTGTAAAAACCAGCAAGAATTGTGGCTGAGTGACATAAAGGCTGCTGGAGTCCCAGATATTCCTCTTAAAGGGCCAGCACACAGACTTACTCAGACTCACTCCCTCCAAGCTCCAATGCTGGGGCAGCAGTTTGAAAGGCTCCAGGGACATACAGGGAAGAACTATGCTGTCTGGCATCAGGGCAAGAATTGGGGGGCAACCTTCTCCTAGAAAAAAAATGCTGGCAGAGGTCATTGTTCTTATGCTGAGACCTCCCCCACCACAGTGCCAACAGTCAGGCACCATATCTGAATTTCCATCAACCTGGCCCACTGTTTACTGGCCCTGGTGACTCCCTTAAATCCCACCCCACCCAATTTGCAGTCCCATCCAAGCAGTTTGCAGTGACCTTTCCATACAAATAGCCTATCCTGGCTCAGGCTTCAGACTTTTCTAAAATCTCTCGAACAAGCAGCAGCTGGCCTCAGTATGTCCCATACCTCTCAATAAGAGGCCCAGGCCCAGCAGTAGCAGCAGGATGCCTTGGTTCACAGCTTGACCTCTCCTGGGCACCTCCAAGCCCAAAACAACTAGCAGCCATCTATAGATCACTCTGTAGCTCGTGCTGGTTGGCCCCAGGCAAGGCAGTAGCTGACTTTGCATCTCTCAGGAGGCACCAGAGCCAGTGTATCCAGTGGTAGCTTCATACCACACCAGATTACAACCCTACCACATCCGCGAGTGACACACTCAAGGGGCAGACTCAGAGAGCACCAAAGTCCCAGTGAAGCAAGTCCTGCTCCATAGGGGGGTCTCCTGCACATCAGCTCTTCCACTGTAGTTGCAGCTGGTCTGCACAGGCAAGTGGCCTGGGGATCAATATCTCCCAGTGACACCAAGAGCAATCAAGGCTCAACTACAACAGAACCATGCACACAGCCCACACAAGGGCACACCTAGAGTGCTCAGCTCAGTTGACTGGGGAGGCTGAGTCACTGGGTCCCACAGGACACCTACTACACAATGCCACTCTACAAATTCCAGGAGACATCGCAGATCTACATAATACATAGAAACAAACACAGGAAACAGCCACAATGCATGGACAAAGAAACATCACAAATGAAAAAATGGAAGAAATCTCCAGAAAAAAAACTAAGTGAAATGGAAGCAAGCAAACTATCATATACAGAGTTCAAAACAATGATTATAAGGATGCTCAAGAAACTTAATGAGATCTTCAAGGAACTTAGTGACAACTCCAAGGTATTAGAGAGAACATCAACAACATAAAAAAGGACCAGTCAAAATGAAGCACACACTAACTGAAATGAAGAATAATTTACAGGAATCATCAACAGTAGGGTAGAGGACGCAGAGAATCAAATCAGCGATTTGGAATATGAGGAAGAAAAAAACACCCAATTAGAATAAAGAATCCAGAAATATGAAGATAGTGTAAGGAACCTCTAGGACAACCTCAAGAGTGCCAACATTTGCAACATAGGGATGCTGGAAGGAGAAGAAAGGAAGCAAGAAATTGAAAACTTATTTGAAAATATAATGACAGAAAACTTCCTTTACCTGGTGAAAGAAATAGACATACAAGACCAGGAAGCTCAGAGAGGCTCAAATAAGAGGAACCCAAAGAGGCCCACACCAAAACACATAATTAAAATGCCAAGGTCAAAAACAGAATCTTAAAAGCGGCAATAGAAAAACAGTTAGTTACCTATAAGGGAGCACCCATACTACTGTCAGCTGATTTCTCAACAGAAACATGTAGGCCAGAAGCGAGTGGCAAGAAATATTCAGTGATGAAAAGCAAGATCCTACAACCAAGATTACTCTACACAGCAAAGCTATCATTTAGAATTGAAGGTCAGATAAAGAGGTTTACACGTAAGTAAAAGCTAAAGAAGTTCATTACCACCAAACCAGTATTATAAGAAATGTTAAAGGGTCTTCTTTAAGAAGAAGATGAACAAAAAAGATAAAAAATATGAACAATAAAATGGCAATACATACATATCTAACAACAATTGAATCTAAAAATCAAAATAAATGAACAAGGAATCTAATAAACAAAATAAACTGATGATAAAACAGAACCAGAGGCATGGAAACATGGGACAGACTAAAGAATCTCAGAGAGAAGGCGGGAGGGGAAGTTGGAAGAGATTAGCCAAAGAACTTATATGCATACTAAAGGCCCAGTGCACAAAATTTGTGCATGGGTAGTGTCCCTAGCGATGCCAGCTGCTGGCCGGGGGCCTTCCTTCGTTCCATACCACCCCCTGATGATCAGCGCACATCATAGCGAGCGACTGAACTCCTGGTCAGTCGAACTCTTGAGGGGACACTTTGCATATTAGGCTTTTATATATATATATATACTGTAGACTAGTGGCCCGGTGCACAAAATTCGTGCACATTATAAGGGGATTAGTTAGAGGAAATAATTTAATATTGCTATTTGCCCTTTCTCTATAATAGAAGTGTCAGAGATGAAAGAAAATGAGTAAAATGTATATGAAAACCTTTCTCCTGTCAGAGACTGGGGCGCACCATGGGACCTAGAGTCAAATCCCACTCACATGCGCCTCAAAATCACGTGAGACCCAGACCCGGCCAGCCCCGCCCCCATTGAGCTAGATCCAGACCCGGCCAGTCCCACCCTTGTCAAGCCCCGCCAGGCAGGGGATGTAGCCTCAGGTCCCTTGGCCCGGTGCCAGGACGGGGGGTGTGGCCTGAGGTCCCCCAGCCCAGACCGGGGTTAGGGGCGTGCCCTGAGGTCCCCCATCAAGCCCCGCCAGGTGGAGGACATGGCCTGAGATCCCCTGTCAAGCCTGAGGCAGGCAGGGGGACGCAGCCTCAGGTCCCCCAGCCCAGCACTGGCAGGGGGGTGCAGCCTCAGGTCCCCTGTCAAGCCCTGCTGGGTGGGGAGCATGGCCTGAGGTCCCCTGTCAAGCCCTGCCAGGCAGGGGGGCACAGCCTCAGGTCTCCTGGCACAGTGCTTGGGCGGGGGGTGCAGCCTGAGGTTCCCCAGCCTGGTGCCAGGGTGGGGGGGCATGGCCTGAGGTCCCCTGTCAAGACCCACCTGGTGGGGGACACGGCCTGAGGTCCTCCGGCCTGGCACTGGGGTGGGGGAGCAGCCTGAGGTCCCCTAGCCCAGCACCAGGACGGGAAGCACACCTTGAGGTCCCCTGGGGGAGCGTGGCTTCAGGTCCCCTGGCCTGGCACCAGGGTGGGGTTCATGGCCTGAGGTCCCTGTCTAGCCTCGCTGGATCGGGGACATGGCCTGAGTTCCCCTGCCCTGGTGCCAAGGCAGGAGGCATGACCTGAGGTCCCCTGTTAAGCCCCACCAGGTGGGGGGTGCAGTTTGAGGTCTCCTGTCAAGCCCAGACAGGCAGAGGGGTGCAGTCTCAGGTCCCCTGGCCTAGTGCTGGGGTGGGGGGCGCGGCCTGAGTTCCCCCAACCCAGCACTGGGGGTGCACCTTGAGGTGCCCTGTCAAGCCCCGCTGGATTGGGGGCACAGCCTGAGGTCCCCTGTCAAGCCCAGCCAGGCAGAGGGGCACAGCCTCAGGTCCCCTTGCTTGGTGCTGGGGTGGCAGGCATGGCCTGAGGTCCCCCATCAAACACCACTGGGTGGGGGTGTGGTCTGAGGTCCCCCAGCCTGGTTCCAGGGTGGGGGCATGGCCTGAAGTCCCCTGTCAAGCCCCACCTGGTACAGGGCACAGCCTGAGGTCCCCCAGCCTGGCGCTGGGGCAGGGGAGCAGCCTGAGGTCACCTAGCCCAGCACTAGGACGGTAAGCACACCTTGAGGTGCCCCATCAAGCCCCACCAGGCAGGGGGCATGGCCTCAGGTCCCCTGGCCCGGTGCTAGGGTGGGAGGTATGGCCTGAGGTCCCCCAGCCTGGTGCTGGGGTGGGGGGCATGGCCTGAGGTCCCCTGTCAACTCCTGCCAGGTGGGGGAGGGTGTAGTCTCAGGTCCCTGCTGATTGCTCGTTAAGGCTCCTTATGGGAACTTGACTTCAGCTGTGGGTGCAGCCATCTTTGTGATGGAGTGATGGTCAATTAGCATAGTCCCTCTTTATTAGATAAGATATGCATAACCCATGGATACAGCCAATAGGGTGGTGAAGGCCTGGGGGGGGGCAGGATCCTGGTGAAGGGGATAACGGGGGGGGGGTGCATCTTTAATAGTCTCAACAATAAAGAGTTTTAAAAATATAAATAAATAGGAACAAATGAAACTAATGTTGGCTGGGTAGGAAAGCAAGAGAAAATACTAAGGGTAGAAGCCATTAATTTAACCATGAAAATCATTCTTGTTTGAGTTTGAATTTCAATTTGGGATGATGAAAAAGTTCTGGAGCCAGACAGTGGCAACAGTTGCACAATGTGAATGTACTTTAATGTCACTGAACTGTACACTTTAAAATGATAAATTTTATATGTATAAATTACCACAATAAAAAATAAGTATTTGTGGCAGGTACAGATGTTATCAGACTATTTCAGAATAATATATTTTCTATGGAAGAAAGTAACTTTAAAAATCAAATTTCAACTTATTGAGAGTAAAGACAGAGTATTCCCTCTTATCATGGTTCCAAACTTGAGCATGTATAATAGTCACCTGTAAACATGGAGATCATGGGGACCCAGGAATATTATATTACTTGTTTCCCTGTTCACTGACTTACCTTAAGCCTATTCCATAGGTAGGTAAACTGCTGCACACGAATAAGGAGGGATGCACAAAGTTGTTCATTGCAGCACTATCCATTAGAGCAGTGGTGCTCAACCTTTCTAATGCCGCGACCCTTTAATACAGTTCCTCATGTTGTGGTGACCCCAACCATAAAATTATTTTCGTTGCTAGTTCATAACTGTAATTTTGCTACTGTTATGAATCGTAATGTAAATCTGTGTTTTCCAATGGTCTTAGGCGAACCGCTGCTGTGGAGCCTAATGATTAGAGGCACACAATGCAAACAACACATTGCAATCAATTAGGAATAGATCCATTTCATAACTAACAGTCAAAGTAAGTAAATTAGGTCTTCACATTTAGACACAGGGGGGAGGGGGAGGATCTTAAAAATATAATTTTAAGCCAAAAAAAGCAAGTTGCATAATGATTGTACATTATGATACTATTTGTGTAAATATTTAAACACATGATTTTGGGATGCCTGCATATGCAGTAAAAATGTAAAAATATAGAAGCAGTTATCTTTGGGGAGGGAAAGAAGTGGGTTCAGGATGGGATACAGAAGAGGATTACATCTGTGTCTGTAACATTTAATTTATGTTAAATCTGAGTACATGGGTGTTTATTACTGTTACTATATATTTGTTAGATGTTTGCTATATTTCACTAAAACAAAAGGAGTTAGGAACATCTAGATTTAATCTGGAATGATTTCCAAGTCACGTGAATGAGTAGCAGCATTTTACGCTATGCCTAATAAGTCTGATTTCTAGTCATTTATTCCTCTATCCCCAAAAGTTTTTTGGTTCATCAAAAATAATGTTTGAAGAGTGCTATCCACAAAATATTTTAAGTACTTACCCAATAAACAGAGATAGTTGGGTTCAGTCAATCTGGATAGTTTTGTGACCTGATTCAAGATGTTATAAAGTTCTGTTGGTTCACATAGAACCAAATCAGCCATCCTACAGGGAAGAAACAATAACGTAAAGCTTATTACCTCTTTCTATTTTAAATGAGTGCTCAAAAAGTAAGATATTGAATTAAACTCTTTCTTAATGCATCTTCAGGCAAAGATTAAAGTAATCATGAACATAATCAGGAAAGCCTCAAAATTCTGTAGTGAGCCCTGGCTGCTGTGGCTCCATGGTTTCAAGCATGGTCCCATACACTGAAATGTTGTGGGTTTGACCCAGTCAGGGCTCATGCATGAGGCAGCTGATCAATGTTTTTCTCTCACCTCTTCTCTCTCTCTCTCTCTCTCTCTCTCTCTTCTCTCTCTCTCCCCCTTCTCTCTCTCCCTTTCTCTCCATTTTCCTCTCCCCCTCTCTCCATTCCCCTCTCTCTAAAATCAATGAAAAAAAATCCTCATGTAAAGATTGACAAAAATAAGAATAAATTTTGTAGTGAAATGTGTGTAGAGAATAAAATATTGAACTATATAATAACATCTGAACTATGTAAATAACAAGCAAGCTATAAAATAGTCAACAGTTCATTTGTTTTTTAGCATATAATTACTGAGCATCTACTACATGCCAGGCACTGAAAATAACTGTGGTAAACTAGACCTACCTTCATGAAAGCTACATTCTAGTATGGAATGCAGACATTGGACACAAAACACAAGAAAAGCACTATACTGTCAGTGTTGGAGTAGGCACTAATGAGAGAACCTAACCTAGTTGCGGTAATCTGAGAAAGGCTGTCTGAAATGTGACTGCTGAGATAGGAGGCTAGGCAAGACTTAGCCAGAAGAGAGGGTGAAAAAGAAGGCAAGAACATTCAGTACCTGAGTTTAAGGAGACTGGTATGGTAACAGCAGGGAGAGAGTAATGAGTGAAGACCCTGAGGAGGCTTATGATAAGGATCATGAAGGTCAATGTTGGGTGGAGAATTGCTGATGTGTAGTGACAAAACTGCCTGGCCAATTTGGGCCCTGGCTCCTGACTACAGGGCTGAGATACGGGTTCCTGAACATGACTGGTGCTCCAAGGATACTGAAGGGGAAGGGCTGGGCCTATGCAGCAGCTCCCTGCAGGGAACCCTCCTTTTAGCAAGGGGTGGAGGCTGCAAGGAGCTGCCCAGCACCAGTAGGAACTGATGGAGAAGTTGAATCCAGAGGTAGGTAATCTTGATCAAAACAGAGTCCACTTCAGTTACCAGTATGATGCTCAGGGAGAGCCCAAACCCTTGATACTTCCTCAAGAATGTCTGTTCTCAGCCTCCCCTCCATTAATTTCAACCTTTACATGGATCATTCCTATTAGCACACAAACATCCTCTGTACCCATCTTTGTTCTCTTTACAGCAAGACTTCTTAAAAGAGTGGTGTTGAATCATTCTCCACTTCCTCACCTCCAAACTCTCTACATCCTAATCCTAGCTGTGCCATTTACTATGGGTTGCCTTATGGTAATTAGCCTCTGTGTACCTCAGTTTGCATCTCTGTAAAATGGGAGTAATATTAACATTGCCACTTCTATAAAATGAGCATAATAGTACCTATCTGTAGTGTGGGGGTTAATGAAATTACACGTAAGGTATTCTGAGCATGGAGGAAATAAATGCTCAATAAGTGTTGGCTATTGGCACAAGCTTCTCCCCTGGAGCTTTTAACCCTATCAAACCACAGAAACTGTTCTTATCAAGGTCATCACAATGTCCATCTCACCTAATCCATTAGTCACTTCTCTCTGTGCTCAAATGATGGGAGTTTCTTTGCTGCGTTTAACCCAGTTGAACATTCCTCCTTCCCCAGTACTCTCCACTTCCAGAAGTCCACACACACACACTCTCTCCAGGCTTCCCTCATACCTCTGTTCCTACTGTCTTCATTATGGGAGGCTCTATCTTCACGTAAGAATGCCCTTGGTCATAGTCACCTTTCTTCTCTATTTATACTTTCATTCTAGGAAAGGGCTTCTCAACCTCAGCAGTACTGATATTTGAGGCCAGACAATTTTCTGTTGTGAGGGCTGACCTGTACATCGTAGGATGTTTAGCAGCATCCCTGGACTCCACCCAGTGATTGCCAGTAGCAAACCTCCCCCAATCCAGCTGTAACAACCAAAAAAGTTTCCAGGAGTTGCCAAATGTCCCCTGGAAAAAGAGATATCAAAAACCCATTCATAGGATTACTGCCACATCAGCTTTTTAATTGCCATTTTCTCTTCTTTTGAATTTGAACTCTGGAGTTAGTTATTGATATACTCTTATATGGTTTGGGAGATTAAGGGCTTCTTTTTTGTTTGTTAGGATGCTCTGATCTGACATTTGACATGAACACAAAGTGCTAGATGTTCTTGTTGACTTCCATCAATGAGATGGGGAAAATATAACAGTTCTTGATAACGTCCCTTATAATAACGGTTTGATTTTTTTTATTTCAAGAGAATCTTTTTTCCAATACTTCCTCCCCCCCCCCCTTTTACCCAGTTTCCTTGTCACTTGCTATAGATTGGCTTTTGTATTCATGCAGACTATGTTGCAGGTCTGATTCATTTAGTAAACTGAAATTTATTGCTTAATTTTAAAAATGCTAGTTGAGAACCACCACTCTAAAATCTAGAGTCTAGCTGATTCATCTCACCCCTGTATACCAATGAGTCCCAAACTGTACCCCTGCTTGACTTCTCCACTGAGCTTGACTCCACTTGGATGCCTAGTTAGCATCTCAAATGTAACATAACCAATATTGGGTTTTTAATTCACACATGCCCACACCTCTAATGCATGTTTATCTTTTAGTCTCCTCAGTCTCAATAAATAGCACCATTATCCACCTAGTTACATAAGTCCACATCACTAATCCCTGTTCCCCTTTACCCCTCACATCTACTCTATTAGCTCTACTACCTAAATATATTCCAAATCCATCTACTTCTTTCCATCTCCGGGGTTAACATTCTAGACCAAGATATTATTATCCCTCTCCTGATGATGCAATACTTGCCAACTCCTTCTTGCTTTCTCCCTACAGTCTAATCTTCACATGGTAGTCAGAGTGATCTTTTTTAAAATATGTTTGTCTTCACCTCACTTGTCATTACCTGACATTATCACTCATTATTTGTTGGCTTTATCAACAGTCTCCTCCCACTGAAATGTATGGCTTGTTAGGAGAGGGAACTTGTCCTTCTTGTTCACTATTATGGTCATCAATAGGGCCTTCTTGACATGATGTCATACATATAGATTCCACCTGTAGGATTCCATGTGTAGGTTCTGAAGGACCTCCCCACCCCCACCTCGGGCCAGGTCCTCAGCCTCTAAAAGCCCTGTCTGCAGGCCATTCTGGAGGTGGTGAGTACAGGGGAGAGAGGACAGGCTTTGGGACTAGTCCAACCACTTTATTAAGCCAATCTAAAAACTGGCTCCAAACTATCTGGTCTATCGCTCACACCCCATCCTGAAGCTCCCACCTACTGTATATTTCCCAATTACAACCTCTATCTCTTTATTCACTAGCCCAAGGGATTGTCTCTTGGCAGCCAGGTAAAAACTCAGCCATAGGGATCTTCTTCAGACTTATCTCCTTCCCAAAGACAGCACTCTCCCTGGTCAGGCAAGAACTGCCCCTCATGTGCTGGTCAAGTGCAGGAGGGATGAGGACAGTTTCTGTATATCACAACAGGGTTCTGAGAGATGACACAACCCCATGAGCTGAAGATCAGTGGTACCACTAGCCTGGGTGGGTGGGTGGAGGACTGAGAGCTAACATCCCTTTGAATGCTACACTGAAATCTACAGGATTTAAGATGTTCTGGCTCCACCATTTGAGCCCTAAGAATATTTTGATATTGCACTTTTACATAAAACTATCAAACTATTTTTGAGATTTTGCCAAAAGTATTTTCCTTAATGGATTCCATTGATTTATTCCTTAATTGATTTTCTATATTTCAGTTAACTAATTCTAATTTTTTTCACTTTCCATTTTGTTTAGTCAAGATTGTTTTTTCCAAAATCATGTCTTTTTTTCCATGTGAATTTTACATTAAAGATTTGATTCCTCAATCAGGTTTTACTGAGTATGATTTCTGCCACTGTGAATTTCATTTGCACTGATTATTTCTACAAAGTCGTTTTCAACAGTGGAGTCAAAATGGCAAGTTTAAGACATCCCCCTTTGGACTCTTTCAGCACAGCATTGCTCTTCTTAAGAGACTTTCAGGGAGTTTAGTGAGATAGTTCTTGCTGGGCTGATGAAGCATGCAGGTGGGAAGGGTGGTCTGAGGGAGCACCTTCTGCAGATCTGGTGTGATGGAATGAGAGACTAAACTTCTATTAATTGACCCATCAGGCAAATCCACACAACTTTCTGGGTGGCAAGCAAAGCCACCCACTCTGTCAGGAGAGCAGTGTGCCAGCACAGGCCTTGTCCCAAAACACTAGACACCCACCAGGAAGAAGGTACTTCACCCTCCCTGTGATGACCTAACTCTAAACCAGGGGCCTTGTGTATAGCTCTTCCAGTCAGGCAAGAGCAGTCCTGCAGTGGGTCTGCTGAGCTCTGCTCCACTGAGAGCACGTCTATATTTGAGGAAAGCAGTCAGTTGGAAGGGGGTGCCATAGCCTAAGACTGAAGAGGAAACTGGCTGGACCCAGCCTTTTTCAATGCCTGGGGCCCTCCATTCTGACTGACTGCATGGCTGTAAGAGTCTAGGCCTGACCCCAGGCTTCTCACAGGAGTTCCCGGACACTGAGAGCTTGGTCTAATGCTTGTTCCAACTCAATCTGGGTGGGCACAATTGGTGGGCACTGGCTTCTGGTGGAAAAGGAGTATCATTTAATGCTCCTGGAGAAGTCAGAGAGATCATGAACTTCACTTTGGGCTCTTGACGAAGCAGGGACCAGAGAACTGCACAGATATTAGAGTCCACAGCCATCCCCGTTACCCCCTGGTTCTCTGTGGGAAACTGAGGCTGTGCCAGGATGACCAAGGCTTAAATTCAGTGGCATATATCAATACCGTCACTTGCAAATGAAGACAGTAATACACACTAAAAAGGCTACATGAATGTTACATTGAGATAACTGATATAAACTACCCAGTACTGACCCTGGCATAGAGCGGGAGCTTAGGAAACAGAAGTTCCTTTACTCCTACCCTATCTCTCTCCTTTCAGCTTCATCTAGGAGCTGGTGATGGCTACAAGCCCAATACACAGAAAGCATCATTCAAAGAATCTCAGGCCAAATACCATAGCAGGATCTGGCCAAGCTTATAAGTGATAGGGACCAGAGGTGTTGCCCGAGGATCTGATACAGTCTTTCCTTGATTCCAGTCTAACACTTCTTGTGCCTGAACCTTAAAAGCTAGAGGTCATAGTCCCAGGCCACAATACCCCAGAGCTTCAGAGTATACAGAAGTGGTACAGAAATCTCTTGTTTCAGAGGGGCACCAGGTCCTATTAGTGATAGCCAGTATCTCTGTATTTTAGAAGTAGCAGGTATGGCCCTGAGATCTAGAACCATCTGCTCACATCCCTATCCCTTATCTCCTATCTTGCCTTCACTTCCATGTCCCCAAATCTAGGCTCACTGCATCTAAGAGGTACCTAGTGGTCTTGTCACGTTGACAGGTCTACCTATGCAGCAAATCAGTTGTCGGAGATAAGGACTGGTGAACTGCAACACCCATCTCCCAAAAGCTGTGGCCACCATGTCTGGTCTCACCTCCTCCAACTCTGCCTCTAGCACTTGTTTCTCCCCTGCGCCTTGATGGGCTTAGGCCTCACCTTCTGCTCCTGACATGGGTCCTTGGCCCTGACCAGACTCTGGACTCAGCTTTTCTTTCACTTCCCTGACCTGTGACTGGTCTGGAAGACTGAAGGTTTTGTTCCTGACTTAGCTCTATCACCATCAGCGACTCTAAGCTCTTGGGAGTTCTTTGACAGCAGCTTCCTGCTGCGTCTACTCTGTCAGTCCATGACCTTATAGTTGCTCCACTGGACTGTATTTTGGAGAGTCAAGTCCTTTTGACTTTAAGCAGGAATGAGCCACAACTAAAAGCTAAATCTATCTATCTAAATATGGTGCTGTTTTAAAATATATGTCCCCAGTTTCCAATACCCTAGAGGAAAATAAAGAAAACTATCATGCAAGGTGGAATGATTAGCACCTCTCTCTTTGTTTTAGCTCCGAGGTTCTGAAAGGAAAGATTTAAAATATTTCACTTGAGGTACGATTTTAGGGTTGAAGAGAAAGTAGGTTATTATACAGTATGTGACCTAATAACAAACATCTAATAGCTCTTAAACACAGTCTAAGCCTACGGTACAAAATGGTCAGTATATGTGCATGTGTGTGACTTGTGTTCATGTGGGGTTAGGGCAAAGTGAGTATCAAAGTATTTGTATATTGTGTATAAAAATATACAATGAAAAATATGCAAAATGAATCTATGGTAATAGGAAGTAGCTGTCATGGGGAACTGATGAAAAGAATCAAGAGAAAACTTTCTGGAATGAAAATGTTTTGTCACATGTTTGGGGTGGATGTTACAAGGGTGTAAATGGTCAAAACCAACCAACTGAACACTTAAAATTGGTATACTGTATCATATATGACAATCAAAAATAAAAATAAATCCCCTGTGTAGATCCATGTGTTTATGTGTTCAAAGATGGAATACAGCCCTAGTCAGTGTTTCTCTGTGGATAGAGCATCAGCCTGTGGACCAAAGGGTCTCGGGTTCAATTCCAGACAAGGGCATGTACCTTGATTGCAGGCTCCTCCCCAGCCCAGGCCCTGGTTGGGAATCATGCAGAAGGCAACCAATCGATGTATTTCTGTCACATTGATGTTTGTCTCTGTCTTTCCCTCTCCCTTCCACTCTCCCTAAAAATCAATGGAAAAATATCCTCAGGTGAGGATTTAAAAAAAAAAAAAAAGATGTGACTACATAGGTGTGTATATGGATATGAGTCTGTAGCCCAACCTGTATGTCCATGATCTTGGTGTGGGATCTGGGCATAGGAAACAATGAGGAATTGGACACACAGAAAGTACACACTACAGAACTGCAGCTTGGCTCCCATAACTACCAGTGAATCCTTTTTTCATCATTTCTCATTTGTCCAGGATTTCTGCAAGGCCTACAACTCTTATCCAAACATCCTCACCTTCCTTGAGTCCTCATTGAGCAACTTCTGTATAATTTTCCAGTTCTACCTGGAAAGGTTAAAGACACGGGGTATGAAAGGCCCTCCCCTGCCAACTGCCCGATTGCCCTTCCAGCTTTCTCCCAGTCAGAGATAAACATCCTTTGACCTCATCCTCCTTCCTAATCCTTCCCCGCCATTTCCCCTTAGCCCCCTTTCAGCGCCCTTCTTTTTTTTCAAAATTCACATCTCACAAGTTTGAAACACAAGTTTCAAACATTCACAATTCATGAAACCAGAGAGAAAACTCCTAGAATAGCTTAGACTGTGCCCTCTGAAGCTTATGCAGGCACAGAAGCTAGTGGTAGGCCCTTGCCTGGAAAAGTCTGAGGTAGCTGCATTGAAATGGTCTGCAACCTCATAATCTGTTGAGGCAAAAGATGCATTAGTGTTCCCTATAGACCAGATGTGGCCTATATGTTGGGATTTATTTATCTTCTATAATTGAAACTTTGTAGTCTTGAGTGGAGGCCTGGGGTGGCCAGGGTGTGCGGAAAGCTTGGCTTCCTTCATTGCTGGGGAAACCCGAGCTTCCTGCTCTCTCCGTGGCTGCAGCCATCTTGGTTGGGTTAATTTGCGTACTTGCTCCTGACTAGCTGGTGGGCGTGGCTTGTAGGCATAGCGGAGTGGTGGTTAATTTGCATATTACTATTGTATTAGATAGGATGGACAACTAACCATCACTTCCAATTCAGCCCATCTTAAATGGAGCTCTTTATTTTCTTCAACCAGCTCTCCTTCCACACAACCCCTGAATTCCACTTCTATACAAATATAATTCTCTCAGGCTGATTTCCCACACTCCTTTCATTCATTTTTTAAGCCCTTAAGATTGTTCCCTCTTTGGCCCCACATTCTTTATTTCTATGAACACCATCATCACTCAGATTTTGATCTCATAAGATAGCCTCCTACACAATCTCCCTGCTTCCCACATTTTTCCCTTGAAGTCCTTAGCATGCCTGGTCATCTAATCTTCACAGTTGTGGTGGCAACATAAAAGCCTTTGATAAACACTTTCTTCCCAAGAAATAAAATACAAACTTCTCAGCTAATGTTCATAGGTCCTACACAATCTGGTTTTTCCAACCTGCTTTTTCCAGCTTTATCTAAAACCATTCAACTCTCCCCAAATTCAAAGCTTCACTCTCAGCCTGGTTAATGCTGGACAATAAAGACACAGTTGAAAGAGATACCTCACCCAAGGTGCTCAAAGTTCTAGTGGTTAGGAAATAGTAAACCAGTAACCATGCACTACCTTGTCTTTAGCAACCATGGGAATTGTTCTTTTAACCTTTGCTTTCCTAGCTTCCAAGCAGGCTTAGTCATAGATTCAACCCCCCCTCTCCCCACCAACCCGCCATGGGATTGTGCATTCCTCTCTGAAGGCAACAAACTGCAGCGAATCTACCTGCCCCACTTGATTGAACTTTTTGACGGTAAGGATTCTTTGCATGCCCAGAAAATAGCAGGGGGTGGGGGGGTGAGGGGGGAATGAAGCTTAAATTTAATTTATAAATTTAAATCATCAACTCCTTTTGAGCAGGAACCACATCATTATTTTCTGTCTGAGTAAACTCTGAATAAAGTCCCTTAACTGCAGTCACAGCTTCTTCGTTCCCAGAAGAAACAATGTGGTCGTGTTCCCAGCATTGCTGGCCAGACCTGAGGGGTGGGGACTGGGTGAAAACATGTTACCTAAGATACCTGTTTCTTCCTCTGTAACACAGGCTGTTGTCCTGTAAAAGCTCGTTGTCCTGTAAAAGCTCGTTGAACAGTGCCTAGAGCTAAGTCAGTGCTCATAGTCGGTCATTCTCAATTGCGGTGCCTCAGTGGGACAGGGGGTGGGCGGCACGTGAGTGTGAGAAAGGGGTGCATGAGAGTGACAGATTAAGGAGCCCCCATCCTGCCACCCCACCTCTGGGACGCTCAACCTCTCCTCCCAGCCCCCTTTCCTTTCCAGGAGCAGGGGTAGTGGGTTCAGCTGCGGTCGCGGGGCTTGGACCGCACCCAGTCCGCCAGGCCTGCTGAGCGACTGTTGGCCAGTCTCCCAGTCAGAGTCTGTCTAGAGCCCCACCTGGAAAATGGCTCCTCTAAGGCTCTTCCAGCCTAAACCCGGTCCTCTTGCACCTCTTGGGAGGGAGAGTTTGTCCCCCAACTCTGACAGCCCTTCCCCCACTCGCCGCCCAGAACTCGATTCGAACCAGCCTTAGGCGGCACTCCCACTGGGCCAGGAGCGTTGTCCCGCCTTCCAACCGGACAGCCGTGATACCGCGAGATCTGGGACGTGAGGCGGGGCCGGAAGCTGGGCTCCTCTCGCGAGGCCCAGCGGAACAGAGCCAGGAGGCCCTGCATCTTGTGGAGGTCGTTGGAGTCACTTACCCGCCGCCAGCTCTTTCGCTTGCTGGTCCGCGTCCCGCCCGCCCCAGCCATGCTCTCCGCCCTCGCTCGGCCTGCCGGCGTCGCTCTCCGCCGCAGCTTCAGCACCTCGGCCCAGGTAGGCCCGACGAGGGGCTGGCTGCAGGCGGAAGCCCCCGGCCTGGGCCACGTGCGTCCCTAGCTCCCGAGCAGCCCTGACCCGGGGGCCAGTCTGCCCCGCAGGGCCGCCGGGTACTGGTCGGCGGTTGGGCACCCTAGGCTGGTCCTGATACCGGGCGGGAAGTGCGGCAGAGAGAGAGAGAGAGGGGAAGGTGCCCCAACTTCAGAACCAGTGCACTTCTTCGAATCCCCGAGCTCGACCCCTCGGGGTCCTCCAAAGGGCTTGCTTGCTCTTAGACTGCAATCCTTCAAGGTTGAGAAGCCAGGGATCTTGGGTCGAAAGTAATTTATGTTTTTATGCAACGTTGAGTGAATAACCTTGTTCTTCTTGCAGCATCGGTATAAATAATGTGTAATTATTAACTCCATAGTACAGATAGGTGTGGTACTGAGGGTAGAGAACTGGTCCAAAGTTAACACAAGTCATTTAGCCAGAGTATTAAAATTCAGCTCTCCTGATCACTGTCAATGGTTTTTGGATAGCCAACCCTTCAAGAACCTGAACACTACTTCCTCTTAAGGACTTTTATGAAGGATCCTTATGCTGTAGTGGACTGGGCCTGACCCCAGTGTTGTAACAGTGCATTACTTGGCCTGGGATTACTAAAGCTTAAGCTATTTTTAGCTATATTTTCTAGCACAGTGGTTCTCAAACTCTGGCGTGTGGCAGAATCACCAAAAAGCTAATAAAGAACAGGCCAGTATTTATTTAAAGAGGGTAGGATCTGGGCCTCTATTATTACCAAGTGCCCCAGGTGATTCTAAATACAACCAAAATCAAAACTCAGGAGAGGCCTACCTTGCCACACCAAAAGGGGGGGGGGGGGGGTGATTATTAAAGGAGAGTCCAAATTTCTTACCTAGTTTTTGTCCTTCAGTTCACTTTTCTGTGCATTTAATTCATGTGAAAAATAAGTATCTTGAGTATCCGTGATTGTCAAGAATTGGGCTGGGTGTTGCAGGGAATATCAAGGTGAATGAGAAGTAGCACTTAAGATAAGCCAAAAATGAGTCAATTTTAAGACTGTAGGAGGTGATGAAGATTGATGCTGAGGAGTGGGAGAAGGGAACTCACCAAAGGTAAGACAGTAGGGTTTACTGACATAATTTGGTGAGGGGTACTGAGAGAAAGAGGAGAATGGAGGACTCAGGCTTTGGGGTTTGCTGAGATGGGAAAAAAGTGGAAGAGAGCGGTTTGGGGCAGGTGGAATATATCAGTTTTATATATGTTGAGTTTAAAATGCCCGTTACACATACAAGTAGAGATGTTGGAAAGGCAGTATGTCAGAAAGATGAGTTTGAGCCAAATGTAACACTGGTCTAGAGACCTTAGATCCTGTATCCTTTACAGTAAAAATGTGTAGAGCAGAGCAACCTTAATATGTTTATTTCTACGGATATGTGCTAGAGTATAACACAAACAAAAAATAGAAATTTAAAAACAAACTAGAAGAGACTTTAAAAAGCAAATGTGTAAATGAAGCAAGTGTTACTCTATGTCCATATTCTAAACAGTTGCTAAGCAGTGTACTGTTGACAACCACTCCTCAACCTGGGAAAGGTCAGCAAGTTTATAGACGGCTCTTTTCCTGAGATCATGAACTAACCACTGGATTACCAAGGACTCTCACCTCATAGTAAAGCTTCCACCACTTAAAGGCTGTGTTTTTATAAATATTAACTAAGTTGATGAGATTTTGTAATATACAAACAGTAACCACCTCAGCACACTGAAAATGACGGAGTGAATGAGGAGGTCATCCCCCTTCTCCCTCTTCCTAGGTTGTGTTCATCTTGTGTGTCATGTAGGACTGACTGACTTAAGGACCCTAGTGAGGGCATCCGGTCAATCTGTCTCTTGCTAGAGTGTCTTTTATTTTTTGTTAATCTTCACCTGAGGATATTTTTCCATTGATTTTTAGAAACAGTAGAAGGGAGGGGGAAAGACAGATGTGAGAGAGACACATCGATTGGTTGCCTCTCGCATGTATCTCGACCAAGGCCGGGATTGGACTTACAACTGAGGTATGTGCCCTTGACCAGTATTCCAGGACCCTTCAGTCCCCAGGCCGATCCTCTGTCCACTGAGTCAAACTGGCTAGGGCAGTGGTCGGCAAACTCAGTCAACAGAGTGGTGAGCCGCACTTTGCCAACCACTGGGCTGGGCTAGAGTTTAATTCTTTATCAGCTAAAAACAAAAACACAAACTTGGCCATTTTTATCCTGGAATTAATCTTGTGCTTCCCACATTGGAACCACTGCCCTGGTCAGCCTTAGAAGCCAGGCTAAGTAATTTGGGCCTGAGGAACTTCAGAAGCCTTTTGAGCAAGGAAATGATTAAAACTTGGAATTTTACAAAGGATGGTTTAGAGGTGATACTGAGGACCTAAGTTAGATAATGGGAAGATATTTGAGGTGCCAAGTCCTTCATGTCCTAAGTGGGTGTTTCTAATAAGGGAGGAGGCAGAATTTGATTCAAACGTTTGAATTTGGGAGAACACAGGTGCTATTTGGGATGGGAGAGGTAAAGAAAGTAAATTTATTTAGACAGTTGGGTTTGTGGGACCAGTGAAATGCCTAACACAACTGGGAATGTGGAGTTGGAATTTGGGAGTCCCTACGATTAGGGAAGAGATACGGAAATGATAATTGAAGATCTGAAAGTGGATATGGTTGCCAGATCTCAGGTTCTGAATTGATCTGACTAGTTTTCTGTGAAGTCAAGGGTTCATCTTTTTTCTTTTTCTTTTTTTTGTAAATCTCACCCAAAGATACTTTTTCCACTGGTATTTTTAGAGGGAGTGGAAGAGAGAGAGGAGGAGGAGAGAGAGAAAACCATCTATGTGAGACATGCATCAATTGGTTGCCTCCCACATGTGCTGCAGGAATCAAACCTGCAACCCAGGTGCATGCCCTTAACAGGAATTGAACGCAAGACTCTGGTGCGTGGGATGATGCTATAACCACACCGGCCATGGTTAGGGTTCATCTTTAAAGGAGCAACTTAAATAAAAGTCCTGGCCAGTATGGCTCAGTTTGAGCATCATCCCATGCACCAAAAGGTCTCGGGTCCAATCCCTCGTCTGGGTAAGTATGGAGGCAACTGATTGATGTTTCTCCCTCTCTCACTTTCTATCTCTCTCTCTCTCCCTCCCTCCCTCTCCCCCCCCCCCCCCTTTCTAGACTCAATGAAAAATATATCCTCAGGTGAGAATTTTTTTAAAAAAAAATGCAAATCTTTGTAGTATATGCATTTAGAGTTTTCACTCTTTAAGCAGATTGTACTGTGTGGGGTTGTTTTGGTTTTGGGTTTGTTTGGTTTGATTTTTTGCTTTTGATAACAGAAGCCCATTATTACCAGTGTCGAATACAATGAGTAGTAACAGTGAAAGGATCCAAAGTAGATGGCTGCCCTAGATGACCACACATGGTGCTTTGAGTTGTTGCATCTGCTATCTTTTTTCAGTTTGTCTCCTCTAACTTCCTGGCAGCTGCCTGCCTACCAGCCAGGAATAGGCTCCCGTCTCATTTGTGAGTTTAGTTTAGAAACAACAACACTGAATATCTGGAATTTTGGTTGGGACTTGAGTGAGACCTAGAGACGAAGAATGCCTTTTGTGTAATGGGAGTGAGCTCTAGAACAAGAGTTAGAATAGGTCTATTTTCTCTATGACTCTTTATAAGATCCTAAATTCCAGATTAAAATTGCCTATGTTTGGCTTGTATCCCAGCTTCATCACTTGCTATCTTTGTGAGTCTGGGTATATTACACCCTCTTTGCTTCAGTTCCTCACCTATAAAATTTATCTGTTAATATTATTTAACTAGAGGCCCAGTGCACAGATTTGTGCACTGGTGGGGTCCCTCAGCGTGGTCTGCGGGTATTGGGCTAAAACCAGCAGTCCAACACTGCCTGCCACTCCCGCTCATCCCGGCCCCACTGCGCCTGCCGCAGGCTCCCACCCAGTCAGTCCCGATCGGGAAAGGCTCATACCACTCACCAGTTGTGAGCCCTGCATCTGGCACCAGGGAGCAACTCCTGCGTTGAGTGGTCATTCTGTCATTCGGTCATTTAGGTTTTTATATAGATAGAGTTGTGAGAATTAAATGTGGAAACATGAAGCTCACTGCCTGCCACAGAGCAGACCCTGATAGATGGCCAGCTGTTAACATTTTGTTTCCAGTGTTCCCAGTAAATGAGGTTTCTGGATGACTTGAGTTTCAGGGAGAGTATCCTATATATAATAAAAGGGTAATATATGCAAATCAACCAAACAGCGGAATGACCAGTTGCTATGATGTGCACTGACCACCAGGGGGCAGATGCGCAGCACAAGAGCTGCTCCCTGGTGGTCAGTGTGCTCCCATGGGGAGCGCTGCTCAGCCAGAAGCTGGGCTCGTGGCTGGCGAGCGCAGCAGCAGTGGTGGGACCAACTTCACGGCATCGCTAAGAATGTCTGACTGCTGGCTTATGCCCGCTCCCCACCTAAGCCAGCAGTCAGACATTCCCGGAGGGCTCCCGGACTGTGAGAGGGTGGGCTGAACGCCCCCGCCCCCAGTGCACAAATTTCATGCACCGGGCCTCTGGTTACTATATAGTAAAGCCTGCCCCTTGTAGGAAAGATCACCAAGAAGTAGTAATTTAATTGGTTGTTTAAAATGTCTGGGTGGGGTGGCCTTCCTCCCACCCCTTAAATGCTGGTGCTCTGTTCCTAGTGCTCTTCTCATTTTGTTCCTTTTTGTGCCTTGTCCATGTTCCTGGCTTCCATTATTTCCAGTGCAGACACTGTGACCTCCAGACCAAGTCTTTTCTCCAGGGATCTACTGTGCATGGATGTTTCAAGTGGCCCAAATTCAGTGTGCCAAACAATTCGTTATCCTTTCTTCAATACCTCTAAACTCTTGTCAGTTCTCTCTGCTTGAGACAGAAATTATCACCCCAGGTTCCTTCCTCTACTCACCATTTCGGTGAAGATGGGAAGGGAGTGACTTAATCTATAGCTACTGTTCCTCAAATCCCTCAATCTACCCATCCTTGCTGTTCCCTTTATCCCACTCTTCAATCATGTTTGAACTATTACAGTAGTCTCCTTGCTTCTATTGTATATTTCCAGTCCATCTTCCACTCTGTCTCATATCTTTCTAAAACCCAGATCTGGTCATGTTCTTCCTAGCTTTTGAGGCCCTTCAATAGTTCCCCATTGCCCGCCAGGACCCAATAACTCTGTGCTTGGCCCTCCCTTCTTCCTTTCTCCCTATGTATCCAACAGTGCTAGAGTCATAAAGAACTATTGGGACTACTTGTCTCCTCCCTCCATTATCTACCAGGTAAACTACCATCCTTCAAACCCCCTCTAACAGTTTATTCTACCCCTATTTATGTTGCTGCTCTTCTGAGAATCTGCCTCAGTGTCACTTGTTACACTAGGTGTTAAATTGGTGAGTCTTTGTGAGCAAGTCAGTCTGGCGTGTAGCAGAAGTAGGTGCCTGTTGAATTGTAGTGAGCTTTAATGGATGAATATCAGCCATTTTGGAAAACAGTCTAGCAGTTTCTCAAAAGGCTAAACATGGAGTAGCCACATGACCCATCAATTCTACTCTTTGGTATATAACCAAAAGATTAAAACAACCCTGCCGGTGTGGTTCAATGGTTGAATGTCGACCCATGAACCAAGAGGTCACCATACCTGGGTTGCCGGCTCAATCCCTAGTAGAGGTGTGCAAGAGTCAGCCAATCAATGGTGTTTTTCTTTCTCTAACCCTCTCCCTTCCTCTAAAAATCAATAAAATTAAAAAAAAAACATGTCTGCACAAAAACTTATACATACATCTTCATAGCAGCACTATTCATGATAGCCAAAAGGTGGAAATAACCCAGTTGTCCATCAACAGATGAATGGCTAAAAGAAATGGGGTACTGATAACAACATGGATTAACCTTTAAAACATTATGATCAGTAAAAGAAGCCAACATAAAAAGCCGTGTGTTGTGTGATACCATTCATATGTGAAATATCCAGAATAGGCAAAGGCAGGTCCATAGAGACGAAAGAAGGTTAGTGGTTGCCAGGGGTTGTAGGGAAATGGAAAATAAGAGTTGCTTTATAGGGTAATGATTGTACAACTATGAATATACTAAAAACCATTGGATTGAACATTTTAAATGAGTGAATTGTATGATATGGAAAATAACATCTCAATGAAGCTGTTTTTTAAAAAATGAAGGCGATTAGATGATGACCAATTAGATCTACTTACCTCTGAGTGGCTGTTTAAAGTCAGGTTGTATGACTTTAGTTCCAGTAAGCTAGTGGTCGGCAAACTGCGGCTTGCAAGCCATGTTTTGCTGCTCTGTTGACTAATGAGTTTGCTGACCACTGCAGTAAGCTGACCAATAAAGTGATACAGATGCTTCTAGTTTTGTCGTTGCAGATGTTAATGAGGCAGTTAGTTTCTTTGGACTGACCCCCACCCTCCCAACTAAGCTGTCACTTTTAAAGCTTCCAGCTGACATGCCCAGGCCAACTGCTGCTTGATGTGGAGCAGTAGTGATTCTCAAACTTTGGTGTCAGAATCACTTGGGGAACTTGATAGAGCCTATTTGAAGGAGCCTGGCCTTCTGTTGGTTTTGTTTTGTGACCTTAGCAGGTGATTCTAATGAACACCAAAGTTTGGGAGTTGATTTGGGGTAAGGAGTCTGGGGCTGCATGCAGATCTAACTTACCTGGGAGAGAAGGAGTTTCTTAAACATATATATCCCTCCTAATCCTGCCTTAGGCTCCAGCCAAGATTATGCTGGAATCTTACCTGATCCCTCTTCCCCAGGCAGTTGATTGCTACCCTGTCTCTTCTGCACACAGTATACATAGCTCTTTTCCCTCAGCTCCTCACACATCTGCTTGCTTGTCCCCTCCAGAGCCAGCAGAGGTCTTCATTACTGCAGTCCCATGTGTGATGGCTAGCCTGTGGGTAGGTGCTCAATGTTAGTTTATAGTTTTTAAAATTGCAGATTGAAAGTAAGGCTGCTGTTACCAGTCCAGCTGCCTAAATGAGTAAAGCTTATTCATCTTTCAGAGGCTGCTATAAGTATACCCTGTCACAAATCTCTACAGACATGAGTTCTTCCCCATGTTCCTGAGGCAAGCCTCTAACCTTCACAAGGAAACTGGACCTTTGGACGGTACAATTACAGTTGTATCTTCCTTTGGCATCTGTGCAATAAGAGGCCAATGCAGTACTTTGCAGGAGGTATCCTTTTAATGTGAATCCATTTAATGCTGATTGTATCGCTAAGAGTTCTTTCTCTGTGCCTCTTTTTAGAACAATGCTAAAGTAGCTGTGCTCGGGGCTTCTGGAGGAATTGGGCAGCCCCTTTCGCTTCTCCTGAAGAATAGCCCTTTGGTGAGCCGCCTGACCCTCTATGATATTGCTCATACACCTGGAGTGGCTGCAGATTTGAGCCACATTGAGACCAGAGCGACTGTGAAAGGTACTGGGCACGCTGGGCCTGGAGAACTTACATCTCTTCTCCCTAGGAGGCTAGGAGGCTAGGATCCAAGTTTACAGTAAGAGCCTTGGATGAAACTAGATGTTCATGTTCAGTTTAGAATTAACTTTTACAAATGATCACACTTTTTGCACTTGAATCTATAAAAATTTAAGTAACAGTGTCCTTCCAAAAAATAAAGATGGTGTGATCTGTCCATTTGAAGTTTTTTCTAACTTGAAAAGTATTGTGAAGATGGTGAAGGGGAGCCTCCTGCTGGGACTTGGGGCAGTGAGAAATGCTGTTCCTAGTCATTATAGGTCTCATGCCCATGTTATGGGCCAACTCTCCACCCAGGGTTACCTTCGCCAAAGCATGGCCACTTTAGACAAATCTGCCTTCCTATTTGGGAGATAGAGATATGTTATCCAAGAAGTAATTGATAATTACATAAAATTATATGTCCTGCTTATTTTACCCTCACATCTTAGCAACATTTCCCATGTACCAAGTTCTTAGTGACATCCTTTTAAAGCTTTACTATAATTTATCACTTATTATTACTCCCATACTGTTGGCAATGGGCTCTTTCCTGTTTTCCTCTAAATATATAAGCTGTGATAAATATTCTCATCTTTATATTTTGTTTCTTAGAGTCCTTAGGGCACTTAGAGTAAGTGTGACTACATTAAAGCTGTTACTATAAAGTACTAAATTAATGTCCAGAAAAGTACAAACAACACAGGAGGCTAAATGTCAAGTCAGGTGTTTATGAGCCTTCCATAGTCCCTCTGAATTTGTTTGTTCATTTTCTTTTGTGTTGTAGATTTGAGTTTCTGAAAGCTTTTGCAAATAAGGAAAACGTCTATTAAAATCAAAGCAGATTTGGTCTTAGAGCAAATTTCCCTGAAATCCTTGAATATAGACCTTATTTTCCTCAGATACTAGGAATAAACAAAATAGGTACTAACACTTGAGTTCTTTTTTTATCAGCATAGGGTTTTTTTCATGGCCTTCAGTGTGCCTTCTGGTCTGACCCTAAGATGGCACTTTTGTTAGGATGATCATGATGTAGAGTAAGCGACTCTTCTAACTGGGAGCTGAGAACGACTTACATGTGCTAGGGAGTAAAGATTAGCAGCTGGCTTGGTTTGGTTTTATGCAAACCTGGAGGATTAACCCGTTCTGAATCCAGGCCTGGGCAAATGGAGGCTGGAGGAAAGTAGAATGAAAGGGGGGCATTCCTGCCAGCCAGAAATGTCAGGCTCACAGGATGGCAGTCCTCAAGGAAAGGAATCACATCACAGGTGGGCTTACTAGCCTTTCTGTGGCCTGTGGTCAGCATTGGACACAGGTGGGGCAGTTCTCTGGGTTCTGTCCCATAGATGTGCTAGCCTCTCTTGGTTGTAAACTATAAGATTGCTCTCTTGGGTGTTTTTTTTCTAGGCTACCTCGGACCTGAGCAGCTACCAGACTGCCTGAAAGGTTGTGATTTGGTGGTTATTCCAGCTGGAGTCCCGAGAAAACCAGGTGTGTATTTGAAAACCTTCCCTAGCATCTCCCTACAAGTCAGTTGAGGAAGTGGTTTTCCATGAAAAATGAATCTAGTCAGATCTCTCTGCTGCAGAAAAAATTTCAAAGCTCTCCATTGCCCATGGTATAAAAATCAAGGCCTCATGTGTTTCCTGCTCATCCCTTCTCCCCAGCCTGGAATGCCCTTTCTTCCACCTGTCTCCACCTTGGGAATTTCTTCATGACCCTCCTCCTCAGATAGCATGCTTCCTGACTCCCATCCCCACTCCCCACCCTCACAGACCTCTGTTTCAGCACTTGTCACACTGGACTGTTTTCCCTACAAGGTAGTTTAACTTAAAATGGGGACCGTTGCCCTAGCTGGTTTGGTTCAATGGATAGAGCGTCAGCCTGTAGACTAAAGGGTCCCAGGTTTGATTCTGGTCAAGGGCACATGCCAGGGTTGTGGGCTCAATCCCCAGTGGGGTCGTGCAGGAGGCAGCCGATCAATGATTCTTAGCACTGATGTTTCCATCTCTTCCTCTCCCTTCCTGTGTGAAGTCAATAAAAATATATTTAAATAAATAAAACGGGGACCCTGTGTCACTCATGTTTGACAGCTAACACACAGCTCTTGGCACATATTTAGAAATTTGTCCTGTGCTTTGTGAACATCTTGAATTGGATCATTCTCAGGCATGACTCGGGATGACCTGTTCAACACCAATGCCACAATTGTGGCCACCCTGGCTGCTGCCTGTGCCCAGAATTGCCCTGAGGCCATGATCTGTGTCATTGCAAATCCGGTGAGTGCTGCTGTCTGGTGGATTGCTGATACATAGGAAAGAGCACAGCAAAAGAGTACTAATGTCTTACAGGGAGAATAATCAGACTAACATACTGAAATGGTAAGTTGGGGGCACTAAAAAGAGGTCCTTACATTTATTTCCTAAGGATTCCTTCTGGCATAGACTAAGTTAGTTTTAACCTGGGTTTTCCATCAACTGTATACCTTTGGGCAAATCACTTCCCTTATCTGAATAATCTTAGTTTCTCAACCTGGAAAATAAGTTTGTTCTTAAGGCTTCTTCCAGCCATGATTGTGGGAGCCTGTTGAACTCCTTTTACTATGTTCTACCCAGGGTTTGCAATTCCTGGTTCCCCAACGCTCCCTTTCTTCTCAAACTTACACATGTATCTCATATGCAGTCACATCAGGTCCTGCCTGCTTAATCTTCGGTTCAGAAACTCTGCTGTGTCCTCTCTGAGAAGATTCCCACGACTGTCCTAGCAGGCCCTTGGGTTGTATTTAGCAGCAGCCCTCTTCATTCCTCCTTCCTGATTGACTGGATTTTGGCCTCTGAGTATGACAGTGCCATGATAGTGATGTTGACTGAGGAATGTGACCGTTGATAAACACGCAGAGCTTATGCAGTGGCCTCTGAGAAGAGGATCCTGTCTTTCCCAGCCTGCTCACCCTTCCTCAGGGCCATTTGGTCAAAAGTAGAAAGCAGTTGCTTCTTTTATCAGGGAGCTGACTAGTACCTAATATATATCTTGCTGTTTAGTTTTAATTATATTGTTTCTGTGAACCAAGTGTTAGGCACTTGCCATGTACATAGTCATTTAATCTTCTCAACAGCCTTACGAGGTAGTTTTATCCCCGTTTACAGATAAAGAACCGAGTCTTAGGGAGTTAAAGTAGCTTTCCCCGGGTTACCAATGGAGTGACAGAGCTGGGACTTGACCCTGTGCCATCTGAGCTTTTTATGCTCTCTTGTTAGGAATGGCCATTCAGGTGTTAAGTTCTAGCTGGAGCTGAAGATGCCCTGTGTAGCCATCGTCACATTTTAAAGTTGATAGTTCCAGGGTGTTGTGCATATTTGAACTATGGCTCAGGAGCCACCAAGGGGAAGAGCGCCTGCTGCAGTGCAGAGTTTCTTTGTTCATGTGGAGGGGGAAGGAGACATTTGTAGCAGAGGAAGTCCACTCCTATAACCCATCTCTTTTGATACATGACTATGTTCTCAGAATGCCTGGCAAATTATGCTGTCTCTTGGATTTGTTAGGTTAACTCCACCATCCCAATCACATCTGAAGTTTTTAAGAAGCATGGAGTATACAACCCCAATAAGATATTTGGGGTGACAACCCTGGACGTTGTCAGAGCCAATGCTTTTGTTGCAGAACTGAAGGTAAGAGCCACATCGGGTATCTTTCAAGCTCCCGTTTCTGAACTTCTCTGGGCCATCCTTGGTTCTTTTATGGGCATAGAAAACATCAGGGCATTTACAGGTCACTTGTAATTTGGGAGTTTTAATTATTTTTAATTTTTTTAAATATGTTTTTATTGATTTTAAAGAAAGGAGAGGGATAGATAGAAACATCAATGAGAAACACCAGTCGGTTACCTCCTGCACCCCCCCTACTGGGGATCAAGCCTGCAATCTCAGCATGTGCCCTAACCGGTAATAGAACCGGTGACCTCTTGGTTCATGGGAGGAGGCTCAACCACGGAGCCACCCTGGCCGGGCTTACATGTTTTTAATAACTTGCCCTGTGGTAGGAAATGGCTCTCACATTTTCTTGGGGCATCAGCAGGCCCCTGCAGATTTAAACCAACAGCTTTAGTCTTGACTTAGCTTACTCTTCTCTTTTGATGCTTTAGAGGTTCAGGTTTTCCCTGGGTTTCTCATTGGCTGGACTGAACTGTGCTCTTCAAGCTCATTGCCTCTGAAAACTAGTAGTAACAGGATTTACCTGCTAATCATTGGATAGATCCTAAGATAGCAGAATTGCTGTCCCCAGGCTGTAGTTCTGACTCCCCTTCTTGGGTTACCTGCGGTAGCTTTTCTCGGAGAGTTCTGATCTTGCCAGCTGTCTGCTTCTTCCTGGGCTGCTGGACTGAGCTGTGGACTCATCCTGAGGTGGGTTTGGCATCAGTGCTAGATCTGGCGTTTTCCGTGCCTTTCACAACTCGCTGTATAATCTTTTTGGTTGTGGATCCAACAGAACCATTTATTTTGGCCCCAAAAGGTTTCCTTGAACTTCAGACCATTTTTTTCCTGACTTTTCAGATAAGAGGAGCCTCTAAAGTAGGGAACATTGTCATGCACACAGCTTAGTGAGAAGTTGCACACACAGGACTATTGGCCTTTATTTTACTCCCCTGTGAACCAGACAGGTCTGTCTCTGGAGTTCTGATGACGACCTACTTTAATTCATACTTTAGCATGTTCTTCAGGCTTAATTCTAGGTGTGGTGGTCATCAAGGTCCATAAGACATGGCCCCAGGCCTTGGGAGCTCTCTTGAATGGAGAGACACTTTAAGGCTTTGTGGAGAAGGTAACATTGAAGCCGAGAGTGCACAGGCTGGAGAGCTGGCGTTCCGGCTTCCTGAAGCTTGTACCCCAGTTTCCTGGAAGCAGTAGTGCTCATTCTTTTAGAGTTACCATGGTGCTGCCAGCTGTCAGAGCACACCGTTTCCCCTGGGCCCCTACTTGTGCACAGTGAAGTAGCTACATGTGGCTGGTAAATTAGATAAATAAAATTAGAAGTGCTTGTCCTCCATCACACTAGTCAAATTTCAGGTGCTTGATGGCCACATATGACTGCTGTATTTTTATAGAAAGTCCTGTTAGATAGTGCTTCTCAGCCTAGAAGCTTTACTGTTAGAGGTGGTGGATGGAGGATCTTGGCCCCTCCCAGAGAATCTGGTGCTTGACAAATGTCAGCTAAGTGAACTACCCTTTACCTCAGTCTGTCTGACATTCTGAAAAATTGCCTGAGTCAAAATTGACTCTAAAGCTCCCAGTGCCTGGTTCCTCCCTCAGCCGTCTCAGCCACCTGGACCCCTTTTACTTCCTCATTCCCTTTCCACTAGGCTGGCAAAAATTGTCTAGTTTACATTTCATACACTGCTGATGTTATATGCATTCCTCATACCCCCTGGCCTTTGCTTCTTTTGCCTAGAGCAGTGGTCGGCAAACTCATTAGTCAACAGAGCCAAATATCAACAGTACAACGATTGAAATTTCTTTTGAGAGCCAAATTTTTTAAACTTAAACTTCTTCTGACGCCGCTTCTTCAAAATAGACTCACCCAGGCTGTGGTATTTTGCGGAAGAGCCACACTCAAGGGGCCAAAGAGCCACATGTGGCTGATGACCCGCAGTTTGCCGACCACTGGCCTGAAGTATGCTTCCCTTGGGGCAAGTCCTCCTGTTCCTTCCCAGGTGAATGAGGTCAGTCCCAGGAAGCCTTCCCCATGCTGATGAAGTGCTCCTCTGGCTTCCATTTCCCAGTTTTGTTCTTTCTGTCCCAATCATTGTTTGAGTTGACAGATTGCTCACCCTTAGTTTCCTGGAATTGTTTTGAAGTTTACTTTGATTTGTTCTTTGACAAAGTGTGGACACATGAGTCTGGGCTTGTGCATTGGAATAACATTAGCTGTGGGAAAGAGGACTGTCATCCTTTGATTCTGAGAAGCTAGATTGATAGGGACCAATGCAGGGGTGGCTACAAGGAGGCAGTTTTCAACTCGTTATAAAGGGAAAACCTCGTGACCTCACAAGATGACAGTTTACTCCTCACTGCTTGTGTTCAGACTGATGTCAGACTGTGGGGTGGGGCCATGGTAGATTTGCACAAGGCTGGAGTCAGTCTCTTCTAATTTTTTTGTTTCTGATTTCTGTGGATTTTTCCAATATTGGTGTTTTGGGTAGATGTGACATATTTTATATTCAAAAGAGCTGTTAAAGGTTAATCATGTTTCACATTTTGTTGACCAGGGTTTGGATCCAGCTCGAGTCAATGTTCCTGTCATTGGCGGCCATGCTGGGAAGACCATCATCCCCCTGATCTCTCAGGTATGTTTGTGACCTTGCCAAGAAGCCTTAAGATCCACTTCGAGGCACTCAGGACAGACTGACAAAGATTACAAAGATCTGTTGTATTTTGAAAGGATGCTATGGATGCAGCCCCACCCCAGTTGTCCAGGGATTTCTTGACTGGTGAGGGGCTGTGGTCAGCTTCCAGTGTTTTGGGTCCACAGTTGTATGGGGTGAGTGTAGTCAGAAGGTGCTCAAAGCAGCCAGCTCCAGCACACAGTGAAAACTGCTGATAGAAACACTCATGAATTTCTGCTGAGGTCAGAGCAGGCAAAGCTGCTTTATGTAATAACTATAGACTAGAGACCAGGTAACACCACTAAGAATGATATCAAATCAACCTCATAAACCTGAGTACAGTGCACTGAGAAGGACACAAAATATTTGTGCTAATCTTGCCAAAAATGCATAACCTTACACAAAATCCCGAGGAAACACCTTACAGATCCAAACTAATGGACATTCTGCAAAATGAGTGACAATACTGTTGACATTGTCACAAAAGACAAGGGAAGACTGGGAAACTGTTAGAGAATGGCTCAGGTGAAATAACCTAGTCCCGTGGTCAGCAAACTGCTGCTCGCGAGCCACGTGCAGCTCTTTGGCCCCTTGAGTGTGGCTCTTCCACAAAATACCATGGCCTGGGAGCGTCTATTTTGAAGAAGTGGCATTAGAAGAAGTTTAAGTTTAAAAAATTTGGCTCTCAAAAGAAATTTCAATCGTTGTGCTATTGATATTTGGCTCTGTTGACTAATGAGTTTGCCGACCACTAACCTAGTCCATTGCTGGTAAGGTCCTGAATAGGTCCTGGAACAGAAAAGGGACAGTAGGGGGAAGAGTGGTGACATTTTAATAAGATCTGGAGTTGAGATGTCCTCATCTCCTGTTCCTCCTATTTGCACTGTGCTTGTGTAAGATGTTAACATGAGGAAAACAAGTGAGGAAAGTCTTTGTACTGTTTTTACAATTTTCCCCTAAGTCTAAAATTAGTCCAAAATATAAAAAGTTCTTTAAATTTATTAGGGAATTCACTACACCTCCCAACAAAGTTGACTTTTTCTTTAAAGAAAGGCTCTTGGTTTCCCATGTATTGATGATGCAGGGAACCCTCTGTGAATAGGGTGAGGAGAGTGGGATCTGAACCCGCTCACAGGATCCCTGTGACTTTTGCTTGCAGTGCACTCCCAAGGTGGACTTCCCCCAGGACCAGCTGACAACCCTCACTGGACGGATCCAGGAGGCTGGCACAGAGGTGGTCAAGGCTAAAGCTGGAGCAGGTAGGGTCTCAGAGGCAGTTCATGGGTGAGGTGCTGATGCCAGAGTCACTGTTAAGAGTTCACAGTTGAGGGGACTCTTTCCCCTCCCTACTAGGCAGTCAGTTTTGTGGGACTCTTCCCTCTCTCTACGTGGGAGTCTGTACATGTTCTTCAATAAATCTCCATCTTTGCTATAAAAAAAAAAGAGTTCACAGTTGAAGACTGCAAGGAGCAAATCTTTTCCTAAGTTTCCTATATGTTCACTTGATAGAAAACCCTATATCAGAGGGTAGCTCCACCCACTCAGTGGAGTAGAGTGGTGTTTGAGGTTGGCAAAGCTAATTTCATGCCATTCATGAGTTTGTGGATTGAGGACTGCTGACCTAAATTCTGGACGATAAAAGCTAGAGATTTTACAGGTGCTTTATTTAGCTGGCAGGACAGGCGTACCTGGATTTTACAGTCTCTGTGCTAGCTTGGCTAACCTTTCTGTGTCCCCCTAGGCTCTGCCACCCTGTCCATGGCATATGCTGGAGCCCGGTTTGTCTTTTCCCTTTTGGATGCAATCAACGGAAAAGAAGGAGTTGTCGAATGTTCCTTTATTAAGTCCCAGGAAACGGACTGTTCCTATTTCTCCACACCATTGCTGCTGGGGGTATGTATCCCAGAGGCCGGGTCTCTTGACTGTGGATGGCGAGTTCGCACGAGTTAAGACTTAGCTCTGCCCTGTAGCCATTTCCCTATAACTTCTACTTGTTAGTTCTTGTTCTGACCTCAGGCCTGCCAAGCCTAATTCTTCTTCCAAAGAAGTCTGGAAATGATGCACAGCTGTTACACTTCCCAGTTCAGGCATTCCTGGTTCCTTGCTCCTCATCCCACTGGGTATCCTTCTTGGGATGTTCTGCTGATTGTTCCCTTGAAACTGGTGTCTAGGACGGAGCCCATTTGGTCACATTGCTGGCTTTAGCCAGACTGGTTTTTTGTTTGGTTGGCTCTTGAGTCTTCAGTGAGCCACTGCCCCTAGATCTCATTCACACAAACCATCAAGCCAAGGTTTCCATTTCTTAAGTGTGAAACTGCTGAAATCAGGTAAATCTGTGCTGGCCTTCATCTCATTCCCAAAAAGAAACAGATTAGTGACTTTTGGGCCACAAAGAGGCCCTTCCCACAGACACCCGATGTTCAAAGGTCAATAAGACGTGGCCTCAGGCCTCAGGGGCTCTCTGTGATTCACAGACTGACACTAAATAGATTAATTCAGTAACCAGTTCAGCACAGGCGTGAGCAGGATGTGGTGAGACCTTTAGGAAAGGAGCACACAAGGCTGATTGTCCGGGTCAGGAAGTGCTTTCCAAGGAGATGGACAGTTGCAGAGACAGTGTTGTTTGCCTAATGTCAGACGTTCACCTACCTAATTACATTCAATTCAGGTGGATATTAAAATGTTTATTCAGTCCTTTACCAACTTGGGAAAGAAACTAGAACCCAAAAGTATGCTCTATGTTAGGGAGAATAACTTGGAAGTGCTACTAATTGTTGAGTACTTGATGGGCCGAGTCTCCCACGTGTATTCACAGTCTCCCTTGAGGTAGATAGTATGCTCATTTTATAGGTAAGGAAGCAGTCTTGGTGTGGAAACCATTGTCCAGGGTACATGCATAGTGTCACAGCCCAGATCCCAGCCTAGGACTGTTGGGCTGAAGCCTGAGCTCTGGGTATTTGCAGCAGCTGCCCAGAGCCACAGGTGTTGACCGTCTAGGCAGAGAAGATGAAGTTAAAGTTGGGTTTTCTATAACAAACTCACTCATGGAAATTTTGTTGTAAAACTGTTCTGTCTCCTCTCTCTTTCAGAAAAAGGGTGTTGAGAAGAATCTAGGCATCGGCAAAATCTCCTCTTTTGAAGAGAAGATGATAGCTGAGGCCATTCCTGAGCTGAAAGCCTCAATCAAGAAAGGAGAAGACTTTGTAAAGAACATGAAATGAAAAAGCAGTTAGTGAGCGATCCATTTCCTTAACTTATTAAGGCCTCATGTCACTGTAAAAGCCATTTCACATATCTTTCTGTTTCAGTTTTGATGATGGATCTGTATTAACATTACCATCCCTTCCAGATCATGGGTCAGTTTACTACTGGTGCATCAATAAAAGCAGGCTTTGATATTCTTTTTCAAGGTCTCTTCCATAAAAATTGTGCTTTCTTCCCCATTAGAGCTGACTTCAGAGTATCTGGCATCTATTTTATCAAAAATGAAAACTACATGTTATTTAAATATTAGACTGAAGCAAGATGGTTTCATCAGCAGCTTCAAGAAAGTCTAAAATATCAGTAACTGCTCCTCCCAGCTCTACTCTTTGCACCATTGCATTCCACATGTAAACTAAAGAAGGGTCAGCTCAGGCCTCATTCCTCAGTGTCCTTTCACCCACATAGGGTAATAGCTCGGTGCCTGATGCCAGGCCACTGTTTTCTGCCCCTGCTGCTTTCCATGTGGTATTTTCTGGCTAAGAGAACAGTCCCATCTTCTACAGTGGGGCTGCCTTGGCTGACCTCTGTTCCACTCTGAATTTTGTCCTCTTCTGTTGGAACCGTAATCTTCAAGTGACTAACATCCCATAGCCAATATTGTGAGAAAAGCTGGGATGGGGGCAGAAATGACCAAAATACCAGCTGGGTGGCAGGGCTGAGGACACAGTGCTGTCTATCCTGAGGGAAAGACGGCTTTGTGTCTTTCTTCCTCAACGACCTGAAAGAGACTTACTGTACTAGCTTGGCTTAGGACAAATGCAGGGAATTAAAGGGAGACCTATTCCCTTTAGTGTTGGGTGCATCTGCTCCACAAATCCGTGGTCTCTGCAGTGGAAATGGGAAACTTTCGGGCAAGTGGTGCACCCAGTGGAACTGAAACAAATGGATTTTACAGTCAAGTATGACATCATTGTTTTCTTAAGTTATACATGTTCATTGTTTAAAACCTAAAACTTAGGCAAAAAATAAAGCAGAAAAAAAGTCGCCGGTAATAAATAGTGTTTGTCCTCTTAATTTTGCTTATTTCTTAAGTTGAGATAATGCTTCATGTGCCATTTTGCAACTTGTCTGGTTATCTGTTATTATGTAGCACACACACCTAATTTAGTTGCTTTTAAGCCATTTTATTATGTCTCAGGATCCTGCCGGTTGACTGGTTTTGCTGGGAGGCTCTGCTCCTCCAGTTTCTAGGTCCTGGCACACTCAAGACGAAGGCTCAGGCACATAGCTGGTGTTTGCGGGGGGTGCTGGGACTTCTCCATGAGGTCTCGGGCCTCACTCTTCATGAGGCCTCTACCATAGCAGGTGTAGGGTGGGAAGATTTCTTTATGGCTCAGGGTTCCCAGAAGTGCAAAGGTAATAGCTGTCAGACATTAAGGCTTAAGATCAGAACTGGCACAGCATCACTTCTGCCACATCATGGTGAAAGCAAGTCACAGGCAAGCCCAGGTGCCTGATGGGAGTGCACTGACCACTTAAGATCTGAGTACCAGGAGGCCTGGATCTATGAGAGCCAACTTTGGAGATTAGCTACCACAGATGAAAGTGTGGATGTATTTTCCTATATCACCTTTAATAGCTGGATAAACCCTAGGGCAGTGGTCAGCAAACTGCAGCTCGTGAGCCGCGGTTTGCCGCTCTGTTGACTAATGAGTTTGCCGACCACTGCCCTAGGGTGAATGTACTGTAAAATGTATTCCACTGTTGGATACCTAGGTAGTTTAGATTTTCACTATTACAAAGAGTGTAGTACTGCCCTGACCGGTTTGACTCAGTGGATAGAGTGTCAGGCTGCAGACTGAAGGGTCCCAGGTTCAATTCCAGTCAAGGGCATGTACCTTGGTTGCGGGCACATACCCAGTAGGGGGTGTGCAGGAGGCAGCTGATCGATGTTTCTCTCTCATCGATGTTTCTAACTCTCTATCCCTCCCTTCCTCTGTAAAAAATCAATTTAAAAAAAAAAGAGTGTAGTCCTGAATATCACTGTGCTTTAAGACTAAATCCTCCCAGTGGTTTTATATGTGAAGCACTGTGCTAGCTCTATCTTGGGTGTGTTTGCTATTTCATGGGATCCTTCCTTGAAGCAACCCTGACTAGGCAGGACCTAGTACAGATGACTCAACGAAGGTTGCCTTGGTTTACAAAGGTCAGTGCCCATCCCATATACCAATTATTACCACATTAGTACCTCCCAGAGTTTGCATAAAACTTAGGTTTCTGGCTCTGGTTTTCAGACTCAGGGGTCGCAGGTTCGATTCCGGTCAAGGGCATGTACCTTGGTTGCAGGCATATACCCAGTGGGGAGTGTGCAGGAGGCAACTGATCGATGTTTCTAACTCTCTATTCCTCTCCCCTCTCTGTGAAAAATCAATAAAATATATATTTTTTTTAAAATTCACGTTTCTGGCCTCACCCCTCAGAAGTTCTGATCTAACAGCCCAAGAAGAAGGTTTTGACTCAGTGGATAGAGTGTCAGCCCTCAGACTGAAAGGTCTCGGGTTCAATTCCAGTCAAGGACATGTACCTCAATTGCAGTCTAGAGACCTGGCCCAGGTTAGGGCAGGTATAGGAGGCAACCAATCGATGTGTCCCTCTTACATCAATGTTTCTGTCTCCTCCCTTCCACTCTAAAGTGAATGGAAAAATATCCTCTGGTGAAGATTATAAAATAAGAAGGCTTAAGAAGCTAAAATGTTTGAGATTTTTCCAGATTATGCTGTGAGGTGGGGCCATCCACCACACTGACACTGGCTACCCCAGAGTGCTTTTCACTAAATAGCTTCCTTCCTAGCAGGGCTTACAAAGAAGCCAGGAACGTGAGAATCAGAAAAGTGCTGGACTTGATAGAGGACAAGGTTGCTTCTAGACAATTTGGCAGAGGCCAGAATCAGAGAAGATTGCTCCATATAGATAATCCAGGAGAGAGGAGGAGATGGCATTTGAACTGGCCCTGCAGTCTGGGTAGGAGTCCAGCAGGGAGGGCAGGCTGGTAACACCAGGCAGCAGCAGGAGTGGGTTGGGCTTGGAATGGGCTCAGGCCATGTTTGATGAGTGGTGAAGTGTTTGGTAGCATAGGGCACACAATGGTAGTGAGGTCGTTCTGGGGGGCGATCTTGAATGCCAGGTCATCCTGTGGGTAGTGGGAACAAAGGATGTCAAAGGTGCTGAGCAGGGTGGTGACACAGTTCTAGGATGGGGCTTGTTACGATGCAACCCATGCTGCAGACCACACCTACATAGGAAAGATGTCTAACAGGGAAGCCCCACAGCTAAAGGGCTAAAGGCATGACAGTGAATGGGAGAAGGACATGGAGGAAAAGCAGCATCTCCCAGGTTTATTTCCACCTCCCAGAAGTGCATCAGCCAGTTAGCAGCGTGGGATAAACTAACCGCACCCCTGCTTTCAAGCTTCAATTATACACCTCCCAGTCCCGGAGCTGGCTGCCATCCCTGCCTTCTGGTCACCTGACAGGATTCCTGTTCCCCTCTGTGAGGAACAAAAACCCAGGGATTGAGTATCTATAATAATAAAAGTGTAATATGCTAATTAGGCCAGACAGCTGAACAACCTTCCAGACTGCCAAGGCAGCTGCCGTGGCTGTGAGGGCTGAGCCCCTTGCATGGATTTTGTTCATCGGGCCTCTAGTATATATATAAAAGGCTAATATGCTAAGCATCCGGGTAATGACATCACGTAGCAACTCCCAGCTTCCTCTCCCTAACAACTAGCCTCCTTGCAGTTTCTTCAGTACAGGAACACGACTTGCTTTATAGCCAGGTGGAGACTTTTCACACTTTAACCAAATGTGTGTGAAGCATTTTCCCGTGCCTCATCTCATTTGATCCTCACAGAAGTCTTGGAGTAGGTAGATAGGAGACTTGATGGAATCCTATTTTCTTTTCATTAGCTGGAAAACGGAGATTTAGAAACTTGACCCAACTGAAAAGAAGTGAGAAATGGTGGACCTTGAGAATGAATTCAGGTTTTCTCACTGCGCAGAATATAGTCAAACACTGCTGCAGTTAAATATTTTACCCTTTGTTCCCCCTGCATGATCCACAATAATCTGCTTCGTGTTGATATTTACTACTGTGTTGCTGACACCTGAAAGAGAAGTTGGGGTGCTTCACTGGGCTGGAAAAAGTTTAGCTAAATCAGAAAGCAGGTCTAATTAAGTAAGTTTATTCTATATCTATAAAAGGCTAAATTGATACATATAAAACTCTCACTGGCGCCAATTGCACGCGTGTGTTTTGATCTGTCGTCAATTGTGAATTTGGTTTGACACTTATAGAGAAAGGGCAAATAGTGATATTAAAATATTTCTTCTAATTAATTTCCTTTCGATGTGCACGAATTCGTGCACTGGGCCACTAGTGGTGTTAATGAACATGAGCTGGCTGAGGTCTTTGCCAGGGGAAGGCAAGAACCAGACATTAAAGAGAGCTGAGGAGGTTGGTGTGGAAGCAGTGGAGCACCCACAATGAGGGTAATTAGATGGTGAAAGAGTTGGTTTTGCAAAGAGGCTGCCATTTAATCCAAGGGAGACATAGCCAAGTTGGGTAATTGTAATAAGGAAAGCGGAGAGAATGACCCTGACCTCTCCGCATAGGAGGGATTTATGCTGCAGTTCCACCAAGTAGCCTGGAGGGGGAGACAGAGGCTGGGGCTACAAATCTGCTTCTTGGGACTGTCAAGGTCAGGTGGTGGAGTGAGGATTAGCATTCCAGAGCCAAATCTGGCTGCATGACCTGTCTGGTCTCTGATCACCCAGGCTGGAGGGGCAGCCACTTTCAGACAGGGATAATGCATGTGGGAGGGAATTCAGGGAGGGCTGTGGTAACTGGCCCCGAGGTTTGGAGGCAGGGCCTAGAGACAATATCAGTGCAGGGGACTAACAGGGAAGTGGGTCTGGGAAGAAAACGCCTTCCTCCCCATTAGCCTTGCCCAATACACTCAAGGCCATGCCCCACAAGATCAGTTGGCAGAGCAGCTTGGGGGTAACTTCCCACTTCTGTTAATCGGGAAACCTGGGCTCCTCCCGGTATAGATAGCAAGGCAGGCCACAGAAGGGGGTGGAGGAGGATTAAGTAATACAAACCCAGGGGGAAAGGCACAGGGCCTGAGGCCTGCAGCTGTGTAGGCATCTGCAGCAGCTCCTCCAGCAGGCCCTGCAAGGGCACTGGGCCTGGGCCCTCCCAGTGCTTGCATTTCTGAGTTTCACAAGAGTGCTTCCCAGACATCTCAAGATGGATCTGATCCTCAATTAACCCACTTTAAGAAGCCACCACACCCTCCCCTGCCTGCCATCCTGGGCCTGTGGGCTCACTGCTGGGAGCAACTTCTGAAAGCAGGGGAGCTGACCAACCAAAACTGTGTTTTTCTTAACTCCTCTTCCTCTTCTCCTGGATGCTAAATTAAATTCCCTCAAAGTCGAATAGGGCCACCCAGAACCAGATGCCAAAAGGAGGGCCAGGTGGGTTGGTCTTTAACTGGCTTGCACTAGTACAGCTGATCTAGTTGTGAAATAAATACATGAACCAAGTAATCAACAGCTGCAACCCCAATCTGCCAATTCATCTCCTGGGACACCCTGACCCTCCCATTGGTAAAGGGGTAATGCCTGCCCTAACCGGTTTGGCTCAGTGGATAGAGCTTCAGCCTGCAGACTGAAAGGTCCCAGGTTTGATTCCGGTCAAGGGCATGTACTTCGGTTGCGGGCACATCCCCAGTAGGAGGTGTGCAGGAGGCAGCATCCCCAGTAGGAGGTGTATAGGAGGCAGATGATTGATGTTTCTGACTATCCTTCTCCCTTCCTCTCTGCAAAAAAAATCAATAAAATATATTTAAAGAAAAAAGGGGTAATCCCTGGCAGCATGGCTTCTTCTGAACTGATTAGCCAGTGCCAAAGTGCTCCTGATGGTCAAATAGTTTAATACTGCCATGGAACGGGGCTCCTTCTGCAGAGTGTGAATGTAAAAGGGACTCACTCCTTGGCAGACCTGACAAGCTCAGGGATGGAAAGTACCCACACAGAATGGTCTGGTCATAAATTCCTAACCAGGCAGGTCATAGCAGGTAGTCACGTCCCAGTCCTATAGCTTTCTTAGGCAAGGTCAATCTTCATACCTAAGCAGCCCTGTCCATTGTTCTTATACAGCTGGGAAAACATACCTTTGAAATGTCAGAGTAATTTTCTTTCCCAAATCCCTTGAAGGCACAACCGCAGGCACCAGAGCACAAACATGAGACTCGTTGTTATCTTGCTGCCTGCATACCATCTCTATGTGCTGTACATGTTAAATGTTAACTATCCTGTATCCACCAACGTAAAAGGAGTATCTCTCTATTTTGCTTTTTATCCAGTCCTAGAAATTTCCCCACTTTGCTTTCTCACGCCTCCTTAATCTTCCACCAATGGATTTTATGTAACCTTCCTTACTTTCTCTTCTTTGATTCTAAATGCATTTAAAAAAAAAAAAAACTGTATAACTACCATTCTCCAGAGCATTTTCTCAATCTGTTAAGGTCTTACTTCTGGGCATGTTCTCAAATAAACTCATAAAAATTTTCTATAAGTTTGTGTTTTCTTTCATTGACAAGAGAAACTGGAGAGCTGACCTAGAGAGCAAGCTCCCTGCCCCCAGCACAGCACCGAGTTGCTGACCTTCTAGCCATGCTTTAGCCAGAGGGGAGGGTCCAGATGCTGGGCTTTGAGGTGGTTTCCCAGTGGTTTCATCTACCCCATCAACCTCCCCAAGGCCAAAGCTAATAAATGAAGCGCTCAACTGACAAGAAAGGCTCTCCACAACTTCCTGAGTGGAAACAAACGTGTATTAAATTATTCCATACACGATAAAACACTCCCAAAAACTTATTTGTGTTTGAATGTAAATGCATATCAAAAGGTCTTGAAGGAATACATGCCAGTTAGTGTGTATTCTAGATTGTATTTCAGAATTTCTAGAATGGAGGAGGAAGTTGTCTTTGGAGTGTGTGTTGTTTGTAGGGTGCTCCCAGATTTTTACTCTATATTTTAAGTTGTAGGTTGAATTGTGTCCCTAAACATTCATATGTTGAAGTCCTAACAAGCACTTGAGAATGGGACCTTATTTGGAAATAGGGTTGTGGCAGATGTATTAGTTAAGATGAGATCACACTAGAGACTGGTGACCTTATAAAAAAGAGACATTTGCACACAGACATGTGCACAGGGAGGAGAGGGGTGGTGCATCTCCAAGCCCAGGAATGCCAAAAATTGCCCACAAACCACAAGAAGACAAGGGAGAAGCCTGGGACAGTTTTCTCTCCTGGCCCTCAAGTAGCCAACTCTGCCAACACCTTGATCTGCGGCCTCTGGCCTCCAGGACTGTGAGGCAACACATTTCTATTGTTTCAGCCACTTAGTTTGTGGTGGTTTGTTACAGCCACCTCAGGAAACAAATATACTTTGATAGTTAAATATTTTTTTAAATATATTTTATTGATTTTTTACAGAGAGGAAGGGAAAGGGACAGAGAGTCAGAAACATCGATGAGAGAGAAACATCCATCAGCTGCCTCCTGCACACACCCCCCACTGGGGATGTGTCCGCAACCAAGGTACATGGCCTTGACCGGAATCGAACCTGGGACACTTCAGTCCACAGGCCGACGCTCTATCCACTGAGCCAAACTGGTTAGGGCTAATAGATAACTATTGAAGTGAGAAATCCCTTGTAATAGTGGTCAGACTGTACAATGAGTATTGCTTGTGAAATTAAAAATCAAATGTGTATCTTTGCAAAGCATGTTATTGAGCTAATCCCACACTCGAGCACCACTCCCTGTGCTGATACATGGGTCTTGTCATTTTACGTAGCAACCACCCATTACCAGCCCTTTTATGGACGAGGTGATTGCCCAAGCTCACACAGCTTGAGTGACAGTGCAGGATGGAAGTTCTGGCAGCTGGGCCCCAAGCCTAGTGCCCTGTGCACTTCTCTTGGGACCCACTCCCCACTTTCCTGGCTTTCTGGCTTTTAATCCATCATGCATGTATTAGTTGTGGTGGGAAGACCCCCTGAGACTGAGAGTCAAACAGTCCTGGATTCAAGTCCTGACTCTATTACTTATACTTGAGTGACCTTGGGTGAAGTGTTACCCTTTTGGTGAGTCGCAGTTTCCTCATCTATGACATCATCATGAAAAGCCCTTTACAAACTGTAAAGAGCAGTGTACCAGGGATTTGTTGTAACGTCTCTAGTACCTTATCCTGATGTTTCTCTTTTTCCTAAAACAGGGACAACTTTCCCCAGCAGCCCCTGGAAACCCTTATTGGCTAAACCATCCCTCAGCTGTGGGACTGGATCACCCTATCCATGCAGTGAGCATTTTTCCCCTTGCTCATGTCTGCTGAGCACTCACTACCTTCCAAGCCTCCTTGTGGGAAGCAGAATAATGGCCCCCAAAGATGTCTACATCCTAATCTCTGGAACCTGTTAATATGTCACCTAACATGGCAAAGAGGACTTTGTAGTTGTGATTAAAGACTTTAAGATGGGGGAGAGAAACCAAGATGGCAGCATAGGTAAACACCTGAACTGCTGCCTCACACAACAATTTCAAAACTACAACTAAAAGACAAAACAGACATCATCCAGAACCACAGGAAGGCTGGCTGAGTGGAAATTCTACACCTAGAAGGAAAGAGAAAAGCACACTGAGACTCAGAGGAGCTATGGAAAGCAGAGGTACAGAGGCGCGCGCGGAGAGGGCTGGCAACTGAGTACACGGCTGGCTTTCTCAATTGGGAGGGAGAAAAAAGCTCCCTACTGCTCTGAACTCCAGTTCTGGGCGAGACTCTGGGGACCCAGGACCCAGATGCATACGGGGAGAAACTGAACTGTCTGGCATGGGGCGAAACTCGAGGGCGGCTTTCTCTCAGAGGTGCTTGCAGCAATTACTGCAGGACACTGAGACCCAGGGGCCTCTTAGGGCAGGGCCGAGGGGAAGCCATTGCTGTTTGCTCTGCCCTGAGACTCCGCCCCACCTAAGCTGTGTGCAGAGGCTTTTGCATATGAATGGCCTGGTCCTTTGAATTCTAAACTTACCAAACAAACTGCAGCTGAGTCAGTGAGACCCAGAACATCCAAAAGAAGGCCCAAGGCCCCGCAGCAGCTTGCATTGCTTCACAGCTGGGCCACATCTGGGCACCTCCAAAACCTAAACAAAGAAGAGGAATCTGCAGATCTCTCCGTAGCTCCTGCTGGGTGGCCTCAGGCAGAGGCTAAATTAGCACCTCCTTGGAGATCCAAGAGCCAGTGTAACCAGGGGTGAGAGTGGAACCATCCAGATTACAACTCCTCAGATCCTTAAGGGACACACTCAGGAGGCAGACTCAGTGAGCACCAAAGCCCCACTGAAGCAAGTCTTGTCTCATAAGGGTGTCTCCAGCACAGAAGTTCTCCTAGCATAGACACAGCTGATCCTCACAGCCAATTGGCCTGGAAGTCAATTTCTCCCAGTGATACCAACAACAATCAAGGCTTAACTACAAGACTGTGCACACAGCCCACAAAGGGGTGCATCAAGAGTGTCCACCTCAGGTAACTGGGGAGGCTGAGCCACTGTGCCCTATAGGACACCTAGCACACAAAGCCACTCTATCAACTCAGGAAAGCAGCCAAAATGCAGAAACAAAAAAACAGGTCACAAATGAAAGAAATGGAGGAAAGCAAACGACTGGATATAGAGTTCAAAACCACAGTTATAAGGTTTTTCAAGAATTTTCTAGAAAAGGCCGATAAATTTAGTGAGACCTTCAAGGATATGAAAAAGGATTTGATTCCGGTCAAGAGCACATGCCCAGGTTGTGGGCTCTATACCCAGTGGGGTACTTACAGGAGGCAGCTGATCCATGATTCTCTCTCATCATGGATGTTTCTATCTCTCTCTCCCTCTTCCTTCCTCTCTGAAGTCAATAAAAATATATTAAAAAAAAATAATATACAGAGATCCAACAGCAGACTAGGGGATCGCAAGAATCAAGTCAAAGATTTGAAATACAAAGAAGCAAAAAACACCCAACCAGAAAAGCAAAAAGAAAAAAGAATCCAAAAATATGAAGATAGTGTAAGGAGCCACTGGGACAACTTCAAGTGTACCAACATCAGAATTATGGGGGTGCCAGAAGAAGAGAGAGAGCAAGATGTTGAAAACCTATTTGAAGAAATAATGACTGAAAACTTCCCCCACCTGGTGAAAGAAATAGACTTACAAGTCCAGGAAGTGCAGAGAGCCCCAAACAAAAGGAATCCAAAGAGGACCACACCAGCCCTGGCCGGTTTGGCTCAGTGGATAGAGCGTCAGCCTGTGGACTGAAGGGTCCCAGGACTGATTCTGGCCAGGGGCACATGCCAAGGTTGTGGGCTTGATCCCTAATAGGGGGCGTGCAGGAGGCAGTCGATCCATGATTCTCTTTCATCATTGATGTTTCTATCTCTCCTCCCTTCCTCTCTGAAATCAATAAAGAAATATACTTAAAATAATCATAATAATAGCCAGAACCGGTTTGGCTCAGTGGATAGAGCGTCGGCCTGCGGACTGAGGGGTCCCAGGTTCAATTCCGGTCAAGGGCACGTACCTTGGTTGCGGGCACATCCCCAGTAGGGGGTGTGCAGGAGGCAGCTGATCGATGTTTCTCTCTTATCGATGTTTCTAGCTCTCTATCCCTCTTCCTTCCTCTCTGTAAAAAATCAATAAAATATTTTTTTTAAAGTAATAATAATATAAAATAAAGACTTTAAGATGGGGAGAGTCTCCCTGATTACCTGGTTGGGCCTGCTGTGATCACAAGAGTTCTTACAAAAGAGGGGCAGGAGAGTCCAAGTCAGAGGAGGAGATATGACAACAGAAGCAGGTCAGAGAGAGAGATTTAGAGATGCTACACTGAGCCTTGAAGATGGAGGGAGGGGCCATGAGCCAAGAAATGCAGATGGCCTCTAGAAAGGCAGGCAAGGAAACAGATTCTCCCCCAGAGCCTCTGAAGGAACACAGCCCTGCTGACGCTTGATTTTAGAACTTTTAACCTACAAAACTGTTACATAATAAATTTGTGTCATTTTAAGAGACTAAATTTGTAATCATTGTTACAATAGCATAGGAAACTGGTATACCCCTCCTAAGTGTTTTGCAGGCATAATCCCTGTACTCCTCATCACAACATTTTAAGGTGGGTACAACTATTGAGGAACTAGTCCAAGGTCACACAGCAGGTAAAGGGAGCTGGGACTGAAACCCAGGGAGTCTAGCTGCAGAACTTCCCCCTTCAGCAAGGTGCCTGCACCCTCTGTAGGGCTGTGTCTTAGACATCTTGTGTCTCCCAGTAGCTCCCTCCACCACTGGGCAGATTCTCCCTACATGTGGGTTGGTTCTGTCTCTTGAAACCAGAACCTTGGATTTCTTGGGTTCCTGGCTCACCATGCTCTGAAGTCTATGTGCTTCGGAGGGGAGATGCTCCCACAGTGCCCCTGCTGGGAGGCACATTCTTGGCGGAATGCCATAAGGGATGGAGGAGGGTGTTGATTCACATCAGGGGCCTGAATGGAGGGACCAGCCATTCACAGACTGCCATGCCCTGAGAAAGTCACAGCCCCTGCAACTGCCCAGCTACTCTCAAAGGCCTGACAGAGAAGCACCACCCTGCTCTCCCATCCTGTATGTCTGTCTGTGAGTGTGGGAGAGAAGCTGTCAGCTCACACAGAGCCTTCTCCCCATTTCAGAGCCATTTCACATTCTCCCCAGCTGACAACCCAGCCCAGTTGGACAGCTCTGGTAGGAAGTCTTGGCAAGTCCCTCTCCTTCTCTCAGTCCCCTCCCTCCCTTCCTGGGGGCCTCAGGCTGGCCTGGTCCCTCTTAGGAGAGGTCACAGCCAGGCTGCCTGGTCTGCCTGACCGTAACTCTTCATCACTCTGTGTAGCCCCTTCCTCCCTAAGCCACCAGCTCAGCTTCACTGCAAACCCCACCTCCATTGCCTAAAAATAACTTCCCTCCGCTGTGCTCGCTCCCTCCTGGGCTCCTGCAGGTGTCAATATTCTCCCAGCTAGGCAGATTGCAGGCCAGTAATTAGGTTAACTTCCCTCCTGCCAGGGACAGAGGCAAGTGGGCTGGTGGGCCTGGGTAGGGGTGATTGGAAATGGAAATGCTCTTTTCATGGGCTGGGCTGATTTTGTGTGTGTGTGTGTGTGTGTGTGTGTGTGTGTGTGTGTGTGTGTGTTATGTAATGTGCATATGTATGTGTGGTATAGTACACATAGAATGTGTATATGATATGTGGTATATGTATATGAAGTGCCTATTTGCATCACAAAGCATCTTCTTCTCGCCCAGAAACTTCCACAGCTGCCATTTCCCAGCATGCCTGTAAGGAGGCCTCTGTTACAAACAGGAAAGCAGAGGGGAACTGCCCAGCCAGCCCCAACCCAGTATGAGCCCAGTGCAGCTTTAGCTGCCTTTACAGGACAGTTTCTCTGTCCTAGGTACCTACTGGGCATGGGGATGTAGGAGTCTGGTTCACTGTGACTGAGTCAAGTGACCTTGCCAGCAGTGATTGGTGGGTGGGACCTGAGTCCTCACAGAAGCCTGAGCAAACACCAGCCCAAGGTGCCTTCCAGAGAGGAGGAGCAAGGTCATCTCTTCGCTGTTGGGGCGGGAAGGGGGGGAGGACTGTGGCAGAGGCCACAGGAGAGGGTGGGAGGGGACGCTGACCACACACTGCAGAGTCCTGGCCCGGAAGCAGAGGCCACGACCAGTGAGTGGTGCCAGGCAAGGTCTCGCTAACAGGCTCTGACGTGACTTAGACACATTTATTGCAATGTGTGTTAGTACAAACAGGAGCTGATTTAAAGAGAAAACTAAATAGCCATATAGAAGGTATTCAGAGGAGCGAAACGTGTAGAACACAAACTGTGACACCATGCTTCATTATAAATTGGACATCATGCTTCCCAGTTCAACAGAACCTTCCAGAAGGAAGAGTCCAGAAGGCTGGAGTAGTCCTGAAGGACAGCCTGGAAGATGAGGCTTCTGAAAGCCAACAAGAGCTCACCTCACTCTGTGCCCTGGCCAGGCAGCTCAGTTGGTTAGAGCGTTGTGCCAACACATCAGGTTGCAGGTTTGATCCCCAGTCAGGGCACATACAAGAGGCAACCAATGAATGCATAAATAAGTGGAACAACAAATCTCTCTCTCTCTCTCTCCCTCTCCCTTTCTTCTTCTCTCTCTCTCAAAACCAGTCAATAAAATAAAGTAAAAAAGAGTTCACCTCACTCTATACCTCCCCACCCCTCCAGGTCCCCAAGGCTGTAGCGCCTTGAGCAAATTAACTTCTCTGGGCTTCAGTTTTCACACCAGTAAAATGAGGTGGTGATGCCCATTGCCAGGCTTGCTGACAGGATTAAGTATACAAGGTTACAACACACAGTAGGCACTCAATAATTGGTGACAATCCTTGGGGCCCCCTATGGCTCACAAGAAGCCTCCTGGTCTGAGGCTGGAGCTGCTGGGAGAGGGCTCTGGCGTGGCCGTGCAAGAGCCAGAGATAAAGAAACAGGGGTCTGAGGAGCAGCCATAGGCCTCACAGATGCACAGGTTCTCACTACTTCCTCCCCCTCCCACCACCCACACACACAGGGCTGGGCCAGCATGATTCCAGTCACCTGGACCCATTGCACACATCCATGTAACATACAAGCACATCTTGCTGGTGCATGTTTTTGTTCATGGATGCACATGGGGCCCATGATGGTGTGGGGATAAGTATGTGCGTGTATGTCAGGAATTGTGTGATACGATGTGTGTCTGAGGGTTGTACAGGTGTAGAGGAGGCATAGATAGGTTTGTGAGTATTTGTCCGAACTAAGCAAGCTGGCCTCTGGCTCAAAAAGCAAATTCGGCCTGCCAGAGTCCCTGAAGGAGTAATTAAAGCAAAACCAGGGGGGAGAAAGCGACCCTGCTGACATTAGTGCATTGGGGGGCTTTTAGTGTGCAATTAAGTGCATTAATGTTGCATGTGTGCACGCATGCCTTTTCCAGACAGGCCAGCACTCCCCCTGTCCCACACCGACAGCCTGCCCGAGTCATCTGCCTCTCCCCAGGGCCGCTGGAGTGGGCAGGCTGGGGTTGGTCCAGTCCAAGGCCCGGGACTTCAGCAGCCTCCTTCCTTGGTCTGCCCCCAGCTCACTCAGCCTGCTGTGTCAGCTTGGGCAGAGCCTGGGACTCTGGCAGAGCCCTGCAAGGACATGAGTTATCTGTCCTTTCATGTAAGGATTTCCACAGCTCGGAGAAGGCTCCTCTTGGACCACTGTACAGTTAGGCCTCATGAAAGAGATGGGCCCGGGTTAGTTAGTACCCCATGAAGGGACCCTCAGTCAATCCACTCCTACCTCTGGGTCCCCAGGGTCTGGTTCATTGTGGATGTGCTTCTCCCACAGGCAGGCCATCTCTAGCCATCTCTGTCCCAGCACATCCTGCTGGTGCATGTTTTTGGGCATAGATGTTCATGTTGGTGTGTCTGTGTACTGTGTATGTCAGGAATTGTGTGATGCGATGTATCTGCGGCTTGTAGAGGAGGTGTAGATAGGTTTGTGAGTGTGCGTATGTAGATGAGTAGACAAGGCATGGATCCTAGAGCAAATAAGCCTGAAACATTGCTGGAGGCAAAAATGACAAAACTGAAGCTGTCCTACTTTGGGCACTTCATGAGAAAGCAGGGTTCTTTGGGGAAAAAATAATGCTGGGGAAAATAGAAGGCAGCAGAAAGAGAGGAAGACCAAATATGGATTGACTCCATAAAAGAAGCCACAGGCATGAGCCCAGCTGAGCAGGGCTATTGAGGACAGGACATTGTGACCATCACTCACTTACAGGGTCGCCAGGAATCAGAGGGAACTCAATGGCACCTAACAGCAATGAGGCATGAATGTGGCACATGTATGGGGTGTGTGCACAGGATGTGCATATGAGGCACAGGTGTGGGACAGGTAATTGGGATGTATATGAGGCATATATTGGAGCATGAAGGAGCATGGGGGCATGCATGTGGCATGCATGTGAGATACATGTGAGCTGTGTGTGAGTTGGATGTTTGTGTGTTATGTGGATGTGTGCAATGGGTTCAGGTGGCAGACAGATGCTGGAGATAAAACTGGGTCATCCTTCAAGATAGCCTCAGCTGTCATCTCTGCAGCCTCTCCTACTCCCTTCCCACCCCCGACCAGTACCCTGACCGTGATGGAAAATGTGGAGGGGCTTGTGCTCCAGGCCTCCAAGGACAGCTCGCCACACACTGCTTGGGGGTAAGGGTCCTCAGGCCAGGACACCCACCAGGGGGACAGTCTGAATGCTTCCTGGACCTGGACATAGAAGGTGCCCAGTGTAAGATGGAGGGACAATGGGTGGTGGGTGATGACTTACAGTGACCTGCCAAGGAAAGAGAGAAGGCGAATGTCTAAGGCTACAGTGATGGCTAAAGGGGCAGGGCTGCCAAAGGGGCAGGGCTGCCCTCTACCCTGCCCACACCCCTCCTTCGTCCCTTTGCTGACGTCCTCACCTTGTTTCCATCTCATCTTCTTTCACCCATTTTCTCTCCTCACTCTAACATTCTCTCTCCTGGGCATTAAATTTTTTTCTTGAATTAGGATATACACACAGAAAGTGTAGAAATCTTCCATATACAGCTGAATTAATTTTCACAAATTGAACACATCCATGTACCCAGCATCCAGATCAAGAAACAGAATATTGCTAGCCTTCCTGTGCCCTTTCTAGTCACCACCTCCCAAGGATAACCACTCTCCTGACTTCTAACACTACAGATTAGTTTTGTCTAATCAGGCATTTTAACCCTGCACCTGAGTCCTTGCCAACCCAGGAGCAACATTAACCCCTTCCTATGTGAGAGGTGAGGAGAAAGCAGTGCGGTCGTGCTATCTGTCCCCACTTGCCTACCCCGCTGGCGGCAGGCAAAGGATGATGGCTGGCCCTCATCACAGACACCTGTCAAGAGTTGCCACAGCTTCTGCTTGAGTGTTTCTGGGCTAAAATCCATAGTTTGACAATGATTAATCTCTATATATAAAAGCCTAATATACAGTGTCCCCTCGGGAACTCCACCTACTGGGAGTCTGATCGCTCACTATGACATGTGCTGAGCACCAGAGGGCAGCACGGAATGAAGGAAGGCCCCAGCCAGCAGCCGCTAGGGACCCTACCCATGCATGAATTTCATGCACTGGGCCTCTGGTTAATTTATATAAGTGTGTTAATTAGGGCAATGTTAGCTGCTATAACAAATTAAAATTTCAGTAGCTTATCACTACTTATTATTTCTCATTCTCTAACAGTCTTATGCTGATGTTCTTGGCCAGCAGGCAGCTCTTCTCCATGTGATAATACAGGTACCCAAACTCCTTCCATCTTGTGGCTCTCTCTCCCCTCCCCAGGGCCTTGGAGTTTTGAGCATCCTGCCAAAAGACAGGAGAAGAGAACAAAGAGGGCCACCTGCTCTTTAGGTGCCTTTTCCAGGAAAATGTCACTTCTGCCTACATTCCATTGGTGAGAATTAGTCACATGGTTTATATACATGCAAGGAATGTTGGGAGATATAATTCTTGAATGGGCATTCATGTCCCATTGACAACTCTCTTCTCGGGAAGCAGAGAATGAACACTTGGCTTCTCTGTCACAACGGGCCTCATAGAGAGGGAGAACTCACAAAGGACACAATCTCTTCACTCTGCCTCTACCTTGCTGGAAGGGCAGAGTTCACTGACTCAGTGCCTCATTCATTTATCCATTTGAATGACTTCTCACTCATTCATTAATTTGCAAAGTCATTTACTCATTTCCCCCACATCTTTACACACACTATATCCACGTTTTGTGCACACACACCCATACATATATCTACACCTCCTATATAACCTGTCAAGAACTAAGGGGCAGAGTAGCTCCCCTGGCCAGAGTCACACACCCACCATGTGGACAGCTCACAGTGGGCTCTGGGGTCCCAAGAGGTCCAGGGGGAGAGGGGACATATGAAGAGCTGAGGAATTGGCAATCTGGTTCTAGGAGGTCTGTCCCTCCCGTAGGACCCACATGTGAGGGCCTGAGTGGATTCGAACCTCAGAGAGGCGAAGGAGCTGTATGCCCTAGTCATGGCAGGGGCCAGGGCCGCAGACTTGCGAAGTAGAAATAAGACCTATGCATAGCTCTGAGGCCAGTGGTTCAGGGTGCAAGCTTGGCTTTGGGTCAGACAGATTGTGACTCAAGTCATTGGCCAGGTCACCTATGGATTAGATGGCTATGGGCAGCTCTGAACCTCTCTGACTCTCAGTGATCTCATCTGTGAGATAGACAAAGATCCTCAGCTCATGCTCCAGGCCTGGGTAACCTGTCTGCAGAGGTCAGCTTCCCAAGGCCCAGAGCAGGACAGAGATGGGTGGGGAAGAGACTCAGAGGAGCAAACAGAGAAAAGCCAGCACGGATGGTGATGCCATTCATTGAAATGAGTAACACAAGGGAAGGAGTCCTTTTTAGGAAATTAGCAGGCCAATAGGGAAACCAAGATAGAGGTCTATTCCTCTGAGCCAGGGCAAGGGAGTGCAAGAGGTGAGAGTGCTACAGGGCTCTCCATCTCATGTGTGGTAGAATTGTGAAAATTAGAGGTAATGAGGATGAGCATAATTTCTGGGATACAGGAAAGTTCAAAGTGGGCCACTCTCACTCCTGGGTCCAGGCTAAGGGGAACCTGGGTCTGTGGGGAATTTAATTCCAAGTCCCCAGAGTGGTTAAGTCCCAACTCCAGCCAGGGATGGCCTTGGGCCAGGGTGGGGGCTAAACCATTGGCACAGTTGTGAGGCCTTGAGTAGGGGAGGGAATTCCCATGCAAAGTCCTAAGGCAGAGCAGGCAGAGCCCACAATCTCAGAGTATAGCCCCTTCCTTTCTCCTACCACTTCCCCTGGTCCCAGCAAAAGCTTCCTTCCTTCACACATCCCAGGGATCTGCACCTTCCCAAAGGATCCTAATGAAGGCAGTGGCCCCTTAGGGTAGATTTACAAGTTGAGAGGAAAGCAGGAGACCTAAAGGAGGAGGGGAGCGTGGGGGAAGTGAATAGGGAAGGCTGCGGCCTCTGCTCATTTCTTATTAAAGATCTGCTTCAAGGTCAGTCCTGCCCGTCTGCCACTGCCACAAGGGAGTCCTCAATCTCCCAGGCTCTGGAGAGAGAGCGAGAGAGACTATAAGGAAAGGAAGGAAATGGAGAGGAAGAGGCCTAGAGGCCTGGGGTGGGCCAGGCAGAGAGGCACAGAGAGGAAGAGGCAGTGTGATTCTGGAACATAGTGTGGACCCAGCAGAGTGCTGGACTCTGAGGGGCCACCGGGGTGACAGCAGGGAAGAGAGCGAGGAGAGAGAAAGGACAACAGCAGGGAAACACTGATGGTTTGGACCAGGGGCAAAGAGTGAACAGTTAAGGTGTCCGATGGGGAGAGGGATACAGAAGCCAGGTGTTATTATTTTCCAGGTAACAAGACAGCAGAACATCACTGGCCTTTCCCTACATCACCAACTCACTGCAAGCTACGGCAGTGAGAAGATCTATAATAATTAGAAAAGGAATACAATCCTCAGAGACAGGGATTACTAGCCCCATTTTACAGATTAAAAAAAACTGCGGCTCAGTGAGGCTTTCCCAACTCCGCTAGTCAGCAGCAAATCTGGGCTTTGGGCAGGGTAACAGCCCCAGGCATGTGGAGTATGAGTTCTAGTGTAAATGAGGGCCATCGCATCAGATCTGCAATTTCAGGAGGGACTGTGGGTCCAACTCAGAGTATGACTCCAGAGATATGGCCGATTAAAGACAGCCACCAATTCCTGGCCCCTCCTCCCATTAAGAGATGGAATTTATGTCCCCCACCTTTGAATATAAGTAGGGGAGTGCAATTTTAAATGGAACAGGCTCTGTAACTGCTTTAACCAATAGAAAGTGGGCAAAGTGATGTGTGTTCTGAGCTTCAGCTTTAAGAGACTAGCAGCTTCAAATCCCCCTCTTTTGGAACACTTGCTTCCAGATCCCTGAGCTGCCATATGAGAAGCTTGACAACTCTGCTAGTGACACCACAAGAGGAGGCCAGAGACTACCTGGAGAAAGCAAGAAGGAGAGCTGAACCCAGACCTCCAGCCATCCCCACCAGAGGCAGGACCTTCTAATCCACAACCATTAATCAGCTGAAAACCACCAGGTGATTCCATTTAATGCTTCATGGAGCAGAAGAGTCACTTAGACAAGTCCTGCCCAAATTTCTGATCCACAAACTTGTGATATATAATAAAATGGTTGTTGTTTTGAGTCATTAAGTTTTGGAATATTTGTTACGCAGCAATAGATGGCCATTAGAGTAGGTCTGGAGAGCACTCAGACACCATTACATGTAACAAGCACTTAAGGTGGTTCTGATGCAGAGAGTTGAGGAAACACTTTGAGAAGCACTGGATGAGAGGGAATGACTTCAAAGCCAAGTGCCCCCAAGGTGTATGTCTACCTCACATTATACAAAGATATAAATGGAAAGAGACAGGCAGAGCCAGAGAAAGAGAGAGCAGAGTAGACTGAGGGGTGGAGAGGAGGAAGAAGGGGGTAGAGGAGGAGGACAGACAATAGCTTGGAGACAGAGAACAAAAACAGACAACTCAATTCAACAAACAATGATTCTTGCCTCCTCTATGCTCATGTTGGATATATGGAGTTAGTCATGACCCAACCCTGCCTTCATGAAGTTCATATCCTAGACTCAGGGTGGCAGAGAGAGAAGGTGGCAGAGATAGGGCAAAATAAGAGAGAAAGAGCAGAGCTAATTCTGATGTCAAGGTCACTTAAACCACTGTCTGGGCGTGGGAACTCTGGTGAGTGAAGACACCAGCCTGGCTTGGCCAGGTCTCTCATCACAGGGTCTTTCCTGCCCTTGCCTCTGAGCATGGGGCCCCTGGCAGAGATGATCAGGCACCAGGGGGTGGGAGGATGGGCACCTGGAAAGGGAGTTGGCCCTGGAGCTGAGTGTTGAAGGACATGGAAATAGAAAAAGGTGATGCAGCAGCAAATATAAAGGCTAGTGGGAGATACAGGGTTGGTTGGTGGGCGAGGAGACAGGGAAGGTGGACAATACCAAATTTAGTGACAGATTGAAGGCAAGTGAGTTGGGTTATGGGAGAGCTTGAATCGCTCTAGATGCAGGGCTCTGAATCAGACACTGAGTCCCATGTCTACTTTGGAAAGGTTTATTTATGGCACTATTGTTCCATAAAGGTTTATTTATGGCAGAATGTAAGACAGACAACATTTTGGGTGGTGAAGCTAGGCAGAAGATGGATTGAGAAACCATCAAGGGAAGCATTTAGTCATTCAATCAACAAATATTTACGGAATACCTACTATGTGCTGAAACTGGAAATACAGCAGTGAGCAAAGTCTAGAGTGTGAAGAGAGAAAAACAACCATAATAGATGGGTAATATGACAGATGGCGATAAGATAAAAATAAGGAGGTATGCCACAGAAGCTATACAAATGGCAAGGTACACACAAAAAGGTGCTCAATATCATTAGTCATCAGGGAAATGCAAATCAAAACCAAAATGAGACACCTATTCACACCTATTAGGATTACTATATTTTTAAAAACAATAGAAAATTGTAAGTGGTGATAAGAATGTGGAGAAATTGGAACCCTTTTGCATTCTTGGTGGGAACGACAATGTTATAGCTGCTGTGGAAAATAGTATTGTGGTTCCTCAAAAAATTAAACAAAGAAGTAATTCCACTTTTGGGTATATACCCTAAAGAATTAAAAGTTGGGACTCAAACAGATATTTGTACACTATATTCATAGCAGCATTATTCACCAGAGCCAAAAGGTGGAAACAATCCACATGTTCACTGATAGATGAATGAATGAATACACAACATGTGGTCTACCCATATAATAAAATATTATTTAGCCTTAAAAAGGAAGAAAGTTCTAACACATTTCACAATATGGATGAACCTTGAGGATTTTATGCTAAGACACAAAAAGGCAAATTATGTATAATTCTGTCTATATGAGGTACTTAGAGTAGTCAAATTCATAGACACAGAGTAAAATGGTGGGTGCCAGGGGAGAAGAGATGGGAAGTTAATGTTTCATGTGTGCATTTTCAGTTTGAGTTTCAGTGATGGCTGCACAACAATGTAAATGTACATTTAAATAATTAAAATGGTAACTTTTATGTATACTTTACCACAATGATTCTTTTAAAGGAGTGAAATACAGTATTGGGCGAGGAGATGCTGTTTTATATGGGAAGGTCTTGGAAAGGTTCATTTATCAAGTGCTATTGGAATAGAGATGCGTGTTCCAGGAGAGAGTAAATGGGGAGGGGCGGGTACTTTTCAGGAGACCAGGACCAAGCAAAGCCTGGCCCAGACCTTGGGGTGGGGGGTGAAGAGGGGATGGAAGGTCTGTAGGAAGAAGGGGGGACTGGAGGACTCAAGGTCTCACAGGGTCCTGACTTGAGACTAAACTTAAAGAAGGAGGGTGGATGGATCCAGGGCCCAGAATGAAGTAGACAGCCCTCCAAAGGTTTACTTGAAGAAAGATCGATGAAGGGACTCTGCACAGAGGTGTGGGTGGGATATGAGAATGGAGCAATAAAGAATAGAGAAGCACCAGAGACTTGGAACAGTGGGAACTGTTATCACCTCTAGGCCTCAGGTGCCACAGGGAAGAAAAAAATGCCAGAACTTAGCCAGAAGAACTGAGCTGTGGACAAGGGACTATTGGACCAGAGTTGGAGAGGAGCTCAGCAAGGGAATAAATATCTAACTTCTCTCTCCTCCCACCCTTCATTCTCCTGGCGATACTTCCTCTCAGATGAATCCAATCAGAAGTCAAGAGCAAGGGAGCCTTGGTAACCTGTCTGCAGAGGTCAGCTTCCCAAGGTCCAGAACAGGACAGAGATGGGTGGGGAAGAGACTCAGAGGAGCAAACAGAGAAAAGCCAGCACAGATGGTGATGCCATTCATTGAAATGAGTAACACAAGGGAAGGAGCCTTTTTTAGGAAATTAGCAGGCCGATAGGGAAACCAAGATAGAGGTCTATTCCTCTGAGCCAGGGCAAGAGAGTGCAAGGGGTGAGAGTGCTACAGGGCTCTCCATCTCATGTGTGGTAGAAAGATGGCCCAAGGAAGACAGGAACGCTTGCTTCCAGCCAGCTTGCAGGGCCCTCTCTCCTTCTCCCCTGGAGCAGCTCCTACTGTAAAGCTGGAGAGTGGAGCAGGGGCTTCAAGAGGCAGATGAGTGGGAGGGCAGGAGGAGGTATGCCTAACTGGGGCAACATATTCCTAGGCATAATCTCAAACAGAGTTGAGGCCAGGGCTTGGTAGAAACCAAATCAGTGTGGTGAGGTTTAAAGCCAACTTGACTTAATTTAAGAAATGGGCTTCACTCTGAGAGGATATCCCCCCTGCACCTTCTCTGGCCTCCCCTACACCCTCTCCACACACCCAGCCACAGAGAACCAGGCAAGGAAAGGCCCTCCAGGGGCCCTTCCCCAGCCCTTGGTCTGCTGACACCCTGATCAGCCAGGCAAAAGGGGCAGCTCCTCCCAAACAAGGGAACAAGCACACTGGTGCTAGGCCAGCCCAAGGAAAACCCCAGTAGATGAAATATTCATGCAGCCAGAAGGCAGGAGACCAGCAGAGGACTCGCTGCTGGGGCTATGGGGCTGTGGTAATGGCAGTAGCAGCTGTAGCCTATTCCTCTCCCACATCCCAAGTTTTGTTCTACAGACTGGGTTGGGCCTGCAGTATCAGGATCACACACACACACACACACACACACTGAAGATGCATGTGAGGGTGGGGTGAAGAAGAAACTTGGGGGGCGGGCAGGAAAATAGAGAGGAGAGGAGGAGGGCACACACAAAGACTCCAGACACGGACAGACAAACACACAGTTATACATATAAACAGATAGGCACACATGCACATAAACCCACACAGACTCACAACAAACATATACTTGATCCAGGGATGACTTTCAGTGTCATACAAATGCCTTCTTAAAATCTGCCTCACTTGCCTCACCCTAGTCCCAGCCCTGCTCATGCCTGCTCAGATACTTCCAGCCCTGCTTGCTGGGGCAGGGAAGCTTCCACGGGGACACCACTGGGGGCTTCAAGCAAAGGCTTCCACGTTCCTGGCTTCCACTAGGGAAATGTTTCTGGGATCCCTACTCCCATTGGGAGCCCGCCCCTGAATTTCTGCCACTCAGCCAGCTCACTCAAGGAAAGGGAGGCGGGAGCCACAGAATAAACAGATCATCCAAAATCAGGAAAAGTAACCAAAGGGTGACTTGAACTCAGGACTCCAGATGCCCAACCGAGCGAGCACTACAGGAAAGTCCAGCGACTCCAGTCTCAAAATTCCTCTCATCCATTGAGACGTCCTCTACTAGCACCCCACCCGACCTCAGTCCAGCCACCAGGATGCACGATGAAAGGGGTGTTCTGGAGGTGATTCACAGGTGGGCCCTCGTAGACATCTGCTGTGCAGTGTCCTAGCCAGAACTCAGCATCCCGAACTCCCAGCTCCAAATAAATAACCTCCCTTGCTCCGGATGCCTCTCGGGTCTGGCGTGCCCCCACCCGCAAGGAGTGGAACAGACGTCCCTGAGTGGAAATCCCCCGATGCCCCATTTCTCGCCTCTGCTGCGGGGTGGAGGGGCCTCCACACCTACAGAGGGCGCTGTGGGCGTCAGTCCGCTCTGGCCGGCAGGCGGACAGGGAGGCCGCCTCCATGGTGATGCGCTGTCCAGCATTTCAGCAAGCGGCGGCGGCGGCGGCGGCGGCGGCGGCGCCCGCTAGGAGACAGAGGGCGCGGGGCTGTGGAGATCCGCGGAGCTGCCCTGCCCGGCTGAGGAGGTGGCCCAGAGGCAGTCTGGACAAGCGGGGCAGGAGAGCCTGGCTCGAGCGGCCGGGGGAGCGCGGCAGTCAGCAGGGAGGTGAGAGCCTCTGGTGGTGCGGGGGCATTTCCCAGAGGGGCTGGGGCGGGGTAGAACCTCGGGCCTCCCTAGCTGGGCTGGGGAGCTCAGAGTCCGCAGGCCCCCTAACAGAGGGTAGGTTGGGGGACTGCTGGAGTGTTTGGTCGGGGCTGCAAGGCACCTGGAGAACAGAGACGAGGAACGTTGTTCATTTCACAGAGAGGAATAGAGAAAGTGAGGACCCTGAGGGGTCATGGACAGACTCCTCTGGGTATAAATGACCATGGCCTGCCCATGAGAATGCTGGAGAGCCCTCCAACTGGAGCCCAATTGCCCTCCCTCAACTGAGGAGTAAGACCTGCTCCCTAGGGAAGGGAGAGACCCTGTGGAGATGCTGGTCACTGGGAGTGGTGGAGGGACCAGGCCCCCATCTGAATGCTCGGCTTCTGTCCAGCAGGGAGTAGCCCCTTTCTCACCTGCCCATATGCTCCTGGGAAGGTAGGAGCTGGCAATGAGAACTGGGTCTCACACAGGATGGCATTTACCCTCACACTGGGAAGAGGATGGAGGACATCGAAGTGAAAATAGCCACTAAGAGTTTAGTGGGGTTCTCTGTGGGCTCTCTGGGTGCCCGAGGAGAGTTTCTGGAGCTCAGAGTGGGCCTAACCCCAGAGCAAATCCCTGGCAAAAAGAAGATATGAGAGAAGAGACGCAGCCTCTGTCGTGCATCCTCCTCCCCCTCCCTCTCAGGGATCCTGTCTGGACAGTGTTGATGCCTCCTGCAGTTCCTGCTCCTGACAGCAGGTTCATTGTGGGGAAGGATTTGGGGGAGAGCAAGAGAAGGGCAGCCAGTTCTGGCCTGGGACCCCAATGCCTGTGGTCTATCTTAGCCATAACTTCTCACTCCCCTGAGACCTCATTCACTCACCCATTCCTGGCAACAGGGGGCCTGTGCTGGTCTTTTGTCCTAAGTCAAGAGAAAAGGCAGACACTTTGATGGAGAGCAGGACAGGAGCTGGAGAATTTCTCTGTCAAGGGGGTATCTTAAGGTCATGTTCCCAGCATGTGCCAGATTCTTACCCAGCCCAAAATAGGACCAAGCTGGCTAGGAAATTATTCCCACATAACACCAGCTTCTTGGTTCCTTAATTTCATACCCCATCCCACTCTCTTGTGAGTGGTGAGGGGGGGATTCTTGAAGTGTGAATAAAGACTTGATTGGTTTTTAAGAGGTGGGGTGGTTAGGTTTGGAGTCATGGATTATGATGTCTGAGAGACATGGGTTCAAATTTAAGTTATGTGACTTCAAAAGCCACTTAACTTTCTGAGCCTGTTTCCTGATTTGTGGAACAAGTATAGTGTTAATAGTATCTACTTTGCTGTTCAAAGAAATAATCCAGATAATGGATGGGAAACTATTTTTAAGCTGTAAAATACTGGGCAAGTGTTAATAAATTGAATACAAGTAAGAATTTCTTAAGAAGGAGCTGGATAAAGGTGGAAAAAATTTTAGCATTGTCTAAAGCACATCTTTCTATTCCCAGGGGATGTGGGCATTGGTTGAGGGCCTGATACCAGCTCCATGCGAGGCACAATGCTACATTTGACTCAGTAAATCCTCACAAAAACTTCACAAGGCAGCCATCGTTGTCCCTGTTTCACAGCTGAGATAAGAGACTTGACTAACTTTCCCAAGGTCATGAAGCCACACAAGCTGTCTTCCCTAGGGCAGAAGTGGAGCTGATGACCTGTCCCAGTCCCTTGGTATCAAAGCTCAGTAAAGTGTCAGTTTCTTGACTCATGCTGCCAGCTTTCCAGGTGGGGAGCCTGAGGCATATGGGTGAAGGGCAGGTGTGCAGTGCAGGAAGGAGCTGACTCCCTCAAGGTCAGCTGGGATATTTGGAGGTGGAATGTGCTTTGAACTGGCCAGCTGGGTACCCCCACCTCAACCCACCCCTGCCACTATCATTCATGCCGGCCAAAGGAGGAGTCTGGGTTTGACAGGCCCATCTGCTCACTGCTGCACCCATTCTTACCTCCTCAGCCTGCCAGGTTCTTGCTGACCTGGGCAAGCTGGGGACTGCCAGTTCCTTTCTGAAGCAGTTAGTCCTCACCCCTGAGATGAGGCCTTGGTCACGAGCAACTGCCTCATGGCTGTCCTGTGCCTCCTCTACTGACTTTTTCCTTCCTCTGACCACTTCCTACTGCCTTCAGGGGCAGAATCAAGCTCCTCCTGTCCCATGTCAAGCCCATGCCTAGGGCTCTGCTGAGGAGATGGGAGGAGCCCACCCTCTTCTTTAGCTCCTATACACGCTCTGAGCCCCTGCCATAGACCTGTCACTTCACATACATTATCTCATTTCACGCTCATATAACCTGGTACATTTCATCCTCATAACCTGGTCCTTTTCACAGAGGAGCAGAACAAGGCCTGGAAGGGAGGTGACTTTCCCAAGGTCACGGAGCAAAGTCTTGGAGCAACCCTAGCCCACTGCCCGAGGGGCCCAGCATGGCTTCCACGCACAGGTTCCCTGGGGGAGGGTCAACCAGAGCACCGTGGGCCAGGGGGGGTTGGAGGGTGGCATGTGGTAGAGGTGACGAAAGAGCTCTGGGACAGGAGTCCAAAGACTTTCTTCCTGGGCCCATCTCTGACCCTGGCTTCTTGTGTGACCTTGAACAGATCTCTTTCTTCTCTGGGCCTCAGTGTCCTCAACCACAAAATGATAGGTCTTGAGTAGATGACCCCAAAGGTCCTGCTAGCACCAAGATTTTTAAATCTCTCTGCTCTATAAATCTGTATGTTGGGGATCCTGTGATTCCATCTGCAGAAATAGAAGTCACCTCCAGGGTTTCAAGGTTTGATTTATTCATGGGAGCTGAGATTTAAAATGTACCCATCCCTCCCTCCTATAAACTTGAGGTTTTAACTTAAGGGAGAAAACATGACTTAAGCCCAGTAGCTCATCTGGACATTCCAGCCAGAAGCTTCTGGCCCAGGATTTGAGATGACCTTCAGGTTCACTGAAGATGCCCTGCACACACCTCCCAGAGTTGTTTGCCAGAATCTAGGAGGCCCCAAAGCACATACGCACAGGCCCCTTGTCCAGGTGCAATGGTTGAAGCTTATTCATGGAGTCTTGGGGACAGGGAGGGATTTTGCAGCTGTTGCTCTAAAGCAGTGGTCAGCAAACCACGGCTCTCAAGCCACATGTGACCGACACCCCCACTTCTTCTAACGCCACTTCTTCAAAATAGACTCACCTAGGCCGAAAACCAACTTCTGTGCATGGGCCACAAAGTTTCAATTGCACTGTATGAGTGCCCCACCACGTGGTATTTTGTGGAAGAGCCACACTCAAGGGGCCAAAGAGCCGTGGTTTTGCCGACCACTGCTCTAGAGAAAGGACGCAGGGCCCTGCAGAGGGGGTGGGTTGATATGGTAATTAGTCCAGGCCCAGTGGGGAGGGGCAGCCAGATAAGAAATGGAGAAGTTCCCTCTTAATTCCAATGCCTGGGCTCAGTGAAAAGATGGGGAGCTCAGAGAGGGAAAGGGTTTAGTGAGGAAAGAAGGGATCAGAGAGAATGCCCACAGTGAGAGTGGATTCAGAGAGGAAGGGGATAGGAGGTGCTCAATGAGGAAACAGAGAGATCAGTGAGAGGGTGGGAAGAGCAGAGGGGCCTATGAGAGTGAAGGGCTCATTAGAGACCCCAGCCTGACCCAGCCTAGATCTTCATAGTGGCTTAGTGCCTGCTGACACCTCTGGGTTTCTGCCCCCTCAACTTCCTCTGGATCATGAGCCCAGGAAGCACAGCTCCATCCCCAAAAGCCAAGTCCTGTTGATTCCATGTCATCCAGAATGGGGCTCTCAGAGGGCTTAGGCAGGTGTGCCAGTTCCAGGTTGCCCAGGCTGACTTTTGGCCTGGGAGAAAGACCTCAGGGGCCATGTGGGCCTTGGCTCCAGAGCAGCCCCAACCCCTAGGAAATCCCACCCTGCCACCAAAAGCCAGCCGTCTGCAGCACCACTTCCTGGGCAGTCAGCCTGGCCTCAGCCTCCTGCCACCCCCACCCTGGCCTGCTGCCCACTGCAGAAGCTTCTCTGCCGGCTGGAGCTGGTGGGCAGTGCCATAGCTCCCTTAGCATCCTGCCGGGGCCTGTGAAAGCCATGAGGCAGCCTGGGCCCAGTGAACAGAACCTTGGGGTACAGGCAGCTTATTGCACTGGGGAGCTCTTGGCCTTCATTTTCTAGCATTGAGTATGGCCTAGTGGCTTTGAAACCTCTCCCCATAATGAGCCCCTTCCCACCACATTCCCAGAACTCCCCAGGATGGAGACAGGTAAAAGTAAGTTTTAGTGAAGTCTTTTGATTAAAAAAAAATGACACATGTTTATTGTACAAGATTTGGGAAGTAGAGAAAATAAGAATCATCAAAGATAGCTACCACCCAAAGAGAGCCACTGTGAACAAAGCAGGGGGGAGAATTCCCTTCCAGGATTTTGTCCCTGTGTTCATAGGCGCTGAGAGTTAAATAACGGGGAAGATGCTGTTGGGGAAAACAGCATCCTCTTTTTTCACTCTATCATGAGAATTTTCTGATGTCTTTAAAGATTCTTCAAAAAGCTTACAATTAATGGCCATATGAAGGCTGGGCATGGCTGGAGTTGCTTCCCAGGGAACCAGTGAAAGTCGCAGGGAGAACCTTGCCCCTCCTTTGCCCTCCTGAGTGGGGCACACCTTCAGGAGATGCTGGCTGTGGTTTCCCATGGAGAGGATGGCTATGGGGCTGTGACAGTGTCAGCCAGGGACTGAGGCGGGCCTGTGTCCTAGATCCACCTGCTACCAGCACAAAGGTGGGTAGGGTCAAGGCATGAGGGAGTCATACATCCCCTGAAGAGGGTGAGAGCCTGGATCCAATAAAACCTTAGAAGAAAGAGCTCAGAACTGGAAATCTGGCAATTGCTAATTTTCTGGTCTCCAATCTCACCTGGGCCCCAACCTCCATAATCAGGTCTTAATCTTCTCCTGTAAAATGGGCAAACTGATACCTTCCTCCACGTGTGCCATGAGAAGTGACTCAGGTAGTGGGTCTGAATGCTCCCAAGGAAGAGAATACCTAGTGTACTCCCCAGAGATGGTGGTCATGTGAGTGTGTGACCACACAATCAACATCTATCACTGCCCCCTATATTCTGGGCACAGTAGGAACCTGAGGACACCCTGACCTTGAGGAGCTCCCAGACTAGTGGAGGGAACTAACAGTGACAACCTATTGAGATTCTACTGGGACTAAGATGTCCAGTGATGTGGCAGCCAAAGGCTTCTGGGAGAGGGACTTTGAAGTTGGGCCTTGGAAAATGACAGGGAAGGTACCAGACAGAGCAGACACAGGCATGGCACTCCAGAAAACAGCATGGGCAACAGCACAAAAGTCCTGGTAACTAAGGGGACAATGAATGACCTAATATAGCCATAGCACAGAGGGCATTCCTGGATAGAAAGGACAACCAGGGGGAGTGGTGGTCTGACTCAGGTCTATGAGGACCTTGAAAACCACTGTAAGAGCTGGGAATTTATTTGGAAATCAATGGAAGTCATGGAAGGCTTTGGAGCAGTGTCATGAAATGGTCAGATGTGCCCACTTTGGCTGTATTTGGTGGGGGAAGGAGGAGGATGGAGATAAAGAGACCAAGGGCAGAGAGGCTGGGGAGGAGGTGATGGCAGAGTGGGAGAGGGGCCAGGTGCCGGAGACACTCCTCTGGGAGATTTGACAGGGGTGTATATGCACGTGCTCCAGGCTAGGTTCACTCAGAGAGAAAGGAAAACCCATGGAGCAAGGGCAGAATGAGAAGTGGGGCAGTCTGTTCTCCATGCCCATCCAGCTGCTGGCACAGACTTCAGTATCAGACAGAGAACCCCAGGCTTGGGTGGGTAAGCTTCAGGACTGGCAGGGGAGCCTAGCCACCCCTTCTCCCAATAGGATGCCAGAGGGGGCTTCTGGGATTGTAAAGAGGACCTGCCTCTGTGCAGAACTGTCTCCCCTCCTTGCTTGGCATGGCCTGACACATGCGTCTTGATTCTTGTGGCCCACCATTATTATCCCCAGAACACTTCTCTGCCTCCCAATTTCTCTCTTCCTCTGTCCCTTGCTTCTGATACTTCAGAAAGCATAGATGGTCATTCATTCATTAATTTATTCATTCATTCATTGAACATTTTCTCAGCAGGTCCTCTGAACTGAAAAGCTCAAGTATCATTGTCATCCCCAAACCCTGTAGAAGGCCCTGGAGAAAGGGAAGAGCCAGCCTCAGTCTAGTGGGGAGCAAGGCCCATAACTGGTAGATGTTGTGGAATGGAATATGGGTTATGTGGGAGCTGCTGGGTATCTGTGGTAGCGGGAGGGTTGCCTGACCAGGTGACTTTGGAGCCAGTATTTACACATGGGTCCTCATAGGATGAGTACAGGTTGGCCAGGAGGGGAAGAAGGGGAAGAGCATTTTGTGCAGAGGGAACAGCATGAGCAGAACTATGGAGGAGGGAAGAGCACCAGGCACTTGTAGAAAAGTGTGGCTGGAGAATCAGGGCCTGGCCTGAAGGGCAAAGGACCAGACTGGAGAGAGGCCTCAGGAAGGGCTTTATTGTTAGGTGGGGAGTCTAACCTTTCTTCTGTAGGTGGCAGAGAAACCAAGGGATGTTTCCAGCAGGTAAGCACAGAGGCAGAGCTGTTTTAGCAAGGTCACCCCTGAAGGGCGAGCATGATTTGGACAGATGGAGAGGACAGGGGGGCCTGCAGAGTGCTGTCAGGATATGGGTCACATGGCCTGGGGCCTCTCCTTCTGCAGCTCTGCTCCTCCCAACCTGGGACATCCAGAACCACAGCAGTTGTGGTCTCTATATTCAGAGTACCTGCCTCAGCATTTCTAGAACATCCTATAAAAAACAGATTTCTGGGACCCAGCCATCCCATTCAGAATCTGAGTGTGGGGCTTTGGGGGTCTGTACATTTTAAAGCTCCCAGGTGACTGTACATTTAGAGTTGAGAGTTAGTGCCTCATTGCTTTGCACCTGCTGTTCCCTTTAGCTGGATCCTCTTCTTCCTCTTTTTCTACCTCCTTGAACTTCAGACTCTGCTCACATGTCTCTGTGCAATGCTTGTTCTGGGCCCGGTCCTCTGCATGCCCCCAAGTGCCCAGTTTGCCTTTCCATCTCCCTCAGTAATCAGCTCTAGGGGTCTCATGTACTAACTCATTTAGTCCTCACAACATCCTATGAAGGAGCCAGGTCACAGAAGAGGATACTGAGGTATACCAGCATCACCCAGGCAAGATGTGGTAGGACCACGGAGGCTGCACTGTTCTGTGATGCCCCAGACTAGGAGTTCTTTGAAGGCAGGGACCCTGTGTCATTTGTGGTTGCAGGTCCCCAGTGCAAGCACAGGGCATGACATATGGGAGGTGCTCAGTTTCTCCATCTGTAGGATGGGTTTAAGGATGATAGCTACCCTCTAGGGGGCTGCTCTGCAGCTTGGGGAAGTCCTCAGTCTTAATAGGGTTGTAAGCTGTGAGGTGTGTGGTCTGGGTGGGACTGGTGAGAGGGTCCAGCAACAAAAGCCAGGACTCCTCTCTGGGCTTTTAGGATGAATTTCCCAGGAAAAAGGCCTTTTCCCCTAAGTTCAGCCACTCCCATAGAATTCAGACCCTCTCGACACTGGCCAGGGGCTGGGAGCAATCTTGTGGCTGGGTATGGTTAGACAACCTGGTAACAATTCTCTGGGCCGATGGCAGAGCAAGGTGGGAGAAGTCCCAGCTGCAGAAGCAGCTCTCACTGCCAATCTGACCTTAAAGGGCTTCTGCCTTCCCAGAGCAAAGAGGGGCCCCTCTCCTTATCATTCATGCCTCCCACCCACAATCCCTCAGGTTATTGTCAATGATGTTTTAATTAACTGCTTAATTAACTATTTAGGCTAATCAGATTAATTGACATTAATTGGCTACCATTTGTCAAGAACCCTGCAAAAGCTGTGCCTCTCCGAGTTCAAGTGCGTGACTGGGGCTGGCAGGGGAGTCAGGGAGGAGCTGTCATTGTGCTGTGGAGCTGGGGGGAGCCGGTGGCAGGCAGTGGACACCAGGACTGCTGCCCAGGGCCTGTGCACCTCTCTGTGGTTTTCAGGGCTGGGCCCTTGACAGCTGGGTTCTGGCTCTTTACACTTTAGAAGTGCATCACCTCTTCCTCTTCCTTAGTTGCATTAAAAAAAAAAAAAAAAAAGGTTTGACGAGGGACCAGAGAGAAGAGCTACTTTCAATCCCAAAGGGCTGTAAAGACCTCAGAGGGGGAGAGACATTAAAACCCTAAATCAGCCATGATATAAGTAGGTCACCACATAACTTCTGGGATGAAATGTGCATATTCAGTTTTCAAAAGGGGGTTGAGGAGCGTATCAGGGAGATAAAATATGCAAAATATTAAACTGTGATAAAATGATCAGATTTCTATTATTTAGTCAATTACAGCCCCCAAAACTCATAGTACATTTTTATGCCTGTTTTAAAGCACAACTTACAGTTTTAAATTATAGCACTTGAAACAAAAAAGAAAAAAGAAACTACTATGAAATGCATCCTACGTTTTGGAAAAAGAAAAAAAAAGCCAGCCCACTCAAAACTGGGAGTGTGAGTTTGCCTTCAGAGCCATTCTCTCAAGATTAAATGGTTCTCATATCTAGTCCAACACTGAGCTGGAAGTTGGTAGCCTGCAGTCTTATTTTGACTTTGTCACTGACCCCCTGAGGGTCCCCTCCCCTCTCTGGTGAATCCCTGGCCTGTATTCCTGAGAGAGTGCTTACATGGAGCAGAAGAGATGTGGATTTTGAATATTCTAGAGATGAATTCAAATGTGAGGGGAGAAAGGGGTTCATTTTAGTGAGAGGGTCAAGCTCCCAGAATGGGAACACTTCCTGGGCAGGTGGAGGGGCTCCCCACTTGGTGACATAGCTCTCTAGCTTGGTGCAAGAAAACCTGGAGAATGAATGTAGGGTCTCTTCCTCACCCCTTAACTGCCCTATCCTGCAGCCCCTGGGGGGGAGGAAGGAACAGGAGAGACTGGAGGCTGTTGCCTAGCAACAAGAGGCGCATCTGGATCGATGAGAATGGCAGCTGAGGCTCCAGGCTCCAACCCCCAGCCCAGCTCTCTTTGATCTCACCCGGCCCAGCAGAAACCTGGGGGGGATGCCCAGGGCAGCCTGCCTGATTAGAGCAGAGTCAATAGAGGGAATTTTCCATAATGAGACTGTGTAGACAGTGGAGGCAGCTGCCCCTGGCTTCTCCTGTCACCAGCCCCAGTGGGTAGAAGGCGCTTATCTGTCTGTCCCAGCACACCCTTCCTCCTAATAGCTCCTGGGGAGACGAATCACCCACAACTTTGATTATTCTCAGTCTTGGACTGCCAGGGACTCAGAGCCCAGCCTTACCCTGGCCGCAGGCTCCTGACATGTCATCTGGATGAGGAAACTGAGGCACCAAGAGGAAAAGATATCTGGTTACAGAGCTTCTAGCTCATCTTACCTTTCCTCAGCCCAGCTCCCAGGTGTGAGCCTGGAAGGGTTGGGTCCGGATGAGGAGGAGATGGAGATGAAGAGGGTGATAGAAGCAGATGACAGCATATGGGTTCCTCTGATTTAACTCCAGGGTCAGCATGGGAGGGTCCTTGGAGAGCATGGAGTCCTGACACATAATTACACAGCTCTCCTTAGGACACCTCACCAATGCCATCTGGCTTGGTCCCTCCCCAGGACACAGGGATCACCACCTCCGTGGGAGCCCATGCCATCAGACGTCCTTTCTCAGGCTCTCAGATCTACATTCTAGCTCAGACAGCAACAGGAAGCTGCCTGCTCCCTGGCTGGATGGCTACAGCTCCCTAAAGGCCTATGAGGGCCCTGAATAGGAGCAGAAGGGTCTGGGTGGGGGCAGGAATTTCTTTGTTCCACTAGAGTGCCAGGGAGGCTAAAATACTACTTGCTTATTTGGTATCAGTATTGCTCTATACAGATGTGCCTATTGGGTGGAACTGGGCTATATTATTTTCAATGATCAGTATTACGTATTCTGCTCCATTCCACTGGTCTATATTACTGGTTTACTGTGATTTGTGGGTTCCCCACCATCTTCTGTTGGTGTATCCAGTCTGATTGAGGCGCTCGATGGCCTGTCCTGGGCTACAGTGGTCTGCACTGGTCTCATCTAGGTGGATGGCCTGTCCTGTGGGCCTCTCTGAAGAGCAGGTTCCTTGTCCCTGGGACCTGCCACTCAGATCCTCTGCTTTGGGAACCCAAATCAAAGCCAACAGAAAAGGAGGAACAGGGACCCTAGGTTGAGGGGCAGGCAAGTCCATCCTATCCTTTCAAAGACAGAGCTGGACTCCAGGGCTTACAAAGTATATGACAATGTGACCCATGCAAATGTCAACACACGAAGTCTAGGCATATTAAGAGCAGTAACTAGAGACCTTTCTCACTGAGGTCCCCAGAGATGGCAGTAATAAAAAAAACAAGTAGTGAGCTCACTGTCCATCCAAACACAGTCTGGGTTTCTACAAGCGTTCACAGATGGCTGCTTTGTGCCAAGTTCTATGCTGAGCATCAGGGACATGAAAATGGAAGCATCCCAGTCACTGCCCTTGGAGAGCATTCACTAGGCCAGGGAGCTAACAGTGGCAATAGAACAGAGGTAAATGCTGAGAGTGGCAACCAGAGGGCTTAGGCTCCAGGAGCACAACAGATGTGTGTCTCCCAGTGGAGGTCATGGAAGGCTTCACCAAGGAGGTGATGCTTAAGCAGAGTCTTGTAGGATGAATGGAAGGGTACGAGCATTCCAACTAGAGGGAGCAGCATAGACCAGTGTGTTCTTGGGTGGAGCAGAGTGCCGTGTGTCTGAGACATATAGGGCTGGACAGGATGCCCAGGACCCAGGTGCCAGCTAAGTTCCCTGGGCTTTCTCCTGTGGCCAATGGGCTTGCCCTCCTTCCTTTGCCTGCTCTGGACCTCCCATTTTGCTTCTGAGAACTTAGCCAGCCCCCACACCTCCATTCCATAGCATAGACTGAGACTGCAGGGCAGGGGACAGCGCCAGCACAGGGGTGGAGAGGGGAGGGCAGGAGAGGACCAAGAGCACTGAGGCCCAGGCCCAAGATATGGTACCAGCATCCCCGTAGGCCAGGCTGCCTGGTCCTCCTGGAACCAGCACTCCGTCATCCCAGCCAGCCCCAGCCTGGGGACTCTGGCCAAAGACTTCCTCTGGCTCCAACAGGGGCGGCAGGAAGCTCTGGCTGCTGAATAATTGAAAGGAAGGCTTTCAGCATTTCTCCCTCCTCCCTCCCCCACAGCATCTTCAGGAGGGTTGGGTAACAAGTAGCAGAGCCAGCATCTCCTGCCCTCCTCTCCTGAGAGAGTCCCCAGGAGGCAGAGAGGAAGCTCACTTAGCTAACCCTCTCACTGCCAGCCGGCCCAGCGCCTTCCTCCCAGGCCTCACCCTGCAGCATTTTCTTAGCAGTGAATACTGGTCTCCACTGGTCCCTGTGGGTTGTTATCTGTGAAAAGTGACCTTGTTGGCCTACTAGTCTTCACAAGTTGGTACTGATTTGGAATGGTAAATTATCTACATAATCTGTTGTGATTTATACTGATCTATATGCCCCACCCATGCCTGTAGTGGTTTAGACTGGTTGGCATTGTTTATGGTAATACTAGCAAAGGTATTTAGACATAGAACTTAGTAAGTGCTCTTAACTAACAGGTTAATTCCTTCAACCCTAAAGGGGTTACTTATATTAACACCATTTTACAAATGAGGAAACAGCACAGAAGTTAAGTCACTTTGGGACACATAGTAAGTGATTTGAACATAGGCTGGCTCTTCTGCCACTTGCTGATCTGCACATGTCCATCTTGATTTTTTTAATCGAGTCTATTTATTAATGCATTTCAAGTTTTATGTCTGCCTTAATTAATGGTGACCGAGTTAATGTGGAGTTAGGGTCACACCTCTCTCTAAAGGGTAAGGGACAGCAAAAATGCAGGCACCGGTTAGTAAAAGAGATCTTTCCAAAATGCAGATCTGATCATGACCTCTCCAGTTCAACAGCCTTCTCTGGCTCCCTACTGCCTGCAAGGTATAGCCCAAGCTCCTCTGTCCCCTCCCATCCACTGTGCTCAGCTGTGCAACAAGTCCATGCTCCTCCCTCTTTCCTTATTAAGCTTTCTTCACACATGCCCCACAAGCTACCCGCGATATCCTTCCTCCTCTTCTTTGTACCGCCAGCTCCTATGTATACTTCAAGATCTCTCCTCCAGGAAGACCTCCTAACGATACTCCTTCTCACACACCCTCTCAGTTAATGTTTCCACATGTCCGCCATTCTAGCATTTATCTTGCTACATTACAGGCATCACTGCTTCTCCCCTATATCTCTCTCTTGCCCCCTGCTGGGACCCAGAGTGCCCACTCGCTGAATAGCTGTGACATGAGGGCTTGACCTGCCCCTAGAGCTGAGGGGCTTTCACTCCATCCTGTGGCCTTTACCGCCCCCCCCCCCCCCCGCCCCAACCCCACGCTTCTGGGCAGGGAGCATGGGGAAGGCTTTCAGTGTGTTGTAGCCACTGGCCTGGAGAGGCTCATGGAGTCTGGAGAAGGGTCCCCACATGGAAGGGTGAGGTTGGCAGGAGAGCCCCTTCCCCCCGGTGCACAGGAAACACATCGGGGTCACAGGTACCGCATGGCTTCAGTGTCAGGGGTTGAGGTGGGGTGAAACACCCTGAGCTTCCGTGGACACAGTGGAGACGAGTGTTCTTTCCCAGCTTGGACAAAATATCTTGACAAACCATTGTTGTTGCACACTCTTTTTCACAAAGACCGGACTTAGTTTCACAACCTAGGTATGTAGTTTCATGTGTGTTTGTCAGTTCCATCATGTTTCTGACAGTTACAAAGAATTCTTTTCCTCCAGGAAATTCAGGAGGCATATCCCTCTCCACCCTCTCTCTCACACTGGGCTTTTTCTCTGGAAGGCCTCACACTGTGCTCACAGCCCCCACCTCAAAGGAAGGCAGCTCCCCATCATGATTCCACTCCACCCTGGTCCACTTAGTCCCAGGGCCCTGCACCCTGCCTGCCCTTGCCCTTAGCCTGTGCTGGCCCTCACCTAGACTTTTCCTTCCTTACAAGGAGCAGCTCATCTTCCAAAGGGCCAGTTCAAAGCCATTGCCTTTGTGAACCTTCCCTGACCTTCCCAGGCCAAGCGGACTTTCTCTGGTCTCTTATTTACTACCCCAGCACCAAGCCAGGGTGCAGGGAGAGGGTGTAATTAGGGTCTGTCTTCATAACAAGCTTGTCACTGAAAGAATGAATGACCCCACCACGCTGTGAGGTAAGGAGTATTGTCTTCATTTTGCAGATGAGAAAACTGAGGCTCAGGAGGTTTAAAGACTTTTCCTGGCCACCCAGGTAGAACCAAAATTCAAGCTCAAGTCCTCTGACTCCAAATCCAGTGCTCCTTGTCCACCCACCCCACCCTGGCTTTCCTGGGCCCGTGGGGAACCACAGATAGACCTTAGTAGCAAGAATGTGGTTATATTGTGTGTGACTGGGGATCGAGAGCTTATTAAAGCTGTGGGAACCTGTACATTTGAGGGTGTGGAGGTCTTGAGGCCTGGCATCATCAATGGGGAGTAGGTCCCTGGCAGGTAGAGGCAGGGAAAGGGGCCCCCAGGTCAGTGAGTGCTGTCCCCTAGTGAGAGAGGTTTCTGAGCCTCTAGAGCAAAGGGGTCCCCTAGGTGAGTGCCACTGGTGCTGGAGGCTGACGCACTGGGGGGGGGGGGGGGGGGGAGGCGGGGGGAGGAGTTTGCTGAGGCCAGCTGGAGGAAAGTGGCTCATGTCACCTCAGCAGGCTCCTCAAAATGACCCCCACCTTCTGCCCTGAGCTCCTGCTTCTGCTCTCTCTTCCCTCCACAATCAGTAACCTGTTCACTCTTCAGGCTCAGTCTCCAACTCTAATGACAGGTCCCAAATCAGGCCTGATCTCAGCCTCCTGAATGCCAGACCCATGATCTGAGGCTCCTGGACATCTCCCCCTGGATGACTAGGGACTCCTCCAATCCAAAACAGGACAGTCACCACTGACAAATAATAATGAACATTGGTACCACGTATGAGATAATTCACTGTGTGCTATGCACTGTGGTAGCATTTCACATGTATTCATCCTTTACAACAAACCTCTAGGAAGGATGCTGTTATTAGTTACATTTTACAGGCAAGGAAACTGAGGCACAGAACTTAAGGCACATGACAAGGTCACTCAGATTATGAGTTCCCAAGGAGTATAGCCCTGTCTCTGCCTCAAACCAGGGTTCCCCAAGGCAAGGCCAGTCTGCCCCTCAGACACATATGTCGTCCACTGCTCCCTCTCCCTAGATCCGGCCAGGTCACTATCGATCTGAGCGAGCATCTCACCCTTCTGAGCCCAGGATGAGTGATGATCTCATTAGCTGAGCGGCCTCCATGCCTGTCAGCAGACTGGACACTGCAGTACAGATGGACTGTTTCACCTTCAATTAATCTCTACCAGCAGTGCTGGACTTGCAGGTACCAGCAGCCAAACTGTTCCATCCTGTCCTCTGCCAGGTCTACTCAAGGGACCCAGGCTTGGGTCTGGGAGTAGAGGAATGCCCAGGGACTCAGCCATGAGGCTTGTAAATTAGAGGTCTGGCTCTTTAACCACTCAGATCTGCATGACTTAATCTGCACCTGGGTTTGGCTGGCCTGGCCTCGGGGCTTGCCCTTGGGACCTGACCCAGTGCTGGAGGCAGCCTCAGGGAGGAGCTCTGGGGGTGGCAGCAGTGGCTATAGAAGCAGGAAGAAGGTGGGCTGAAGGCTTGGCAGTACACATTTATAGTTACCTAGATTTCCAGAATAGGAAAGGAAATCTGAGTCCAGCCCTGCTGCCTGCATTGGCCAGTGGGGAAACAAGAGTCCAGAGAGGGAAAAAGACTTCCTCAGGGTCCAACAGCCAATTAGCAGTAGAGAAAAGACTTCCCATTTGCTGCTCTGCTTCCAAAGAGACTGTCAGTGTCCCCAGGGACCTTGGCAAGTTAAGGTCAGGGTTAGGGTTACGGTTCTAGATGTCATATCTGCCTGCTTGACCCCCACAAGCCCCTCACCCGCTACACTCTTAATCTGCCCTCCACGTTCCCCATCGCAGTAAATGGCCACTCAAGTCAGTTCATCCACAACCAGTCACATCCTGCCAAGTCTGTCTGCTTCTTGAATTCTGTTCAGGCCTCACCTGCTCTGGGGTCCCTGCCTCCAGCCCCTCCCAGTCCCTTTGGGAATCCTGCCCTGACCAACCAGGCAAAGCTGCAGACGCTCCTCTGTTTTATCACACACACCCAATAATTATTGGTTTCCCAAGCCAGCCTGCGAACTCCCAGATAGCCAGGGTGGACTCTTGTTCATCTCCAAAATCCTCAGCCTTTCATAGGGCGGGGCCCCCAGTAGACGCTGTGTGAGCGTTTGAATGTATATAGTGTCTATCTCATGCTTGAACAGTCTCTGGTAACAAGGAACTCATACATCCTGGGATGAACTGAACTGCTTCGTTTTTGTTTTGTTTTTTTAATTAAGGTTTGATTGTTGAGAGGGGTGGGGGGGATCTTTTATGGACTTAGCTGAAGTCCACTCTAGATGACTTCCCTGAAGGAATTTGGCTTTGTCTTCTGGGACAAAGGCCAACAGTGGGTGAGTCTCTGAAGGGGACAGAATGATAGTGGGAGAGATTGGCTAGAACCTTGTTCCTCTCAGTGTGGTCAAAGGACAGCACTTGACAACTTGTTAGAAATTTAAATTCTCAGACACTACCCCAGATCTACTGAGTCAGAAACTCAGGGTGGGGCCCAGCCCGCTGGTTTCAACAAGCCCTCCAGGTGACTCTGAGGTCTGATAAAATGTGAGAACTGCTGCTCTGACAGGGCTCCCAACTGGTAGTCCATGATCTACATCAAAATCACCTGGGGAACGTTAACAATTTAACCTCTAGAGATTTTTATTCATTAGATCTGGGGTGAGTCGCAGGTAGCAGGAACATATAAAATGCAAGACACCAGGTTAAATTTGAATTTCAGATAAACAGTGAATAATTTTTTTAGTATAAGTATGTTCCAAATATGAAATTCAAATTTAATTTAACTGCACATTCTATATTTTTATTTGCCAAATTTGGCAACCCTACCTACTTCTTATAAGCTTCCAGCAGATTCAGCTAGGTTTGGCCTATATCCTCTACAAGCCTTTAAATACTTAAAGATAGGGATTCTGATCGTCTGTATATTCTTATCATTTCCTTATTCTACACATCACATTTTTGTTGCTATAGCATAGGATAACATAGACTTTTGGCAGCCACATCATGATTGAATCTCTGACCATCGAAAACCTCTAAATCCTTCCTAAATATACTGCCTCTAAACTATTTCTATTCCAATTTTAGAAAGTTAGTTTGGGACCTAGCTCCAGAATGTGGCATTTTTCACTATCCTGTTTCACCTTCTTAGATTCCTTCCATTGCTCCAGTCTGTTGAGTCCTTTTAGATTCTGACTCTGAATTCATGAGCCTTCCCAGACTGTATCCTTGGTGAATCTGATAATCAGATTGTCCAAGTTCCCTTCAGTCAATGGTGAACATATTGGGTCAATGGTGAGGACAGAGCCTTATGGTCCCCCATTAAATACCTCCATCTAATGTGCCGTTGACCTATTAGGTAGCTCTCTTAAGCATAGGTCAATCTATCCACCAATTACAACAGTACAGCCTATTAGTTCCCACCAGCACGATGTCTCTTTGCCTTATGAAATCTCACAATGATTTCATAAAAGATAACATCAGTGCCTCACAGAAAGACCATGTGCCTGCAGTAGCTCCCTGGTTTGCTGGCCCAGCAACCCTAATACAGTGAGCAATGACCCCTGCCTCTTCTCCAGGGGTTAAAGGGTCATCCTTTGAATAACCTACCTCAGATTCCTGCCTGGCACCCTCCAACTCACCAGAAGTTGGTAGAATCCACCATCTGTCCTAGGTAAATGCAGACTGCACCTGCCCCCTGTACCTTCGCACCCTGAAAGATTGCCCCCAGAAGCCTAGCAATCTCACCCAGACATTTCTCTAGTGCTGGGAATAGAATTTCTCAGGGTCTGGAGATCTGACTCTGATATTCAGAACTGCCCCCGTCAGCTAGCTCCTCTACCCCTGCCTGCAAGGAGCTGGGCCAAGCTCTAGGCTGGGGAGCCTTACTCGCATCAGAAGGTAAGCTGCAGAGCAACATGGCTAAAAACCTGGCTTTCTACCCATGTTTTTAATGTGCCTCCAGCATTGCCAAGTTCTGGGAGGTTCTGAGGAGCTGTAATGAAGGGACGATCCCCTCCCCTCAAAGGACTCACAGTCTAGAACAGAGGTCAGATGAAAACAACTTGAACCTCCATATCTAAAGAGGTGAGGACAAAAGCAGTGGGAGTCAAGGAGTGTCCTGTCTCCTCTCCCCCCAACCCCCCACCTCTCTGTCCATCCTGCATCAGCAACATGGGAGATCAGTCCAGGAGTAAATCAGGTGTCATGCTCTGATTAACGGCCTCTAGTGGCCTGTCACTTTGGCTGAAAGTTGTGACATGACCTGCCTTTTGATCTAGCCTCCTTGGCCTTCCTCAGAAGTGGGGAAGGCTTTGCAGGGGAGGTGACATTTGGGCTGGGTCCTGAAGGATGAGGAGAAGTTCCCCGGATGGAGAAGAGGGGAACAGGTATTCCAGCATAGGGTAACCACATGGACAAAGGTACAAAGGAGTGAGAGTGCTTGTCTGGGAACACATGACCAAGACTGAGAGGCTGGACGTTGATTGCAGGATGAGGTGTATCAAGGAATGAAGCTGAAGGATAGCATAGGGCCGTGGTCGGCAAACTGCGGCTCGCGAGCCACATGTGGCTCTTTGGCTCCTTGAGTGTGGCTCTTTCACAAAATACCACGGCCTGGGCAAGTCTATTTTGAAGAAGTGGTGTTAGAAGAAGTTTAAGTTTAAAAAATTTGGCTCTCAAAAGAAATTTCCATCGTTGTACTGTTGATATTTGGCTCTGTTGACTAAGAAGTTTGCCGACCACTGGCCTAGGGCAAAACATGAAGGGGTCTTGCAGGCTGTATTGAGGGCAGTGCCAGGTATTCCTCCATCCCGCCTCCTGTTATAACTGTTTTCCATTTGTTCTATCCATATGCATTGAGCTCCACTTCCTCAGGCACTTTGCTGGCACTAGGAGCAGAAAACTAAACTGCTCCCAGTCTGGGAAATCCAGGCCTGTGAACTCATAATGACAGCAATGAGTGGCAAGAGCTTTGGGAGGGCAGCACCTTTCATAGGGCTAAGGGAAGGTTTCCAGGAGGTGGTGATGCCTATGAGCAGTCACTTTAAGAACATGTAGGAGTCAGGAGAAGCGTGTCCCAGGGAAAGGGAGAGACAAGAAAGATGGAGAATCTGTTGGAAGGGGCATAGAGGCTAGATCAAAAGGCAGGTCATGTCACAACTTTCAGTCAAAGTGACAGGAGGCCACTAGAGGCTGTTAATCAGAGCATGACACCTGACTTGCTCCTGGACTGATCTCCCAGGATGCTGATGCAGGGTGGACAGAGAGGGTAGGGGGTTGGGGAGTGCGTGGGGAGGAGGCAGGACACTCAGGCCAAAGTGGACCAGAGTGAGGGACTTGGGTTGAGATGGTAATGGGAGGGAAGGAAGTGCATAAATGTGAGCAATGTTGAAAAGAGAGGATGAGGGGCCAAACTTGATGATAGGTGAGCTGCAGTGGGCCAGGGCAGTGGTGGTCTCCAAGCTCCATACATGCCCCTGCTTCAGGTGAGCAACATATAGAGGTGTCACGCATGAACTAAGCACAGTGGCCAAGGCAGGGGGGGGGAGCAGGGTTCCTAGAGCTCTGCGTGGGGCTGGAGAGTAGGTGATGCTTATGGATGCCCCAAGGAGAAGCCTTGGTGGAGCTGGGGTGCAGAGGTGGGATAGGGACAGGCAGGATGCCTGCAGGGTTTGCGGTGGAGAGAGGTTGAAAGAACATTTTTGGTCTGTAAACGCCCAAGAGCCCTCCTCTCCTGCAGAGTCTGGATGATGCTGCCAGACACAGGAGGGGATCAGAGGTTCAGAGAGGGGTAGTAATGTTCTCAGGGTCACATAGCAAGCAGTGGAAGAGTCTGGCCGGGAACCCAGGGACTTGGGACTTAAGAGGATAGACATATAAAGGAGTTTGTGTTCTCATAACCACTTCCACTCTGTCCCCTTTAGAGCTTCTATGCTTCTCACAGTTGCCCCCCCCCCACCTTCTCTGCCTTCCAATCTCTGTGTCTTTGAATGTCCCCCACCCCCATCATTCTGAGGCCAGTAAGGGGAGTGTGTGTTGGGGGTTGTGTTGCAGGGAAGGTCCATCCAGGATGTCCAGATATGCCCAGTCTCTTCTTCTCTTCCCACCTCCCTCCACCCTTCCCCTCCCTGGCATCCCACTCCCTGAGAAGGAGGCCTCCCTGTTGCTTAGCAACTAGCAGAGCCTTGGAGAAGGGAAATGGAAATAGCTCAGAAGGTGCCTCCCTCTGTTAAGATAGGTCCTTGGTGTGTATGTGTGTGTGTGCATATGTGTGTGTGCGCATCCGTGTGTGTGCCCACACAAATGCATGCATATGCTCTACTTTGGGCCTAGTGTGGAGCCAGGACTTCTTACCTCCCAGGCCATGCTGACGCCCATGTAACCCTGAGCCTGTAGGAGGATGTGGCTGCCTGGAAAGCTAATGTCAGTGCCACTTTGGGTCACATCCTCAGGAGCAGTGTTTCCAGAACAAAGGAGGGTTTTAATCTGGATGACCCCCCCCTACCCCCCCACCCCCCGCCTCCTGGGCTGCTGGCTTCGGAGCAGTTAGCCAAATCAAAGTGGGGACTGAAAACTGCATCTGTAGTGGGAGTGCCCCTAAGACTGGAGAAGGCTCTGTCTTCCCATCTCTGCAGGGCTGCCCTGGGAGGTGGGAGCACATGTGGTCTGTGATTTCCACCAGCCAGAGCCAGGACAGTGAGTGTTTTGGGGAGGAGATTTAAACTGACCCTGAAGGAAAAACAATAATAAAACTAACAAGTTTTCCCAGGGACTAATTTGATTGCCTGGGGAGATGCAAGCAAGTGGGCAGGCAAAGGCTAGGCGGCCAGGCCCAGGCATTGGTACAAGGCAGAGAGGATTGCCCTAGGTGGTTACTAGGTCCCTGAAAATGATTCTATTCCAAGCCAAACCCCCTTAGAAACTATCTATAGTCCCGCCTGCATTCACCCATCTTTCAGTGTCCGATCCCCCCTCCTGCTCTGAGGGGTGACCCAAAGGTGCAAACTTGCTGTCCATCCCCCTCCGCAGTCTAAGGGGAAGCGGATTAGAGCCATGAGTAGGCCTTTAAATCTTCAGGATTAACCCGCGCAGAGAGGAGCTTAGCAGGTGGCGGAGAAGTGACCATCTCGCCTCCCGTCTGTGTCTGTCCCACAGGGCCGAGGCCAGCAGCTCCGGAGCTAGCCGCTATGTCCTCCACCGTGAACAACGGGGCAGCTAGCATGCCGTCTCCGCCCGATGCTGCGAACGGCTTCTCGCAGCCGGGAGCCTCCTCCGGGAACTGGCCGCGGACCGAGGAGGAGATGCGCGCCGCCGAGCCAGGGCTAGTGAAGCGCGCGCACCGTGAGATCCTGGACCACGAGCGCAAGCGGCGCGTGGAGCTCAAGTGCATGGAGCTGCAGGAGATGATGGAGGAGCAGGGGTGAGCGTGCTGCTGGGCCGAAGACGGGGAACCTGTGGGCTGCGGGGCAGGGCCAGCGGGCGGGGGCGGGGCGGGGTCGAGGACGGAGCTAGAGTGGGGACCCTGGAGCCCAGTCAGGCAAAGGACCAAGGGAAGGGAGTCTGAAATCGTGGGAGTGGAACCATTGCAAACCCAACCGAACTTTTATTCATTTACTTGTTTATTCAACCAATAAGCTGTCTTGAACACCCACTCTATGTCAAGCTCAGATTTACAGCAGCCAAGGAGACAACTCATGCCTTTCAAAAACGTCCAGTCCAGTGGGGGAGAGAGGCATGTAAACATGCTTCAGTTTCCCCTTCTATAAAATCGGTGGATCGGGCCGCCTAGACTCTGCCAAGCACGTGCTGTAGCCAGACAAGAAAGCACAATTGATCCTTACTATGTGGTTTCAGCAAAGGAATGCTGCTGGCAGTCACATCTGGAAGCTTGGTTTCATCCTCCCTAGTCCAGAACCAGTCATGGGGCACATAAGTGTGCTGGGTACTGTGCTGGGACCCAGAGTTGGGTCTGAGTTACTTCCTCAAAGTCTCTCCCCATCCCAAAAAGGAAACAAGAATGTTAACAACCAACTCCATCACAAAACAGATTAGAATCATGGTACAGGACAGGACAGGAGAGGGCCAAGTGCTTCAGGAGCTGAGAGGAGAGGTTTTGAGAGGAGAAGACATTCGAATGGGCCTTGAAGGATGAGTAGGAGTTTATCCAGCCAAGAAGGAGGAGTTGTGAAGGACTTCCCTGGCAAGTCTAGTGGAGACAGCCCTCCACATGAGGCTGAAGACAAAAAAAGCAAAAAAAACACACAAAAAATACACACACACACAAAAACTAGGAACAAAGCCTATCCATTTGTGCAGCTCCAAGGAAAGCTGATAGTCTCAAGGCTCCCTTTTGCATCTGTCCTGAGTACTTTGAAAGGAGTGAGCTGGCTGTGGAGAGAGACAAAGTTGGGAGCGGGACCCGTCCATCAGATATGCACTATCAGTGAGCTGAGAAATCAGAAATGCCAATGGGTGGGATTGGGCCTGGAGCCACATCAGGCCAAACAGCCTATATACAGAAGTCCTCCCAAACCATACTTTTGTCTGTCCATCCAGTCCTCTTGGACTCCTGAAGAGGCAGCCAAGACACGGCTCACTGTCCCTGTGGAGCCCAGGAAGACACTGAAGCTCAAACAGAGAGAGCCACCAGTGGCAGTCCATCAAGAAGGCCATCAGAAAGGCAGGCCCTGGGTCCAGGGCCTCCTGCAGGGCTTATAAGGAAAAGACAGGGGCACGGGGACTTGGTGTTCACCTCCAGCTGGGGACCAGGTTGAGGGATGGGGGAGGTAGGGTCTCTTCAGAGAGTGATGGATGGAAGGCTACTGAAAGCAGACCGAAAGGAGGCCTCTGCTGGCAGCTGGAAACAGGGTCCATGAGCTGTGGATGTGAGCAGAAGAAATGAGACCCCCGGGCAGGGTTCAGTAGGGAATAGGATGGAGTGTCCTTTTGCAGAGAGAGCCCCTGGACCTTAAACCTGCAAACCCTGCTGATTTGGGAGAGGAGTGAAGGGAGCATGGCTGTGGGTAGGGAACAGAAGGGATGACTTCTTTCAGGGAACCCTAAGGCACATTCCTCAGGAAGCTCCTCTCCCTCCCCACCCCTCTTCCCCCTGGCGGAATCTCCTCCTCCATGAGCCCCAAGCCCCTCGCTGCACTTGGGAGGACCTTTACCAGATGAAAGCAGCCTTTGATGGAAGGGGATAACATTTGGCCAAGTCATTGCTGTCAGTCCCCAGGCATTAAGGACATGTACCTCTCTGGGAAGCACCCACTAGGTCTCCAGATGTTCAGTCAGAGCACCTTCCTCCCACCCAAGTCTTTACTGCAGGTGGTCCATAGACTGGAGTCTCCCACAAAGCTAGATCTCCAGTCACCATCCCCTCCGCTCCCATCTCTTAGTTGCAGCCTGGTGGGTGAAGGCCACAGCCACACTGAAGCCCAACAATCCAGGCTTTTAGCCCAGGCCTGTGACCTTGGGCAAGCCCCAATTACTTGCCTTCCAGAATTGTTCTGAGGGTCCTGTGGACTAAGGCATGACAGGGCTCCTCTGCCCCCAGTCAGTGCCCAGAAAATGCTCCACCAACACTAGGGACCCTTGCCCTGTTATCAAATCTAGTCATTAATATCCATTTCTAGAAACACTGGTTCATTTGCGTTTATTTACCAGGTTCTCAGGCATTTGACAAATATTCCCACTAGTCACAGGAACACGCATTCTTTGGCCTCATTAAAAAGCAATCCCTTCCTTAATATTGATGGATGGCCGGCTAATTCGCTGGTGATTGATGCTGCATTTGGAAACACCTTCCAGGGTAGCCTCTGTGTGCAGCCTGCAATCACTGTAGGGGTGGGGATGGAGCCCACAGCCTGTGCAATGTGATGTTCTCACCCCCACCACAAACATCCCCCACCCACCCTACCTAGGCCCTTTCCTGTGAGGACACAATGCAATGCTGGTGGTGGCAAGGTGGCCTAGTTGGACCTGGAGCTTTGAGCCCTCCCCTCTCCCTTATTCTGTTTCCTCTTTTATAAAACGGGAATAGTGAGGCCATCTACCCCCTCAGAAGTCATCCCTTCTGTTCCTCAGTGAAAATCAAATTAATGACAAAGGAAGGGATTATCTAAGAGCCCTAGGTCTGGGCAAGGACAGCAGAATGAAACATTTTCCACTCTGGGGAAATCTTTTAAAATACAGTGTCTCCTCATCCCACCCCAGCCCCAGAGGGCAACCCAGGAAGGCCCCAAAGCAGCAACAAATTTGGCATGTCCTTCCCATACAGTGCAGTGGGAACGAGGGAGACAGACATCATTGTCCAAGCCCTTGACTTTTAATATGAGCTTTTGGCCAATGCTAGCCAGGCCTCCTGTGAGCCTTAAGTTGGCAGATGCTGCCACTTCCACAAAGAGTGAATGGTTTGGGTACCAGCCTCCCTTCCATGTCAGCCTTTGCCTCCTGGGAATGCAGAGTGAAAAGGTCCAGGTGGCTCCTGACCTGGGTGGGACCTTGCTGATCTGGCGGGGGTCTGGAGTAGAAAACAACAAGAGAGCCTGGGATAGCTAGACCCTCTGTTCCCATCACTCTGGAACAAAAATCCTCAATCACTATGATTTATTGAGCACCTACTATGTGATGGGCAAAGGACTGTATATGCATCATCTCTCTTAATCCTTATGATAACCTTGAAAGGCAGGTTACTATCTCACTTCACAGATGTAAGGGCTAAGGCTAAGAGAAGTGTATGAACTTGTCCAAGGTCACAAAGCTAGGCAATTGGGGGGGGGGGGTGCCTGGACTCAAAAATAGGAGTGCCTGGCTCTCCTGCCTCACCTCTTAATCACTGTCCCACATAGCCTCAGCTGAGAGGCTTGACCTCAAAAGATATGAGGAGAGAGGAAAATAGGAGATGGTGGTCACACTTGAGACCTGTTTGCCCAATAACTGAATGTTATTCCTGGGTCCCCAGCTTCTCCCATCATGAAACCCTGGGAGAAGTGGCCTTCCCCAAGCCACCAAGTTGATTCAGTCCAGCCCCTCAGCCCCTCAACGACAGGTGCTGGAGTTAGTCAACTTGCCTTAAACCTGCCAGTTCTGGGATGAGTCCCAAGTTCCTGCACATGTCCCATTCCAAGTCTTAATTAAACCCATTTCCCAGCCTCACATGCTCCATAAACCCCTGGGCAGGGGGCTTGAATCCTGGGCTGAAACCCCTCCTATCCAACTTGGAATCTAGCCCAGCCTTGCTCTTGGGCCATCTCCTCCCCAACCCCACCACATGCAGGGCCCCATGTCAATGGGCCAGCCAGCCTGTGTCTTCCTCCCAGAGCCCGGGGCTAAGCAGTTTTAAAGGGCCTATGCTGTTTGTCTCTGTGCTGGTGACAATGACAAGCTGGTATGAGGAAAAGATGAAATGGGAGCAGTTCCTCTGTGCCTCCACTGCTCAGGGAGAGGACATCACCCACCCCTTCTTCCTGGGGCCAGACCAACCACAATACACAAGGACAAGGACCCTCTGGCTGAATGCTAAACAGGGACTGAGGAGGACACCACGGGCCCAGGCCCCAAGCTTGGTGAAGCTGGGTTAGAGATGTCAGTATAGATGGCCTGAGCACCCCCACACCCCACACATCCTCCCTGTGATGGGAGTGGGAGTTGGGAGAGATGGGCCTCTCCCCCTGCCAAGCAGGATTCAACCCTCCATATGGTGGGCCACATAGGTGCCTGAACCTGCAGAGGAGTAGACCCAAGTTAGGGGTCAGGGGACACCTGGTTAAAAAGTTGTCCTCCTTATCTTACCCCTGTCTGCAATGTGTCCAATCAGTCCCTGAGTCCCAGCCGTTTTCCCACCTGGACAGTTTTTGCCCACTTCCCTTCCATCCTCAGGCCCACTCTCTAGCTCTAACTTCACCATTTCTTGCATGAACATTTGCAGTAGACCAATAGCGGCCTCTCTGCCTTCAGGTCTCTCTTCTGCACAGCCACCAAAGCCACCACAGCCACAAAGCCAAAATAAAAATCCAACCTCCAAATTCTTCCATGCCTCTCCATCACCAGTCACTCATTTATCAAAATGTTGGGGTGCCACATAAGGCAAGCAAGGTGACAGGTGCTGGGGACACAATGGCAATCCAGACAGACAATGTCCCTGCCCTCAGGGAACACCAAGGCCAGTGCAGAACACAGAGGAGTCAACAGATAATGACTAGCACAGAAACCACCTGCCAGGATCCAGGAGGTACAAACATTAGCACCTAACCTGGTCAGAGGGTATCCAGGCTGTGAGTCACTTCTTTGTGCTTTGCCATGATTATCTCCTCAGGGTAAACCTGGAAGTTAATTTGAGTCAAAGGGAGTGTTCATTTTTTAAGATTTTTGAAAAGAATTGCCAAAATTGCTCTCTAAAAAGACAGGGTCCATCCACACATGCTTGTTGAAGGGAAGAAAATAATTGAATAGAGAAGGATGGAGAAACAATATGGAGTCCCTAAGAGGAAACAATGTACTATTTTCATGAATAGGCTGAATGGGGAGGGCTGGACCTGCTGCATGGATAGAAGGCAAATGATGAATGGGTGATAGAGACAAGACTGGACCTCATTTCTGTTTACCCAGGACATTGACCTGCAGCCCAGGAAGGAGAGAGGGTGTGGGCTGGGAACCCCAAGATTCATTTAGCAGTGGCCACTGGATACAGGGCAAGGGGCTGGGTGAGCAAAGACATGACCCTACCACCTGGGCACATGCTGGAGAAAGAAATGCCAGAAGAGCTGGAAGGGCCAGGCAGCAGCTGTCACAGTGGTGCAGTGAGAGAGGATGAAGACTGACTCCAGGGTGTAGGAGTGAGGATAAGGAGTAGAGAATTCTGGACTTTGATTCCTAGCCTGAGACCTGACTCAAGGAGGGAGGAAGGGAGAAGGGAATAGAAAAGTGAGATCTTCCATTCAAGGCACAGATTTCATCCACCCCACCCCACCCACACAGAAAGAGACAATGGATCTAGCACTGGGATCCCCAGCAAGCCACTTGGTAGCCTTGATCCTGCAGAGATGGGGATGCTCGAAGAACCTCCCAAGGTTATTGTGAGGATCAGATGTCCTTGAGGCTAGGAAAGCAGAAAAAGCCATGTATTCTCACTTCTCCCTAAAATGTGTCCAGAGTGCATGTAGTCGGGATGTGGGAGGGAGGCCTGCCCTGGGGGTGGATGAGGGCCAGGACGAAGAGCATAGCCCCACCTAGCTGGTCTCCCCACCTCTGGGAACAAATCTTCCTTTCGTTTATTTGTTTGCCTGGCTGGTGTTAGTTTAGTTGGCTACTTTGGTACAAAGTGGGCAGGCCTTGCGCTTCCTCAGCGTTGAAAGCCTTGCTTGGACAGACCATCCCAAGCTGGAAAGTGCTCTTTTGACAGGGCTGGGGGAGGGGCAGGGGAGGACACAGGCAGGAAGAGAACAGCTGTCACCCTCCCTGCACCCCTGCAGGTACTCTGAGGAGGAAACCAGGCAGAAGGTCAGGACTTTCCGGCAGATGCTGATGGAGAAGGAGGGAATGCTCACGAGGGAGGACCGGACTGGAGGCCACATGTGAGTGCCACCTGTGTGGGGGCAGGGGAAGGGAGGGTGCAGGCTCAGACAGAGCTGGGTGCCAAAGGGGCCTTTCCAAATGCTCCTTCTGAGGGTTGGGGGTCTGCAAGGAAGAGAAGAGAGATGTGGACTCTGTCCACTGGAAGCTCCAGCCTGGCCCAGGCACAAGGTGGGGCACCAGGGCATCAATGGGACCTGCCCCTGCTCCCTGGGTTCTATCTATGGCCCATCAGTGGGAAAGGCAGCCCACATCTCAGGTCAGGGAATCATAGGCTGCAAATCAGAAAACCTGATAAATGTTCTGACCCCAAGCATTGTCACAGGTTGACAGTGGGACCCAAATGAAGTCCTTCTGCCCCAACTCTTACTGCCCATTCAATGTCCTCCAGAGTAAACACATACTCTGGAAAGTAAGACTCAACACACCAAATGCCATTGTTAGTGTGGCCAAAGTCTTGTCAGAGAAAGAGAGCATGAGCTGGTGTGTGTGTGTGTGTGTGTGTGTGTGTGTGTGAGAGAGAGAGAGAGAGAGAGAGAGAGAGAGATCCCTGCACCTGTCAAAGGGCAGAAGGACTGGTGGGCGATGGGCCCCCAGGAGAGCTTTGGATAAACAGGGAAGTTATAGGGAGGTCAACTTTGTCTCATTTAGAGAACTGGGAACCACTCAAAACTATACAGAATGGAGCAGACTGCCACAGGAGGGAGGGGCAGCCTGTCCCAGAGAGTGTCCAGGCATGTCTGGATGGCCAGATGTCTGGCAAGCAGTGTGCACTGAGTGCCACTGAATCCACTCTGATCGATCTTCCCCTTGCAGAGCCTCAGTGTCCCTGCCCCATTGTGGCATTCCTTACTTCTTACCTCACTTAAACCTCCCCTCTCTGGCCTGAGTAGGAGTGAAAGCAGAGTTAGAGCAGCCTCAGGCTTGTGGGGGCTCACAGGTGACATGGGGAGCCAGACCCAGTTGGCCTCTCCCTCTTCCTCTTTGGTGGGAATAGGTCATGTCACCACTAACTCCTTCTCTCCAGCCCAACGGAATTGCCAGCAGTCCTCAACAGCTCCTGTGCCTTCCCCCTCATGATGCCAGCCAGTTCCCTACAAACAAGGCCAGCCCTTCTCTTCCTCTCTCAAACCACCTGGTAAACCAGATCCTCCTGCTGCTGCCTGCACCACCTCCAAACCCAACAGGTCCTGGCTTTCTGACTGGTGCCCCTTCAAATCACCCAGGCCTCCTCTGGAAATCATCTGCCCTTTCCCCGCCCATCCAGTGTGAGAGTGTGAGGCCTCCTCTGGACTTTACCTGCCACCTTCCCTGGGCCCTTCCAGCTCAGGCCTGCCTCTTTTCCCTCCCCTGGGCTCCTTCCTATTAATCTAGTTATTGTCCTTCCTCAATTCTGCTTTCTCCTCCAGCTACCAGCCCACATTTTTCTCTCTTTTCTCAATCAAAAAATTTTTAAATATGTTTTTATTGATTTCAGAGAGGAAGGGAAAGGAAGAGAGAGATAGAAACATCAATGATGAGAGGTAATTATTGATAGGTTGCCTCCTGACAACCCCTACTGTGGATTGAGCCCGGAACCCAGGCATGTCCCCTTTCCCAGAATCAAACCAGGGACCCTTCAGTCTGCTGGCCGATGCTCTCTCCACTAAGCCAAACCAGCTAGGGCTCAAAACAAATTTTTGTGCATGGCATGCATTGTCTCCACTTCCTTAAGCCATGCAGATGTGGTGACTTGCTCAGGCTATGGCCACTGTCATGCTGTGGGCCTGACCTCTCTGGCAGTTGTGTTTCCACCATTATGCTTCCCTTTCTGAAAACCTACTTTCTCCCCTGGCTTCCAGTATGCAGTTCTCTGTGAATTCCTCCTGGCCCTCTGATGGCTTCTGCTGTCTCCCTTATTCCTGCTCACTTCCCAGATGTTGGTGCCCCTCCCCCCCAAGTTTCTGTCACGTCCTCAGGTCTGTTCCTTCCTTCTGCTTTCCCCTTTCTCCTGGGGGAATCTTATCCCTTCTACAGCTGAACACTCTCCTGTTAGTGGATGATTCCCAGGTCTTTTCCAGTAATCTTGATCTTATCTTTCCTTAAGTGAATGAACAAATGAATGATGCATTTAAGAACTGGGATGCACTGAGAAATATGCCATGGGAGTGTTGCAGTGTCTCCACCATCAAAAGAAATGTCCTTGAGGATCTGTGATGCATGCCTAACTCTGAACTAGTCTATTGAGGAGGGAGAAGAGGAGGGGAAGACGTGCCTTCTGTTCTCTGGGTGGGAACACAAACCTGAAAACTGAAACCTGAAACCAGGAATTACTGGCAGCTCCTGACGATGTGGCTGGCCACTTGAACCTTTCAGCCCTGTGCATGTTCAGTTGGGGAACTGAGGGGGACAGGCTAGTGTTGTCTGTCAGGAAAGGGTCCTGGGAAGACTTGACAGTCAGGGAGAACCCCTGGTCTGGAGGCAGAGGCCAATATAGACTTGGCAGGATCCTGGGACCCCACTAGAACATGAACTCCATGAAGATAGGATCTTTTTGTTTTGTTTATTGCTATATCCCTGGTGCCTAGAACAAGGCAGCTTGTCAATCTTCCCTGAAGCCTCAGTTTCCTCCTTTACACAGAAAAGGGGTTCAACCAGAAGGCTTCTTTTAATTCAGGTAGCCAAAATGGTGTGAAAATATCACTCCAAAAAGTGACTATACCAAACTAAGGAGGCTGATGGTGTGCCCTAGATTACTCAGAGGCTGGGAGGAGCTGTTGTGGTGCTGAACCCAAGGCCGGAGGAACAGAGATGAGATTGGTACTGTACCTGCCTTACTGTAGACCTTCAGTTCTTAGCTCAGAGTGTGGGGTAGTGGAGGGAGAGTGCAGGCTCTGGTGCCAGACATTCCACCTCTCCACACCTTTAACTTCAATGTTAACCGCCTGGGCTATGGATTCCTGCTCCACCACACCCCAGCTGTGCGACTTGAACAGGTCCCTAACTTCTCTGGGCTTCCACCTCTTTACTTATAAAATGGAGATATTAGTACCTACCCCATAAGACTGTTGAGGAAATTAAATGAGACAATGAAGGTAAATGTGAAGAATAGTCACCAGCACACAGCAGACATGTATCACTACTAGATGACCAGCACAACTATCTTAGTCAGCTCAGGCTACTATAACAAAAATACCAGAGATTGGGTGGCTTTGTTTTATAACAACAAAAACTTGTTTCTCAAAGTTCTGGAAGCTGGAAGTCTGAGATCATGGTCAGGTCCAGGTGAGAAATGTGTTCTGGGTTGTAGACTGTGACCTTCTCTCTTCTTATAGGGGCACTAGTCCCATTCATGAGAGCTCACCCTCATGACCTAATTACCTCCCAAAGGCCCTGCCTCCTAATCCCATCACATTGGGATTACAGTTTCAACACATGAATTTGGAGGGGACACAACATTCAATCCATAACATCCACGATCCCCATGATCACAGGGAGGCCTGGCAATGGCAAGTGTTGGATTGATACTAACTTATTCCCCTCTGCCTGAGTTTCTCCACCCTCTCTGTCAACTTTGAGATTCTCTCAGGGATTTATAAAGCCCTCTGACCACCCAGCAGTTTCTGTGCTCATGCCTTTGGCTTCCTGACCCTGATACCCCACACGCACTCATAGACAGGTAATTTGAGATGTGTAGAAATTCAATGCCCTCTCAGAGTAAGATGACAAAGAAGAGCCAGCTAAAAGGTCTCCACCTTGGATGTGTGTGTGTGTGTGTGTGTGTGTGTCTGATTTTAACTGTCTACGAACTGTAAGAGCCCATGACAACTCCACTCAGGGAAAGGGACTCAACAAAGAGTCACTCCCAGAGCTTTTTATCCCAGGAATCATCAGTCTTCCCTAAGCTGATTGACTAGTTTGAGTGACAGTCTCTTCGGGAAGTCCCACCTCAACCAATACTCCACCTGTCTACCCTCCATACTCGATACCAGAACATCACACTGCTGCAGTATTATCTGGATGTGGAGCCAGTGGAAGGTTTTGAGAGGTGTGATGTGGTCAGACAGGTGCGTGGGGACTTTACCCTTTGAAAGATGATCAGATGGATGAAACTGGGGAGAGGTGATGGAGAGAAATAGTAGGTCCCAGAGATCTGGAGACTTTTGTCCTTGGAAATGATTGGTGTGGGGAGTCCTATTTTGCCCCCAAAACCTTCTGTATGTTCCCCATCATCCATGCAATCAAGTCTGGAGTTCCTGGCCTGGCATTCAAGGCCTCCACACACTAGACCCAGCCTGGTATCCCACTCTCAGCATCACACAGCAGCCAGCCTGACCTACTGGCAATTCTCAGCTGTGCCCTGTATGTTCACACTCCCATATCTTTTCTCATTCTGGGCCCTCAGTCTCAGACACCCTAGCCTCTTCTGCACAGACTCAAACCACCCCATCATCCAAGGCTGCCTCTAAAAACCACTTTGCCCATATTGCCACGATAAATGTAAAACCTTCTCTTCCTTGGAATGCATATGTTTTCTTTATTTCTTTATTCCTTGGGGCTGCTGTCAGTTCTTTTTTCTTTTTTTACTCTAATAGACAATGACAACTTTTAAGAATAATTGTTTTCATGGTTTTGTAATACAACAAAATGTTTGGAACAGAGGGTTTATAGAGAACAAAATTCATAAGCTACTTTCTAACACAGGGAGAAAATTCATCTTTTCTTTCTGTGCATCTAATTTTAGATGGAGTGTGATCTCTCCGTGCCTCTTTATTTTATCTGTAAGATGGGACTATTAATGGTGGTACCCACATCAGAGGCTTGTTCTGAGCATTAAATGATTAAATACATGTAAAGTACTTAGAATAGTACCTGGCACCTTCATTAGTAATTATAATATGCACAGTTTTATATTTTTGCCCTGCATTTTGAGGAGAGGCCTCAGGCCTGACTCATCTCTTTTCCTGCCATCACTAAACCCCACAACCCCCCCTCCCTCCAGGCCCCTGGCAGGCCTGGCACACTGGCTGAATAAATGAGCAGGAGCAGAGGGGCAGAGCTTTGCCTGGGATCTGCCCCTCCTCTGTCTGGACTCATTCATCTGTCAATTGGCCATTATACTCCTGGATAATGGAAAACAGAACCAGTTAATTAGCAAAACTGCTGGCGGGAAGAAGGGCATGTGACAGGCGGTCTTTTCCCAGGTCAGAACCTTGCCCATGGCAGTCCGTCCAGCATGTGTCCTGTGCAGTGATGTGTTCATCCTCGATATGTTCTTGGTCCCTCTGTAGTGGACTCTTTGGGCCTGCTTTGGTCAGTTGCCTGGGGCTTGATTTGTTCTGTCACAGGGAGGAATGCCTGCCCATTTCATAGACGTGGTGAGAAGTAAACTAGACCACAAACATGAACTTAAGAGTAGGAAATGTTAAACAAATCTAGAGCTCAGTACACACCCCCTCAATTGTGTCTACAAAGTAGGGAGGGGACAGCTGAACTAACATCTACAGCAGGGAAGCCCAACCAGCTAAGTCAAAGGCTGTCCTGTTTGCACATGACTTCTCAAAGCCAATTGCATAGGTGAACTTATATTCTTTACTCAAAGGTCCCAAAACCATAGAGGATGTTCCTTTTCCTCTCTGGGCCTCAGTTTTCTCATCTATAAAATGGGGGGGGGGGGGCGGGATTTTTCTAAGTAGCTCTACATGGGATTTGTGAACTGCAAAGAACAATTTGAACATTAGAAAATATTGTTGTTAGTGATACTGTCATCTAGGAAAGGCAGGATAGGAGAACCCTGGGAGATCTTGCAAAGCAGATGTGGTGGTACCAGCCCCACAAAACTACTCCCATTGATATCCCTGGAACTCCCACAACAAGTCTTACCAAAGGTTCTGAGACCTTGTACCTCTCCCTGAGCCTGCTACTCATACCCTATGCCTGCTATCAAGTAAAACCTCTCAGAAGGGACTGAAGAATGAGAGAGGCCAAATGACAAGGCCCCAGGGAGGGAGGATGGGGAAGTGGGGAGAGAGTTCTGTCCTGGGACAGAGGAAGAAAGGGGGTGGCCAGCAGACTAAGGAGGGCACAGTGAGGGGAAGGAGCTCAGTGAGGGCCTACACTCGGTGGCTCACTCAGCTAGGATGTTAGGAGGCAAGAAGGGCTCCCTGCAGAAGGCAATGCCCAAAATGAGCTATTTTATTTTGTCAATAGCCATCCTCATTTTTGTGTCCAGATAAGTGGAAGCCCCCCTCCCACTGGCTCCAAATAATGTTGGAGTGCCCTTATGTTTTGCTAAAGACTCTCTTTTATGTATCAGGCATTTGTGTAGCTGAGGGCTGTGTGGGGTGAGTTGGGGATTTCAGGGACAGGGACAGGAGGTGGGAGGCCACTGGCTTCGGGAGAGGAGCGTGGGGAGAGCACAGAGGTTTGAGTGAAGGAATGTGGAGTGTTTGATTCTGTGGGGGTGGGGGGAATGACATGAGCCTCTCCTTCATCACCTCAGAAAAACCTCCTGTACTACCTGGATGATTTCAAGGCTGCCAGGGTCATGTTAGGGAACTGAATGGCATTACTGAGATTCTAGATTAGCAGATTGCTGGAGATTTGTTTCTGAAAATTCTTTGCCCTCAGTAGCTGTGGTCTGCCTTCCTTGTCCTGTATCTCTTTCATGTGTCACAACTGCTTTTCTCCCTGCAAGAGGAGGTGTTGGTATGTGAGTGTCAGACTGAGCTCCCCATCTAACAGTGGTGACCATGGTGTGGGGGGGAGGACAACAGGAGCTTCAAAAACAGAATCTCACTTAATCCTCTCCTCAAAGCTGGGATACTCTTTCCTCCTTGGATAGATAAGGACCTTGAGGCTCAATGAGCTGGGTCATGCCTGGATTCAGACCTGTCTGTGTGAATCCAAAGCCCATGTCATGTTTTAACACTCTGCCATCCAAGTCCTGGCTTCTCTCTCTCAGGGTAGGGAAAGAATGAGCCAGGTGAATGGCACCCAGGAGTGAGGGTAACTGAGCCTTCATGCAGAAGGGGCATTGTCTGAGCCAGCATAGAATGGAAAATGGAAGGTGGGGGAGGGGGGGCACCACCCTGAAACCGGTACCCTGGAGCTGGCTGGGCTTTTGGAGGGTGGCTTCTGGGCGTGTTTACTAAAAAGCAAAGTTGCAAAGCACCTGTTACCTCTGTGAATTCTCACAAAGCCCTATAACAGTTATCACTCTCATGTTGGAGAAGAGGTTCAGAGAGGGGGCAGGCAGGCAGCAGCAGGCCATATGACTTAGGGATAGTGTGTGATGCGCTTGCCTTAAGTCCAGCTGCCTTTTGGGAAAAAGCATCAATCTTTAACATGCCCGCAGGGTGCAAACATCTGGCTGAAGGCTGGGCTCCTGAACCAAGAGCAGGGCCAGGACCATCAGGGGCCCTGCTGAGTGTATGGGGAGAGCTTTGCAAGATGGATGGGGAGTATCCCAGGCGGAGTGCTGCCGCCAGGCAGTGATTGATGACAGCCCGGCAGCAGTAGAGCAAGGAGGCCTCCGGAGGCTGCGGAGAGGAGGACGAGGGGGAAACTATGAATATTTGAGAGGCAGCCAGGGCTGGAGGAAGGAGGGTGTGGGGGAGGGAGGCAGTCGGGTGGGCAGGGGGAGGCAGCTCAGGAACTGGGACAGCAGGGTTAAGGAAAGCCATATCAGTGAGGGCGGCTCAGTGAGGGAAAAGAAAGGCTGGAGTGAATGAGCAGGCTTAGAGAGGGGAAAGGGGCTGGAGAATGGGGCAGTGAGGTTAAAGGGGACAGAGATCCATGAAAGGGGCTCAATGAGGGGAAAGAGGGCTGGATTAGGGGTGCAATGAATGGGACTAAGGGACAAAGAGTGCGGGAAGGGGACTCCATAAGGGGAGTGGCCTCAATCAGGAGGAGGGGGCTCATTGATGAGAGAGAGAGAACTTGTAAAGGGAACTTTGAGGGGGAGGGCTCCCTGCTCTTTTTTCTCTTTTGCAAAATATGGTACCGTTAAGGCTGGGAGTCCTGTAAGGAAGGCTCCCCGCGAGATTCCCCAAATCCCCGCCTGACCGTCTAGGGGTCGAGGCTGCAGACTCCGGGGCCGGCCGTACCCCGCCTCCCTTGGACCTTTGGGGCGGAGCAGGCCTGGGGCGCTGCTCTGAGAAAGGGGCGGCGGGAAGGCCCGGCCCGGTGCTGAGCGTCCCTGTCGCCGGCAGCGTGGCGGAGACACCCCGGCTGCCCGAGGGCGCCGAGCCAGGCCTGGAGTACGCGCCCTTCGACGAGGATGACGGCCCGGTGGATTGCGACTGCCCGGCCGCCTGCTACCGCGGGCACCGGGGCTACAGGTCAGCGCCCGGCGCGGCAGGGAAGGACAGGGCCCGGGTGGGGCCCGGGTGAGGCTGCCCCGCACCCTCACCTCCGCTCCGCCCCGCCCCCACCCCTTCTCCACAGGGCCAAGCACTGGTCCAGCAGCTCGGCCTCGCCCCCTCCCAAGAAGAAGAAAAAGAAAGGCAGCCACCGGAGGAGCCGGTGAGAGCACCGCCGGCTGCGGGGGGGCGGGGGCGCGGTGGGTCCCCCCTCCCGCGGTGTCTGCAGGGACCCAACGCCGTATTTGTGAGCCCGCCCTCGCTGAGCCTCTCTGCCCCGAACAAAGTGCTCTCCCCCTACTGACCCCGCCCTTCACTCAACCCCCTTCCTTTTACCAGGCGCCTCTCTCCACTAGCCCCTCCTCTTCACCGCGTCCCCTCCCTTCATTGAGTCCCCACAGTGGCATCACCCGCCCTAGACCTCAGACCGGAGACGCTGGCCTCTTCCTCAGGGGTGCCCCAGAACTAGACACACTGACCCCGTCCACCTGATAGGTACCCCTCTGCCCTTCCCCAGTAGCCCTGCCCTCCCCGCCACTGTATGAGTGGCCTGGTTGGAGGGGTTTGCCAGCGTCTCATCTGTGGTTCCCTCTCCCCTGTCCTGAGTGAGACCCTGGCAATCTTCTGGGGACCCAACTAACCCCGTCGAACTGTCTGTCCTTCTTTCTCCCCTGGCCCTCAGCAAAAAGAGGAGACTAGACTCGGAGTGCAGGTTAGTGATGAAGGCGGGCAAGGACCAGGAAGGGTTGGGGGGGGGGGCGGGGGGGGATGTGTGTGGGGGGGGTGAGATTCCAGGGCCATCTCCAGAAGCAGGAGGCCTTGGACCTCAGGGCCTGGACTTTGGACACCAACAGCTTTTCCTCAGCAAGGCCAGAACTCCCACCATTACAAGCCTCCAACCTTTGGTTTGAAATAGCCCTCTCTCACAATGCCAAGGAGGCTAGAAGGGTGACCAGGGACAACACGGGCAGTTCCATCAACTACCTTTAGGGACCTTGCCAATCCCCTGGGCCTCGGTTCACTCTGTACAGCAGGCAGTTGGCTTCATGGCCTGGAATCCCCTTTCCAGCTTTGAGCCCTAGGCATCCAGCCTTCCTTAGCCATTTCCAGCTGCCCCTCCACCTCCCAGGCCCCAGTTCCCTAGAGCCCACCTCCCACCCCTTTGTCCGCAGCTGTGGGAGCTCCTCACCCCTGCGCAAGAAGAAGAAGAGTGTGAAGAAGCACCGCAAAGACAGGTACCCTTCCTCTCCTGGGGCTTCCTCTCACTTCCATGGGGCCCAGGACCAGGGCTGTGCTGCTTGGGTGTCCCTGAGTCATCCCAGATGGATTCAAGAGAACCCTTTTATGGCCCTACAGGTCTGATTCTGGGTCCAGGAGGAAGAGACGGCACAGGTGAGCAGTGCCCTGTGGAGGTGTGATAGGAGGATATGGTTAGAGGCTAGTGCCCCCCTGCAGAGACCAAGGCCCAAAGGAAGCCTTGATGGGAGGGGTGTTTTGAGGGTCCTGCCCTGCTCTACCCTTCCACTGCAGGGACTCTCTCTTAGCCACAGGCAGGGGACTGAGGGTGGGCAGAGGACCATGAAGACCAGTGATTTGCAATCCTTGCCTGCCCCATGAGTCAGCCTTGACATAGGAACCCCAAGAATTTCCAGACAATACGGCAGGTCCAGTGTCCAAGGGTTGTGTCCGTAGAGGTGTCAGGTAGAAGGCAGAATTTGCAGGAAAAGGGCATGCCAGATAGAAGAAAGCCTCAGTTGGCAGAGACAGAGTGGGTGGGCTGTGGTTACAGTATCTTGAGGGACAGGTGCCAACCCCCAACAAGCCTGAGTGCTATGGAGATGGTCTCCACCAAGGCAGGGCTGAGAGCCAGCATGAGCCTCTGAAGTGACTTACTCAGGATGGATTGGGAGAGAGGACAGGAGGAAGTGAAAGATAGGAGCCCAGGCAGAAGCAGGGGTGAGAAAGTAGAACACAGCATGGAGGGAAAGATGTGGGGCAGTCACAGCCCTGTGGTTGGCATGAGAGCCAGAGCCCCTCCCAGCAGCCCTGAGGAGGAGCAGAGTCCCCAGCCCCATTTTTGTAGTGTGTATTTGCCCATGGCCATTTGTCAGGGGGGAAGGAGCCTAATTGGACACTTAATTCTGGCCCTCCAATCTCCTCAGTTTCCTCCTTTCCCTTCCCCCAGTCCTTAGAAGCCAGTGTTGGCCCCTGCTGCCCTTAATATGTCACCATCAGCTTGTACAGATCCTCTGGCAAGCACCTATCAGTCCTGGGAAGGACCTAGAGATGAGCTAGGCTAGATAGCTCCAGATGGGGAGACGGATGCCCCAAGCATGCAACATGGGTTCTAGACCCAAACTTTTGCCCCTGCACTCCCTTCCCCCTCCCCCCAGTTCTGCCTCCCATTCCTTTTGATCCTGTGAGAAATACCTTCCAGTGTTTCTTAGCATCACCTCATTTTTGGTCAGAAGAAAGCATCTGAAAGTTCAGGAGTAGAGGATTGAGACAGAATTTGGTGGCATCAGGGAGGGTGGGGCTGAGAGACCTATGGGACCCGGCATGAGGTGAGACCTTAGAGGGATTATCAGAAAGCTTTCAGTCCTTTTGTCAAAGGCAGGAATTGGGCTGTGGGGCCCACCCCAGAGAGCTGGACGGGATGGGATAGGGGTCCAGAGGAGTAATCCAAAAGCAGGGAGATCATGCCCAAGGGCAAGAAAATCACACCCAAGGGAAAGCATTTATTTTCTAAACCCCTGGTGACTGACCCTGGGCTGGGCCACAGTCTAAAGGACAGAGAAGCAGGAAGCTTGGGCTCTGTCTGGGAGGGGCCCATCTGAGGAGACCTAGGGCATAGGGAACACAAATGAAGTGTGGAGGGCCACTGCCCACCCTGATAACTCATCAGAGGGGCCCATCCCAAGACTGATGCAGAAGATAAGGGCAGGTCAGCCTTCCTTCTGGGTTGGTGGCCACATCACCATTTAGCACTCCCAGAGGGAGCAGCAGTTAGGGCCCGGGCAGAAGGTGATCATGGGCCAGGATTTACCGGAGAAAGAAGGGACAGACTTGGCAGCATTGAAGAAACCAAAGCACAGAGTTGGATGGGCAATTCCATACCTGCCAGGAAGGCTCAGGTCAGAGGGGGGAACAAATCTCAGGTTAACACAGGCTCCCGGGAGGCTCACCCTACCCTGTCTGGCTCAGGCTGTGCTGTCACCTAGCCTCTGCTTTCTGTAGATCTCGAAGCCCCAAGAGCAAAAGAAAAGAGAAGAACAAAGAGAGGAAGAGGTGAGCACTCTTCCCCATTCTCCAGCTCCTCAGCCCTTCTTCCCACACAGCAAACCTGACCCCCTGGAATCACAGAATCAGGCTCTTGAAGGTAGTTCATATTTGTACCCCCTGCTCAGTGGGAACATTCAGTCCCAGAGAGTAAGCCAAGAGTCCTCTAGAGTCGAGTCAGTGGCAGACCTGGAACTGGAACCCAGGCCTCTTGCATCTGGGTCCAGGGTCTTTTCAAGCTCAGTCCTTGTAACTCCCCTGCACCTCTCCTGGGCCACAAGAACAACAGCTGAGGGACAAGTGAGGTCTTGGGGGGTTGGGGCTATCTGGAGAAAAAGGCACCTTCTCCTAATTCCCACAAATGACCCACAGGGACTGGCTGGGCTTTGTGTGGACAGCCTTTGTATAATTTTTGTAGGAGACTTGGGGAGGGGATATTGGTCAGCTGTGGCTTCCATCAGGAAGCAGAACTTAGGTACAGCCTGATTTCTCTCCCAGGCCACACGATTCCCCAGGCCGGAGGTCCCATCGCCACAGCAGCGGAAGTTCCCACAGCCCCTCACTCTCCTCCCAGGACAGCGATTCCAGATCGCCCAGCAGGTAGGTCCTGGGCCCTTGGGAGAGCTCAAGGTGTGGCTGAGCCCGGCTTTCTGCTGGGGCTGAGCTGGCTTTCTGCGTATTAAATATACTCGAGGCTGGGGAGCCCGGCTGATAGACAAACAGCAATTAATCAGTGGGTAGTTTACCAGGGCAATGCCAGTGCCAACTTGGAACTGAGCTAGGCATCCCAGACCTTGAATGGAAATCAAGGCAGTGTGCGGACTGGGGCTTGGCTCTCTAAATAGAAATGTTCCCGGCCAAGTGCGAAAGCCGGTAGGGAGCTGCCCTTCCTGCGGGAAGCGGCCTCTTGTAGAGAGGCGTCCCACGCCGGCTCTCCTCATGTCTCCTGCCCCAGGCTGAGCCCCAAGCCCCGAGGCGAAGGTCGGAAGACGGGCAGCCAGCGGTCCAGCGGGAGCCGATCGCCTTCCCTGTCAGGCGGCAGCGGATGGGGGTCGCCCCAGCAGAACGGAGGCAGCCGGCAGCGGAGCGGAGCGCAGGGGGGCCGCCCGGGCTTGGCGCACAGCCCGCCAGATGTACGTATGCCTGGCTTTGCGGAGGGTTCCTGCGACGCGCGGGCTGCGCCTTGCTGGGGCGGAGGGAGTCGCTGCCGCGCGAGGGAGGCAGTGAGTGTGTAATGGGGCGGGGGCGCTGCACGCCTTCCTCAGGCCCGCCGCTTCGCCCCTCCCCTGCCCTCTCCCTTGAATGGGAGCGGCCAGGAGTGCTTGGTTGTTATGCCCACCTGGCTCTAGTGTCCTGTGGGTGGGTGGGGGTGCTGCAGGCTTGGGCCACCCTTGAGCTTGGCAAACTGAAGGCCAGAGAGGGTTACCACCGCGACACTCAGCCATTTAAGTAAGCAGCTGAAGAGGAAACAAGATCTCTTGCCTCCCTCCCCCAGGCATATTGAGGAGGGAGGGGGCATGGCCATTGAGACAGGACTCCCCTGGGCATCACTTGGGCCCTAAGCCTCCCTCCTCTCCTCACCAAGCCCTTTCCCCCTTTCTGAGTGCTCTCTGCCTCTCAGCCCCCTCACTAGACGCTCCCTTCCCCCAGTCCTCTTGCCACAACCGAGCTGCATTTCTAAAGTCCTTTTCCCAGCCACTACCCTCATCTGGACAGGTATCTCAAACCTGGGGGTTCCACTTCCCGTCTTTCCTAAGGCACCTCCCAGTGTACCCATTGCTCCCTGGGAGACCACACCAACACCACCCCAAAAACTGTCCTCATCCATTCTCCAGGAGGGGCACAGATTTCTTGAAACCCACAGGCAGCTGAATGGTAGGGGTTCTCTAGGGCCCTGGAGAGGCCAACAGCCCCCTTTTGTCTGCTGATCTTAGAGTACGGTGTAGAGGCCCTCTCAGGGAGAAGGGACTACAGCACTGACAGGGGCAGTGGGTGGGCACAGGGGACTTAGGGTGGGCAGTCTGCAGGTCCCCAACCACCACCACCACACACACATACACACACACACAGGCAGTCCAGAAACCCCAGCAGGGAGGGGGCGCTGCTCCTCCCCAGACCTCAGGTCTCAGCAGCAAACTTGTACATGTCAGTTTTGTTTTGATTTTTGGCTCTTTTCTTTTCACTCCCTTTCTTTTCTCAAATACCCTTAGTCCAGGACCTCAGCAAGGAAAGTCAAAGGGCACCTGACAAAAGGCTTTTGGTCTCAAGGTTAATTTTTATTTAAGGACATTACCCAGATGGAAACCGCCCCTCCTGGACAGGGTGCCAGGCTCCTGAGCTCTGAGGGGCCTGGTCAGGCCACGTGGGGGGATCACACCAATGTCCCTGGATCTGTCCTGGGTGTGGGAGAGAGCACACAGAGGTAGCTGAGGGCAAACAGGAAAGGGACAGGTTTCAGACATGATGACCAACCTCCTCCCGCATGGGCACCAAGCCTGAACAGCACAGTGCCCCAAACACCTCCTCATGGAGGTACAGAAAAGCATGTGTTTCCAAGTCAGGGTGAAAGGAGTCCCCTTCCCACTTTGGGTCCCCTCCCCAGCCTTGGATGCCTAAGCAGTAGCCCCCACAAGAGCCCTGGGCATGTGCAGACAAAATGGTCACAGCAACTAGGTAGCCCCTAGGAGCAAGCAGCCAGGGAAGGTGGCCTAGCCGCTGGCCTGGGGAGGAAGCTGTGGCAGCTCCCCAATCTTCTCCCTCCCAAAGTGGGACTCCATTTTGTCATGGCCCTAGGAGTTTCCTGGGAGACAGCACTTTGTTACTCCTTTCACAAAACATGGTCCCCAATTCTCTCTCTACCCTCCGGGCTCTGGGAGTTCAAAGACTGCTGACCATCCCCCCCCTCCCCCCCCCCCCCTGCCTCTCACCTGCACCCAGACGCCCTCCTTGCCTTGCCCATGGAGCCTCTCCTCAAAGTGAAATGAGGCTGGTTCTCTCTTGCCTCCAGGGAGGTGAGATGGGGGGTCATAGACTTTGCCATTAAGCAGAAATGTTTTTTGGGAAAAGCACTGGGGGTGGTATTCTTGGACTCCCACCTTTAAAAAAAGAGAGAGAGACAAATGGAAAAAGAAAAGCTCGCCATTCTTAACCCCGTCTATGTTTCTGTTTTTGTTTTGTTTTTAGCCTCCCATTTGAAACGTGGTAATATTGTGATTCCATTTCTTGTTTAGTGCAAGGGAAGAGGGTGGGGAAGTTTATGTAACTCTTCCTGTTATTTCATTTTATTTTTGTTTGTGTTTTCTTTTGTAATGTACAGAAATGCAAACTATCTCTCTGTTGTTTTTTTTTTCTATCTTCTCTGTTGTTCTAGAATTTTGCTTTTGTGCGTTACTGTGGGAGCCTCTCCTCTTAATGCAGAAATGGTTTTTGAATCTCAGTGAACATTAATCATATACATATCTCTATAAATTATTTTTCCTTTCTAATCAGAATTTAAAAGGGAAGATAACACTTACAAAATTGTTTCCCATGCCAACAGCTTCTGCCAAATCTGCAGCAGCAGCCATCCCTTCCCTCAACCCCAGGCAAAGGGCACGGGTGGCCCGGCCTCAGCTTTCAAATTAACAAAAGTGGTGCAGACGTACTCTGGGTCCCTGTCTATAAGGAACTTTGGAGAGAAGCTGGGAGACCCAAGGAGGGAGAGACTTGTCCCAGTCACCCAGGGACCTTCCCAGAGCAGTGAGCCTCCTGTGTCTTCTCAGTTCTGTCTAGTATAAGATGATGGCTAGGCATGGCAGGGAGAGCCTGGAAGAGGGTGCTGAAGACACCTGAGAGAGTTTAGTTCAGGTGAAGGCTTCAAAGCCAGACACTCCCAACCAAGAGGAAAAAAATCCAACCTCGTTTTGAGACTGAGGCTATAGGATGCTGGCTCCCAACATCTCTTTGTTGTCCCATTCCAGGCCAGGGCTGAACTCCCAAAGGGATTTCTGGATTCTGCTGCCTACTGCAGAGATCAAATGATCAGCTAAAGACACACAGCATTTTAGAGGCAGATCTAAAAAGGAGATCCTCTAACCTCAAGACCCCAGCCACAGCCAAGATGTGGAGATGGTAGTCAATGGGAAGCACACTTCAGGAGCCTGAGTAGGAGAAGGAGGAGGATTCGGGAAGTGGATTCTGGGGGCCTCAGCTCTTACCTTTCCCCTGGGGACCCCTCTAGAAGTTGTTGGCTCTCTGAACTCCCCAGCACTGAGGCCTGCCCACATGACGACCAGGGTATAGGTGAGCCTGGTTTTGCACAATTCTATATGACTGCAGCTTTAGCAACTCAGGGAACCCTAAGCCCTCACAGTTCACACCCATGTGGGAAAAGAAATAAGAAAGCACAATGAGGGAAAGGAAGCTGTTCAAGGTCACGCAATGTGGTGTAGAAAAGTAAGATATTGAGCCCAAAGCCCAGCATACTGGCCAGATAGGGATTGCAGCCTTAGGAGTAGGGCCCCCTTCCTTGGCTCTACCTGTCCCTAGCATTGGAAGTGTGGAGGGGAAGCCTCACCATTTGCCGAGAGTGCCAGAGATGCTTCCTGAGCAAGGCCCCCAGGCTCTCTGTCCTCTGCCTCTGGTTCAAATTTCATCTCAAAATGGGCAGCCTAGAGTGACCCCAAGAAGAGGTGCCCATGGCACTGCCTGACCTGTCTCATCCAGACCTCTCTCCTCTACACCCTCAGGAAAGAGCAGTGACCATGGCTGGAGTGGGGAAGTCAGCATAGGAAGGGACACCTTGGCATTTCTTCTAGGCCAGTGGTCGGCAAACTGCAGCTCGCGAGCCACATGAGGCTCTTTGGCCCCTTGAGTGTGGCTCTTCCACAAAATACAACGGCTGGGGCGAGTCTATTTTGAAGAAATGGTGTTAGAAGAAGTTTAAGTTTAAAAAATTTGGCTCTCAAAAGAAATTTCAATCGTTGTACTGTTGATATTTGGCTCTGTTGACTAATGAGTTTGCCAACCACTATTCTAGGCTGAAGCCAGAAAGCAGGAGGGATGAATTTTGCTAAATGGTGCTGAAGCCAGTGGGGAAGGGAATAAGGTTGACTTGAGGCAGGATCAATCCTCCAAATTGAATCCGTGGTTGCCTTCCCTTTTAAATGCACAGTTCCCACTTCACCCCATCTGTCCACTCTGATTGGCCTTGTTTAAACAGCTTCTCTTTCTTCTTTCTGGCTGGGTCCACCTTTCTCTCTGTCTCTATTTCCTTCTTCCTTCTGCCTTTGCTCCTCTCTCTCTCTCTCTCTCTCTCTCTCTCTCTCTCTCTCTCTCTCTCTCTCTCTCCTTTAGCCTCTCTGTCTCTTTCTCTCCATCTCTCCCCTGAAATGGGCCTATCTCCCCAGGCTGCAAGCCCCTCCTTCACCCACCCTGTGGTTTTGCTTCCATCAGCTGCTTCCTGCATGCCCTCTGGAGGTTTTCTGTTGTTTAAAGAGTTAAGAAAAGCTTGGCTATTGGAACCTGTGGTGGGAGGGGGAAAGCAAACAGAAATGGCTGGGCAGGAGTCGCCTGCCATCCCTGGGACTAGACCAAAAGCCACACTTAGCTGCCATATGCCAACTCAGAGGGGGAGCACAGCTCAAAGTCACTGTCTTTCCCCATTCTGCATTCCCAATGCGGAGACCTTCTTTTCTTTTTTATTATTGCATTCCCGTCCCTGACCACTGAGAAGGTAGGTATCCCAGCTCAGCTGTGCGCTCGCTCGCTCCCATCTCCAGATAAGCCCTGCCACTCTGCTTGGTTTGAATGTGGTTTTCTTCCTCTTTCTCTCAGTCTCACTCTGGTTGGTTTTCTTCCCTTTCCTTTTCTTTCCTTATTTTAGTGACTACTCATTTGTAACTTGCATTTTCTCCAAATGAGCTACAAAGCTGTGTTTCCTGGTTTGTCGTTTGGTTTTCTTGACCTCTCCCCACCCCAACAACTTTTCTGGTTCATTCTTCCCTCCTTCCCCCCTTCCCTGCTCCTCCTTCTTCCTCTCCACCCCACCTCCCAACCCTCCTTCATGCTCTCTCTCATTTTGTTGTCTGAATGCATTTCTGTGTGGTTTAGCATTCCAAGTTTGTGTTCCCATCCTGAACTCTATGCTGTGGTTGAGCCAATTTGATTTCTGTTGTCTGGAGTAACTGCTAAGCCTCTCACCCCTCACCCCTGCCAGCCCCTGGGGTGACTTGAGTAATAAATCTTTGTTGGAGGGGCCTGTGCTGGGCCTTTGCCCTCCGGATCCTGGAGGAAGTTCTGGCTGAGGTCAGGCCTGGGAAGAGAGCCCTGTCCCATCCTCTGGGGCCTACTGGGCTCCTGCAGGTGCTGCCCTGACTGACGGCAGAGCTTTAGGGTGGGAGCTGCAGGACTTTGGGGCAGCAGTTGACACCAGGACTAAATCCCACGGCTCCATCTTTGGGTTGTGATGGTGATTGGACTTTGGGTGGGGAGTGAACTGCAGGAGTAGGCACTGGACTTAAAGTTCTACTTAGAAAAGTCTCTGTGGGGGGTGGAACTCTCAGCTAACCCTCTGCTCTCTGGACCACTACCCAATCTAGAAAGGGGCTCCCTCCTTCCCCCAGCATCCTTCCATCTTCCAAATTTGAGCTTAATGTGCCGAATGATCCAGAAGGGATAGTCAGCAGAGGCTACGGGCCCGCAAGGTTAGGGCAGAACTAGGCTAGGTCCTGGGATTTGTGTCTTCCAGCCCAGTGCTCATCCAGCCACAGAGGTAGGTCCTCAAGGATCTCATCTCTGCCCTTTAAACTGTTTTCTTCCCATCTAGAAGCAGCTACAGAAGTTTGACATCCCAACCATGTGAGGCCTCACTGGACCTCATCTTTGACAAGAGAAGGCCTCATCTCTCCCCATGTTGACCCCAGGGGCAAGTCCCCAGTAGATCACTCCTTCAGAACATTCTTCAGTCCTGGTGGCGCTAGGAGGGCAGGCAAGGAAATTGTTCATGGAGGGAGAAAGAGCTGCTGGTCCAATGGAGAAGAGGAGGCCCCACCCTCAAGGAGTACCTGATGCAACCAGGCCCCCAAAAACAGGATCCTCAAATGCTGAGCTGGAGGGGCTAACTGCCCCAGATGCTCACTTATTCTTATCTTTAGGAATACCAGGATCAGGCAACCACACTATTCCTTGCTGCTCTCTTCCCCTTGTCTTTCCACCTCAAAAATTTCTTACGTAAGCAAAAAGAAAAGATGTTGTATAGGAAGTCAGTGATCACTCAATATCATTGTACTTCTTTCTTTCTAAATTAACTATTTCAGATGGTTGTTTAGGCATCATATAAATTGAACGTGAGGTAAAGTTTTATTAAAACAATTAAGAAACTTAAAAAAAAAAAAGATATCTGGGAGCAGGTGGTACCAAGGAGCAGAGGGGCTCCTGGGAGCAGGGCTCAGAGTTAGGTGAGGTCTAGCCTCACTCACTCATCCATTCATTCGCACACACACACACACACACACACACACACACACACACACACAGAGCAAGCATTTGCTGAGCACTTCTCCGTGCCAGGCCCTGTCTGAGTATCCATGCCAGGGTCGAGGTAGGCAGACCTGGGTTCACAGCCTCCACCTGCCAGGCTGGAGGGCAGACAAAAAGATCACTCAAAACAATGAGAGGGGGCAAACTGAACCATGGATGGGGAGCTCTGCTCATCAGGATAGCCCCAGCCCTAACACATGCTGGCACAATCCAAACTGAAGGAAGGAACAAGGGTCTGTGGGATCAGAGAGGAGTGCGCCTGACTCAGGGTGAGGCTCAGGAGAGGCTTCCTGGAGGTAGTGGCCTTGGGCTGACTGTAAAGAAGAAAGAAACATTAACCAGGCTGTGAGCGAGAAGAGAGGGAAGAGAGTAGAATAGTTCCAGGCAACAGTGACAGGACTCACACAGAAGAGGTTTTGAGAGATGTTTGGTGGTCCCTGGCCACCACAGTCCTGTCTGGCAATGAGATCCATGGTGTCTGGGCCCGTATCTTCCTCAATTCCTGATGAATGAGACCCAGCCAAGCTGAAGATGAGGACCACCCTCTGGCAGGATCATGGCAATCCTTTCATGAGGACTTCTGGAGGGATAGGTGGATAAAAGTGAGGTTGATCCCCGCAGTCTTTGTCTTCCCCTGAGGGAAGACACTATATGCCACCTACCTAGCAACATCTTCCTCCCATCCTCCATCATCCTGGCACTTAGGGGACATGTTACGGGGCCCGAGGCCTTCCTGCACTGCTCTGACCCTATTTGTCTCTGCGGAAACAGTGAGCCATTTGTACTCCGTAAAGAACCTCTCAGCCCCTGAACAGGCTCACCCTGTTCAGAAAGATTCAGTTATGACCATTTTACCAATGGGAAAACTGAGGCCTCAGAGTTAAGTCACTTCTCTAAGGCCACACAGCAAGTTTACATCAGGGTTGATTCCAGTGTGTTCACTTTGCCAATTACCAGCATCTTGGGTTATGGCAGCCAATTGGCTTGGAGGAGGTGAGAGGGAAATGGAAAAGAGATTGGACTTCAAGACCAGCCAACAGGAAGGGTCCAGCTCAGCACAAGGGGTCTGGCCCAGGGACTTGCGCTTCAATGGTTAGGGATAGCAACATCATGGGGGTGGGCATCCACCCAACCCAGGCCCTTGTTATTCCTAATACTCCCAGACCAACAGTGGGAAGTATAGAGGGCCTTGCAGTGCCTGTGGGAAAGAATGTGGTAGCACTTGGTCTTCTTCCCTCCCTGCTGGCCTCTCCCCTGGAGTCAGAAATAGTGGCTTAGATCCAGAGTCTGGGTTGGAGCAGAATTCACATCCAGGTCCTAATTCCCAAGTTTAGTATTCTGCCTACTTGCCTTGCTACTCCCACTCCCAAAGTGGCAAGCAAAGGCTTCAGAAAAGTGGGGTCCAGTGTCTCCTTAGGTGTGAGTACTATGCATTGGCTGCCAGGGCATCCACTCCCCCACCTAGTATCTGTGCCACACTCTTAGACAACCCAGGGGATAGAAAAGATACTGGAAATTTGGGGAACCTGGAGGTTTCTTTTTCATTTGCCTTCTCTGGAAGGAAAAGGATGCTGGATGACAGAACCTAGTGCTGGGGGCTTGGGAGCTATACCAGCAGGGGTGGAGGGCATATGTGTTGGGGAGCCAAGGGTCTCTGGTAATGTCTATTGAGAATGGAAATGCTAGCTCAGAGGGGCCATGGCTGAACAACCCAGCTTCCATGTCTCCTGGCCTAGCTAGAGTAAAGATGCTCAAAGGGTGCCTTGGTACCTGGTAACATCTACTCTGCCCACCTATGCCTGCCTTTGGCCCAAAGAGAGACACCAGGCTCTTCATGGCCCATCTGGCTCTGATCAGCTGCTTTCACCTTCTGTGGTTGGTGTTCATTGGCTACTTCACACGCTGGCTTTGCCTCTCCACCAATTGGGGCTGACTTCTTGGCTCTACCTTAATGCCCAGGCTGGATCCAGGGTTGTACACAATGGCCTTGGCACCATCTTGCCCCTGTAGGAAGTACAAGGGTCATGCCAACCACACTCCTTCCAGCCCTTGGCAGCAAGGTTATCTCATCCAAGAGCCTGTCAAAAGGACGTGGCCTAGACCCTGCCCTTGACCTAAGACTTCCTGGTTTGGCCCTGGCCCTTAGAAGGACATTTCTTCCTCAGCAAACAGCATTGAGGCTGCCAAATTCTGTGATAAAAACTCAGGTTACAGAGCTGAATTGACACCAAATCTGCCCTGGGGATAGTCAAAGTCAAGTTGGTGCTGTTATTGGGGGCAGGGTAAGAGTGATGGACAGACTTATAAACAGACAAATGTAATCAACTGTTACCAGATAGAAGCCCAAGGGCAGGAAGAGGGTCAGGTCTCTGGAGGGTAGGGGATGGAGAGGGTGGTCAGGGGGGCATGCAAAGAATCTTGGAATATTTGCTCTGGAAGGAACATCAGGAAGCAAAGCCCAACACTCTCATTTTGTGGATGGGGAAACTGAGGCCCAGTAGGCAGAAGTTACTTGGCGGGGGTTACTAAGTGAGGTAGTGGAAGGTTCTTGGACCCTGATTTCCAGTCAGGGCCCTTTTGGAGGTACCAGGTGTCCTTTCTGGTTTTCTGTATCCAGATCCTTGTGTCCTAACTCCATTTTTGGAAAAACATGTCATCTCTATCCAAAGGTCACGGTTACCCAAGAGGTGCCTGCTCAGGCCCAAGGAGCCAGGCGCCGCCAGTCCTTCCTCCAGAGGCAGTGTGGCCTCTAGGCCTAGAATGGGGTGGTTGAGATTTTCTCTCTCTCTCTCTCTATCTCTCTTGCATTTTTGTGAATCTAATGATGAACTTACGCTACCACACTTTTCCCTTCTCTTACACATCTTACCTACTAAAGGAGGAAGTGCCACTTTATTGGTAAGTGGACGTTAACCAAGAGGGACTTAAAAAAAAAAATCAGAACTTAAAAAAAAAAAAGTAAAGAAAAGAGAGAAACAGAAAGACAGTAGGGCGCTACTGACAGCTCCACAGGTCTCTGCAGGGCCGGAAAACAAAGAAAGAAAAATGTTAACAGAAAAATGTCAGTTCCCCAGGAGTTCAGACATTGTTTTTGATTTTGGTATCTAATGACATTTGTGGATTTTGTTTTTTATTTCTTTTTTTCTTCCCTTTCTTCGGTTTAGTTTTGAGTTCAGTTGTCCTGCCCCGCCCCCATCCCCATCTGTGTGCCGTGTGCCCCCTCCACCCCTCACTCACCCCCACGCTGGGGGGCCTGGGCTGCTGGGCTGGCCCTAGTGGGGCCTCCTGGTGCCCACCCTCTCTCTTCTCTCTGCCGGGATCGTCCGTCCCTGGAGGGGAGCAATGCCAGCCCCCGTGCCCGTCCTGGAGCCCTCTCCCTGTCAGCCCCCGACCCCCACCGCTCCGTTCCTCTTGTGTTTTGCATGCTGAGAACCTTGCATGAGCTGCACTGTTGAGGCCAGAAGGTGGACACGCAGGAGAGGCAGAGGCAGGGCAGGCGCGGGGAACCGTGTGTGCGATGCTCCGGGACTGGCAGCCCCAGGCCTGAGCCAGGTGAAAGCCCTCTCTCCTTCTCTCCCCCCGCCCCACCCACCCGCTCTCTCACCTCGATCTCTCCTTCCTTCTCTTGATCTATCCTCTCTCTTTTTCTCCGTGTTGTCTCTGCTTCTCTAACTTGTCCCTGTCTCTCCTCACTCACCCTGCCTCCTCTGCCTCTGCCTCTCTCTCTTCTGGGTTCTCCATCTCCTATCTTTTCTGTCCTGCTTCGTCTCTCGGTCCCGTCTCTCCTGTCTCTGTCACTCTCTCCGTCTCCCTTCCCTCCCACCCCGCACCCCCACCCCCGTTCCCTCTCTGCCTCTCTCCCCGTCAGAAGCCCAGCTCGCCCTCGCCCAGGGCCGGCGACCAGGCGGAGGCCGGCGCAGCCCCGTCGCCCGCGCGGGGGAAGGAGAGCACGAGCCCGCGCTCGGCGCCATCGTCGCAGGGCAGAGGAGACCGCGCGGCTGGCGGGCCGGCCAGGCGGCGGCGGCGCCGGCGGCGGCGCCGGCGAAGGCGGCGCTCCAGGTCCCCCGCGTGCGCGCCCCGCCGCAGAGGCCGCCGGCGCGCCCGGCCCGCGCCGCCCCGGGTGCCGTCGCGCTCACTCAGCAGGGCCCGGTCCAGCAGCGACTCGGGCGGTGGCGGGGCCCCCGACCCCGGGCCGGAGCCTGGCTCCGGCGGGCACGGTAAACGGTGAGCGAACACGGTCCCCGGGAGTGGAGGCTCCCCTCCCCGCACTGTCCCCGACCCCCACGGAACACCCACCTCCAGCGAGTCCTCCACCCTCACTGACCACCCCCCCTCCGAACGCACTGAGCTCCGCCTTGCTGATCTCTCTCCTTCGACCCCAGGAGCCCTCTCGTCCTCCCACTAATCTCTCCCCATCTCTCTTCCCACCCACCGCCACCATCTCTCTCCTCCCCTCCGTCTGGACTCCCCCCTGCACTGATCACTCTCCCCTTTTCTCGCTGATTTCTCCCTGTCCCCCCTTCCCTCCTCTGGAGACCTTACCCCTTCCGGTATCCTTCCGTCACAACTCACACACCACCTCCTCCCGACCACGAACACAGCCGCTCCTCAATAAACCCCTTCCGCGTGAATCCCTGCCCTGCTGAGAACCTTCCTCCGCTGAGCCCACTTTCTCCCCGGCTGAGCTCCCTGTCGCCGTGCCCCTCCTGCAGGGCCAAGGAGAGGCCCCCGCGCGCCCGCCCGGCCAGCATCTCCCCGTCCCCGGGCGTGCACGGCCGGCACGGCGGCCCGGAGGGAAAGAGCTCGTCGCGCAGCCCTGGCCCCCACCCTCGCTCGTGGAGCTCCAGCCGCTCGCCCTCCAAATCCCGATCGCGCTCGGCTGAGAGGAGGGTCCGCAGCCCCACCCGCTCGCCGTCGCCCAAGAAACCTCTGAGCCGGTAAGTGCGGGCGGGGTGGTGGAGGGAAGGATGGGTGCCGGGGAGAGGGCAGGCCCGGGCGCCCTCGCGCGGCGGTGGCGCTCACCTCGGGCCCGGCCTCGCAGGGACAAGGACGGCGAGGGCCGCGCGAGGCATGGCGAGGCTGACACCGCCCGCGCGCGGCGCCGCTCCCGCAGCTATTCGCCCATCCGCAAGCGGCGCCGGGATTCGCCCAGCTTCATGGAGCCGCGGCGCATCACCAGGTATGAAGGGGCCGGGGGACCAGCCAGGGACCTAAGGGATGAAGGCCCTCCTGGAGGGACCGACTGAACCTAGGGCAGGGAGGGGAGAAAGCTGAAGGAGAGGAAGTAGGGGTTCAGTAAAGGGAAGAGGGCTCTGAGAGGAGAGAGGCTAGACGTGGTGCTGGGGATGGGGTGGATTCAGACAGAGGTGAAAGTTCACTGAGGGGAGGAAGGCCTCAAGAAGGGAATGGTCCCCTGGGGGGCCTGAAGGCCCATGGAGAGAAGGGGGAATCTGCACTTGGGTCTGGGTGGAAAGAGACAAACCTGAAATTAAGTTCTGAAGATTCCAGCCAACCCTCCCTCCATTCATCTCCTGGCAATGATGGGAGGAGCCCATCATTGTTCCACATGCAGGGAGCCCCACCCTCCCTCCCTCCATTCATCTCCTGGCAATGATGTCTCCTTTTCTCCTTCATCTCAAGGTCCAGCCTGCTGAGTGGCCTGTGGCCAGCCTGGGGGCCAAGTGGACCCCCTCTCCACAGGCTGCAGGGGAGATGCCCATGTGAGCTGATCTGGCTCTGTTCAGCTGTCTGTCTGCCTCTCCTTTTCTCACTAACCTCACTGCTTACCTTCCAGCCCCCTGGGGAATTTGGAGGAGGGGGCACCAGCAGCCTGGTTTCTGGGGCAGCTGTGGGAGGAACCCTCCTTCTTACTTTCCCCACACAGTCCAGTGGGGCTATGCCATGATCAGAGTTTCTCTGCCAGGACTGGAGGGTCTGGGCCTGGGTCTCCAGGTGAGCCGATGGTCTGTGTTTGCAGAAATCACCCAGAAGTCCTAGATCCCTAACATGGGGTAGAAGGCCACAGGCGAAATTCTGAGCCCAGCTCTGCCACAGCCTTACTGGGCAGCCTTGGGAGATCGGTGGGCCTCTCTGGGTCCCTGTTCTCATGTCCAAGCAATAGCAGGCCTCCCTCAGCATCTGTTCAGCTCTCACATGGTCGGATTCTCAAACGGACCTTTCCTAGGCCTTGATGATCACATTGCCTCCTCCCTTCACCCCAGAGCTAAAGGCCAGACCACAAGGTTTGGGACACCCCCAGACATAAGAGGGAGGTCCTAAGATGGCAGACTCCCACACCTCCCACCTGGCACCCACCTCAGCCCCTCTCCCAGGCTGCCTCCTCCTCCCACTAACGTACACCTGTTTTCTTCCTTAGAATTAACCCAGTGCGATGGGGCTTTGCCGCCCCCTTAACAACTCTCTTTTCTTTTCTCTGGGTCAGTCTCCTGGCTTCAAACTAACTCCAGGGTTGGTGGGAGGTAGCTGAGTGAGGAGAGGGGGCCAGTGGGCCTGGGCCAGGTTGTGGGCATGGGCAGCAGTGGCCAGGGGTCTCTTCCTGTTCCCTTCACGTGACCTGAAAACCCCAAGTCCTCCATTCTGTGGGGAACAGAGGAGCAGAGCTGGGCCATATTCACAAACCTTTCCATGCACAGAAGCCACTGCTTAGCTTGGTTGATGTGAATTGTCTATATTTAAAACTTACATTCATTCAACAAATATTTATTGAGCACCTACTCAGGTCTAGCTGAGATTCGGGTTCCCTTTCCCTGCGGACAAGTGAGGAAAAACAAAATGAGCAACATGAAATTGGCAAGTGACCACTGACTGTCCAATCCTGTTGGGGTGGGAAGGGGGCACCTGAGGCAGCAGGACCCTGGCCACTGCTGGGGAGGGGCTCCAGGCCCAAGTGAGGGCCCTGGATGGTCTGTAATCGTTTTTTTCCTCCTGGCAGTGCCCGAAAGCGGCCCATCCCCTACTACCGGCCCAGCCCCTCCTCCTCCTCCTCCAGCTGCCTGAGCAGTGACTACTCAAGCAGGAGCCCCAGCCGGAGCCCCAGCCCTGGCCACAGCCACGGAAGCTACAGCAGCCGAAGTGGAGGGACCCGAAGCCACACGCGCAGCCCCTCGCGGACCCCCAGTCCCAGTTACCACAGCCGGAGCAGCTCAGAAAGTGGAGGCTTCTGAGCCCTTACAGACCCCGATTGGTGCCCCCTGGCACAGAGAGAGGCGAGGGGTCAGGCCCCAGGATCCATGGGGGGCATACACCCTATTACTACAAAGAGGTCCCAGAGCCAGGGAAGACCTTGAGGGTAGGTGCCCTGCAGACAAGGAGGAGCTGGGTTCTGCTGCTTCTAGAGGGTCCCTACCCCCACCTTCTGCCCTCCCGCCATGTCCAGGGAACAAAGAGCCTTTTCGAACACAGGGATCACCCTGTCCCCCTTCCTGCTTGATGCCAGCTCACCAGGCTGGGGATCGCAGCTCAGTGGACCCAGGGACATCTCTGAAGGTGCCAATCCTGGGAGCCTCCCCTACCCACTCCGCAGGGCCCTTGGATCCTCTCGATCACTAGGCAGCAAGGAGGTGGGACAGCAAGCAGGATATAAGTTAGACAGAAAGAAGAATGGCCTAACCCTTGGTGTGCCACCATCCAGGCTGGGGAGCTGCTTCCTCCTGAGCTGGCTGCAGGAGGACCTTGGCTGAGGGCCAGGGGCTGGCCCCACAGCCTCCAAAACCCCTCCCCAGGCCCAGGAGTGCCAGGAAGAGCCAGGGAGCTCACTCTTGCTCCCACCTTTTCTCTCCAGGCCAGTCTCTCCCCTTCAGGCCTCACCTCATTCCCTGGTCCAAGGCCACACAAGCAGGCCTTGTGCATGACAAGAGGTGGGACATATAGACCACAACTGAATCTGACCCTGAGATGAAAAGGGGCTCAGGTCAGGAGGTGGAAGAGAGAAGGAGTGGATGGAAGAAGAGCCTGTGAGAAGGGAGAAGCAGTGCAGCCTAATGACTGAGCAGGCCCTGGTATTCTCATGTGCCCCTTGTCTGAGTCACAGGCATAGGATAGCATAGCTTCAGGGCCTGCCCAAGGGAGCACTTCCTCCTCAGGGTTTGGTGAGGAGGTGGCCAGCCAAGGCTTCCCAGAGAAGGGTGCTATAGCCCTTGGAAGAAAGGGTAGGATCTATACTGAGGGCCTTGGCCTGGGGCATTGACAGGAAGCAGTGGCCCCCAGCCCTCTTCTGCTGCTCCCAGCCCCCTCCTCCTGGGGCCCTCAGGGATCTAATGAAGTCTTCCTTGGCCCAATAGGGCAGATGCCCTGGGCTCTGCTGGGGGGAGGGGTCTGGGGTCTGGTCCGGGTTCCCCTCTCTCTATTTCCCACTTCCTTTTTATTTCCGCGGTGCGGATGAAACTTGGGACTCTAATAAAACACTCAGTGCCCAAAGGGCAGGTGTTGAGACCAGGTCTCTGTGGATTTAGGTACCTGGAGAGTGTGGGGAGGGCATGGGGTCCTGGAGTCCTTCCCACTGAGAAATGAGAGAGGTTCAGACTCCTGGGGACCCAGAGAGAAGAACCGGCACCAAGGAACCAGCACCTAGCATATCTGTCCCCCTGTGCAGGTGCCTGAGTCTGCAGAGCCAGCAGCTTAGTGAGGAGGAAAATGGGGACCCAAGATGATCACTCCCATGCTCTGAACTCCCATCTAGCTTCAGCAGTGGGTGGTCGTGGGGCAGAGGAGGAGGCTGGGCCAACACACAGGACCTTCCCTAATGTGGAATGTTCCAGAATGGCTAGAACACAGTTTGTAGTAACATGTGGCTGTGAATCCAGGCACCCTAGAATGGGGGGCCTGGAAAGGGAGTTTAGAGTAGTGGGTTGTTTTTTTCTTTTAACAGTTACATTGTATTTCTTTTATTGAGATCTAAACAAATACATACAATCCCTCCCCTCCCCTCCTCCTTTTCCTTTTTCCTCCCCTCGTCTTCCTTCTTTTCTCTTAGAGTGGTGGGTTTTAACTTGGTTTTGAATCTACTCTTCTTGGGGAACCTGATGAAGGTTGGGAAGCCTTTTCTCAGAAGGTATGCACATGCCCACAATTCAGCATGCAATTAGGGATCACACAAACACTACAAGCCTTTAGGGCCTCCTGCTGAGGAAGCATACGACATGTCCATAGCTCCGACCTGTGTGAGCCAAGAGGCAGATGTCCTTGGTCTAGTCTGGTCCCAGAGCAGGGGGGTCATGCTCCTGAAGCGTATGGCTGTGTCAGCACATCACCTCCTCTCCAGGTCCTTTTCCTTCCTGCTCAAAGGGGCATCTGAGGAGGTGACTGTTTCTGATCTGAGAAAGCTATTCAAAGAAGCATCTGTCTCTTCACCCCTCAGGCACACTTTAGGCTACAGGGAGATGTCACCTCCTGGGCAAGGGAGCATAAAACACAAAGGTGGTCATGAAAATTTAGCCTATCTCACACTGAACCCATTCCTGCTCCCACTCCCCGATTCCATTTCCTCATTGCTCAGCCTGAAGCCTCCTCCCTGCACCCCACAGCTAGGTCCTGTTTTCCTACAGCTGGACAGGGCTTTCCTAGGTCCTGTTTTCCTATTGGTTCCCTGCAGATGGTACCACTTTCCCCAGATGGTACCACTTCTTCCCTTCCTGCTCCACCTCCATTCCTAACCCAAACAATCCTGGGCTTCTCACTAGCACCCCTCCCATACCCATCTCTTGCCCTCTCCCACCCATCCTGCTCTATCGAAAATGCAAATCTAACCTTTCATTCACTCATCCCACACATACTTATTGAAAATCTACTGTGTGCCACACAGTCCCTGGCTCTGAGGACATAGTATTGAATTAATGAAACAGAGCTTCCTGCCCTGCGGACCCTGCATCCTATGACTGAGGCCACCAGCTCGTAGGACTTGGAAGGCTTCTGAATGGCTCCACCTGGGACAGCAATCCCTTCCTCCTGCAAGCCCTCCAACCTCCTCTCCCACCACTGCCCTTTACTCCAGTACACCCCAGTTCAGCTGACCCTCCTCCCTGAGCCCCCCAAGAATGCCCCTTCAGCTCCACAGGTTCAGGCTCAGCTCAGTTCAGCTGCCTCTTACTCTGAAGAGACTCTGGTCCCCAGATGTGGTGGCCACTCCTGCCTCTCTGAGTTCCTCCAGTGCTGGGTTTGTTCCTGACTTTATGGCCTTACATTCTTGTTCCAGTTGTTTGTTGGCAAGTTACTCTCCCCATAAATCTGTGAGCTTCTGGAGCCCAGCCCTCGCTTTATTGGTCTCTGCTCCCCCTCCACAGCCTTGTGAAATAGTTGCCCTTCAAATGTTTGTGGAATGAGTAAATGAGTGAACAAGGGGGCCATGCAGTGAGCAGTTCCAGAAACTCTGGGGGCAGGCAGCGGCCCAAAGGCAAGGTGTGGTGACCGCAGAAGACACTAGAGGGCGACAGAGAGGAAAAACTGCCCGTTAGGATCCGCTGGGAGGGGCACAACACAGGAGAGAAGCCTGGGGGAGGGTCCTCGTCAGCCCGGAAGCCTGAGGCTCACGTCCTCCGCGCCCTCACTGGCTATTTGAGAAAGATCGTTCCCTGGGAAAAGATGCGGAGGGCACCAGGGTACCAAACCCCTGTCCCTCCCACAGACGGAGGGGTCAGCCTCTGCTCCGTACCTTGGGAAAAGAGAAAAATACTGCCAAGAAGGCAGGCAGGAAAACAGGAAACTCCAATTCTGCATTGGTAACAAGGAAGGGGAAATGGGATGGGGTGGGGGAACCTTCCCAGGATGTGAGCCTTTGGGATGCTGTAGGTTCTCTCCTGGTCTCTCTCTCCACAGATGGGAGCCACAGGGACACCCTCACCCTTCCCCCCTGGTCAACCCCCCCACCCCACCCCACACACACACATTTTTTCCCCTCCCAACACACTCAGCAACCGGGCAGCTAGGCAGGGCTTTCCTATGCCCTGTTTTCCTATTGGCTTCCTGCAGCCCCAGACTCAGAGTAGCAAGTCACAAGTGCACATGCCAGTGTCCCAGCTGGCAACCCCCCCCCCCCCCGCCCCGGCATCCCCTGCCTCTCTTAAATGCTCTTGGAAGACCCCTGGCCTCTTACCAGTCTCTCTCAGCTGAAGGCATATTCAACAAACTGGTCCTATCACCAGGCACCTTCCCTTCCTTCTCCAGGTCCCCCTCTGCCTGAGAAAGTCTCTCGGGACACCTAAGACATGGGAGTGCCTCAGCTGTAGGACTCCCACCTCCACGGGTGCCACATCTCCACATCCTCCCTCACCCCCTCCCTAAACTCACGCATACACACCCCTCCTGAAGCCTTAGATGGCAGAGCAGGCAGTGCAGGGAACCTGGGGGGAGGGGGAAGTGGAGGAGAAACTGTTGATTCATGGTGCTGGAAGGAGTCTTAGAGAACATCCAGTCCAATGGTCTCATTGCACAGATGAAGAAAATGAGTCATGGGAGCCGGCCGCTGGCTAAGGTCCCAGAGTCAGGTCCCCAGACTCCCAAGCTAGACAGATTATTTTTGCTGGACAGCAGGGCAGTTGGGGCCAGAGGATGGGTCCCTTCCACCTGGCCCCTCCTTGCCACCCCTTCAGTGGTGATGGGGGTGAAGTGATCCCAAGGCCAGCCAGAAGCCGAGGCCTAGTGGGTGGGCAGGCTGGAGGGTCAGTGTCTAGACACTTCCAGAAAGACCTGGTGCTCCCCCAACCCCATGTGCTCTAATTAATGCTGCTCACATTTTCAATTCCCAGCAGGCTCAGCAACAAGCGAAATCTGTCAGCTGTCAGGCCTCTCTAGGGAGCTCTCTCAGCTGCCTGAAGACTCTCGAACTTTCTCTGAGGTTGTGTCAGGGAAAGAGAAGCTGGCTCAGCTACAGTTAGCCAATACCAGCCAAGGGTGTGGCTGTTGTGCCTAAGGCCTCAGGCACAGCGCCAGACTGGGAGGCAGGTATTGGGGCTGCTGCAGAATATCCCAGACTTTGGGGCCATGGATGAGAGGAGGGCCCCCTCCAATTAAGTAACCCCAGACCCTACAGTGCTCATCTTCCTTCACTTTCCCCTCCCAATGGCTTCTGGGAAATCCCTAGGGGTGGATTTAATTGTCCTCTTAATCCCAGAAAAACTACCCCTGGCAGCTCAGTGACCTGAGTAGGACTGTTTCTGGAACTGCTCACTGCATGGCCATCATGCTAGAGCAGATGATTGTCAAAGACCGTTTGGGCAGGTGGGCAAGTGGAAGCTGATATTCAGCCCTTGTTCCTCTTGCCACGTCCAGTGCCTGGGTTCAGGGTGCAGCCTTCTGGAAGAGCATCTTGGTCAGGGATGGAGGCACCCCAGAGAGTCTGGCCCAACGCTCCCTGTTCTGATAGACAACCCTTGCTGAAAACAGAACCCTGTTCCCGGGAGCCCACAGCACCCCCTGGACTGCCTGGCAGTCCCTCCCCTGCAGGACAGAGGATCAGGAGGTCTGAGTTCCAATCTCATACCTGCTTCCAGCTTTGTGACCTTGGGCAGTTCTGACCCTCAGTTTCCTCATCTCAATAATGAGACTGATTAGATACTTGGACATGCTATAATGCTCAAGCAACTGGGTAATTCTCATTAGTCTAAGTCTCAATATCCAAAATTAAAGGCCCGTTTTCCTTAATAATGATTAACACAGGAGCACCAGGCATTTCACATGCATTCTTGCATTTGAGATTCACCACAATCCTGCAAGATGGGTATATTGTTAGCCACATTTTGCAGATGGAGACCTGTGGGCTCAGAGAGGTCACCAGGCCAGTGAACAGCAGCACCCAGACTCAAGCCCAGCCTTGTTTGACCCCAAAACCCAGTTTTCCCCACACCCCACCCCCTCTTACCATGACCCAGAGCTACCCATGTCCCCTCCCTTGTGACTGGCAGGGTGACCTAAGTCCCTCAAGAACTGGCTCATTGAAGATGAATGTTGAGTTCTCCATTCTGCCTCCCACCTGCCGTGGGCAGAGTGCTCATGTTGCGCTTCAGGTTGTACAGCTTCCCCTAGCTGGGGCAGCAGGGATGGATCCTCCCTGCCTAGCTTCAGAGAAGATGAAGGGAGCTATGAAGGGAGCTTGTGTCTACAAAGTGCCCCCACCCAGAGCATGGCTGGGCCTGGCAGGACCACACTTGAAAGCACCCATGACTACACCTGACAGCTCCCTCAAGGGTGGGGCATCTGGGCTCCAGTCTGGGCCAAGGTGGGCAGGCAGGGGCAGATGAGGGCCCTCCCTGGCTCCTTACCTCACCCTGTCTTTATGGGGCTGGGAGTGCTAAGGTGTGAAAGCCTGGGGCTTCTTGAAGCTGAGACCCTTGGGGGGTGTGGCCAGTAGTTCCCAAATGAGATTCACAGGGCTCATGACAGGATCCATCAAGGGAGATGGGGCAGATCGGCCTCCCACCCTTGGCTCAATAGAACCCCAGGTGCTCAGAGGTCTTTCCAGAGGTGACCTCAGATTTGTGTGGCCCCGTCCCAGCTCTTTCCTGATGGAGAGCAGAGGGGGGGTAAGAAGGAAAGACATCCAGGAGCTCTCTCTCTTGAAGAGGAAACTGAGGCTTAGAGGGGGCATGAGACTTGTTACTCCTTGTTCATCAAGGTAAGTGGCCTGGAGTCTGGCTTCCAGCCCCTCAGTGTCCTGGGCAGAACAAGGCCTCCTATGGAACTTGTCAGCAGGGTGGGCCTCAGAAGAGAGGGGGTAGGGAAACTCCAAGGTGAGAGCCCTTGAGGGTAAGAGCCCTGAGCAGCAGAGGCAAGAGGCTTACTCTGCTAAGTGTCTTACAGGAGACAACAGGGACAGTCACTCAACTTCAGTCTCCTCATTTAAAAGATAATAGGACAGAGTCCCGAGAAGGAAGGCTGGGCCAGGAAATGCCTATGAAGGCAGGAAAGAGGGAATGTTAGGATTACAGCAGGAGCATAGGGCCACCAATCTCCCAGAGGTGAGATATTGGGGACTGGATCCCATAGGTGGTCAGGTAGGAGGTGGGGTCAAGGTACAGGCCTCAGGTTATGAGCAAGATTTAGCAAACTGTACCCTCTGGGGTCCCCTCTCCCTTTGTACTGTGGAAATAAAAAACAAAAGGGGCTTTGTGATTATAATTTGCAAAATAGGAAACAGGCCTAGAGAAAGAAGGGCCTTCTCTGAAATCACACAGTAAGTCAATGGCAGAGCCCAGACTAGACTCAAGTTGCTGCATTTCAGGTTCCCTGTCCTCAGGGAAAAATAATTGTATAGAGCAAGAGCAGAGCAGAATTTCTGGGCACCTTTGACAATCCAATATGGAGTCACTGTCAGCTAAGACTGAGGTAATAGGAACGCCCTTAGGAGGGGCCCAGAAGGCCCAAAACCACAAGTCCGGACATTTAGAAAAGGATTCCATTTGGACACTGATATGAGTGAGACCTCCGCCCCTGGTGACTATAAGAATTCAGAGCTCCTCCTACCTCAAGCTTGGCTCTACCATGGGTCATGCTTGGATCCCTGCCAGACTTCTACTCCACCAGATGCATACCACCACGGTAGCCACCTGGCTGGAGACAGAGGCCTGCCTCTACACCTGCAGACTCCCCCAGTGATGGACACTTTGCTCTGCTAATGTAACCTCCCCCTCTCTTTGTGTAACCTGCGTGTGAGTCTGTTGGCTTATTGGGGAGGTCTCCCCTAATGAACTTGGCATTGTGGAAAGAACCTGGCATTGTGTGTAACTCCTTTGAGGGTTGCTCACCACATAGACATAATGTGGAGACTGACAATAACCTTCCTCCTGACCCCCCACCCTCAGCACTGGACCTGGGGTTTCTCATCTGGGCCAGCCCCTCTCCTGGGGCCAGGGGGGGAGTGGTCAGACCCATACATGCCTCTGCCTCTGCAACAGGGATAGGTACAACTCTCCTCCCTCCTCCCTCTCTTCAGTTCCAGGTAGATAATAACAGTAATGAACAAGTATCATGTACCAGGCCCTGGGCTAAAAGTCTTGCTCGCATGAAGTCATTGAATCCTCACATCAATTCAATGATGTAAGCATCATTGTCACCATGATCATCTCCATTTTCCAGATGGGGAAACTGAGGCCCAAAGAGTCTAACTTGCAAAGTCTTCCATTAATGGCAAAACCAGCATTTGAACTCAGGCAGTCTGGTTCCGTGGCCCACACTCCTAAAAACCACACCAGACTGCTTCTTAAAACATTATATCACAGATAACTGTGGTTCAAATGTTGGCTCTGCCACTTCCTAGTTGTGTGGCCTGGGACAAGTAGCTCAACTTCTCTCATCTTAGTCCACCTGGACAAAAGGACGGGACTGTCCACAGGCAGTGGCCCAGTGCTTTAGCGTGTCGGGCAGTGGGCACTGCATCAGCATCAGCACTCCAGTCATTTGTTGGTTTTTTTTGAGCAAGAGAAGGTTCCAGATGTGGGCAGAACCTTCCTCGCCCCGCCCCTGCCCCGGTATGCAGCGGGAGGGGCTGCCCGTAACTAGTCATTGCCATTAATAGAGACCTGAAGCACCTCCTGCTAAAAATACCCGGCTGAAGCCCTTTAAAAGCGCTGCTGGCTCCAGCCCCGGACAGTTCTCCGAGCCTCAGCGAGACGCGCAGAACCCAGAACCGAGCCAGCATGACCGAGCGCCGCGTTCCCTTCTCGCTCCTGCGGAGCCCTAGCTGGGACCCTTTCCGCGACTGGTACCCGGTCCACCACCGCCTCTTCGAGCAGGCCTTCGGCATGCCGCGGCTGCCCGAGGAATGGTCTCAGTGTTTCAGCCACAGCGGCTGGCCGGGCTATGTGCGCCCGTTACCCGCGGCCGCTGTCGAGGGCACCCCGGCGGTGGCCGCGCCCGCCTACAGCCGCGCGCTCAGCCGACAACTTAGCAGTGGCATCTCCGAGATCCAGCACACGCCCGACCGCTGGCGCGTGTCCCTGGACGTCAACCACTTCGCCCCCGAGGAACTGACGGTCAAGACCAAGGAAGGCGTGGTGGAGATCAGCGGTGAGAACCCTACCCCCAACCCCGGCCCTGCGGGGCGGGGAGCCTGGACAGTGAAAAATTAGCCTCCTATTAGCCGCCTGTTCCCTCTTCTCCAAAATGGGGGGGTGAGGATAGCTCCTAAAGGAACTTTTGGCCCTAAAACAAAACAAAACAAACAAAAAGAAACTCTCTTAAAGGAAGAGACGCCCTCTTCCAGCGGAGATTTTACACCCCCTCAGTCCCATCCCCAAGTGTCCAGGTCCTCCGGAGCTGTCCCTGCCTCTTTCCCCGTCCTAGGAGGGGGCGTGTGCGCCAGGCAAATGGAACTTCGCAGAAGTCTATGAGGGCTGGGACAGTCCGGGGCCCCAAAAACTCTCTACCAGTTTGGGTCGGCCCTGAGTCCGGGCCACTAGGTGGGGCGCGTTTGGATGTAGGCTAGCTGAGAGGCGGTCCCTCCCTCACCCTCTGACCTCCTTCCCTCCCCCCCAGGCAAGCACGAAGAGAGACAGGATGAACATGGCTACATTTCCCGGTGCTTCACTCGAAAATATACGTGAGTTTGGGCACTAGGTGGTGGGGGGCGGGAGGATACAGTGACTCACCTGTGTGTGACTCTTGTCCTCCTTTTCTGCGAGTCCAGGCTTCCCCCTGGTGTGGACCCCACCCTGGTGTCTTCTTCCCTGTCCCCCGAGGGCACACTCACCGTGGAGGCCCCGATGCCCAAGCCAGCCAGCCAGTCATCAGAGATCACCATCCCTGTCACCTTCGAGGCTCGTGCCCAGCTTGGGGGCCCAGAAGCTGGGAAGTCTGAGCAACCTGGAGCCAAGTAAAGACCTTTGCCCCCCTTCAAACCCTGCATTAGCCATCACTGACCATCCCCACCTGTCAGCCTGTATGCTCTTTTGATACGTTTATGTTCTGTTTTTCTCAAATAAAGTTCAAAGCAACTGCCTGCCACTGCCTCAGACCCTGGTGTGTGTGTAGGCCTAGGAGTTGGTGCTATTTGCTGGCTCACACATTCCTCATATGTGCTGAGGGCCTGCAGTGTACCAAGCCCCATGCTGGGCCCTGTGGGTACAATGGTGTCCATCACAGGGCACAGCCCTGCTCTCCAGCTCTGTGTCCATTAAAAGATAAATAATGATTGTAACCACCAATTAAAACTCCAAAAGCCAGGTGTGGGAGCCAGGGAAACCAGGAGAGGCTCCTGGCCTAGGCTTGGGTACTCAGAGACACCTAGCAGGGGTTAGGTAGATGGGGACAGCAGTCCCCCTGGGGAGGGGAACTTCCTGGGAGCTCAGAGTCCGATACTGACTTCATCATGACTTTATTCTCCTAGAGAGGGACAGGACCATTTAGACGGTGTGGGAGATGTGGTGACTCAGGTGACTTTCTGAGGGAAGGTGGGACTATTCAGAGGACCCATTCCCCATCCCCCCAGGCCCATGCATGCAGGGATGGGGCCTAGGCTCTCAGGCCTGAGGGTTTCCTCTAGAGATTGAGGCCTAGGTTTTGATGGGAGAGGCAAAGACCCTGACAGAAAGGTTAGTTAGTCGTTCCATGAGGGCCTACCTTGACTGGGCCAGGCAGGAATGGTCACACCTACCTTGGCCCTCTCCTTTGTCTGTCCTTGCCCAGCCCACTACCCTCTCACCTGGCCCAAGGAGGGTTCTGAGGGACCTGGGAGAGGGAAAAAACGGACTGGGGCTTTGGAGCCCAGTCTCAAGTCCTCAAGAGCTTGAGACCCCACACTATTTCCACAGACGAGGAACCAGAGCCTGAAGCTGAGGCAAGATATCCCTGCAGTCTTTTCTAAGCCCACAGCCTTACTTTCACAGGGTGCTTGAGTGGAGCAGCATCCCACAGGGAAATGCTTGGGCATGCATGCGTTCGCGCACATGCGACCCCTGACACTGCCCAGCTTCCTAATTTCCCCTCTCTAGTGCAGGCTCCCTGTTGGGATACCATAATATGGAGCAGGCATAAAGCCAAAGCAGGTCTCAGCCCTCAGAGGCTTCACCAAACCTGGAGGAAAGCCAACAGGAAAATAAACACATAGACCAAAGGACTGGGTTGGCTCAGCTGGCAGCACAGGTCTGGGCCTGACGGCCAGGGCACTACCCAGTCTACCCACCCTTACACCTTCCACTCATTTCCTGAGCTCCAGTCTCCTAAATCTGCCACCCTCTTTCCAGACACACACAAATCACTTCGCTGGTGTCTCCTGGACACCTCCATGATCCTGTGGCTACAACCCAGAGTCAGCCTGTCTAGTTCTCACCCTTGCTCAAATCATCAGCTCCCTTGTGGTTGGCAGTGGGGTGGCCCTAGCCTATACAGGTCCTCCTGCCTTGTCAGAGAGAGCTTCCAGCTACTCCACCAGTGCCCTTGAAGCGTGGGAAAGCTGATGCCATGCCTTTGACAAGCAATAATCCTCATCAGCCCTGGGAAAAGATGTGGTTAGTCCTGCTTAACTGGACACAGCAAGCCTCAAAGAAGGGAAGAAACTTGCCCTAGTCCACACAGCTAGTCCAGGAGGGGGGGTGGACATCTGTGTGGCCATAGGGAGGGGAGAGCAGGTTAGCTCAGATAGGAAGGTGGGGGGCCGGGGAGCAGGGGGCGAGATTCCATAGCTTAAAGTACTGCAAATTAGGGTTGGTGGGACCTCAGAAGGCGGAGGACAGGGATGCAGTTGAGCCCAAGGGCCACAGCTGTCCAAGGGACCCAGGCTGCAAAATGGCCTGGAGAGAGCACCTAGGGGCCTCAGACCCAGAGTCCAGAGCCATGGTCTGTGACAGGCAGGGGTCAGCACCTGGGGTGCTGTCAGTGCTATAGGAGTGGGGTCCAAGAGCAGCAGCTTTGAAGTATCCATGGTCTAGGCCAGTGGTCGGCAAACTCATTAGTCAACAGAGCCGCAGTTTGCCGACCACTGGTAGGCCATAATCTGGCACACAGCTGAGCCACAGTATAGGTGGGAGGGACGGAATTCACTCCCTGCAAAGGAAGCAGGCCCCAGTTTCCATGGGAAACTAATGTAGGAAACTGAGGGTGATGTCCTGTAGCCTGCCTGGGCCACACGAGGGACAGAGGCCAAGGGGATCTGAGGTGGGCTGGCCCTATGCCCAGAGCTCAGCTTGGAAGATGTGGAATCTGAGGCAGCATCTCTGGGCAGAGGAGACAGGGCTACTGGCTCAGGCCCGGGGGTGTCCATTGGGAGGGGCTGGCACTAGGCTTTGGGAAACATAGTGAGTCCCTGCACTCCTGCTGTGATGCAGCAGCAGTTCCAAGCCTCTCCAGGCATTTTCCTAATTTTCAATGGGTCCTTCTCTAAAGGCCTCTGATGTTCTTCAAGTCTGCAGACTCAAATATTGGCCTTGATTTGATGAATGTAGCATCTGGGCCTCTCTGCTCAGCCAAAGGGTATCTGAGGGGCAATACTCCATGCTCCAGGCTGATGACAAAGGCTCCCTTGAGGCCCTCAAGTCCCTGTGGCTGCTGGTCACCCCTGGCTGGTGCAGTCTCCCCTAGGGATCTGTAGAGCACAGAAGCCTTCCTCTGTCCCAGGCTGGTTCCCAGGTCTCTCCTTTTCTCTATCCCTCCCAGTTGTGAAATCTGCTCTCCCTGTTGGCACCTCCTCTGGCCCAGCACCCAGCCAGTCGGTCCAAGTCCCCTGCTCTCAAGGGGGCAAGTGTAGGAAACAGCTCTGTGACAAGCAGCATCAGAGAGAGGCTGGCTGGGACAGGCTGCGGAGTCTCAGTGGAGTGGGGAAAAGGGATTTCCAGAAGTGACCCTTGTGCCATATGCCGAGGGGAATATCATGGGCAAAGGCTGGACCGTTAGTGCATTAAGGTTGGAGAAGCAGCAAGTACAGGAGAAAGAGAGGGCACATGAGGGAGGTGATGGGGCCCTGAAGGCCATGCTTTGTAGGTTATGGAGTCATGAATTGGTTTAAGCATCCCTGCCTTAGAAACAGCTTCCAGGTCTTACAGGAGAATGTCTGGTAAGGAGCTAGCCAAGAGGCAGGGGGCAATGTGCTGCTGAGATGTAATGGACCTGTAATGCCAGGAAGAGAGGGAAAGAGAACCAGGTGCCTGGATGTAGCAGCAGCAGGCTCTGCAGTGTGGGGTGACAGTCGGAGGTAGAGGTGTGGGGAGTGGCCAGGGGAAGGAGGGTATCTGCTGAGGCCATGGTTCATTACCTGGGGCTTGCTGACTTCATTGCCTCTGTAAAGTCGAGCAGACCCCAGACCTTGGCCGCTGGATGAGTGAGTTGTCTCCAGATATCATTATTTTCCCTGCTACAGAATCAACCTAGGTGCAGACTGCTCTCTGGAGAGGGTGGGGTGGGAGGCAAAAAGTTGCCCAAAGGACCCCAGTACTGGGTCTGAATGGTATGGCCAGAGAACATTTGTGATGGGGGAGGGACAACCAAAGGAATAAAGGAGATGAGGGTCAGGCGGGACTGGAGCCCTTGGCCAGAAACTGGCCACTGGGTTACAGAGACCGTAGACCCTTGGTTTTCTAGAGGCCACCCAAGCTCTCCCCTACCCTGGCAGAGCCCAGGGCAGGGCAGAAATCAGGCTGGCCAAGGTCCTATCTACTGGCCTTACCTTATACTCTCTGCATCCCACCCACCTCCACATGCACATAGTGGGACCTGGAAGTTTGGGATACCCCCAAAGCTCAGGGCTTGACCCAGGCCCAGATTTGCACAGCAGCAAGGAGCTGCAAGCCCTGGACCAAACCAGGGAAGGAAAGGGAGCAAGCTGCATGGGTGAGAGCAATTAGCAAGCCTGGGCTGGTCTTAGCCAGAATTGGGCACTGGGTAAAATGAGGCTAAGCCCTGACCTCATGCTACTCTCCCAGGGATATGGCCCCAGGGAATGTGGAGGAGACCCACCATGTGCCTTCTATCCCCAAAGTGTGTACTGTCTATCAATTAACCAATGTCCCTGTGTGCCAGCCCTAAGGAGCACAGGGTCCCGTGGGGGAGACCCACAAGTAAACAGAACTCACTCCATGCCTGGCACAATTCTCCTAGTCAAGGGCTCTGAGTCCTCTTCCCCCTCTTCCACCTGGCCAGGTGACTTTGGACTTCACTCTGTGTATGTATAGATATACATATGTACATGGCTCTGCCTCCATATATATATAAAACCCTGCCTCCCAAGGATAAACCATATTCTCATGGACTTATTTGATAGTTCTGCCAACTTCTAGTTGTACTGGGAGAATGGCAGCATGAAAAGTGCCAGGAATCCCAGGGTTAGCTGAGAAGGGACAGCTCCAGATCAACAGCAGAATCGCTGGATGGCCTCAGGTAGGAGCATGGAGGGTGGAAGAGCCTTGCTGGCCAGACTGCCACCTCACTCTCCACTGAGGGGCAGACTGAGAGCCAGGGCTCCCAATACCCAGCCCAAAGAGAAAAGGTCATGTCTGCAGCTCCTGGGGAAAATGGGAGGGGTCCTGGCAGCATAATGGCCCCCTCCCATCCTTCCTTCCAGTCTGGTATACCACCCTGCCCAGCCTAAGGTGGTGGTGGTTCAGGGACTGCCTCAGTGGAGGAAATTAATCCACCCCCAGGGGTTAACAGGGAAGAACCTGAACCTGCCAGGAAGGCTTGGACTAAATAATAAATAGAATAGAAGGTGGGGTTGGGGAGGGTGGAGATAATGGGATAGGGAGACTGAGAACTTAATTAGGTGAATGGATGACAAGAGAGGTTATTGTGCCCTCTCTCCACCAAGCCCCCTCCCTCTCTGATCCCCACCTGTCCTCTCTCTGAGCCACGGTGGCAGAGCTATCCTTTTACAATCCCCTCAATCTACCCTAGGCCTGACCCTCCTGAAAGCCTTGAACCCTGTGAGTAGCCCCACAGGCCAATCCCTCAGCAGGGGTTCTGGAGGCCCAAGGCAATGGCTTCTGGGTGAGAAAAAGAGTGATTCTGGAGAAGTAATCCATCACCACTAAGCAGGCAGCAGGCCTGGCCAGCTCAGGCCTCAGACTGTACTAGCCAACTCCAGAAATAAAGCCTTGGCCCCACCGGCCAGGGGCATGGAGCATTGCCCAGGCGATCCCTGAAGCTGCCTCCTGCAGGATGCCCTGAGGCCGAGCACCAGAGTTCTACCTGCCCCTCCCCTCCCTCTAGGCCCAGATAGGACAGTAAGTGACTGCCCCCTGGTGCTCCACAGAGACATCCAGATACCTGACACCACTCACCCCAGAACATTTGGGAATCTGTCGCAAGGTCTGGGTCCTGCCAGGTCCAGAGAAGAAATGGGCGCAGAAGGCCTGGTCTTGGAAAACACTGACACCCCCTAGCCTGGCACCTACCATGCCCTTTTCTCTGCTCTGGCCTCAGTCTCTTGAGAGCCCTCAAGCCTCCTGAAAGTTCCCTCCTGGAGGACCCAGCTCAGCCCCCTGGGAGCCACCCCTGCCTCTGCCTTTGAGGGTCTGGCAGCCAAGGCCTGGACCCAGAGCCCCTGCCCCACCCTGCTGCATAGGTATTGACCACAGTTTCTATTACTAATCACAACTGTCATGTGTTGGGCACCTGCTAGCTGTCAATCACTCCTTAGCTTATTAAATCCTCACAGCAACGCTATACTTCTGAGAGGCAGAACAGGATTGTGGTTATGCTTTAGGCTACTGGTGTCAAATTGCCTGGGTTCAAATCCCCATTGGTCCACTTACTAGCTGTGGGATCTTGGGCAGGGTACAATTCCTAGTTTCTTTCTCTCTAAAATGAAGCTGATTATATGCATTAATACACATGAAGCCTTTAGAACAGTGCCTGGTTACTAAGCATATTAAGCACCTGATCAATGCTAGGCGTTTTAATAAAGTAGATTGCATTATTCCCATTTTACAAATATGGAAATGGTGGGATGAGAATTCAAATGCTGAGCTTTCTACCACTAACAGCCCTTCATTTGGCAAATGACATACATTGCTGAGTGACAGGAATCTCACCTTTCTAAACAGTCAGTAGCCACTGAAAATGATTACGTCCTAAATCTAGGTTTGATTGTGCCTTGGGCAACCCATCGCCCCTCCCAGACCTCAGGATTATACAACAGCTCTATGTTGGCAGATGAGAAGGGCAGAGATTGGGGTGTCTGTGTTCCCTAACATTTCTGACAGCTGATTCTGGGGGAGAGCCCCAGGTGGCCACCATTCAATTCAAAGTTATTATGAACGTCTATCCAGGAGTGTGGGGAAAGCAAGGGAATTTAGTGTGAGAACAGCACACGCAGAGAGGAGGATGGGGTCAGGCAGCAGGGGAGGCTAGAGAAGTAGATTGGGGCCTGGCTGTGCCAGAGGACCTTGAATGCTAAAGGGAGGCAGGGGCTGTCCTCACTGTCCTCAGGACAGCAGGTTTCCCCTCTAATCCAGGGCTCTGTCATAGGATCAGTGTGTGAGGTGACTGAACCTGTGAGGTGACAGAACCCAAGTCGCCAACCCCCTTTGAGCCCTTCCAACTGTTTTGTACAGATAGTGCTGACCTCCTGAGGCACAACAAACCTACACGGGACATTTAGAGGTCGCTTCGTTAAGGTGGGGAAACTGAGGGGCAGGCACGGGGTCTAGGGCGAAGCAGGAGCCTGAGACTCCGCCCTCCCACACCAGCTCCTTCCACCGATCAAGGCAATGGACAATGGCAATACAAGTCACTAAAGCCGAATTAGGCTTTAGAGTGCCCTGAAGAGCTCAGAACAGGTTACTCCGGGTGACAAAGTCGCACATGGAGGGTGGTGGGGAGGGCGGAAGGCGGAGACCCGGTTGGAAAAAGGAGACAGGGGGCCGGAGCGAATTGGAAGGGCAGCTGTACAGGCAGATCCTGGAGCAGGAACCCAAGTCTTAGCAACAGGCCGCCCATTGGAGGAGCGGGGCAGACTTGCCTGCGATTGGCTCTCGCCAAAGCCCGGTTGGAAGGCGGGCGGGTTCGCACTCCGAGACCACGTCTAGCCGGTGCCGGAACCTTCAGACCCTGAGTCGTCAGAGCCCTGCTTCTTCGGAGAAGAGGCTGGCCCGGTCTTGCGGCGGGGCCAGTGCACACGACGTGAGAGCGCGTAGAGCCATGCAGCTCACCCACGCGGACAGCAAAATCCTTCGCTTGGGGCCTAGATGTTTGGGAGTGGGTGGTGACCAGAGAGAAGCCACAGGACGGCGCTCTGGACTGGAGGGCGCGGCAGCTGTCTTGGGACCTTGGCCAAACCTGTAAGGCTTGCAGGAAACAGCACCCGGCTGAAACTTGGGGCGGGCGGGGCTCCGTGAGGACCAGCTGCAGAGCCGGCGGCGCCCAGTGGGGGACAGCAGATGACAGCACCACCGGAGGAAGCCCCTACTTGGGGGGGCGGTTCCGGGCTCAGTCCCTGTCCAGGATTGATGCTGAATTCCTCCTCCCCATTCCAGGGCCTTACAAACCATTCGGCAACCCATATAATGGGACAGGGGCGGCCAGATCAGTCGTCTCTTGTACACATTGGGGTGCTGAAGCCTTGACGGAGGGGCCAATGCTGTTGTTTTGCTACCCAGGTTCATTTTGGCTTCTATTACCACTAGGCTAAAGAAATTCAAATCCTGATATGCCACCGGGAGCAATTATTACTCCCTTTGCTTTCGTCCGGGAGTGGAATGTAGTATCTGTTTGATCCTAGAGATCTGCACAGCATTGAGGGAGATTATATGGAAAGGGACTCATCCAAGATGCTTGTAGTCAGCCACAAGCTGCTCATCCTTTATACTGGCCATTACTTCCTAAATCTTGTCTCTCTTTCAAATGTAACCTAATTTAGGGCAAGATAATTTCATTCTTTTCTTAAAAAAAATATATTTTATTGATTTTTTACAGAGAGAAAGGGAGAGGAAGAGTTAGAAACATCGATCAGCTGCCTCCTGCACACTTCCTACTGGGGATGTGCCCACAACCAAGGCACATGCCCTTGACTGGAATCGAACCTGGGACCTTTCAGTCCACAGGCCAAGGCTCTATCCATTGAGCCAAACCGGTTAGACCTATTTTTCTTTCTTTCACTATCCCACCTAGACTAACTCAACACTAACTTACAACTTCCCCAAAAAGGAATGTTTTTAAAACTGAGCAGGCAAAAACACCTATAAACCATAATGACTTAACTCCATATATTGGGAGGCAAGGACTTTTGGAAGGCAATATGCTTTGATAGAATTCAAAATGTTCTTCCCATCAGGCTTTAAAGAACTGACCATCTAAACCTCATCCCTAAATTCTGGCTTCAAACTAAGAGCAAGTGAAGAAGTATAAGATGTTGATGTCTCTTCTTAGCCCTTATGGAAGATCCAGTAAGTAGTAGAGTGATTTGCCCATCATGGGAGGAAGAACCAGTTTACACCAAGATTGTGTTAAAACAAGCCTAGATTCATTCTAGGGATGTAGATTCAACTCTGACAAGCCTGCCTGTTCCTAAGAACTCCCAAGGACCCGGTGGACTGAACTGTTTTACCACCTCCCCAAGATCCAGGCAGAACAGCTGCAAGCCACCAGGACCCACCAGGCCAACGGAGCACAAGTCTGACACGGCTCGCTGAGTGGGCACCTACCTAATACTTTTTCCATCCAGGAGAGGTAGGAGAGGGTTTTCGGGAGGCAAAACACCCCAGGTGGCAGGCACTCTCTCTAGCCTGTTGTTCAGAACCGCAGCTTAGTCTTCCTGAGCTCAGGTAACAGGCCCTGGTGCTGGCTGCTGCTTAAGATCACCTGATTCAGAGGGAGGGTGCTGGCCAGCCACTATTCCACATGAACCAACTAAGGCTGGAGGGACAAAATAAATCTTTATGCAAGATAAAAACAAGTACCCCAAGAAGGATGGGAACAAATTAAATGACATAGGAGGAAACCACTGGGAAAACCCAGAATGTGGGCCATTCTATAAGACCGTTAAGTAGCCTGGTTATTGAGAAGAGGTGGAAAGAATAGTCTAAAAAACATAATGAAATCCAATTAATTAATTTTAATTAGATCCTATTTGGCCTGTGTGGTGTGTTTTTTTCATGTAAAATTTTGTCTTTTTTTTGGTCTAAAGTTTTACATTATGTCTCCTTTCCCCCCAATTAACAACAGCGCCCCCCCCCCGTCTGTGTGTTTTGGGATGGTTACAAAAAATGTCATTATTTTTCAAGGCTCTATAAGACAGAGAAATATAAAACAAATACAACAAAATTTTAACTGTCATATCAAGTAGTGGGTATTTGCTTGTCCAAGTAGTGGGTATTTGGTTGTCACTGTGCCATCATTTTCACCTTTTGTCTTTGAAAACTTCTAAAATAAAGGGTTGGGGGGTAAAGTGGCCCAATACCATCTAGCTAGCTACCCTTTAAATTGGGGTTAAATCTAATTCAAGAGGTACTTATTTGGTCCACCAAATTTCAGTTATCCATATTTAAAATCACAAAGCAAAGCCTTTTATGAACCTAGAGTCACTGAGAGTTCAAAAGAAGCAAAAATCTTTCTTTCTCAAAGCCAGAGTTAAGTCTCCTGTCTCAAACTGAGCCAGACTGGGAAGATTAGAGAATAGTGATTACCTCTAAGAAAATGGGTGACTTGGGAAACAGGCATAGGAGAGTTACTGATAAACCAGGAGTCACCAAACTACTGTCAAGATAGTAACTATCTTAAGCTTCATGGGCAGGCAACACATTGTCTCTTTGTACTTTTTTTACTACCTTTAAAATGTAAAAACCATTCTTAGCTCACCCTAATGGGTTTGGCTCAGTGGATAGAGTGTTGGCCTGCAGACCAAAGGGTCCTGGGTTCGATTCTGATCAAGGGCACATACTTCAGTGGTAGGCCCCATCCTAGCCCAGGCTCTGTTTGGGGCTCATGCAGGAGGCAACCAATCAATGTGTTTCTCTCACATCGATCTTTATCTGTCTTTCCCTCTCTCTAAAAATCAATGGAAAATTATCCTTGGGTGAGGAAAAATATAATAAAAATCATTCTTAGCTCAAAGGCAGTACAAAAACCTGTTTTAGACTACACCCTTTTGTATTTTTAACATGCATGTACTACCTATTAAAAAAAATGTTCCCCAAAGTAACTTTCCTCTCCCATACTGTGGATAATTGAGAGCCATTTCAGAATATTACTTAAAATGGGAAATACTAATCCATTTTGTTTTGCCAGATGTGGATTAAGTCTGAAGATGAGATACCAACAATCCTAAACCTTGATACTAAGGATTCATCAGTGTTACCCAGCCACTCTTGCCCCAGCTCCTCTGACCACAGGTGTCTGTGGCTAATTAGAAGTGGGGCTTGTGGCCATTCAGATTCACCTACATTTATCCTTATCCAAGCTGGTATCCCACATTTTAATGATCTGATTAGGCTGGTGACCACTTAATGCCAACTCTTAGAAACAGAGAACAGTGTTAGCCGGCTAGTTTTCAGAATGTTTCTCCCGGTTTTGCTTTGAGAACTGTGCAACCAAGAGGAGGTAACTGACATTCTTAGCCACTCAGATCAGCATTGAGTCAACATGCAGTTTTAGCTGACCAGCAGAGGCCAATGCACGTGGTAATGACACATAAATAGAGTAGAGGACAACCACTCACAATGAATAGCAACTTACCTGCTGCACTTTTAGGTCCCCTGCCATTCAATCTCATTTGGTGGCCCCTCTGCTCCACCTGACGAAGTTCTAGGAATGGAGAACTGTGCTCTGTGGATGCCCCAAGCAGAGTGGATTATTCACCCCTTTATAATTACTCTCCTGCCCCTCTCTTGTCACCTTTATTTAATTGCTTCACACTATCAGTAATTTTTTTCAATTCTTAAGTGCACTGAGGAACAGGACCCCTCCTTGGTGCCTAAAATCCAGGGCATCATGCAATTCCAGGTATTTTTCTCTCTCCAAATACTTCAACTCAAACAACATAGCACAATAGATTGAATGCTGAAGTAGCTAATGAGTCCAGCTGAGCTCTACAAAGAGAACAGCAAAATTCTAAAGTAATGCTATTGTTTCTATTTTTATTTTGGAAAACAATTATTTTTCGTGAAATTATCTTAACATGTAATGTGTTTTTATTATTTTAAATTAAATATTTTTAGTTTCCAGTTTTAGATACGGCCCACATAAACAAAAGCACTTAAGAGTTGTTAAAGGGGTCCTGAGATGAAAAGAAAAAAAACTCTCTAAAACCGGAAACGCAACAAACATTTTATCATGAGAGATTTTAGTGTCTGCTGAAGTCCTCTGTCAAATTCCAGGTACTCATAATGGGAAGTTACATGGAAGGAACAAGGGTATAAAAACAGCAACTTTCAGGAGTTAACCCTTCTTTCTGACTAGCCTTGGAGAGAGTGTTATTTTCAATAAGCTTGACTCTATTGATCTCACCCATATCTGTACTTTCCTGTTAGCAAGATGTCGGCTTCATCTCTCTACCCACAGTCACTCCCATATTAAAAGCTCTCAGGCCGACCAATGTGGCTAAGTGGTTTAATGTTGACTTATGAACCAGGAGGTCACAGTTTGATTCTGGTCAGGGCACATGCCTGGGTTGTGGGCTTGATTCCCAGTGTGGGGTGAGCAGGAGGCAGCCGATCAATGATTCTCTCATCATTGATGTTTCTCTCTCTCCCTTCCTCTCTGAAATCAATAAAATTAAGACAAACAAACACTCTCGGTGTGGCTAAATGTTGGCAGCTGCTCAGTTTGAATCTCCTAGCTGAGCAGAAATAGCCTGGCAGAGCTCAGGAGGGCCAAAGATTGGGTGGGGCTCCAATGTGGACTTAGCAAGTTGAGGGACCTTAGGCACATTGGTCATGTCTATTTCCACAGCTATACTTGCAGTGGCACTCTCAGGATGATTTTGAGTGACGAATTCATAGGTGAATTCATGACTACATAGGCAAAAACCTGGTCACAGTGTTATTCCTAAAATAGGAATTACAATTTCTCAAAAAATTAAAAAGCTATCTTTTTCTACTGTGTGAACCAGTGCTTCTTACGCCTTCTCCCTTTCCTTTGCTGGAACATGCCCAAGCTGGTGGAGGAGGGAAGCCTTTGCCCTGGCATTCCTTCCTGTAGACACAACCCTCTTTGTAGCTGGTCAAGGCAGAACACCCCATACACCAGGGATGCAGTTAAGGTGGTGGACACATTCTGACAGCTGCCATCAGCAACAGCAAGCTAACTATGGCTGCTAACCACTTCAGAAGGACTAAAAAGTCCAAAACAATCCTCTTCTATACAAATAAAAGGGTAATATGCTAATTAGACTGGGAGACCTTCCAGATGTCCTTCTGTACAAAGCCATGGTGGTGGCGCCAAGGTAGAGGTGGTTAGAGGCCAAGAGGGGAGGGCAGTTGGGGGTGAGCAGGCCAGCAGGTGAGTGGTTAGGAGCCAGCAGTCCTGGATTGCGAGAGGGATGTCCGACTGCTGGATTTGGCCTGATCCCTGTAAACCGGCAGTACAACATCCTTCGAGGGGTACCAGATTGGAGAGGGTGCAGGCCGGGCTAAGAGACACCCCCCCCCCATGCACAAAATTCATGCACCAGGCCACTAGTATATAATAAAAGGCTAATATGCAATTGACCAGTTGCTATGACATGCACTGACCCACAGGGGGAAGTGTAGCTGAGCTGGGCTGACAGCTGGCGAGCACAAGGCGAGCGCAGCGGTGGTGGCGGCAGCGCTAAGTATGTCTGTCAGACATCCCCCGAGGGTCCCAGACTGCAAGGGGGCGCAGGCCAGGCTGAGGGACACCCGCCCCCCGCAGTGCACAAATTTCATGCACCAGGCCTCTAATATATTTATAAACATTTGTAAGTACAAAGAACCACCTCACCAAACACATAATGAGATCTCCAACAATAGTGGGCACCTAACTGGGAGATACTGAACCAGGCACATTACCCAGCAGTTTTAGACTTACACTCACCCCTAACCCCCACCACCCAAGGCTCAGAAGTTTAGTCATTTGCCCTAACATCAAGAAGGTCTTTGCACTTCTCACAAATTGTATGCCACCTTCAAAGATTTAGTTGAAAGCACTCTTTTTGCAGGAGAAACAATGAAGGCCCAAAGGGTGCAATGATTTTTCAAAGTCAGTAAACCCAGGTCTGATTCCTAATAAGCGCTTCCCCCTGGCCCCCCTCCCGCCCAATCCAACCTCATTCTTTGAGTGGGGAGAGAGGACACGAACTCCAATCAAACCTTGAAAAGCAAAGGAAACTTTAAACTCATTAAATAATTTGAAACTATGTAGCACTGACGTCAGATCTGTAAGTTTATTTGCTCAATGTACAACAGCTACATAATGACTCACATTCATGATATTCCATCACTGAGGAAAACTGCTAAGAACGGTCCGTGTGTGAAATAATCCTTAGAGAAACACGGAGTTGGAAAAATAATCACTGATTAGACCTTAAAAATAGTTCACTGCATAACATGACAAAAAGCACAAAGGCTCAGAGAACATATTCATTGTTCTCCTACACTGTAATAGTTATAATTTCACCATGACAAACACCAGACATTAAGATTAAGCTAACACTGGTGTTTCTTTTGCCCCCCCCCCCCCAAAAACAAAATATATAACTGCATGTCACTATAGCAACATCCAAAACAGGTCAAATTGTTACAATCACTATTTGGTAGAGCAAACTTTACCCCCAAAAGGAAAACTTAAATTAAAAAAACTTTTAAAAATTTGAAGACTTAATTTTTTGTCATAGGAATACATAACACCTACAGTATAAGTTAATAAATTTCAAGCTACTTTATAGAAATACAACACTAGCATGCACAATATTGTATCAATAGAGTAATGGAGGAATAATCATTTCACTGGAGAGACAATATCATAGGCAAGTGCATTTCTTTAAAAATAAAGAAAAGAAAAGAAACCATTCAAGCTGCTTAAATATCAAGTCTCCCATTTCCTCTTCATTTTTAGCCCTCAGGTATGATTTTATCTTGCATTATTCTAAAAAGCAGCCACAGCCAAAGCTGAAATTTTAAAAAAATATATAGGTTTTGTAATTCCAGTAAATCATTTCCAAATGCTACAAGGACACAACACTGCTCACTGGACATGAAGATAAATTAAGGAAAGCCCCACCTACCTCCCCCCCCTCAAATCTTTTCCCTCCCATGGCATTGACTTTAGAGCCCTGTAATGGCAAAAGAGCTGTAAAACTTTCTGCTATTAGTTCTTCTGATAGGATTCAGTTAATTGGGACTTTCACTCTAGCATAGGAAGGGGACCGTCTAAGGAAAGTCATGCTGGATAAACTATGTAATGTTACAGAGTATCATCACCACTCAATCTTCACTGTCACCTGGATTCTGTTAAAGGCATTCATTTCGTAATTGTAAGCTCAATTTTGGTATTAGCAAAAGCAAGTGTCAGTTTTCCTCAATCATTACTGATACCTCTCCTTGCCTAAAGAAAACAAGTCTGGTGTCATGACCTACCTTGGGAATTCACAGTTACTGATCTTATAAAAAAGGCTGAACACACATGCAACAGATCATGTTTTCAGACAGGTTTATCCAAAATGAGAATGGAGGACCTAAGGCTAAATGAAAACAAATTTGTGAAGATAGCAATGTGGTTTCCTTCAATTCTAAAACATGCACTGATTACACAAGAAATGAATCTGATTTCCATGTTTTTGTTAAAGAGAAAAAAACACATAGAAAAAGTTTTGGTCAAATAGGAGTTTCGTATTTATTATCTGATAATGATTTTAGTTTGTTTTCCTGTAACAACTGATTGGGGGAAAAGTGTTTTCAGGGAGGAAAACTGACACACTTACAAGCCTCCCGGAACCGGACAGAATGTTTATGAATATAGCTCTTCCTTTTGGATTTTCCTACCAGTAAGCTTCTAGCACCTGAATTTCACACACTGCACCACAAACTTTCTCAAAATGACCACCCAGCTTCTACAACCCACAGCTTTTCAACCCAACTGAGTGGCATCAGCATAAGGTACAGTGGGGAAGACTCAAGTGAAGAGCAAAATGGCAGCATAATCCCTGAGGAAGCTGTGGCAGCTTACAAATCAGGATTTCTCTGAAAATATCAATGCAATAAATGACATACAGACCTGAATTTTCTCTATTTTTTGTGGTGTTTAACATTTCTATTAAAGTGATTAATAACTTCTGTGGTGGACTTAAGAGGAAAGAAAGATAAAAATCCCACAGCCACCTGCCAAGCACCTATTAACCAATACCTAAAGTAGCTTTGATGCTTCTCAGGCAAGCCTTTGGCCTAGGAGATAACCAACCTGGATATGGCTGAATAAGGATGTAAAGCCAAAATAACTAGCAAAGAAAAATACACAGTCAATGGCTTGATGTTACATATGGCTGTAATGTAGAAATACTGTAAACTGCAATTTAGTGTTAATACTGTCATCTAATCAGAGACTTCAGAAAACTAGCAAAGCCTAAAAACCATAAGGATAAATATACCTTATGTTTCAAGTCTGTCAGTTTGGGATTTAAACTATTCCATGTCTGGTAGAGTACACCCTGAAAAAAATGCACAGCTAAAACAGATGAGATAGAAAGTACCCAAAACTTAAGACAAGAGCATATGTACATAAAAATCCTTACTGGAACCACAGAACTTACTGAATGAGGGCCATTCCACTGAAGTTTTCTTTTCATTTTAAATCCTATTATCTAGCAATAAGTTAAATTAAAGACAGACAGCTCCACTTGCATTAATCTACAGAACAGTCCATATGCCGGTGTGAGGCTGCTATTCCAATATCAGCACAGCTAGCCTGACTTTCCACTAGTGGTATTTTGGCAAAAATGTCAAAGAGGCGATCAAAGACAGGACAGGTCGTGGGTTTCTCCCTAGGAAGGTCACCCCTCCCTTTCCCTCCCCCACCCGACCCCCAAACTCATGGGAAAAAAATAAAGACTGCAGTAGTAGCATCAGCGTGTGCTGCTAGTCCACCTGAGGGGCCTTAATTGTTGCCTTCTCCACCATCGTCGTCTTGCTGATCGCTTGTCCAGAGCGTTAGGTTGTCACGAAGGAGCTGCATGATGAGAGTGGAGTCCTTGTAGGAGTCCTCATTGAGAGTGTCGAGCTCAGCAATGGCATCGTCGAAGGCGGTCTTGGCCAAGTGGCATGCTTGCTCTGGGGCATTCTGGATCTCATAGTAGAAAACGGAGTAGTTAAGAGCCAGGCCTAATCTAATGGGGTGAGTAGGCTGCATGTGCTCCTTGCTGATCTCATGGGCTTCGCTATAGGCCTTCTCGGATGATTCCACAACAGTTGCCCTTTTCTCTCCAGTGGCTACTTCAGCCAAGTAGCGGTAATAGTCCCCTTTCATCTTCAGGTAAAACACTTTGCTCTCATACTGGGTTTCACTGCAATTCTTGATCAGGTAGTTATCTAGCAGGCTCAGCACATCCTGACATACCGCTTCCAACTCCTTCTCTATTTTTTCACGATAAGCACGGACCATCTCTATCTTCTTCTCATTACCATCTGCAGAAGTCTTCTGCTCAATGCTACTAATGACTCTCCACGAAGAACGGCGTGCCCCAACTACATTCTTGTAGGCCACAGAAAGAAGATTTCTTTCTTCATTGGATAGTGGCTCATTCAGCTCTGTCACCTATTAAGAGGAAAAGAATAAAAAGTTGTTATGGTACAGATGATGTCAGTTGGGTTAATCATAACCACATACAGCTAAAACATCCATCAGGTGATTAAAAAGATTAATAGAGAAGTTATCAGGCTGTGTGGGTATATGGAAGGGGGATGGAGGTGGAAAGAGCAATAGTAAAAAAAAAAAAAGCAACTGGGTCAATGGTGCCTGAATCCCTGCTTCACACCTATAAAAGGACACATACTTATCACATAGCTGTTCCATAAAGGAACTGTCAAGTCTAGCTAACAGATGACAAATCAAATTTTTATCTAAATTGCAAAACGTCAACAGTTCTTTCATGTACCATTACATACACACCATTCCTAGGGAATTCTAATATAGGTGGCTTATATACCTCTTATATACGCCACCTATATTATGTTCTTAAGAGAACAGAATGACAGCTTCCTTCTAATATTGCCCAGTCTGCTAAACTGCTGGGTGAGAATATTTTGAGTACTGGTTGAGAATATAGAGTCAACTTCAAGCAGACTTTTGAGAAAGAAGGAGGCCTTTCTGCTCTTGTATGAAGATCATATGAATTATAAACCTCAGAAAGTCAAAATTAGGGACATGGGACTGAGATTTAACAACTTGGGGGACACATATTTGTTATAGTGTTTGACTGAATACAATTAGCAATACAAAACAGTGGACAGGTTAACAAAGTACTTTTGAATTGAGGTGGCCAATAGGAATTAATGCTTCTTTCAATATGGGCATTTCTAAAGGGTCCTCATTATCCCAAAGACTAATTGCCTTGAGAAAACTAAAACAATAGCACACTGAGAACTCTGGTCAGGATGGCAGAGTAAATGAATGCAGTGTTCACCTCCTCCCATGACCACATCAAAATTACAACCTATATTGTGGCAGTTAAGAATCCAGAGGGAGCCCTAGCCGGTTAGGCTCAGTGCATAGAGAGTCGGCCCATGGACTAAATGATCCTGTGTTCAATTCTGGTCAAAGGCACATACTTCGGTTGCAGGCTCAATCTCTTCAGGGCACCCGTGGGAGGCAACCAATAGATGTGTCTCTCTCACATTGATGTTTCTTAATCTGTTTCTTCCACTTTCTCTCTAAAAAAATCTGTCTCCATCCAACTAGCTAATATCATTTGCTGGCCTCACCCTGTTGATTATTTGAGACCTCACCCCACACAATCTATACACTAGCCCAAGCCGCTTTCACAGATTGTTCCTACTGGACCTGGCTCAAGCTTTGGACTCTCCTAAAATCTCTCAAAGGTCACCCGGCTGGAGTGGCTCAGTTGGTTGAACATCATTCTGTGCACCAAAGCGTTGCCAGTTCGATGTCCGGTCAGGGCACATGCCTGGGTTGCAGGTTCAATCCCTGGTTGGGACACGCGCAGAAGGCAACCAATCAATGTTTCTCATATCAATGTATCTCCCCCCACCCCGCCTTCCTCCTTCCTTGGGTGAGGATTTTAAAGAAAACCTCTCAAAGGTCTATAAACCTCAAACAAGCAGTAGTTGGCCTCAGGATGCCCTTTATCTCCTGCTGAGTGGCGCCTGGCTTTAGTGGCAGCACAGCCTAGCCTCTCTTCCAGGTACCTCCAAGCTACCAACCACAGATCATTCTGTAGCTCCTCCCAGGTGGCTCTAGGCCAGGCATAGGCAGTAGCTGAATTTGGCCTATACCAGAGCCTCTCTCAGAACCAACATGCCTGGCTGGCTTCAGACCATACCATAGAACCACCCAATTAGCTCCACAAATGACACAACCAAAGGGTGAACTTGGCAGGCACCAGAGCCCTGCCAAAGCGAAATCCACTCTGTAGGGTCAGTTTTTATAAAACAGCTTGTTTGTTATAGTCATGGCCACTCCTCACAGCCAGTTAGCCTGAGGGTCAATCCCACCAACCTGCCAATTGCAATCAAGGCTCAACTACAATAGAATACATACAACCTATATAAGGGGCAGCTCAGGTGAACAGGGAAGACTGGGTCTCACAGGACACTTACTACATAGGGCCACCCCACCAAGACTATGAGATGTAGCAGATCTACCTAATAGTTTGAAAGAACAAAACGCCAGAAAAATAACTAAATGAAACAGAGGCAAGCAATCTACCAGTTCAAAACACTGGTTATAAGGATGCTCAAGGAACTTAGGAGAATAGATAAACTCCATGAAAACTTACACAAAGAGATAGAAACCATTAAAAAGAACCAGTCAGAAATTAAAAAAAAAAAAAAAAAAAAGAGGCTAGTTTAAGAGGCCTATGGAACATCAAGAGTAACAAAATCCACCCTAGCTGGTTTGGCTCAGTGGATAGAGCATCGACCTATGGACTGAGGAGTCCTGGGCTCGATTCCAGTCAAGGGCACATGCCCAGGTTGTGGACTCAATCCCCAGTCGGGGGCATGTAGGAGGTAGCCGATGGATGATTCTTTCTCATCACTGATGTTTCTATCTCTCTCTCCTTCCTCTTTCCTCTCTGAAATCAATAAAAATATATTAAAAGAAAAAGGAAGCCCACACAAGACACAACATAATTAAAATACCAAAGGTCAAAGACAACAAGAAAATCTTACAAGTACCAGAAGCAGATAGTTATGTGCAAGGGAGCTCCCATAAGATTGTCAGCTGATTTCTCAACAGAAACTTTGTAGACCAGACAGGATTGGCCAGAAATATTCAAAGTAATGGCAACCAAGGACCTACAACCAAGATTACTCTACCCAGCAAGGCTATCATTTAGAATCAAAGCAGAGATAAAGAGCTTCCAAGACAAGAAAAAGCTGAAGAAGTTCATCACCACCAAAACAGTCTTACAAGAAATGTTTAAGATTTCTTTAAGAAAGAGAATAAAATTATGAATAATAAAGTAGAAATAACTACATGGTTGTCATATGGAAGGGGGATTAAAGGGCTGGCTGAAAAAGATGACAGGATTAAGAAGCACCAATTGGCAGTTACAAAATACTCATGAGGAGGTAAAGAACAGCATAGGTAATATAGCCAGTAACATTATAGTAAGTATGTATGGTGTCAGGTGGGTACTAGATTTATTAACTTTGGATAATTTCATAAGTTACATAAATGTCTAACCATTATGTTGTACACTTGAAACTAATATAATAAAGAAATTAAATCAAATCACTAACACTACATTTAATTCATATAATTTGATTTCTGTGACATCAGAACCATCCATATAGAGTATCAAGTGTCTGACAACCATATGAAACAGAAAATTTTGCAGGGATAGAAGTCTTACTTTTTATTCCTATTCTGAGGTTACTTTTTTTTTGTCTAGTTAACTATCATATCTAAACTGGTGTATGATAAGTCAATCACAATATCAAGAAACCCAGATCATTCACTATTTCCTAAGTTTTACAGCAGATTAGGGGGTTCCCTTGCCTGACCCTCTCATGTGCTTGTGCTCCAGCTGTAACATTAATTGCAAAACACTTCATACTTCTGCCCCTGCCTAGACTATTTCCCAGTGTTCCTTCTGGAAAATACTTACACAATTATCAAGAACCAAGTTTGTACTAATGTCCCCTATGAAATCTTCCCCATCTCTCCTTCTACCCCGTTAAAACTGGCTACTCTCTAGAGGCCTCCCTGTTTCCTGTGTAGCTCAACCATAGCATTTATATAACAACATATTAGTTACAGATGTGATAGGTAGGTGGATATAATCCAAAAAGATCTGTTAAACTATGGAGAGGAAGGGGGTTGCTGGGATGCTAAGAGACTTGTTTTCTATGAATGAATCATTTACACTTTTATAAAGGGGGTGGGGTGGGGTGGGGAAGAGCTAAGCTTATTAAAACTTGTTGCATAATTTAAATAGTATCTCTCAGGCCCAGTTGGTGTGGCTCGTGGTTGAGTGCATGAACCAGGAAGTCACAGTTGGATTCCCTGTCAGGGCACATGCCCAAATTGCAGGCTTGATGATCCCCAGTAGGGGGCATGCAGGAGGCAGTCAATCAATGATTCTCATCATTGATGTTATTTCTATCCTTCTCTTCCTCTCCCTGAAATAAAGAAAAACATATTTAAAAAAATTCTAAATAGTATCTCTCAAAAATAATTAAATAAAAATGTAAACCAAATCATTTTTATTAATTTATTGCAATTCATTCTTTAAGTGAATTGATCATGCTTTGCTAAATTTCACAATATCCAGCAAGTAATATATAAATATTTACTAAACTGATCAGTTTTTATGTTAACCTCTTACTATGCATTCCTAATTCTCCATTATAATGCTAGAGGAACACCAGGACCTCTACCAGACATGACCTAAGTGCTACAGACCAGAGTGGGAGCTTGGATTTGGTATACTGGACTTCAAATCAGAAGGAAACCAGGACAGAGGTGCTTTCTGATCCCCTACCACATCCCCTTGTAGAAACACCACTTCTCCTGAATAAGGAGGCTTATCATCTCACATCCAATTTTTTATATATTCTAGGCTTTGGAGACACTATTCTTAGCCTCAGGCCATTGCCATTCCTGTTGATTTCTGATATATATGTTCTAGGAAGACTGGGGTTTTCCCAGTCTCACCATTTACTAAGTGACCTTGGGAGCAAGATATGTCATCTTACTGGGCCTCAGTCTGCTTATCTGTAAAATAGAGGCCTCTGCCTCTTTCATAAGGTAATTGTAAAGGTGTATCAGATGGAAGATATAAACTACTCTTGACACAGTCAAGTGCTATAGAGATGTGAACAATTACTTTAGAGAATAACTTGAATAATTTTCCTTCATTTTAGTTCTCACCTAGGAAGCCTCTAAATTTCTTAATCTCCAAACTTATCTTCCTATATCAAGTATCTCTTCTCCATTTTATCCTGTGATCTATTCTAAGCTGAAACTTCCTTATCTACCTTACACCACTTTATTTCCATAAACTTTAGTATCATATATCCAGAAAAATTCCCCAGACTGGCTTTCAAATAAGCCAAGGCCTCTGTAAGCCTTGGGCCAACATATCACAGGACTCTAGCCTATATTCACTGAGTATGCAGCTACAGAAGACTGTCTCTAGTGCAACCTGATAAATGTCTTCCATGCAAGGAGCCAGAGGTTCTAAGGCCATTGAGACAGACAGAGTTCTGGCCTTTCCCCTAAATCATGCTATCCTTATTTCAAGAGCTAGCAACTATTTAAAGCTCAAATTACCTCAGCAGTATGCTACATACCATTAGATCTCACACTGAAAAGAAAGTTGGGTTGCAGAATCCAAAGGTAGCAATTTGTGCACATGTAAAGTTTATGTAGTTGCCTCACAAACTGGAACATAGAGATTATGAAATAACAATATTACCTTTTGATACAGTAACTCAACCACATTTGGAACATACTCAGATGTTCTCTGCCACTGAAAAACTAAATTAGAGGGAATAGCCTTTAACTCTAAAAAGTCTGTTCAAAGGAAAGCAAGGTTTCTCTAAAAACCTTGTCAGAATTTTGAAAAATCCTTAAATTCAAAATGACTTGTATGAGAATGACTTTTACATTACAGTAAAGATCACAACTATACTACTTTTAACTATCAAAAGATACTAGTAATTTTTTAAAAGGACAAAAAAATTCCCAGTGTCCAAAAACTATTCGATGTGGGAAGACATGAGATATGCATCGTTTGGGAAGGGAAGTAATGTTTTTCAAAACAGTCACTGAATTGTTTATAAGAATGCAGCATTTACAAATATGGTCCCCCAAATTTACTGTCATGGGTGTTGGAAAATGTGGAAAGCTTGTATGCTGCAGCATTGTATGTTCTGCTTAAAAACAAAATTGAGGTTCCTCTCTTCTCAAATCTTACAATAGTAGCTAAAGTTCAAATTTCTTTTAGTGAGTTGAAGATAAAGAGCTATGAATAGCCCGGCCCGTGTAGCTCAGTGGTTGAGCATTGACCTATGAACCAGGAAATCCCAGTTCAATTCCCCATCAGGGCACATGCTTGGGTTGAAGGTTCGGTCTCCAGTGTGCAGGGGGCAGTCCATCAATGATCCTCTCTCATCATTGATGCTTCTCTCTCTCTTCCTTTCCCTCTCCCTTCCTCTCTAAAATCAATAAAAATATTTTTTTAAAAAAAGAGCTATGAGTAAAAAGGCTAGAGAAATCTGTTATTCTCACCAACAGTTTAAGAAATATAAGTCCCCAAATCCCGGAAACTAAGGAATTAGATATTAGTTCATTACTGTCAACTGTTCTTCCCTAAGAATTGAGAGAACTCTTTTCTAAGATTAACAACCCTTGAGATTATGGAAAGGGCCAAGAAGCCATTAAAAAGGTAAATGCAGTGATTACTACATATGGACACCCTACACTAAAAACAGAAGAAATAAGATGACATGGTACAAGATGGGCATCAGTGTGTATGTAACGAACATGGTGTCTATATACTGTGTGGGCAGTGAAATAACCATTGTAAATAAATGTGACTCTGTTCTGCTTGAATACAATTAACCATGTAGTCTGGAGATGACCTGTCTAATAAGTCATATCTGAGTAAAATACCTTAAACTTTTCTGTGCAGGAAAGAGTAAACAAGATAGGCCCTAGACTATCTTGGAGGTCTACTCGCAAAACTGACCTTTGGCTGGCACCTGAGAACTTGGATTTTAGAAGAGTTCCCACAATTCCTGATAAGAATGGCTCACTGTCCCTAAACAGTGCAAATAATGTGATTACTTTAAACACGTTTTCCTTCTAGGAGTCTCAAATTTTGCTATGTAATGGGCAGAGAGTGCCTATGTGACCAGCCCCAATACAACTGTTGGGCACTGAGTAGCAAGAGTTTCCTTGGGCCCAGCCTCTGTGGCTCAGGGGTTGAGCATTGACCTATGAACCAGGAGGTCATGGTTTGATTCCCAGCCAGGGCACATACCCAGGTTTCAGGCTCTATCCTCGTGCACCAAAGGGTCGTGGGTTCAATTCCCGATCGAGGGTATGTACCTGGGTTGAAGGTTCGATCCACAGCCCTGCTTGGGGAATGTGTGGAAGGAAACCAATCAATGTCTCTCTCTCATCTCTCTCTGAAAAATCAATGGAAAAATACCCTAAGGTAAGGATTAACAAAAAAAACAAAACGTTTCCTCGTTATACATTTCAGACATATGTCCTTCCTGTGTGACTCTGAGAACCCTTGAAAACTTGCGCCTGATTTACTCTGATCTTCATCCTAGCCATTTTTTCCCTGTGCCAATCTAGCTTTGTATCTTTCCACTGTAATAAACCATAGCCACCAGTGAGACTATGCTGAGTCCTAGCAAATCATTAAATCTGGATAGTCTTGGGGACCTCCAACACATAATTATTCTAGAAAACTTGATATAACATGTCCCATAAGGTCTGATGGCAAGGAAAAGATACTTAAAAGCTACTCCTTAGCAGGTAATTCATCAAGCATTCATTGAGCATCCTGCATGTGTCACACTGCACCACACTGTGCTAAAGATACAAAACTCCCCGAGGAGGAAACACAAGCTTATTCTCGTTAGAATATCAGTCACCGAGGTATTCTTAAGGTAGCAAAACTATTCCTGGAAAGCTTAGGAATATTTTAATTAGAAGTAACAACTTTAGCTGTGTTTTTAAAAACCAGCAGCAGTCACCCTGGATAAAAATTACAGAATGGAAAAACATTCCAGGAAGAGGGACATTCTAGAAGAGTCATGAAACCTCCATGGCATATTCAGGGCCACACCCAAGGTCTGAGATGAGAGGAAAGCTGGCTGAGCACCTGAGTTTTTCTGACACCACCAAATCCTATGATCTTTTCAAAACTATCCTACAGTGGGACATTATACGTGAGGCAGAGAAATTAAATATTTTCCCCCCAAGATCACACCATTAACACATAGCAGCACCAGGGCCCTCTACCTTCAAATCCTGTGCTCTTTCACCCATGTGGAGTCTCTGATAATGTGAACATTGCAACACTTCACAGGAAAAAGGCTAATTTCTATTACATAAAGACCTCCTAAAAATAATTTAAGACCAACCAATAATTTAAAAATGGTTGTCTGACTGGTGTGGCTCCGTGGTCAAACATTGACCTATGAAACAGGTCATGGTTTGATTCCCTGTCAGGACACATGCCGGGGTTGTGAGCTCAACTGCCAGTAGGGAGCGTGCAAGAGGCAGCCGATCAATAATTCATTTTTATCTTTGATGTTTCTATCCCTCTCTCCTGCTCCCTTCTCTGAAATCAATAAAAATATACTGGGGTGGAGGGGAAGCAGTCAAGATAGAGAAGGTTAACTTTGACTTGTTACCAGTAGTGCCTATTCAAACAAACCCTTTCCATAATTTGCCCTATTAATTATATCTACAATTAAAGTTTAAAACTAATTTCAAAAACCAAGTCTTTAAACAAAAAAAAAATAAAGCCAGTCGTTTTATAAACAAGTTTATTTATGTAAACTAACTCAAACCTTCAACCGTTGCTTTGAGCTCACCACCCTACCTCCACCAAGAACATTTTTTTAAAAACTCATTTTAGTTGTATAAAAATCTTTCATTATATCTTTATACAGATTAGGGCTAATAGTAAAATATATACTACAGACTTTAACCCTGTTTTCATTGGACTAATTACTAATTCTAAAATTTTCCCAGTTTATTTCCTACATATATAATTTTACAGTTTCCATATATCACTTGTACCCAACTATTCTATATTTTTCTAAATAACTTTTTTAGTATCAAACTGGGTTCTTCACCAAAACTGTAATTCCTCTTCGGCCTCCCAGATAGCCTTTATGATTAAGTATTGTTATTTCCATTTTAAAGTTAAGAAAATTAAGAGTCAAAGAATGGAACCCAAATCCAATGACTCAAAATCCCACATGCTCTCCACTATACTTGTTGTGAACCAAGGAGGGGAGCTTTTTAAAAATATTCTGTACAGTCCTAGTCCTTAAAGACATAATACTGCATGGGATCCATACATGTCTATTTGTCCAGCTTAAGAACTGAAGCACAATATTCCTAAAACTGTTGAGTTACCACATGACTCAGCAATTCTACTCCTAGATATACACAAGAGAAATGAAAACATGATGTCCACACAAAAATTTGTACATGAATGTTCACAGTAGCAACAACCAAAAAGTAGAAACAATCCAAATGTCAACTGAGTAGAAAAACAAAATGCCACATTATCCATACAACTAGAGGCCTGGTGCACAAATTCGTGCACGTGTGGAGTCCCTCTGGGTGGCCTGCAGGGATCGGGCAAAACCCGCAGTCCAACGCCACCTGCAGCTCCTACCTGCCGCTCCTGCTCATCCAGGTCCCACTCTGCCTTCTGCAGGCTCACACCCAATCAGTCCTATTGGGAGAGGCTCTGATGGGGGAAAGGCTTGTGCTGCTGTAGCAGCGCTTGCCAGTCATGAGCCCTGCATCTGGCGCCCTCCCAAAGGGAGTGGCTTGCAGGATTGGGCTGAAACCAGCTCTCCGACATCCCCTGAGGGGTCCCGGATTACAAGAGGGTGCAGGCCAGGCCGAGGGACCCCACCGGTGCTGGAGAGGGACCACAGGAGGGCTCCAGGGCGTGTCCAGCCCCATCTCACCCAGTTCTGAGGGGGAGGGACTGTGAGAGGGCTCCAGGGCATGTCTAGCCCATCTTGCTCAGTCCCAATCAGCCAAACCCCAGCAGCAAGCTAACCTACTGGTTGGAGCATCTGCCCCCTGGTGGTCAGTACACATCATAGCGACTGGTCAACTGTCTGCCCCCTGGTGGTCAGTGCACTTCATAGCAAGTGGTTGAGCAGCCTTAGCGTATCATTAGCATATTATGCCTTGATTGGATGTTCAGTTGTTCTGTTTGCATATTACCCTTTTATTATATAGGATTATTATATAGGATGGAATAGTATTCAGGCATACAGGAATGAAGTATTAATACATGTTTATGCTAAGTGAAAGAAGCCAGCCACCAAAGACCACATATTTGTTACATGATTCCAGTTGTATGCAATATCCTAAATAGGCACATCTATAGAAACAGATAATAGATTAATGATTGCTTAGAGTTGGGACCTTTTTGGGGGAGTGTTGAGAATGGGAAGTGACTGCACTGGGTACAGAATTTCTTTTTGGGGTAATGAAAATGTTCAGGAAATTAGGTAGTAATGATGGTTATACAACTATAAATATACTGAAAACTGTCGAATTATATATACACTTTAAATGGGTGAATTGTATGGTGTGTGAATTATATTTCAATAAAGCTATAAAAATAAAATCTTATTGTAACATTTTCCACACATACCAGCAATTAAATATTAGCTCATTTGTTTGATAAGTGCAGAATTCCAAATACTTCATGCTTCATAAGTGGGCTTACCCAAAGAAAACTCAGTTACAGAGCACAGACCTCTAGCTCTTATATTTAATCCTCCTCTTCTGACTTCAAATAAATTCCTCTGTAGTCTGATGTAGGTTAATCTTTCTCAATACCCTCAAGTTCCAAAACAAGAACAAAAAAGTTTATGTTTATTACTCAGGAATTAACAAACTTGAAAAGGGATAAGAACCTTATATGTTTCTTTCTTTTTAAAAATTTTTTAATTTATATTTTTTAGAGATGAAGGGGGAGAGAAAAATATCGATTTGTTGCCCCACTCATTTACACATTCACTGTTTGCTTCTTGTAACCCACAACCTTGACTTAATTGGGACACAGCTCTAAATCAACTGAGCTACCTGGCCAGGAGAACCTTACAATTCTTAGCACGGATATTTTTTCATTACAAAGCATTCAATCCCACCACTATGGGGAAAAAAGTCAAGGAGGGAGATACAGTATAGTAAGATAACTTACTTCCCAAAATACAATCTATACACACACATACCAATCTAGTGCTCTTTTTTCCTCTTACAGACCCCACTGAATGAAGGTTTCCCTGCCTACTCAGCCTAAATTCACCTTCAGAAGTACTTCATGCTAAAATTAATCTCCCTACAACTGCCATTCGATAGACTTAATAATTTTATCTCTTAAGGCCAAAATCAATTCTTTAAACAGGTAAAGAGAGTCTTCGTGTCCATGGATCTTCTCTACTTATTTTTTCTATGATCTGGATACAATTCCTCTCACCACCCTGACTCTTCCTCAAAATATGCTCATTTTTCAGTACCCTTCAGTCTGCTATTCAGAATACAGGAATTCAAACTTCAGCTAAGCTGTTTTCAGAATTCAACTAACACACTAATATTATAATTGCTAGCTTTATCACAGATCTTTTCTTTTGGGGGGGAGCAATTAAACAAGCTGGTTTGTGAGAAAGTGCTGTAGGAACTATGCTATAGTGTAGCAATTTTTAAAAAACAACTCTATTGAGATATTATCTACTAAGCAGAAACTAGGGATACTGATGAACACCCTAGGACAGCCCCCTAAAAGAGCAAAGAATAATCTGGTCCAAACGTCAATAGTGCCAAGGAAGAAAAATTCTACTTCAAGCCATTAATATGCAGAACCAGGTCATATTTGCTCTTCCTCATACTGATCTCATGCTTTTCTGGCCACCTAAAAAACATACCTCCACCACGGGGGCATAGGCTACCAAGGAGACAGAACTGAAACTCACATCACCCTGCTTGGCCCCGGAGGATGACTGGTTAGCCAGAGACAGGTAAGATTCCTCAGGGAAGGAACAACCTAAGACAGGCACAGTTGCAGAGGGGCCATCAGGAGAGAACTTGGGGGCCAACAGATGTGGGGCACAGACCCTCATCCCCCTAAAACCTTGCAGGGGCCTGAACCCTCACCCCTTATGAGGGAGGTCTCCTGCCCCCATGGCTGCTTAGCTTCCCATGCCCAGCTCAGATGAGGACACAGGTGACAGACAGAGACTTGGCCCAGCTCAGATCGGGACCCAGGTAACAGACAGAGACTTGGACAGCAGCTGCCCTATATCTAAATCCAGCCTAGCACCAGGAATGCTCAGGGCCTACTCATGAATGCAAATAATCCTTTCCACTAATATTTACAGGGTAAACTAAGATTATTGGTAGAGTATTAAATTTGACAGTAAAATAGTAATCAAGTTTTCAGGTTAATTTAAATAGGCTAATTGAAATAAGTGAATATTCAAGAAAATTTAATTTTACTGGACAAAAAGCTGTTGCTAAAGTAGTAACTAAAATTTCTATTGGTAGTTCATCTCATGGTAAAATTCCTGAACATGCAATGAACCTAAAGCAGTCATATTTTTGTGCAAAAAATTAAAATTTAAAGTTATCAAGACTGCATTATAAAAATTACAAAAGCCTCCATTAATCAAAAAAAGGGGGGATAGTAGGGTAATATCATGTAAGGAAAATATCCTGTAAGTAAATTACATCTAGAAAATTTTTACTTTACAAAATTAATTTTTATTTGTAATGCTAACAGCAAGACACCCATGAAAAACACACATGGTGTCTAAATAAGACTAAGGAAAATCGTTTGGGCAAAAATAAAAAGGATCCCAAATCAATTATATTTATTAACTTTTGGTCGAGAAAATGTTTGTATATTTTCAGAAAACAACTCCAAGACCATGTGGATTCCTGCAACAGAAAGAAAATTGACAACGAAGACAAGAGGAGAAACAGTCTAGAGATGGAAGATGCTGACGATGCCTTGCTATGCTAACAGTCAGTTAGCAGCTGTGTGTCACTGCAGGTTGCCTAGAACCAAACCAGAGAGGGTTGGACCTGCATTGCCACCATGTGCCCACCATCCAGATATTACTGCTGACATGTACACATAAGGAACTGTTTGACATTGAAACGGGGACTCAGAAATGTTGGACACTGAAATTGGGACTCAAACATTTTTTGTTATATGTTTATTTCTAGTCTGCAGAGGCAAGATTTTTTAAAGGAAAGAAGTGGGGAAAAAATAGATACAGAGGCAAAGAAGCATTGAACAGACTGTCAAACTACAGCGGGAAGGTGGGGGGGCTGTAAGCGATCAACTGAAGGATTTGTACACGCATGCATATAAGCATAACCAATGGATACAAGACACGGGGGGGGGGGCAGGCAAAGGCATGTACTGGGGGGTAGGAGAGGCCGGGGGGAGGTCAATGGGGGGAAAAAAGGAGACATATGTACTACTATTTGTAATACTTCAAATAATAAACAAACAAACAAAAAAACATACCTTCAGAACTCATAACGGAAAATTTTCTACATATCCTTCAAATACTACACTTACTTCCTAAAGCCTTCTAAAAAATTCTCACACAGAACTAATTACTGCTTACTCTATGTATTAGTAACTTTTACCTTTCCCCATATAGTCAAAATAAAACTAGTTATAATTATTTTTGAGAATCTATATGCTAGATGTAGTTCTAAATAAGTATTATCTTCAATAGAAATATATATATTTCATGCAAGTTTTAAAATTCAGTCCATTACTATAGTTAGTTTCCTTCCTCAATAGATGGATGAAGTTCCAAAAATCTAAAGTTTACCTACAGGACCTTCAAATAAAATGGCAGTATACTCACCTAAATTAATGATATCATTACATTGGTCAGCTCCATACTTCTGAATTCAAACCTCAGCTAGTATGCATACTTACTATACATTATCTATACACATATTCCCTCAGTAGTATACTGACATTAAGGCAAAATGATTTTTTTAAATGCTTGGCAAGTACCCCAGACGGGTGTGGCTCAGTTGGAAGGAGTGTCATATATATACCAAAAAGGGTCAGATTCCCAGTCAGGGCACATACCTAGGTTTTGGGTTCAAAAAGCAGCTGATATTTCTCTCTCCACCTTTCCCCACTTCCTCTAAAATCAATAAACATATCCTCAGGTGAGGACTTAAAAAAAAAGAGAACTTTATTCTCTTTAAAAAATGCTTGGTAAGCAACAAAGCCAAACAGAAACAAAATGTTTATTCACATTGTCTTCAACAAATCAATTGTGTTTTAGCCCGTCTATCAGACTAGATTAAAAGCTAGAACAAAAGAATCTACCTTCATTGTCTTTTCAAAAAAAAAAAAGGGGGGGATTATAATGAAGTCTCCCAAACTATCAATCTAACCATTAACTTCCAATAAAATTAATTCTAACTGTAAAAAAAGAAAAAAGGCAGTAAACAGGAAAGAACATACTAATGTAATTACAGAACTCTTCTTTTAACCGACGGACACCCATCATCTTTCCTCTGCCTATTAGTGACCCACCCAGCCTTTCAACCAACCCCTCCTGAGAGTAAAAGCTGAGGGCAAGAAGCACTTGGATGTCAACTTAAGGAAGCACTCATCTTAAAAATCAAGGAAAAATTAAATTATCTGCCATCTGGATTAATGCTTCAAGCAAGAAACTATACTTTTCAGTTGCCAAATTTGAATGTAGAAATCTTGCTGGTAATTTGAGCATTTGTGGCAAATAGGAGTAATTTTAGTTTGATAAAAAGCCATGTTCCAAGATGGTAAATCCCAAATGGGCTGGAAGAGTTAGGAAAGTATGTAGGTACAGTATTGGCCAATGTGCTGACAAATAATGAACCTGGTTAAATGAAGGCATATTACACCAATTCACCTTTATTTTGTATATACTATATACTTTAACATTTCTACATTAGTTTTTTTTTCCTTAAAATTGATGGGGGGGGGGGGGGGGAGAGACATCCATCAGTTGCCTCCTGCACACACCCTAACCAGGGATTGAACCCAAAACCTGGGCATGTGCCCTGACGGATGTACTGGATGCTCCAACCAACTGAGCCAACTACCCAGGGCTCCATATTAGTTTTTTGTTTTTTTTTAAGGCAATCATTCTAACCACCAGAAAGCAGAAAAAGGAAGACTTGCCACAAATAAGCTAGCAGTCAAGCTTTCCCCCATTTGAACCTTTTATTCCTATTGATAGAAAGAGTGGTAGGGCATCCTTGAATTTTGAACCATGTGTGTATAATACCTACTCCAACAATTACATTTTTCAAAACTTTTTTAAGAGATCAAATCTAGTACTACTGATGGTTTCAAGATCCTTAAAAATTATTCTTAGCTATTCTTTCAGCAAGTCTTTTGTGTCTCTGTCCTAATATCTAAACTGTTTGGAAGCTTTAGCCACAAAGGTATTTATGGAAGTTTTTTCTATTTTTTTAGTTCACTTATTATTATTATTTTAATCCTTACCCGAGGATATTTTTTCCATTGATTTTTAGAGACAGTGGAAGGGAGAGGGAGAGAAACACCGATGTAAGACACATAGATTGGTTGCTTCACGCATGCCCCCAACCAGGGCCAGGAGCCTGTAACCAAGATACATGTCCTTGTCTGGAATCAAACCTGGGACCCTTCATTCCACTTATGTGTGGAATCTAAAGAACAAAATAGCCCTAGCCAGTTTGACTCAGTGGATAGTGTCGGCTTGGGGACTGAAGGCCATGGAAGTTTTATTTATAAATTTGGAAACAGCCTAAATGTTAAACAAAAAATAACTAAATTATGACACACCCATAGGATTATTCAGCCACTGAAAATACAATGACAGAAGAAAATATCCTTGAAATCTTAAGGGAAAATGACAATGTATAAAAGCAAGCCTAAACCTACAGAAAAAGACATGATGGCAATATCTGTCCTTGGGTAATTATTATGGTGATAATACTTGTCTTTTCCCAAAAAAATTTCTAGCATCCTAAAAAGCCAGACATTTTAATCATCAGTAATCAGTCCCATTGATGACAGCCTTCCAAAAACCAGGCTCTTAGAAAAATCACAGCATCCCAAAATTCAAGATATTCTAGAATAGTCCTTCCCTGCTCACTTGCTTTGCTTGCCTCAGAATATTCTTTACTACTGTTCCTCTTCTATACTGTTAGTTCTCCTTGCCCTTCTGGATTGGGTCATTTTCAGCCTAGAAGAAAAAAATTCTAGTGTCTAAACTTTAAAGTTTTTATTTCTATTACACAAATGTAGTTAGAAAAGACCAGATGTAGTTCATATGTGAAAACTGGAGTATGATTTGGAAATAACAACCATCCCCATAGTGTACTCATACCAGGCAGGCCTAATGTAAGTGTACTGCAGGGAGTATGGGATCATATGCCTAGCTACTATTCATGCTGGACCTCCACTACAAAGACATACTCATTCACTATTTCATGTTAAACTGCTACAAAAACAGCATTATACTTAAATGAATGGTACTGAAGTGAAACAATTCAGTAAAAAATAAAAAATAAATTAAGCTTATCTCTGTATCTTTAAAGTACTGGCACCATAGGCAACTTTGTTTCCAAATGGAGGCTATTTAAATATGATGCCATAATTCCTTCCAGAAAGCTAAAGAAATTTCAATGATCTTCCAAAGCAAACCTGATGGGAGAGGGCAATGGGGACATAAAAGCCTTCCTCTTGTTACCTCTTAGCCTTCTCTCACTTCTCTATACCACTGCAGCTGCTCTTCACTCAGCTGCGGGGGAGGGTAGATACGGGATTCCTCTTGAGCTACTACTGTCATTACATATTCAGCTGCCCATTGCTGTCACTGTCATATTCCCAGCTCTGATACCGTTATAGTAACAGAATTATTAAGGACACTACACCTGGGCCCTACTCACTAAGTCTGGCTTTAGATCTCTCCAAAAAATATGATATTCCAAAGAAAATAAGACGGAAGAGTTTATTTGTCATGTTAAAAATCAATGTATGTCATGATGTAAAATAGTCAATATTGTAATAACTATATATGGTGCCAGGTGGGTACTAGAAGTGTTGGGGGAACACTCTGTTTAAGTATATGACTGCCTAACCCAGTGGTCGGCAAACTCATTAGTCAACAGAGCCAAATATCAACAGTACAACGATTGAAATTTCTTTTGAGAGCCAAAAACCGACTTCTGCGCATGGGCCACGAAGTTTCAATCGCACTGTATGTGCGCGCCCGCACGTGGTATTTTGTGGAAGAGCCACACTCAAGGGGCCAAAGAGCCACATGTGGCTCGCGAGCCGCAGTTTGCCGACCACTGGTCTAACCACTATGCTATATACCTAAGACTAATATAAAATATTAAATGTAAGCTGTAATTGAAAAATAAAAATTTTAAAATATCTATGTAATAGGGGAGGGTGGGGGGGAATCAACCAATGAATTCATATGCGTATACGCATAACCCATAGACACAGACAATAAGGTGGTGAAGGCTTGGAGGGAAAAGGGTGGTAGAGGGCAATGGGGAAAAAAAGGGACATATGTAATACTTTCTAAAAAGATTTATTAAAAAATTTTTTAAAATCTATGTAAGAACACTCATTTCTATTCACCTGTTCACAACCCAACTAAAGCTTTGTGGCACGTTAAGAGTATTCCACTCAAGGAAAGAAAAATCTACCGCTGTGGGACACGTCCTTCCTTACAAGTGAAATGCTGATGAAAATTTAGTTTAGACTTAAGCAGTTCTTTTTTTTTTTTTTTTAAGATGTATTTATTGATTTTAGAGAGAGGTAGAGGGAGAAAGAGATAGAACCATGGATCGGCTGCCTAATGCACGCCCCCTACTGGGGATCAAGCCCAAAAACCTGGGCCTGTGCCCTGAGTGGAATAGAATTGGCAACCTCTTGGTGTATGGGATGCCGTTCACCCATCTGAGCCACACCCGTTGGGCAGTTCTTTTAAAACAGTGGTTCTCAACCTTTCTAATGCTGTGACCTTTTAATACAGTTCCTCATGTTGTGGTGACCCCCAACCATAAAATTATTTTTGTTGCTACTTCATAACTGTAATTTTGCTACTGTTAATGAATCGTAATGTAAATATCTGTGCTTTCCGATGGTCTTAGGCGACCCTGCTAACGGTTCTCAACCACCTAGACCATTGGGAAAACAGGTATTTACATTACGATTCATTAACAGTAGCAAAATTAGTTATGAAGTAGCAAAAATAATTTTAATTTCCACCACAACATGAGGAACTGTATTAAAGGATCACGGCATTAGAAAGATTGAGAACCACTGTTTTAAAAGGAAGGGAGAGAAACTCATGCAAACGCTTTAAGATCTACAATTTTTATTGTTTCTGCAAAACCATGGGACCAGACCAGTTATTTAACCATTTATCTTAAAATGAAAGTTTTCTTTTGGGAATTTTTGTTGATTACTTTTCATGTAACTTAACTATTCAAATTCATAAATTAGTAACATTAAAATTTCAAGGATATCTACAAGTGCCAATTTAAAGTAAGATGATATGGTTTGATAGTGAACCAAAGTGATAGCTGATACCTAAAGTGGAATTGGGGGAAGACAACAGAAAAATGATTATGAGAGGAAAGGCCATAAAGCAGCTGGTACTGGTAGACTAGAAAGACAGTAAATATAGCCCCCGATAATTATAGTTTCAAATATCTGGTCAAGCACTAAAAAAGAGTTGATAGTGGTTTATATATAATTCCCCCCCCTGCCCCGCCCTTGACTATTAAACATACAGTCTTTGCTTTTCTTTCACATCCCTTGAAATCTGGTAGAAATATAGAAAAATGCACTGCCAAATAAAAGGGTTAGGGCTAGTGATATGAGGATGAGAAGAAGCTTCTGCCAGGTTTAGAATCATCCAGCCACTGTATGTAACATCTTATTTATGGGAATCCCATCAGTTAAGAATCCCATGTTTGAATGGCTCACCATTCTCAGTAATGCATAGGTTCATTAGGGGGCTGCTACCACACAACAGGGAAATGATCTATAACGAAGTCAGCCTTGGGGTGGAAAATGAGACATAACACCACCAGCAAAACTTCCATGATCTCCAAATAGTTAATAATTTGCTCTCATTTCAGGCAAATTTTTCTTACTTATTTGGGTAAGTTTTTAAGCTCTAACTTTTGTAAATTTATGCTGAAAAGGTTCAGACGTTAGAAAACAAAGACAAAGGGATACTGTTGTGAGTACTTCATTACTGACACATTCCTGAACCAGTCAGGTTTTGAAATCCAGCCAGCGACAGCCAGACCATCATCACTTTTAAAGATATTATTTTCTCATTTTTTTCAACTAGAGATGATGGTTATACAACACTGTGAATGTACTAAATGCTACTGAGTTGTACACTTGAAAGTTTTAATTTGTGCCCTGGCAAGACAGCTCAGTTAGTTAGAGCCCCCGGCCCACCCCTGGTTTCCCCTCTCTAAAAAATCAATGAATAAAAAAATTTGAAAGGAAAATGGTTAGTTATGTGACTTTTACCTCAAAAGCAAGGTCGATGGGGGGAAAGGAGACATATGTAACACTTTAAACAATAAAGAAGTAAAAAAAAAAAAAAAAAAGCGCACGGTCATTTTCTCCACTTTTTTTTATAATTTAGAGTTTAGTGTAATAAATAAGTATTAAGGGATGAAATCCCCCCCATGGTCAGCAGTTAATCCAAAGGATTAATGAAGATGTACATTTAGCAACATCGTTATCTCAATATAATTTTAAAATAATTACAAAAAGCAGTTAACATTCATTTCAGTTATTGTGAAGGATAACACATAAAAAGCAAACTGTTATCTGTATTCTTTGCACTCCCAAGAAGAGAACAATTGAAACCACATGACTTAGAATAATGGCTGGCAGAAGTCCACCTCTGAAGAGTCCACAGAGGTGTCATTACTCCATTAGAGATAATGGCTATTGATCTAGCCTCCTGGAAGAGCTAATAGGAAAAAGAGTATTTCAGATAGCAAGAATTTTTGAAGTATATAAATTCTACTAGGAAGACTTTTTAAAAAATATAACTAAGGTAGCCTCTTGTCACCAATGCCCCACCCACACACAGGAGTTAAACTGCTTTTAACCCAGTGACTTAAAATTAGTAGCCCAGACCTTTTTCTCTACACCCACCCCAGGCAAAAATACCAGTAGCCTACTTAGAACATTAACTTCCCAGGCCATTAAAATCCAAAGGACAAGACAGCATTGTCTAATCAGTAGGAAACATCTAGGTGTTCATTGTCTTCTTAAATGTAAGACTGCACATTTGTCTTAGAAGACTAAATTTCCCTCTTTCCTCCTTTCCAAAATACTGCATTTTATTTCTAGCCTGGTTATCAACATACAACTACCACTCTACACAGATCCCAACAGTGTTACTAGAATAATTTCATTAAATGCAAATAAATCCTTCTAACATGTAGGACTATTTTCTTTTTACCTTCCAGTACTTTCCAAATTCTCCATGATGAGATGACTTTTATAAGAAAAAAACAAAAAAAAACCACAAAGTTTTATAAAGTTTCCATTTTGAGCACCTACTGCATTTATTTAATCCTTACAACTTTTTCAAGTAAATATTGACCCATTTTACAGATGAGGAAAATGAGGTTCAAGGTAAACCTACTTCATCAGAGTCACAGTAAACAGGTTTGAAAAGAGGTCTGCTTTATTTGACCGTGTTTTTTCCTCCAACTCCATCAAGGAGCAGAAGCATAACTATAGCAAAAGAAAACTTTCCCAATCCCAACCTAGTGTTTTGTAAAAGAATATTCCCTAACATTTACTGAAAATGATCGAGTAGGAAGTCATATTTTGTTAAGGTTTTTAAACCTGCCAAGTTAATAATAGGCAATAAACCCAAGTATACAGCCCGTTCCTGCACTATGATCATAAAATGTATTGTTTAAAATTTCTATCTTTATTCCATCACTGTCCAATTTTAATGGTGAGATGAATGTTTAAAAATACAAATGTCTGCCCTGACCGGTTTGGCTCAGTGGATAGAGCGTTGGCCTGTGGGCTGGAAGGTCCCAGGTTCGGTCTGGTCAGGGGCATGTACCTTGGTTGCGGGCACGTCCCCGGTGGGGGGTGTGCAGTAGGCAGATGATCGATGTTTCTAACTCTCTATCCCTCCCCCTTCCTCTCTGTAAAAAATCAATAAAATATATTTTTTAAAAAAATACAAATGTCTTATACACTCTTATGAGAAAACTAGAAATAGGAAAATGAATAGGCATAGCTAGAGGTCACTGACCTGCATGTGTGAGGGTAAATGAAATTATTTTTTGCACTAATCCTCCTCTGCTGAAAGATGGTGTTCAATTTCACCTGGCTTATCTGCTAATTTCTGCATTACCTTGGACAAATGCCCTTTGCATACTCCCTACCAGCCCTTAGGTGCATTGCAGCCTCTGTGTCATTGTGTGACATCACTGGGTTGCTTTGGATATAGGTGCCAGGTCACTCACTTTTCTGTGAAACTAGAAGTACGGAAAAATTAGAAAAGTCTAAATAACATGAACTTAATATATTTCCAATATTTATAACTATTAATGCAACTTTTGTCATTTGAGCTTTAAAATGTTTTAGGATAGCAACTGTGGTAATATATTAATTCATTGGTCCTCCTACTAATAGAACCAATTGTCTTGCTTAATGAGATAAAATTTTGTTCATGTAGCTGACTTAAATATAAAGACATCAGCTTATCTTTTGTGAATTCGTAAAGTTATTCAGTAATCTGTAATACCTATACTGCTTCGTTAAAAAGATTTAACATGCAAGCTACACATCTAAATCCATTTCACACTAAAGATGCATTTTTAAAATCTTTGTTACATAAGGTAGGAAGTTAAATATTAAGATAGTGGGAGACCTATATCGTTAATTGGATTAATTTTCCATGTTTCATTTAGTAATGCTCAATACCTTCCTCCTCCTCTAATATCAAACTCGTTGACAGCCCATTAGATAAATGTAGTGTTACTGACAAAATGGTGCAATACAGGCAGGAATCTGCAGACAATTAGAGATCAGTATTCCCTTTTCATCAGCATGAGGATGTGCTAGCTTACGTGTGTGTGTTTTAAGCCTTAGATGTATCTAACAAAACAAAAAATATTTAAAAACACTTTTTTTCCCATTTAAAACAACTCCTCCCAGCCTCCACCCAGTCTAGGCTTTCTGCAATATGACAAATGCAGAATCTTCTGGAATGACTTGATACTGCCTCCCACCATCGCTTTGTTTGCAATAACAGGTTAGAGAGAATATTTTTTCAACCTAATAGTAATTTCAACAGATGTCTGCCTGTATTTAAAAAACAAACAGTATGTCACAAATTGAACCAGTCAGATAAATTCACAGCCTTTATTTTAAAGACAATACCTACCGTTTTCAATACAAAACATTAGGAAAAGATGGAAATGACATGTCGAGAACAATCAGTGAAAACGCTAGCAAGACAAACGTTCCCCCCCTTCCTAAAAGCACGAGGACTTTGCTTTGGGAAATGGAGAAAGATCCTTTTGTTAAGAAAAACGTGGGGAAGGTTTCGATTCTGCACCACTGAGCCCAGGTTTTCAGAGAAGCCTACATTTTTCTTAGGGAGGTTCTACAGGATCTGTTGGGAGAGGCAGCGGGGAAGATTGGGAGGGGGGTAGGGAGGAAGAGGGGAAGATGTTAGGAAACCCGGAGACAAGCTGAGTGAATGCGAAAGGCGCCGCCCAGACACCAGGGAGAGAAAGAGGAACCGCATCCATGCGGTCCCCCGCCCCCACGCCAAGGCTGGGAGGAGGGGAAGTGGGGCACAAAGGATGCGCAAGACCCCCGCTCAGACCCCCAGCAGCCCTGGAGACGCGGGAGGCAGAGACCCCACTTCAGAGGTCAGCCCCGCAAGACCCCGCCCCAGCCCTAGCCCAGGGAGGGTTTAGAAGGCAAAGCCGTCGGCCCTGGGGGACACTCGGGGAGAGGCCGCGTCACAATCCGGGTCCCCATTCGCTATCGGGACCATCCCCTGTCCGCTTAGAGAGCGAGAAGGCCCTGCAGTCGCCACAGGCGACTAATCCACGGGTCGTCCACGCGTCTGCGAAGGGGTTAGGGCGATGCGGGGGAGGGGCGGAGGAACTCACGTTCTTCATGGCCGCGGCCATGTCGTCGTAGCGCTCCGCCTGCTCGGCCAGCCGGGCTTTCTGCACCAGTTGCTCGCGATCCACCATCTTCGCGGGCTGGGTAGGGCCGGGCGAGAAAACCGGGGAGGCCTGAGGGCTCAGAAGGCAGCTGCGGCGCGGCTGGAGCCGTGTGCCGGAGGGACCGACCACGCAGCGGGTGGCTGAGGGGATGAAGGCGGCGCAAAGGCTGCAGCTCAGGTTGCAACCGCGGGAACGGGCGTGAGCCGGCTGCGACTGCAGTGCGTGCCGCGGACGGACAACCCCCTGCGGTCACGCCCACGCCGCGTGACGCACAGGGCCCGCCCACCCGCGCACCCCGCCAGGCTCCGCCCCAGCTTCCGCTTCTCCGGCTTCCCCTACCCAAATCAGCTCGCCGCCGCCTTCAGGGTGCCCTTTCCTTCCTCTCTGCCTCTCAACACTCCCGGTTCTTCTCTACACCCCGGTTCCAGCGTCCCAGCTTCTCCAGATGCCTCTTCTTCTTCCCCCTCACGCCCCCGCCCTGCCAGGCCCCCGGCGCCTGGGCCCCTGGGAGTTGTAGTTCATCCACCGACGAGGTGATACATTGGAGAGATCAAGGACAAAGGGGCAGTCAATACTACATCTCCCAGTGGTCATAGCGCGCAACCGCAGGGAGAGGATGGGTTGTCATTCCGCGGCCGCTAGGGACCCCTGGTGGGGACGAAGGCTGCTTCAGCCCGAGCTAGTGCTGATTCACGGCCCCGCCCCATATTCTCCAGGAAATTACGAAGGTAAAGGGCTGAGGCCCTGGACCTGGTCTTCGAGGTAAAGTAGCAGACCAAGGTGGTTCACCGGTAGGGGGGCAGGGTGGGAGGGGCGGTGCTCGCCTACTGTAGATCCAAACTGTCAAGGTAATGCCCTCCCCTGGGGTAGGTAAATTAAAGAGCTAAACATTGGGAGCTAAACTGTTACCCTCCTTCACAAGATTCCAGTTCCCCAACTCACCTTGAGGTTTTTGGATCTGATGAGGTGAAAACATGAAAGGATAAATACTGACCAGGCATACTGGTTAACTTATAGAAAGGATGCAGCTGTCTGCCTGCTGACCCCTGGGGAGCCCTTCTTCCTCTCCAGGATGGAGTGTTAAGGATTCTGTTACTAAGAGCCTACTGTCTGCTTATCACTGGGTTGTGTCTGGAATTAACCAATCCTCTCTCCACGGGCATACACACTGAGGTCAAGCTGACAAATTCTTGCTCATGTGCTTCCCATTTTGGACATTCCATGTAGCTCATACACCCCGTATTTTTTACTACGTTCCAGCACTGTTCTAAGCAATGGGGTACAGCAGTGAACAACAAAACCCTATCCAAGAAAATAGGCAGGATATAAATACAGGAGGGCAAAAATATATTTACAGTTGTACAAATAAATAATAAAATAATAATACAAGAATAAACTCTGTCTCATGTACTCAAACTGTAAACCTACATTTGCCCACCCCTGTATGTAGAATATGTTAGAAAGTGATAAGGAGTAAAAATATAAAGGGAGGTTAAGTGTGAATGAGAACCTAGAATGAAGGAGTGTCTCTGAGGGAATGTTCCAGGCTCTATGCTAGATGCTAGGGGGAGAGGGCATGGAACGCTGCCATCAGGAATTTAGAATGTGTTGTGTGTGTGTTTAAATTGATTTCAGAAAGAGCGGAAGGGAGAGAGGGAGAAACATCCTAGCAACAGAGAAACATTGATTGGTTGCCTCCTGCACAGGATCAAATCCTAAACCAGGGCATATGCCCTGACTGGGAATTGAACTGGTGATCCTTTGGTGCATGGGAAGATGCTCAGCCAACTGAGCCACACCAGCCAGGACCTAACTTAAAAAATGTTATTACTAGAGGCCCGGTGCATGAAAATTCATGCACTGGAGGGGGGTATCCCTCAGCCTGGCCTGCCCCCTCTCACAGTCCGGGAGTCCTCAGGGGCAGGAGGCAACCCAGTGATCAGGGGAAGTCAACGCCCCATCACACCTCTGCTGCTGCCACTGCCGGCAGCAAAAGTCTTGGCTAGCCCTGGTTACTTGAGCCTGGGGTGTCCCTAGGCAGCTGAGCAGCCACCATCTGAGACTTGCCTGCGCCTTGGGCCAGCCCTGGGCGGCTGGGGGACTGAGGTGACTGGGCACCGCCATCTTGTGGCTGTGGGTGCCACCATCTTTGAGGGCGGGGCAGCAATTAGCATATTCCCTCCTTATTGGCTGTGGGTGCTGCCATCTTTGAGGGTGGGGCAGTCATTATCATATTCCCTCCTTATTGGCTGTAGGTGCTGCCATCTTTGCGATGGCATGAGGATCAATTAGCATATTCCCTCTTTATTAGATAGGATTTTGGCCCACCCCCCAAAAAAATTATTTTGGGCTGGATAGGAATAGATTCTGGAAAGCTTCTCCAGGGAGGTTGGTAACATTTCCAACTCAGCTCTTAAAGGACACATAGGATTTGAGAGCAGGCAGAAGTAACAGGCAAAAAAACCTCAGAGGCAGGTTCCTCCCTTACATATATATTGATAGACAAAGAATGCAGTTTTTATTGCCTAAAGTGATGAATAGTTGGGCTAGGGATGGAGTTGGGAGCCAAAGCATGGGGAGCTCTGAATGGCAGGCAAGGGAGTGAAATCTTTATTCTAAAACAAATAGAAAACCTGTGAGAGATTTTAACAAGGGCAGAAAATGAGATTTGTGTTTTGTCTTCATCATTACCTCCTTGGTTCTTAGCATAGTGCCTGGTACACAGTAAATATATAGAACATATTAAAGAAAGGAATGAATGTGGACTGAGTGAGGAGAAAATCTAGAATGGCTCTCTTCTCCCCCTCCTCCAACACAGAATTCAGCCCCTCTTCCCTTAATACACCTCCAGCAAAATACAATCCTGCTGGCGAATGAACCCTCCCACTTCCTTCTGTCTCTTATAAAACTGTTCGCCAAGTCATTCCTCTTCCTGTCAGCAGGCCAGACCTGAACTATTCTGGCCTGGGCACCACAGCTCCGTGGGAATGAGCCCTTTCAGCCAACCCTGGTTGTCTATATGTGGATTAAATGTGTCAATGCTAAATCTTGGGAACTTCCTGGCACACTTCAGGCTGCTTCCCCTACCTCTCCACCTCAGTTCCTTCCCCTACCAGTCCAATGTGCCTTAAAAAAAAAGAAAAGAAAAATCGAAGCCATATCTGGGAAAGTCAAGCAGATGCAAAGAAAGGATGTTCCAAAGCCAAACAGTAATGACATCTGCAATCTCCACATCAAGGCTCTCCTCCAGTGGTGCAGGGGAGAGCTGGCCCTGCCCTCCTTCCCCTCTTAATTTCTTTCTTTCTTTCTTTCTTTCTTTCTTTCTTTCTTTCTTTCTTTCTTTCTTTCTTCCTTCCTTCCTTCCTTCCTTCCTTCCTTCCTTCCTTCCTTCCTTCCTTCCTTTCTTCTTTCCTTCCTTCCTTCCTTCCTTCCTTCCTTTCTTCCTTTCTTCCTTTCTTCCTTTCTTTTCTTTCTTCACTAGGCGTAAAGCTGCAGCAGCCCAGAAGCCCTTGGCTTTTTAGAGGACTGCTTCAGAGGCATGGTGACATTATATTAATATTAATGATATAATGGCTTAATGGCTTAATATTCTGGCTTCCTCCTACACTGCCTGGTACTGCAGTAAGAAACCTGAAGCAGGGATTTGGAGAACTAGCATTCTGGCTTCTGTGTGGCCCCCAACTCATTGTGCAAGGCCTGTCCCCTCTCTGGGTCTCAATTTACCCTCCTCTGAAGTGAGAAATTAAACTAAATGAGAAGTAAGTGCTCCACCCAGTTGTGATGAATCATAATTCTAGATTCAGCATGTTCCTCTTCTAAAATAGAAAACTATTGGTATTCTTTAGCTGTGGAAACAAGGGGAGATGGTCGAATCCCAAGGACTGAGAGGCTTAGAATCATCCTTGTTGCTGTTTTTTCTTTTGTGGGTTTTTTGTTTGTTAATCCTCACTGGAGGATATTTTTCCCCCCATGATTTTTAGAGAGAGTGAAAGGGATAGGGAGAGACACATCAAATGGTTGCCTCCCGTATGCACCCCGACACAAGCCTCCCCTCCCCCCATCAAGCCTGCAATCAAATTATGAGTTACTTATGAGTTATGTGCCCTTGACCCTTGACCAGAATCAAACCCATGACCCTTCAGTCTGAGGGCCAACGCTCTAACCACTGAGAAAACTGGCTACGACAGAATCATCCTTGTTTTTTAGGCAAGAAAGTTGAGAGACACAGATGCTCTGTGACCAGTCACAAGTGACTGATAGAGCCTGAATTCAAAACCAGGCAGATCTTCTGGAATCTGCGTAGCCAGGATACCCTTTCCTACCCAGGCTATGAGGATCTACCCCTTGGCATGTGCTCAGGAAAGGAAGGGCTCTGCCCTCTGGTGGCGGGCCTGACACAAGGGCACTGGGCAGGCTCTCTGTATGACTAACTGTCCACCCCCATCTCCAGTGTTGGAGGACATGACCTTTAGAAGCATCCTCTCTGGCTAAGTAGGCAGGCAAGCAGGCTAGTCAGAGACGTTAGTGTCCTGCTGTTTCTGTGCAGTCATAAACCACTGCAGCCCTATCCCCTGGCTCCTGGCTTCCTCCTGCGGCTGGAAATCTCCCTAATTGTTGTAGAGGCGGCAGCAGCAGCCCAGCTTCAGAAGCAGCTGGGCAGTGCTCCCTGCCTTGTCCTCTGGGAACATTTCCCTGTCACTGCCCTAGCAGGCTGGTCTGCAGTAGGGGCAGAGCACAAGACAGTTTCAGAGGCAAAGGACAACAGGGGAATCTCAGTGGGCTGCTTCTCTTCCTGAGGATACTGGGGCAGTAGAGAATGCCTGTGCTGGGAGGCAGGACTCACAGGGGAAGCCTTGACTTTGCTATTAATTTTGCTGGGTGACCTTGAGCAAGTCACTTTAACTTTGGGACCTCAGATTGTGCATCAATAAGATAAAAGAATTGGATGGATGTTTTTAAAGTCCTAGCCTATAACAACAGCCATTTTAAATTTTTAAATATGTTTTTATTGATTTTCAAGAAGGAGGAACGGAGAAGGATAGAGAGAGAAACATTGATTGGCTGCCTCCTGCACACCCCCTACTGGGGATTGAGCCCACAACTTGGGCATGTTCCCTGGCTGGAATCGAAACAGCAACCTCTTGATTCATAGGCCGACACTCAACCACTGAGCCATACTAGCTGGGCAACAATAGTCTTTAAACTGCCCTGCCTCAATGTCTTCCCAGCCTCCCCAGTAAAAGATCTGAAAGATCTTTCCAAATGTACAGCTGTACGATGCCTCTCCCATTGCATATGGGCCAAAGGCCCTGCTTCTTTGTCTGAAATTCAGGCCTTTCCTGAGGACCCCTGCCTACCTCCCCAGTCACATCTCACACAGGGCACTTGACACATTTTTGGAGCACACAGTGCCATCTTCCAACCCTGGGCCTTTTCAAAAGCTATTCCTTCTGCTGAGAATTCCATTTACCCCTACCCCCCATTCAACTCCTATCTCCTCATATTTCAGACTCGGACACTATGAGTTGAACTGATGGCTCCTCCTTGGTTCCCCTTGCCCCCAACTCCATGCTCAGTACTTCCAGCCTAGGGTCTAGACCTCCTTATTGCACTTGTATAAGTCTGAAAAAGAACCTGTTGACATAGGGCTGATGACCCACAGATTCCCTGTTCTGAGTACCTGGTGCTGGCCACCCCTCCCCAACCAGCTCCCGTAAATCTAGGGCCTGATTCTTAGATTCCCTAAAACTGATTAGGCTGGGAAGAGGGAGAGATTTAAAAGTCTACTATATCTTAACATTTTATTTTATTTTAAAAAATATATTTTTTATTGATTTTTTTACAGAGAGGAAGGGAGAGGGATAGAGAATTAGAAACATCGATGAGAGAGAAACATCGATCAGCTGCCTCCTGCACACCCCCTACTGGGGATGTGCCTACAACCAAGGTACATGCCCTTGACTAGAATCGAACCTGGGACCCTTCAGTCCACAGGCCGATGCTCTATCCACCGAGCCAAACTGGTTAGGGCGGTTTGCCCCTCTGTTGACTAATGAGTTTGCCGACCACTGGACTAGACTAAATGTTACCGTGTAGTTGGAAGCTATGAGGATTAGGCAATTGTGGCATATTGTGTGCAAAGAGGTAAAGGGTAGTATATGACAGTGGTCGGCAAACTCATTAGTCAACAGAGCGGCAAACCGCTGCTCGCGAGCTGCATGTGGTTCGCAAGCCGCGGTTTGCCGACCACTGGGTTAGGGCAATATATCTTTACATTTTAAGTCTTATCTTTCCCTATAAAGAGCCAACTTCAAAATTTAACACACCAAAGGAATGTCTCTCACCATTAAAAAAAAAAAAAGAGTACTATCTCAAACAAAGAGATGAACTGTCCCCATTCTTAGAGACCAGCATTTGAGGGCAGAGGAGCCTAGACTAGAATCTTCATTCCAAACTCAGCTGTGTGAACTTGGGCCAAGTGCTTCACCAATCTGGACCTCAGGTTCCCCAACTGAATCTTTTTTCTTTTTAAAATATATATTTTTTGATTTCAGAGAGGAAGGGAGAGGGAGAGAGAGATAGAACATCAATGATGAGAGAGAATCATTAATCAGCTGCCTCCTGCACGCCCCTACTGGGGATTGAGCCTGCAACCCGAGCATGTGCCTTTGACTGGAATTGAACTCAGGACCCTCCAGTCCGCAGACAGACACTCTGTCCACTGAACCAAACCAGCTAGGGCTTCCCCACTGAATCTTAAAGGCAAATCTCCACCCTGCCATCTGAATCAGACTGACATGGATGCATTCCTTGACTTGGTAGAGGGGTCTGAAGCAAGTGTTTTGATGCTTAGAACTTCAACAGAGGTCAGATGACTCATGGGAATCCCATAGTGATGGGGATGGTGGTAGCCTGCCAATCACATGGAGTGAAGCAGTTGCTTTTTGTTTTTAGAGGACTCCAAGCTGCAGAGAGCCCACTGGCTTTAGCTCATTTCAATTAAGCAATTTCTCCATCAGCTGGAACTGTCCAGTGATGTCATAAGCTGAGTTTGGAGAGGATAGGATAAATATCAGGTCAGGGACCAGCAGAAAAACAGCCTGAGATGATGCTGAGCAGTAGTTCTCAACCTGGCTATGCATCACATTCCCCCAATACCTCGGGGAAGCCTGTTTAGAATACAGTGTCCTGGGTCCAATATAAGAGGTCAGAATCTCCAGCAATGAGGTCTGAAAACCTGTATGTTTTCAAAGCACTCTGGGAGATTCTTCCACCACCAGTAACCTGCCAGGGTAACCTCAAAAGTTCCTGGCAAACTCTGAAGGAGGCCAGGCTGGGTTGCCTGAAGAGAAAATGGAGTGTCCATGGGGCCTTTTGAGATCTGGCTGGAAAAGGTGAGGGAACTAGCATTTTCTTGTGTTGGCCATTCTGCTGAGTTAGCCCAGCTCTAATGCTTCCAAAGTGCAACTCCCACTTGGTCATATAATAGGAATTCTGACGCCGACACAGCAGACAGACAAGAGCCCAGGCTGTATCAGTAGACAGGAAGTAGGTACAGCCATTCAGCACCAACTCCTTGCTCTGAGCCTGGGGACAGGCAGGAACAAAAGGCACCCCCTCCTTGCCAAGGTATGGGAGCCAGCTAGATTTCCTCCTTGTCTCCCTGGAGTTTGGGGTTGGTAATTGAAGGGACAGCAGAACACTTATTCCTCCAGTAGAGGAATCCCTTTTATAGCACCCCTTCTCCTGGATGGCAGCCCTTGCTAGCACACCTCCAACCACAGGCTATTACCATTTCCTGAGGTCTTCCTCAAACAATGGGACAACTTTCACATTCCTAGACCTATTTGCCCATTGTTCCTCATTTTGCCTTCTGGTGTTACAAGAAAAAGGAAAACCCTTTTCCCCACCATTCTTTCACATTTGAGATCAGAAAATGTAAAGCCCTTTGTCTCCACATTGGACAGTTTCCCCCAGGAACAGAGAGTCGGTTTGAGCATGTGCTTTTCTCTGTCCATGATGCCTGGTGGGAATGGAGAAATGGCCAAAGAGATGGATGACCAGGACATGCATTACTGAGCTCTTGACACCTACACTACACACACACACACACACTTGAAAACAGTGTGCCCAGAGGGTTATACAAGGCCTAAGAACACTTCATGACAAGTGGAGGTTTGGCTGCCAACCTCAGGACAGCCATCCCCAGCCTAGGCTGGGCCAGGTGCCTACACCAAGGCTGCCTCAGGACCTATAATCAATGCTTTGTCCTCCTCCTACTCCTAAGTCCTCACCTCAGTTCTAACACTCAAATAGCAAGGAAAGGCCAGTAAGTGAGGGGGTAAAGAACAGGAGAGAAATGTGTTTGCCCCATGCCTTCATGGACAGTAGAGAAGCCACACATCAGATGAGGAATTTAAGGCACAGAAAAGTTAAGTAACCTGTCCAGGTCACACAGCAAGGAAGCAGAAGGGCTGGGTCATAAAGGAGGCTCATGTGTCTCCGGTGCCTCATCTCACTATCCAGAAGTACCACCTCAGCGGAGAGAATTTCTTGTTGTTGTTGGCCCCTTTTCTGAGCCAGTAAAGGCAGGCCTGACTCCCTACCCACAGCTGGGTTTATTTCTAACCTCTCCTGTGGGAGGATACAGATAAAGCTGACACGAGGGGGACAAAGGGAGGGAGGGAATGACCTGTTCACTCATGGAAGTGGATAGGAGTGTGCTCTATAGGGGGATGAGTCAAAGACAAGGCCCTTCTGGAGTTGGAGGGACAGCAGTTTCCAGGTGTATTGCCCAAGGCTATGGCTGTCCATGCTGGATTTCGGGGCCTGGTACAGAAAACAGAACACAATGACTTGCTAAATAACATTAAATAAATAATTTCTCTTCTCAGGATCTCTGTCCCTCCTTTGCAAAATGAGGAACCAATGACCCATCAGCTCAAAACAAACTACGTGGGTTAATACTAAAACTTTTGCTTGTTCTTGTTTTTGTTAAAATGATCAAAACTCCAGTTATCCTGTGTAGATCAGGATATCTCACAATGCTATCATAGGGGTTTTCTGGACATCTATGACATCACAGGGATTTCCTGGGTTCTAGAGGTAGGGGAAGGGAGGATGAATAAAAAAAAAAGTACTGAGAGGCACCAAGTTTGGGAATCTCAGAATGGATCAGATACTGCCCTTAAGATTTTAGTCAGGAGCAATTTTGTTTTTTTGTGTTTTTGTGTGTGTGTGTGTGTTTTGAATATTTTTTATTGATTTCAAGAGGAAGAGGGAGGGAGTAGAAACATCAATGATGAAGGAGAATCAGTGATTGGCTGCATCCTGCACACCCCCCACTGGGGATTGAGCCCACAATCTGGGCATGTGCCCTTGACCGGAATCGAACCCGGGATCCTTCAGTCCCCGTTCTATTCACTGAGCCAAACCAGCTAGGGCAGTCAGGAGCGATTTTAAGTAAGGGAGAGGTGAGGTCAGATTTATATTTTAGAACAGTCGTTCTGGCAGCTAGGGCAGCTGGTGAATTGGATGGGAGACCAGAGGAAGAGAGAAATTTGGGGGATTGCTGTAATAGCTCCTCTGAGAGGTGGTGAAGGTTAGGTTAGAGCAACAGTGGTGGCTGTGGGAGGAGGGAGATGATCAGCATGGCTCCTAGGCACGTGGGTGGACTGGGAAGATCCCATTCTCGTAGACAGAGCAGGTTTAAGGGAAAGATCACAGGTTCCATTTGGGAAGTAATTTAAATGAGTGTAAAAGGATATAGTGGTTAGATGCCTAGGTTGGGTCTGGACATAGAATTGTGAGTGGGAGTAGACGCTGGGGCCTGAGAAGAATCTACATGCACAGGAGGTGAAGTGGCCGGTGAAGATGGGCTCAGGAGGAGACCTAGAGGGAGCATCAGGAAAACCATGTGACTCAGGGATCATAGAAGAATGTGGCCATCCAGCCCTCATAGTGCCTCATGCCTCCAGAAAACTCATGTAAGGACAGAAAAGAAGGCCATTTCACGAGTTAGGGCATCTCTATTGACCTTGGCAAGTGCAATTTTGGTGGAGCCCAACTACAGTGGTTCAGAATGGCAGAAGGTAGAGGAGCAATGAATTAGGATTTGGAGGTAACTGTTTTCATTGGTCATTTAATGGTCAAATGAAGGAGGGAGAAGCTGTCATTACTGGTGACTAAGGACAGAGGGAGGGTTTCATTTGTCTAAGACTAGGAGTTCAAATGCTCAGGGGAAAGAATGTTGAGAAAGAGGCTGGAAGGATGGGGGAGGTAGAAGGGACAGGTGGATGAATTGAGGTGGGGTTGGAGTTAGGAGCCCTGGAGGAGGAGTCTGCTGGGATGGAAGGCAGGTGGGATGGACTTCTGAGAAGAAGGGAGGTTCCTGGGAACCTCTTTTTCTGAGAAGAAGCTTAAGTCATCTGCTGAGTCATGAGAAGAGGAGGGGAGGAGGTTGTGACCCCATGAAGGTTTGAGGGAGCCTCTGGGGAGGGTGGGGGAATGAGCTGGGGAAAGGCTCACCATTTGGAGACCAGCTGGGTCTGGAGGCCACAAGCAAGGGATCCTATCTGCTCTGCCCTGTGGTTTTCTCCATACTGTGGGCCCGGAGCTAAGTAGGTCGAGGTCAGACCACTCAGAGCAGGCAGGGGTATAGGGAGCCCGGTATATCAAAGGAGTGAGTGCCAGGATTGGCCAAGGACAAGGTGAGGTGGGGAAAATAAAATCCAGGGAGCAGGGGAGTGGGAATGCCAGAGGATCAAGAGAGTGAGGTGTCACGATTCTGGGAGGCTACCCAAGACCCACGGAAAATTCTGGGCAGTGGACGTGGGCTAGGACTGAGGCCCAGGTTTAAGGAGGTTCCCCTGAGAGGCTCTGGTGGGAGATGCTATATTTTATGGATGCTGGAGACCCCCAGGGTGAGGCAGGGCCTGGAGAAGGAGGCAAACTGCAAAAGGCACTGAAGATCTCAGGAATGCCACCCAGGAATGCCACAGGCTGTACGGGCAAAGGGACGGTTCACAGAACTACAAGGCCTGAGCCTCAGGGAAGGGAGTTTTCCCAAGGCATGTGGAAGGATTAGTGTGCCCAGCCAGCAGGACAACTAGTGGCTTGGACCTTTGCACCTTTTGGTTCTACCTGGCACAGAGGTCCTGCCACCCTCACATCTTGCTCCCCTGACTCTAATCTCTGGGACAGCACTTCCACCTCTGTGAGATGAGGACAATTAGAGCTTCATAGTGAGGGAAGGCATGGCTAAGGTCTTAAACAAACTGGAGCATGACAATGGTATTCCCCTGCTTTATAATTTTTTCATCCACTGGGTCTTGTAGGTGACTGAGAGGCAGCAGGCAGAGTGGGGCATCTGTGATGCTTGAGGGTTTAAATGTCTTGGGTTACTTCTGGAGCAGGGGAAGAAGGAGATTACTCCTGGCCCAGGAGGAGGCTCTGGGGCAGACCAAAAAAACAGGAGATGAGAAAAGGGTAATGACAGAGAGACACAGTGGCAGAGATATAGACCCAGTAGAGAGAGACACATACAAGGATCTGACAAAGGGACAATCTCAGGAAGACAGACTGCCTGAGACAGAGATGGGGAGACAGAGTAGGCTGGCCAAGAGCCCACGGCTCATCCTAGAAGCTGCTGGGCTGGACCCAATCAGTACAAGATGAATGTGCTCTGGGAAGGCAGAGGCCGCCAGGCCAGGCAGCTGGGCCATCTCTTCCACCTACACAACCTGCTGCAGAAAGCCCAGCCAGGTGACCCCGTTTGCCCAAAGCAGACTAAGGAATGTTCCCTGAGGGCTTCCAGTGTGCCCAGCCTGAGGTCCGAGAAGCGGGCTGCTTTGTAGGCATGGGCTCCTGCTCTGCCTCTCACTAGCTGTGAAGTTTGGCAGCCACTGAGCTCCCTGATCTTCATTCCCACCTGCCAAATGAGAACCATCGTCCAACCCTCAGTGATCCTGACATTTTCACCTGCTCCATAGAGACAGGGACCTGGATAGCCTGGGGCATTAAGGATGTCTTTTAGATCCAACAAGAACTTGGAGGTTCCCAGCCTCTGTTCCCAGCACCCTTTGGGGAGAGTTCCAAAAATCTGGCCAAGCAGATTGGGCTAAGGGTGATGAGTCATGAGAGTAGATTGTGACTCCAGATCTCAGGACTGCACAATTGATAAAGATCCCACCAATTAAGGGTTCCTAGCTACGTCCCCTCACACTCTGAACCCTTAAGCTGGGTGTCAAGCCCTGTCACAACAAGGAAGAAAGGATGTTTTATTCCTCTGTCCTAACTGTTCAAAGGATCTGCCCCAGATAGCAGCCCTCCACAATTGGACTAGAAGAGACTCTCCTGATCACCAGGGCCACCTGCACACTGACTTCAATCCTGCCTCTCCACCACTCATTTGCCCTTTCATTCATTCAAATGTGGAGTGCCTACAAGGTGCATAAAATCTGGTAGGGGAGATAAGTAATACGTGATGAGAGGACAAGCCCGAGATGCTGGGAGAGGACATAGAGGAGATCCATCTCCCTATCCTGGCCTATCCAACCCATGGTCTTCAACTCCAGTTCAGTTTAAATGTTCCCTCGCCCAGAAGGCTTCCCAGAACTTCTATAAGGAGTGACTTCTTCTGCCTCTAAACCTCATACATTGGGATTTTATACAAGAGCTAGTACTGTATATGCATTATATCCCTATAGATTGTCTCCTCTTTGGAGCAGAGCCCAGACCCCACTCATCTTTGCATCCTATCAAGCCTACCACAGTAGGAGGACATCAGAGTTCAATGGATACATATTAGTTGTGTGTCTTTGAATTTCAAGGTAATTTAATATGTCTTTAAGCCTCCATCTTTTCAGTTGTAAAGTGGGGATAATAATCTTCACTTCCCAGTATGGCCAGATGGAGCAAATGAGATACTGCATGTGAAGTTCCCTGGCAAGCTGGCGGCTGTACAGCTCTGTGCAGCCGTGGGCTGTTGCTAATAATATAGCAATCTCGAGGTTGGAGCTGGACACAGAGGCAGAGAGCAGGCGCCCCTCTGTCTGCAGTTTCTCCTCCTGCCTGACAGTGGTGGAGGGCCTGAGTCTGAAACAACCCAAATGTGGGCAGCTAGACTGCAGTGGGAAGAGAAGCCTACAGGAGCCCAAATCTCCAAGTTCCAAGTTTGCCTCTAGCTCAGGATAGGTGACCTTGGGCAGGTCAGCCCCTTCTCTGAGCATCAGTTTCTCCATCCACCAAGTAGAAATAATATCTGGCTGACTGGCAGCAGAGATGAGGTGAGGCCCTGGTGAGAGTTGGAATACATAGGATCTCTCTCTCTCTCTCTCTCTCTCTCTCTCTCTCTCTCTCTCTCTCACACACACACACACACACACACACACACACACACACACACACATTAACGTCCAAATACTATGCAGTTGCCCCCCCCCCGCCCCCCCACCAACCCCTCTGCAGACATCACTCCTTCCCTTCCACACCCTACTTCCTAAAAGGGTCAGGAAGTCACCCCTTTCCCTGAGAGATGGCATAATTTCTGGCCCAAAGTGGTGCTCAAATATTTATTGAATAAGAGAATAAATGAACACATAAATGGGGCCACTGCAAGTCTCCTGAAGCATTAGAGCCCTCTTTGGACAGGTCAAAAATTCATCTTCTGTTCACTGTCTCTGCTGTTCCCACCAACCAACATCATCTCTCCCTGCATTATTGCAGTCATCTCCAAACTGGTTTCCCTGCTTCCAACTTATTCTCCTACTAGTATCTACCTCTTCTCCACAGGGTTTCCAGAGTGATCTTTTTAAAATCCAGATCTTATATGCCTCTCCCTCTGTTTAAAACCCCCTGGTTAGCTTCCTGGTCCATCAGGAATAATGACAGTAATCTTTTTTATTTTTCCTCAGCCGAGGATATGCTCTTTATTGATGAGAGAGAGAGGGAGGGAGGGAGGGAGGGAGAGAGAGTGAGAGAGAGAGAGAGAAAGGGAGAAGAGAAACATCGATTGAACCTGGACTCGTGGGCACCCTGACCAGGAATGGAACCTACCACCTTTTGGTGCATGGGAGGATACTCCAACCAACTGAGCCACCTGGCCAGGGCAACCTGTCTCTGACTTAGCACTCTGTTCTTTCCCATTCCAACTCTCATGTGGCTTTATAACCATTGGTCTGTCTTCTGCTAGACTGTAAATTCTAGAGGAGCAGAGACCTGGTTTGCCCTGATTGGCCTTTTCACCCCTGGCACAGGAAGGGTCTCAAATACTTGCTGAGTATCTGAGTGTGCTGAAAGGAGGAAAGACTGAAAGTAGTCTTTGAGAGTAAAATAAACTCCAACTGACCAAGACACATCAGTAGCAAGGGTGGGAGGGTGGTGTATGTGTGTAGAGAAAGGGACAGTGACAGAGGGAAGGTGGGGTGGGAGGAGGGTTGGCAGGGCATCAGACCTTGACTATGAATTTGAGAAGCAAATCACTGAGATCCAGAGACCACCACCCTCCCTGCCTTAGCTACATCTCAAAGGCCCTCAGGGCCAACTCTGGAGACCACAGGTGCCACATTCTCAGTGTGACCCCCAATCCCCTTGCCTCCACTGAGGTACCTCTAAGCAGCTGGTTGTTACACTCTCAGTCTAGTGCGCAGGTCTGTGAATGTCCGCACCTTTCTAATTGCACTTTTAGTGAAAACTGGCCTTACAACTTTAACAGGCCTCTCTCTAGGTTAATCTCTGAAAGCAAGAGTAAAGATCCCAGCCCGGCCCAATTTGGGAGGCCAAACGCTCTTTTTCAGCAAATGGTCGCTCAGACTAGAAAAGGCTTCCTTCACCCAAGGCTCTTAGGGAGCCCTTCCTGAGCCTTCCTAGCCATCCCCCAGGAGGCCGCACCCTTGGCTCTCCCAAAAGATCCCAGGGGTGCGCCCAGGAGGGGCTGGTTCGAGGTGAGGAGAGGGCGGCTCCTTTGCCTTCCCAGGCTTTCCAATCAAGAGGCGGACGCGGTGCTTCGGTTTTCAAGCGGGTTGGGCTCCTATTCGCCCTTCTTTCCCGCCCCCCACCCCCACTCCGCGCCAGCCCAGCACCTCCCAGTTCCACCGCCGTGACTCAGCGAGAAGGCGCGACCCAGCTGGCCCGGAAGGGCCGAGCCGCACCCTCCCCGTCCACGCCTCTGAGCTTGTGGGGCTGGAGGGAAGATTTGTGGGCTGAGGTGGGAGTTCCTATACCCGGTCCTTAAGCTTTCTGTGTGCCCCAGAAAAACTGACCCTTTTCTACCCTTGGTTTCCTTTCCTCCCAGGTGGTCAAGAGACAAGACAGTATTAGTTCCGAAGAGTGTGGGGCTCTTTGAGGTTTGTCTGTTCAGGGTGTGAACCCCGCCCCCTAGTTGCTAGCTGTGTGATCCTGGCCAAGCCTTCAATAATACGTGTAAAATCCAACTCAGGTGGTGACAGTGCAATAAGACAGTGTACGCAAATGGGGAGAGAAAATAAAAGGACTTGAGTTTCATAGGTGGCTGCAGAATTCTAATTAGGAAGGCCAGCTTTGACTAGCAAAACAAAAAGAACAATTTTGGAAAGCTAGTCCTGTAGACTAATAGACAAGATAGCTAGACAGTTCTGTGTAAGAAATGAGCAAGAACCCAATTAAAAAATGGGCGAAGGACTTGAATAGACATTTCTACAAAGAAGATATACAAATACTCAATAAAGACAAGGGAAGGTACTCAACATACTTAGTAATTAGGGAAACCAAACCCAGTAAATAACGCTTTAATTTAAGCCACTAGGATGGCTAGATTTTTTTTTGGGGGGGGGTGTGGAGGTGGGGAAATAAGAATTAGCAAGGATGTGGAGAATTGGAGCCCTGGTGCTTTACAGGTGTGACTGTAAAATGTTGCAACCACTGTGGTGAACAGTTTGGCAGTTCCTCAAAATCTTAAACAGAATTACCATATAACTCCACAATTCCATTCTTAGGTGATATATATCCAAGAGAATTAAAAACAAGTTCTTAAACAGATATGTGTACAAGAATAGCACTATTATTCATAGTAGCTAAAGGGTGAAAACAGTCCGTGTCCATCAACAGGTGACAGGATAAACACAATTTGGGAAGTCCATACAAAGGAATATTATTTCACCATTAAAAATAATGAAGCACTGATACATGCTACAAACCAGATGAACCTTGAAAACATTATGCTAAGTAAGAAAAGCCAGACATGCCCTAGCTGGTTTGTCTCAATGGATAGAGCATCAGCCTGCAGACTGAAGGGTCCCATGTTCAATTCCGAACAAGGGCACATGCCTGGGTTGCGGGCTTGACTCCCAATAGGGGGCGTGCAGGAGGCAGCCAATCAATGATTCTCTCTCATCATTGATGTTTTTATCTCTCTCTCCTTCTCCCTTCCTCTCTAAAATCAATAAATTATATTTTAAAAAAAGAAGGAAAAGAAAAGCCAGACAAAAGGCTGCATAGTGCACAATTTCATGTCTATGAAATGTCTAGAATAGGCAAATCCATAGACAGAAAGTAGATTAGTGGTTGCTAGGGATTAGTGGGAGTGGGGATGGGGAGTGACTGCTAATGGATATGAGGAGATTTTTGGTGGGGAGTGATGAAATGTTCTGGAATTAAAATAGTGGTGGTGGTCACACAACCCTGCGAATAGACAAACCCCTACTGAATTGTATACTTTAAAAGAATGAATTTTATAGTATGTGAATTATATCTCAATAAAGCTGTTAATTTTTTTAAAAGAGCAAAAATAATGGAAGTCAGATGTCTTGCAAACAAGGGTAGAGAAGAAAGGAGGTGGCAGGAGAGAGGGAGGGTCCAGCGTTTGGGGTAGATAGGGGCTTAATCACAAGGAACAACAACAGCCTGTAATTATTGGAATCAGGAGTCGACCATTAGGGCTAAAGTAAAGAAAAATCAGTGAGCTTGGCCGGTGAGGCTCAGTGGTTGAGCATCAACCATGAAACAGGAGGTCACGGTGTGATTCCCAGTCAGGGCACATGCCCGGGGTGTAGGGTTGATCCCCAGTGTGGGGCATGCAGGAGGCAGCTGATGAATGGTTCTCTCTCATCATTGATGTTTCTATCTCTCTCCCTCTCCCTTCCTCTCAAAAAAAAAAAAATATGTATTTTAAAAAGAAAGAAAAAACCAGTGAAAATCATCTGGGAGTATGTGTGTGTGTGTGTGTGTGTGTGTACAAATGGTTTTTAAAAACAGGGTATTTTATTTTATTTGTTTTTTAAAATACATTTTTATTGATTTCAGAGAAGAAGGGAGAGAGAGAAACATTAATGATGAGAGAGAATCATTGATCAGCTGCCTCCTGCGTGCCCCCCACACTGGGGATGGAGTTGAAAACCTGGGCATGTGCCTTGACCAGAACAGAACCACCACCTCCTGGTTCATAGGTCGATGCTCAACCATTGAGCCACACCTGCCAAGCCAGGGTAACTACTTTTAAATTTTCAGTTGCTTGTTGGGCCTTTGCTACAAATCATCAGCCAGGTGTGCTACCTGTGAAAGCTTAGTCAGTGACCAGGAAAAAGGAGAGCTACAGAGGAGTCAAAAGCAGGTGGGAGATTCAGAAATCAGCAAAACTCAGAGATTCGGAGATCAGCAGAATCTAAGCTCCTTAAGAATTCCTGAGGTTTTTGGTAGGGATGCTGGCAATCCTACTTTAATAAGAGATACCTGGCTGGGTCCTTTTAATTAAATCTTAAGAGGCAAGGTGCTCGCAGCAAGTTGAATGAGATAGGAGATATTCAAGAGGCTGACATCTGGGGCACCTATATCACTCATTTTCCAATGGAGTCTCTTCGCCCTTAGATAAAACTCCTCCCATGGCCTAGAAAGCCCCGAGTGGTCTGGTCCTTCCCAGCTTTTCTGACTCATCTCAGCATGACCTTCTTTGCTCCAATCACAATGCCCTTCTCATTGGTCCTTTTGAAGGTCAGGCTAAATCCTCAGCCCTCCATCCCCACCTCCCAAGGACCTGGAATGGTCAAAAGTTTATGGCCAGCTCCCTCTCACTACTAAGGCCCGCTTCAAACCTCACCTCCTCAGAGGTTTCCCTGACCACCCATTTCCTACCACAATACTCGGCTCTATGTTTTTTATAGCACTAATCAGTAGGTCAAATTCTCTTGGCTATTGATTTTTTTAATGGCTTATCCATCTTCTTTTGAAGGTAATCTCTGTGCCATGCAAACCAGAACCTGGTCTACATCTCTTCTTGCTCTGCAGCCCTAGAGCCCAGCATGGCACTTGGCCTAGCACACAGGTGCTCCAGAAATATTTGCTCATGTTCTACATTCACTGAGCAAATATTTGAGCACCTACTGTGTGTGAGATCCTGTGTACAAAGTTGGGCACAACAGGCCCAGACTCAGCCCTCCAGGGTCCCCTGGACTAGTGGAGGGTACAGCCAAGTTAGCAGGGGATGAGTGCTGAGATACAGGGGATGAGTGCTGTCACTGGAGAGGTACAAGGTGTAGTGTGGACTCCTAATCCAGATGGGGGAGGAGAGAGTTGTATCAGTGAAGGCCTCTGGCGAAAATGAAAGCCAAGATATGAGTCTAAATAAAAGTTGACTGAGGGGAAGGAGGAGAGAAGGTGATGCTTATTCCAGACAGAGAGAACAGAATGTGCAGAGGCTTGGTGGGAAGAGAGCCCAGACATTGAGCCCAAGAGAAATTGAAAGTAGTTCAACCTGGCTGGATCCTGGCAGCAAGTGGTAAGGGATGATGCTGAAAACACAGGCAGAGTCAGACTGTGCAGGACCTTATAACCTGAGCTAAGGAGTTGAGGACGAGCACTGGGGAGCCATAAAAGGGGTTTATGTGAGCAGGGGAGTGGCACCATGAGATGTGTAAACATTAGACAGTTTGTTGTGCTATGGGGAGTGGGTTGGAAGACAGGAAGACAGTGAAGAAACCATGGTAAGAAATGTGGAGATGGAGAGAAGTACCCGGTTCCAGCAGGATTTGGTAGCTAGAATCAAGAGGGTTTAATTAGGCTTTTTTGGGGGGTGAGGTAAGGGGAGTTGTTAGGATAATACTCAGATTTCTAGCTTAAACTAGTGGTTGTTAATGCTACTTACTAAACAGGGAAACCCAAATATAGGTGTAGGTGGCAAAATTCTTAGTGGGAGAGGTTGAGTTTCAGGGGATTACAGGGTATTCAAGTCATCATTGGATTATTCTAGGAGTTTCTCAAGGACAAAAGCCTGTCTTATTTATCTGTCTGGTCCCAATCCCACGATGCCCTCACACATAGAACACTAAATTTGCTGAATAAACAATGAACAGAACTAGCCTTAATAACTGGCTGGAAAACAGGTTTCAGGTAAACCCACAGGAAAGTCTCAGTCAGGATGGGCTATGTTAGGCTGCTCTAATAAACAACCCCCAATCTCAGTAGTTTGGAGCAGCAAAGGTTTATTTCTCACTCACTCTCTATGTCCATCTTGAGTCAATGAAGACTTTGCTCTGGTTGGGTTGGCTCTCACTCAGAACCACACAGGTTGATGGAGCTCCACCTCCTGGAACATCACTGATCACCTTGAAGCAAGGGAACTTGACAATTGTGTTCGGATCCTTGAAGGCTTCTGCTTGGAGGGCACTTCCACTCACATTTCATTGGCCAAAGCATGTCATAGGGCCACACCTCACTTCAAGAGGGCAGGGAAGTGCAAAGCTACCACGTACCAGGAAGGTGAAGAACTGGACATGTTGGTGACCAGTGTTAATGTGCATCAAGCATCTTAGGTTGTAGTCCTGGGCCCACTGTACAAATTTGGATAAGTCATTTCTCCTCTCTGAGCCTCAGTTTTCCCTGTCTGTAAAACGGAACAATAATAATTCCCTCACAGGGCTGCTATGAGGGTCAAAAAAGAGATCATCAATTAAAACACTTTGTTTAGATGGGAAAGAGGACTTAAGGGGTGGAAAGCTGTGATATTTCTGGGACAACAGAGAGGCACACTCAAATGTGGGCATGCTGGAGTGGCTATGACTACAGTCTAAGCAGATTCTGAGTATGCTGAGTTCAGATCTGGGGGCTGTGAGGTGGATAGAGCATCCCTGTCCAACTCCCTGAATTCTTAAAGCATTTTCATTCCTCTATCCCTCATCTCTCGAATGACACAGTGGGTCTCAGAGAACTCCCTAACAAATGGAGACAAGGCCATTACTGCCAAGAGCTTGGAGCTCATGTCTGCCTCCCTCCTTGGCTGAGAGCCAGGACCCAGATTTAGAGCCTGTGGGAGGCAAAATAATGGTCCCGCCAAGATGTTCACATCCTAATCCCCGGAGCTCCTGAATATGTCACTTTACATGGCTAAAGGGATTATGCAGATGTGATTAAATTAAGGGCCTTGAGATGGGGAGATTATCCTAGATTATCCAGGTGGGTCTAACATAATCATAAGAAGCTTTAGACTGGAAGAGGGAGGCAGAAGAGTCAGAAGAAGAGAGTGTGATGGTAAAGCAGCAGTCAGAGTGATGTAATTGCTGGCTGGAAGGAGCACATAAGCAAGCATGGAATGCAGGCAGCCTGTAGAAGCTGGAAAAGGTAAGGAAGCAGATCCTCCCCTAGAGCTTCCAGAAAGAACACCACTCTGCAGACACCTTGAACTTAATCCAATTCAGACTAGTGAACTCAAGAACTGTAAGATAATCGATTTGTGTTGTTTTTAGCCACAAAGTTTGTGGTCATTTGGTACAGCAGCTGCAGGAAACTAATGCAGAGACTGCCGGCTGGACCTGTAGGGCAGAGGCTTGACGCCAGACAGCTGCTACTGGCAAGACCCTGGGGCTGAGAGAGGCTCTGGCAGGATCTGCCATTTCTCTAAGCCCCTTGGACTGCAGGTGAGGTGCCCCAAAAGAAGCCTCTGAAAAAGTCCCAATGTTGCTTTGCTCTACCTTATCTGCCTTTCTGCTTCCTCTCAATTTTTTCTGTTCTAATGACTCCACCACATTGCTATGTGACCTTGAGTAGACCCTTCCTTTTGCAGGACCTAGATTTCTCTATATATAAATGCAAAACAGGGATGGACTAGGAGACTCTCTAGGGGCCTTCCAGGCCTGATACTGAGTCAGCATTTCCAAGATGTGATAGGTCTGCAGAGAGCTCTCTGATGATGCTCTTGAACCATCCTCCACCCCCAAGCCTCCAAAAAATCTTTATCAGTCTTTCCTGCTGCCACAAACAATACACTTGTGTCCAAACACTGACCTCAGTTAAAAGACAGGGGGAACAATGCTTTATTGACTTGGCACCTATGAATGGATGGCTACAGGTCCCCACAGTTCTTTGCTATTGCAAAGTGGAGGCTCTGTGGTGGGGGCAGCATAAATCACAGATGCTGGTTCTAGCTGCAGGGAGGGGCCACTGTCCCTGCTTTGGCCCCTCCAGTCCCCTTATCCAGTCAAGCACCATCTGAGTCTGGGCCCTCATGGAACAAGCCAGGGCAACGACCCAGGTTCTTCTACAGTCCCAGGAAGGCTAAGGTAAGAGCTGCAGGTTTTTCCTGTCTTCCCTCTTCTTGGGGATCCCAAGATGGGTCGGGGGAAGGGAGAGACCCCATTTTCTCCTGAATCACCTGGAGTTCCAGAAAGGTAGGATTAGGGGTGCTGTACCTGGAGCCCTACCAAAGAGAGAGTTAGAAGTCATTCCCTTTCCCCAATTTTCTGTTTTGGCTGAGCAGAAAGTGGGAGCTCTCGTTGAATTGGGTCCGCAACAGTTGATGGGATAAAGCCAGGCTGGACCACACCATTTGGGCAGGCTGTCTCCCAGGCAACGGGAGGGAAGGGCTGAGTGAACTGCAGTTGTCACAAGAGGAAGGCTTCCTGGAGGAAGAGGGGCAGGCCATAGTAGGTTCCTAGAAGAGGTGGTCTGCAGGTCACAATAGCCGGCACAGAACACTGGCATCCTCGCTGTGGTCACAGTTGTGGGCATCCCAGCGGATATGAGAGCAGAGCAGAAGGGTGCTTTCGTCCCCACGGCACTTGACATTGTCCAGGAGGATAGGGCCTCGGCCTGGGCCAAAGTGGGCTTCTCCAGGGGCTGCTAGAGCTTGACCACAGCCCAGCTGGTGGCACAGGACACCGGCTGCCCTCAGATCCCAAGCATCATCACAAACAGTGCCCCACCGCTGTCCTAGGAAGAGCTCTACACGCCCCTCGCATCGATGGGCTCCATTGGCCAGACGTAGGTGCCCTGTAAGGGGACAAGGCCGGGAGCTGGAAGGTGCTGGCCCATGCCACACCACTCCCAAGCAAGGCCAGGGAAGGGGGAGAGGAGGCAAAGGGTGTTGGTATGAGACACAGCACTGCCCTGGGAGCCACTGGACAAGGGCAGACAAATGATATTAAAATAGGATGGACATCAGTCAATACTCAGCCTCCGGATGGGAGAACATGTACAAGCCTTTGTGGGGTGCTCTGGGCATGTTGGGTTCCATGTCTGCTCTCTCTTGAGTCCACGGTTCATAATCCCAGTACCTCAACTACAGGGCTACTCTCTGGAGACTGTGATCGTGTCCCCTGAAGTCATCATTATCTCCTGAAGTTATCATTGCCTACCTCACCCCCTGGACTCCCCAGGCTGAAGAGCAACTTCTTTCATTTCCCTCCTCAGGAAAGGAGCCCTATCCCCTCATTTTAAGCTACAGATTCCTCTAACTTAGAATCCATCTCCCTCTTTCTAAACACTATACCTCTATTAATGAGACTTGAGACTAGCACAAAAGGGCAAAGGTTCCAGGACATGGTAAAATCTGCTGAGCTGCCTAACCCCAGGCTGTGACCTCTCCTGATCCTGGTCCTTACTATCCTGATGCCTCTACTTCCCTCTTAGGGGTTGTGGGCACCTACCGTCCCTTGGCCGAGGCGTGGGAACTCGGGTGGTCTCAGAACCATCCTGCTGGACTTGCAGTCCTAGCTCCTCTGGGCCTGGCTCGTCAAGGACACAGAAAAAGAGGTGGCTGTCACATTGGGGAACATGTTCCTTGAGGACAGGTCACCTCCTAACCTCGCAAGGGAACTCTGACCTAGTGACAACGAACTTTACTGGACCCTGAAGAAGGCCCCCCCAACCCTTGGATCAGAAATGGTGATTGTACTTTTTTCATCCTGGCTCCCAAAGCAGAATCCTTTGTAGCCTACCCTTTGTGGCCAAGGCTACTAGGCCCGGGGTTACCAAACTAGGGCGAATATATCAATTCCCAAACCAAGCAATGAACAGCATTTTAAAACGTGTAAGACTGCAAACACCCCTATCTTATTGATTCCTTCCAAAGGTCAGGCACTTGCTTCCAAAAGCTGATTAACTCTCCGTTTATTAGAGCTTTCGGGGGTCCTTGACTCAGCAGAGCAATAACACCCCAGCCCCGCCCTTGACAGACTTTCTGAATTCATCCCCGGTCTCGGTCTCTCACCCCCGGCCCTCACTGCGGCAGAACGCACGCCCTCCCCAGGCCCGGCCCCACACTCGCACTGCAGAAGGCTCCCTTCCGGCGCCGCCAGTGCCGCGCAGTGGCTGTGTGTCCACGGGCGGGCTCCGCCTCTCTGCGGATTGCGCGTCCTGTCCGGCTCCGCCCGCGGGGCACTGCCGCAGAGAGCCGTCACGCGCGGCCCCGCCCAGGGTTGAGCTGCCTCCTCACGCGCGGCCCCGCCCAGGGTTGAGCTGCCTCCGTGCGCGATCCCGCGGCTGGCTCACCTGAGCAGAGCGCTCCCGCATCCTCGTGGTGGCCGCAGTTGTGCTGACCCCAACCCAGGTGGAAGCAGTCGCTCAGGCGGACCTCCGTGCCGGCACAACCCACGTTGTCCAGCAGAACGGGGCCGCGGCCGAAGCCGAAGTGACCGAGGCCGGTGGCGCCCAGGGCAGGCCCGCATCCTGCCTCACGGCAGGCCACGCGCGCATCCGCGAAATCCCAATCATCGTCGCACACGGTGCCCCAGCCCCCGGCGTACATAACCTCCACGCGGCCGCGGCACGGTCCCGGGCCGCCCACCAGCCGCAGCCGTCCGCCTGTAGGGCGCACAGGCCCGGGGCCAGAGGAACTGGGCTGGAGCCACCAGCTCCCAGGCAGGGCCCAGCCTCATCTTTTCCCACCCGCCGCGGAATCCCCGCTCTGCCACTTACTTTTCTTCCCCGAGACCCAGGAGGCTGTGGTGAACAATGCTGTCTCCCTGGAAGGCAGGGCACCAACTCTTGTAGCTGCGGAGACAGGGCACCTAGATAGAGCATTTGAAAGGGACAAAGAGGCCTGCTGGCCTAGAGTAGGGCGTGAGAGCTCCTGCTGAAGTCCCCCAACTGTACCACATCTGCACCCCACACTCAACCTCAACTCTAGCGTCACCATCTACATTGGTGTGGTGGGGTCCTCTGGAAACTGGATTGGAATGAACCAAATCCTATTTCCAGGCATTATCCTCATTTCAATCCCAATGATAATTTCAACCCTACTTTTAAATGTACTTCTATCCTTCATTCAACCTTTATCTCAAACCTCTCACAAGGCCATTCCCACCCTCACCAGCAACTCAAATTTTACTTAAGAGCTTTGAAGAAATCGCTTATTACTTCTTCCCACCTCTCTGAACTTTTCAGAGGTCTGGATTCCATCATTGCTCTCTATCTGTTCCTCTGTTCTCTCACCTATCTCTACCATCTGGTCAAAAGCTCTGGCCTTCTAGTCAGGCCCCCTTCCTATGAATCTCAACAGCCTTCTCAATTCCCAGCCCTACTCACCTTCCCCCTACCATTATAACCTGGAGGCTAGCAAGCTCAAGCTGGGCTCCTTACCCTCTGGCTCTGTGTGCCAGGCCCAGGCCTCTCTTGTGGCTGAGGGTGGCAGTGCTGTGAGAGTCGGGGGCCCTAGAACTAGAGCAGGAAAGAAGGGAGCAGAGTCAGAGGCTGAGGTTCTAGTTGCTGGTCAGTCTTTGGCTGTCAGGAGGACAGAAGGATTTCTCTGAAGTAGACCACAGATTGTACTTCCAGAGCTGGGGGCTTAGCCCCAATTTGGGTCCAAGGAGGTCTGCCCCACTTTGACAATGGTCGTAATTCACTTCTGTTGTACAGGCGTACACATCACAGTTTATATAGGACTTTCACAGACATGCTTTCATTTCTTCCGATGTTCTCAGAAACCCAATGTGTGTCCAAAACGGAGAGATAGAGAAGGTCTTGACCACAGGGAGAGAGCCATGCACAGTACTGAGGGACTTGAAGAACAAGACTCATTATCCCTATCCTACAGATAAAATAGGACTAGAAAGGGCAAAGGTCATGCTTGAGACCATGCAGCAAAGTTAGTCGTGACTTTGCCAAGGCTCACTGTGTGACCATGGGTGTGGCTCTGTCTCACTGGGCCTCAGCTTTCCCATGTGTAAACTGGAAATTATGGCGCCTGGTTTGCTGTGAGGCATGGGCAAGCATTTATATCTTATAGAATGGAATCCATTTGTGAAGTGCCATTATTGGCCCTATTATTTTTGTATTTGCTCAAAAAACTTCTTAAAATGGAGAGGGGCCAGGTGGGGCATTTTAAGAGCATCAGGATTAAAGAGGGTTGTGCTAGGTAATTCTAGGGACATACTTGGGCTGCAATGTAGTATTTCTGGGGCAATTACAGAGTTCTATTATTTTGAAGTGTTCCATGAAAAGTACTTAGGATATGCTCGAAAATTCCTGGGGCATTCTTGGGGTACTGCTAGATAGTTCTAGAGTATTGGTAGAACAATACTCCAGTATTACACAGCTGCGGAGCTCACCACAAAGTGTACTGACGTTTCCTGGGGCACTTCTAGAGCAGCACTGAGATAATTTCGGGGCCTTTCTGGATTACTCTGGGAAACATCAAGGTAGCCACCAACCCCCCTCGCCACCCAAGCCCCACTTAGGCTCCTCCGGTATCTGGACACGGCCCGGTCCCGCCCACCGACCGTGGCGCGTCCCGGAGCCCCCACCTGCGCAGAGCGCTCCAGCATCCTCGTGGTGGCCGCAGTTGTGCACGCCCCAGCCCAGGCTCAGGCAGGCTGCCAGGCGGGGCTCACCGCCTTCACAGTTCACGTTGTCCAGCAGGATGTGTCCCGTGCCATAGCCGAAGAAGGCGTTAGTGGTGGCAGCCAGGGCCTCCCCGCAGCCCAGCTGGCGGCAGACCACGTTGGCGTCTGGCAGCCCCCAATCATCGTCACACACAGTGCCCCACAGGCCTCCGTACAGGATCTCCACTCGGCCCTGACAGGGGCCTGCGCCACCCACCAGGCGCACACTGCCCTCACCTGGTGAGGGTGGGGGCAGAAGAGGGGGCAAAGAGCAAATCCCACAGGACTCTGCCTCCCCTCACCTCCTAGCCCAATGCACTTCTGGAATGCCCTAGGCCCACCCCATACCCACAGCGCATGGTGTCTGGGAAGCTAAAGCCCTGTAGGAGCTGCTCACTCACCCCCAAGGCACTGTCTCCTCAGTCCAGATTGGGAGTGGTTTATGGGATCAGAGGACAGACTGGCTTTGACTGTGTCACGCCCTGCCTAAAAGCAACCCTCCCTGCCTTTGTCCACGCTCTCCTGAGCGTCTAGGTTGTGCTGCTTCCTCCTTTAAGACTGCATTGAAAGCCTTCTCACCTTCCTAGGTGTAGCACCAACAACTCCTCCAGGAAGCCCTGCCTGATCTCTGATGGACTGGGCGCTCTTCCTCTTCTGGACTTCCTTGCCTTTTATCTGTTGTGCCTCTTTTAGATTGCTTCTCATTTTCTTGTTCTACATCATTAACAGCATTTCTGTGCATATCTGACTCTCCCATTAGATTAAGCTCTGGCGCTCACCTCTCACTTTCTCCAGCCGTGTGCTGACTATTTTTAATCATTCTATAGGAATGAATCCTCTTTCCCTGTCCAGAAGGTGAGCAGCCTGAGGGGGTAAAGGAGGCAGGATGGGGAGGAGGAATGACCAAACTCAACCATCAGTAATCCTTCTCTTCTCACTTAGGGTTGATATCAGAGACTGTTCTCTGGGTCCCTCTCCTAAGACCCAGGTGGCCCCCCACATTGCCTTTACTTACCTTTCCCATTCTGGGTAGTTGTAGGGGGTGCCCTACTGGTTAACACTTTCTTTGTTGGGGGTTGGGTGAGCAGGAATTCTGGAAAGGAAGGAAGGATGACAAATGGATCTTTCTGTTCTCCATCCTCACACCCACAGGTATATAAGTAGCAGGGCGTGGACCCCTAAGGTGCCTGCTCCTCAGGGCCTTTGGTCACACAAAGGATGAAAGCCAGGGATATGAGAGGTGAAAGGGCCCCTTGGGTCCAGAAAGCAGTAGCTCTAGAGGAGTTCTTTTAGTTCTTAAAGCAGCATCACATCATCTGAGAACTTGTTAGAAAGGTAAATTCTCAGGCTCAGTAGAAACTGGGATGGGGCCACAATCTGAGCCTTCCAGGGGATTTTCTTGAAAATTAAAACCAAGATCAAAGCCTCTCAGAGGTTTCTGCTGCAACTCTATGCCCAGTGGACCTGTGGCCAGTGTTGACCCCAATCATCTGATTTTAAAAATGGGAAGGGGACTTTGCTGGATTAGCCAGAGTCCTATATGGAAGGAGTAATGTTGAGTTTTGACCAAAGTCACACACTGAGCTAGAAGCACCACTGGGGTCCAGGGCTCTTGACCAGCCTGGAGCTCTTCCCCAATACCATGCAATGCAGCCACTGGCTTGGTCTTCTACATGGAACAATGTTACCGCTGGGAAGTCCCTTCATTTATCTAGCCTTCAGCCCGGCTACCTGACACAGTCTGCCCTCCTAGGTCACAGGACTCTGCTCACCATCACACAGGACAGCCACATCCTCGTAGTGAAAGCAGTTGTGGACTCCCCAGCCTCGGCTGCCACACTCACTCAGAGCAGCTTCCTGCCCACGGCAGTCCACGTTGTCCAGCAGGATGGGGCCTCGGCCCTGCCCAAAGGCAAGGGGCCTCGGCACAGGGAGTGCCAGGCCGCAGCCCAACTGACGACATACCACATTGGCGTCCACCACGTCCCAGTCATCGTCACAAACGCTGCCCCAGGAGCCACCATGCAGGACCTCCAGACGCCCCCGGCAGCGGCTCGGACCCCCCACCAACCTCAGTTCTGTGGAGAGGGTTGAACTGGCACCTGGGGGATCCCTGGGTCCAACCTACAGGATACCCATCTTGCCATGAAGTTATGGGAGCCTCAGGAACAGTCCCTTCTAGATCTCATTTCTCCCTTCCTATATAATGGGGAGACTGGTGCAATCCCTTTGGGGCATCTAAAACAATAGAGGTCTTCTGTCTGAGCATCTGAGTACCTGGGGTCAGAGTGGGGAGGGGGTGGGAGGAGCAGGGGCACCTACCTGGAAAAGGCAGTGGGGTGGGCTGTAGGGCACTGGCTGAAACAGAGTGAGGAGAGCATTGGCCCCCCCCTCTTCCATCATGCCCCTCCTCTTCACTACTCCTACTTTTCCAAAGTCTCACCTCTTTCCCTGACTGTCCCAGTTGGCCTCCTTGCTTCACCACTCTCCCGTTGGTCATGGACCACCCAGAGAGAGCTGCCTAAGACAGATCTGTTTATCCTCACTCCACTGCTAATTTTCTCAAGGACTCCTCATTTCTTATAGGAGTCCCAGCCCCTGAGCTTTCTCTACAAGCCTTCTAGTATCTTCTGACCAGCCTCACCTTACTTCTTAATATCCCATCAGGTCTTGTCTCCAGGACTTGAACCATGCAGTCTCCTCTGGTCAATCCTGCTCATTACAGCCCTAGGGAGCCTTCAAGACCCAGCTTGGAACCCCCTCCTCCAGAAAGCCTTCCCGGAGCCCTCAGCTAAAAGTGCTCTCTATTCCTTCTGAATCACTGGGCACCACATACACTCCCCTTTCTGGGCCTTCTGCCTGGTGATGTGTCCATGCCTGTCTCATCTTGGTGTCCCCCAGAGCCTTCTGCCCAGAGCCTGTTACTCAGCAGATGCTCAGTAGCTCTGCTTTAACTGTGTAAACTGGTTTTGTGGTTCATTATGGTTTTCCCCCAAAGCTTTACCTAGACGAGTCCTTCTGATTACGTTCTCATGAATGTACATTCCAAGCACTGTTTTATGTGACCTGGTTTATGTGACCTGGCCCACTTAATCATTAGGACAACTTATAAAGTAGGTAGGATTTTGCAGATGGGGAAACTTCAGGTTTAGTGAGGTTAGGCAACTTGCTCACTTATACCCTTAACTGCCCATAATCTGTGCATATTGATCCCTCACCTCCAGCACTGAGCCCTCCGCTTCTCCAAGTCAGACCCTTAGCTCTAAACAACCCTGAACAAATGTCGGAGATGGAAGGAATGTTGGAAACCGCATCATTTACAGACCACCTCCCACCATAATTTTACAGATGGGAAAACTGAGAGTCAGAAAGAGAAGTGGTTGGGGTTAGGGGGACAGCACTCACCCAGTGGCAAGAGGAGGAGGAAGGATAGGGCTGGGGGGATGGGTGCAGGTACTGTACTCCTGTCTCCAGGGCTCCACCCCCTGCTCTGATCTGGTTGGGGAACAATTCGAATTTCTGCTTCCTTGTGTGTCCAGCCAGTCGATGGTTCCATCATGGAGCTGGTGAAGAAGTCACAACAGGAACATCTGGAATTAAAAATTCCAAGTCACTTCTTCCAGCTGGAAGGGCCCAGTGAGAGCTTCAGAGGGAAGTGATACTTCCACGTGGGTTTGGCATTCTGAGTGGAGGCAGCAGGAGCAACAGCTGGAAGATGAGAAGGAAGGGAGCACAGATGGAAGCTAAGGAGGAGTTAGGTCTGGCTGGAGCAAAGAGTGTGTGAAAATGAATGGTGGGAGATGAAGTTGGAAGGTTGCCTGGGTCCAAACCCAGAAAGGCCACTCAGAGCTGTGCCCAGGACTGAGTTTATACTCCAGAGCAGTGCATCCCAAAGGATGGTGTTGGTGCTTCTGGTGGCAACACACATAAATTTAGGGAGCGTTAAATGAATATTTATGGTTTTATTTTCATTGTTTTTTATTTTTAACAATGCCTTCTATTTATGGCAAAGGATCATGGTTTTCCATTTATTGGAACAATATAAATTTTCTCTTTCAAGTTAATTTAAATCAGAAGAAATGAGTCAATTAAAAAAATCAAGGAAATATAGTTCCTGTGACCCACAAATATGCAAAAAAAAATAATGAAGGGTTAAGAGAATAAATGCCATTTGGGATGCTCTGTCTTTTTGAGATGAGAAGCCTTTGAGGGTTTGTTGTTGTTAAATTTTGGGTATTGGTATACAAATAAAAAAGGACTTAAGTCATAAGTGTAGAACTCGGTGAACATTTACATCATGTAACCAGCATCCCAGAAAGACCCCCATGCCTGCTTTCTTCACATAAAAACAGGGGTAGGGTGCTAGCTTAGGGGATAGTTCTATTTTCAATATATTGAGAGTGCAGGTACATGGGTGCCCCTCCCAGCACACACACCCCTCCCCCATCTCTCCCTGGCTGTGCCTGGGCCCTGGCATACAAAGAGTCTAGTTGGGGAGAGGATGAAAAACTATCTGGATGTGGGCACGGGATTTTCAATACCCCATTCATGGGGCCTAGGACAGCCCCCAGTGGAATAATCAGCTTTTGTCCTCCCTTTGCCTAGCCTGGAGACAGCTGGGAAATGGGAGCTGAGAGCTGTGAGTAGGGGGAGCCACAACCCAATCTTTGCTGAGGAGATCCATAGTGATTGGGGTCTGCCCCCCACTGCCTGGGCCTCAGGCCACACAACCTTCAGGCTGCTGGCACACTTGCCTCCAGGTCAGGTCAGCCCCCACCATGTGAATATGGGGACACCCAGTGTCCAGGGAGCCTGGCTGGGAAACCTCAAGTCACCCCACCATAACTCCTGCCACCCCAGTCTAGGGGTGATGGAGAAGGGCCCTTGATCCTGATCTCCATTGACCTCAAGTCCCATCTGACACAAGAGCTCCCAGGGGGCTCTTGGAGCCTGCCTACCTCCAGCTCCAAACTTGGCCCTAAGCCTGCTTCTGCCTCACTCCCTGGGAACCTTGGTCAAAGTGAAGGTTAACCATTCCCTGCCCTCTTTGAACTTGGCTCTCTAAAGCAGTGATTGCCAACCTTTCAGACCTCACGGACCACCGGTTGGTGACTGCTGCTCGAAAGCACTCTTGCTCTCTCCCCACCCTTCATGAGTACACCTTTTGCCCTGAACTGTCTCTTTAAGTGCAGGGCAGGCAGGCAGCATAACACAACTCCACCAGCTCCATCAACTACTACCTACTCTGTGAGTCCTCATCTGTAAAATGGGGTTAGTAATACAATTACCTATTACAGTTGTTGCTGGGTTAAATAAGTTTATAAAAGGAGTAGCTCAGTGTCTGACCCACTGTAAGTATGGTAGCTGTTATTACTATTACTGTCTTCCCATCTAGACTGTGAATCCTTGAAGGCAGGGACTGACTAGGTTTTATTCAACAGTAGGACCTGGCCCGGGATGGGTACATGGGAAATGTTTATTGAATGAAGTCTAGTGCCGCAGATTCATGGAATGAAGCAGTCAGAAGGGGTCTGGGAGATCATCAAGAACAACTCCACATCTGACCAGTGGAAAACTTATCACACACACACCCCTCACCACCACCGCCACCAAAAGTGAAGAATTCATACCTGGGGAATGCTCTGGGCTCTTTTTATCCCTTCTTCTACAGTCAATCCAAGGTCAAATCACTTTTTCTGCCCCCAGAAGTTTAGGAGGGGGTAGGATCCCCCAAATGCAAATCAACACAGATTTTTCTTCCTTTCTTTCCAAAGCTAGAAGGTGAGCAGAGGCAACGTCTCTGTCCATGGAGCTGGCTGGTGGCCCCAGCCTGTCTCTACCCGACCTTAGGGGCAGAGGGAGGTAAAGGGAGACTGGAGATGTCCTGCACAGTCTGGAGCAGCCCTAGGGAAGGGGCATCCAGGCAGAGGAGGAGCTATAAACGGGGGTGGGGGACTGGCTTGGACACAGGGCCAGGCAGCCCCTCCTTCCCATCCCCCCAACTCCAGGTCTCAGGTTTCAAAAATGCCTGGATTGGTCTCCACCCCTTTGCAGGGCAGCCAAGCATCCCTGATCTCCTGTGATGGCCCTGATTCAACCCTTCGTCCTGTTGCCTGGGAGTCCCTTTTACCAAGACCTGCCCCATAGCCCACCTGGGGGCTTGGAAACATGGCCACAGGAGCCAGAGTGTGCATGGTGAGTTTCCCACATAGGTAGGGTCTCTGATTTTGCTACTGATTTTATTTTACTGTGGTAACTCTTGAGTTTTGGTACCTTTTGGGCCTTTGTAGTTATAGGTGACAGGAGGTGTGGCATGTGGCTTATCCTATAGTTTATACCTTCAGTAAAATGCTGCACCTTCTCCCTGGGACCACAGAGCTGGAGGCCTTGCTGGGTGGTTCCCAAACCTGACTGACGATGCATCCCATCATGCCCAAGGTTTTTCCCCATGTGATTTTAATTTATTTTTAATTTTATTTTTTTAAATCCTCACCCAAGGATATTTTCCATTGATTTTTAGAGAGAGTGAAAGAGAGGAAAAGACCGAGAGAAACATTTTTTTTTACTAAAGAACATTTTATTATTGTTTTATTTACTTATTTACTTATTTATTTATTGTTAATCCTCACTGGAGGATATTTTTCCATTGATTTTTAGGGAGAGTGGAAGAGAGAGGGAAAGACAGAAACATCGATGTGAGAGAAATACATCGATTGATTGCCTCCTGCACATGCCTTGACCAGGGCCTGGGGCGGGGAGGAGCCTGCACCTCAGTACATGCCCTTGACCAGAATCAAACCTGGGACCCTTAGGTCCGCAGGCCATGGCTCTCTCCACTGAGCCAAACCACCTAGGGCCCAAGGGCACTTTAAACAATATATAGGGTGTCCCAAAAATGTATATACATACTTTGAATAATTATAAAGTCAGTGTTTATTAAAATACATTTCATTTTCAATATTGAGCTACCAGCTGTTAAAGTGTTTATACATTTTTTGGGGATACCCTGTATATAGATTATTGCCCCCACTACTTCTGCCCCAGAGATTCTGATCAAGCAGTTCAGGGATGGGTTCCCCCTAAAAGTGTATTTCTCAAGAGCCCCTGAGACTCAGACATGTTTGGGGACCGGGGTTTAGCCAAAGCTGTTTATGTTGCAGGTGGGAAGACCAAGGCCAAGAGTGAAAAATGGAGACGCAGCCCAGGCACTTAGAAGGACTTAGTTTCCTGACTCTCAGATCTCACCTTGCTTCCCACTTTTCAGAAAAAGAAAACCCTCTCGTGGGAGGTCTGCCATCACCCTGCTCTCAGTCCTCCTTTCCTCCTGCCTTTTCCTTCCTCCCTGGCCTGAGGAAACACTCCCCCTCAGTTCAGACCTCATCTCCTTCTGCCTTCACAGGGACCTCCCTCTCTCCATCTGGGTGTCTTTTCTCTTCCCTAGTCATCTGCTCTTTCCCAACTGGACTCTTCACTTTGAGTTTCTAAGCACACTCTGCTCTCTATCATTAAAAGCAAACAACAGCCTAACTGGTGTGGCTCAGCAGTTGAGCATCAATCTATGAACCAGGAGGTCACAGTTTGATTCCCGGTCAGGGCACATGGCAGGTTGCGGGCTCAATCCCCAGTGTGGGGTGTGCAGGAGGCAGTCAATCAATGATTCTCTCTCATCATTGATGTTTCTATCTCTCCCTCCCTCACCCTTCCTCTCTGAAATTGAAAAAAAAAAAAGCAAACAACAGAAAATCCTTTCAACCTGTGTTGGTTGGGTCTTCAGGATAGAAATAGCCAGGTGCTAGTATCCCTGCCATGCTCTGTCACTGACTGGGAAATGCCCGGGAAGAGTGTGGTCTTGGCTCAAATGAGGCAGTACATTCGGAAGGTGCTAGACTGGAGGCTGTCAGCTGACTGAATTCCTCACATCTCATCAGCAAGTCCTCTCTCCAGGGTAGGTCTGAACAGCACTTCTGCAAGGCTGCCACTGGACTCCACACCCCTCCTCCAGCTAGTGCCCACCCCCCCCCACCCCCTTCCCATCAAGGCCTCACTTCTCTAAAGAGCTGTCTGCATACACATCTCCATTTCCTTACCTCTCACTCACTGCTCAGCTTGCACCAGTCTGCCTTCTGGCCTCACCTCTCCACTGAGGCAATTCTTCCTAAGGTCACCACACCAAGGTCGTGCCATGAGATGCAAGGGTCTATTTTCATCCCTTGTTTTAGTTAGAATATGAGCTCTGATATGATAACAGAGAGAACCTGTATTCTTCAGTTTTTGCTGTGATAACATGCAAAACAAACAACCCCTAAATTGCAATAGCTTAAAGCAGAAAATTTCAACCAGTGTGCCACAAGTATTTTTAAAACATGCAATTCCTGATTACTTAGTCAGGGGCTCAGGCCGCTTTTCCTTGAGATTGTAAAATTTAAAAAATGACAACAGACAACACAACAATAACTGTTTGGTATGAATGAATCAAAATATCTTTTTTTTTGTCAGATCGGCAAAAAATATATATATTTTTTGGTGTGCTGAAGAATTTTAGTGTTAGTTTATGGGTGCCATCCAATGAAAAAGGTTGAAAATCGCTGGTTTAAAGCAAAAATTACTTTCCTCCCATGGTTCTGCATGTTGGCTGTGATGGTTCTATTTCAGGCTGTGGGTTGGGTTCAGGTCTGTTTTATTAGCCTCTCATTCCAGGATCCAGGAAAGAACCAGCAGTTTCCTAGGGCATGTTCTTCCTGTAGAGGAGGCAGGAACCCAGAAACCAAACCAGACCACACAGGCATATCTAAAGTCTACTTTGTTGTGATACATATCCCATATGCTCAGATTTTGTTGTCTAAAGCAAGTCACATGGCCAAGCATGTGATATATCAGTGGGACTGCGGAAATATATCCCTCTCATAAAGGGAAAGAGAAGAAGGAATGAATACCAGTATTTGCTGAGAAGTAGTATTATTTACCAGAAAATAACAGGCTTGAACAATATCCAAATTTATTTTTCTCTTTCACTTACAAGTCCTGGTAGGAGATCTAGAACTGGCGATCTAGAGCTCATGATTGTTAAGGATCCAAATTCCTTGTCTTTTATTGCTCTGCCATTCTTTTCTTTTTTGGAAATCCTCACCCAAGGATATGTTTATTGATGAGAGAGAGAGAGAGAGAGAGAGAGAGAGAGAGAGATGCTTTGGTCTCTGCCATCAAGCTTTTATTTTAGACAATGTATCAGTCAGATGGGGCTGCCCATCAAAATATCATAGACTATGTAGCAGAAACAACAGAAATTTATTTTCTCACAGTTCTGGAGGCTGTAAAGTCCAAGATCAAGGTTCTGGCAGGATTTGGTTCCTGGTGAAGACTCTTCCTAGCTTGCAGTTAGCCAACTTCTCACTGAGTCCTCACATGGGAGGGGAAAGCACTCTTTGGTGTCTCTTCTTATAAAGGCACTAATTCTATGGGATCATTGCCCCATCCTTATGACCTCATTGAATCTTAAATACCCCTTAAAGGCCCTATTTCCATACAAGGTCACATTTGGGGTTAGGGATTCAACATAAATTTTAGAGGACATATTCAGTCCATGAAAGAAAATTGAAAAGGGAAAGAAAGGAGAACCAGAGGGCATGCTCAAGCTTTTTCCTTAGAAGGAATGACCACACCCTTCTGCTTGTACCTCATGGCTAGAACTTCATCCCATGGCCACAACCCAGCTATGAATTCCATTATTGCAAAGAAGAGAAAGCAGATACCAGGGGACAACTACAGCTTCTGTATTGTCCTTGTATTACTCGATATCTCAGCAGCATTTGATACTCTATTAGTGACAGTGCTTTTGGCTACAAGTAACAAAAAACTCAAATCAAAGTTGCTCAAAAAGGGGTTTTATCTCACTTAACAAGAAGTCAGAGTGAGCCCATTTCAGGACTGGTTAATTCAGTGGAGTGACATCACCAGGGGCCCGGGTCCTTCCTATTGGCCTACTCTGCCAACATCAGCAAGTTGGCTGCTCTTCTTCTTCTTTTTAAAAATATATTTTATTGATTTTTTACAGAGAGGAAGGGCGAGGGATAGAAACATCAATGAGAGAGAAACATTGATCAGCTGCCTCCTGCACACCCCTCACTGGGGATGTGCCCGCAACTGAGGTACATGCCCTTGACCAGAATCGAACCTGGGACCCTTCAGTCTGCAGGCCGACACTCTATCCACTGAGCCAAATCGGTTAGAGCTTGGCTGCTCTTCTTGGTGGCTTTCCTCATGGCTCAAGATGGTGGTCTCAGTTCAGAGTAGCTCATGAATAGGACAACGTTCAGAGCCAGAAAAGGGAAAACATCTCTATCTTGTGTCCTGTTTTAAAAGCTAAGAAGACTTTCCCAGAAAACCCCCAAGAGATATCCCCTCATGCCTTGTTGGCTATATCCAGTTACTTGCCCATTGTAAAGAGTAACAGGCAAGTGGAGGGGAGCCCTAGGCTCAATCCTGGGCCTTCTTTTCTGTCCATACTCCCCCGTTAGCAGACCTTGAATAAGCTCATGGTGTATGACTCGTTGGTTTTGAGTATATTCTCAGAGTTGTACAACCATCACCGTTACCTAATTCCAGAACATTTTCATCACCCCAAAAAGAAACCCTATACCCATTAGAAGTCAATCTCTCTTCCCGTTCCCTCAAGCCTTTGGCAAAACCACTAATTTATTTCCTGTCTTTATGTATTTGCTTATTCTGGACATTTCAGATAAAGATAACTTATATATTCCTATCTAGAATATGTAAAGAACTCTCAAAATTCAACATTAAAGGACCAAACATGCTAGTTAGACAATGGGTAAGCCATAAAGAGACATTTCACCAAAGGGTACATCCAGTTGGCAAATGAACACACGAAAAGGCAGTCAATAGCACTCTAGCACTAGGAAGATGCAATTTAAGGCCACAATGAGTTATCACCACACACTTATCAGAATGGCTAAAATGAAAATGGTGACAACGTAAAATACTAACAAGGATGTGGAGAAACTGGATACCTTGCTTGTGGAAATGTAAAAAATGATTCAGACACTCTGGGAAACAGTTTGGCAGTTTAAAAAAGAACTAAACATATACTTATCATACAGCCCAGCAAATGTACTCCTAAGCATTTATTCCAGAGAAAGGAAAACTTATGTTCACACAAAAACCTTATAAAAATGGCCATAGCAACTTTATTTGTAATAGCAAAAAACTGAAAATAATCAAAATATCCTACAATAGGTAAATGGTTAAACAAATCATGGTACAGCCAGTCCATGGACTGATTCTCAACTATGAAAAGGAACAAACCTTTGATACACGCAACAATTTGGATGGATCTCAAAGGCATTATGCTGTGTGAAAAAAGCTAATCTCAAATGGTTACACACTATATGATTCTAATTATACAACATTCTCAAAATGACAAAGCTATAGAGATGGAAACAGATTAGTGATGTCCAGGGTTTAGGGATTGGGGAGGAGAAGGTGTAACTGTTAATGGATTGCTCAAGAGAGATCTTTGTATCCAACTGGCGTGGCTCAGTGCTTGAATGTTGACCTATGAACCAGGAGGTCAGGGTTCAATTCCCAGTCAGGGCACATGCCCTGGTTGCAAACTGGATCCCCAGCAGGGGTGTGCAGAAGGCAGCCCATCAATGATTCTGTCTCATCATTGACATTTCTATCTCTTTCTCTCCCTTCTTTTCTGAAATCAACAAAAATATCCTATCTAATAAAGACGGAATATGCAAATTGACCATCACTCCACGACAAAGATGGAGGCACCCACAGCCATTAAGGAGGGCATATACAAATTGATGTGACAAGGCAAGAGGCGGAAGGCAGCTCTGGCTGGAGTGAAGGCGGAAAGGCGGCTCCGGGCCGGAGCGAAGACAGTGCCAGCAGCCAGGGAAAGGAAGGCCTATTCTTGTACGAATCTTTGTGCATCAGGCCTCTAGTATATATATATATATATATATATATATATATATATATGCCAGTAAATGAAAAGGAGAGATCTTTGTAATGATAGAATAGTACTTTATCTTGATTGCTATACATTTGATAACATTACAAAACTACGCACATACATTATATACCAGTAAACATTACATTGCTGGTTTTGACATCCTATCTAATAAAGAGAGAATATGCAAATTGACCCTCATGCCCTGGCACAAGATGGCCGCTACAAGATGGCCAGCAGGGGAGGTGAGTTGTGGGCGATCAGGCCAGAAGGGGAGGGTAGTTAGGGGTGACCAGGACAGCAGGGAAGGGCAGTTGGGGGGGACCAGGCCTCCAGGGGAGGACAGTTGGGGGCAATTGGGCCGGCAGGGGAATAGTTGGGCATTGATCAGGCTGGCAGGGGAGTGGTTAGGGGGTGATCAGGCTGGCAGGCAGGTGAGCGGTTGGGAGCCAGCAGTCCCGGATTGTGAGAGGGATGCCCGACTGCCAGTTTAGGCCTGATCCCACAGACAGTCGGACATCCCCCGAGGGGTCCCAGATTGGAGAGGATGCAGGCTGGGCTGAGGAACAACCCCCCCCCCAGTGCACGAATTTCGTGCACTGGGCCTCTAGTTGTATTATAATTTTTTTTTGGATCCTACATTTTATTTATTTATTTTTTATTATTATTTTTTAAATAAATCTTTATTGTTCAGATTATTACAGGTGTTCCTCTTTTTTCCCCCCATAGCTCCCCTCCACCTGATTCCCCACCCCACCCCATGCCCTTATCCCCCGCCACTGTCTTCATCCATAGGAGTAAGATTTTTGTCCAATCTCTTCCTGCACCCCTCACACCTGCTTCCCCTGAGAGTCGTCAGTCCACTCCCTTTCTATGTCCCTGATTCTATTATATTCACCAGTCCATTCTGTTCTTCAGATTTTTTATTCACTTGATTTTTAGATTCACTTGTTGGTAGGTATGTATTTGATGTCATTTTGTTGTTCATAATTTTTATCTTTACCTTTTTCTTCTTCTTCCTCTTCTTAAAGAATACCCTTCAGCATTTCGTGTAATCCAGGTTTGGTGGTGATGAACTCCTTTAGCTTTTTCTTGTCTGTGAAGCTCTTTATCTGACCTTCAACTCTGAATGACAGCTTTGCTGGGTAGAGTAATCTTGGTTGTAGGTTCTTGCTGTTCATCACTTTGAATATTTCTTGCCACTCCCTTCTGACCTGCATAGTTTCTGTTGAGAAATCAGCTGACAGTCGTATGGGTACTCCCTTGTAGGTAATTAACTGTTTTTCTCTTGCTGCTTTTAATATTCTCTCTTTGTCTTTTGCCCTTGGCATTTTAATTATGATGTGTCTTGGTGTGGTACTCTTTGGATTCCTCTTGTATGGGGTTCTGTGTGCTTCCTGGACTTGTAAGTCTATTTCTTTCACCAGGTAGGGAAAGTTTTCTGTCATTATTTCTTCTAATAGGTTTTCAATATTTTGCTCTCTCCCTTCTTCTGGCACCCCAAAAATTCGGATGTTGGTTCGCTTAAAGTTGTCCCAGAGGTTCCTTACATATCTTCATATTTTTGGATTCTTTTTTCTTTTTGTTTTTCTGGTTGGATGTTTTTTGTTTCCACATATTTCAGATCTTTGGTTTGATTCTTGGGGTACGTTGATCTGCAGTTGAGTTTCTGTATATTCTTTATTTCAGACAGTGTATGCTTCATTTCTGACTGATCCTTTTCCATTTTTTTTGGCATTCTCATTAATATCCTTAAAGGTCTCATCAAGTTTCTCAGCGGTTTTAAGAAGATTCTTGAGTAACCTTATAAATGTGGTTCTGAACTCTGTCATCCAGTAGTTTGCTTTCCTCCGTTTCTTTCATTCGTGACATGTTTTTTTGTCTCCACATTTTGGCTGCTTCCCTGTGTTGATGGAGTAGCTTTGTGTGGTAGGTGATCTATAGGGGGCAGTAGCTCAGCCTCCTCAATCACATGAGGTGGATGCTCTTGGTACACCCCTTTGTGGGCTGAGTGCTAAGTCTTGGTGTAGTTAAGCCTTAATTGCTGTTGGTACACTGGGAGGAATTGACCTCCAGGCCAATTAGCTGTGAGCACTCGCTGTGTCTATAATGGAAGAACTGCTACGCTGAAGACACGCTTATGGGGCAGGACTTGTTTCAATGGGGCTTTGGTGCTCACTGAGTCTGCCTCTTGAATGTGTCACTTATGGATGTGAGGAGTTGAAATCTGGTGTCTCACACTGACCACTAGGTCCACTGGCTTCTGGATCTCCAATGGGGTGCAGGTCAGCTACTGTCTGAGGCCACCAACCAGGAGCTATAGTGAGAGCTACAGTTTTCTCCTCTTTGCTTGGGGTTTGGAGGTTTTGGAGCTGTCTGACCCGGGCTGCAAGTTTGCTAGGTTAAGCTGCGATAGGTCAGGGCTTTCTTATGCTATAGCCGCTGCTTGGAGCTTGGGTGGGTTTGTAGGCTGTGCAGGGCGGGGTCTCAGGGTGTCACTAGGCTAGGGCGTGGCAAACAGCAATGGCTGCTAGTTAGCCGGCTCTGCGTCCCCGTGGGCATCCCAGAGTCCCGTGCCCCAGTGCCGTAAACAATTATTCCTGCGCGCAGCTCTGCAAGCAAGCCACCCTCACTGGCAGACAGTCCAGCTTCTCCCCGTAGGAGTTTGGGTCCCCGCGTCTCCCCAGAAACTGTATTTCAGAGTAATCGGGGGCTTGTCTCCCTTTGGGTTGAAAAAAGCAACGCCCGCTGCCAGCCTGGATCACGCGCCTCCGTACCTCAGCTTTTCAGCGCTCGTGCACGTCTCAATGCTCTTTTCTCTTTCCTTCTAGTTGTAGAACTTCCACTCAGCCAGCTTTCCCGTGGTTCTGGGTGATAGACGTTTTATCTTTTAGTTGTAGTTTTGAAATTGTTGCGCGAGGCAGCAGTTTAGGTGTTTACCTACGCCACCATCTAGAATTCTCTGATCTAGTTGTATTATAATTATGAAAGATGTAACTAACCACTGTGAGACTCCAGATGAAGGGACTTTCCTATACATGTCTTCACAACTTCCTGTGAATCTATAATTATTTCAAAATAAAAGCTGTGTGTTTCTTAAGTCTCAATTGAACAAAACAGACTAATAGTTAGAAATAAAAGCAAAAAATTTTTGCACTTCTCTACATCATCATCTTGAGGTGTAAAAAACATGGATTCGGACAAGTGGTTTTTCCCTGGTATGAGAAACTGTAGGCACCCAGGGGTCAAGTCACTGATTTATCTTCTCAAAGATCCTTTGGAAGTACTGTGACTGGGCAGGAGTGAAGGAAAATCTGGTGTACAGTGTGAGTGGCTTTCACTGAGCCTCCCCATTCTGGAATGCCTTTCCCAGATGGAGTGCCTCTTCCACTATTCTGCTTCCTGGGAGGACAGAGACACTCAAATGTTTGGATGATTGCATTTAGGTCCGTTTAGGTTCCACTAGGAGGTCAGAAAAGCCCTCCTAGTGTAATTCTTTTTTTTCTGATTAAGAAGTGTAGAAAATTATTAATAAAAATGTAGAACTTTTAGTGCATATATACATAATGGGGGGTGTCAAATGGGAGTGAGAATAAGTGGAAGCAAAGTTTCTTTTTTTAATTTTTATTTATTCATTTTTAAAAATTTAATAAATCTTTATTGTTCAGATTATTACAATTGTTCCTCTTTTTTCCCACATAGCTCCCCTCCACCCGGTTCCCACCCTACCCTCTGCCCTTAACGCACCCCCCCCCCCACTGTCCTCATCCATAGGTGTATGATTTTTGTCCAGTCTCTTCCTGCACCCCCCACACCCCTTTCCCCCCAACAATTGTCAGTCCACTCCCTTTCTATGCCCCTGATTCTATTATATTCACCAGTTTATTCTGTTCATCAGATTTTTTTATTCACTTGATTTTTAGATTCACTTGTTGATAGATATGTATTTGTTGTTCATAATTGTTATCTTTACCTTTTTCTTCTTCTTCCGCTTCTTAAAGAATACCTTTCAGCATTTCATATAATACTGGTTTGGTGGTGATGAACTCCTTTAGCTTTTTCTTATCTGTGAAGCTCTTTATCTGCCATTCAATTCTGAATGATAGCTTTGCTGGGTAGAGTAATCTTGGTTGTAGGTTCTTGCTGTTCATCACTTTGAATATTTCTTGCCACTCCCTTCTGGCCTGCATAGTTTCTGTTGAGAAATCAGCTGACAGTTGTATGAGTGCTCCCTTGTAGGTAACAAACTGTTTTTCTCTTGCTGCTTTTAATATTCTCTCTTTGTCTTTTGCCCTTGGCATTTTAATTATGATGTGTCTTGGTGTGGTCCTCTTTGGATTCCTTTTTTGGGGGGTTCTGTGCACTTCCTGGACTTCTAGGTCTATTTCTTTCACCAGGTGGGGAAAGTTTTTTGTTATTATTTCTTCAAATAGGTTTTCAGTATCTTGCTCTCTCTCTTCTTCTGGCACCCCCATAATTCGGATGTTGGTACACTTGAAGTCATCCCAGAGACTCCTTACACTATCTTCATATTTTTGGATTCTTTTTTCTTTTTGCTTTTCCGGTTGAGTGTTTTTTGCTTCTTTGTATTTCAAATCTTTGACTTGATTCTTGCGATCCTCTAGTCTGCTGTTGGATCTCTGTATAATATTTTTTATTTCAGTCAATGTATGCTTAATTTCTAGTTGGTCCTTGGTCTTTTTTCATATCCTTGAGGGTCTCGCTAAATTTATCAGCCTTTTCTAGAAAATTCTTGAAAAACCTTATAGCTGTGGTTTTGAACTCTATATCCAGTAGTTTGTTTTCCTCCATTTCTTTCATTTGTGATCTGTTTCTTTGTCTCCACATTTTGGTTACTTCCCTAAGTTGATAGAGTGGCTTTGTGTTCTAGGTGTCCTATAGGGCCCAGTGGCTCAGCCTCCCCAGTTACCTGAGGTGGACACTCTTGGTGCATCCCTTTGTGGGCTGTGTGCACAGTCTTGTTGTAGTTAAGCCTTGATTGTTGTTGGTATCACTGGGAGGAATTGACCTCCAGGCCAATTGGCTGTGAGGATCAGCTGTGTTTACACTGGGAGAACTTCTGTGCTGGAGACACCCTTATGAGACAGGACTTGCAAAAGCCTCTGTGCTCAGCTTAGATGGGGTGGAGTCTCAGGGCAGAGCAGACAGCATTGGTTTCCCATCAGCCCTGCCCTAATAGGCCCCTGTGTCTCAGTGTCCCGTGGTAATCGCTACAAGCACCTCTGAGAGAAAGCTGCCCTCAAGTTTCACCTGCTGCCGGACAGTCCAGTTTCTCCCCAAATGAGTCTGGGTCCCCAGAGTCTCACCCGGAACTGGAGTTCAGTGCAGTTGGGAGCTTTTGTCTCTCTTCCACTTGAGAAAGCCAGCCATGCACTCAGTTGCCAGTCCTCTCCACACGTGCATTTCAGTACCTCTGCCTCCTGCAGCTCCTCTGAGTCTCAGTGTGCTTTTCTCTTTCCTTCTAGTTGTAGAATTTCCACTCAGCCAGCCTTCCTGTGGTTCTGGATGATGTCCATTTTGTCTTTTAGTTGTAGTTTTGAAATTGTTGTGCAAGGCAGCAGTTTAGGTGTTTACCAATGCTGCCATCTTGGTTTCTCCAGAAGCAAAGTTTCTTGATCTATGATCTTGGGAAAACTGTTTACTTTGTGGTGCTGTCATCTTCTGGGGTCTGTGAAATTGCCCTGGAAAACCTTAGTGTAAGGCCTCCCAGTTATCTTGAGAATGATCATGATTTGGGTCTATTTTGGCATGGTTTGCATGGATCCAGGAAGTTTTTGGTATGTTTTAAGAAAATATATATTTTTATTGATTTCAGAGAGGGAGAGAAAGATAGAAATGTAAATGAGAGAGAATCATTGATCAGCTGCCTCCCTTCCCCCAGCACATGCTCCTATTGGTCATGCTCATATACATGGATACAAGTCCTTTGGTTGATCTCTTACCCCACCTTCCCACCCTTTCCTGCCTTCCCTCTGAGGTTTGATGGCCTGTTCAATGTTTCTGTGTCTCTGGATCTATTTTTGTTCATCAGTTTATGTTGTTCATTATATTCCACAAATAAGTGAAATCATGTGATATTTATCTTTCTCCGACTGGTTTATTTTGTTTAGCATAATGCTCTCCAGGTCCATCCATGCTGTTGCAAATGGTAAGAGTTCTTTTTGTTTTTACAGCAGCATAGTATTCCATTATGTAGATGTACCAAAGTTTTTTAATCCACTCATCTGCTGATGGGCACTAAAGCTGTTTCCAAATCTTAGCTATTATAAATTATGCTGCTATGGACATAGGGGTGCATATATCCTTTCTGATGGGTGTTTCTGATTTCTTGGGATATATTCCTAAAAGTGGGATCACTGGGTCAAATGGAAGTTCCATTTTTAATTTTTCGAGGAAACTCCATACTGTTTTCCACAGTGGCTACACCAATCTGCATTCCCACAAGCAGTGTATGAGGGTTCCTTTTTTTCCACATCCTCGCTAGCACTTGTCATTTATTGATTTGTTGAAAAACTTACCATATTAATAATTTTAAGTGTACAGTTCAGTAGTGTTAAATATAGTCATACTAGAGGCCCAGTGCATGACATTCTGCAGGGTGGGGTCCCTCCACCTGGCTGGCGATTGGGGTCGATCAGGGCCATCTCGCCCAGCCCGATGGGAGCCAACTGGGGCCGGTCTCTGGGAGGAACTGCGGAAGGGACTGCAGGAGGGCTCCAGGGCATGTCCGGCCCTGTCTCGCCCAATCCCAATCAGCCAGACCCCAGCAGCAAGCTAACCTACCAATTGAAGCATCTGCCCCCTGGTGGTCAGTGCACGTCATAACGACTGGTCGGTCATCTGCTCTGTCGGACACTTAGCATATTAGGCTTTTATATATATAGATTGTAGTGCAACTAATCTCCAGAATAGTTTCATCTTGCAAAACCAAAACTCAGTACCCATTCCTCCTCCAATCATACTCTACTTTCTGTCTCTATGAATTTGACTATTCTAGGTACCTCATGTAAGTGGAATCATACAGTATTTGTCATTTGTGACTGGCTTATTTCATTTAGCCTAATGTCCTCAAGGTTTATCCATATTGTAGCATGTGTCAGAACATCCTTCCTTTAAAAAGCTGAATAATATTTCATTGTATAATGTCATTTTGTATTCTTTTTTTCTTATATCCATCAGCAAATCTTTTCAGCCCTACCTTCAAAATATAGGGTGTCCCCCCAAAATGTATACACACTTGGAATAATTATAAAGGCAGTGATTTCAAAATGTAATAGAATCTATAGACATTGTGTGCAGACATTTTGGGGGGACATCATGTATACTAGAGCCAACCTCTTCTTACCTTCTCAATGTCATTTTAATGCAGTAACATATTTCTCAACTGGTGTGATTTTGCCCCCCTAGGGACATTTGACAACTTCTAGAAACATTTTTAGTTGTCACAAGTAGGGAGGGTAGATACTTTGTTGTCACAACTGGGTAAATGCTGCAACGCACAGGATAGGCCTGCACAACGAAGAGTCATCTGGCCTAAAACATCAGTAGTGCTGAGGTTGAGAAACCCTGCTGTAATGCATGGCACTGCCACATTGCGCCTGGACTTCTAAGTGGCCTAATTAGTCGCCTTGCGTCCATGCTTGCCCCTTGAAATACATTCTCTGCACAGTGCCCAGGTGTCCTTTTGACAGGTAAATCACATCCTGTTAGTCTCCTGCTCTCATCCTTGAGTGGTTTCTCATTAGAATGAGATCGAAAGGCCCACAAGGTCCCTCACGAATTGGTCCCTTGCCGCCTCTCCGAGTTCATCTTCCTCCACTCCCTCTCATTCATTCTCCTTCAGCCACCCTGGCCTCCTTGATATTCCTTGGACATACAAGCCTGCTCCTGAACCTCAGGTTCTTGGTACTTGCAATTCCCTTGGCCTGGAGCCATCTGCAGAGGGCTTCCACAAGTGCTGGAGGGAGTGGATTTCCTTTTTACTTTAGGCACTTATTTTTTAAGGTAACTTTTTAGCACTCTATAATAAAAAGCCAAAACATTGTACAAAACTTTGAAAAATATCAATCTTCCTTAGCTGTGATCAAGGTCACATAGTCTGTCAAGTGGGTTAAAAATTTTATATATTATTTGACATTTAACAATGAGATAATGAAAAATTTCCCACATACTCCAGAGCCCCTTTCCTTCTGTATCCCTAAATTTCCTTTCACTTCATCCACTGAACAAAACAGTATACCAAATCTTAGTCCATTAGGGTCCCTCCAACAAAAGTCTGACTACAGAATTAACGAATGGTGGCGTGTACATAGGCGTGTCTAGCAAATTCCAGCTGCCCAATTTGTCTCTATTACATGCCACTGTTTTGTCTTCACAGGGCAACAGGCAGAAAGGAAAAGTCCTATTTTTTTTCACACCAACTGCTTTTTATTATTGAATATTGAAATCTTTCACAAGATGATTAAAAGAAACAAAAACAAGAAAAAACAAAACAAAACCCAATAACGTGACAACCACAGCTGATGTAATTTCCCATTGTTCCCAGTCAGCTCCAAACCTATTATGTGCAAAGCCCATTTCCATGCACCTAAACAAGATACAGGTTCTGAAATCCTTTATTCTAGTCGTAGCAGTTTATTATGCAGGTGCAGCCAAACATAAAGCTTCAGGACAGAGTGCACACAAACTTTACAATGTGGGCTTTGAATTTCAAATATGGGAACAAAAAAATCTACTACATGAAACTGATGGAAACTGAGCACAGATGTCCAAGACTGAATCTTGGAACTTGAGTATAAGTCTTGCTTCCTCAAGTGCTTTCCTCTGCTACAGAACAGTCAGATGAAGATGTAGAGCTTTGTAGTTAGTTTAAATGATATACTCTGTAGATACTATACCAATTTTATTTTATTTTTTAAAAATACTAGAGGCCCAGTGCACAAAAATCACATACTGGTAGGGTCCCTAGCGGCTGCCAGCTGCTGGCTGGGGCCTCCCTCCCTTCCCCCAGCTGGCCCCGCCCCCTGGTCAAACTCTCGGTTGAGGAGACAATTTGCATATTATGCTTTTATTATATAGGATATTTTTATTGATTTCAGAAAGGAAGGAAGAGGGGAGAGAGATAGAAGCATCAATGATGAGAGAGAATCAATGACCAGCTGCCTCCTGCATGCCCCACAGTGGGGATCAAGCCCACAGCCCTGGCGTGAGCCCTAATGGGAAATCAAACCACGACTTCCTCTTTCATAAGTCAATGCTCAACCACTGAGCCACACTCACCGGGTGGTACTATACCAATTTTAAAAGTTACACATAGACCAGGAAATGTCCATCTGTTCATTTAAATTGACCAGACCTTCCAGCTGGATCGCTGAAAACCAATCAGGGCACATGAGTGCGGTTTACTGATGGGCACACTGCACTCCTGATCTGTGGTGGCTCCTGCTTTCCTCATCGGAGCTGTCGCTATAGGCTTTGTACCTCTGCCTGCCTCTTGAGCCCCGAGTGCTGTTGAATTCCTGGAGCTCTACCTCCTCTCTGTCTCTGATAATGTTCTGGACTTCTGGTCTGGATGGCAGGTCTTCTAGTCCAGAAAGCTTGTCAGGGTTGATCCAGTTGTTTTGAGGAAACTGCACATTAATCTTTATGTAAAGGTCGCCTTTCACGAAGGGATTATAATACTGTGGCATTCCTTCCCCTCGAACCACGTGGACACATGCTGGTTAGTGACTTTGCTGGGGGGTGTTTCACCATGATCTGAAGTGCATCACGGTGCTTGAATGTGAACTGAAATCTGCAGAGGGCTTCCACAGGTGCTATCTTATATGTCATATGCAAATTGTTGCCTTCCCTCTGGGACACCTCATGTTCTTTCTCTTGTATGTCTCCTGGCTTCACTCCTGTGGTCTGGTCTGCTTCCTCAGTGAATGTAATTCACTATCCCTCTCCCTTCTTCTCTGTAAAAAAATCAATAAAAAATATTTTTAAAAAAGATATAAGTGACATATAACATTGTAGAAGTTTAAGGTGTACAGCACATTGATTTGATACTTTTATATATTGCCAAATGATCATCACCATAGATTTAGCTAATATCTCCATCATACATTTTTTAACATGCATGGATAATTCTTGCCTGAATCTATTACTATGATGATTGCAAATGGTTATTAGCTGGCATTCTAGTGTAAGGAAATTTCAATTTTACAGAAAAAGTTTTCCCACCTATGTATTTTTATCATCAGCATGGATGCTCATGGATTCTTATTCAGTGTGTAGTTTTTATTGTCCTATTCATTTGATGCACAGTTGTCCCCAATTGGGCCAGTGGGATTACCTCCCTCCCCTCCGCCCTCCCCCTGACCCCCTCCCCCCGCTCCCCCCCCTCAGTCCCCAACACCATTCAGTTTGCTCTTGTCTTCTTTTGACACATCCTTGTCATTTTGTGTGTGTTTTTTTTTTTTTTTTGGCTTAACAATATGTTTCAGAGTCTCCTTGTATTTTTTGGCCTTACCCTTGAATCAGTCTACTTTCCAAGGATCCCTGGGTTCTGCTTTTACAGAGGAATAGTACTTAGAAACCAACATCTGGGCGATAAGGAATGTTAAGAAAAATGCTATGCTCTGGGCTGGTGGCCGGGCCTTTGGTGCATTCTGGCCACCAGAGGGCAGCACTTCTCAGAAAAATAAATGCAAAAGACCCAGAATCTGGCTTGGGCTGGGCAGGCCATGCTTCCTGATGGAGGTGTCTCTAGTTCTCTTTCCAAAAAAGAGAAACACACACACACACACACACACACACACACACACACACACACACACACACACACACACACACACACACACACACACACACACACACACACACACACACACACACACACACACACACACACACACACACACACACACACACACACACACAGGCCTGGCAGAGTAGGCCATTGTAAATGCTGACCCTGCCCGTCCTTCTCTACCCGCTCCCACCAGGACTGGTGCAGTAGCCTCCTGACCCTTGACTCCAGTCAACGGCTTCCAGGAAAAGCTAACCAGATAACTCACCTGATTCAAGCCCCTCGGTGATGCTTCTCCACTGCAGAGTAAAATCCAGCCTCTCAGCCAGCACCTTCATGATCCTCCTCAGCCCTCTAAACTGCCACTCTTGCTCCTCCACGCCCCCCTCTTCCCCCCCCCCCCCATCTGAAGCTCCAGCAACTCTGAGCTCAAATTGCCCCCTCCCAGCCCATACAGTGTCCTGTCTACACCTGTATTCACACAGCTGCCTCTACCTAAACTGGCCTCCCCTCCTATCTTCCATAATGTTGGGCAGCAGGTCAAAATTTGCCAGCTCCTAATGATGCCTCTTCCTTGGAATAAGCTACCTGCCTTCTCCAATAAAATTCTACCCACCCTTCGATCAAGACCTTTCTCTTGGCCTCCCTCATCGACCTGGGACAGCTCTTAGCTCCCTCGGTGGGCTATGAGGACAGGGCCAGTAAAGGGTGGGCACGAGGGGTGGGAGTAGAAAGGGATGAGAAATTATGATTGACCATGCTGCCAGGTCACACTTCTCAAACTTTAACATGAATACAAGTCAACTGGGGAGGGAGTGTAGAACCAGATTCTGACCCTGTGGTTTGGGTGGGGCTGAGAGCCGGCATTGCTAACAAGCTCCAGGTGATGCCCCTGCTGCTGCCCGGGGTGCCAATTTGAGCAGCAAGAGCCTCGATGACTGGATTGGCTGAGGCCAGGAGGCAGGTGGGAGCCCAGGTGTGGTGGCCATCATCCAGGGTATAAGAGGGCAGGTGGTGGCTGCCCAGCAGTTACTGGAGGGAGTGTTTGTAGGTGTCATGGCGCTTAGCTATGGACTTTTCATCTGCTTTCTGCTCTGGGGAGGCACGGAGCTGTGCTCCTCCCAGCCCATATGGCAGAGGGGGACCCCCCGCGTTGAGGTGAAGTGTCTGGAGGCCCAGCTCATGGTCACTGTCAGCAAAGACCTTTTTGGCACCGGGAAGCTCATCAGGCCTGTAGACCTCACCCTGGGCCCCGAGGACTGTGAGCCCCTGGTCTCTATGGACACCGATGATGTGGTCAGGTTTGAGGTTGGGCTACATGAGTGTGGCAACAGCCTGCAGGTGAGGCTTGGGCCTGGCATGGGTGGGAGGACATGGGAGAGGTGGCCCGCAATGGGGAGTGTGGATTCAGAGACAGTGTAGTTGGGACTAGGGCAGCTCCCTTTCACTTGTTGGGTGGGAGGAGGAGCAGCTGAGGCCTAAAGCTAGGCTGGGGGCGGGGGGTGTGGGAGGGGGCGCTGGGGAAGAGGTGGTGGCTCCTGCCTTTAGTTGGCCAAATTAGGTAGGTGGGTGGAGTCCAGAGGGGGCAGTGCATTTTAGATCAGACTGGGGAGTGAGGGCTTAATGTGGGAGGCATGTTCAGGAGGAGAACTGAGTTGTCCAGGCCAGACCTCTTCCCTAAAGTGGGGGGTTAGTAAGTCCCCACTTAATGTCATGACTAGGTTCTGTGCCTTTTAACAAAATGGCCTATAACGAAACCAATTTTACAACAGGCTAATTGAATTAATGCTGTCATGAAACTGCTATCCTCAGACTAGGAGGGACCTTCCAGCAAGGCAGAGTTGGTGGGGCACAGATCCCTAGCTGGTCCACAATCCCCTGGACCAACTTCATTCTGCTTCATGGAGAACCTGTCCTCCCCTCCCTCATGGGGCTCCCACTTCTGCCCACCCAGCTCTGGACTCAACCTTAGTAGCTGGCTGGGGCGGGACAAGCCCAGCCCCGGGAGGCATCCACCTGGAGCTCTAGCTTTAGGTGTGGTTCCCAGGGTTTGCCTTGAAGACGCCTGGGCCCTTGTATCCCTGGGGAGACGGCTGGGAAGCCAGCGAGGTGCAGTAGTTAGTTAAGGAGTTGGTCTAGCTTAGTAACTCTCAAATCCTTGCATTGGATTCAGCTGTTAAAACTAAGCTGGGGCTTGTGGAACTCCCAGTTCCCATATCCTAGGTAGACCTGGAAGTGGTCGGCAAACTCATTAGTCAGCAGAGCCAAATATCAACAGTACAACGACTGAAATTCCTTTTGAGAGCCGAATTTTTTAAACAACTTCTTCTAACGCCACTTCTTCAAAATAGACTCGCCCAGGCCGTGGTATTTTGTGGAAGAGCCACACTCAAGGGGCCAAAGAGCCCCACGTGGCTTGCGAGCTGCAATTTGCCACGGCCCTAGACTAAACCAGGACAGAAGTGGGAGCCAGACATCAGTATCTTTCAGATCTCTGCTGGCTCCACTAGCCCGACAAGGGCAGTGTTTCCCATGATTGGTTTCCCCGTCTTGCCTGATGAGGATCACCTGGGGTCAGGGTGGCTTGGGAGTGACTCCTGTGCTGTTCCACAGGCCACACTTGGTTTACTACCCTGCTGTCCTGAAAATCTCAACTTTTGAACATTTTCATTTTGCAATGGGCCCCACAAATTATGCAGCTGGTCTGTCTGGGCACTCTTTAATAGAAAGCTAGGGCTCTCTCCTGAAGATTGAGGGGTTGGGTGGGCCAGGCAACCACTTGGGCCCCAGGTGATCTCCTGAAAAGCTGATTAGAAGCTGCAAATTGCTCCAGTGGCTCCTGCCTGTACTCTTCCTGCCTCAGGCAGCCACGGAACCCATTTGGCTTTCTGTGAAATGGGCGAGAGAGTAAGTCAGAAGAGGCAGGGCACCCTAGTGCCAAGTGAGCCTCCAAGGGGAACTTAACAAGGAGCAGATGTGGACCTAGAAACCAAAGTAATGTGGAACTTTCTGGCTTCATCCTGGTGGCTTTCTTGGCCCCAGGCCTCCCCTGAAAGAGGAAACTGGGTGTGGATTGGTGTGGCAGCCTGAGCAGAGGAACATGCCCAACACCTGTAGCTCTGGGAGTTGAACCAGGCCCCTGCAGTGCCCTCAACACTTCAAGAATAAAAAAACTGAGGTGTGAGAGTGGCGCCTGTCCAGGCTCTCCATGGGTCACAGAGCAGGCTTTGGGTCCAGGCCTGTGTTCTCCCGGCCTCTGTTGGGCTCCCCTCCCTGCTCTTTGCATAGGTTGGGCCCAGCTCTGACAGGTGAAGCTGGTGGGGTTAACCCTCCCCTTTCCTTCAGGTGACCGAGGATGCCTTGGTGTACAGCACCTTCCTGCTCCACAACCCCCGCCCTGTTGGAAATCTGTCCATCGTGAGGACAAACCGTGTGGAAGTGCCCATAGAATGCCGCTTCCCCAGGTCAGTGTGGGAGGAGCTGACAAGCTGCCACTGGTGCCAAGGCCCCTTGTCAATCCCGTCAGCCTCTCGGCAGCATCTGGCAGCATGGCTGCAAGAAGGTGGAAGTGCTTGGGCTGTGGTCACTGCCCTCAGCCCTGGGTGGAGTCGGGGGCCTCCTGAACCTCTGAAATGCATCTGGGCCACAGCTGCCCCTTGGTGAAAGCTGTCTAGGGCCCCCTTGGAGTTCAGAACACTTTTTCCATAGTGTAGGGGGAGGTTCTAAGCTCTGACCAACACATCTGGCTGTTTCCCTGTGGTTTAACCCAGTCCGCATGTGAGTGGGGAAGCCCCTCAAGCCCTGAGCGCTAAGCAGTGCCCGTGAACTTTGGCACTGCGGTGTGAGGAGAGGGTGGCTGTGGCTTATAACACAACACAGGGTCCTGTGCTGGGCTGAGTGCAGAGTGTGTAGGTCTTAATCCCTGTCCTCCCCTCTGGGGGAAGGTAGGAGAGGATGGTGCTGATATCATGAGGGTACAGGGATGAGCATGCGCCGGGAGAGCGGTCAAGGGAGGAGTTCCCAGAACAAGATCCTGGATGGGGCCTTGGGACAGGTGAGGCTGAGACAGTCTAGGCAGAGCCACATATACCCCAGGGGAGAGCAGTGAGTCACTAGTAGGGGCTACAGCCTGGGGGCCTGGGGCCTATGGCTTAATAAAGGGAGGGGGACAGATGGGCTCTAAAGGCCAGAGATGCAGTGAAGGTGTTCAGGCTCAGTTTAGCAGGTGCCTCTCCCCAAGCACCAAACAGAATGAGAACTGATTCTTCAACTGGGAAGGTCCTCTGGAAGCTGGTAGGAGAGACATGTGGGAGTTGGTGGGACCAGCTGGAGACTGGGATGAGAGAAGACCTGATCTGTGGCAGCTGACTTGAGAGAGCTCAGGAGAGCTGGAGGAGCTGGGTGCCTGATGATGTTGGGTGTGGGAGATGGAGTCGCCAAGGGCAGGCCTCTGTGCCTGCCCTCCTATTGGCCAGAGACTTGAAGCCTTGCTGGGATCATGGCCATCTCTCACTTCAAAATAGCTCTGCTTGGGACTGAATGGAGCATGTTGGCTCACCCGGCCTGATGTCTGCAGACCGTGGGGAGGCTTGTCTCGGGCTGAGATACCCTAGCTCCAGTTAGCGGAGGTCTGGTTCTTGAAGTAGCCTTTTCCATGAGACTCCCCCTGGGGTCAGCGGGGCAGATGTCTTGAGACACCTGACTGCTTCCAGGGACTTCCTGTCTCAGTTTAGGCTCAGAGTATCTCACTAGCTTCTCAAGAACCAGAAGCCTGTGGCCCCCACCTGCTGCTTCTTGGTCTGGAAGGAAGGATGTCTGGTCTAATTAGCATATTAAGCTTTTATTATTATAGATTGTTTAGTGAATTTTGGTGCATTGCTAAAAATCCTGGCCTAAGAGCAAGGTCAAGCATGCACACATGTTAGAGAAGTGGATTTAAAAGATTGCCTCAAGCCCTGACCGGTGTGGCTCAGATGGTTGAGCGTCATCCCTTGCACCAAAAAGGTTGCTGATTTGGTTCTGGTCAGGGCACATGCCTGGGTTGCATTCTCCATCCCCAGAAGGGAGTATGCAGGAGGCAGGTGATCCATGTTTTTCTCCCCCCCTCCCCCCAGTCCCCTCTCAAGTCAATAAAAACATTTATATATGTATAAAAGAACCAGAGGCTTAACTGCATCTGTCTCTGAAGACTTCTTCACTAGGACTGGCCTCCAGAATCCTGAGTAGTACAGAGAGGGACTGGGGGTGGGGGGCAGAAAAATTGATCACCTGCCTCCTGCATACTCCCTTCTGACCCCACACCTGAGCCTCCCAGGTGAACCTTAACAAGGAGCAGATGTGGGTCTAGAAACCAAAGTAACTTGAGATGGCTGACTTTGTACTGTAGCTCAGATGTCCTCGTCGCTGGGAGGAACCACTCACAGGTTGAGTACAGGAGGTTAAGGGACAGGCTCAGACTTCATGGGACTGTTCAGCTGCCTTGACTAGCTGTCTGGCTGGGTCCCAGCTAAAGACTTTGCAATGAGGTAGAAGTGAGACCCCCTCTAATGTGGAGCCATATGGGGTGAGCCCCACGACAAGGAGCTCCTGTTCTCTTCCCAGGCAGGGCAATGTGAGCAGCCATGCCATCCTTCCCACTTGGGTGCCCTTCAGGACCACAGTGTTTTCGGAGGAGAAGCTGGTTTTCTCCCTGTACCTGATGGAGGGTAAGCAAGGAGGGCTGGCGGGGAGCTGGCGGGGAGCTGGCGGGGAGCAGCTCACTCCTGACTGTGTCCTTCAGAGAAATGGAGCTCTAAGAAGAGGTCCCCCACCTTCCAGCTGGGAGATACAGCCCACCTCCAGGCCGAAGTTCACACTGGCAGCCACGTGCCACTGCGACTGTTCGTGGACCACTGTGTGGCTACACCAACGCCAAATCGGAATGCCTCCCCTTATCACACCATTGTGGACTTCCATGGGTGAGGGCTGGGCTGCCTTTCTGGGGAACCCTGATAACATGACCTATGCCACCTTCCTCGGCCTTTAACTTCATTCTTCACTCATTCTCTTCAAAGTTGTCTCGTGGATGGCCTCTCCGATGCTTCATCTGCTTTCAAAGCACCCAGACCGGGGCCAGAGACTCTCCAGTTCACAGTGGATGTGTTCCACTTTGCTAATGACTCCAGAAACATGGTAATACCTCTTCTTAATACACAGAACTTTAGGGGTTAGGCCAATCAGGCTTACTCTGCTGCTTTAGCTCACTAGTTGTCTCAAGTAATAACTTGATAGCTCTGCCCCATCCCCCGCTTCCCCATCCTAGTAACTCCACAGCTTGCCAAATAGATAAAGCCATGGGCTCTAGAGAGATCTTCAAGGAGAAGGCATGGGTGACACAGTCCCTTGGATAGGTAGCAAACCCATGAAGGATAGAGACAGAATTGGGGTTCTAGAAATAGAACAAAGTAGAAATGGAACCCAGGAGACTTAGCTGACGGTTCAAATAAGATGAGCACCAATAACCATGGCATTTGGTGACCAGGTCACTGATCTTGTCCTTGCCAAGGTCAGCAGGGCCAGAACCCAGATGATTCAGGCAGTGGGGGTTGAGTAAAGGAGTTGACAAAAGCAGGTGTCAGCTTTCCAGAGGCTTTCTAGAAGGGCAAGGAAAGCAGGTGAAAACAGTTTCATACAGTGAAGCATCTTAAACTTCATAGGCTAGACCAGTGATTTTGTGAAACCCAAATGCATCAGCATCGCCTAGAGGGCCTGGTGAACTAGATTGCTGGGCCCTGCCTCCAGGGTCTGGCTCAGTAGGTCTGGATTGGAGCCTAGAATCTGCGTTGCTGACAAGTCCCCAATGGCTATTGCTGTGGCTCTTGGGGCCACCCCTTCAGAACCACTGAGTGAGAAAGCCCACTTGAAACTAAGGGGATGGAGGGAGTGGGAGCTAAAATGTAGACTGCTCCTGATGACTGAGGTATGGACAGATGGGGCAGGAATCACGGGTAGGACTGCCTTATAGTCAGTGCTGGTAGAATTTGACAAAAATCAAGTAGCTTTTATTTTTTTAAAATATATTTTGATTTCAGAGAGGAAGGGAGAGAGAAACATTAATGAGAATCATTGATCAGCTGCCTCCTGCACGCCCCCTACTGGGGATCTAGCCTGTAACCCTGGCATATGCCCTGACCAAGAATCCAACCATGACCCTCTGGCTCATAGGTTGTCGCTCATCCCCTGAGCCATGCCAGCCGGGCTCAAATAGCTTTTAAGCAAGTTAGGAAATGGGGGTTGTAAAGTTTGGAATAGCTGGTCAGGAGGGAGAAGTGATTAAAACAGGGGTTCTCAACTCCAGGTCTATACTAATCCCCTGGAAAGTGATTATGATACTTGCACATATTCCCATATAGTTTCACTTAATTGGGGGAGGGGGAAGGGGGTTTAGCATCGCCTTTTTCAACATCTTACAAAAATCTTCAAACATTAAGCTGAAAGAATTTTTTAAAATATATTTTATTGATTTTTTTACAGAGATGAAGGGAGAGAGAGGGATAGAGAGCTAGAAACATTGATGAGAGAGAAACATCGATCAGCTGCCTCCTGCACACCCACCACTGGGGATGTGCCCGCAACCAAGGTACATGCCCTTGACTGGAATCGAACCCGGGACCCTTCAGTCCACAGGCCGACGCTCTTTCCACTGAGCCAAACCCATCAGGGCAAGCTGAAAGAATCTTATAGCAAACACCTATGTACCTACCATCTAGATTCTACCATTAATGTTTTACTATATCATCATCCATCCACTAGTCCAGTGGTCGGTCACATGTGGCTCACGAGCTGCTGTTTGCCGCTCTGTTGACGAATGAGTTTGCCGACCACTGTCATATACTACGCTTTACCTTTTTGCACACAGTATGCCACAATTGCCTAATCCTCACAGCTTCCAACTACATGGTAACGTTTAGTCCAGTGGTCGGCAAACTCATTCGTCAACAGAGCGGCGAACCGCGGCTCTTGCCGACCACTGCACTGGTCTATCCTGTTTTACTTGAAAATGAATCAAAAGCCACTTAAGCCCCCCATGACTCTAATAAGCAGCCAGGTTTGCAAACCACTGAACCAGAGGCTCAGAGGCTGGGAGGATCAGGGGAAGCCGTGTGAATTTGTAGAAGAGTATGTTGCTGCTCCCTCACCTCGCCCAGAGTTCTGTTCTGAGAACAGAAGTAGTTTGATACAGACTGGCAGATAGCAGGAGGGGCAGGGATGAAAGGTGTTAGTGCGATGTCCCAAAGCTTCTGATGGCAGGTCCTGGATTGAACGGAACTGGGGATAAAGGAGAACAGACTTTGAGAAAGAGTTCTGGTCCCCCTTTGTGGGTCATAGGCTAGAGGATCCTTTTGGGGATAGGGGTTTGAGGTTGACTTCAGAGGTGGTCCAGTGGGGAGGATGGGCCTAAGATTTTATACAGGTGGTCACCTGAGCTGGTATCTGCATCTCCAGGGATAGGGAGGTACTGAGAGACCAGAGGACAATGCTAATCAGTGGCAGGTAGCCCAAGTTCTGGGAGGGTTCTCCCTCAAAGGTGGGCTGTATGGCCTAGCTCAGTGGTCGGCAAACTGCAGCTTGCCGCTCTGTTGACTAAGAGTTTGCCGACCACTGGCCTAGCTGACTGTGGCCATGGCACAAGAGAGAAGGAACAGCTTATTCAAGAGCTAATGGGGAACCACCCTAGAATCTTAGGTCCCAGTTAGCATCCGAAAAAATGTACTGAGAAGAAGCTGAGGATAAAAACAATTCCCTCCTGGAATAGGGACTCTCAAGGCCCTGGAACCCTTCTGTGGTGGGGCCGATAGAAGTACCTCCTGCCTTGTTTGTTTCCGAAATGATTTTCCTGCCTGTATACTTGGCCACTAGGTGGTGGCCAAAGTTTGTGGCTCTGTAGAAGGCTTCAGAGAGAAGGTGATAGAATTTCCATGCCCTTTGCAGGGTTGGCAGGGGCTGTTGATGTGCCAAGTAGAGTACAAAATAGGACCTCTGACTGAGGATGTCCCTCTCAAGAGGGCCAGAGCTGACTTGAGCCTTGGCTTTGTCCAAATTTTACCTACCCCAGGTGGTCTGGGGGATATTGGCCCCTTTGGGCTTGATTCCTGGTCCTACCCCCAAGATTCTGACTCAATGGACCTAGGTTGGGCATGCTTGGTGATTAGACAAGTTTGGGAAAGGCTGGGAAGTTAAAGATGATGGGTTCCAATTTAGAATCCAATTTGCTACTTGCTCTGAAGTTTTAGACAAGTTCATCTCTGACCTTCTGTTGCCCCATCTCTAAAATGTAACTCTTCCACCCCTTCGCCCAAGGGTTAAGGGTTATATAAAAAATGACTTATTAAAGTCACTGAGACAGCTTAGAACTCCCCTAGTAATAACTGCTTTTACTTCCAGATATATATCACCTGCCATCTGAAGGTCACTTCAGCTGACCAAGTCCCAGACCAACTAAACAAAGCCTGTTCCTTCAGCAAGTCTTCCAACAGGTGAAGAGAGGAGATTGGACATGGCTGGGGTAGAAAACCTGATTGACCACCCTTGTGTCTATTTCCCACCCTTGTGTCTATTTCCCAACATGAATATTATCAGCAAACTGCTTCTTGAAGGCAACCTAGTCATCTAATCCTCTCGTCTTTCCCTATCAGCTGGTCCCCAGTAGAAGGCACTGCTGATATCTGTCACTGCTGTAACAACGGCAGCTGTGGCATTCCAAGTCATTCCAGGAGACTGGTGGGACAGGGGCAAGAGGCTGCTCCCCGCAGGCGCAGGCACGGTAGGTCTTAAGTTGGCCATAGGGCTATTGCTCTCCCCTTGGTCTAGGGTACTTGCTGTCATTTTAGGGTAACATTCTTCTCCCTTATCCCCCCATTTAAAGATGTTTACTCCTAGGGGTGCAATTTTGAGCTTTCTTAACAAAATATATTTTTATTGCCATAAGAGCGGAAGGGAGAGGGAGAGAGAAACATCAATGATGAGAGAGAATCATTGATCAGCTGCCTTCTGCATGCCCCCTACTAGGGATCAAGCCTGCAACCCAGGCATGTGCCCTTGACTGGAATCGAACCTGGGACTCTTTAGTCCACAGGCTGATGCTCTATCCACTGAACCAACCCGGCTAGGGCTTGAACTTTCTTGATTAAAACAAAACCTAGTTCAGCCCACCAAGGCAGAGCAAAACTCTTAACCCGATTCCTGGTGAGGGACAAAGGTGACCCTTGGTGTCTCATCTTTCAGTGACAGAAGAGGCAGATGTCACAGTGGGGCCACTGATCTTCTTGGGAAAGACTGCTAACCCTGATGTGGAGGAGTCGACCTCTTCTCTCACCTCTTTGATGCTGGGGTTAGTCCTAGCAATGGTGGCATTCCTGACTCTGGCCAACATTGTTCTGGGTCTTGCCAAGTGGCGTCAGGCTGCTTTCCACCCTGTGAAGTGACCTGTGTTTACTTCCCAATAAAAGAAGTGTTAGCAAAAACATTCAAACCTGTAAAGAATTTTGTGAGTTTATTTGAGCCAAACTGTCGACAATTGCCAGGAAGCAATATCTCAACGGAATTCTCATCTATTTTTATGCATTGCAATCAAAGGAAGGGACATGAGTGGGTTACATGAAATCCATTGGTGATAGATTAGAGAGGCGGGAGAAAACAAAGCAGGGAAACCCCTAGGATTGGATAAAAAGTAAAATGATGGACACATACTTAGGTGGGTGCAGGAACAATTAACATGATAACAATGAAGGAATTTGTGGTATCTGTCCTGGCACCCAGGCACATTAGGTTGAGCCCCAAGAGGTTTGGAAAAAGGGAAGTTACAAGTTACCCAGACATTTCAAGGATGTTGTTATAGATGCAAAAAGACAAGCTCAGTTTAGGTAAAGGTTGACCTTGTCAGTGAAGATACCGGCCTACCATGTAACTACCCACCATAACTGCTTTTAGTTAAAGTTTAATTTCAGACCATCCTTTGTGGTTACTTTAGATCTCTGAGTTTGCAAGACCGTCATGCAGGCCTTCCCTGAGTTTGTCAGGTCAGCATGTGGCCCCTTTCGTCCACAAAAGAAAGGAACCTTTGGGGTGTAGTGCAGTGACTACAGATGGGGGTGAATTGGAGTGGTTGTGGGTGGGAGGGACAGTCTGTGAAACAGCACCCTGGGTTCAAATAGCACAATCTTAAGTACTGTTGCGCCTCTAGTGTGAGTCTGCCTGTCTGCAGAGTGGAGAGGGCAGGCTGGTTTGTGAAGGCAAGTTTGTATTCCCCTGGCTCTCAGCACATGTCCTTCTGGCGGGGGGGGGGGGGGAGGAGGCTCATCTTCCCAGGGACAACTATAATGTCCTGTCTCCAAGGAGGCCAATACAAAAGCTGGGGGCAAAAGCTGTGAAGCCCCTCAGAGTGGGCTGGCCCTTAGCTGGCTCCAGCATCATCTGAGGTGGGACTCCTTCTCCCTGGGTGAAGGTTTCCTTCACTGCAGAATCCCAGCTTTTCTAGTTACTTGTTATGAGTCCTGAGGTCCTCGGAGGCGAAATAGGCTGGTACCTGCTGGCCAAGTGGTTAAGCATAAACTGATTGGAGCCAATAAATGTCATGTCTTATGGCTCAGATGTATTGACATGGGCATAGAAGCAGACGTCTAAAGTACATTCAGAGCAGGGTCTTGTGATTCTGGGTCTGAGAAGTACAGAAAGGACCACGACCTAGGTCCTTGCCTCTCCTAGCCTGATCTGCAAACACCATTGGCATCACCTGGGGATTTGTGGGAAGGTTAATGTTTTAGGCCCCAACCCAGAATCTCCATCTTAACAAAATCCCTTAGTGGTTCAGGTGTATTGAAGTGCACTGGGTCAAGGGGATTTGTATCAAGAAGGAATCATGCCCCCAAAGTAGGTCATGGTGTGCTGTGTGAAGGAGTAAAAGACTAGGTGTAGGAGGGGTGGGCTTCCTAGAGTTAGTGGTCCTGTAGCAAACCCTCAAAGAACTAGCAGGTGCTAGATCAGCAAAGTGGGAGAAGTGGGTGTGGAGGGAGAGAACAGGGAGAACCTGTGCCCTGGAGGAGGATGGAATAGGGAGGGAGGGAGTAGGGCTGGTGAAAAGGAGCCACTAAAGGGTCTGAGTGCCATGGACGGACCTTGCCTGTTAAGAAAATCAACTGAAGCAGCGGAGAGCATGGCCTGAAGGCTGAGAGAAAGCCAGCCTGTCTCCTTGCCACTGCGGGCTTGGCAGGCCCCTTCAGTTGCAGGATGGGAATGTCTGGAGACTGGGTGAGTAGAGCACATGGGATCCTGGTTCATGCAGCAGGACTCTCAGGGCCAGATGGCTTGTTTCTCAAGCACCCAGCTCTACCCCTGACGGAGCTTGTTGACTGCTGCTTAGCAACATCCTGTTTCAGATGAAGTTCTCCACTTCAGGGTGGTTGTGAGGATTAACATGAAACGTGGTGTCCAGCATGTGTTCAATCCAAGGTGTTTTATAAGCAAAGGCTACTCCCAGGACACTCTGGGGACCGTCCCTGCCTTAACACCCATTACTTGCCCTCATGTTCCTGAATGTTGCAACACCCTGGGAACTCCTCTCTCATTCAACTTCTGTTGTCTTTGGCAGAAAGAGGAAGTAGATGTGCCTGGTGCGGAGAGGAAGGGTGACTAGGAATTGACCTGAAAGTTAGCCCCAGCCAGTTCTAGATGGTCTCAACTCAGCACGAAGCTGGCCCTGGGCAGGCCCAAGAGGCAGCCTCCAGCAGTAATGTCAGAGGGTCCTGCCTTCCTCCTCGAGATGGAACTTGAGTGGGAAAGGGAGGGAGAAGGCAGAGGACTGTCAGTTGTCTTGATTTCATTGCTTACAGCTGCCCCTTCCCCTGGTGTTTGGGGTAGCTTCATGTTCTATCCTGTGACACTCTCAGTGAGCTAAAACTTTTTTCCCCCTGCTTTTATTTAGATTTATTTTATGCTGAATTTACTCCTGGGCCATAAGTTTTTGTTTCTTCAGTTTCTTCTGAGGTATCTTTTTCTTCTGTGCCACCTCCTCTTCTGGTTTGGGAACCATCTGCTCTCTTTCAGTGAGGATCATCTCAGTGTGGCAGGGAGAGCTCACGTGGGGGCTAATCCGCCCAGGAGCTCTGTAGGGTCTACGCTGCATCTTGGGGGCTTTGTTCACCTGAATGTGCTCGATGACCAGAGAGTCTACATCTAAACCCTGAAGTTCAGCATTGCTCTCGGCATTTTTCAGCGTGTGCAGCAAAAACTCAGCACTCTCTTTGGGCCACCGACCCTGTGTCCAGCCCCACTGTTTTGCCTGGGCGCACCTCCCAATGCCACCATTATAACGATGGAACGGCACGCACTGCTTCTTTAAGGTGACGTCCTTCAGATACTTGGTGGCTTTCCGAATATGCATGCCCTCGATGGCCTGGGCAGTTTCACGCGTGTTCTTGAATGAACGCGGAGATTGGAGTCTCTTGATTTGCATGATTTTGTGGGGTTTTCTGGGTCTAGCGAATAGCGAACCATCTTCAGAGGTCACCTCCGGCCGCTTCGGGGAAGAGCTGAACTAACACTTTTTGTGCAGGTTTAAAACTTTGCCTTTGCAGTCAGGGAAAAAAAAAAAGGGAAGAGGTATGTTAAAGGACAAGAGAGGAAAAAAGTAAAGTCATGATCATGCAAATACAAAATGAAAATGAGTCAAAGATTTTGTTTTAACTCATGCACTGAGGGAAACTAAGATGTAAAAAACTGGTTCAAAGGAAATTGCAAATAGCAGATTTATATAAAAGGCAATCAGGAATGCAGAGATGAATTTGCTGATAGATGCACAAATGGCTTCTCCCATGGGCAGAAATCGAAATTGATTGCATCTCTAAGGACATGATCATTTGCAAACATTTGCATTACTATAGATTTTCTACAATTTACAGAATTGTAAAATATCTTAGACAAAGACTAGGAAATGCACAGACTCTTATGGAATCAGATAACCTGAAAGAGCTGGAGAACACCCAGTAATATTTTTGTTTATTTCAAAGACTTGTCACAAAATTTCCTCACAGGTTACAGGTATTTTTAGTGATGGATTCTAAGCTGCTCCTAAGGGCTAATGGAAGTTTCCCTGGAAAGGTTGGATACCACCAGAAAGATAAAACTGTGTCTTCCAAAGGGCCTCTCGTCCTCAGGCTTTAGGATAAAAAGTCTGGTTTGTCCACACACTATAATCGATCCCTTCTCTTGAGCAACTCTAGATCACAAACCAGGGTGCTAGAGTACTTATAACTAGAACACTATATGGGGATGGGGGATACAGGTTCGCTGTGACTACTTAGTGTAAAAGCAAACTCCTTAGATGAATTCACTGAGTGCAGTTCCTTTCGGATTTGCCACAAGGGAATTAGCAAGGATGAACCAGTTCAAAACATGTTCCATGGGGCAGGACTTACATAAGACGACTCCTTTAGGGGAGCGGGCTGCAAAGCCATTGTACTTTTATTGGCTGTGTAGCTTACGCCTAGGTCCTTGAGCGGGCACCATCACCCAGAGATGCCAGGTGTTATTAAATAGAAATAATGAGCAAAGCATCTGTGGCTTCTAAACAGACAATCCCTCCAGAGTGTTGTATGGAGGCCAATTAGCTGAGGCACTGACTGAGCAACAAAATTCTGCCTTCACAAGCAAAGTATCAGAAAGTGCCCAAGCCCATTAATAGCCGCCTGGGTTTACTTTGATCTGTTCTTGCTCCAGGGAGAGCTGGGAGCTGGTTCCAGGATTGGAGCCTTTGAAAGCAATAAATCCTGACACCTGGAGTAAGGTTTAAGAACTTTTAAAAAAAATTTACGTTTCTCTTGGTTTCTCGCAGCCACCACTCCCATCCCATGGCTAATAGCCACATTCCATCTTGGGCCATGTCATTCGTTCTCAGTTGCTTGGGAAGGCCTGAAGGCTACACTAACTCCAGCCTTTGAGACATTAAAAAAGCTGCCTCTCTGGGCAGATGATTTAGGACAGTGGTTCTCAACCTTCCTAATGCCGCGACCCTTTAATACAGTTCCTCATGGTGTGGTGACCCCAACCATAAAATTATTTTCGTTGCTACTTCATAACTGTAATGTTGCTACTGTTAATGAACCGTAATGTAAATATCTGTATTTTCCGATGGTCTTAGGCGATGTTGCTAGCGGTTCTCAAGAATATCTGTGTTTTCCAATGGTCTTAGGCAACCCTGCTAGCGGTTCTCAAGAACCGCTGCTGTAGAGCCTAAGACCATCGGAAAATACAGATATTTACATTATGGTTCATTAACAGTAGCAAAATTACAGTTATGAAGTAGCAACGAAAATAATTTTATGGTTGGGGGTCACCACAACATGAGGAACTGTGTTAAAGGGTCACGGCATCAGGAAGGTTGAGAACCACTGATTTAGGACAAAGAGCCCCAGCCAGGAAGGTTTCAGCTCCCACTGTTGTAGTATAACCCCCATCTTACAAAAGACGCCTCAAAAAGTCAAATTATGGAGTCATTTACTAAAGCCGGTGGCATACGAGGGAGCAAAAGCGCTCCAGACCTCGCAGCCCCAAACAGCTTGTCACATCTGGCTTATATTGGCAGAATATCACAAAGGTATCAATTACATCTTTGGGTCTGGAATGAGGAACCTGGTTCAGTTACAGAAGCAAAATTGAGCAAGTTATCTAAAGTATCTACGAATCACTGAATCAACAGAAACACATTATCTGGGACCACCGGGGCAATTTAGGATAATTGAGCTGTCCTGGCTCCCAGAAGAATGTGCTTCGATGACCAGTGAGATCACAATCAATGGGATATTCAAACCATCATCAATGGAGTATTGGGATAGCATACGTAAGTTCAGAAAATCAAAATAACTTTCTATTGTTTTAGCAAACAAATAAGTACAAAACCCAAACAGCAGTTTCTCTGAGATGATTGCTACCATACTTCACCACTTACCCCTAGGCTTCATGCCTGTGTGCAAGGCAAACCTAATCCACTGTATGTTGTGTGTGTGTGTGTGAGCGCGCACACACACACACACACACACACACACACACACACACACACACATTCTCACATTTTTCTAATAGAAAAAAAATAGTATAAGTACATAGTGAATAAAAATCTTAGCTCATCCCCTACTATCTTGGAGCATCTTAAGTTTCCTCCCAGAAATTTTCTATGCCTGTTTGTGCATTAAAAACAAAACAACACACCCCAACCCAACCCCCACTAGGTACATGTTCTACTTTACACTCTGCTCTGAAAGTTCCTTTTTTCACCTTTCTTACCCTTTTTACTTAACAACAGACCTGTGAGTCTGCCTCAGTCTTTCTACCTAGCATTCCAGGGTTATTGAACCAGCCTCCTGCTGTGCAGGTGATTCTGACCCTTGGCCATTTGTATTGGTTTAAAGTTCCCTTTGCAGGTGGCCAATCCTGTTTCCCTCATTTCCAGCTTCCTGAGGGCCATCCTGCTGCAGCCACAGGACACGGCACATCACTCTCTCCTGTCTAAAAAGTAGAAGTCCATTCTCCCCATACTCCCTCTTGCTGCTGTCCTATTTTGCTTCTTTTCATGATCAGGACTCATTATTTCCCCCCAAATATAGTCTTTCTTTTCAGGTTATAAAAATGGAAACTATTCATTGGGATACACTCAAATGATACAGGAAAAGTACAAAGAAAGTGAAATTCACCTGCTATCCTGCCCCTTGGATGTTACTGTGTTGGCTGGTGTCCTTCTAGGCACACATAGCCATGAGCAACCTTATGTAAGTGGCATCATTACACACAAGTGAGATTATCCTCTGCTGTCCCCTCGACCCTACCCCATAGTATGTGGAACACAAAGATTGTTCTTGAAAGAGGTATCTACTCCTAGGTTGCATTCCTGACCTTCATGACCACAAGTATATCTGCTCCAGCTCCTACCTGTCAATGGAAACACTCTGTGGTCACCAATGGCCTCCATGTAGTAAGGTCAGAAGTCTGGAACCTTTCTTGAAGTCAGCTGGCAGACTGAAAGCTGAAAGAGCCCAAAGCTGGGAGGCAGGAGCCCCTATCCCAGAGATAGGCTGTCCTCCCAGGAGACTAGCCTGTTAGGCTTCCCAGGAGTATCTGTTACCACTGAGCACTGCCTTCATGGGTTCTCTGCCATCATGCTCATCCAGTGTCCCCCCGTCCAGCCTTCTTCCCAGACACTTCTACCTCTCACTTGTTCTTGGAAGGCCAGTGTTCCTCAACCCTGGACTCACTTTTTCTCATCTATGGTCTTTCCAGGTGATCTGGAAATGTCATTGCCAGTGACTCCCAAATTCCTAGCTATACCCCAGATCTCTCCAGAACCTCACACCTGGCAGTGCTTCCCTCTCCCCTTATTCACACTCAATTTGTTGGCTTCCCTCTTTTCTAGGGTTCTCTCCTTCATGCAACCCAGTCTTCTAGGCAGTGTCCTTCCTGCCTCTATGGAGCTTCTCTATCCCGGCCTCCCCACATTATCCTTAACCTTGGCAGGCTCAGCAAACCTCCCCCAGAGCTCCAGCTCTTCCCCTCTCCAGAGCCTTGGTTCCAGACCCTTTCTAGTCTACCCTCCCACCAGTATTATATTGGAGTCCCTAGGTGTGTGTGCAGTGGGTATTTAAAAAATAATAATATAGGCATACAGTTTGTTTATTTAATCCTCACCCGAGGATATTTTTTCCATTGGTTTCTAGAGAGAGATGGAAGGGCAGGAGGAGGGGGAGTGAGAGGTAAAACAGCAACAGGAGAGGTAACCTACAACCGAGGTACATGCCCTTGACCAGAATTGAACCTGTGACCCTTAGGATCCACAGCCAACACTTTAACCACTGAGCCAAACCAGCCAGTGCTATAGTGGGGTTTTCATCAATAACTACCACTTCAGCATTTCACTAAGGGAAATGGAAGCACTTAAGAAAATATCTTTTGAATGTTAAAAGATTTTTCTAACACTCAGAGTATGTCATCTGTACCCCTCCCCCAATTGGGGCCAGTCATATGAGGGTGCTCAAATCTGGAGTTAGATACTACCTCAATTTAAAGATGAGCTAGCCCAGCCGGCGTGGCTCAGTGGTTGAGTGTCGACCTACGAACCAGGAGGTTATGGTTCAATTCCCTGATTCCCTGTCAGGGTATATGCCCAGGTTGCAGGTTCAATCCCTATTGTGGGGCATGCAGGAGGCAGCCTATCAGTGATTCTCTCTCATCATAGATGTTTCTATCCCTCTCTACCTCTCTGAAATCAATAAAAATATATTTTAAAAATAAATAAAGATGAGCTCTGCCAGTTGCCAACTGGTGACCTTAGACACATTGTTTAAACTCTGCGCTCCAAAGTCCTCATCTTTAAAATGGAGATAACAATAGCACCTACCTCATTGAAAGGATTCAGGGAGGTGATACCTGTCAAGTGCTTGGTACATGCTAGGTGCTTTGGAAATGTTGTAGGTGGTTATAGCTGAGAAAACGGAGACTGAGTGGGGAAGGGAAACGTTCCCATCCTAAACTGTAGCCAACAAAGTCATCTGGTGTAAAACACAGGTAAAATGCTACCCTTCATTTCTGAATGGATTTCTGGCTCTGAAAGTAATTGGGAGAACCTGACTTTGGTGTCCCCCAGACTCTAGGCCTGTGTCCTTTAAGTCAGCTCCCAGGTGGGTGTAGAACCCTGGGTACCAGAGAATTGGCCTACTACAGGCACTCCTTCTCCTCCTTCACTAATTTTAGGTGGGTTACTCCCCCTTTCTAGGCCTCAGCTTCCTCGTCTATAAAATGAAGTTTTTAAACTGAATGTTTGGGGATATCTCTTCCTCTATCCCCAGCAGTCTGAGTCTTCCTCCAATCCCTGATAAAGTATGAGTAACATTAGATTATGTAAAAATACTTAACTAGAGTTTAAGTGTTAGGGGACTCTGTACCCCTGAAACTATATGCAAAATATGTGTATGCATACATGTGTGAAAACTGACACCTGAGCATTTTTCTGGGAATGGCTTTGGAAAACAGGTCTGTGATCTCAAAAGATTAGTCACCGGCCTTATTTAGGCCTCATCACCTTTGACCTGGACTAGAACAATAGTCTCCAAACTGGTCTCCCCCCTACTTTCTCAAACTTCAATCTATCCTCCACCTACCACACAGGGTATCTTTCTAAGGTGAATGCTGACTGTCATTCCCCTGCTTAAAATCCTTCCATTGGCTCCAGCTGCCTAAATTCCTTGCATGCCATTTATAATCTTACCCAGCCTTCTCCTATATTCATATCCTGTCACACCCTAATCTATTTTCTCTGTCCTCAGCCCCTTCATGAATCCTCTGCCCTGGCCACAAGTAACTTTTCACTGCTTGCTGAGTGCATCAGGCACTTTCACATCTCTCTTCTTTTGCATGGGGTTCCCTGCCTTCCATCAGGCAAACCCCTATGTGGGTTTGGAAATCCAACTCAAGCGTCACCCCTCTGTGATGTCTTCCTGACCCAACCTCCAAATTAGGGGCATCCTTCTATGCTCCCACTCCTTTAATCATAATATTTATCCCACTATATTGCAACTGTCTATTTCCACAACTACTAGTAGGTCCGAAGTTCTTCCAGGAGAGAAACCAAGTTTTCAATTGACATGTTAATCCCCAGTACCCAGCACAGGGCCTGGAACCATGTATATACCGGTAAAAAGTATGTAAAAAAAACCACGATGTAAAATAATCAGTAAATTAATGAAGGAGCAAGTCATGAGCAAACAGGCTAAACCCGGCTTAGGAGAAAGCCGAACAGGTCTGCCCCGCCTCCGCCCCACGCCCCGCCCCATCCCACTGAACTACATAACCCAGAAGCCCCCCGCGTCCTGGGCATGCGCACCGGAGCGCAAGGAAGCTGCGACGCGGAGTTCCACTCTGGCTGTCTCCTGAGAGTCGGAGCCTCAGCCGTAGTTGTGCCCAGGTCCGAGGGTAGCGGTACCCCCCTCCTGCCTCCTCGCCCTCCTCAGCCTCGGTGAGAGGGGGCGGTCAGGCCACCTGCCGGTCGCCAGGGCTGGGGTCCCGTGGGCGCAGGGGAGACCAAACTGTGCTGGGACCGGAAGGGGGCGGGCGTGGAAGTGAAGGGGGGCTGGGCCGGCCCGAGGGGCGTCAGGGGGGGGATTGGGAGGACTGGTCTCCGGACTGGAGGTCTCTGAAGTTAGAGTTGGGGGAATTGGGAGGCGCTGGGAGCATAGTCTGGGTGCTGGGTGGGAGAGTAAACGCCAGGGTGGAAGCCAAGGGCTAGCAGGTGGAGGGGCGCAGACCCTGGGAGTTGGAGTCGGTCGGTTGGCGTGAACCTCGTCCCACAGGACCTGGAGGAAGCGGGGCGATACTGCAGCCGGGCTACGGGTCGGGGTGTGGTTTCTGTTGGGGTCTGCCTCCTTGTGAACGACTCGCTGGAGCGGGGGCTGTAATTTAGAGAGGACTATGCCTCCTAACTTGCTTTCCTGTCCCGAGTGGGGTCCGCTCTCCGGGAATCTCCTGTTTCCAGAGACCCTGGGTTACTTTTGCGGGTTCGTAATGTATGCTGAAGAGGATTTAGAAGATTTTTTTCCTGGAGCTACCCTTCCACCTGGCCTTTCTCAGCCAGCTACTGGTTCCACTTCCCTAAGTGCCGGTAGCATTGGAAATAGTGTGTGCACAGACGCTTGGACCCTTAAGAAACTCAAAATAGTTCTGCATGCCGTCCCAGCTCCTCTAGAGTTCTAGAAGGTGGACTTTCTGGTGACCAAAATTGGGCTTTAACTTAAGCCATCAGAGTAACTATAACTAGGCCCCTTGTTCATTGCTGTGTGACTTTGGCTAAACTTGAACCCTCCCTGGTGCGTTGATTTCCTTGACGTGTACACAGCAGACTGGCTTATAAAGTCCTTTTGGGCTTTTCTGTGAAAGGGTTCGGGTTATTGTTTTATTGTTTTTGACTATTCCCTTAATTATTTGAGTGGGCAGAGGAAGACTACTGTACCGACTGCCCTGCCTAGGGTTTTGGAAAATAAATCGGGTGGTTTCCAGTCCCCAGTCACACGGACCCAACATCTGTGCATTCATTTTCACTAACTGCTGTTTCTCAATTTAAAACCTGATCATCTTCTTCCTTGTTGGCAAAGGTGTCTTGAAATTTGTGTTGCTGAGTCAGCAAGCCTTTCAGATTTGCCTGGGTTTTGTTGTTTGCGTTTTATATCAAGATGGGAACTTGAACAAGTCATCCCTCCTAAGGATCTGGTGTCACCACCAAGAAGGGACTGTTTGTGCCAGCTCTCCAGAGAGAAAAGGTGAGAGCCATGGGGACTTTACATTGCTGCCTTCTTTATCTGGTTTTCAATAGAAAAGGTGAGGACTGGGGAGGGTAGAATTTGAGATCTCCAGGATGAAAGTGAGCCCTGGGACTAGATTGCTATTGCTCTCTCAAAGAAATTCAAGTGGCTTCTTGCCAATGACTTCTCCTGTTTAACCAGTCTTAGAGGGTGCTTTCTACATGGTTTGCACTTTAAGACATGCTTTATGGGATGAAGGACATAACCCATGATTTCTGCATTTGAACTGGAAATTTTTATTTCTTTTGCATGAATCTTGACTGGGTGCCTCCTTTGTGTCAAGCCCCATGCTCAGTGCTGGGGGTACTGTGAGGAGTAACAAGAGCTCTGTCTTCCGGAACTTGTTTTTTTGGTAGAAAAGACAGACAAGGCATAGAGAGTGACAGGTTTTGTCAGTGTGATATGCATCGAGGAGGGGGGACTCACAGGACAGAACTACCACCACTCCAGGAGAAGGGTAGGAAGGAAGGTGAGACGCTCAGGAAGGCTTCTGGAAGATGACAGCAAGGTGAATTGTGAAGGAGTAGGATTTAGAAAGGAGGGGCAGTAGCCTGGCAGAGGAGTGGGCAAAGCTGTGAAGCTGCCTGGCATGTCTGGACCACTTTAAGTAGCTCAGTGGCTAGAGCAACAAAGGGTCGGTGTGGGATAGAGGATGCTGGATAGGTGGGCAGAGGTGTGATTGTGGAGGGTTTGGTGAGCCATGCCAAGGCTCTGGGGAGCAGAAGGATTTTAGGGGAAGAATTCCAGTTGGGGAGGGGGGACATTTAAAGTTTATACACTCACCGGAAAGTGTGGGTTCGATTTGATTGGATTATTATCTTTGTGACTGTTCCTTGAACCATGCCAGCTTCTGGTAAGAGGGAGATTTTGCCCTCAGCTTGATGATGAACATAGAGGACTCTGGAGGACAGACAGAATGCTGTGCAAGTTGATAAAAGGGTATTTTCTTTCAATTGGGCACACCAAGGCATCATGGAGGTGCTATTTATTTATTTAAAAATATTTTTATTGATTTCAGAGAGGAAGGGAGAAGGAGAGAGAGAGGCACATCAATAATGAGAGTCATTGATCAGCTGCCTCCTGCACGCCCCCTGCTGGGGTTCGTGCCCGAAACCCGGGCATGTGCCCTTGACTGGAATCAAACCCAGTACCCTTCAGTTTGCAGGCCGATGATCTATCCACTGAGCCAAACCAGCTAGGGCTGAAGGTACTATTTAAATGGGGCCTTGAAAATATGGGTCAGGTGAGGGTGGGTGGCCAAGTGAATGGGATTCTGTGTGGAGCTGAGGCATAGAGGTGGGGAAACGGGATGTATATGTGGTAGCAGATCTTCACTTAAAATCTTTGGGAAGGGTTGGGGGGAGGGAGGTATAGATGAAAGAGGGTATTGAAGGGAGGTGCACTGGCAAATAGGGTTGATAGGGAGGGACCAGATTGTGATGAGCTTCATTGTCAACCCAAGGAGCTTGAACTTTATTCCAGAAATGCAGTGGAGATGTGGAAGAAACAGGATCAGAACTATATTTCAGGAAGCACAATCTTGTACCTGTCTCTGAGGTGGACTAGGAGGAGAGATAAGCGTTGGGGAAAGCCAGTGGGAAAGAATACTTATCAAGGTGAGAGGCATAGAAGTCCCAACCAGAGGGCTCTGAGGAGTTGAGGAAGGAGGAGAGAGCAAGCCATAGCAGCTGCGGGGCAGTGGGAGAGAAGGTTGAGGAGGAGCAAGACTCCCAGGTTTTTCTTCTAACTGCCTGGGTCAGAGTGGAGCGAGCCAGAGAATCTAGGAGGAAAAGCAGAATTGGGAAGAAGGAAGGTGAATTTGGCTTTAGACATGCTGAAAGTACCTAAGGTGCCAATAGGAAGGGGATGGTAGGCTAGGGAGAAAAGTCCCTGATTCATTCTACACATGCCTGCAGAAATTGTAGGCCAGGGCTTGCGCTTGGCACTTGGATTACAAAGAGAAATGGTGTCTTTTCTGTGTTTGTTTTAATTTTTACCTCAGACCTGTTTATATTTATTTACTAAGCTATTTTTAGTGAATGTAGTAAGCATCTGTATTCTAACCACTCAAAACAAAGCTTGAAACAAGAAAGTATACGTCTAGCCCTAACCGTTTTGGCTCAGTGGATAGAGCATCGGCCTGCAGACTGAAGGGTCCCAGGTTCGATTCCAGTCAAGGGTATGTACCTGGGTTGTGGGCACATCCCCAGTAGGGGGCGTGCAGGAGGCAGCTGATCGATGTCTCTCATCGATGTTTCTAACTCTATCCCTCTATCTTCCTCTCAGTAAAAAAATCAATAAAATATATTTTTAAAAAAAGGATAGGTCTAAGCATGCAATCTTTCTTCCCATTTTCATCCTCAGATAATCATTACCCCTTGCTTTCATTTTAATACAGTTTTATCGTACCTATATATTTCAGAGGAAAGTAACATAATTTTGCTAAGATTTGTCTTCCATATTGTTTTATGTCATTTGGTTCATTTGTTTTTACTACTAATACTCTATGGTGTAAGTACACTACAGTTTATCACCTGATCTTCAGCTGATGGACAGACACTTAGTTGTTTCCAGGTGTTAGCTGTTGCAAGTGTGCTGCTCTGAACATTTCCATATACACATCTCCTATTGAACATGTGCAGGAGGTTTTCGTGGGTATAAACTTAGGGGTGATGTTTTGCTGGGTCATCAGGTAAATAAATGTTCAACTTTTGTTGATATTGCCTGACTGTTTTCTGAAGTGGTTGTACCAGTTACATTCTGCCAGCAGCTGTGTACAGGACTTCCAATTGCTCCACATTTTTGCCAACACTTGATATAGGCAGACTTTTTATTTTATTTTTTTTTGTCAATTGAATGGATATAAAATGGGATCTTTGGATACTTGATTTCTATGTCTCTGAGCCCTGACATTGAACATCTCTTTTTTTAAAAAAAAAAATATTTTTTTTATTGATTTCAGAGAGGAAGGGAGAGAAAGAGAGGGATAGAAACATCAATGATGAAAGAGAATTATTGATAGGCTGCCTCCTGCACTGGGGTTTGAGCCTGAAACCTGGGATGGGGTGGGGTGGACCTTGTGCCCTTACTAGGAATTGAATCGTGACCTCCTGGTTCATAGGTAGATGCTCAACCACTGAGCCATGCTGGCTGGGCTGAACATCTCATCAGTTTATTGGCTTATGAGTTTCTTGTGAAATATTTTTTCATGTCTCTTGCCAATTTTTCTTTGGGGTTTTTGGTGCTTTATTATTATTATTACTGATTTGTAAGAGTTCTTTATATATTTGTTTTAATTCTTATGCATAAGGCAGATATTTTTTCCAGCTCGTAACTTGTCTTTCTACTTTCTTTAAGGCATATTTAGTTGAATGACCATTGTTTTTTTTTTCTTTTTTAAAAATATTTTTACATGTTTTTATTTTTCTAATTGTTTTTTAATCTTTATTGTTGAAAGTTTTACATAGGTCCCCATTTTCCCCCCATTAACCTCTTCCAGCCCGCTCCCACTCATTCCCACCCAGGCCCTCACCACCCCATTGTCTGTGTCCGTGGGCTATGCATATATGCATACAAGTTCATTGGTTGATCACTTTGATATGTTTTTGATTTCAGAGAGGAAGGGAGAGGAAGAGACAGATAAGAACATTAGTGATGAGAGATTCATCAGTCGGCTGCCTCCTGTACTCCCCCTACTGGGGATTGAGCCTCAACCCAGGCATGTGCCCTGATTGGGAATCGAACTGTGACCTTCTGGTTCATGGGTCGATGCTTGACCACTGAGCCACACAATTCTTAGTTTTAATATAGTGTAATGTATTTTTTCATTTGTAGTCAGTGTTTTGTTTCTTGTTTAAGATACCTTTCCCTGAGCATATCCTTGCCTTTAAGAAGCCTATGCCCTAGTGGAGGGGATAGGTAGATAACTGCACTCAGATGTTACCTGGACATTGATTGTTAGGAGTGACCAATTGTCCCTGTGTGGCAGGAGCGGCTGTAGGAATGATTTCACAGTATAGAGTCTCAAGCTGGGAATTAAGAGAGGAGTAGGTGGACAGGTAGGGTAGACATTCTCTCAGAGGGGTTAAAGGGCATGGAATAGCCTGGCCTCTTCTGGGTCCTCCCTCAAGTTCCTGATGGCTGAAGCAGAGGGCTCATCTGAAAAAAGATTTGGGTAATCTGTGTGCATGGCATTATAAAAAATAAGAGGGTCCAGGGAAGTGTAGAGAGGGAGGACTGCCTGATTTCCTTACACAGGGAAAGGTGTTAATGCCTGGTGTGGCTCTGGGAAGCAGTTGGGGTTTCTAGGGGTGGCGCTGACAACATGCTGCCTGCTGGGCTGTATTTCATCATCAGATGTTGGGCAAAGACCAACATGTCTGCAGAGGGAAGGACATGTCTTTGGGATAGCTAGCCAGAGACATAGGCACTCTCCTATTTTAGTAGAAAGAATGGGTTCAGAGAAGTATTTCTCATTTATAGGATAGTGGAACACAGTGATAGATGTTGGGTAGGTAGTGGGGGAGAGGTCGACACACCATGGCCCATGAGTCAAATTCAGCCCACTGCTTGTTTTTGTTAATAAAGTTGTATTGGAATTGTGTACCTGAAACCTGTATAATTTTGTAAACCAGTGTCACTCCAATAGTCAATAAAAGGGGAAAAAATTTTATTTGGACACAACCACTCCAGTTAGTTTACACATTGTCTGTGGCTGTTTTTGCATTACAGTACCAGGGTTGCATAGTTGCAACAGACACCCTTTGTTATGAAAAGCATAAAATAAGTAGTTTCTGACCTTTTATAGGAAAAGTTGGCTGACTCCTGCCAAGGGGAGTCATGGTAACTGTGGTAACCTGGAGAGTGTACTAGCAAGTTGTTTCTGGATGAAATGAATCTAGGTCAGGCTTGCAAATGCTGCCAACTTTTCTGGTTTTCAAGAAGCTGGAAATTTGGATTAAAAATGTTTTATTTATTGATTGATTCTAGAGAGGAAAGGGGAGAGAGAGAGACATCAATTTGTTCCATTTATTTATGTATTCATTGGTTGCAGTGCTGTGGACAGGGATTTGCAGATAAATTCCACAAGAGAATACAAGGGAAAGCAGGATGGTGGCTTTTTTGTGTGGTTACAGCTGTTGATATTAAAAAAATTTTTTTTGTTTGATCATAAAAAGTAATATGTCCACTGTAGGACATTTGCAAGTGCAGAAACAGGTAAAAGAAATCCTACAATTCCATCATTGCTATTAATATTTCAGAGTGGTTCCTTCCGGCCTTTCACAGATTATTTTATATAAGGTAGAAAGAACCTGCGCTTTATGGTGTCGCAGATTGGCCGCCTGACCTTAGGTACATTCTTAATTTCTTTTGGCTTCAGTTCCCTTGTGTGCAAAATGGAAATAATTTCTATTTTCAAGGGTGGTTGAGGGTTGAGAGAACTGGATGACAAAAGCACCAAGCAGAGTGTGTGCCACATAGTAGGTGCTCAATAAATGACATACCCGCTGCCTAAGAACATAGTGTGTCCACTTAATACAGCCTGTATTTTTTATTTGTTGTGAGCATTATCTTAAGTCCATAAGCTTTTTGTAAAACATTTTTCTTTTCTTTTTTATTTTATTTTATTTTATTTATTTTTTAAATAAATCTTTATTGTTCAGATTATTACAGGTGTTCCTCTTTTTTTTTTTTTTCCCCATAGCTCCCCTCCACCTGATTCCCCACCCCACCCCATGCCCTTACCCCCCGCCACTGTCTTCATCCATAGGAGTAAGATTTTTGTCCAATCTCTTCCCGCACCCCTCACACTTGCTTCCCCTGAGAGTCGTCAGTCCACTCCCTTTCTATGTCCCTGATTCTATTATATTCACCAGTCCATTCTGTTCTTCAGATTTTTATTCACTTGATTTTTAGATTCACTTGTTGGTAGGTATGTATTTGATGTCATTTTGTTGTTCATAATTTTTATCTTTACCTTTTTCTTCTTCTTCCTCTTCTTAAAGAATACCCTTCAGCATTTCATGTAATCCTGGTTTGGTGGCGATGAACTCCTTTAGCTTTTTCTTGTCTGTGAAGCTCTTTATCTGACCTTCAACTCTGAATGATAGCTTTGCTGGGTAGAGTAATCTTGGTTGTAGGTTCTTGCTATTCATCACTTTGAATATTTCTTGCCACTCCCTTCTGGCCTGCATAGTTTCTGCCGAGAAATCAGCTGACAGTCGTATGGGTACTCCCTTGTAGGTAACTAACCGTTTTTCTCTTGCTGCTTTCAAGATTCTCTCTTTGTCTTTTGCCCTTGGCATTTTAATTATGATGTGTCTTGGTGTGGTCCTCTTTGGATTCCTCTTGTATGGGGTTCTGTGCGCTTCCTGGACTTGTAAGTCTATTTCTTTCACCAGGTAGGGAAAGTTTTCTGTCATTATTTCTTCTAATAGGTTTTCAGTATTTTGCTCTCTCTCTTCTTCTGGCACCCCAAAAATTTGGATATTGGTATGCTTGAAGTTGTCCCAGAGGCTCCTTACACTATCTTCATATTTTTGGATTCTTTTTTCTTTTTGTTTTTCTGGTTGGGTGTTTTTTGTTTCCTCATATTTCAGATCTTTGGTTTGATTCTTGGGGTACGTTGATCTACAGTTGAGTTTTTGTATATTCTTTATTTTAGACAGTGTATGCTTCATTTCTGACTGGTCCTTTTCCATTTCTTTGGCATTCTCATTAAGGTCCTTGAAGGTCTCACTAAGCTCCTCAGAAGTGTCATCAAGTTTCTCGGCGGTTTTTAGAAGATTCTTGAGTAACCTTACAAATGTGGTTCTGAACTCTATGTCGTCCAGTAGTTTGCTTTCCTCCACTTCTTTCATTCGTGATATGTTTCTTTGTCTCCGCATTTTGGCTGCTTCCCTGTGTTGATGGAGTGGCTTTGTGTGGTAGGTGCCCTATAGGGGGCAGTAGCTCAGCCTCCCCAATCAGCTGATGTGGACGCTCTTGGTACACCCCTTTGGGGCTGAGTGCAAAGTCTTGGTGTAGTTAAGCCTTAATTGCTGTTGGTACGCTGGGAGGAATTGACCTCCAGGCCAATCGGCTGTGAGGACTCGCTGTGTCTATAAGAACTGCTGTGCTGGAGACACGCTTATGGTGCAGGACTTGTTTCAGTGGGGCTTTGGTGCTCGCTGAGTCTGCCTCTTGAATGTGTCTCTTATGGATGTGAGGAGTTGAAATCTGGTGTCGCACCCTGACCACTAGGTATACTGGCTTCTGGATCTCCAATGGGGTGCAGGTCAGCTATTGTCTGAGTCCACCCAGCAGGAGCTACAGCAAGAGCTACAGTTTTCTCCTCTTTGCTTGGGGTTTGGAGGTTTTGGAGCTGTCTGATCCGGGCTGCAAGTTTGTTAGGTTAAGCTACAGTCCGTTCATATGCAAAAGCCGCTGCTTGGAGCTTGGGTGGGTTTGTAGGTTGTGTGGGGCAGGGTCTCAGGGCGTCACTAGGCTAGGGCGTGGCAAACAGCAATGGCTGCTAGTTAGCCGGCTCTGTGTCTCCGACTGCGTCCTGTCCCGTGCCCCAGCGCAGATAAACAATTATTCCTGTGCACAGCTCTATAAGCAGGCCCCCCTCACTTTCCGACCCGGTAGCAGACAATCCAACTTCTCCCCGTAGGAGTTTGGGTCCCCCGCGTCTCCCCAGAAACTGTATTTCAGAGTAATCGGGGGCTTGTCTCCCCTTTGGGTTGAAAAAAGCAATGCCTGCCGCCAGCCCAGATCCCGCGCCTCCGTACCTCAGCTTTTCAGCGCTTGTGCACGTCTCAGTGCTCTTTTCTCTTTCCTTCTAGTTGTAGAACTTCCACTCAGCCAGCTTTCCCATGGTTCTGGGTGATAGACGTTTTGTCTTTTAGTTGCAGTTTAAATTGTTGTGCGAGGCAGCAGTTTAGGTGTTTACATCTTGGATTCCTCCCCTGTAAAACATTTTTCAAGACTCATAGTCCATCATTAGGATGTACCATAATTTATTTAGGAATTTCATTATTTTAAGGTGTTTAGATTGCTTCCAGATTGAGGATTTCTTCCATGGCCAGTAATAATAATAATAATAATAATAATGATTTTTATAATTAAGAACACTAAATAGCCCTGTCATTAGGAGCTGAAACAAATTAGGTTTTTTGAACAGTAGCTCCCCAATGGCTGAGGTAGTTGTGCTGAATGGGTGCATTGACAGGACTCCTATATGCACATAATTGCTGTGTTCAAGTTGAACGCCTGTGGGTATTTCTGGTCAGTGCCTCAAACGCCTGGCCCCTGCAGCTGAAGGTTCACCTCTCTTTTGTCCTCTGGTGTATCAGACCCTCTGGGATATTGGACATTGAAGAGCTGCAGGCAGCTGCAGCTTTGGGTCAGCGCTAGGTCTGCCCTTGGAGTTCCTGTTCCAGTAGGGAGATAGACAGTGAGGCCAAGCATAAGTGGAATGTGTGTGAAGACACTGAGGAAGGTGGAGGTCAGAGGGCTCAGGAGGGAGGGAGGGTGCTGTGACTGAGCTGGAAAGATGGACAAATTTGCTTGATGCTTAGGTGGAAAGAGGACAGAAGTCTAGACACATGCACCAGCAGGATCAATGGCTGGGAGGTGGAAATGGCTTTGAATGTTCTGGCATTTGCTAGAATTTAATGTGTCTAGACATAAGGTGGAGGCCTTGAAATGAGTGTGGACAGCAGCTGGGCACAGAGGGGCTGTGTGCCATGACTGTTTCATCTCTGGGTCTCCATTACCTAGACAGGGCCTGGACCGTGGTGGGTCCCGGTCTATAGAGACTGAACACTTTTATGAAAAGATTTAACTGAAGTTCTCAACTGTATTTCTCAGGCTATTTGGCAAAGTTCTGCGAGTTGGTTCATCTGGGAATCTGTGGACATACTATGTGTGCTGATATATAGGAGGCTTCTGCTTCCTGAGAGGTGAATGATGCCTGCCAGTAGTTGCCAGGGAAGTCTGGATTTAGGAGTAATTGGCTCTGAAAGTGGTCCTGGGATTTGTACCGGATGTGGTTCCAGAGACTTCTAATTGCAGGCACTGAGCTAATAAGCCAGCTTGCTATCCCAAGGGCATCCCAGGTCCAATCCTCCAGTGCGGGATGTGTCCTTTTATTGGAGCAGTTGGCAGCTCAGTGGCAGCCTTGGCACTCACAGGTGTGCTCAGTTATTGCAGGTCTGACTCATCGCCTGTGTTCTCCTGCTTTGTGGCTCAGTGCTGCCATAGGCTGCCACTCCTCACCCAGACTTGAGGGTTGGGGAGGTACTGGGATTGAGGGGAGCAGGGAAAGGGAGGGAGGCCAATATTTGCTGATACCTGCTGTGTGCCTGGTGCTTTGCTGGGTTCTCTATACACATCTATGCTTTAATCCCCATGAAAAGCACTTAGAATAGATGTCGGTATCTTCATTTCCAAATGAAAGAAAAATAAAGCAAGCGTGAAGAATTGAGGTACCTTTATCAGGATCATACCTGAATAAAGTCAGTCAGCAGCATGTTGACACCAGAGCCCATGCCTATTCCTTTTCATGGCGCTGCTCCAGATCTACCTTCCTTGTGGAGTGGTGGTCTTGGCCTTCTTACTGAAACCTTGATGGTGTAGTGCAATATTAGGGACGTCAGCAAAAGCCCAGGGTCCCAGCCATATAAGCAAGTCACTGCAACTGACTGGGCCTCCGTTTTCTCATCTGCAAAATGGGGATAAATTTAAATGTCTGTACTTAAGTGATTTGTATGTGAATCAGAGTAGATGGTATGACTGGGAACCCTGCTAGCACCAGGCCTGCATGAGCATGCTATAACAGGCTTGAGATGTGGGTTCCTCTCTCTGTTCCTCCTTTTCTGTCTCTAAGTGGGGCCTATAAGTGGAGCCCAAGGTAGAGTTTAGGCTAATCTTTCTTCTCTAGGAAAATGGGTGTCAGAGCTGACACTTAGGAGTATGTGTGTGACCTTCAATAAGACCTTGACCTCTTTGAGCTTTGGATTCCTGTTCATAAAGTAGAAGAAAAAGCACCTTGTTGGTCATTAAATGACATAAGCACATTTCGTGTTTGCCCCTAAACGTTGGTCCTGTTCCTCACACACTCAGGGCGGGGGGGCGGGGGGGACCGCCACAATATAGTGCATTCACAGATTTTTCTCCTTCAAACAGCTGCAGGTGCATAGTACCATCATCCCCTTCCATTCAGCTGTGTTTTGAATTAACATGTGTATAACACTGTGTGACAAGGCCTTGGCTGGGGCTGGTGATATGGCTGTGGACAGGACAGACTCACCAGGTTGCTGTTGGTGGGGAGAGAAGGGGTAGAAAGACACAGAACAACATCATAGCCATACATGTATATGGGTATAGAATACTGGCCGGGGCTGTGAAGAAGTTCATGTACTGGGTGGCTTGGGAAAGGCTCCCTGAGTGACAGGCTGGGCCTGAAGGATAAATAGAGTGTATAGGGGAAGAAGGTGGGCTGGAGTGACTTGGAAAAGAATGTCTTAGAAGATGGGTGTCAACTCTCTGGACCTGACCCACTGGTCAGTGAGGCCAGGAGATTTTAATGTTTATCAAGGGCATCCTTCATGGTTAATGATGACTCCTTGGGCAGCCTGCACACTCAGTAGAGCTAGTACCCGTGCTGTGCATATCAGCTCAGCCATTGAGCTCCTGGTGTCCTAGAGCCCTGGTCTTTTGTGAGACAGTTTTCTTTTCCCATCTGTAGCATGGGGAAAAAAAACACAACCTGCTTTGGAAACCATAGCATCCTCACACAGGTATAAGGGGTCATGATAACCTCAGTCCATTGGGGGTTTGGAGTGATTCATGAAAACACATACAGTATAAAAGGATACATTTAGTACTGGGTCAGAGAGAAATTGTTGGTAAAAAGACAGAAGCTGGGCTGATGATCAGCACCTAAAATTCTCTTCACTGTATCTTCTTGAACAATGCAGAGGTAGTTAGGCTGCTAGATTGACTGAATTCTTCCTGGCTGCCTGAGCAAAGGACAGGGTTGGGTACTTGATTCAAGATGCCTTAAGCTATTAGGGGGAAAAAGTGACTGTGGAAAAGCATGATTTTTTTCTCTGCATTGAGGCTGACTCTGGCATTATGTGCATTGGTAACTGCTTCTTTGTCCTGTTTACAGGTCTGCTGGAAACACCGGGCAATGAGCTGGAGACGCCAGCCTAGAGTGGTCTGAAGCCATTTGGGAAAGCAGAGAGATCCTGGGGAAGATGGCCATGGCCCCAAGCTCTTCCTTGGCTCAGGTGTACACCAGCCCTGTGGCAGTGGTCGTGTGGGAGTGGCAGGATGAGATGGGCACCTGGCACCCCTACAGTGCCACTGTCTGTAACTACATCGAGCAGCAGTTTGTCCAACAGAAGGGCCAGCGCTTTGGGCTGGGGAGCCTGGCCCATAGCATCCCCTTAGGCCAAGCTGACCCCTCGCTGGCCCCTTACATCATCGACCTTCCCAGCTGGACCCAGTTCCGCCAGGACACTGGTAAGACATGTTCTGCTTCTAGTATGTATCCAAGCACCTGCTTTGGGTCAGCTGCCACACTAGATGTTGGAGTTACAGAATTGACTCTCAGAGCTTAGTCCTGTCCCTGATATGCATACAGTTGGGAGGAGGGTACTGTGAGTGACAGCAGGTACCACACAATGTGCAATGTACAGTAGGTCTTCACTTAACATCGTCGATAGGTTCTATGACTTTAAGTGAAATGATGTACGCTAACAAAACCAGTTTTACCACAGGCTAATTGATATAAACAAGAGTTAAGTTTCTGTAGCATCTCATCAACATTTTAATGAGATAATGCTATTTGAGTCCCTGCTAGTAGTAGAGAGCACCTTGGGAGCACAGTGCAGAGGTCCTCATAGTCCCTTTCCTTGTTTCCCAAACCAAAAATGCCTGTTTCTACCTGCAGAGATTTGATGATCTCGTTGTCAGGCGGCTAGCATGGAGGTGGTGTGTCATGCTAGTTCTGGCTCCAGTGCACCATAGCTGTGTGACCTGGGCAGGTTATTTCACGCTCCTGTGCACTCGTGTTTGTTTTTGTGTTTTTTTTAAAAATATATTTCTTTATTGATTTCAGAGAGGAAGGGAGAAGGAGAGAGAGAAATAGAAACATCAAAGATGAGAGAGAATCATTGATCGGCTACCTCCTGCACACCCCCTACTGGGGATCAAGCCCACAACCCAGGCATGTGCCCTTGACTGGAATCGAGCCTGGGACCCTATCCACTGAGCCAAGCTGGCTAGGGCTCGTGTTTGGTTTTATTATAGGTTTTGATTGGCATTACTGAGAATGGAGCCAAAACTTCCTCCCAGAGTTTGCCTTGTTTCTCTAGGCCAGTGGTTCTCAGCTGGGGGTGATTTTGTCTCCCAGGACATTTGATAATGTCTGGAGACAGTTCTGATTGTCATGACTGTGGGGCAGGGCACTTCTGGCATCTGTTGGGTAGAAGCCAGGGATGCTGCTAAACATCCCGTAGTGCGCAGGACTGGCCCTGTGACAAACAGTTATTACCCAGAGTGTCACTTGTTTCAAGAAACCCTGCTCTGATCCCTGTAGCAGCATCCTCAGGCCAGTGAGGCTAAGGCTTCCAATCAGTTGTTCCTTCATGATGTTTGCAGGAAACTGAGAAAGGTGGCACACAAAATAAATAATATGTGCATTGTGTTTTATGTTAGATAGCAAGCAGTAAGTGTTAATCGGCGTGGAAGTGAGGGTTGGGAAAGGTTGATTTGAAGTTTGAGCTTCAGTGGCATTGGCAAGGGACAGAGATAGACCTGAAGGAAGGGCAGGAGAGGGGCAAGTTCTTCGGTGCTTTTCAGTCACTCAGAGGGATTGCTTTTATTCTGAAAGAGGGAGCCAAGGGAGGATTAGGGCAGAGGAGTGATATAATCTAATTTGGAGTAAAGAGCATCCCTCTGGCTGCTGTAGATGGAGGTAAGGGCTGCTGCAGTTGAGAGACCAGGTGCAAGGTAATTGCAGTGATCATCTTTTGAAATTTTTCTTTTTCTCCGTAATCTTCAGGTTTGATTTTATTAAGTATATAAGCTAAGCCAGTGGTCAGCAAACTGCGGCTCGTGAGCCACATGTGGCTCGCGAGCCGCGGTTTGCCACTCTGTTGATGAATGAGTTTGCCAACCACTGCCTTAGGGAAAAACACTTAAAAAACATTTTAATAATGTACTAATGTCTTTAACCTGAAGTCAAAACTTCTGGATAAGGGTAATGCCTTATGCAGTGGTCGGCAAACTCATTTGTCAACAGAGCTGCAGTTTGCCAACCAGTGAGCTAAGCTAAGCACAGGGTGTTACCCAATATTTGCTACTTAAGAAGTCAAAGGAAATGGTACATCCATGTAAGAGAATTATGTAACAATAATGAGTTTTACGAAGTTTTAGAGACACACAAAATACTTGCGGCATAATATGTGAAAATAGCAGGAAACATTTTTCAGTATGATTCTCAGCTACCTGAATGTATGTGCCTAGATGGGGAGAAATGCACTGCAGTATAAATGATGTCCTTTCCTTTCGGTGGTTAGATTATGGATGATTTCATTTTCTTTATAATTTTTTGTTTCAGTTTTTTTAAGTGAAGCTGCATAGGTTTCATCATTAGAAATATTTTTTTTACTTTTATTTTTAAAATCCCTCCCTCCCCCATTGATTTTTAGAGAGAGTGGGAGGGAGGGAGGACATGGGATAGAGAGAGAAACACCCATGTTCTTACATCAGTTGGTTGCCTCCCACACACCCTGACCAGGCCAGGGATGGAACCTGCAACCCAGGTACATGCTCTTGAATCGAACCCGATATCCTTCGGTGTGTAGGCTGTTGCTCTAACCATGAGCAGTGCTGGCCAGGGCTAGAAATCATTTTTAAAGCCTCATTGAGTCTGAGCCACAGCAATTCTATGACCTAAACTTTCAGCATCCCCCAATCCTGCCCAGGAGCATGGATCCCCTGCTGCTACTTGATCCTTTTGGGCCACAGGTTTTTTATCTAAAGAGTGCTCTCTATCCTTCACCCAAAATTTGGGAAGAACAACCAATGCCAGACTTTAGGTCAGATGGCACCATGACCCTATATATACCGTGATCATACTAATTTAATTTGGTTGTGGAAAAAAATAAAACTCCATTTGTTTGGGGCGCTAGCAGATTAACCATTTATATGTAATATTCCTTGCAAAACAGGCACCATGCGGGCAGTGCGGAGGCACCTTTTTTCTCAGCTCTCAGCCCCGGGCCGGGGCATTGTCTGGGAGTGGCTGAACGACGATGGCTCCTGGACAGCCTATGAAGCCAGCATTTGTGACTATCTGGAGCAGCAGGTGGCCAGGGGCAACCAACTTGTGGACTTGGCACCTTTGGGGTACAACTACATCGTCAACTATACCACCCACATACAGACCAACAAGGCTTCGAACTACTGCCGTAGTGTGCGGCGCCAAGCAGGGCCCCCTTACCCGGTGACCACCATCATCGCTCCACCAGGCCATATGGGAGTTGCCTGCTCTTGCCATCAGTGCCTCAACAGTGGCGGAACTGGCCCTGTGTCAGGTCGCTACCGCCACTCTATGACCAGCCTTCCTGCATACCCTACCCCTCAGACCCCCCAAAGGACTGCTGTTATCTTTGGGGCCCACCAGGCCTTTGCCCCATACAGTAAGCCCTCACTCTCTGGAGCTAGGTCTGCACCCAGGCTGAACACCATCAACCCCTGGGGTGGGGTGCTGCCTTCCTTGGGGAACCAGCCCTTTTACTGCTCCAGCCTCTCCCACCTGGGACCTCAGCGCCAGCCCCCAGGATCATCCACTGCCAGTGGAGCCAGGTATCTTGTGTTATTGAGGGTCGTTGTGTCCACCTGTGTACCTTGTCAGCAGGCTTGAGTTTTGCTTTTCCTTAGTTGGGAAGACTCACCCAAATACCTGCAGACTTAGCACCTGCTTCTTTTGTTGTTTCTGCTATGTCATCTCCTTTGCATGTGCCATGTGGTGCCACAGCTGTCCACAGCCTTGCATCCCACAAAGCCTTTGCCTCTGGGACTTGAGTGTTGATAGTTGCCACACGGGTTAAAACTAGTAATCCCTCCATTCACTCAGGAGAATCGCAATCTCTTTATAGAGCAGCTAACCACTTTTGACTGTGCCTGTGTGCCATGTAGCTGATACCATGTGCCTGAGAACATTTCACCTCATAGACATGGAAGGTTCAGTCCCCTCCCTAAGTCCACAGTCTTGTCCAGGAGAAAGTTTTGAGCTCAGCTTTGGTTGAGGGGAGAGCAAAATGTTGGGGAGGGGCACTTAGGAGGTGGCAACAAGTGACATAGGACAGCCCCTCTGTGCTGATGCATTCTAGCCCGCTGTCTATCAGAGCTCTCTGCACCTTGAGAAAGATGGTGAAACCGGCCCATCCAGACCAGTTGGCACTTTAAAGTGAGAAAAGTTCCTGGAATGGCCAGTTGGGCTGTGCTCCTGGGGTCCTCAGACACCTGTCAGTAACAAGGGCCTCATTGCTCATCACTGAGAGAGTTGGGTTTGGAGAACATGTTGAGAATTCAGAGTGGTAGTTGGGTTGGGGGCTGATTTCTGAGAGAGGGTGACCCGGGCAGGTAGTGATTGGACATGTGGGCCCATGGCTGCCCTATTTCCCAGAGAGTCAGCATCTTGTTGATTTGCACTGCTGTCCCCAGTCAGTATCTTGTTGCTGCTTCACTCACCCAGCTCCTTCCCTGCCCACTTGACCACAGTAAGGGCTGAAGCTTTCTAGTGTGGCCAAGGCGTTGGTAACTTGGGCCTTTAGCATTTTTTAAAGCTGGGTTTCAGAGGACCCTGCCAACTTCTAGCAGACACAGTGACAACTGTCATTCACTGAGTACATGTTAAGCCAGCCCCATTGAGCAGGCTCTGTGAGTGAGTTCATTCATCCTCATAACAGCCATGCGGTGAGTGGTGTCCTCAGCTTACAGGTGAGGACATTGAGGCTGACAAGGTTGGCAGCCCAGCTAGCAAATGGCAGAGCTGGGATTAAACCAAGGCCCCAGAGTGTGCCATGTAGGACACATGGAGTTCTGAAGCTCTCTTAAAGGCAGAAGGAGAGGAAGATAGAAGGTATCTGGAGGGATGAGTGTGGAAGAGTGCAACAGACAGAAGAAGAATGGGTCCTGGATGGGTCAGGGCATCTTCCTGGGCATTTTCTCCTGGGAGTTGGGGCATGTGGAGCTAAGATTTTTCTGGGAATTGGGAGCACAGGGAGGTTTTACTTGAGCCTTCTCTATGGACTTTTACATAAACATTAGCAAGCAGGACTCTGTGTGAGCCCAGTTTCACCCAATGCCCTTTTGAAGCCCCCTCCAATATGTGGGTCAGTCTCTTTTAGAGAGAAGTGTGCTATATCTGCCAGCCCAGAATGATTATCAGTAGGGCTAGAGCTTCTACTAGCTTGGCTTTGCCTAGCCTCCTGGGGCTCCTTAAGTTCTTACAAATTATTTTAAGGGAAACTTCTGGATGATTCTAGAGGTGGGATTCTGGGATTGAGCCAGGCATTTTATAAGCTTGGTTGCATTCTCCCAGTACAAGGCTTCCATTGCTTTCACCTCCCCAGGCTGAGGCCTGAGAGACTGTTGATGTGGGCCCAACTGGTAGGCCAAGCAAGTTACTGAAGGGAAAGTGGCTGGGCCAGACGGTCTTACTTTTATTGTTGGGCCATGCGTGTTGGTGCTTGTCCTGTATTGTAAGCCAGGAGGGAACCAGGCCAGCTGGCTCTATTAGTTGAAACAGCCTCAAAGGGACCTGCCTCCTAAGGTGGATGTTCATCTTTATCTCCTCCAGCTTTTTGGGAACTGGGAGGGGCAATCTTTACTTGCATGGGCCTATCCCCACTTTGAGAAACTAGGTTTTCCTGTATCTAATACGTAGTGGGGCCCTCTTCAGTTAACCCTTCTCTGATGGGTGTTGTAGAGCCAGAGGGGGTTTCATAAATGGCTGACTTCTTAACCCACTGAGGGTGGGAGGATTGAAAACACTTGGCAAACTTGGTCTCCCTAGGGTCTGTAGTATAGTTCTTGAAGCCAAATGAATGTCAACAGCATTAGGTGAAAGTTACCATGTTTGTGGAGGAGAGAAGGCAGCAGGGCAGGCAGTGCCATGCCCTGGGTAAGCTTGAGAACCAGCTGTGTTTAGTTGTAGCCACTGGAAAGAACGTGAGTAAAATAAAAATTTGGGGAAACCATGTGGTTTCAAATAGCTTCTTGCTCCATCTGGGTAAAACCTTGACTGACTGATTTCCTTGTGCCCTGAGAGGCTTTCTGAGTAGGAAGCAGTACATTGAGAAGGTACACGATTTGTCACTGAGCTGCTGGATTTAAGTAAATCTCCTGGTCATTGAAGTTTATCCCTTTAAGCACAAAACTTGTGTTTTAATGATGTTGGATGGAAAACTTTCCAAAATGTGTCATGTATATATTCTTGTCATCTTTAATAGAGGGTGTGCCGGTTTGCCCATTTTAATGACTTGAGGTGGTGATTATGACAGGCAGTCTATTGCCGCTCTGGTGTGACTAAGCCTCGGCACTCTTTGTCTCTGCATGAAGCAGCCCTAGAAAATGGCTCTTGCAGTTTGCTCTCATTTGTTCTTACTGCCATTCTCCCTTCCTCTAAGGGCACCCTATTCCCTCCTGCTGTTGGCCAGGCTCTAGGTTTGTGTGATTTGAAATCCTGCATTCCAGGTTGGACTTTCCTCCTGACTCACTGTCGGTGTCTGAGCCAGCTCTGTTCCCTTTCCAGGTCTCTCTTTTCACCTCTTAAAATTAAGGAGGAGGGTTGGCCAGTTTCTGAAGTTTCCTTTTGCTCTAATGTTGCTGTTGGTTTTAGGGTTTAGTGAGGCCTCTGCAGAAAGGTGTTCGGCAGCCCTTCAGCTTTCCTGTACCCCCTTTGCTCCTCTGAGACCTGGAAAATAATGGATATTTGTATTGGGGTGCTGATCAAGCCTCGTAACTGCCCTGGGGGCCTTTTGGAATTATTTTCATCTTACAGATAGAGAAATCGAAGCTCAGAAAGGGGATTCAACATGCCTAAGGGCACACAGCTTTAAGCAGGAGCAGGCACTGGAGGTGGGGTGTCAGATTCCACATCTGACCTCCTTGTCCTGTACATGGTTGGTGCTGGCTTCCTGGTCTTTGGGAAGCTGGAGGGAGGCCTTGCATTTCCTTACTCTTCAGCCTCCTAGCGCTGCCCCTTACCTGGGACTGTCAAATTCTGTCTGTCCTCATGTGTCATGTTCTCGTCTCCATTGGGAAGCGATCAGAGCAGGGAAATGGGGGGAGGAGCTAGGATAATTAGCATTATCCTAAGCAAATAAAACTTAGTCATGATTCTTTGTTCTTGGTCCCTGTTCCAGGGTGAGTTGCCCACCGGAAGCCTCATTGCATATCTGTTTTGTGTTCTAGTTTTTGAGGGGATGAAACATAAAATTAGGCCTTCTCCCTTAGATAAGTGCCTCTCTCTGGTGAAGGAAGACCTCACTTCTTGGAGCCCCTCTCGGCTGGCCGGTAGTGCTGAGCCCACTTGAGTAGCCCATTAATTTTGTGCTGTTGTAGAGTCAAGCTTCAGCTTTCTGGCTTCCTGGTTAAGGGCTCAAGCTCAGTGTTCCCTGGAAAGTTGGCCTGGGAGGTGAAAGATGACTGGAAGGCCTGTATCTTCTTAAATTCCTTCATTTACAGAATCTGAAAATTGCAATAAGAATTACCTTCCTTTTAAAAAAACAAATTGGGGCCGTAGCCAGTTTGGTTCCGTGGATAGAGCCAAAGGCACGTACCTTGGTTGCAGGCTTCTCCATGGCCTGGGCCCTGATCAGGGCTTCTGCAGGAGACAAATAATCGATAAGCTTCTCTCACATCAATGTTTCTGTCTTTTCCCCTCTTTTCCATTCTCCCTAAAAATCAATGGGAACATATCCTCGGGTGAGGATTAACAACAACAAAAAATACAAAACACTAAAAATAAAAATAAGAAAACAAATGGGGGAAGAGGCTCAGAAATTAGGGTAGGGAGTTGGGGTGGAGCTTGTTCCAAATTAAACAGAGTTTAGTGGGCCAAAACCTTAGCCCAGGTGTCCTGAACACCCAGCCCCGCCATTGCATTATCCGAGCACTCTAGGTCCAGTTCCATTTTTGTTTTGGGGAGGAGAGTAGATGAGGAGGGCAGGTAGCATGGCCACACAGGATATTCTGATTGGGAGAACAATCCAGGAATGAAAACAAAACAACCTCTTTCTTCACTCAGATATACCAGAGCACCTGCTGTGCTGCAGACCCTGTGCGAGGTACTGGCAGCTTCAGCACTAGCTCGGTGTGAGGTTTTTCTGGTTTGGATCAGAGCCAGTCAGCTCCCTGTAGTTTCTACCAGCGGGATCTATGACCTATGGTTGGTGTAGGGAAGGATCAGGGGCAGCTTCTAGAAGCATTTGCCATAATCAGGCAAGTTGTTGGTTTACTGACAGATGTAAGGGTAGCACAATACACTGAAGCTGTCCATTATTTCCTGAGCCACCTTCCCAGTACCTGGTTCCTGGCTGGGCCCAGGAGAAAAGAAACAAAGGCCCTGTCCTTGACAAGTTCCAGTGCAGGGATTAGGTAGAAGGGTCTTATAACTCTTTCTATTTCATAATTTTTAACATGGACAAGGATGGATGGGAGGACACAGGAACCAGGACTGGGGGTGTTGGCTGTCACCTTGGCCCATCTACACCAATTGTTCTCCAGTGCATAATGGCATGGATTTGTTATTTAAAAATATAACGGCCTAGCACGAGTGGTTGTGAGAGGTCAGCCTGACAATGGCCAAATGGAAAGAGCAGGAGCCCAGGAATATGTTTCACATAGCCAGCCAAAAAAAACGTAAAGGGTAAAAGTAAAGCAAAACCACGAATCTTAAGGAGATAAACATTGTGAACATTGAAGAAGTTAAAAGAATGAATGAAGCTTTTGGTGGACATAGAGAAGGAGCTAGCTCACTTCTCTCAAGGCCTTTCCCTTGAACCTCTGCAGAAACAGTTGGCTCTTCAGTTGAGTCGGGAAAACAGACGAGTGAATGTTGATGAAGCTATAAGATTAATGGCTCCGTTGTAATGCACCTGGTGATGCATCAGATTCCCCCCAAAGACCAATGAATTAAATGCTTTATACAACGGCCTAGCCTGGTCTGTGTGGCTTAGTGGTTGAGCATCAACACATGAATCAGAAGATAAGGGTTTGATTCCCAGTCAGGGCACATGCCCGGGTTGCGAGCTTGATCCCTAGTATGGGGTGTGCAGGAGGCAGCCAATCAATGATTCTCTATCATCATTGATGTTTCTCTCCATCTCCCTTCCTCTCTATGAAATCAAAAGTGTATTTTAAAAAAATATATAATGGCCTAAAGCCAAATTAGTGACTTGAACATAGTCACTGTGAGAAGCAAGACCCTCTTTTTTTTTAAATCCCTTAATTTTGAACCATTTTATATTTGCAGAAAAGTTACAAAGATAGTACATATCTCCCTTACTAGACTTCTCATGTTAACATCTTTCATAACCATAGTACAGTTTTCAGAACCAAAGAATTACTATTGGTGCAATACTATTAATTAAACCAGTTTTCAACCACTCTTCTCATTCTTTGCATCCAGTTGTCAATTCTTCTCTTTCTACCATCGTGACTGTTTCTTGGTTTTTCTTCATCTTCCTATAAACCTGACACTTTCATAATTACTTTATTAAATGTCTCTTAATTTGGGATTGTCAGATGTTTTCTCATAATTTGGACTGAGTTTTTGCAATCTTGGCGGGAACTGCAAAAATGGTGGTGTGTCATTGGAGCATTGTTCCTTGGGGTTCCTGATACTGATTGGTCATATTACTGGCGATGTTGGTTTTGATCACTTGTTAGAGTGGCTTCTGCTGGATTTTTCTTCTACCGCTGTCATAGAGCTCTCATTTTTATGAAGCTAGCAAGCTCAAATTTTTTTGTCTTTAGAGTCTCTGGATTTGCCAGGAAAACATTTTTTGAAAGTTAAGGCTTCTTTTTAAAATGATGAGACCTCATACCCCAGCAGTCCCTGCCTGGCCTGAAGTTTGATTCTTGTCACGTGATTTTTGCAGAGGAAGTGATGATGGACCAGGCTCTGGGCTTAACATTTTGAAGTACTCAGATTCTATAGGTTAGTTTTGGTCTGAGAGTGGTGAAATTCAGATTTCTTTGCTCCTCTTTTCAGATACTCTTCATCAGATCTTTAATTAAAAGAAGAAGAAAGCAGAAGCCCTCACCCAGAAGCAGCTGTTAAAAGTGAAGCTATGAAGGGGCCTTGGCAGCACCAGTGTGTCTCTAACTGATGTTTCTCTGACTCTCTTTTCTGCTAAGTCGGCTCCACACACTAAACTTTGCTCTCTTCTCCCCAAGTGCCTCCATGCCCAGCGGTCCTGTGAGCAACCCTGGGAGCATCCCCACCACTGTGTCCGTGCAGATGCCGAAGCCCAGCAGGGTCCAGCAAGCCCTTGCAGGTAGGCATGCTGCTCTCGGGCTTTGGGGCCTGGAACAGACTGTGTTTGGCAAGACTTAGGGGCAGTTGGAGGAGATTGTGGGGTGAGGAAGTGATGTGTTCTTATGGAAACCCAAATGGGCTCCTCTGTGTTCTTATGGAAACCCAAATGGGCTCCTCTATGTTCTTATGGAAACCCAAATGGGCTCCTCTGTATTCTTCTGGAAACCCAAATGGGCTCCTTTGAGGGGGCAGTGCCTCTTGTCAGTGATGGCGTACACCTGGTGAGTGAGCCTGGGGTACCCTTTCTTTCTCTCTTAGGGGCTGGGTGCCCTGGTGTGGACCTTACCCTATCTTTAAAATTAAAAGAAAAATTCTTTTTTAATTTATTAATTTTTAGGGGGGTGGGGGAGAGAGAGAAACATTAGTTTGTTGTTCCACCCATTTGTCTTTACTGGTTGACTGGAGGCCTGGTACACAAAATTCATGCACTTGGCGGTGGGGGGGGGGGGCGACGGAGAGTGTCCCTCAACCCGGCCTGCACCCTCTTGGGGGATGTCTGACTGACGGCATAGGCCGGGCAGTCAGACATCCTTAGCACTGCCATGGAGGTGGGAGAGGGTCCCGCCACTGCCGCTGCCTGCGTTCACCGGACGTCAGCCCAGCTTCTGGCTCAGTGGCACTCTCCCTATGGGAGCACACTGACCACCAGGGGCAGTTCTTGCATTGAGCGTCTGCCCCCTGGTGGTCAGTGCTTGTCATAGCAACCAGTCGTTTTGCCGTTTTTGTCACTATGCATATTAGCCTTTTATTATATAGGATTATTATATAGGATTCTTGTATATGTGTCCTGACCAAGGACAATGCTCTTACCAACTAAGCTCCTGGGCCAGGTGCCATCTTTTAAATTTCCACATCATCTTGAATTATGTTTGAAGAATCATGTTCCTATCCTGAAATGCATTAGGCATTTCCTTAAAGGGGCCTCTGGGAAAGTTTCAGAACTGTTTTGGCTAGAGTGACATTATGAATAAGTGGCTTTTGTGTCTAGCTAGATCTTTTATTAACCATACATCTTGGGACTGGTTTTTTAAGTTCTTTTTACAGATGTTATGGAGGCACTGAAAGTTATTTTTTACCTTATGAGAAATATAAAGTGCTCTGGAAAGGTAGACTCAATGTAGTGAACCTTCATCATTTAAAGGGTAAAACGGGGGGATAAGATCAGTGGAGTGTATGTGTTAGGTGAGTTGCTGTGATAACATGGGGAAGACAGTCCTGGAGGCAGGGAGACCCTTGTGGAGCCTGACTTCATGCCTCAGGTAAGCCAATCAAGGCCCCAGTAGTGCCGTGACAGTGGGATGGAGGTAAGAGCTCTGACTTGGTGATGGACTTGATTGTGAGAGAGAAGGGCTAGAACGAGGCCTGGTGTACAGCTGCTGATGGCAGTGCTGTAAGAAATTATTAGTGAGGATTCACTAGGACTTTGTATGTGTGTTGATTCAATTCATCCCAATCACAGTTCTGTGAGGTGGGAACTTTATTCCCATTTTACACTTGAGGAAACTGAGGCTCAGAGAATTTCAAAACTTCTCTAGATCAGCCAGCCTCTCCTTGGAGAGCTGGGATGTAGCTTCAAGCATTCTGTCCTCAGAATCTAGCCTTTCAGCTGTTACACTGTGTTGCTCCTGAGTCTGGTGGGAACACTGGGAGGGAAAGGGGGCAATGGCTGGTATAGATAGATGGAACTGGCCTAGAGGCAGTGGGAGTTTGGATGTGCAGCTCAGACAAGCAGTTCGGGATGGCCTCTTCTCCCTATGGAAGTGTGTGAGCTTACAGGAACCATGGGTGGGACACTGGGAAGAAGAGCCCTTGAGGAAATGGAAGGACCAGCCAGGAAGGTAATAGGAGATGGGAGAGTGGGGCTGGGAAAGCCCCAGGAGGGGAGGCCTTGCCCTGCAGGCCCTCTGGCACCAGCTGTTCAGCCATTAACCCTCTGCTAGAACAGAGAATAGTGAGCAAAGATGGTGACTAGAAAGTTCCTGCCCAGTTTAGGTCTTCTTGTGGCATCAGCTGCCATAGATGAGTCAGATGTGTGTGTGTGTGCGCGCACGCGCCTGTGTGCATGTGTGTGCATTCACATGCATGAGTGCATGTGTTTGGTGGCAGTCTTGTTGGAGAAAGTTATGGGTGAACAGTCTTGGCCTGCACTTTACATGGCTCCAGTCCTCTCTGTAATCACTAAGGCTTTAACACACATGTTTATAAGAACCTCCAGAAGTGGTCTGGGTATTGAGTAGCTCTAGCCTCCCTTTCTTCTATTCTTGAGGCTGAGAACCATAGCATCTTTACAGATATTTTTGCCACCTAGCTATTTGGCCATAAGGCAGTTTTGCCATAAAAAAAGGTAAAATAACTGGTTGACATTTTTTATTTTGTTTTTGGTTGGTTTGGTTTTTTTTTTGTTTAGTTGGTTTATTTCTCCATTGACAAAGAACTTAAATATAGTGGTGGTTAAAATAGCATTTCTTCCAGATGACGATGATTTCCCCTGAGAGATAGTTGGTTTCTTATTTTGGAACACACAACATTGGGTAGAGAAAGAGAGTTGAACCCACATTTCCCATAGGACAAAGACAAGTGCTCAGGTACAAGGTATTGGTGCAGTACCTGATTTTATTCTGTGGCTTGTACCTGATGAACCTTCACACATTTTAAAGGTGTAGTCCAACGGCCCTGGCTGGTGCGTTTACTGGTTAAAGCACTGGTCCACACAACAAAGTGTCACGGGTTCAATTTTCGGTGAAGGGCACGTACCTGAATTGCAGTTCCATCCCTGCCCTCTGGATGGGGCGTATGTGGGAGTCGATGTGTGTCTCTCACATTAATGTTTCTCTCTCTCTCTTCCCTCCTCCTTCTCTCCATCCCTCCCTCCCACTCTCTTTGAAAGAGCAATGGAAAGAATGACCTCATATGAGGATTAACACACACACACACACAGGTAGTCAAATATTTTATGTTTCACAATATATATTTTTAATGTTATTCCTTTTTAATGTCCCTCATTTGTCATGATTTTGTATTTTGTTTTTTTTATGGCAAAATTGCCTAATGTCCAATTAGTTAGGCAGTGAAATGTTTATGGCAAAAATGCTACAGCGAAAGTACCTAAAACTGTTCTCACTGTCCCCCCTTGCCTTGACTCTCATAGCAATCCTGGAAGTAAGTGGGTATTTTAACCTTCACTTTACTTATTGGGGAAACAGACCCCAAAGGTTCAGGAACTTGGTCCCAGCTAGAAAAGGGTAGAGACTGGATTGGAGTCCATGGTCAGATGCCACCTACCCTGAATGCAAGCCTCTGGCTTATACCTGTTGTTGGGACTATTGTTTAGGGCGCTGGGGAACAAGAGATCCCAGGCCAGCCTCCCAGAAGCAGGGTCTGGAGAGTGTTCTCTCAGCCTGGACTATGTTTATGGATTTGGGAGTATGGATTCAGGCATGGCTGCAGTGAGCTGAGCACTTAGACACAGGGTTGTACAGGTAGATTTACAAACAAGTGTGCCCCTCTGCATTGGCGGAGGAGGTCCACAGAGGAGCCACCTCCAGGTCAGGCCAGGAGTGCCTCAGGTGACAGCTTCACTGGCTGTGGCATGGCCCAGACCTCTCTTCTGGGGAGTGGGTGATGCTGGGGCTAGGTTCCCACCCTGTGAGGGAGGAGAAGTATCTACATTTTATGCTGCTGCAACCTGCCCAAGACCAGTCATCCAGGGAGGAGGGGTGCTGGGCTTGAACCCTGATTGGTAAGACCAGAGCCAGAGGAGGATAAGCTTGGACCTGAGCTGGATGAAGGCGGATCTTTGGTGCCAGAAAGGGGTGTTCACACATCTGCCTGTGTAAAGGCCTGCAATCTCGGGGGCTCTGACAGATCAGATGAGCAGAGGAAAGCTGTGACTGTCTGAGCGGTTACAGTTATTTGGGGATGTTAAGACTTTGGGTGGCTGTCCTGAGCCCTTGCTGTTGGGGAAGATATGATGGTCCATCTTCGTGTCCCCTGACCATTCTGTTCACTACATGCTGCTTTCCCACTTTTTCACAAGAAGGCAGACCTCTGCAGGCTTCTAAGTGGAGACTTGTGTCTGCAACTCGAATTCAGGAGAATGGGTCCTGCCTTGAAGAGGGCAGAAGTGTTGATCATGCTTGGCCTCTTGGGGACTGGTGGCCTCAGGGGTAGATGCCACAGTGGCTGGCATGATGGATCCCAAAGCCAGGTGTCAACTTACCCCTCTGAATTGCCTCTGGAGTGGGCAGCTCTGTTGGCCTTGCTAGGTGGGGAAATGGGGCCCAGCAGGTCCAGAATCTCCACCTCCTCCCCCTGGCTGTGCCCAGCTCCCTAGCCAGATTCTGAGCACCCAGAATGCCACACTCAGGGAGGTGCTCAAGGAGAAGCCCAGAGCTCCCCTCAGGAGGAGGTGCTTTTGAGCTAGACTGAGGACCGGAGGGATTGGGGAAGTGGTGCTGTGGACAGCAGAATAGGCTGAGAGGGTGGCAGGAATAGCCACTCCAATAGGAGGTCATGCTGTATTCCAGCATGACCCTCAGGGAGCAGTGTGGGGTGAGGGTCAGTTAGGAGACGGGTAGCACAGGTGGAGCACCTGGCTGAGGAGTGAGGCCTCCCCCTGTAGGCATCAAAAAGTATGACAAGAATGGACATCCATCTCAGCTGGGCAGCCTTTTCAGCTCTATCCCCTGTGGACATGCCCACCCGGGCCGAAGGGCTATTTAAGCCTTAGCTGAGGTTACAGAAGAGGAAGCCATGGCTTGGGACTTGTGCTGCTCTAGAGGAGTAGTCCCTGGGCCATGGGGACACCTTTGTTGGGGAGTAGGCTCAGGGTCCGCTTTCCTGCTTGCCCACCCCAGCAATGGCACTGAAGCCACCTAGACCAGCGGTCGCCAACCTTTCGGACCTCCGGTTGGCAACCGCTGACCTATACAGTCGGGTAGGGCACAGAAAGCATACCCCCTGGAGGCAGTGACTGGGAGCAAAAGGGGTGTGCAGGGAGAACATGGGGAGGATTGTGAGCTTGAGAGCCCCTCCATGTTTCCGTAGCTTGGCTGCACCCTTCCATGTTACTCTTCTGCTCTTTCTCCGTGCCTGGCATGGGGAGACACCACCCGTAACTGCTCAGGAGGCTCCCTGGGGTGGCATTCTGCCCTCTGTCCTCCTGAAGCAAACGGCCTTACCCTCCTGCATGTTCTGGGTGCAAGCTGACCAGTTGCTTGGATAGACACCTGTGGAACTTGGGGCCAGGACTCCAATGAGCCAGGCATCTCACTGGCTTGCCTGGAGCTTTGTCCTGCCAGCCTGGATAGGCCCTGGCAGCCTCAAGCCTCCAGATTCTCCAGGGAGACCAGTGGGTCCTGATGGCCGTTCACAGTGCCACCTGAACTCAGCTGGGGTTTATGGATGTCACTCACCAATTGACTCCTCCTAATGTTTCTCCCCTCTGCATGTCTGATCTCGCACCCCGTGTAGGCATGACGAGTGTTCTGATGTCAGCCATCGGACTCCCTGTGTGTCTTAGCCGCGCACCCCAGCCTGCCAGTCCTCCCGCCTCCTGTCTGGCCTCTAAAAGTCACAGCTCAGTTAAGAGATTGAGGAAAATGTCCATGAAAGGTAGTTTCTGCTCACAAATACTCTCTGGCCTCTGCTCAGCCGCCTCCAAGTCTTGCTGCCTCTGACTTCCGCATTAGTTGCTCTTCTCTGACTCCCATGGCCCTTCTCTGCTTCCTTCACCTGCTGGGACGTGGGCTCCGAGCCCTTCTCCCTGCCCTCAGCAGCAGAGGTGGCCCCTTGGGAATCTACTTTCTCCTGCAGTCCCCAAGTTCAGGTCCTGTTTCCCTGGCACAGATGGCAAGCGGCCTGTTTTTACAGACTGTGACTTTGTAAACTCAGGTGTGGGGTGAGGCCTGGTTTAGGATGAGAGATAACTCTGTCCCTTCCCTGGGGCCAGTGTGGGTCTCAGGAAAGACCCCTAGATCTGACTGGCCCCCCGGGTGGGTCTACTTCACAGGGGTCCCCTATGACCACTGTCCTGCCCATCACCCTGCTGGAGAAGTGATTTCAGAACCACTGTGAGCTTTAACAAGACTTGGGTGAGAAGTTCTAAACCTGTCATTTCTAAAGCCATTTGTGGCTCCAGCTCCATCATGGGGCCTGGGAAGCACGGACTGCTGAGAGCCAGTGACCTTTGGGATGATGTGAGCAGGGAGCACAGCCTGGCTCAGCCAGTCCTGGGTTTTTGTCTTGGTTCTAGCACTCACCAGCTTTGTGAACTCGCACAAATGTCTTCTCCATTCATGAGCCAGTGCCTCCTACTTAGCAGATTGGTTGTGGGAGGAGTAGACGGTATACACAAGAAGCACCTGGCACATAGTGGGATGGCTGCTCTGATCATGCCCACCTAACCGGCACCCCATAGGACAGATGAAAGGCCCAGGGAGGGGGCAGGGCTTTACCTACCCAGCCCCACCCCACTCCCACCCTCACCCCCAATAGTCCGGGCAGGCTCAGGTCCTGACTCCAGTCCAGTTCTTACTCTCCTTGGAGGTGGAGACAGGTCTGTGGGCAGGGCAGGCCAGCAGCTTCCCGAGGCACTCGGGTTTGCCTTGAAAGAACACTTAGGCTCTTGGCAGACCTGGCCTTCTTGGGCTCAGATGTCCCTTTCATGGGGTTGGCTGGCTCCCTGGGAGAAATGTGGCTCGTGGAAAGCTACCTTCAGTTCTGAGAGGCTGCCTGGGCCAGGGCGGGTAGGTGGGGAATGGGATGCTGAGCTGCGCCTCACCAGAAGTGGGCCAATGACTAGTCCTGGTGGATGGGGTCCTAAGTTCATTGGTAGCCACCAGGTTTTTCTGAGAGGCTCCTCCCACAAATCTGAGTAGAGTCTCCAATACCAGGACAGTCACCAGGTGTTGGTGGTCATTGTGCTTTGGCCTGGCTTTCTCACCAGAGTTAGGTCCTCAAAGTTTGTGAGTGTCTGTGTATGTGTGGGGGGAGAGGGGGCTTATTGGTATGTGTGTGTGTGGCGGGGGTGGGGGGGTGTAGAGTATGGTATTCTTTGCCTGCAGCTGCCTTTCAGGTAATAACAGTTAATGCCTTTACAGCTCTCAGCTTTGGTTGGTATTAGGTCTCCACTTTTTAGATGAGGTAACTGAGACTCAGGTAGCATGATTTGGTCCCAGCATAAGCCAGACATTGCCTGACCCCAGCCTGTCTGCTCCCCTCACAACTATCACCTGGCCTCTGGCCTAGAGAGAGCTCGGCTTTTGAAGCGTCAGGCTTGTAAGTCTTTGCAGCCACAAGCTGATGTCCATGAGCTTGGGTCCAAGCCACAGCCCTTTGGTGTTGGAGACTAGGAGCTCCCCAGTGACCTTGAGGCAGGATGAGGAGCCCTGCAGGACTGTGTTCCCAAGTTGCCCTGGTCTCCCTGGCCCCTCCTCTCTGCTCTCGCACAGGCTTTGCTACCATTCTCTCTGGTTCTGCCGCTGTCTGTCTGGACAAGGCCCCCCTCCTCATCCCACCCCCCCACCCCACGGCTGTATGGATTCCCTCTTGTCCTTGGGTGGGGCCTGTTGGTACAGGGTCAGTGTTTGTGTGGATGCAGGGCTCCCCTCCCAGCCTCTTGTACATGTGCACAGAGGAGTGGGAGGTTTTGAGAGGAGTGGGCGGCCCGGGCACCCTTCCTGTTGCATCTTGGCTGCTTCCCAGATCTTGGCTGCTTCCCAGATCACTCGCCTTAGGAACCGAGTAGGTGTGTCACTAAGATTCCACAGTCCGGGACAGACTCAGAAGATTTGGCAGCTTGTTGTGACAATGTCAGTGTGGCCGTCGTCTGCTGTCAGCGTGCACACAGACGCTCACACGGGGTAGGCACCCGCTACACACTCGCCTCTTAAAACTTCTCTTACCGAGACTTTATTATAAGAATAATGAAACTGGAGTGAAATAACACTGCCAGCACACGCTCCAGAGTAGTTTGTTCTAAAAACTGCTGTTTGACTTTTCCGCATGTCCTCCAAGGAGCCTGGGTCTGGTTTCCTGACCGAATGTGCACAGGGACCTGAGGGCTGTGACCAGCTGCTGTTTCTGCTCCTCTTCCTCTGCCTCCGGGCTCCTGGGGCTGGGCTCCCAATGTGTGGGCCTGGGTAGGGCTCAGCCAAGCAGAGTGTTGTGCGCCTGACTCCAGGTCTCTCCTCTTGCATGCTGATGTTCCTGTCTCCGCCCTCTACCATCGCTCCTGGCAGCTTGGACTTCTCCCTTGTCCTCCTTTCTCTGTGGTGTCAGCATCTCCAGTTCGTACTCCTTGGGACACTGCTGATGTTCTTCTCTTCTAGGAGGGACTCCAAAGCCCGAGCCCGAGCAGGTGATAAGAAACTATACTGAAGAGCTGAAGACTGCCCCAGATGAGGTAGGTGCACAGGAGCCAGGCTGCTTGCAGTTTTGTTTAGAAACAAGGGGCAGCTCCAGACTAGAAGGCCGCCAACCTGGCCTCTGCTAGAAGGGCACCGCCGATGCCTGCACCATGCCCTGGGCACTTGGGTTTAATCTCCCAGCCTCCCTATGAGTCAGGCCTTACCAAGATGAGGTGGCTGTAGCTTTGAAATTTAGATTTCAATCTTAGCTTTGTCACAAACAAGTGTGATCCTGAGCAGAGCTCCTCGCTTGCTGTACAGGCCTCTGTGTAACCCTGTGCCATCCTGGGGGTTGGGGGTCCTGGAGACAAGGAATGGGAGAGCCTGCCCCACTCCCCGAGGTTGACGCTGGTGTAGAAGGGAAGTGGCCTTGTCCAGATAGCAGCCCTACCCTTAGCTATGGGAGAGCTGGTCAGGGTTCCTATAATTAACAGGGCCTACCAGACCCTGTTAAAGCCGTCAATAAGACCCAAACCTCTTTCTCTGCTGAGCCACATGGAGGGGCCATGAGTGCCACTTTTCTCTGATTTGAATGGAGAGTCCTGAGCATCTGGAGGAGTTGGGCTAAATGTCAATCCTTCCAGAACAGAACCGAGGACTCTTCACTGGTCTGTTTCTCCTGCAAGTCGAGTATGTGAGAAACGTAAAGTTGGTAAAGGTTTAGACAGAAGCCTGAAAGGCATCCTTGTGTCTCGTATCCTCCCTCCAGTCCTCTGTGTTCCCACTTTACAGCACTAGTTTGTCTTTCTCTTTGCCCTTATGCTACAAACCTGCTGAAAACCCCTCCATGAGGCCTGATGTATAAGACAGAGCCCCGACTCCTGAGCATGATCAGAAGCTTCTGGGATCTGATCCTCGCCTGTCTTGTCTCATCTACACCCTGTTCACCCTGCCCCTATAGGTGCTACCGCCCCTCCCAGACTATATGCTGGTTCATGCTTCAGATCATTCTCTTCCCTGTAGCCGGAACTTCCATTCCCGCTCTTACCCATCTAACAAGTTCCCCTTTTCCTTGAAAACCCAGCGTGGAGGGCCTCTCCTGTTTTCTTCCTCTTTCACTGGCTGTTTCTGCCACTGTGTTGGCCTCTGCTTCTGTTCCTGCACTGGCCCCGGGCTCAGTGCTGCCTGTCCTTTCTCCTACTAGGGTAAGCCCCTGAGGGCACAGATCCCAGTGACTCATCTGTTCCCAGCCTCTGGAACAAATGACTGTTGAATTGACTTTGACTGTAACTCTGGCAGGTCAGCAGATGAAGGCCTTTTCCTACAAGTCTCGCCTCTTTTGGTGAACGTCCCCTGTGTTTGGTCCGCCTCCAGGACTGCATCATCTGTATGGAGAAACTGTCCATGGCGTCTGGGTACAGTGACGTGACCAACAGCATGACCATTGGACCAGTGGCTGTGGGCCGCCTTACCAAGTGTAGCCATGCCTTCCACCTGCTCTGCCTGCTGGCCATGTACTGCAATGGGAACAAGGTGCCTACATGCTGACCCAGGGTGGGGGCCAGGGGTGACCTGTCCAGTCATGCTGCATCTGAACAGGTGACTGTAGTTGCCTTGTGAAGGACCTGGGGTGTGCTCAGAGGCAGCGCCTTCTCTGCAACAGGATGGGGTTGGGGGTTGGGGGTGGCAGGTGACTGCTCTTCCTTCAGTGGCGTTCAGCCAGAGTGGACAGAGGTTGGGAGGATGGAGAGAACTGAGACGTGGCAGACCTTCAGGCGTGGCTTGGCCTTTCTCCACAGTATCCCTATGTATCCTGTACCAGTAGGGTGCCAGCACCAACAGTTGATCAGTCACAGGGTTTCTTGTTTGACTTGAAATGTGATTAGACTGTGGGGTCTTTTGTTCATAAACCTGATTTTTCTACCTGATGCCAGTCTCCTTTAATGAAAATTACATAACGAGTTTCTGGTACAAAACTTGTCTTTCTAAGGAAGCTGTTGGAATCAAGTTTCTGTGTGAGGAGGCTACCTGGGAGTTGGGCCACATGCCCAGACCCAATGTGTGATATCAGCCGACCTGTCCCCCTGCAGCCTCCTTCCCATCTAGATGGTGGGTGGCTGTGCCTAGGTGCTCCCTCAGGGCCTCCAGCTCAGTGTGTGGCGTTCTGCCTTGTCTCAGGATGGAAGTTTACAGTGTCCTTCCTGCAAAACCATCTATGGAGAGAAAACTGGGACCCAGCCTCGGGGGAAGATGGAGGTGTTCAGCTTCCAGGTGTCCCTCCCTGGCCACGAGGACTGTGGGACAATACTCATAGTTTACAACATTCCTCATGGCATTCAGGTAAGGGCCCCAGCAAAGAGGAGCCTCCTGGGATCTGCCTGGAATCAGCCTTCTCCTGGCAGTCTGTCCCCTGGTCACTGTCAGGATGTCAGGAACAGGAGGTAGGAGTGCAGAGGGTTATAGCAAGCTCTCTAACCCCCTGAGGGAAGCAAAGGTGGTCCTCGGCTCTTTCCTGAGATAGGGAAGGCTTCCTGGAGGCAGAGACATCTTAGCTGGATCTGTACTTGGCAGAAGGTCAAGTGCATAAACAGGAAGAACACTTGTGTTGAGGGGAAGGACCCTCTTGGGGCCACAGGACAGGATGGGGAGGTGGCAGCAGTGAAGACTGATGGAGAGACTGGCTCAGTAGCCAGATGAGGCTGGGTTGGGAGTGGCAGGGCTGGGTCTCGATGTCAGAAATAAGACAAAGATCACAGCAGAAGGCTGCAGGGTCCCAGTGGAGACCCAGACAGGAGCACTGGCCCCTCAGGCCTCCTTCCTTGGGCCAGGGTTGATCTCAGAGCCTGGGGCAGTTTGGAAAGATGCAGGGCAGTGGGGACCGGGAGACCGAGGGGGCCCATCTGCCACAGATGGGGCATCCCGTCCCTCTATTTTGTTTAATCATGTGCTCTTCCCTGGTTGCCTTCTACTTCTGCTCGGCTGAGAGTGAAATTTTAAAGCGTTCTAGACAGGGTTGGAACCATAGGGCCAGAGGGAAACTTGTTGCTATACATGACGCGTCACTGTGTGGCAGAGGACAGGAGCAAGGGCTGTCTGCCGTGCCAGCCCACACTCCTGTGCAGACCACAGCCACTGTCCAGGGCCCTGCTCCAGCCACTTCTAGAGTGAAGATTGGAGGGGCTTGTGTGCTGGAGTGAGGGTGTCCTGAAGGCTGGCAGACCTGCTGTCCAGTCCAGAGAGCCCCGTGCCTGGAGGATTGCCGAAGGAAGTAGGAGCCTCCGTCCAGCCTCTGAGGGGTTCCTGTTCTCATCAGGGAAATAGAAGAAGTCAGGAGTATCTGGTGCCAGGGGGAGTAGCATGCATTCAGGGAGGGCAGCTACGTTCACGCTGGGTCTTCTAGGGGCAGGATTTGAGAGAGGCAGCCATTTATTTGTCCACTTGAGCTTAGGTATAGCCCCAGCCAGGAGGGTAAAGGGGTGAGGCTGGGCCTTCCATGTTTTGTGCAGCTCTAATGGGTGAGCCTCTCTCAGAGCACCCCCACTCCCTTGTCTGTGTTCCTCCTGCAGGGCCCTGAGCACCCCAACCCCGGGAAGCCGTTTACTGCCAGAGGGTTTCCCCGCCAGTGCTACCTTCCTGACAATGCCCAGGGCCGCAAGGTAAAGCCCCGTGCCACCCTTGGGAAGGGCCCCTTGCTGGCAGGCCTGTGCCCAAGTGCTGGTTCCAGTGCAAGACCACTCCTTCCCAGGAACCCTGCTGTGGGCTGGGCATCCTCAAGGTGCCGGGAGTACCAGGTCGATACTTTACTGGGGCATGGGGAGGAGCGACTGTCTTCGAGCAGCCTAGTGGGCCAGGTTGTGCCTCTGCACTGATACCTGAGGTAGGACTTCCTTGCCTGTGGGAGACAGAACAACTAGTATGACAGCTTTGAGAAGGGAACAGGCTGGGAAGATGTAAGGAGCCTGAAGGAGGACCAAGTGGGTGACGGGGAGTGAGTTGTACAGGAGTGAAGGTGGTCGCTGGCCTGTGGGACTGGGGCTTTTAGTCTAAGCACTGTGTGATGCCATGAGGTGAGGGTGTGTCAGCAGAGTTGTAGGAGCTGCAGATTTTAGTTTCGATAAAGCTCTCTCTGCTGCTGTGGAGAGGACAGACTCCAGGTGGCTGAGCATGGAGAGCAGCAGGAATAGGAGAGAGCAGGGAGGCCTGGATTCAATGGGGAGGGACAGAAGGAAGCTCATCCAAGATGTACTTGGAAATAGGGACTAACCAGGTGTCAGGGGCCGAGTAGATGGCAGACTGTCTGAGGTGGGAGGGCCAAGGCTCGAGTCATGGAAGTGCTCAGTGTGAGGTCCATTGGACTGTCAGAACAGCAGCTGGCATTCCAGAGGGGTCAGGGTTAGAGCTAAGAGCTGGGGACCCCCACAGACGGGATTTCATCTGGGACTGTGGAGGACATCACTTAATGTAGCAACAGACAGAATGGGGAGGAGAAAGGGCCCAGCTCCCAGGGACCCTGCTGGTGGTTAATGGCACATGTTGAATGAACCAAGTCCTAGCATGCAGCACCGACACAACCCACAGCTGACCTTGGTGGGTGGCTGCTGCTGCTGACCTTATCCTTATCACTTGGGCAAATTAGGGGAGGGCAGTGGGTGCTCCCACCTTGTCGCCTGGCAAACTCTTCCCCAGGGTGGAAAAACCTGTGAAGGCCAGCGCTTATTCACCCTTCCTTCCTCCCTCACTTCCTCTTCCTTTTCTTCCTCCTCCTCCTGGTGCAGGTCCTAGAGCTGCTGAAGGTGGCCTGGAAGAGGCGCCTTATCTTCACAGTGGGGACGTCCAGCACCACAGGCGAGACTGACACGGTAGTGTGGAACGAGATCCATCACAAGACAGAGATGGACCGCAATGTGACAGGCCATGGCTACCCTGACCCCAACTACCTGCAGAATGTGCTGGCTGAGCTGGCTGCCCAGGGAGTGACTGAGGACTGCCTGGAGCAGCAGTGACCACCAGTCTGGCAGCCAGCCCCCATCCCTACTGCTGGCTGGGCTGCTCTTGAGATGGACAGGCAGGAAGGTGCTTTCCGCAGAAGCTGACATGTTTATTGGGGGTATGGGCATTTTCCATCGAAGCTGGGGCCTCTCCTGTTTGCCTTTCCTCCTTCCTCTTCCCCTCCAGGCCTGGATTTGCTTGGGAACCCGCAAGCCTGGGGAATTGTACTTGTGGGGGCTTAAGATGCAGCTACCTCAGTGCTGGGGGCCTGGCATGGGCTGAGGAGAGACTGCCCCACCCCTAGCCAGGGGCAGGCATGGGTCTGGGTCAGCTTCTCATACCTCAGAAGTTCTGTTCGCAATAAATATTCAATAGCCAAAGTCAGCAGGCCCTAGTGTATTTGTCAGTGGAGAGGATGTGTGTGTATATGTGCGCACGCGTGCACGTGCATACGAGATGTATGGAGGCCCGCGCACACGTGTCCTGCTGGAAAGGACCTTATGGGCTGCCCATTCAACTTCCATGTCCTAAATGAAGAAACAGGCTGCAGTGAGAGTCAGAGAGCCCATGGCACTGACGGTGCTGCTTCCCCATCCCCCACTCCAGTCCTTGCACTGTGGAGTCCAGCAACTCTGAGCCCACATCCCATTACTTCCCCAAGTTCTAGGGAGCACTGCTCATAGGAGGCAGGTGCTGCTGTCTCCATTTTACAGATGGGGAAACTGAGGTTCAAGGATACAGTGACTGGCCCAAGGTCCCAGCTAGTGGTAGAGCCAGAGCTGGAATCCGGGACAGGATTGGTCTGATATCCTCAAAGTCATAAGCCTTCTGAACCCGCTCAGAAAGAGGATCAAATACTCTCAGACTTGCTGTCTGCCGGGGGTGGGGTGGAGTGCTTGTGGCCTGAGCCTGGAGGGGCACACAGCCGCATTTTGGGCCAGGGACAATTGTGCCTTTGTGGGATCCTTCCACTATAAGAAAAATGTTAGCCTTGGCCAGGTGGAGTGTCGTCCTATACACCAAAATCTTGTGGGTTCGATTCCCGGTCGGAGGAAATGGGTTGTGGGTTTCTCCCTCTAAAATCAATAAAACTGTATCCTCGGGTGAGGATTAAAAAAAGAAGTTATGCCCGGATTGTGGTCTCGATCCCCAGTATGGGGCGTGCAGGAGGCAGTCAATCAATGATTCTCTGTCATCATTGATGTTTCTTTCTCTCTTTGAAATCAATAAAAATGTGTTTTTTAAAAAAGAAAAGTTAAATTCTGTTTTATGATGTGTTGATATACAGATGAAAGTACATTAGAGCATTTTCTTCCATTTAGAAGTTTATTTTTTTCCTTCTGATTTTAAAAGAAACTAGGACTTTTCCTGGGCCCCTGAATGTATTGTGGGCCCTGGGCACTGCCCACTGAGCCTAATGGGGAGCTGGTCCTTCCTAGGGAGGGTAGAGAGGCCTGGCTGCCCCCCAACCTGTTTGGTTCCACAGTGAGACCCACTCCACAGGCTCACAGGGCTCGGGAGTTGGACGGGCATATGCGTGCCGCTGCCCTCTTGAACTCCCACCATTAAAGTATAATGAGAATCAGAATAGGAGAACATGTTTGCAAATCACCTGCCTAATAAGGGTCTAATACCCAGACTGTATAAGGAACTCAATAACTCAACAATAAGAAGAAAAATACCCAATTTTTTTTTAAAAAGCAGAGGACTTTTCTCCAAAGAAGATATGCAGACGGCTGACAGGCACATGAAAAATGTTCAGTGTCATTGGGGAAACAAAACCACAAAGTGATACCATGTCATGCCCAAGGAGAATGGTGGTTATAAAGGAAAAGGAAAATAGCAAATGTTGATGAGGATGTGGAGAAATCAGAGTCCTTTGCTGTTGGTGGATGTAAAATGCAGCTGCTTTGGAGAATGGTTGGGCAATTCCTCAAAAAGTGGTTGCCATATGACTCAGCCACCCCACTCCGAGGTTCTCATCCACGCACTGAAAACATGTCCAAACCAAAGCTTGTTCAGGAGTGCTCCTAGCAGCATTATTCATAATAGCCAAAAGGTGGGGGAAACCCAACTTCTCAGCTGATGAATGGCTAAACTAAATGTGGTCTGTCCATACCGGTGCGATGATACTTAGCCATAAAAATGAAGTACTGACCTACGGCAGCATGGATGAACCTTGGAAACATGATACCAAGTGAAAGCCAGGCATGAGAGGCCGCATACTGTGTGATTTCATTATGTGCAATGTCTGGAATATTCAAATTCTGGCAGAAAGTGGGAATGGTTCCCAGAGGGGAGGTAGGGGGAGTGACTTTTCATGGGAACTGTTTCTTCTTGAAATGAAAAACTGCTGCAATTAATGTTGATTGCACAACCTTGTTAATATACTAAAAACCAGGTAGCTGTACACTTTAAAAGGATGGACTTTATAATATATGGATTATATCTTAGTAAAAAATATATGTGGTTTATATATTTACAGTTGTGAGCAAAACAGTTTATTCTTGTATTAACTATTGATGAACAACTATAAACCTACTTTTTGCCCCACCCATGTATATAGCAAGAACCAAAGGGAGTAATGTAAGTGGGGGGCTTGTCAGCTGTCAAGGGCTCTACACAGCTTTCTCTAAGTTCTTCCCTTGGACAGGGAAACTGAAGAACCAGGGAGGATGTGGCCCCAGGAGGGAGGGCTGGGCGCAAGGTGGCTGCAGGGCCAGGCGGGCTGTGATGGGGTTGGAGCTGGACAGGTTGGAGCTGCCCCAGGCTTGCTCCTGGGTGGGGATGGGAGGCCAGAGGTTTTCTCCTGGCACCTGGGGTGCAGGAATCTCAGGCATGTGGCCCTGAGCCCAAGGTTCCAGAGATTGGTCCTCCTCCCCAGGCCTGGGAGGCTGGGTGGGGCCTAAATTCAGACGTGGGGCTCTGAGCTCCAGTGGCCTCTCCCTCAGCCCAGGCCTGTCCCTCACTAGTGCCCTGCCCAGGCTCCTCCCTGTGGGGGACTGGGCTGAGGGGAGGGGCTGGGTGCATTCACATTTTCAGGTCTTTCCAGCCCTTGGCCAACCTGGCAGCCTGACTAACCAGCTTCTCCAGGACTAGTGTTGGGGGAGGGGCGCAGCAGGAGGCAGCCAGCCCAGCCCCAGGCTGTGGATGTGGTAGAAGGTGGCTGTCATGGGGCTCCCCCAGAGGCAGCCTCATTCAACACTGCTGTTCCTCTTGGTGGCGCTGGTCTGGCCCCAGCCCTGCACGAGCCTAGGTGAGTGGGGGTCCAGGGATTGGATGCACCTGGTCAGACCCAAGGGACTGGGGCACCTGCTGGTGTGTTTGGACCCCGGGAGCCCACATCCTCTAACTGGGAGAGGCAGCCCCAGGGCAGGGGGCCCCAGGACCCTCACATCTATCTCCGTGGCCACAGAGCTGATCCCCTACACGCCGCAGATAACAGCCGGGGACCTGGAAGGGAAGGTGACGGCCACCACATTCTCCTTGGAGCAGCCGCGCTGTGTGCTGGACGGTCATGCCAGGGCTGCCGACACTGTCTGGCTGGTGGTGGCCTTTAGCAACGGTGTGTCCCAGTGTGGGGCCTGGGGTGAGGGGTGGGGCTGAGGAAAGCTGCAGGGTCTGGGGAGCCCCTCACTGATGTTCCACAACTGGGTGTGGATTGGGAGTTGGGCTTTATGGAGAGGGGCTCTGAGAGGGTGACAAACCCTGCTTTGTGTCATGGGCCCTCTGGGTGCTGAAGGGCCAGGGCTGGAGGCCTTGGACCCAGTCGGGGATTGTGGCAAAGAAGGCCTGGCTTCACTCACTTACCAGCCCCATCGGTCGGTCCCTCCCTTCTACAGCCTCCAGGGACTTCCAGAACCCAAAGACACTGGCTGAGATCCCAGCTTTCCCACAGCTGCTGACGGATGGCCACTACATGACGCTGCCCCTGTCCCTGGACCAGCTGCCCTGCGAGGATCCCGTGGGTGACAGCGGCATCCCCGTGCTGCGGGTGGGCAATGACCCTGACTGCCTAGCTGACCTTCACCAGCCATCCTACTGCAACACCCCCCTCCCTGGCCCCGGACCTTACAGGTGGGTCTCTCTGCCTGGAGCCTGGGATGGGGCCTGGGAGAGGAGGGGTTTCAGGGACCAGGGTTGCCTTCCCTAGCCTTTCCTCAGGCCCCATCCTGGCTGCAGGCCCTTTCCATTCACAAACCTTGGCTTCTTCCTCTGGGGTTGGGTGGGAGGGCTGGGGGAGACAGCACTCATCACAGCTGGGGGTCAGGCAGAATTTCAGCTTTTGGGTGGGCCCAGGGAGAAGAGGTGGCACCAGAGCTGGTTGGGGGGACAGGGGGTGGCAGGGCTGCACTCATGGGCCCACTGTTTCTCCCATGGGTAGATCTGGTGGGAAAGTAAGCACAGGGCTGAGTTCAGACCCAGTCAGTGGGTATGAGGTGGGGAAGCAAAGGAAGAGAGGCCCAAAAGTGCCCAGTGGCTGGCTGAGGTCAGGTTAGAGCCGGGGTAGCAAGGCAGGTGTCCAGACATGGGCTGCCCCGGCCACAGGATGAGGTGTCCTCAGGGAGGCCAAGTCCAACTGGGAGAACCACAGGGGTGCAGGGAAGGTGTTCTGGTGTGGGCTGGGCCAGCATCTCCATCCACCTCCCTCTGCCCTCTCACCCAGCCCTGCTAGGTCCACCTCCCCCACCCAGGCCCACTCCCTGGCTTGGCCTCCATCCCTAGCAGCCACCAGAGCCAGCTTCCCTCAGTGCCAGCCTGTCTGAGTCTCTTTTTAAAAATATGTTTTTATTGATTTCAGAGAGAGGAAGGGAGAGGGAGAGAAGGATAGAAATATTAATGACGAGAATCACTGATAGGCTGCCTCCTTCACACCCCCTATTGGGGATCAAGCCTGAAACCTGGACACGTGCCCTGACTGGGAATTGAACCATGACCTTCTGATTCATAGGCTGACACTCAACCACTGAGCCACACTGGCCGGGCTGCCCGAGCCTCTTGATGCCCAGAGCTCCCCAGCCCCCTCAAAGACACAACCCCTCTGCATGGCCCTTGGTGCCCTCAGTGCCAGCCTGCCCTTCTCTGTGATCTTGGAATCTGCATGCACCCTCAATATACCCCACCCTCCCTAGGCCTTTAGCTGGGGTGCTTGCCCCTATGGGGGGGGGGGGGTCGTCTTCTGTGGCTTCAGAGACTCCATGGGGCCAGCATTTCTCCCCTGGGAGGCCTATAGCCCCCAGCTCGTACTCCCTGCAGAGCCAAGGCTCACAGCTGGCCCAGAAGAGCTACCTAGAGTCTGGCTGTGTTGGGCACCCTGCCTAGGGCAACTGAGGCTCTGAGCCTCACCCCTCCTCCTCTCCCCAGGGTGAAGTTCCTCCTGATGGACGCTGGGGGCTCACCCCAGGCCGAGACCAGGTGGTCCGGCCCCATCACTCTCCACCAAGGTAGTGCTGGGGAGGGGGTGTCCTGGCTCCAGTCTGTTCCTTACACTCTGTGAAATGGTTGTGCTCAGCTGCCCCCTCCACCCCCTGCCCCCACTGCCGTGGGACTGGCTGCCTGGTGGCAGTGTTCAAATCCGGCGAAGCCTCCACACAGACAGTGGTGCTGGGGGTGGGGCACTGGCTCTGTCCAACCCCACATGTTTGCCACTCTTGGGTGCCCAGGCCCCAGCTCAGTCATGGGCAGCAGCAGCCTTCCCTTCCTATGGGGAGCCAGCCCGGGCCCAGCATTGCTGGGGGAGAAGAAGGGCCAAAGCAAGGAGGGCAGTCCGTCAGGGCCCCAGGTTCTGGGAGGCTTCCCTCAGCAGGGCCCCAGGAAGCCAGCATGAGTGACCAGGCCGAGGACAATGCTTGTGTGAAGACCAGACGTCCGGTGTGGGCGATGCCTGGGAGATGGGCTGCAGGAGCCGGAAATGGGGCGGGCGCTTGTATGCCTGGTTCCAGGGAGCAGGGCAGCCACATGGTCAGGCTTCAGGTCTGCCGCTGCCGGGTGTGCCAGGGGTGGGCACTTTGGTGGGAACAGCCTAGAAGGTGAGACCAGGGTAGAGGCTGGAGCGATGGGTGGTCCAGGCTGCAGAGCACAGATGCCTCTCTGAGATGGACAGATGTCTGTGGATGAGAGAGCCCAGCGTGGGTATGAGCATGGGGGCGGGCGACTGCCCTGGGTCCAAGGGCTGCCTCTGAGCATCGCTGTGTGTGCAGGGAAGTCTCCAGGCTCCATCGACACGTGGCCAGGGCGGCGAAGCGGTGACATGATTGTTATCACCTCCATCCTCTCTTCTCTGGCTGGCCTCCTGCTCCTGGCCTTCCTGGCTGCCTCCACTGTGCGCTTGTGAGTGGTGACACTCCCAGGGCCCCTTCCCACCTGGAACCCCTCCCCTCTCCCTGCCCCCTGAGCCTGGAAAGCCTCCCTGACCCTGTGGTTTTGAGCTGGGACGTGTCCCTGGGGCTGTGCAGAGAATTCCCACCTGAGTCTCTCCCCTGGGAGGTCAGAGGGCGTCCAGCAGCTCTTCTAACCACAGGTTCAGAGAAGGGGCCACCTGGCTCTGCCCCATTCATCCGTGTGTCCTTTGCTTTGGCCCTTGTCCTCCCGGGCCTCAGTTTCTCTCCAGTGAGCCCACCTATCATTTCAGTGAACTGACACTGGGGTAGTCAGGGTGGCCACCTGGAGGAGGCAGGCCTCCAGCTTGCTCTAGAAGGGAGGACAGGGAGATCAGAGGCTGCAGGAGGAGGGCTGTGGGAGTGGGGAGGAGGCCCTGAAGTGGCAGCCGGCTTCACCCAGCAGTAACACCGCTGCTCCTCCTCTCCCTGTCCAGCTCCAGCCTGTGGTGGCCTGAGGAGGTCCCTGAGCAGCTTCGGATCGGCTCCTTCATGGGCAAGCGCTACATGACTCACCACATCCCGCCCAGCGAGGTGGCCACCCTGCCTGTGGGCTGTGATCCTGGCCTGGACCCCCTCCCCAGCCTCAGTCCCTAGCCTGGCCTACGTGCTTGGGGCTGGGCACCGGGCGGGGGTAAGGGGGAGATAAGGGTACCGTGCTCCTTCTCAGCCCTTCACCCACATGGCCCAACCCATCACACTTTCCCCCTCCCTGAAATCCCACCACTAGCCACCGGAATGCGTTCCTATTCTGCACCCCCACCCCCTCCAGGCAAGTGAAGTTGTATGCAGGGGAGTTTGGGCGAAGGCTATGGTCAGGCTGGGTGCCCAGCCCCCACCTCCATCCCTACCTCTTACGAGTTGAGGCTGGAGGTAATGTGGAAAGGCCACCCTGACTGGGAACTGCCAGGCCCCAGGAGCAGGCCTTGCTCTGTCCTGTGCAGGGAGCTGAACTGGGCCCATCCCTGAGTCTATGAGGCCTGAGCCTCCCTGTCCCTCTGTCCCAACTGCCAGTGTCTGGGGCTGCAGTGAAGTCTCCAGAGGCCCCTTCATTGTCCCTGGGCACAGGCCCTTCCTGAAGGTGGCTAGACGGTCAGACAGAGCGTAGATGCATGTATGACCATCCGGCCACTGATTAGGGCCACCGATTCCAACCCCCTTGCACACACAGAGGGCTCACACACTGATCTACTCACTTTCACTCCACAAATGTTTGTTGAGTGCCTGCTGCATGCCATGCACAGTGTTAGACAGGGGGCCTCAGGCAAATTTTGGGGAGCTCACTCATTGCTCTGGACCTCAGATGACCACATGTCCAGATGTGACCTGTCAGTGTTGAGGGGCTGTCACGCCTTCGGATTGTCACATACCCTGGGGCTCACACTCCCCCAGACAACCACCCCAATGGCTCTTTGGGTTCCATGACCAGCCCTCACTGGAGAACAGGCTTCATTCCCCTCGCCTCCACTGGCCCACAAACTTGGTGGTACCCACCATAGCCACACGAGGGCGTCAGTGCACCGCAGCTGTTGACGCACAGTCCCGCAGGCTCACTCGTATTCACAGACCTATTCACAGACCCGCAGGGTTCTGTTGGGCGGAGGGCTCCCGCCTGGTGACTCAGCAGGGTCTCTGGAGGTCAGTGCTCCAGGCCCCATCTTGACCAAGCCAGAGGGATGAGCAGCCACGCTCCCACTTGAGGGCCCACTGCGAGCTTTCCAATCCACACAGCCCCCACCGTTTTCTAGATGCAGAAACGGAGGCTCAGTGACGTGCCTGTTGTGCTCTGTCCACTGCCACCTGGCCCCATATGCCCTGACCACACTAGACTGCCTGTGGCGCCCTGCGGGGGCCTGCGGGCACAGGTGCCCTCTCTTTTGAGGTGAATAAATGCTGTCTGGCCTTCCCATCTGTGTGGTGCCTGTGCTGATTTCAGAAGAGGAGCATATGCACATTGGGTCCAGCCTGGCCGTGCTCTGTCCAGCCCCACCGCCACCAGCCTAGGGCTGCCCTGAGCCTGTCCCCTTGATTGCTAGGCCTAACTGTTCTTTGGGGTGCCCCCATCTCCTGTCAGGCCCTAGGAAAACCACATGTTGCAGGGCCAGGAACCAGCTACTAAGCCGTTTCTGTGGATTTACTAGTGTTCCCTCCCCGGCAGACACTTCAGGGGAGGCTTTGCTTTCCAAACCCATGCACTTCTGGCTCTGGGTGGTCTTTCCCCTCTCCTGCCTGCACCCGTCTCCTGCCTGCACCCCACCAAGCACACTACCCGCTCCAGGCACAGACAGAGCAGTCAGATGCAGCCAGGAGCTCAGGCCCCCGTGTCCTGGGTAGCATCTGCTCATGGGAGCCAGCCCCTTTGGGCAGCCACCTTTGAAATTCTACTACTTTGAAGCCCAGGTCCTACCTGACCTGGAATTGGAGGAGGGTTCAAAATGCCCCCATCTCACCCTCACTAGCGACCCCTGGCAGAGTCTGTCTCACACTGTCCTGTCCAGACCTGGTTCCAACTCCAGATGAAGAGGCCCTCGAGGCCCCGGATGCCCAGCTTGGGGCCTGCCAGGAGGGTGTGGTGGGGAGGGAGCAGGGTCTGCTGGTGTTTGCTGAGTGAAACCATGAACAAACCCTCTGGGAAGGAGGATTGGCCAGGAGCAGGACATACCCCAGGCTCTTCCACGTTGCAGGGTCTCTGTGGCTTGTTCCCATGCCAGCCTGTGCCAGCATCTGCGCTGACCCCAGGCATAGCCTGTGACATGCTGAGCACGCCTAGGACTGCCCTCCTTCCTGAGCAGTCCCACCCAGCCCTCCGAGGAGCTGCTCTCACCCCATCTGGCTGCCCGGGTCCTGAACAGAGAGACACGCTCCAAACAGACATTGCAACACGTGGGTGAAGACTGACGAGGCTGCGAGTCCAGGGGAGGCAGCTGATCCCACCCGACGGTCACGGGGCTTCCTAGTGGTGATTTCTGAGCTGAGTCTTTATTATTTTATTTTTTATTGACTTCAGAGAGGAAGGAAGAGGGTGAGAGAGATAGAAACATTAATGATGAGAGAGAATCACTGATCAGCTGCCTCCTACACACCTCTCACTGGGGATCAAGCCACAACCTGGGCATGTGCCCTTGAGCTGAGTCTTGAGAGGTAAGTGGAAGTTAGTGAAGTAGACAGGAAAGGAGAAAGGAGAGCATGTTACCCTTAGGTGGTATAGATAGTGCTGGAGGTGAGCAGGGACGGGGGAAGGAGAGGGGCAGGCAGCAGGTCCTGGGACCCTGAACCAGGAAAGACAAAGGGGCTGGAGAGGAAGAGGTGAGTTCAGAAATATTCAGGAGGTGGTGGAGGAACTGGGGACTTAGATGAGGGAGATGAGGCAGAAGGAGAAGGCTATGCCTGGGTTTCTGACATGAGGATGGGTATGAATGCAAAATGGAAGCCCTGTATGTGGTGGTGTCACCTAACTTGCCTCAGCAGATCCCCAGCAAAGGGAGTCCTGGGATCGCATCTTAGCAGGTGGGTGAGTCCACAGCACGTCAACAAATGGTTAACATTTTACAAAGATGGAAGCCTACCCTGGTCAGCAGGAGGCCACCCTGTGAGCCCGCATAATGCAGGGGTTCTGCCCCAGGGCTGTGCTGGCAAGCATGCCAGGGGGTCCCAGAATCCACACAGCGAGGGGCGGGTTGCACATGGCTACACTGCACTGTCATGCTGAGTCCTAGGCCAGGGCACTCTGCCCAGAATCACACTCGAGAGGGTCATCAGCCAAACTCAGCCCTTCCTGGGCCAGCCCATGACAGCCCTGAGCAGCATACACCGCGACAGTCGTGCTGTGCAGAATCTCTTATTAAATGGAGTTTTGGAGACTTTTGTTAAATGGCACTTAAAATTTTCCCTAGTGCTGTATTTGGGGAATCCATTGGCCCGTCACATAATGGCTCAGTGGTTAAAAACAAGTTCATTGTTAAAAAGGAAAACACAGCAATCAATGTGGGTGTGATGACTCACAGGTGACTCATCAGACCTGAAATCAAAGGAATCAGAATGACAGCAGGTGGAAACACACGCGGCAGCCTGTCTCTTGCTGAGATGTCAGTAGCTGCCCTTTGCTGGTCTCCCCACACCAGTGTTGCTGCTCCCCACCTCTGTCCTCCTCCCAGCATCCTGAGAGAATAGATCATAAACCTGAAGGTGTCATACCATTGCTCACAGCTCTCAGAGACTTCCTACTCTACGCACAGACTCTGGATTCAACAGTTCAGTCGTGGGGGCCCATGACCCATCCCTTCTTCCCTTTATTCCAGCCACACAGGCCACAGGGCCTTTGCACTTGCTTTTCTCTCCATGTAGAACACTCCTCCACTTCGCTCCCTTTCCTCTGGCCCATTCCCTTCTTCAGGGACGCCCTTCCTGGCCCCTCAGCTCTCCGACACTGTGTTCCTTTTCTTCTCAGCACGTTTTCCACCAGCAATCAGACATTTAAAACAGGGAGCTTTTCCATCTTCCCCAGTAAACTGTGAACTTCAGGAGGGCAGGGACTGACCAGATCCGGTTTGCTTACCAGGGTGCTCCCAGAGCCAGCACAGTGCCCAGCTCCCAGCAGGTGCTTAATAAATAACTGCTGACTGTTTTATCAAAGGTACGTTACACTCTTTTTAAAATATCAGCTTCATCAAGATATCATTCAAATATTATACAACATACCTATTTAAAGTGTACTATTCAATGACTTTTAGTATTCACAGAGTTGTACCACTATCAACTTTAGAACATTTTAATCACCCCAAAAGGAACCCTGTACCCATTAAACAGTCACTCCCCATTCCTCTCCAACCTCCCTTAGTCCCGTCCCTGGTAACGCCTCACCTGCTTTCTGGGCATTTCATAGAAACAGAATCACATAATATGTGATCCTTTGTGACTGGCTCGTGTCATTGAGCACAATTTGGGGGGAACAGAACAGAAGCCCTGGCATTGCCTGTCGTGGGCTCTGTCACTCACTGTTCCTCTCACCTGGCTGAATTGTTTCTTAATCCTTCGTTACTGGGTAGAACTGCAACCTAGTGTCTGGCCTCTGGACAAGCAGGGTCTCTTTCACCCAGGACACACAAGACAACTATCACGGGGGCTCCGTCTCCTCAGGGGCCCAAACCCCTCCTCCACCCCCACCCCTGTATTCTCAGCTGCAAATAGGAGAGTTGGGTGGGAAGGAACTTCCGGGAGAAGCTGCATTTCCTGGTCCCACCCTGGGAGTGTTTAGCTCTGTCATGCCTGGAAGCTGGGCACGGTGGCCACTGCACTGGCCATGGCACCCTGCTGGGCACCCTGGCTGCATCGGAGGCTGGAAAGGCACCCACTCTGACTGCTGCAGTGAGAGATGGGCCGTGCACGAGGGCCCCGGTGTGGATGAGGGGCCGAGTCTGCTCTGAGAAGGGGCGCCTTTTTGTGATTCTCACAAAGATATCATATGGCTAGTGCTGGCTCTGGGGACATGCGTGGCAGGAAAATGTCCCCTACATAAGGGGGAGTGGCAGGAGCTAGGAAGTAGAAAGAATGGCAGCCACCTCCCACATCTAGGAGCATGGAGAACTTAGGCTGGTCAGCAAGTTCCACTATAGTAAGAGAATTTCATTGAATGCTGGCCATTCCTCAGAGCCTTGCTGGGGTTTGTGACTGTCTGCCATCTAAGAAGCCCCTGGGGCAAGTGTGGGAGAGGAGGGCCTCTCTAGGGTCAGCCCTGGAGCATGCATACCCCACCTCGAGCCTCAGTGTTGTGTCTGCACAGTGGTGGCAGTGACTGTCGGCACCCAGGGCTGCTGTGAGTTGCCACAAGAGGAGGGAGTAAGAAGGTCTGACATGTAGATGCTCAATGAATGTTTTTATATTTTCCTTTGAGGTCTTTTTTGTTATTTCAGAGGAAGACAGAAGCTGTCACTTTGACCATTGGTTGCTGCCACCTCAGAGCTTCCCAGTCCCTCCCAGCATGACACCAGGACCCTCTGCAGAGTTCGGCCCCTCCCCACTGTCCACAGGAGGAAGCTGGGCACAGAGGGAGCGAATGCAGCACCTGGCCCTGTCACGGCCTCCTTAGGCTCCTGGAGCCCCTCCTATCCCTGCCGGGCCTGTGGTGGAGGGCAGGCAGGCTCCAACTTCTCAGGAGGGACCTGCGTGAAACAGGAGCAAAGGGACAGAGCTACACCTCACTGCGCACTCTTCAGTCTGCCCACCCCACCCCTGCCCGGAGGTGGGGGAGGGAGAGGAATGAGGTGGAGTCAGGGGGAGGGGGCAGTTGCTGGGCACCCATTCTAGGCAGGACAACAGGCCTAGAGATCTTGCCCAGAGACTCCACAGGCCATGCAGAGGCTCAGGTCCAGTCCCTAGAAAGTTCTTAGAAAGTTCCCCACTCACTAGGAAGGTACACCCACTGTTATAGACCAAATCATGTTCTTCAAAATTCATATGTTGAAGCCGTGATCCGCTCTCAGAATGTGACTATTTGAGATAGGGCCTTTAAAGAGGTAAGTCAGTAAATTTAGACCTTTAGGGTGGGCCCTAATATAGTAACCCAATCTCTTACAAGAAGGGATTAGGGTACAGAGACACCAGGGGCCAAGCACAGAGGCCATGTGAAGAGCGGGCAAGAAGATAGCTGTCTACAAGCCAAGGAGAGAGGCCTCAGGAGAAACCAACCCTGCCGACACCTTGAACTTGGACTTCCAGCCTCCAGAACTATGAGAAATAAGTTTCTGTTGTATAAGCCGCTGGTCTGTGGCATTTTGCTATGGCAGCCCAATCAGAGCAATCCACCCGCCATTGTGGTGTCATGGGCATGAGTGGTAACGAGGGTGGCATGCACAGAGCAGGTGGTCAGCGGTGAGATGTTTGACTGAGAGCCCACAGGCAAGCAGAGGGTGGGGCTTTGCAGGCAGCAGGAACAGCTTGTACAGAGGCACGGAGGTAAGAAAGGGCCTTGGCAGGTTAAGGCCTTCAGAATGGACTTGGACAAGTACAGGCTGGAGCCTGTCTGCTCTCTGTCCCTGGCCCTGACCCTGCTCACACTGGAGGCTTGGCCCAGCTTTTTGGGCTGCTCTCTCTCTCTCCTGCAGCTAGAGACGCCAGAAGCCACTGCAGCCATCCTGGCCCACCTCTGCTGTCTCACACAGGCTGGATGTCCTTGGCCCCTGGAGACGGCCTCAGGACTGAAACAGGAGCCCAGGGTTCTCACTTTCTGCTTCATTTGCTGTGAGCCCTGCCCACCTCCCGGCCTCAGCTTCCCCTCTGTAAAGTGAGGGAAGATTTCAAGGTTCTTTCGGCCCAGACACTCCAGTCCCAGCTCCCCGAAACCCCACTCCCTGTGCGTGGGTGACGCAGGCCAGAGTTATCCACAGCCACAGGAAAGAATGTGTTGCCCTTGACAACCATTCTTCTCCTTGACATCTCCCTCTAAGGGACAGAGAAGAATGTCCCATTAGTCATCAGGGCCTCTCCCGCCCCACCTCCAGACCCCTCCCTGCTGCTTGTGGAGGAGGCCCAAAGCCCCCAGGAGTAATTCATGAAAACTCCAGGCTCAGCTTTGCATTCTCAGCCCTGTGCATGGAGCCCTGTCCTTGTCTGAGCCCTAACTCCATGGGACCAGGCAGTGGGAGTTCCCAGGGCAGATGGGATGGACATGGGGGCTAAGGGTGGGGGGATGGGCAGGAAGGGTGGGAAGCTGAGTGGGCTCAGATCATCAGACATCTATGGGCCCCTCTTCCATGTGGGGTCCTCTGCTGGCCACAGCTGGGGTGCAGATAAAACTGTGGCCACAGCTGGGGTGCAGATAAAACAGGGGGAGGAGACCTGTGATGGGGCAACAAGATAGGTTTAGGGTTAGGGTTAAAATTAGGATTAGGGTTAGGGTTGGGGGAGGCATCAAACATGGGGTAGGGGCACACAGGGGACTTCCTGAAGGAGGTGGTGTCTGAGCACAACAGGTGTGTTGAGGGGCTCAGGTGGCCGGGAAGAGGGAGGTGTGGAGCTGGGGACATCAAAAGCGGGGAGACACGGCCTGGGGCAAGGCATGGAAGGCCCTGAATACCAGCGGAGGAGTTGAGCGATACAGAGATGTCCCAGTGAGGTGGGGCAGATGGGTTTTAGGAAGGCCTTCGGTGGAGTGAGCGGCAGGGAGAGATGAGCAGAGTAGGGAGGTGGCCTGAGTCAGGCCTCAGGGGATAGGGTCTCCCATGAACACCCCCAGCTTCTTGTAGGGTGAACACGGCGGTGCTTGAGGGTGCCTGGTAAGAGTGGGTTCCACCATCTGCCCCCAGACAGGACCACTGCAGGTAGCGTCCAGCACTGGGGGCCCCAGCCACCTGGACTGCAGTGCACAGACTTCTGAGCTTCAGGAAAACTGAGGCACAAAGCCCTCTCAGGGGGCCTCCTGCGCAGTGTGGGATGGAAAATGAACTTGAGAGGCTCCTTGCTGTCACCAAGTTGTCTCTCCCCTGGACCACTATAGTAGTCTCCTCACTTGCCCCCTGTATTGGGTTGAATAGTGTCCCCCCAAAATTCATGTCTGTCCGGAAGCCAATGTGAATGGTGTCCCTGTAAGAAGAGGGAAATTTGTCCTAGCTGGTTTGGCTCAGTGGATAGAGGGTCGGCCTGCAGACTGAAGGGTCCCAGGTTCAGTAGTTCCGGTCAAGGGCACATGCTTGGGTTGTGAGCTTGATCCCCAGTAGCGGGTGTGCAAGAGGCAGCTGATCAATGATTCTCATCATTGATGTTTCTATTTGTCTCTCTCTCTCCCCTTTGCTTTCGGAAATCAATAAAAAAAAATTTTTTTTTAAAGGAGAGGGGAATTTGACCACAAAGAGACACACAGAAAGGAGAACATTATGTAAAGATGGAGCCAGAGATTAGGGTGATGCCAAGGAGCCCTAAGGATGGCCTCAACCACCGAAAGAGAAGAGGAAAGGGAGGATTTTTCCTCATAGCCCTCAGGAGCAGCGGCCCCAGGCCACCTGGGCTTTGGACTTCTGGCCTCCAGAATTGTGAGAGAATAAATTTCTTTTTTTAAAGCCACTCTGTTTGTGGTTCTTTGTTAAAGCAGCCAGGAGATGATACACCTCCAACCCAAATCTGTTCTCTCTACAGCAGCCCAAGGGATCCTGCACACATCCTTCTCCACTGTAACCCCACACTGGCTCTCATCTCTCTCAGGGTCAAAGCCAAAGTACTGACAGCAACTTGCATGGCTCCACACCACTTGTGCTGCCCCTTGGCCTCACGGGCCATTCTCCTACCCCTTCTCTCACTCCCTAATTAATCCTCCAGCCACACTGATCCCAGCAAATCCACCACCGAGACACTCCCCATTTGGGCCTATGATGGATTGTTCCAAGGATGATACTGGCATTTCCGCCATCCCTGCATGGATGTTGCACTTCCCTCTAAGTGACATCCCCCCCCCCTCCCCGCCTTTGAAGCTGGGCTGGCCTCTGGCTTGCTCTGGTCCTAGAATGGGGCTGCACTGATGCTGTACACTGTTCAGGCCTAGCCCTTGAGAGGCCTGCCAGCTTCCATGTTTGCCCTCTTGAGGTTCTTGCTGCCATGTAAAGAAACTTAGACTGGATCACCGAATGATGAGCAACCTCATGGAGAGAAAAAGAAGAAGGGAGAGAGAGGGGAGGGAGAGGGAAGATAAAGGGGAGGGGGAAGACAGAGGAGAGGCCTAACCAGCGGTCAGTTGGTCCAGTCCCTCAAGACATGTGAATGAAGCTGAGCTCCCTGCTGGCCATAGCCACATGAGTGACGCCAGCTGATGCCATACAGAGCAGAAGAACCACCCAGCAGAGCCCAGCCCTCCTACAGAAATGTTATATGATTATATGGCTGCTGTTTAAATCCTCTGAGCTTTGGAGGCATGTTACACAGCAATAGACAACTGACCCCCAGGCCTTTGCACCTGATGATCCCTCTGCCAGTAGAGTACTCTCTCAGGAGGTTTCATGGTTCACCCTCTTCTGGTTCATCCATGTTATGTTTCTCTGTCACCTTGTGAGGGTTCCATGATCTCCCTGCCTAAAATAGCCTCCTATAACTCTAACCTCCTAGCTTTTGTTTCCTCGCAGCTGTATCACTCCCAGACTTTCTGTTATACATGTATTTGTTTATTTACTGCCTGTCCCTCCCCACCAGGTTGTCAGACTTGGTTTATTTTCCCGGAGGTACCCCAGAGCCTGGCACAGAACAGGGGCTCTATAATGACCTGCTAGAGGAATCAGTGGATAAAGTGCCAAGGGGCCAGACCACCAGGCAGGAGAGAGAGTCAGGCCCAGGGCAGGGTCGATGAACTGTGGGGTATTTCCCCCTTAATATTAGCACAAATGGGTCTCTGTCAGGGTCTGGTGAGTGGCCCCAAGGCCAAGCTAGAGGAGGAAGAAGGGACTGGGTCACCTGCAGTTCCCCTCTCTACCCAAAGTCTGAGGCCATAGATCTGAGGTTTCTCTCTGCTGGGGCAGGGTGAGGAAGAGCCCTGCCATGCCTCCCTGTGCACCTACCGAGGACAGGGTGTGATGGCTGTCAAGAGTCTGGGCCTTGTTTGGTGACACAGGGCTGGGTGGGCCTTTGGGAGCCTTTTGCTGGCTGCTCTATGTGAGGGAGTGAGTGGGATCCCCATCCTGTCCCGTGAGTCACCCTAAAGTTACACAGCAAGGAAGGTCCTTAGAACTAGACTATATTCCCAGAGCTTGGTATGCTCCCCACCACCTTGACCTCTTTGGGCATCTTGGGTCCACTCCCTGCACACAGGGACTCACTGGGCTGGGCACATCGGGAGCAGGAAGAGAGGACACAGCAGGGAATGTATATTAATATTGTTATATAAGAATAGGTACTATAGCTCTGGCTGGTTTTCTCAGCGGTTAGATCGTCAGCCCGCGGACCAATGGATCACAGGTTCAATTTCTCATCAAGGGCACATATCTCGGTTGCAGGTTCAATCCTTGGCAACCAATTGATGTGTCTCTCTCACGTCACATCGATGTTGCTCTCTCTCTCTTTCTCCTCTCTCTTTCCTGCTCCCCCCTCCCTTCCACTCTCTAAAAATCAATGGAAAAAAATATCCTCACTCTGAGGTTGAGGATTAAAAAAAAAAAAAGTAATATAATAATTGATTATAGCTCTTCAGAGGCCGATGCAATGAGGAGGACAAGCCCAAGAGTGAGATGACCCCGGAGGAGCTGCAGAAGCAGGAGGAGGAAGAGGTTAACACGGGCCCACTCTCTGTGCTCACACTGTCAGTCAAGAACAGCACCCAGGTGCTCAGCAACTGTCACAACAAGAAGCTCCTGGTGGGTGAAGGCTTTTGACAGGCACTGCAACATGGTGCCGGGGAATGTGACCAAGATGTGGACCAGGTCCCCAAGCGTGGCAAGGGCAAGAAGTGCAAGCCAGTCAACAAGGACTGCTGTATCTCCAAGATGTTCCTGTGGGGGATTCCGTCACTGTGGTCCCGCAGAACCCGCTCAACGCCGGCAAGTAGGGGCTTGCTCTCTGCTGTCAAAACTCACTCCCCCCCTCCTGCAAAGACCTGCCTTTGACATGAGGACAATAAAATCCTGTGTTTTTTCTAAAAAAACAAAAACTATTATATAAGCATACATACTACATGTAATGTTAACGTAAGAAACATTCAACCCTGTAAAGAATTTTTGTGAGTTTATTTGAGCCAACCTGTCGATAATTTCCGGGAAGCAGAATCTCAACAAATTAAGATAATGCCCCAGAAATAGGTAGTTTTTCACCTTGTTTTATACATTACAATCAAAAGAGGAGACACTAGTGGGTTACACGAACTCCATTGGTAATAGATTAGGGAGGCGGGAGAAAGCAAAGTGGAGAAGCCTCTGGGATTGGGTGAAGAGTAAAATGCTAGACAAGTACTTCTTTTACTCAGCTGGGTGCAGGGTAGTTAGCAGTCAACAATTAACTCAATAACAATGAGAGGATTTGTGGTCTCTGAAGAGCCGTGCCTGTGCTTTGAGGGGTCTGGAAAAATGAAAATCACTTTGAAATTCCAACGGAAAGTTTCAGGGTTGGGCCAGGGTCACACAGAACGGACTCAAGCCTCAGTGTAATCAAAATGATATTTATTCCTGTCACCTGGGTGCAGGTGGTCTGACTGGAGAAAGAGCCAAATTGGGGAGGGAGCAGGCTTTTCATGCACTCAGAGAGAGCTGCAGATGGGGCTTCGGCTTGACACACCTATCAGGACCGTAGCTGCCCTTTGTCCTTCTGCTGGCGCCAGACGTCCTTTCTCGGGGGGCTGTGCAGGGGTTATGGTCTTCAGGAATTTCTGTAAAATCACCGCTTAAGGAGAGCATGTTTGTGCAAGGCTTAGGCTAGCAGAATGGGCTTCCTTTTACTAGCCCCTACTAAAGTAGAGCCCTGTATCTTGATTCACCCTTTCACCAACAATATTGATATTGTAGATGCAAAAAGACAATAGGCTCTGTTAAGGTAAAGATTGACCTTTGCCCTAGCTGGTTTGCTCAGTGGGTAGAGCGTCGGCCTGCAGACTGAAAGGTCCTGGGTTCAATTCCGGTCAAGGGCACATGCTCTGGTTACCAGCTCAGTTCCCAGTTGGGGGCGTGCAGGAGGCAGCCAATCAATGATTCTCTCTCATCATTGATGTTTCTATCTCTCCCTCTGCCTTCCTTTCTCTGAAATCAATAAAAACATATTTGAAAAAAGAAAAGAAAGCCACAGAGGCAGAAGAAGTGAGCCATGAAAGAAGTGAGAGCTGGGCTGTGTGAGCTCCGGAAGCAAGTTCCAGAGGCAAAACAAGGGCTCTTGGAACTTAGGAGAAAGAAAGCAAAGAAAACACACCTGGGGAAAGGAGGGGTGGGGGGTTGAGTCCTTTATCTTGAGGGTTCTTACTGGAGATCTCAAGGGAGGATCACCACAGACCAGTGGTCGGCAAACTCATTAGTCAACAGAGCCAAATATCAACAGTACGACGACTGAAATTCCTTTTGAGAGCCAAGTTTTTTTTAACTTAAACTTCTTCTAACGCCACTTCTTCAAAATAGACTTGCCCAGGCTGTGGTATCTTGTGGAAGAGCCACACTCAAGGGGCCAAAGAGCCGCATGTGGCTCGCGAGTCCCGGTTGTAGACTATTCATCATCTTTCCAGGAGTCTCCTCAGGGTCATGGTCTCCACTAATGGGCCGGCACCAGTGCACGGGGTCATTAGTCATTGCAGCTGGCCCTGATGTCAGCCCAGGTTTTGCTGCTTTTCTGGGTCTGGAGCTGAAGGCCCACTGAGGCCTAGATGTTATCTCTAGTTTGACCAAAATTCTGTTTCTGTGGTCAACAGACCCCAGGCTCTGCTTCCAAAACCTTTAGATGGGGGTCAGAACCTCATTGTCCCAAGGGCTTAATGCTTAAGGGCTTTACCACGCAAGGGACAATGGAGGCTATCCCGTTATAAAAGCCTATGTGGTTGTCACACCCTCACACCACAACAAGTGATCACCAGAAGGCTGCGTGCACAGCGGGTGGGTGTGGGTGGGGGGAGCTTGATGCTGCATGCGTGGCATAGAGGCAGGTCCCGAAGCTCTGTGCACAAGGCCTGGGGGGGGGGGGGGGTCCCACAGCTTCAGCCTACCTCTTTCGGGCAATCCATCAAGGAGCCCTGGATGGGTGGGCGGGGCATACCTCTTTGGGGCGATTGATTGCAGGGCTCCCACACTGTCAGAGGGCACAGACCAGGCTGAGGGGGACCCCCCACCCCCAGTGCATGAATTTCATGCACTGGGCCTCTAGTTTCTACAGTAAAAAGCTGGGGAGGTAAAGAAAGCCTTTCCAGGGCTGGGTCTGACTGGGACATGCTGGCTGGGCCCCAGTCAGCCCCACTCAGGTCCCCCTCTCTTCTGCATCTGGGCAGAGCAGCTCTGGTCATGCTCTCTCACCAAGGCCAACATATTTGCTTACAATTCTGCCCGTCCCACCTCCATGCCCTCTCAGTGCTGATTACAGGACGACCGTCATCTGAAACCCAGCAGTGTTGCCGCCATTGTGCTGAGATGGCTGCTCTGTGGAGGGCCCCGTGCAAGACACGGGGAGCCCACCCCACTCCGCTGCCCTCCACCCTCCGAGTAAGGGCCAGATTCTGCCTTCAGGGAGCTTTCAGCAAGAGGAGGCACAGGTGCGCTTGATGTAACAATGTCCTGTTACAGTGATTAGAAAGGTGAGCCCAGCCAGCGTGGCTCAGTGGTTGAGCATCGACCTATGAACCAGGAGGTCATGGTTCAATTCCCAGTCAGGGCACATGCCTGGGTTGTGGGCCCAATCCCTAATGGGAGACATGCAGGAGGCAGCTGATCAATGATTCTCATCATTGACGTTTTTATCTCCCTTTCTCTCTGAAAACAATAAAAATAGAATTAAAGGAGTGTAAATGCATTATAATAGCTAGAAAATATTTATAATGGTTAACTGTATTTTTTATTTTTACTATTCCTAAAAGGAGATTGAGTTTGGGGAGGGTATCTCTGGCCAGGTGCAGACACCCGGCTAACAGGGGCTGGTGCCTGAGGCAAGAAACCCATGTGGGGAGGCCTCTCCTGTCCAGGTGAGATGGGGTCCATCCATGCTCTTTCCACCTTCATGGGCCCTATTCAGTAATCTGTGTTGTCCTGCCTGGGCAGTGGCCACAGTTGGAGAGAGGGCAGGTCATCTGGATGAGGAGAGGAGGGAGGGTGATGTCAGGGAGCCCCTGTGAGCTTGCCTCTGGGTGTGATCCTCTAATTCGGGCTCTGCCTGGCTGACTGGATGATCTTGGACACACCTCCTTCCCCTCTCTATGCTTCACCTAGGAAACTGGGGGCAACCCCTTTCTGCACAGAAGGGCTGTGGAGAGCTCTCGCTGCCAGGTTGGGGGCTGTTTGGATGGGAAGATTTCACAGGGTGTGGCAGGACTGTCACGGGGCTGCCTCCTCACTCCATGGCCCCTCCCTGGCCCTCCTAGATTTGGGGTGGGATGTTCAGGCTTGTCTTGGCAGCAGCAACTGATTGTTCTCTTCAGACCCCTCCTAGCAAAGCCAAATCCATGGGGCCAGCAGATTCTGCCCCAAAACCTGTCCAACCAGTTGTTTGGGAGGAGGGGGCACCTGGGAGGGGCAGCAGGAAGTGCCAGCAGCAGCCTCCCCCAGCCCAGCCCAGCCCAACCCAGCGCAGACCAGGAGCTCAGAGCTCTGGACGCTGCAGACAGACCCTCTGACAAACAGCTGGACTTGGCCGGGCCATGGGGCTCAATGGGGGACAGTCTGGGCTGCTGATGCCACTGTTGCTGCTGCTGATCTGCCTGCAGCTGGGGACAGGCCTGGGTGAGTGAGAGGAGAGGTGGGGCAGAGGTGCCCACTGTGCCTCTGGCTTCAGGACAGACCTCACCTCCCATGCCTCACGGCTGGGGACTGGGTCTTGGGTGGGTCAGGAGAGACAATCCACCAAAGAGGTCATAAGGCAGACCTCATCCCCAGCGCCAAGACAGGGGGGTGAGCAATGCTTCCTCTCTCCCTGGGTTTCATCTCTGTGCGCCCTGAGCCTGCACCCCGTTTCTCACCAAATGGTCCCCTTTCTCCCCTTCTTGTCCCCCTTCCTGTCCTGAGCAAAGGTTAAAAGAAGTCTACAAGGACAACCCCTAAAGGATGCTCTTGGAGGGGGCTGCAGGCATTGGTCCCTGTGAGCTCTTAAACCAGAGGGGCTTAGAGACAGCTTCCTTGCCTGCCTTTTCCCTCATTAAGCGAGCATGAAGTCCTTGCTGTGTATCCTGTGTGCTGGGCCTGAGACAGACCTGGGAGCTCAGAGAAAGGAGGGTGCTAGCTCTGAACCGTGGGAGTTAACTGGAATTAAATGGAAATGAATTTAACTGAACTGAATTGAACCAAAAGCGGGGGAGAGGGTCCTGGAGACTTGCATAGGAGCTCACCTCATTTCTCTGCGGCTCTCCAGTATTTGGGGCCCAGGGAGGAGTTAGGGTTTCTAAGCTCCCCTAGCAGCATGGAGCCCAGGCTTCTTGTCCTTCTCAGCCATCCCTGCTTTTCCCAGATGAGGCTGTGAGGGGCCAAGAGGGGTCAAGTTCCAGAGGGAAAGGTTCCTGAGGGCGGGATGGGTGGTGGCAGAGCACTGAGTAGGGAGGAGAGGGTGTCCTAGTCTCTGAGCCAGGACATAGCCCCCTGCTTGGTGGCCCACATCCAGGCCTGAGGTCTTGGAGTGGAATTTCCTCTGTCACTGTCTCACCCCACCCCCACCCCCCACCTGCACCCCAGCCATTCATTTCTCTCATCAAGCAAAGCAATCTGGACCATGTGGATGGAGCTGGAGGGAACTCGAGGTCACTGGGCACCAGAGGGTTCAGGCTCCCTCAAATCTGAGTAACCCTAAAAAAGCCTATGATCCCTTCCCCAGAAGAACTTCCTGCATCTGGGAGAAGGGGCCTCCTGTCCCCTTCCCTGGACTCTGACCATCACACAGAGACCCAAGGTAGGGCAGGGCCAGATGGGCCTCCCAGACGTCCCAGAGCCCATCCCTCCTAGGCTCCCAAGGCAGGGCCAGGGCTGGACTCGTGGGCACAGAGCTGCCAGGGACCCTCCTGACGAAAGCCTGAACAAAGCTCCCAGGAAAAGCCCTGTCTCCCTGAGACTAGGGCCCCAGGGCGGGGCCGTGCCTCTCCTTCAGATTGGGCTGCTGGCTCCTATCCTCCCCTCAGTCGGGCTGTGGGAGCTTGGTTTTCTGGCTGAGCCTCTTCTCTGACCCACCAGCCCCAGAGCGCATCAACTATGTGCCCCAGCTCTCAAGTGCCACACTCGCGGGGACACGCACGCAGTCCACCTTCACGCTGGAGCAGCCACGAGGCCAGTTCAGTCGCCTCAACATCTCCGACTATGACCCCATCTGGCTGGTGGTGGCCCACAGTAATGGTGGGTGCCGCTGGGCGGGCCTTGGCTTTCCCTCTGTGAGATGGACAGGGCGTTGGAGGAGCAGCAGGGGTGGAGGGAGTGGAGGAGGTGCTGCCGGGGGTGTGGCCAGGGGCTGCCTGGCCTGGTGGGATGTGCTGGAGCCCTGCCCACGTGGCCCCCCTGTCATATGGGGCCAGGTGAGCAGGTCAAACTCTAGGCCTGGAGACCTGCAGGCTCCTGAGGACTGGGGGTGGGCCCGCCCCTATTGTCAGAGCCATCATTACCCACCATCTGACCTGAATGCCATCCTCAGCCTCCCAGAACTTCATCGCCCCACAGAGGGTGGAGGATACCCCAGTCCCGGCCGACTTCCCCCAGAAGGGCTACTACCTCACGCTGATGGCCAACCGGGCGCTCTATCCGGGTAGCCAGCCTGGCAACCAGCTCCGGGTCCTCCGTGTGGGCAATGACACTGGCTGCTCCCCAACCACAAGGGGCTGCAACCACCCCCTGCCAGGCCCAGGTCCCTACCGGTGAGCAGCTCTGCCTGTGCCCAAACCTGAGCCTGGGGAAGCTCCCAGCTGGTGCCTGGGTTCCCTGCCCTAGTTCTGCAAATGGGAGGAGGCCTGGATGAATTCTCCTGTCTTTCTTGAGCAGAGGGACCCTGACTTGAGCCCCTGCCCCTATGGGCAATTTGGATCCCACAGGTGGAATTTCCCCATCCAGGCAGGGTGCCCCTGGGAGGGACTGGTCCCTCAAGCCATCTCCCTTCACTCAGGGCTTGATTCACTGATGTTCAGTGCTGGGGGATCTAGTCTGCTCCAAACACATTTCCCAAGTGAGGACACTGAGGCCAGAGAGGGTGAGAGATGCACACAAGGCCACACAGCTGGGAAATGTCACTGCTGTCCTTGGAGTCCAAGGCTATGCTTTAAGCCTTAGTCCCCCTCCCCCACCCACCAGGACCTGGGAGTCAAGGGGGCAGACTGGTAGTCACCGGGGTCCAAAAGTCCAGGATCCAGGGACCCTCACCCCCAATGCTGGGTCTTCTGTTCAGAGTGAAATTCCTGGTGATGAGTGACAGAGGACCCGTGGCTGAGACAGAGTGGTCCAGTGACACCCGTCTGCAGCAAGGTATGGGGCCAGATGAGCAGATCACACACTAGGGAGATCCTGTCCTGAGGACTGGGTGTGGGCCAGCCCCTGTCGGTCAGAGCCACCATTACCATTATGCTGTCGGCAGGTGCCCCTCCCCCAACCTTGGTGTGGGGTGGTTGATCTGGAGGCTGTTCCAGGCCCCCCTTCTCAGGTCAGATCATATCTCTTTCCTCCCTGCATGGCCTGCCCTGCCTGCCTGTGGGGTCCCCTCATGCCCCTCAGCTGAGGCACTCCAGACTACCCCAGGGCTCCAGAGCACGGGTACAGTGGTCATCATTGCCATCCTGTCAGTCCTGCTGGCTGTCCTCCTCATGGCCCTCCTTGGCCTGCTCATCTACACCTGGTAAGTGGACAGGGCCCTGGGATGAGGTTCCTGACTTGGACCACCTTTATCCCCTTCACCCTCCCTCGATTCTTTCGTAGAAGCCCCTGGCCCAGGCACCCAGCCCAGCTCCCCCTTGCTAGGCTTGCTGGAGTGGCTTTCCCTGAAGGCCAGACATGGCTAACAATTATTGAGCAAGGAATCCCCAAGATTCCAGAACCTCTTAACCTCTCCTTCCCTTGTCTCTCCCTGCTACCTGCCCAAGGGGTTCGCCATTTCCAAGAGGGCGCCACTGCCTCCTGGTGGCAATAACTGGAATTGTGCATGGGGGTAGGCAGCAGATTCCAGTTGGGAGTCACCCAGGTGAATTGCTTTTAGGCCAAGTGCTAATCGTTGCCTCAAGCTTTTCATTCAGAGTTCAGATGGGGGCCTGGTGATGAAGGGGTGTCCAAATGGCCCTAGAGGAAAGGGGAAGCCTATCCCTGGGTAGGATTTGAGGAGGAGAGAGAGGGGGGAAGTGCTGGGGCTGGAGGGTTGTGGGCAGCCAGGCAAGGGAATGGCTATATTCTGAAGGCCAGAGGAAGCCAGTGGTGGGTTTTTATTAGGGGAGACAGGCATCCTGGGGTGTGGGGAATGGGAGAAGAGGGCATGGGGGCTGGGTGCTGACAAAGGCCAGGGAGGGGACAGCTGGCTTTGTGAAGTGTAGAGGAATGGTCTGGTTTCCTTTGGTTAATCCAGCGTGGCCAGTGGAGCCTCAGCTTCTCCGGCTCCTATGCCTAGAACTCCAAGCTCTAGTCTACTCTAGGCAATAGTCAAGGGACCTCAGGCCTTATGTTCATCATTCTCTCTCCTTCTCTCCTCCCTGTCCCCCACCTAAGCTATGACACCTGTGGGAGCACCCCCATTTCAGGACCAGGGGAGTTGGCATTCATGAGAAGATATAACCCCCACCACATGTTCAGCCATCCAGCTGTGGGGGGCTCCTGAGTGGCTCCAAGAGGCTCCCATCTATCCCTCAACCTCCTCCCTGGTCCAGGCTGCAGAGCCCAGGCTGGGAGAATGTCCTGCAGATTTTGGACCTCAGAAATAAATGTCCCTAGCACTCCCCTGTACATCTGTGTCATTGTATACTCGTACCTAGACGTTTCCCAACCCGCTGCCCCCAGATCCTCAGGGGTGAGGGTCTTAGGAGGATATAGTGCCAGGGCTGAGGCCCAGGGTCCTAGGCCAGCTAACCCATCTAGGGCAGAGCAAGCCCCTCTTCCAGCCTCAGTGTCCCGATAGGGATCTGTAAAATGGGGATGATCACACTGCCCACTGGGCTGAGGTGAGTCCAAACTAAGGAGGTGAATGGGCTGCCCCTGCTCTGCATGTTTGACACTTGCTCCCCTCACCCCCAGCACCCTCCTTGTGGCCCCTCTCTCCTGCTGGCCTCGCCTCCTGGCTGCAGGACTGAGGGCCCTTCACCTCCCCTTTCTCCAGTTCCTGTACAAGAGGTGCAGCGTCTAAGCTTCACCTAGCATTTCCATGATCAGCTCCACTCCTGGTGGGCTCTGAGGGCTGGAGATGACTGGAGCAAGGTTCCGCCCTCCTTGTGAAGGAGGAGAGAGGCTTATTACCACGTACAGTGATGGAGGGAAACAGGCACGGAGGCTCGGAGGAGGCTTCCTAAGCAGGTCTGGCCTTGGAGAGGGGTAGCACTGTCCCAGGTGGGCACGGGAAGGGTGCCCAGGCGAGAGCAACAGCATGTGCAAAGGCCTGGAAGTAGTTGGGGACTGCTGGGTGGGCAGGTTGGGGGCAGCTAGAGGGTGGGGTGGGGTGGGGAACATCAGGAGGTGCCCCATGCCAGGTGGAGGGCCTCACCCACTGGGGCAGGGGATCGGGAAGGAGGGCACTGGCTGGCTTTGCAGCTGCCTCTCTCTGGGAGGTGCCCATGGCCCTAATTGGTTTATTAGCCGGTGCAGACACATCCTGTTCCTGTTGTTGCAGGAAGTGCTCGCTTGGCCCTGGGGGAGCCAGGCAGGGAGAGGCAGGCAGGGGAGGAAGCAAACAGACTTCCAACTTGTCCTCGTCTTTCCACAGCCTTTCCAGAGCTACCATGAGCCCCACCCCTTGGGCTGGTGACCCTGGACAGATCTCACCCTCTCTGGGCCTCATGTCCCTTGCTGTTAAAAGTGAAGGTTGAACTAGGTGACCCTAAGGTCTTGCACTCCACAAACCTACGCCTTGTGTGGGTTGGCCCTGGCAGGAGACAGATGGCATGCCTCTAGCAAGGCGATTGAGAGAGTTTACAAAGGTGTGGGCAGCGTTAGGGAACCAACAGGAGAGGGTGACCTAAGGGACTGATGGGGCCGTAAGCACATCTAACCTGAAGGCTGAGGTGACGGGAGGGAGTGGTGTTTCAGAGCCAGTGAATAGGAGCCATAGGCAGGGTCCACCTGGCAGAAGCTGGGGCTGTAGGGTGAGGGGCGCAGCCACTGGAGGGAGCTGGTGAGTAAATACCCCTGCCTCTCTCCTGCCTTCTGATCGCATACTGGTGCCTCCACGGACCTCACCTGACCAGAAGCAAGAGGTCAGAGGGGTTGGACGGTGTGGCCCATAGTCCATGTCCCAGCTTCCTGGGCCCATAGCAGGATAGAAAAGGGCCAACAAGGAACTTAGAGGGTACTGCAATCTCCTTTTACTCACAGCACTTCTGACGCCAAATGTGTGGGGGTTTTCACACCAACTAGTTCTCCAACTCTCCAGACACCAACGGGGTGTCCTATAATTAAACTCACTTCTGACACTAACTGCCTGGAGTTAGTGCAGACCCTATAGTTAAAGGGCTCAGTCCCACAAGACCGCCCCCTCTTCACAGTAGTTGCAAGCAGTGCGTGCCTGGGGTACGCACACTTCTGTCCAGCTTGTTTATAAATTGGGGATTCCCACGACCACCTCCTCAGTTTTGATAATTTGCTGGAACGCTCGCAGAACTCAGGAAAAACAGTATACTGAGTATTAGCAGTTTATGACAAAGGATACAGCTTGGAATAGCATCATAGGAGAGAGGCACGGGGCTGGGTCCAAAGGGGTTGAGCAGAGCTTCGTGCCCTCTTGGAGGGTGCCACCCTCCCAGCATCTCTATGTGTTCTCCGGCCTAGAAGCTCTCTGAACCCCAATGTCTGTTGTTGTTGTTGTTGTGTGTGTGTGTGTGTGTGTGTGTGTGTGTGTGTGTGTGTATGTTTTATGGAGGTTCCACTACCAGGCATGATTGATTAAAGCACGGGCCATTGGTGACTGAACTCATTCTCCAACCCCTCTCCCCTCCCTGGACATGATTGGAATGGGGGTGGGGCTGAAAGTTCCAACCCCCTAAACCCATGCTGGTTCCCTGGTGACCAGCCTGCACCCTAAAGCTATCTAGGGCTCACCCGTGAAACATGACCTCAGGTAGGGCTCCTTATGAACTACAAAAGATGCTCCTCTCACTCCTACCACTCCACATTCCCAGGGTTTTAGGAACTCGGTGCCAGGAACCAGGGACAAAGACCAAATACATGGGTAGCCCCCCTATCCACAGGGGCTATGCTCCAAGACTCCTACCGGATGCCTGAAAACTCAGATGGTGTCAAATCCTATATACACTATGTTTCCCCCATACACAGTTATAATAAAATTTAATTTATAACTAGGCACAGGAAAAGATGAACAATAATGACTAATAATCAAATAGAACGGTCGCTCTGATAAGTGAGATGGCTGCTAAGTGGTGAAGGAGTGAGGAGCAGAAGCAGGGAGGACACGCTGGACAAAGGATGAGCCATGTCCCAAGCAGGACAGAGCGGGACTTAATAATGCCACTCAGAACGAGGCACAATTTAAAACGTATAAGTTGTTTATTTCTGGAATTTTCCATGTCATATTTTTGGGCCACAGTTGACTGCGGGTAACTGAACCTGTGAATAAGGGAGGACTACAGTGTTTCTTATGGTATCACAGGGACATGGGCTGTCTTTGTGCAGGTCCTGTGGCATCAGACCCTTCCCTTGTGGTCTCCAGACTGGAGAGGGGTAGACAGATGACCACACAGTCCTGTCCCGGACAGAGGGCTGCCAGTCGGGGGAGGGGACTCTGCAGGAGCTGATCCCAGAGTGTTAGAGGACAGGGATCCTGGCTGCCTCTGACGGAATATCCCAGAGACCCCTCAGGCCACCATGCCTCCCCACAGCCAAACCTAGAGCTGCCCCAGCCCGCATCTCCTGGTTCTGTGGTCCTCCAGCCCCCAGGCCGAATGCTGGAGAAGAGCCCCATAAACCTCTCTCCCTGACCACTCGCCCACGCAACCCCCCGCCCCCGGGGACACGTGATAGACACAGCCTGGCCACAAAGACTTAAACCACTTTCTTGGGACCTGCCCGTGCTGAGTCCAGAACCCTACCTCAGGGAATGGGGGGAGGCCAGCATGGTATGGGTGGGATTCTCCCCACCCCCGAATTCCTGCGGGGACCCGGCCACGCCTGGGCTTGCTTCTCTAGGCTCTTCTGGGGGCCTGGAGCATGAGCTGGTGGAGTGACACTGACCACAAGGTGTGGCTGCAACAGCCCACTCAGCCCTCCGGCCCTCAGGGGCACAACTCTGGGGAAACAGGCTCTTGAGTCATGAAGTGACGTCCAGTGGGCCACATGTCACCTGATATCCGCCTGATACATGGACATATGCATGGGGCAGGGACCTGTTGCAGCCCTCGCTGCCTCTCTCTGCCCCTCTGTCTTCCTGGCTATCTGTCTCTCTGTGTCCCCTTCTCTTATGTTTCTTTGCCTGTTTCTCACTGTCTCCTGCCTCTATTTTTAACTTGGACAGCCATGAGAACTCACTTCCTGGGGGGAAGCCGTCTGAGCTGGCCCAGAGCTGGGCACAGCCGTTTCCCAATAAACACAAAATGAAATCAGAAGGCTGGTTCCAGGTTTGAGCTCAGTAGGGAAAGGGGCAAAAATAGAGCAGAAAGAAGAAGAAAGAAAGAGAATGTATGTCAGGGACGAGACCATCCACAACCCATCACCCCAAACTGGTGATACAGAGGGGGTCACCCCATGCCCCTCTCCTGCTGGCCCATCCCCCAATGCACTTTGCAGCCTCTAGTCTGGCTGTGCTGTCTCCATGCCCTGGCCCCTTCCCCAGACACCCCTGTGCCCCCTGCAGCAGCAGCCTAGGTGGCCAAGGGGACTGTTGTAGGAAATTAGGCAGCTCTGCTCCCCACACATGTGTATTTGCACCCCTTCTTTGGCATGGGACCTGGGGCTCTCCTGGGAATGCTGGCTCACACAGAGGGGCTGAAGGTCCCGGTGGTGCTGGGAGCCAGGCAGGCAGGAGGGGCTCTGAGGCCCCAGAGAGGAAGGAGTCAGCTGGTCCTGGGGTCTGGGGGCGGGCTGCTTCTGGGCCTGACCCCATTAGGTCCCTGGGAGATGTTGCTGTCTCAGGGCACAAAGATGCAAAGGGCCTGACCCAAGAGAGCCACCCCGTTGGGAGGCACCTCCCTAGGGGAACATTTCAGGCCAAGATGCAGGATATTTCTGGGGTCCCCTAGGGACTTGCAGGGTGCTGGGGACATGATGTTACAGTGTCTGGAATTCCTGCTTGCTGGGAGGTTTGAGCTGCCCAGACTCAGCCCTGTGTTATTGGGGTGATGGCCCAAGGGCTCACACATGTTCTTTTTGCCCCACATTCCATCCCTTTTCTGGGGCCCAAATCCTCCTGGTCCTTCACACCCAGCTCATATGTCACCTCCTTGTGGCCACCTGTGACCCCTTACACTGCCAGTTACTTGTCCCCTGGGAGTCTCAAGGACCCCAAGACCATCTCCTATCTGACCACAAAGCTGGCTCTCCTTTGTCAGCCTCCCTGGTCACTCTCAATCCAACCCAGAGAAGGCCACACACAGAAGGACATGGTGACTCAGAAGAGGGGCTGACCTTTACAACACTTACTGGACACCAGGCACTGGCCTGAACAATTCACATGTGTGAACCCCCAAATCCTTGGGGCAATCCCATGATTAGCCTCATTTGCAGATGAAAAAATAGAGGCTTGATAACGTGCCACCAGGGCAGAAAACACAGGGGATGGGAACCCAGCTGGGGGATCAAGGAGGGGTCTCAGAGTTTGGCTGGAGGGCCAGGGCTGGAGGAGAGGAGGCTGCAGGGGTGCCCAGTTCTCTGACCCCTGCCCCGGATCTGGGCAGAAGCCCAGGGTGGCCCCCTTACCATCCCCCACTCCCACCCCCAGTTTCCTCTGTGGGAGGATGAGGCAGGGCGTTTCCACTCCTTTCTGGAAGGTTCAGAAGGTTAATGAGGGCAAAGCACGAAACTCCATTTCAGGGGGATGAACTTCTGGGAAGAGAGGAACCTGGGTCTGGGCTGAGGGCCAAGGGCGCGGTAGGCGAGAGCACCTACAGTCCTGGAGCTGACTGCCCACTGTCCCGGGACCACAGCCTGGCCTCTCTGACCAGCCCCCAGTCCCAGGTGTCTGAGAATGTCCCAGACATTGAGTGAGGGAGGCCTTCTCTGTCTTGACAGGGCAGGAGACCCCTTTCCTTCCCACTGTGGACCTGCTCCAGCCTGGGCTGTTGGGGGAGGTGTGGCCGATGTGGCCTTGGTTGTCCCCAAGTGGCCTGCTTTGAATGTAAGGCTCAGTTGGCCAGGGTGAGGGGAAGAACGGGTTGAATCCCACATGGACCCTGAAGGGACACCAGGCCAGAGCTAAGGCCCTAAGAAGTCAAAAGCTGCCTCTATGCTCAGAGAGACGACCTTGAGCCGACATCTCCAGGCTCAGTCCCCAAAGGGGGGCATCTGTCTGTGGGCTATTCCTCCCCCACTCCTGCCCCCGCTCCCCTTTCTGTGAGTCCTAGCTGCCTGTTGTCTTCCCCAGGCTTTGAGCTGTCCCTATCCTATGAGGGGAAGGTAGCTAGGACACCAGGACATACCTAGGTGACAGTCCTGAAGGGCCATGAGAGCAGACCTCAGCCTCAGGAAGAAAGTTCTGTGTCTCCTTGTTGACCAACCCAGTTGGCCCTTCAGCTGGGAGAGGGAGGCCTGGCCCAAGGGCGGCAGGAGCAAGGTCAGGACGGCTGTCTGGCTGAGGAATCTGGAGTTTCTGCTCCTCGGCTCCTGGAGGGAAAGGGAAGAGACCTGGTGGGCCCACTGGTGAGGTGGAGGGGGCAGGTGTGAAACGCTGGGGGAGGGTGATAAGAATTGACCTGCTTAGGACTCAGCCAAGGACCCAGCAGCTCTGCTCATATGTTCCCCTGAGAGGAATGAGTAGCCTGTCCCCTGGAAGACTCCACTCAAGAACGTTAGCAGCCTTATTCCTAACAGCCCCAAACTGGACACAGTACAGCTGTCCGTTCAGGATGAAGAGACCAGCAAACTATGGAGGGAGCTGCATCCACACTGTAGAATACATTCAGCAATAAAGACGAATGGACTGTTGCTACCTACAGTCACGTGGGGATGTCCTGGTCATCCTTATGGTGAGGAGGAGAATCTTGGCACAGAGGAACACACAAGCCTAACTCGCTTTTTTGCACCTCACTGATACTGCGTTTTTTACAACTTGAAGGTTTCTGGCAACCCTGCGTCAGGCAAGTCTGTCAGCACCATTTCCCCACAGGCTCGGATGAGGGTTGGCATCTTTTCACACCAGGAGCTGTGGGAGTGGAGAAGGGGATGGCAGCTGGGGAGCCCTGCCAGAGGGGCTGTTGGATGTGAAGGGTGTACAAGAGCTGTGTGAGCAGGAGTCAGGCTGGGGACCAAGAGTCACTTCCACCTCCTGTTCCCCCTCCCACCTGTGGCTCCAACTTTCACCCCAAGGCTCTGGTTCCTGTCACCCCAGCCGGGTCCTGTCTGGAGCTGGAGCAGGGAGGCTGTGGCGCCAGAAGCCACAGCAGGTTTATGTTTCAGCTGCAGCTGCACTGGCCCCCGGCCAAGTCCCCTGTCTGGCACACATACATCCTCTCCCCTTCAAGCTGGAGAGGCTCAGCATGTACATGCGCCTTCTGAGGTCTGGTGACATCAACATGCTCTATTCACAGCTACTCGGCGCGGTGGGTGATGCAGCCACCATTGCCCCACTTCACAGATGAAGCAAATGAGGCCCAGAGAGACGGAGTGACTTGCTTGCAGCTACACAGCAGGCTCTATTGTAATAGAGGAGCCAGGATTTAAACTCAGGGGGCTGGTTCCAGGGCTCCCACTCTTCACTGTGGGCCTCAGTTTTAAAGTTGTATTTAATCCTATCTGTCTAAATGGGACAGGTAGGAGGTGTCAAGATTGGCAAGGCAGGGGGCAGCTGGGCACAGAATGCCCCTCAGCCTTTCCCCTCCAGGCTTCTCACAATTGCTGAGTCCAGACTTGTTGGCACACTGCTGTCGCTCAGCCCGGAGCCTGCCAGGGCTCCCTGCGGCATTGAGTTTAGTGCAGACTCCTGTGCCCAGCATTTGCAGGTCCATAGCTGGGCCCTCTGACCCTGGCTGCCATTGAGGCTTGGCACCGGCAGGACAGGCTCAGACAGCCGCCGTCTGACAGGGAAGGGTGGAAGGAGGGCATGAGGAGGCCTTCCCACTGGACAGGGACAGTTTCCCCGTTTCCCCCATGGGCATGGGGCTTCCAGCTCAGGAAAATCCTTGAGAAGGGAAGCATTGGATCCAAAATATTAAAACCACAAAATATTTAAAAATAGTCAATGTTTACTTAAATATCTTCTAAATGTAGCACCATGTCAGCTTCATCCACTGTGAAATTTAGTATTTTAAAGCGCGTCACTGTGCATGAAAACAATTTGTAGGTCACATTTTTTCACTCAGTAAGAATCCCCAAGTTCTCAAGAATGCATGATGTTTGCAGAGAAATCAAGGCCAGCAGTAAATCTTGTACTCAACCAGCTTCAAAAGCTAAGTTATAAAAATATCTTCAAATATTTTTACAGCAAAAAAAACCACACACCCATATAAAGTTGGGATATATTTGCATTATGGGGCAGGGGGTAAAAAATACATAATATAAAATTTACCATCTTAACCATTTTCAAGTATACAGTTCAGTAGTGTTATCCATATGCACATTGCTGTGCAACAGATCTCCAGAACTTTCTCATCTTGCAAACTGAAACTCTATGCCCATTAAATAACAATTCTCCATTCTCCATCCCTCAGGCGAGAACCCTGGCAACCACCACTCTACTTCCTATTCCTATGAGTTTTATTACTCTAGGGATCACAGATAAGTGGAATAGGGCAGCATTCGTCTTTTTGTGGACAGCTTATTTCACTTAGCATGATGTCCTCAACGTTAATTCATGTAATAGCGTGAACCAGGATTTCCTTCTTTTTTAAAACTGAGTAGTAGTCTATTATATAGATGTGTGTATATCCCACATTTTCTTTACCCTTTCTACCTCTTGGCAACTGTGAAAAATGCTGCAATGAACACAAGTGTGCAAATATCTCTTTGAGACCCTGTATTGCATATATACTCAGAAGTGGGATTTATAATTCTATTTTTAATCTTTTGAGGAACCTAATATGAGTGCATGTTTATTTATTTCTACTTTTATTGAGATATAATTAATGCATAACATTGTATTAGTTTCAGGTGCACAAGATAATTTGGTATGTGCATATATTGTGAAATGAATGCCACAAGTTTAGGTAATGTCCATGACCTCATATAGTCACTTTTGTGTGTGTGTGTGATGAGAACTTTTAAGATCTACTCTCTTAGCAACTTTCAAATTACATTACAGTATTGTTAACTATAGTCACCATGCTGTACATCACATCTTCAGGACTTACTTATCTTTTAGCTGAAAGTTTATAACTTTTAAGCCTTTTTTTAATTTTTATTTTTATTGATTTCAGAGAGGAAGAGAGAGAGAGTTGGAAACATCAATGATGACAGGGAATCATTGATTGGCCTCCTGCATGCCCCACACTGGGGACTGAGCCTGCAACCCAGGCATATGCCTCAACTGGGACTCAAACTGTGACCTCCTGGTTTCAAGGTCAATGCTTAACCAATGAGCCATGCTGGCAGGGCTGGAAGCTTGTAACTTTTGACCCCCATTATCCATTTCACCACCTCCCCGCCAGCAGTGGTGCATTTTTAAATGTTTATTGGGGTATGGAGTGGAGCTCTGCTGATGGGCAAGGCCTACAGTGTACAAGTTCAGGAGTTCCCAGAGTAAAACTTTATTTTTCTATCATTCAATGTAGTCTGTCTTTATTTATCTATTTATTTATTTATTTGTTTGTTCATTAAAGTTATTGGGGTGACATTGGTCAGCATGAACATACAGGTTTCAGGTGTGGGGTCCTATGTTATAAGATCTGTATAATGCACCATGTGCCCACCACCCAAAATCAAATATTCTGTCACCATATATTAGGGCCCCCTTCTCCCTTCACCCACTTCCCTCTGGCAACCACCACACTGCTGTTTGTATTCAGGAGTTTCAGTTTTATATCCCACATCTGAGTGAAATCATATGATTCTTAGCTTTTCCGGACTGACTTATTTCACTTAGCATAATATTCTCAAGGTCCATCCATGTTCTTGTGCTATTTCATCCTGTCTTATGGCTGAGTAGTATTCCACTGTGTATATGTACCACATCTTTTTACGCAGTCCTCTATCACAGGACACTGATTGTTTTCTGCACAGCAAAAGAAGCTGACAGCAAAACCAAGAGGCAGCCAACCAGATGGGAGGTAATATTTGCAAACAGTAGTTCTGACAAACGTTTAATTTCCAAAATATATGAAGAACTCATAGGTCCAGCCGAAGTGGCTCAGTGATTGAGCGTTGACCTATGAACCAGGAGGTCACAATTCAATTCTTGGTCAGGGCATAAGCCCTAATTGAGGGCTCAATCCCCAGTGTGTAGCATGCAGGAGTCAACCAATCAATGATTCTCTCTCATCATTGATGCTTCTATCTCTCTCTCCCTCTCCCTTCCTCTCTGAAATCAATAAAAAAATATATTAAAAAAAAGAATAGAGCTACCATATGACCCAACAATTCCTTTCATGAGCATATATCAGAAAAACTAGAAATCATGTATTCCCAAAGATATATGCACCTCTATGTTTGTTGCAGCATTATTCATGGTGGCCAAGATGTGGAAACATTCAATGTATTCTTGATTGAATCTTCATTTCTCATCTCAGGCAATATGGCATCTGACCCCCTTCCTGGAGTAGTACCCAGGGGACTCCCTCTTGTCTAAGGCCCTTCCCTGCCCCTGGTGGAGGCTGGAGTGGTAGGTAACTGGTCCTTCCCACACTCCTCTGATGCTCAGAGACTCAGACTCTGCAACTCAAACACGGTTTTCTTTCTGCGTTGCAAATCTGCTGTGAAGTTCAGCACGTGTTGAAACTCAAGAGCTGCTCCTGTCCTGTGCCCGGGAGCATTATGATTTTCATGAGCCCCAGGCACTTTAGATTAGTGTGAATCAAGATATTAAACTTCTGTTTTACAACTACTTTGATATAAAGATGAATACAATCCAGGATGGGTTCATTGTTACATATTCATTACTATTATACTCATTTTTCTTTCTGATTCTAAGAGAAATGAAAACATATTTGTGGGTCCCCAAAAATATCATACGAGAAGGGATATTCCATTGCATTGACCACATGGGTGAGGGGCACAGGATGTTCAGGGCGGGAAGGAGACCCATATGCTAACACTTCAAAATGCCAAGTCACTGCATTCCCAGCACCCAAGTCCATCCATGTCACTCCTCTGTTCGAACCCTGGGCAGGAAAACATCCAAGCTCTTTCCTGGCAGTCAAGGCCCTTCATGGCTGGTTCCTCTCTGTTTTTACAGTCTCATGTACCACAGGCTTTCGACACCTCCCTCTTGGATGTTTCAGAATACCCAGCCTTCATCACACCTGCACACTTTTGCCCAGGCGACCACCTCATGCATATGTGCCACATCACACTCAGATGTCACTGGCTCTCTCTCTCTCTCCTCTACATTGCTCACTCATGTCTCTGCTCTAGCACTTCAGCACCCTGCTGCCTCCATCTCTTCCCTTCAACTACGATCTCCTTGAGGGCAGGAACCATAGTGAGTTTTTCTCTGGATCCCCAGTGCCTAGCACAGGGCCTGGCACACAGCAGTACTCAATGAATGCAGAATACATAAGCAGATGACTGAATTAATGAATGAGGAGATAGAAAAGGAGGGCAGCGGTCTGCTGAGCAAAGGGATCCCTTTTGTTTACTTCCCCCCTCCACCCCCCCTGCCAACAAATGAAGGGTCTAGGCCAATGGTGGAACCAGGGCTGAGCTCCCCTCTAGACCTGCCCTCTGACTCACCCCCTCCCCAGAGGCTGGTTTCTGGGAACGTGCTGGACCCTTGGCTCGCCTCCTGGCTGACTCCTCTGTGCTGACTATGTTCTGCCCCAGAAGTCCCCATGTTTAGAGGCTGTGCTTCCAAGCCACAGGGCCAGGGATGAGCAATGCAGAGGTAAGGACCTCAGGTGTCACGGGGATGAGGTGGGGGCAGCAGCCTGAGACCCACCGGCAGCCTCCCTTCCTTCTAAAGTGGAGTTCGGTACAGGATGCTGGGCACATCACAAGAATCTCAGGGAACTGGGGTGACAGCACCTACCTCACAGGTTGTCATGAGAACCAACTGAGAAAACTATGTGGGTGCCTGGAGTCCAGGTGGCATCGAGTGGGTGCTAAGCAAATGTTATTTGGGGTGCAACAGGGTGAAATTCAGGACCCTGCAGTGAATACTGTCCCTCTGGAATGCCCAGCACTTGAACCCCTTTCCTCTGCCCAGGTCTCTTCCCTTTCCTCCACCTGATCGCTGAGGGAACCCTCCCACAGAACTGGCACTGCTGTCCCAGCCTCCAGTGATGAGGGCATGCAGCAGCCCAGCAGCTGTACGCAGCACCTGGTGTCCAGTGCTGGTGAGGTGAGGGGTCTGTGGCCAGGGCTGGCACCAAACCACGTCTGGCCTGTGATCTGGGGCATTGTTTGTAGCCAGGTGTGGCCTTTGGGCTGGTTCTTTGGCTCTACCAGAAACCTCGATAGCCTTCTAATGAACCTTTCTGTTTAAATTAGTTGCAGCTGGTTCCTGTTTTTTAGAACCAGAAACAGGGAAGTGTGACCCAACAAAGCTAAGGGGATTGTGGGTATCACTGAAGGTCTAGTGCCCAGAAGAAGACAGGGTTTGATCTGTTCATATCTGCTCTGTACAGCACAAAGCACAGCAGGGAGGCCCAGCCCCCAACCTCACTCTGGAAGCTACTACATTCCAGAAGGGAACATGACAAAGTAGAGGCTCCCTATGGGACAATGACCCAGTCAGTGTGGGGTCTAGATCTCATGGCAGAGCAAGGGAAAGGGCCATGGAGCTTGGAGCTGAGTAGGCTGAAGGCTTTGGAAGAACAGCCATGGTTCTTCGGTGTAGGCTCTAAGAGCCACTCTGGAAGTTCAGTGGGAGAGCGAACTTACGTTCAAAATGATGTGGGAGTCCAAGCCTGCTCACAGCTGGGATAGTTAGAAGAGGGACAGTTACCTTTGGAGGAGGTAAGCTCGCCAGCACTGGAGATAAGCAAGAACTGCATCCTGAAGCAGACAAAAGAAACCCCGTCTGGGCTTCCCTGGCTTGGCCTTGGGGTGTGTGTCTCCAGGCCAGGTGAAGGGGTAAGCCTGCAGCAACACCCGAACACACTAGACTTTCGCAGAGGCCCTCCCTGCCCACTGTCCGCCTCCTTCTTAGTCCACAGTGGGCGGAGTGAGCTCTCAATCTACAGAAGCTAAAAAGTTTCTTAGTCCCCTGGTGGCCCAAACCCAAAGGTTGGGGGGTGGGGTGAGAGAAGAACATACCTGAAGGACAACGAGGCAGAGGGGCAAATATCAGTAACCAAGAATGATTGATAATGGCTCTGATAAAACACCTAAAAAATTGCCCTAAGTACTCTGAGCAACCTTTATTTTCCCATTGCTTGGATGATGATCAGAGATTGGTGAGGACATGGGGGAAGGGGGTGCTGGCACACTTCTGTATATGGGTGGCTGTGTACAATCACTGCAGCAGGAAATTTGGCAAATCCTACAGAAGTCCCGTTCCTCCCCCCCCCGCCCAACACACACACACACACGTCTTCTGGCCCAGGGATTCCATTTCCTGGAATTAATCCTTTGCCAGCCCTCACTTACGTGCAAAATGATGTGTGAGCTGTGTTGTTTGGTGGAAGCAAATGATGACAACAACCTACCCATCCACTAACTGGGGACCCATCAAGAGATGATGGTACTGCCCTGGCTGGTGTGGCTCAGTTGGTTGGGTGTAGTCTCATGCCCTGAAAGGTTACTGGTTGAATTCCCAGTCAGGGAACATGCCCAGGCTGCCATGATCCCTGGTAGGAGGTGTGCAGGAGGCAGCTGATCAATGTTTTGCTCTCACATCAATGTTTCTCTCTCATATCAATGTTTCTCTCTCTCTCCCTAAAAATCAATGTAAAAATCTTTAAAAAAAAAAAAAAAGAAAGAAAGATGATGGTATGTCCACATGATGGAAAACTTGGCAAGTGGCAAAGAGCATGAGGGAATTATTTTTAAAAAATTTTTAATTGATTTTTAGAGAGAGAAGAAGGGAGAAGGAGAGAAAGATAGAAACATTGATGAGGGAGAAACCTCAACATTGATCAGCTGCCTTCTGCACACTACCTGCTGGGGACTGAGCCCACAACCTGGGCATGTGCCTTGACTGGGAATTGAACCAGTGACCTCTAGGTGCATGGGTCGATGCTCAACCACTGAGTCACACTGGCCGGGCAAGGGTACTTTTTACATACAGACATGCACTGCTCTCCAAGATAAAATAAGTGAAACCATAAGTGCAATCAGTAAACTACTATCCTATATAATATCCTATATAATAAAAGGGTAATAGGCAAATTGACCCTAATGGAGGAACAACCGGTTGCTATGATATGCACTGACTACCAGGGGGCAGACACTCAATGCAGGAGCTGCCCCCTAGTGGTCAGTGCGCTTCCACAGGGGGAGCTCCACTCAGCCACAAGCCGGGCTGAGGGCTGCAAGTGCAGCAGCAGGTGGCGGGAGCCTCTCCTGCCTCCTTGGCAGCACTAAGGATGTCCGACTGCAGCTTAAGTCATCAGTCAGACATCCCCTAAGGGCTTCTGGGCTGCCAGACGGATGTCTGACTGACAGTTTGATGGGATCGGGCCTAAGCTGGCAGCTGGACATCCCCCGAGGGGTCCTGGACTGCTAGAGGGCACAGACTGGGCTGAGGGACCCCCTGAGTGCACAAGTTTTCGTGCACCGGGTCTCTAGTCCTATATAATAAAAGGCTAATATGAAATTGACGAAGCAGCAGAACCACCAGTTGCTATGATGCACACTGACCACCAGGAGGCAGCTGCTCAGCCAGAAGTTGGCGAGCACATTGGCGGTGGCAGACATCCCCTGAGGGCTCTCAGACTGCAATAGGGTGCAAGTGGGGCTGAGGGACCCCCCCTGAGTGCACAAATTTTGTGCACTGGGTCTCTAGTTTATGTATAAAAGAAAAAAATATGTGTCTACTGAGGCCTTTGTAGACAGTCTGTCTCCAGGAGGCACAAGAACCAGGAATAGTGGATGCCACAAGGAAGGGAATTTGTGTGGCTGGGAGAGAACAGAAACTTGACTTCATTTTTCATTGCAAGCCATCAATATCTTGAATTTGGTAAAGTGTGCATGTAGAGTATAAGTAACCACCTTATTTGGACTTACTTCAAAATAGGAAGAGAAAACTGAATGTAACAGAAAACAGAACTGTGCCAGCCATCAGCACCCCACCTCAGTGTCCCCTGGTATCTGTCTTTACAGGTGTCAGTGCTCCCTCTTTGCAGGGAATGAGATGGAACCAGCTCACTGACCTTCAGGAAGCCTTCCAGCATCACTCAGCAGGGGAGTGGCAGAACTGGGTCTAGGACCCAAGTGAGCCCAGTGCCAGTTACCCCTGTGCCAGCCCTAGGACTGTGATCTCTAAGGGTAGGAGGCAACAGCCAAGGGGGGACAATTCTAGAAACTTAGCTCTGGACACAGTCTGGGAGAAGGATCGTGCCCCAGTGAAAAGACCGAGGTCGAGGTCATGGAGCACTGGGAAGGCCAAGCCTGGCCGGTGTTGGGCCAGCTGCGTGACCTCCAGCAGGAAATTTTCCTTTTGTACCTGAGCACCTCCTCCAGGTTCTCCCCGCGGGGGATGCAGGAGGTGTAAGTGAGATAGTAACTGAGAAAGCCCCCACCTCTGAAGGTGGTTCTCAAATAATGCAGGTCTTTCAGGCTCAAATGCCCCAAAGGCTTGGTCCCCAAATCTCTGGGCTGCCCTCACTCTCGCAGCCTCCTTTTGGGTCCAGGAGGCTCTAACACAAACACGCATATTGTTTGCTAAATTCGTCCGACTGTTCATTGACCTGGCACCTATGCAGGGCCTCCCCCGCGCCAGCCTCGGGTGGCCAGGACGGTCCTCCTCGCACGCCACCGTCCCGCGTGTCCCCACACAGGCCCACACCTCCGAACACACACTAGATCCCATAGCCCCCGCGCGCCTGGGACTGGCACTCAGGCCACGCCTGCCGCCCACACAGATCCGTGGCGCAGGCCACCGGGCGCAGATCATCGCCGCCAGCCTGGAGGGGCACCCCTCGCCCCACCGCGCCCGCCGGGCGTCAATGCCTCCGCTGAGGCACCTCCCTACCCCGCCCAGGCGGCCAATAAGGGCCGCAGCCCGAACCAGCCCCAGCCGCCGATTGGACCGCCTGTGTGCAGTGTCCCCCCGCACGTGGGGCGGGGGCGGGGGTGAATGAAGTGGAAGCGATTCCTCCGCCCCCGCGTTAACAGCCCCCCCGTCTGTCCCCCACGGGCCGACGCGGCCCGCCCCCGGGGCGCCCAGTCCAGCTCTTGCCCGCCTGCCGGCTGCGCGTTGCACTGGACCCTGGCGTCCGACTCCCCCGGCCGGGACCCCGAGTCGCGGACCCACGATGGCCAAGCGCAGTTCGCTGTCCATCCGCATCGTGGAAGGGAAGAACCTGCCCGCCAAGGACATGTGAGCGCGGCCGGGGGTGGGAACCCCAACTTTCCGGGGAGGGGCGTTGCCCCTTATGCCTGACCTTTCTGGGGTCTACACGGCCCGCCCACAAGTAGAGCAGAGGCGAGGGTGTGGCGAGCGGGTCCGCAGTGGGGACTGGCAGGGAAATGGGGACAGTGAGAAGATTTGCTGCGAGCAGTCTTCAGGGGGTGACAGAGAAGGGCCGTAGGTTGGGGAGGGGGCGGGGTCTGTAAGGGGCCTCAGTGAACCGGGAGCGAAAGGCGGCTCTAAAGGGGAAGGGGCTTTGATAGGACAGGAGCTGGGCGTGGGGCAACATCACAAGGGAGACATTTCGGTGGACTACCAAGGTCAACTGCCGGGGGTGTGGCCGGAGGGGATAAAGTGCCCCCCTAGAAATGAATTTTCCTTGGTAGTTTCTGAACACTTAGTACCTGGGAGTGTGCATCTGAAACACTCCTGGGACCCAGGGGCTGTCCTGGGGCTCCCTGCTGTGCACTTGGAATGGGAGGTTCTGGCTTGAAGAGATGACAGATAGGGCAGGAGGCCAGGACCCTTGCAAGATGGAATGGCTGGGGAGTAGCTGTTGCTTGTGCCCTATGCTTTACTTGAGCCATCACTTCTAATCCTCACAAGCACTGGCAAAGCAGTTCTTATAACATTTACAGACGAGGAAAGGAGTCTCAGAGGCAGGAAACGCTGGCTCCAAGTGCAGAGCAAGGTCTTGGGTCTAGGGTCCCTAACAGGCGCAGGCACCTAGGGCTTTACCGGTCCCTGGCCAGATCTGAGGAGATTTCAGGAGCCCCTTGTCCTATCTTTCTCAGTAGGTTCCAGAGCTGAGCTGCCCCATTTGATCCCTGGCTCCTTTGTATGCAGCCTTAGGCTGCTTCCTGTTCCCTAAGCCTCAGAGATATGAGCTGTGGAAAGCACAAAGAAATCTCTCAGATATGAGCTGTGGGAAGCACAAAGCTCCGGGGGCTCTGGAGGAGGGAGCAGAGGAAAGGGAGCCCCGCCGGATGCAGCATCAGGTCCAAAGTCTGCTGGGCTGGAGCCTCCCCACGCCCAGGCTCTTCATCTGGCTCCTGGATGCAGGGGGCGGGGCAGTACAGGAGGAAGGGGCCAGCATCTCTCTTACATGGACAGTGGCCCGTAAGAGTTTCCCAGTACACTCAGCGCCAGGAGCAGTTCCAGATCAAGGCCTCCTGGGCCTGATGAGGCCAGGCTCAGCAGTTGCCATGGCAATGGGTGAGGGAGGGTAGTGGGGGACCATCTCAAGGTGGGTTTCTGTTTGTGGGAGGAGGTGGGGTGGGAGCTGGGATTGTGGTTTCTGGGGTGAGAAGGCAGATGATCTCTGAGAAGGGTCTCAGCCTCCAGACCCAGCCACTAAGCACTCCCCACACTGGCACCAGTAACTAGGTCAGCTTGGCCTCCTCTGGCTGGTGGCAGCTGGGAGGAGCAGCTGGGAGGAGCGGCCCCTCTGTCTGTTGCCTCCCTCCCCATCCCTGAAGCGCTTGCCTCGTGCCTGGCTCCAGGCTCTCACCAGCGCAGGGAGCCAAGGTGCCCGGTTTCCTGCACAGCCCTGCCTCTGCACAGCTGAGGGACTCTGGGCAAGGTGCCTTCATTCCCAGGGGTGGGGCCACCAAATCCTGTCGGTTCTGCCTTTGAAATCTTTTTCCTTGCCTTGTCCCCCTTCCTGCCCTACTCACCTTCTTTTCTCAGCCTTTCCTATGGTGGCTGGTGTACACAATTCTAACCTGTCAACTATCTTTTAAATCCAGCTGTGACCCCCTCCCCCGGCCGCTCACCTTTGGGCTACTGCCCTTCACAGCCCTGCTTCTGCATGTATTTGGGGCCTTCTGCTTTCAAGCACTCCCCTTCAGAGTCCTCCAGAAAACTCCTATTCATCCTTCAGGACACCACTCAGCTCTCTCTCTCCAGGGCTTTTACTGGTGCCCTTATGCAGGCTTCATCGTCCCTGCTCTGCACCCTCAGGACTTGGCGTCATCTGGAGTTAGGGCAGAGCCCTTGCTAGCAATTGCTCTTTCTTGGGTTGCATGTGTCACGTGACCATGAGGCTAGGAACCATGACTCATTTGACCTGACATTCTGGGTAGCCTGAGGGACACCTGGTCCACAGTGGAGGGCAATAAGAGGTGTTGAGGACCTTCTCATTAGCCCTATAATATGCTCAGTTTGAAAACAGGGAAACTAAGGCTCAGGAAGTGGAAGTCATTTGCCAAGGCCACATCGGTTGGTAGAGAAGCCAAGATTCAAGCCCACTCTGCTGCTGACAGGCTGAGCCCTAGCAGGATGAACGCTGCAAGCTTGCTGTGGGGCTCAGTGGGGAGAGCCTCACAAATGCCATGCTCCAGGATGGCAGGAGCTTGGCAATCCCAGGAAGCCCTCCCTGAATGCTGGAGGCAGGCGTGGTGGCGAGCCTACCTCACTGTGCCTCATCGGCCTCCAGCCTGTCTCCTGAGCAGCATCCCTTCCAGCCAGGGCTTACACCTTTCTGAGGACAAGGAGCTCACCGCCTATCGTAGTGGCCCATCTTCACTGAGACAGTTCTGAGGAGGGAAGCCCTTCAGACAGAGCTGCTACCTGCCTCCCTGCCACTTCACTCATGGGTTTTTAGTTCTCTTAAGGTTACTCTCAGAGCCTGCTTGTTTCTGCCATGTTCCCTCCTGCTGTCTCCCATCCTTGGGTGCCTGGGTCAGACGGACAGGAGCTGAGTCTCATGGTGACCGGTGACCCACTGGCTCCCATGCCCAGTGACCCTGGGGACAGGCCCGGGGCTATTTCAGGGTTTGCCCTGATCCTTCCTCTTCCACAGCTTGGAAACTGCCAAGGCCCTAAATATAGAGGCCCTGCAAGTAGCCAGGCTGGGCCAGAGCCGGCAAGTGGCTTGAGGAAGGAGAAGTAGAGGAGGGGATCAGTCCAGGGGCCTTACCAGGGCAGAGGCCGCTAGGCAGGGCACAGGTCTCAACAGCTGTCCAGGGACCACGATTCGGTCCAGGTCCTTATGTCTGGCCTCAGACCCCTTGACCCAGCCACCTAGAGCCGTGGCTGGCAAACTGCGGCTCGCGAGCCACATGCGGCTCTTTGGCCCCTTGAGTGTGGCTCTTCCACAAAATACCACGGCCTGGGCGAGTCTATTTTGAAGAAGTGGCGTTATAAGAAGTTTAAGTTTAAAAAATTTGGCTCTCTTGCTCTAACCAGTTTGGCTCAGTGGATTGAGCGTCGGCCTGCAGACTGAAGGGTCCCAGGTTCGATTCCAGTCAAGGGCATGTACCTTGGTTGTGGGCACATCCCCAGTCGGGGGTGTGCAGGAGGCAGCTGATCAATGTTTCTAACTCTCTATCCCTCTCCCTTCCTCTCTGTAAAAAATCAATTAAAAAATATATTTTAAAAAATAAAATAAAAAAATTTGGCTCTCAAAAGAAATTTCCATCGTTGTACTGTTGATATTTGGCTCTGTTGACTAATGAGTTTGCCAACCACTGACCTAGAGCATCACTGTTCCTGCCTCTGGGTCTCTGCCCACCTCCGTGGCCTTGACTATAACATGAGCCCCACACCTCACTGTGTGCTCACAGTTCTTCCATTGAGTGAGAGCTGAGCAGAGGGTAGTGCTGGGCTCACAGGGGAACACAACAGGTTCCCTGCCCCCAGAAACCCCAGGGCAGGAGGCAGAAGCAGGGAGAGAGGGACCTGAGGTGGGGGGCAGCTGCAGAGGGCCTAGCCCACACTGACCTGCCCCTGGTTTCTCCAAGCTTATCCAAACACTTGTGCAGCTCCTAGGCCCTGGGACCCAGTCCAGCATCTGGAGAACACAGGGACCTATTACGTAAGGCCTGGGGTCCCTTTGCCTTGGTGTGGTGGGATGCAACCTGGGGTGTTCCCAAGGGGCTGGAGGAGTGGGCTCTTAAATGCTGGGGGTGGGGGTTGTGGGTAGAGGAGCAAGGAGTCTAGGGCAGGGCTCACTTTGACCTCCATGGCCTGGCCTTCACCTGTGTCAGGGACCTGGGGCAGCTACCAGGGAGCTGGGGGGAAGCTGAGTCTTGGCAGACATTTTCTGTTGGTGTCTTGAGAGCCTTTGAAGACGTTTGTGTCGAGTGGTTTCCTCAAAAGAAGAGCCTCTTTGGAGAAGGGAAGCAGGACTTGGAATTCCCCAACCTCCAACACGAAAATACACTTCCTTTCCTTTTTAAAAAATTATTTATTTTTATTTTTTTAAAATAAATCTTTATTGTTCAGATTATTACAGGTGTTCCTCTTTTATTTTTCCCCATAGCTCCCCTCCACCTGATTCCCCACCCCACCCCAGGCCCTTACCCCCCACCACTGTCTTCATCCATAGGAGTAAGATTTTTGTCCAATCTCTTCCCGCACCCCTCCCACCTGCTTCCCCTGAGAATCGTCAGTCCACTCCCTTTCTATGTCCCTGATTCTATTATATTCACCAGTCCATTCTGTTCTTCAGATTTTTCATTCACTTGATTTTTAGATTCACTTGTTGGTAGGTATGTATTTGATGTCATTTTGTTGTTCATAATTTTTATATTTACCTTTTTCTTCTTCTTCCTCTTCTTAAAGGATACCCTTCAGCATTTCGTGTAATCCTGGTTTGGTGGTGATGAACTCCTTTAGCTTTTTCTTGTCTGTGAAGCTCTTTATCTGACCTTTGACTCTGAATGATAGCTTTGCTGGGTAGAGTAATCTTGGTTGTAGGTTCTTGCTGTTCATCACTTTGAATATTTCTTGCCACTCCCTTCTGACCTGCATAGTTTCTGTTGAGAAATCAGCTGACAGTCGTATGGGTACTCCCTTGTAGGTAATTAACTGTTTTTCTCTTGCTGCTTTTAAGATTCTCTCTTTGTCTTTTGCCCTTGGCATTTTAATTATGATGTGTCTTGGTGTGGTCCTCTTTGGGTTCCTCTTGTATGGGGTTCTGTGTGCTTCCTGAACTTGTAAGTCTATTTCTTTCACCAGGTAGGGAAAGTTTTCTGTCATTATTTCTTCTAATAGGTTTTCAATATTTTGCTCTCTCCCTTCTTCTGGCACCCCAAAAATTCGGATGTTGATTCGCTTGAAGTTGTCCCAGAGGCTGCTTACACTATCTTCATATTTTTGGATTCTTTTTTCTTTTTGTTTTTCTGGTTGAATGTTTTTTGTTTCCACATATTTCAGATCTTTGGTTTGATTCTTGGGATATGTTGATCTACAGTTGAGTTTCTGTATATTCTTTATTTCAGACAGTGTATGCTTCATTTCTGACTGATCCTTTTCCATTTTTTTGGCATTCTCATTAAGCTCCTTGAAGGTCTCATCAAGTTTCTCAGCGGTTTTAAGAAGATTCTTGAGTAACCTTATAAATGTGGTTCTGAACTCTATGTCATCCAGTAGTTTGCTTTCCTCCGTTTCTTTCATTCGTGACATGTTTCTTTGTTTCTGCATTTTGGCTGCTTCCCTGTGTTGATGGAGTGGCTTTATGTGGTAGGTGACCTATAGGGGGCAGTAGCTCAGCCTCCCCAATCACCTGATGTGGATGCTCTTGGTACACCCCTTTGTGGGCTGAGTGCAAAGTCTTGGTGTAGTTAAGCCTGAATTGCTGTTAGTACGCTGGGAGGAATTGACCTCCAGGCCAATTAGCTGTGAGCACTCCCTGTGTCTATAATGGAAGAACTGCTGCGCTGAAGACACGCTTATGGGGCAGGACTTGTTTCAGTGGGGCTTTGGTGCTCACTGAGTCTGCCTCTTGAATGTGTCACTTATGGATGTGAGGAGTCGAAATCTGGTGTCTCACACTGACCAGTAGGTACACTGGCTTCTGGATCTCCAACGGGGTGCAGGTCAGCTACTGTCTGAGGCCACTCAGCAGGAGTTACAGTGAGAGCTGCAGTTTTCTCCTCTTTGCTTGGGGTTTGGAGGTTTTGGAGCTGTCTGACCCGGGCTGCAAGTTTTCTAGGTTAAGCTGCGATAGGGCAGGCTTTTCTTATGCTAACTCGGCTGCTTGGAGCTTGGGTGGGTTTGTAGGTTGTGTGGGGCGGTGTCTCAGGGCGTCACTAGGTTAGGGCTTGGCAAACAGCAATGGCTGCTAGTTAGCTGGCTCTGTGTCCCCTACGGTGTCCTGGAGTCCCGTGCCCCAGTGCCGTAAACAATTATTCCTGCGTGCAGCTCTGCAAGCAAGCCACTCTCACTGGCAGACAGTCCAGCTTCTCCCCGTAGGAGTTTGGGTCCCCCGCGTCACCCCAGAGACTGGATTTCAGAGTAATCGGGGGCTTGTCTCCGTTCAGTTGAAAAAAGCAACGCACCCAGTCACCCGCCGCCAGCCCAGATCATGCGCCTCCGTACCTCAGCTTTTCAGCGCTCGTGCATGTCTCAATGCTCTTTTCTCTTTCCTTCTAGTTGTAGAACTTCCACTCAGCCAGCTTTCCCGTGGTTCTGGGTGATAGACATTTTGTCTTTTAGTTGCAGTTTAAATTGTTGTGGGAGGCAGCAGTTTAGGTGTTTACCTACGCCGCCATCTTGGATTCTCCAAAAATTATTATTTTTAAATCCTCACCTGAGGATTTGTTTTTATTGATTTGAGAGAGAGAGGAAGGGAGAGGGAGAGGGAGAGAGAGAAACATGGATGTGAGAGAGAAGCATCAATCAGTTGCCTCACATACTGGCCCTGACCAGGGGATCCAACCCACAGCCTGGGTTATGTGCCCTGACAGGAACTGAACGATCCTTCTGTGCACAGGAAGGCGCTCCAACCAACTGAGTCACACCAGCCAAGGCTACTCCTCCGTTTTATGGATGCCAGGCCTGAAGGGTATTTCTGGAGACAGTCTTCACCCCCCTTCTTGCCCAGTACCAGCCCTAGGCCTGGCTGGGGTGCCCTCAACCCCATGAATCCCCCACCAATGAGACAGGTGGGACTGGGCAGGCCCAGGTTTGCTTTCCTGACCCTTTGTTCCCAGATGGCTGGGAGCTTGAGGACAGATGGTTATATTTGTTCATTCATTCCACAAACACTCACAGGACCCTGTCTTATGGCAAGCCTTGTCCTGGGCCCTGGGGACACAGAATGGTACCTACCCTCAAGTCACTCAGTCAGGTGGGGGAAGCAACTGATGGGACATCACTAGCTTCCTGGGATGGAGGGAAACCTACTGAGGAGGGGCGGGCAGTGGGGTCACAGGGGAGACCTCACTCCCTGCCCCTGGGGCAGAGAGGGCTCTTAGAGGGCTGAGGCTGGGAGGATGGGAGGGCAGTCAGGCAGGGGAGCAACAAGAGCAAAGGCTCAGAGGAGAGACAAGGGGGCTGCCTGTGGTGTTGAGGGGAGGGGTGTCAGGGATCTGGCCTGGGGCTGTTGTGACTTGTGACTGTTGAACCAACGACCCTTACCCTTCAGTGCACAGGACGGCACTGGCCTGGTGCTTCTGTCTTCCCTGAAGTGGTGCAGGGGTGGGGCCGAGAGCCCTGGTGCAGGTTCCTGCCTTCCCTAACCACCCCCATCCCAGAATGAGGCTGATGATACAGGTTTTGGCCCCAGCCCAGGACCCAGTGCCTCAGCCTTGACTGTCTTTTTCGGGGTCACTGAGGGCCCCTGGCAGAGGGATGGGAGCTGCCTGGGAGGCCCCACCCGTGACCCCACCTGCAGCATACCTGCCAGCCCCTCCACTCACCTGTTTGTCTTGCAGCAATGGCAGCAGTGACCCATACTGCATCGTGAAGGTGGACAATGAGCCTATCATCAGGTACCACCCCCAGCCCCAGCCCTAGCATTAGCCCATTTCAGCACACATACCTCCAAGGGGTGTGGAATTGTGCGGAGATGGGCCCCACCACACCCTGACACACCTACTAGGAGGTGGGAAAGATCCTCTCCTCTTGCTAATTACTGACCTTAGCACCAGCATCTGCTGCCGGACAGGCACTTGGCCAGAGGCCCCCTCTCATCATTGTTCTGTAGTCTTTACAGCCCCCAGGAGTGACATGATGATGATTTGTAACAAGATTGTCACTTATGGGAGTGCTGTCTCCGCCATACTAAATGAGTTTAGCCCATTTAATACTTACGATGAGCTATATATGATATTAAACCCCATCTATATATATATAAAATCCAGCAACTGTAACGACCAGTCGCTATGATGCCCACTTTGGCCAGCAAACTGGCCCTATCAAGGGGTGGGACCAGCTGGCCAACCTCGGGGCCTGCCCCTGAGCAGACTCTCCCACCCTGATCAAGAGCGGGCCTGCCAGCCAAACGCCCCTCCTCTCCCCTCCCCAACCAGCCCCACCCCAACATGATAGGCCCACAGCCCCTCCCTACAGCCGGCCCCTCTCCTGATCCAACTACCCATAGAGCATCCCCCAGGCTGATGGCCCCGATCGGCACCCCCACCTGATTCGGGGGCAGAGCCGCCCAGCCTACCACCCACAGCCCCTCCCATGGCTGGCCCTATCCCCAACCCCAATTGGGGGCAGGGCTCGTGCGCCAATGGCCAGAGGCCCCTCTCCACAGCCAGCCTGGCCCTGATGGTGCCCCCATTGGGGTGGGCGGGGTGGCCAACTTCCCACCATCTCCTCCTCCAGACAGGCCCAGCTCTGATCTGCCCTGATTGGGGCCAGGCTGGCGGGACCCCACCCATGCACCAATTCGTGCACTGGGCCTCTAGTTTATGGATAAAAAAACTGAGGCTCTGAGAGACTAAGTGACTTGCCTAAAATCTCATACTTGGTGGTAAAGCCAGACTGGAACCCAAGTCTGGCTCACCCCAATGCCTGAGCTCCTTCTCCCCTCCCTGGTCCTTATTCTAACTTGGGGACCCCTATCCCCTAGAAAGCCCCGCAGTGGTTATTCCCCAGAAAAACTGCTCCTCTCCAGGCTGAGGGTCCCCAGTCTGCACCCAAAAGGCCCAGTTCCCCTGGACCTCCCTTTCCCCAGGGGCTTCACGATTCTGGGCAGGGCCTTTGCTGTCCAGTCCCCTCCCTCACCCAAGCCTCTGCTTCCAACTTCATGGCCAGAGCTGCTCCGCGGTTCTGTCCAGCTGCGTGCCCGTGGCTGACTACTGGCCAAGGGGCCTGATTTGATAGACTGGGTTCATCCCCCAGCGAGCAGGGCCCATCTTTTTTCCAGACTCTCTCCCAACCACAGACAGCAAGTGAAGAGAGGGCGTGATGGCTCTGATTGTCTCAGTGACAGACAGGGAGGTGAGGTCCCAGAGTTCAGTACCCTCTCTGAGAAGTGGTTGGGTGAAGGTGGTCCCCTGAGCCTTAATCTGGGTCCTTGCGGCTTCAGCGTCCCCTATGCAATCCCTGCTGAGTCCCATGTGTTGAAGGCTCTGATCTGGGGGGGTTGGCCAGAGCTGGGTGAGGCCCTGGGACCTTGGCTCCCAGGCCCCCCAGGAGGACGGTCTGGCTCCAGAGTCAGCTTGGCCATCACCCTGCCTCCACCCAGCAAGTTTGTTCAGCATCAGGAGCCAGGGAGTCCTGCTGTGTGACCTGAGTGCTGCCAACTGTGTTCTCAGTTTCCCCAAGTTTAAAGTGGCCTGACAGCTGCAGCCCTGTCAGGCGGAGAGGGGAGGTGAGGAGGGAGTGGCTGACAGTGGACAGGGGTCTGGGCTGTTATCAAACAGCAGGGCAGTTGTTTCTGGGGGCGGAAGGGGATGTGGGGAAAGGTAGGTTCAAGTCACACAGCCCCACCTTGCCTCAGCCGGGGGCCTGCAGGTGGCTGGGCAGGTCTGAGGGTCCTCTCATTTAGGACAGCCACCGTGTGGAAAACCCTGTGCCCCTTCTGGGGTGAGGAGTATCAGGTGCACCTGCCGCCCACCTTCCATGCGGTGGCCTTCTATGTCATGGACGAGGATGCCCTCAGGTAACGTGGGCCCCACTCTTCAGCTGGGGCCTGGACCCCACCAGCTGCCCCTCCCTGGCCCGTCTCACTCCGGGACTGCTGGTCACTCTGCATCCTCTTTATAGCCTGGAGGGAAGGGGAGCCCAGAGGAGTCTGGAAGGGTGTGAGGTGTGTGCTGTGTGGATTCACCGTGCTTGTGCCATGTCATATGTGTGCATGTGTGGAAATACAGGCATAGGTGCGCTGTGTGAGTGTAGGAATGTGAGGTAGGAAATGGGCACCCAGGGAGCATCTTGGCATATATGTGGGCACATGTGCAGAAATACATCATGTGCAGAAAGGTCATGGGTCCTACTCAGAGAGTCCCCTGAAGTGACTGGTGTCAACCTCCCTGTTCCTCACAGGGGCCCTAAACTTGGGTGGGAGGGGGGTCCTGGGCTCCCCGCAGAGCACTACCCAGCTCTGGCTCCCTCTCCATCCTCCAGCCGGGATGATGTTATCGGGAAGGTCTGCCTTACCAAGGACACCCTGGCTGCTCACCCTAAAGGTAAGGTCTCCAGGAGGGAGCCCACAGCCCACTCCTGTTCCCCTCCTCTGGCCTTCCTCCTCTCTCTCCTCACTGGTCTCCCCAGTCCCAGTCTTCCCCCTACTCAGAGACCTTTGCTCTAGGCTCCTTCAGGCCTGACGCTCAGGGAAAGCCATTTCTACCCTCCCCAGAAGGGCCTGTACACCCATCTCTGTGCCCTGGGCTCCATTCTGCCTCCAGGTTGGACTGCATCCCCCAGAGCAAAAGGGCTGCTAGTGATGGGATCTGAGGCCTCTGCCGGCAGCGCAAGGGGCCTCCTTGAGCTCCACTGCTGAGATGCAGGGGCCCACCCAATGCAGCTGGCTCCTCTGCACCCACTGAGGTCCTCTCAGCCTGGCCCCAGTGCCTCTCTGTCCTAAGTCTGAGCCATTGGCCTTGAGCTGGGCTAGGCTGGAGACCCCTTGGATGGTTCCTAGGATGCTGACACTGCTTTGGGGGTCAGCCCTGTCGCAGCCTTGCTGTGTGTCCTGCGGCAGGTGTTGCTTCTCTGGGCTGAGTCCCCATCTGCCCATGAGTGTTCAGACCGGAAGCTCTTAGATGCTTCGGCTCTGCCAGCCTGAGCCCCTGCAGCTAACTCTCAGGGGCCTCCCCGGCACACAGCTGCTCCTGTCTGTGGCTGGGGCCGGCATGCGAAGGTGGGGGGAACCTGCTGACTCATGGAGCCTCTTGGCCCCTGCCAGGCCAGAGGCCTCTCCTGCTGGAGGCCCCAGCCAGCCCCTTGGGGTTCAGTGGCCCCAATGATGTGATTCCCTTCTGGGCCCTCCTTCCAGCATCCCTAGGCAAGAGCCATTCTCCCCCTGTTTTAAGATGGGGAAACTGAGGACATAGGGCAGTGCCAATGATGACTTTGGGTCAGGGCCACCCTGACACAATAGTGAGAATACAGGGGTCACAAGCCTGAGCCTCAGTTTCCCCATCTATCACTGGGGACAACAGCCCCGGCCTCACAGGAGCTTGAGAAGATTCTGAGATTAAGGAGGGGCCACGTGGTGCCTGGAGGGTGAAGGGCGTGGGATGGAAAGAGCCAGGCCGCTGGCTCACCTGCAGCCTCACAGGCTTTAGTGGATGGGCCCACCTGACGGAGGTCGACCCTGATGAGGAGGTGCAGGGCGAGATCCACCTGAGGCTGGAGTTGGTGCCGGGGACCCATGCCGGCCGGCTGCGCTGCTCCGTGCTGGAGGCCAGGTGAGCTGTGGCGGGTGGGGAGCAGGGTGTGGGCCCCAAGAAACGAGAGAAACCCACTGTGGATTCTGGGCCTCCTCTCCCCCATCCACCTCCCGGCCCCGGGCCTCCTCCCATCAAAGCCTGCTCTCAGGCTGACAGGAGAGGTTCCCCGGGATGACCCCACTCAGGAGGGTATGACTCTCAGGGGAAGAGCTGATGTTCTAATGGTGGAACTTCAGGCATCATAGACCAGCTGGGGGGTGAGGGGGTACCCTGAACTATGATCACACAGCCCCAGTGCCAAGACTGGCCATCCCCCGGATTTAACATCAATGTGAACTTGACCTGATATGTGGTGATGGGAGGGTGCTTGGTGTGGTGGTTGGCGCGTGTGTGTGTGAAAGAGGTTGCTGAAAATCTCCAGTGGGAAGCGGGGGATTGTCCTCAGGAGGGACAGTGACTTGGGGAAGGTGGGCCTGAGTCACCTGTGACAGGGGACTCCCCACCCTGCGTATTTTTAGCTGCAGCCTGAGTGTGAGTCACACTCCATGAGAATCATCTTCCTTTCTGGCTCCAGCCCACCTCCACAGGTCCTTGCCTGCCTCTGGGCAGGAGGGCAGCCCCGGCCTATGGGAGCATCACCGCCCCCCCAGTCCCTTCCACCCCTACCCCCGCTGCGGAGCGGTTGGCTTCTCTGTGAAGAAGATCTCTCTCCTGAGAATGAGAACTGTGGCTTCCCTGGCTTTATTTTCTGTCCTGGGCTGGAATGTGGAAGAGGCACAGCCAGACGGAAAGTGATGGTGATGGACAGTCATAGTCCCACCCCTCATGCTCAGTCATTCTCTCACACAACACCCACCTCTTGCCTCACCCACTTCCTTCTTCCTCAGCATCACGGGCACCAGGCTCTCTGTGGCACAAGTGCGTGTGCACACACACACACACACTCACACGCTGCCCAGACTGCTGGGGACACGGTGGCTGGGCCAGCCTGGCCTCCTCTTAGCATGTCCCCCGATGGGGGAGTGGTCTGTCCGGGTCTCTCTTTAGAGTGTGGAGACTCGCCCCCTTGTCCTCAGCTCAGACCCTGCTGGCATTTGGAGACAGCACAAGAAGCTGTCTTTGCCAGAGAGGCAGAAAGAACATTTTCTCCCTCTTTCTGGGCAGATTCTCAAGACCAACCTCTGGAATTCCAGTAGATGATTCTGATGTAGAAAGAAAAGCAGGCATGAGAGGCCTCAAACTTCAACTCTGGAGAGAGCAGGAAATAATATTAGCAGCAAAAGGAAGAGGGCTGGGCTTTGTTATTCTACAGAGCTGCCATGCGGGGGTGCCTGGGCCAGATTTGGGCTTTGGAAGGGACCATCTGTGGAGAGAGGATGGTCGGTTGAGCTGCTTACAAAGACCCCCTCACGTGGGGGCGTGTCAGGGCAAGTCTTCTAAAAGCTCAGTTCCTCAGTCATGGGGTTTGTCCTCATCTTTTTACTGATGAGGAAACCGCAGCTCAGAAAGGCAGCGCCTGCTCAGGGCTGCCCTGGGAACAGAGGCGCCGGGACCACAGTCTCGGCTGCTTCACTACTGCCCCCCTCCTCCTTCGCCCCAGTAGGTGCAGCTGCCTAGTCAGGAGCTGTGGCTCCAACCTGGGGGGTCCTGAGCCTGGTGTGGGGGCCCCTGTGGTGATCACTGTGGGAATTAGGGTCCAGAAAAGGGAGGGGTGCTGCTCACAGCTGGCCAGGGGCAGGGTGAGCTCAGGCCTTCACAGCCTGGTGCGGTAACGCCACAGCTGGGGCAGCTGAGTGACAGGAGATGCTTTGCTCCCCCCTCCCTCCCCAGGGACCTAGCCCCCAAGGACCGGAATGGTGCATCTGACCCCTTTGTCCGTGTACGCTACAATGGCCGGACACAGGAGACCTCGGTGAGGAGGCCTGTGGGCTGGGGAGGGGGCAGGGAGGCTGAGGGCCCCACCCATGGCCCTCATGGCCTCACCACCTCCTCACCATCACCTAGGAGGCTCGGCTCAGCTGCCCTCTTACAGACCCTTACAGAGGAGGTTCAGAAAAGCAGGGTGACCTCTCTGCAGACACATAGTGGGCCCGGCCCTTCTGGCACCATCCCCTGTGGCCTCAGCCGTGTTTCAATCCTGGCCAGGCCGGACCCAGACAAGTGGCAAAGCCAACAGCTGCCTCTAGTGCCCTCCTCACCTCCGGGAACCGCCAGGGGGTGGGCTCAGCCCTGCGGGGGAGGATGTGAAGACCTGGCTTTTCCGTGCAATCTAGTGCTTTTTAGTTGAGTGGCCTTGGACAAGTGCCTAATTCCAGGCCTCAGTTTCCCCACTTGAGAAATGGGTGGGGACTTGGGCAGGAAGTGTTTACCGCTGCTATTGCAGGGCCTCCGCCTGGACCCTGCTGGGAAAGGGTCCCTGCAGGGAACCCAGGGGAGCTGTTTAGGGTGGGTGTGGGAAGCCCATGGAGTCAGCCCCCTACTTTCTGGGCAGATTGTGAAGAAATCATGCTACCCACGCTGGAACGAGACATTCGAGTTTGAGTTGGAGGAGGGGGCCACAGAGGCACTGTGCGTGGAGGCCTGGGACTGGGACCTTGTCAGCCGCAATGACTTCCTGGGCAAGGTGAGCACCTGCCCCTCCAGGCAGTACCTGCCACCTTCAGCACCTGTCCTCCCAGCCACCCATCCTTCCAACCTCCCCAGAGAGGGCACTCAGGAGACCTGGGGCTCCCCAGAACCAGCAACTACCTGTCCCCAACTATCCCTGGTGCTCAGGGACCCTCTGAAAGTACAGCAGTTGGCAAGAGAGACGTGAGTGGCTCCAGTGTGGCCCCGCCCTATCTCTGCCCTGCCCCCAGGTTGTGGTCAATGTCCAGAGACTGTGGGTGGCCCAGCAGGAGGAGGGCTGGTTCCAGCTGCAGCCTCACCTGTCCAAGAGGCGGAGGGAAGAGTGAGTTTCTGGAACTTGGTAGCTGGGATGGTGGTCTCTGGGCCTGGGGGAGGCTGAGCGTGGGCTTCTGCAGGCAGGCAGGTGGGCTGGTCAGGGGTCGGGGATGCAGCCCCAGGCTTGTTTCAGCTCGTACCCACCCCATCCTTCCCTCAGTCCTGGACTCCGCTCAGTCCTCTGAGCTCCAAGGCAGCACAGGCCTCCTGCTTTCTGCCATCTGAAAGTTTCAGGAACAAGCCTTCAGACCCTTTCCCTTTAAGAGTTTCTCTGCAGACCTCAGACTAGAGTTCAAGTCCTCAGAGCCAGAGCTCTGACTTGCCCCAAAATTCTCTGGGCATAAGGTTGCCAGACAAAATACAAGATGTCCAGTTAGAACCAAACTTCAGATAAGCAGTGAATAATTTTTTAGTGTAAGAATGTCCATGAAATATTTGAAACAATCTTATACTAAATTTTAAGATTTAACTGAGTGTCTTGTATTTTTATTTTTCTAAATCTGGCAGCCCTATCTAGGGAGCCCTCCAGGCTCCTTGCCTACCCCTCAACCCAGAAACGGAAGCTCAGCAGTGCCCCCACCTTGGGTGGTTCAGCCTTGTCTCTCTGCTGAAGGCCCAGACCCCCATCCTCACCCTCAACAGCGCAGGGCAGAGTTACGGCTGTGACCAGCACCCAGGCATCTTTGTCTAACGGCGCCTGCGGCAGGCGAGGCTGTGCCGAGCAGCATCAGTGTGAACTGTGCTGTGCTGCGGGCAGTGGGGCCTCAGAGACTGTTAAGCTCTGCTTGGTGCCCCCAGTGGGAGGGGAGCTTGGAACTTAGATCTAATGGGGCAAGTTGCTGACCTGCTGGAGCCTCAGGGCCCTTGGCAGGTTGTGATGCGGGTTGGGGATTTGCTTCCGGTGTAAAGTGTATACATGAAGGAACTGTTCTCCCAGAGTTTACAACAGGGATCCCAACAAGTCCTGTGGGTCAAGCCAGAGTCCACAGGAGTCTAGAGGTGGCAGGGAGCCAGGCCTTGAGGACAGATGGAGTTCCCATGAATATAGAGGCAGGAAGGGCTTTCCAAACAGAGCAAACCACTTGGGCAAAGAATGGGAGGTGGGGCAGTGTGAGGAACAAAAGTGGAGGGGTCAGTGGAGAGACTGGGAGGCTGGCCCCAAGCAGGGGAGATGGAGGCAGTGGGGAGGGGTCACGGCCCAGGGTCCCTGGTGGAGAGGTCACATGCTGCCCATTCCAGGGGCAACCTGGGCTCCTTGCAGCTGGAGGTGCAGCTGCGGGATGAGACGGTGCTGCCCTCTGGCTACTACCAGCCCCTGGTGCAGCTGCTGTGCCGAGAGGTGAAGCTGGGCACCCAGGTGAGGGGGGTCCCCAGGGAAGGAGGGAGGGTCCAGGGATGGTAGGCCTGGCCTTCCTGTCCATCTAACCCCACTCTGCGGAGCCAGAACCAGTTCTCGGGATGGTAGGGAACTAGCTGGTGTCCGGCGCCTTTGCCATCTCTCGGGAAAACTCCCTCACCCTCCCTGTGGCCTTCTGAGGTCTTCAGAGTGAAGGGTTTGGGTTCCCTCGGGCACCTGCAGCCCTGCCTCTCCTTGCTGCCTCCTGCAGGGCCCAGCACAGCTGATCCCACTCATCGAGGAGATGACCAGCACTGAGTGCCGCCAGGAAGTAGCCACCAACCTGCTCAAGCTCTTCCTGGGGCAGGGACTAGCCAAAGGCTTTCTGGACCTGCTCTTCCAGCTGGAGCTGAGTCGCACCAGTGAGGCCCGGGAAGGAGTGGCCTGTCTGAGGGTGTTATGGAGAGTGGCCCAGGGAGCCAAGGACTCTGGAGATGCTGGGATGGGAGAAATCTAGGAGGTCCTCCTATAGGAGGTAGATGGATTCGAGTAGGGGAAAAGGGTCAGGTTAGGAAGCAAGGGAAAAAGCAAAAGGCAGAGGTAAGGCAATGGGTTGAGACATGGCAAGGAGGCTCTTCTCTGAAGGGCCCTCTTAGAACCCCAGGGTCCTCTTCCCCAAAGCATGTCCCTCTCCCAGCCCTCTACCCACTGGGATTTCTAATTATAGGTGAGGCCAACACCCTGTTCCGGAGCAACTCTCTGGCCACAAAGTCCATGGAGTCTTTTCTGAAGGTGAGGTTACATGGTATCTTGTTTTTGTTTTATAGATGAGGAGACTAAGGTTCAGAGAAGCCAAGAGACATAAATTCAAGGCTTCTGTTAGTTGTCCCTTCCTTCATTGATTCACTCATTCATTCATTCATGTAGCAACAGTTTGAGCTGCATTCCTTATGTGCCTGGCCAGTCCTGAGTGGATACAACAGGCAGATGGTGCACAGGGTGGCTGGCAGGCCAAGGGCGGGGTGATAGCCAGGAGACAGGACCAATGCTGCTCTCCGTGGCCCCCAGGTGGCTGGGATGCGGTATCTGCACAGTATCCTGGGCCCCATCATCGACAGGGTATTTGAGGAGAAGAAGTACGTGGAGCTGGACCCCAGTAAAGTGGAGGTCAAGGATGTAGGGTGAGATGGAGGGCATCCTTGGAGGGACAGGGGGTTGGAGATAGGGGTCAGCTATGTCTGCAAGTATATGTTTATGACTCTTTTTGCCTGGATCTACCTTTCATCTACCTGCGCTCACCCGTGCGTTGTCTCTGTGTCCCTATCTCCTGATGGCCTTTCTGCGCCTGTAACTCTGGGAGTTCCTGCCTGTTGTGTGTGCAGACGCTGACTGCGACCCTCTCTGACCGTCTGCATTCGGCCCACGCAGGTGCTCTGGGCTGCACCGCCCACAGACTGAGGCTGAGGTGCTGCAGCAGAGCGCACAGACGCTGCGCGCCCACCTGGGGGCGCTGCTGAGTGCGCTCTGTCGCTCCGTTCGAGCCTGCCCAGCTGTGGTCCGCGCCACCTTCCGCCAGCTCTTCCTGCGCGTGCGGGAGCGTTTCCCCAGCGCCCAGCACGAGGTGCGCCCTCTGCAGGCAGCGCTGGGAGAGAGAAGAAAGCCGAAGGGAATGGGGAGCAGTGGGGCCCCAAGGCCCAGTGGAGAAGGGTGGCAGGGGTGGCGGTGGTGGAGTTAGTGGCCAAGGGCAGGAAGAGGGGCAGGGTCATGGGGAGAGACAGAGACAGCACGGAAGGGAAAGGGGCTATCAGGAACTTGGGCTTGGGGGAGTCCAGCCCACGGTTCTTCCGCACCCCTCCAGAACGTGCCATTCATCGCTGTCACCAGCTTCCTGTGCCTGCGCTTTGTCTCTCCCGCCATCATGGCACCCAAGCTTTTCCACCTGCGGGAGCGACATGCAGATGCCCGCACCAGCCGCACTCTGCTGCTGCTGGCCAAGGTGAGACTGCAGGGGGATGCCCAGCTGGGTGCTGAGCAGGGGTCCTCGCCTGGACTGCACTCTTCCCAACTGGCTCCAGGGAGTCCTTGTGACTAGGCTACTGATACTCTCACATGGCACTGCCCAGTTTACAAAGCTTTTCCATGGTTACCCAATCTCATGGATAAGGAAACAGACCTGCGAGGGGAAGGAGGTTGCCCAAGGCCACCCAGCCTGTTGGTGGTGAATCCTGGGCCTTTCAACCCCATGTCTGCTTACTCTCAGGCTGTGTGTCCAGCACTGGGCGGAGGCTGGCATACCCCGTGGGGCAGAGTCTGATATAAGACATGCAAAGGAAGGGCAATAGGTTGGGCCTAGGTAGTATCAACTATCAGGTCCTAAAATGTCTCATACTTAGTGATCTGTTTACCCTTGATCCCCGGTGGGTTTGGAGTGGGCCTGTGAGCAGAGCCTCTGCTGGCTCTGCCTCATTTCTGTTGTGAGAGTAGCACAGACTGGGGTGCGGGGAGTGGTGTTGTCAGTGGTTTGGGCCCCTGACCCTGCTGTCATCTCCAGGCCATCCAGAATGTGGGCAACATGGACACGCCGGCTTCCAGGGCCAAGGAGGCTTGGATGGAGCCGCTGCAGCCCACTGTGCGCCAGGGCGTGGCCCAGATGAAGGACTTCATCACCAAGCTGGTGGACATCGAAGAGAAGGAAGGTGAGGCCCCACCCACAATACCCTGTTTGCATTTGACCTGCCACCAGTCCTGTGGCCCCATCTACCTCTGTGCCTCTGGCTACACCCACAGCTGCTAATCATGTTTGCTCTGCCCTGTCTGGTGGCCCTGCCCCTGCCTGTGCCTCCAGAAGCTCCACCTACAGCCTGCTGCTGTTGCTATCGACCCCACTGAGCTCATTTTTTGCCCTACATACCCTGCCTGGCAGAACTGGACCTGCAGAGGGCGCTAAGTTTGCAGATGCCGCCAGTGAAGGAGGGGCCACTCTTCATCCACAGGACCAAGGGCAAGGGCCCCCTCATGTCCTCCTCTTTCAAGAAGCTCTACTTCTCCCTCACCACGGAGGCCCTCAGCTTTGCCAAGACACCTAGCTCCAAGGTGGGTGAGGAGAGAGGCAGGCAGATGGGCTCTGAGGGGTTGAATCACCCTGGAGGCACCTGTCCCTTCTTCAGAGCCCATCCCAGGTCCACTAGGATCAGAGGAGAAAGCCAGGCAGGACTAGCCTTCTGATGGCAGCTACTAAATCAGTTAGGACCTATGAGAGCCCAGCCGGTGTGGCATCAACCCATGAACCAAGAGGTTGCTGGTTCGATTCCCAGTCAGGGCACAGGCCCTGGTTGTGGGCTTGATCCCCAGTAGGGAGCGTGCAGGAGGCAGCTGATCCATGGGGGAAATGTTTCTATCTCTATCCTTCTCCCTTCCCCTCTCTCTAAAATCAATAAAAACATTTTTTTGGGCGGGGGGGGGGGGCGAGTGGAGAGACCCATGAGAAAGAAGCTCCTCAGTGAGGGAGGAATGGGGCAGGTAGCTGATATGGTATCCAGTTCTGGCTTCTGGGTCAGGTGCATCAGTGGGGTAGGAGGCTGCGAGGGGCATCAGTGGGAGAGCAGGGAAGCAGAGAGGGGTCAAGGGGAATCCTGGGTTTCAACCCTGTGTACCTAGGGGAAGTGTCTCAGCCTCTCGGGGCATTGTTGTCTTGGCTATAATTGGAGATAGTGGTCCCTACTTAACAGGTTTTTAAGGATCAGATGAGATGATCTTTCTCCAGGTGCAGAGCCAGGATATGGCTCAGAGCAGGACCTAGATCAGTGGTATTGCTAAAGACCCTGTGTCCCCTGGGCTGGCCTCCTTTGCGCACTTTTCTCCCAAGAAGGGCTTAGTGTACACTTTCTGGGTGGACCTGTTGACCCCCTGCTGGGCCAACCTGACCCCCAGTCAGCCAGGCTCTGGGGATGGCCAGCCAGGGGTGCCCAACCCAGCCCTGAGCAGCCAGGGAATACTGAGGGGGTGAAGGAGCTCCCTGGGGTGACCCGTCAGCTTAGGTCTTCCACTTTCTAGCTTTTTTTGCTCTGGGCAACTTCCCAGCCCTGGCTCCCCTCAACATTTTCTGTAGCCTCAGCAAAGCCTGGTTACCTGGCAGGGCCCTCCCTCATCCTACTCTGGGCCCCTTTCTGTTCCTTGGAGATGCCTTTCTGTGGGCGAATCCTGTGTATCCCCCTGTGCAGTGCCACCCTCCACTACCTCCCTCCCGCCTCCTCTCTAGCAGGCCTGGGCACCACACCCTCTGGGCTGTCCCTTCTGTCCTTTCTGTGGCCCCAACCTGAGACGGCTCAGACGTGTGTCCCTAGGGCTCCCCACCACATCTCCCCACTCCTCCAAGGGATGGCACTGCCCCTCGCTGCTTGTCACTGAAGCCAGTGGGGGAGGGGGGCAGGCTGGGAGTGTGGTCATTACCCCAAGGACCATGGGAACTGGTCATTTGGGTGATGTGGGGCCTGGTGATTTCTGATGGAAGGGTGTTCACGAGGCAAGGAGAGCAGGGTCTGGGACTAGAGGCATAGACTCAGCTTGAGCAGATCGGAGCTGTCTCAGGGAGTGGACATTCTACATCCAGAGCTTTTCTCTGTCCCATTTGTATCTCATTAGATTCTGTGATGGCGGGAGGGGTGTTAGGAGGTGGAATGTGACCTTTAGAGCTTGGGAAAATAAAGGTTAGCTGGGAAATTAATAACTGCAAAGGCACATGGCCTGGTCCATGGCAGGCATTACCTTCCAGCCCCGGGGAATGCTGGGTGTCTAGAAACTTTCCAAAATTCACACCTCCCAGGACTGCAGGGAGCCTCTGAGAGTCTGGGCACTTGGGCCCCATCTGTCTGCATTCTGTCCTGGCTGAGGTTACTCACAAAGCAGGCTCCTGGAGAGATAGGCACTCTGGGTCCCCTTCCAACCCCTGGTGTTGTGGAAGGTGAAACTGAGGCCCAAGGATAGGAACTGGAATGGCCTCAACTAAGACCCTGAGCCTCCCTTCCTCTCCCCTTCCCAGAAAAGTGCCCTGATCAAGCTAGCCAACATTCGGGCAGCAGAAAAGGTGGAGGAGAAGAGCTTTGGCAGCTCACACGTCATGCAGGTCATCTACACGGACGACACAGGCAGGCCTCAGACCGCCTACCTGCAATGCAAGGTGTGGCCATGGGGTGGGGGTATCCTGGGGGAGGGGTGCTGTGGGTGGCCCCTGGGTGGGCTGGAATGAATGAATCTCCCAGCCACATCAGGCAGAACAAGGTATGTGAGATGTGATGTGAGTGCAGTGTGTGTCTCTCCGTGGGCCCGCCTAGGCACCCCTATGTAGGTCCGGCTGCACATGGCACACATCTGTGGGAAACCGTACTTCCAAGTATCTGAGTTGGTTGGTGCCTCTGTGTTTCTGTGTACATGCATATTGACACATAACAATCATGTTTATGCATGTGTGTGGCTCTGGGTGCATGCTCTCACATCCCCTTCTCTGTCCATGTGTTTTCTTTTCTGTTCATGGATTAACTCATTCATTCATTCATTTTTAAAAATACTTATTGAGCACCTGCTAGGTTCCAGGCACTGTTCTAGGTGGTGGGCATAGGGCAGCAGACAAAACAGAGCCCTTGCCCTAATGGACCTTATATTCCAGGGAAAAAGATGAGCTGATAAATAATAAATATTTACAATGGCAAATAGTGCCTTGAAGGGAACCAATGGAGACTAAGAGAGATAGGGAAGGGTCAAGTGGGGTGCAGCAGGAAGGGGTGCTGTTCATAAAGGATGGTCAGGAGGGCCTCTGATTGGCACTTGAGAAGGGACAAGGGAAGGATGGAGCATTAGGGGAAGAACACATGGAGGAAGAACACAAGTAGGAAGCTGGAGGGGGCCTGGCTTCCCCAGGGAGTGACAATCCTGGCAGGTGTTAGGTGGTCACAGACCTGTCTCATAGGCCCTGCCCACTACGGGCTCCCTGTTGGGTCAGAGTGCAGAGCCACAGGGAAAACGTGGTGACAACAGGGCCACCGCATATGGTTGGCAGGTTGTGGACTACCCAAGTGCATGGCCATGGGGCAGTGGCAGCTGAAATCCAGCCCATGCTCTGTTCATCAAGCCAGGAGCTTGAGCGTGGGCTGGGCCCACTGGGAGAGGGCAGTCTTTCCTCATTCACTCAAAGCTGCAGTGGGGGGGGGGGGGGCGGGGGCGGGCTTCCTGGAGGGGGTGACCTCTGATCAGCCCTATCCCCTCCACCTCTGGTCCCTGCAGTGTGTGAATGAGCTGAACCAGTGGCTGTCTGCACTGCGGAAGGTGAGCATCAACAACACTGGCCTGCTGGGCTCCTACCACCCTGGAGTCTTCCGTGGGGACAAGTGGAGCTGCTGCCACCAGAAGGACAAGACAGGTGGGAGTGAAGGCCTGGGCCCTGCCGGGCTGCATCTGTCCACAGCGGGCAGCCTGCCACTGGAGCTGGTGGTGGGGACCCTGGGCCTTGGGCACTAGAGGGATGGCACAGAGGAGCTTCTACTAAATTGTCTGTGATAACGGAAACAGTGTGTATCTGTACCTCAAGCACAAGTGTCTATTGAGCACTTGAACTGTGGTTAGTGCAGCCAATGAATTGAATTTTAAGTACTTTTAAATTTTATTTAATTTTAATTAAATTTAAACAGCTTTACTTTAGTGTGGCTAGAGGCCTTTGCAACTTGACCCAACTGCACAAGCCCAGTCCTGGATTTGAGGTTGAACAGGGGGTGGAAACTGGCAGCTCTTTGCAAGGGTGTCTCTTGCTGGTTGGCCTTACTTGCAGCCTCTGACTATACCTATCCCAGTGATAACCCTGGTTGTTGGGAAGTGGGGCTCCCCAGGGTGCTATGAGGCAGAGCCTGGAAGCCCCATTTTATGGAGGAGGAAACCGAGGTGTAGCGAGGGCAGGTGCCTCTACCAAGGTGGTTAGGCCAGCAAGTGGTCGGCAGCTCATTCCAAGACACAAACCCCCTGCTGGTTCCCACACCATATTACCTTCCAGATGCTCTCTGCTTGCTTCCAGGCAGGAGCTTCTAGAAAGTGGTCCAGCTCCCTAAGTGGTATCCTGGGCAACTCCCACGCTCTGCAGTCAGGCACCCCATGGCTCAGGAGTGAACCGGAGAGAGGAGCTACTGCCCTGGGAGTGTGGGGAGTCATGGGGAGGCACTGGGCCAGACTTTCCAGACTGTGCTCCCAGCCCGGCCTGCACTGGGGCCCCCTGAGGCCGTCCCTTTCTCTCTCTAGGCCTAGTTTTCCCATCTGAACTGCCAGGAAGTTGGACAGGAGCTCTCACAATGCCTGCCTGAAACTCTACCTTCTCTCCTCCCCCAGGTCTGGGCTGTGATAAGACCCGGTCACGGGTGACCCTGCAGGAATGGAATGACCCTCTCGACCATGACCTGGAGGCCCAACTCATCTACCGGCACCTGCTGGGCATGGAGGCTGCACTGCGGTGAGGCAGCCTGTGCAGGGGCAGTCAGCCCCAAATAGGATAGCTCGTGCCACCCCAAAATGTGCCGGGGGTGGGGGCAGGCAGAGCTGGGGTTCAGGCTTAGGACTGCTCCACAGTGGCTGGTCACCTCCCTTCTAATCATGCCAGCACCTTTTGGCTTTGGCAGCCACACCTGGGGAGGGGCCCCTGCCCTGGGTCTCTACAACATGAGGCCAGCTCACGATAGGATGAGGGCCCCAAGGGCAGGCTGACCAGACTCCCCATCTGTCCAGCCTTCTCACGGTGCACAGCATTGTCCTCAGCCAACTCCCCGAGTTCCATGGCCATCTCGGTTAATTCAGTGGTTCTCCACCCTGGCTACAGTGTAGAAAAAACAGGATGCTTTTCAAAAACAACTTGAAAACAGGATGCTCTGGCCCTACCCCGTGACTTAGACTCTGGGGGTCCAGCATGGGGCTATTTTAAAGAGGTGCAGTGCTTGCTGGTATCACTGCTTCCCTGGGCAGGTTTGTCCCCTGCACACCTACACCTGGGCCTGGAGGGGGGTGGCTGTCCATGTTCCTCATCTACTCTTCCAGGATTTACCTCTTCAAAATCCTTCAAAGCCCATGCTGTCAGACTAGACCCACTCTCTTCCCTGTGAACTGCAGTCTCCAGTGGCCTCCAGGTCACTCTGAAGCCACCTCCTTTCTGACCCGGCTTTCTCTCCACCCCTGTTCTGGCCCCCTTGCTCCCTGACTTCATCCTCCACCCAGACCTCACAGCCACCACCCTGTCGCTCTGTTCCCGAGCTCCACACTCCAGAGATGTAACTCTTTCACCCACCTGGACCCTCACTCCTGTGACTACACCCTACAACCTCTCATCCCTCCTCCTCCTCCTTAGCATCACATCATCATTGTCTAGGCTCCACTTGAAGTTCACTTTATGTCTAAACACATTTAATATTCACAGCCACTGAAACAAGTACACTCATTTAAGCCAGGAAGCAGTGGAACTAAGATTTGAACCCAAGCTACCTTGGGTTCAGGTGGGTCCCACCATAGGACCAGCACCCATGGTTCTAACCACCACCCTCTGCCTTAGGGGTCTCCCACCTCCGGGACCACTTAGCCACCCTCCTCTCATTCCAACTCACTTTCTCTGGTGTCCTTCTGCCCACCAGGACCTCAGACCCACTGACCCAACCACCTGCTATATTAGTTTCCTGTGGCTGCTATAACAAATTACCACACACTTGGTGGCTTAAAACAACACAGATTAGTCTCTTACAGTTCTAGAGATCAGAAGTCAGAAATCAGTCTCAATGGCTAACAGCCAAAGGGGCTCTGGCCCCTTCCTCCATCAGCAAAGTGCATCATTCTAGACTCTGCTTCCATCATTACATCGCCACCTTCCTCCTCTGACCTTCTTGCCTCCTCCTGATTACAGTGCGCCCACCTTCCTCACTTTCCTTCACTTCTCCCAGCCCCACACCCAGCCCTTCAGCAAGCCCAGCCCTTGTCTTTACTTTCAGAATAAGGCCAGGTCCGCCCCTTCTTGCATCTACACTGTGACTCTCTCTGTCCGAGCTTCGCACATCTTCCATTGTAGGGATGACACAGGAGCCTCGTAACTGGCCATTCTGCCTTTGCTCCTGCCTTGCTAGGATCTCTTCTCCACACGGCCCCCAGAGTGATCTTCTCAAACATTAAACAGAACACACCACTCGCCCGCTTAAAACCCCCAATGGCTTTCTACATCCTTAAAATCCAGTCTTTGTCCTGGCTGCAGTGCCCAAGTGCCCTGGCTGACCTGCTTCTAAGCCTCATCCACCATCAGGCTCTCTGTGCTAAGCTTGCTGACGCTGTCCTTGCCATCTTGCTGGCTCTGGGCCTCTCCACCACAGGACCTTTGCACTTGCTGTGTCCTTTGCCTGAAGGCTCTTCCCCAGGTATTCACATGGCTTATTCCCTCACCTGATTCGGGCCTCTGCTCATATGCCACCTGTCAGAGATGCCTTCCCTGACCACGGTTACTCTAGAACATTATGGAACTCATCAGTATGTGTTGTTTACTCATGTCCTGCCTGTCGCAGTTACACTGAGCTTGCTGAGGGCAGGCCTGTGGTATTCACTGCTTTAATGCCAATACTGAGAACAGTGCCTTTCACGTTTCAGCCCCACCATAAATGTGAATAAGAACACGAGAGGAGGAGCGAGGGAATGACGGCTGAGCTGGTCTGTGAGGCTTGAAGGATCTCTTAGAGAGTAAAGCAGGGAAGGGCATTCTGGTCAGTGGGGGCAACGTGGGCAAAGGCCAAGGTGACTGCCCTGAGAGAAGCAGGAAAGCAGGTGTCTGAGGAGGAGGAAGAGTCTGTTAGGCAGAGGGAAACATCTCTCCCAAAATAGATCGGGGAGACTGTCATAAGGGCTGAGCCAGAAGAATTCCTAAATAAGGAACTTCCAAGTATGGGGTCCATGCAGCCGCTCGCCCTCCCTCCACGTAGGCACACAGAGGATCAGACCTGACAGGACTGGGGACAACCGGTTAGGAACTATGCTTAAATGTCACGGTCTCCATGCCAGTTAACTCATTCCATGCCAATTAATACTGGAGGAACTTCAGGCGCCAACTGGCTCTTTTCCCAAGGGCCCTCCCAATCAAGAGTGATGTGGTTGAACTTGGTTTCCAAAGTGCCTTCTGCTGAGGCGCAGGGGGAGGGAGGGAGAACCAGAGGGGGAGGCTGGAAGCGGGAAGGCGGGAGGTGACCAGGGGCCAAGACCTGGGCCCAGGTTTCTTCCCCTTAGGATGGAAGAGTCAGCTCCTGTGGCTCAGGAGGCCCAACCTGGGTCACCCCACCTTCCCAGCAAGGGCAACAAGAGCCCTCTCTGTCCGCCCACAGCGAGAAGCGCGGGGAGCTGAGTACAGGCACAGGGGCAGGCTCCACAGTCACGGGCCCTGGAGAAGGTAGGTCCTTTCCATCTGGACTCTCTCGGTGGTTTGAGCCCCATTCAGGGATGTTGTAAGTGGGGCTCCTGAGGCCCACTTCCAGGGGCCCTCTGACCCTTGAGACAAGCACTGGGAGGCGAGGCCCAGCCTGCTCTGTCCTCAAACTGCACCTGCCTTCAGCACCAGAGGACCCACTGGCCCAGCTGCTGCAGGTGCTGCAGGACCTCCGGGAGGCGCACAGCTGCAGCCCCGCCAGCTCCCCGCCCTCAGAGCCCAACTGCCTCCTGGAGCTGCAGACGTGAAGCCTGGCCTGCATTCCCTCACCAATCCCCCTGCTGGAGCCTGGACACTCCTGGTGCACTCTCTACCCTTCACCTCAGGCCCTCTCCTTGGGGTACAGGGCCTGGGTCTCTCCTGGGCTGGGTGAGTTTGGTAGCCAGGGACCAGGGGATCCAGAAGTCCAAAGCTGACGGCTTTAGCCCATCATCACCCACATGAAGTCTCTAGGGGAACCGGGGGCTCCTGCTCCTCGGAGAGGCCTGGCTGCTTCCTGCGGTCCCTGCAGCTGTCACCGCCACTAGCCCAGACTCTCCAGGGACCTCCACTCCTGCCCAGGGCAGACCCAGCCAGGAACTACTCCCGAGATGGTCCACACCCAAGTGGACTGGCACTTCCTTACACAGAGAGGTGGGAGGGAACACCGAGCCCAGGAGAGCAGGCCTTGACCTCAGCACCCACTTGGCTCTTGGTCACCACTCCACCTGCTCTCCTCACAGCTGCTGGCCGCGCCCCTGGGAGAGCATCGCGTGCTCTATCGCCAACAATAAACCTGCTGTAACTGTGGCTCTGGGGTCTCATGTGGGGGCCAGAGGGAGGAGTGGGCCTGGGGACCCAAATAGCTGCTGGGTTGCTTGAGGGGCGGGGGGGGGCGGGTGGCCAAGGACTGGAGCCCCAGAGACATGAGCCTCTGCCGCCCCATCCCTTGTTTTTTGCTTCCCTCCCTCCCAGGGGGCTCCTTTGTTCTCCAGCTGCTGTCCCCCATGCCCCTGGGTTCCACGCCTCCATCCCCCACAGGCCACATAGCCTGCCCTGGCTCGCCCACTGTCCTCTCCCTGCAGCCCCAACAGGCTCCGAGTGTCCTGAAGGCCCATGATGCCGACTCACGTGGCTGGCCCCGCCAGCGTTCCTTCAGCCAACCCTTTCTTCAAAGCAAGGCTCCCTCTGGTCATCACCTCCCTGCCCTCATCCCGACCCCTCTCTAGGCACACAGTAGCCTCCAACATAATTAACAAGATGGGGAAGGGGCAGGAGCTTCCAATACATTCTCTCAATCTCTTATCCAACCAAGCTCGGAGCCTTGCCTGTGGGTCCTAGGCTAGGGCAGTCTGCAGCTGACCAGCAGGTCCTGGGACAGGGCCATCCGGGCAGGCTGCATACTGGGTTCTTTGAGGGGTGGTAGAGGAAGCAAAGGGGAAATGAAGGAACAGGGGCTGCTTCCTCCCCTCTGCCCTGTGGCTTTTGGGGCCATGTTGACCTTTTCTCCTGGCCACAGCCTTGATGGGGACAGTGGACCCTCCAAGAAGCCCACCAGCCCACCCCCTTGGATGTTCATTGCCTCTTGGTTCTGATGCTACATCTATGGACCTCATGAGCCTCTTTGCAGGGCTAGGTGACCCTTCTCCCTTCCTGGCTCAAGGCGTGGGTCCAGGGGTGGCTGAGCTTGCTCTGCCCCTACCCCATCATGAACACCTGGTTCTCTGGCTACTTCCTTAGTGCCTCACACAAATCCTCATGCCTGTTGGATCTTCTTTGGTTTCAAGGACCTCGTGGTCAGGAAATATGGACCCCAGGGTCTCCTAAGCCCTAGGGCAGGGAATGAAGGGGAGAGGTGTGCACTGGTTTGGGCAGCAACAAGTAGAATTCTGGATTTTAAAGCCAGCTCCCAGCAACACCCACCGCCCTCTCTTTTAGTGGATCCTGGTATGGACATGGCTACCACAGCCAGAAGGGGAGTTAAAATGAATAAATGCCTGGCACTGTCCCCACCGTGTATGAACCCCTGCCCCTAGGGTCTCCTCTCAGCTCTGAGCAGAGCTGCCTACATGTTTTGTTTTGTTTTGTTTTCTGAAGCCACTTGAGACAAAGGAGAGGCACAGAAGAGACACCTGTCTGTCCATGACACAGGAAAATGCCAGAGGTCACACTTTCCCCTGTCCAGGGATTCTACACCAACACCACACCCATCAGGATCGCCAAGCCTGTTGTTTGCCCAGGGTCTGGGGCAGGTCCCCCAGTTGTCGTGAGGCCTGCAGCCCAGGGAGCTGGCAGTCAGCACAGGGCAGGCACCCTGGGAAGCCCTGAGTGGGTCCAGAACATGCATCTTTCATCCCCTGGGCCTGTCCCGTAAGAAATCTGGGAAAATTCTCACCAACTTCCTTTTGGAAATTCCTGTCAAAGTATAGTTTTCAAGTATATTTAAAAAATGACTCACACAAATACAGAACGAACATGTGTCAAAGATTTATTACATGTGGAAATGAGTGTTCGGCAAAGCTGGCTCATAGAGCATTTTGAGAAGCTAGGTACATATTAGTGAGCATTCTGAGAAAAGAATGCTAGAATAAAATTGTGACGTTCTCTGTGGGATAGAAATGTACAAGTTCATAAATAACTTCAGTGTCTGGGTTCTAATAGAAGAATATCAAAGTCAAACCCAAGTCTATTCCCCAAGATTAGGGATTGGCCAACTTTCTGAAAAGACCCAGGCATGCAAGTTTTGGTCACAATTATTCTCAGAGCACAAAAGCAGCCACAGACAATGAGTAAACAAATGGGCTTAGCTTAGTCCAATAAAACTTTACTTACAAAAACAGGTGACAGGCTTGATTTGGTCTGCAAGCCCTCACAGGTTCTCTGCCCTAGATATTAAATAACCTTTGGTCAGGCCTGCTCAACAATGCTGCAGTATGACTCTGACAGAACATGCCTCCTTCGCCTATTTCTGAGGTTGGATAATGTCTCTTAACACCCCTTGTCCCAGCAGCCTCTTTCACAATTGTGCCGGGCAGGCCTATCTTATCAGAAGATGGGGATGGTCACTTGACCAAAATTGAGTCTCTGAAGACTCTGGGGGCTTACAGCTTCTGGAGCCTAGGATCTTGTGTTGATTTGGGAATCAAAGGGCAAGTGTGAGCAGAACTCCCCAAGACAGGGCATACTTCCACAGGGGCAAGGAGGGTGAAGCCCCTGCTGGCTGACACTCCTCTCCCCACCCTAGCTCAGTTAAGGGCAGCCAGTCTTGACACATCCAGGCCCCTGCAACCCTGGCAAAGGTAACATCCTTGACCCAAACTTTGCCAGGATGACTCAGAAGAGAGGGTTACAGCCTCAGGGCATCGTTACCTTAATTGCTTTCTAGTCCTCAGCAGTTAAAGAGGTGCCCACCAGCTTGAGCTGGAGAGTCAAGGTGCTGGTGGGGGTCTCCCCCAAGGACTCGAGGCTCAAGTAGGAAATGGCCCTTCACAAAAAATGGCTGTGGAAGCTCAGATTTCCTTTGGGACTTCTTGGCTGCTGCCCAGACCTAGAGAAACAGCTGGGAAGCTGTTAGGGTTCTAGTAGCTAACCTGAGACTCCAGTCCCTGTTGCTTCAAACAGCTCAGGTAAGGGCCTTTATACTAAGCTGTAGTCTGCAGAATATCAACTAATCAAAACAGGACAGATGCACTTATCCCTCCCAGAGCATCTCACACGTATATACATACCTGCTTACTGCTCAGCCCTCACCAACTGTACCCCTAACAAGAAGCTCACTAGGTCATGAAGCCACTTGGCAAACCAGTTACAACATAGCCAAGGGGTCTTGTAGCAATCTGCCCAGGCAGCTCTGGCAGGGGTCTTATCCATACACAGCCGTCAGGTTCAAGCCGCCACACCCACCCATAACCCAGAGCTCCATTCATCCAGAGGCCTCTTGCTGTCTACTCCAAGGGCACATTTCCAAAGACGGATCAAGCGGTGTGGGGAGCAAAGAGAGGTCGAGCTCAGGGTTGCCCCTTAGCCTAGACAAAGACATCGCAATACGCAGAGTAGCTCCCAGCTCTCTGAACGCGCGACGAAGCAAAGCCACGCGGGCGCAGAGCCACCAGCCTCCCCCTCCCCCCCCCCCCCCCCCCCGTCCCTCCCTTGGGTTCTAGCGCCTGCGCAAGGTCCTCCGTTCCCATAGGGGGCAATAAGCCAGACTTCACACGGGCTTGGCACTGTCGGCCAACTCCGGAAGAGGTAGCAGCCGCTGACCCGGAAGAGGTTGCGTTCAAGTGCTCTGGAGGCTGTGGTGGGGCAGCGGAGACTTTGGAAGCGGCTGCGACGCTAGGATGAACGCCCCTCCTGCCTTCGAGTCGTTCTTGTTGTTCGAAGGCGAGAAGAAGTAAGTGGGGGGAGGGAGAAGGGGCCAGCGGGGCGTGGGAGGGTCGGGCGAGGGCTCGGGTCCTCAGCTGCCTGTGGCCAGCTCCTGCAGACTCTGGGGCTTCCCCTGCCCTCCTCTGCCGGGGGAGCGGCGGGGAGAGGTTGGATGGGGAGTGTCGGGGGGCGGGGATTGGAAAGCAGCTTTTGCTTGAGCGTCCGCTCGCAAAGCATTTCGCACCAGTGTCTGCCAAACGTAAGGTAGTCCTGCGAGGCGGTGAGTCTCCCCTGTGCAGATGAGCACACTGAGACTCAGAGGTAAGTAGCTCCCCGGCACACGGGGAGTGGTGGGTCTGTTTTACCAGAGTGCCTGTTCTGGCAGCCTTCTCCCTCGACTCCTGGGCCGCCACCGTTATCCTCCTTGCTGCAACCAGAGTGATGGTTCTTAGACTCATATCCGATCTGCATCCACCCGTGTAAAACCTTCAGACTCTTCATTGTTTGCGGGGCGAAGGGAAACGTAGTCTAGTGGTCAGAGAATTTGGGCTTGGCTCCTGCACCCTCCACTTAAGGACTGTGTGGTATGTCTTTGGGCAAGTGACTCAAGTAACTTAATCGGCCTGAGGCCTACTATCCTCTTCTGGAAAATGGGCTTATTACTGTATTAAATCACAGTAAGTAAATCTAGGGGGAGAGTAAATGAAGTAATTTATGTAAAGTGCTTAGTCCAGGCTAAGAGAAATTTGGCTTTTCAGATTTCTCTTTGACTGGTATGCAGGGCTTTATAGCCCTTACCAGCCACCTCATTCTTCCTTTAGAGCAGGTTCTCATCTGGGGACCATTTTGCCCCCCAGGGGACTTTTGGCAATGTCTGCAAACATTTTCTGTTGTCATAAAGAGGTGCTACTGGCATCTAGTGGGTAGAGGCCAGGAATACTACTAATATCCTAAAATGTACAGCCAGCCCTCTACCAAAAAGAATTATCTGGCCTAAAATGTCAGTAGTGCCAAGACCGAGAAACTCTGCTTTAGGAAAAAGGAGCAATCCAAAGCAGGCGAGGGTCCTACAAAATCAGGGCGTAATTTGGGTCCGAGTACAGACACACTGAGCCAGAGAGGTCATTATAGGATGAAGAGATTGAGAAAGGCTTCTAGAAGTAGGTGGGACCTGAGTCTGCCTTAAAGGGTGGGGCTGAGACTCGGGGAGGACGGGCTCCTCTGCCCCCATCTCTTGCCTCTGTCTCTTCCTAGGATCACCATTAACAAGGACACCAAAGTACCCAATGCCTGTTTGTTCACCATCAACAAAGAAGACCACACACTAGGAAACATTATTAAATCGTAAGTTCCAAGTCAAGGGCTCTCAGGAGCTACGTCTCTCCCCCCCATGTTTAATGGTGTTCTTTGAGGCAAAGTACAAGTTCCAGAAGATTTTCTTTTCTTTTCCTTTTTTGGTTAATCCTCACCTGAGGATATTTTTTCATTGATTTTAAATAGAATGGAAGGCAGAGGGAGGGAGTAAGAAAGAGGGAGAAAGACACATCTATTGGTTGCCTTCCACACATGCCCAGACCTGGCTGGGGATGGAACCTGCAACCCAGGTATGTGCCCTTGACTGGGAATCCAACCCTCGACCCTTCAGTGCATGGGCCAAAGCTCTAACCACTGCGCACACCTGCCAGGGCCAAAAGATTTTCTCGTCTCTCTGAGCTGCATGGAGTCCTGGTTGCTTGCTCTGCTCGTTTACTCATTCCAGTGCCTTTTCTTCAAAATGACATTAACTGATACCTGTTCACATAGACACATTTCTCTGCATTGGCTCATTTATCTGATTAAAGTAAGTGAATATGCAGGAAGCCACAGAAAAGTAGGCCTCCTTGTGGTTTTGTGCTAATGAGCACTGAGCAGTAGTCAAGGTTAGCTCCCACGCTCCCTGCCCATTTGTGACAATGACCTCAGTGACACCTGGCATCCTAAGATTGTAACTGAGTAAAATAAGAGGAAGAGGTAAGAGAGGGGATCAGTGGTTATCCAGTACCCCTCGTGGGCATCTGATATTGGTTGATGGGTGTTTGTTTACACCAGTGAAGTCCTGGCCAGGTAGGTGGTTAACAGTGTGAATGATGTTCTGGTCCAGGGACTTGTCATTTCACTGAAAAGTACCATCAGTGCAGGAGGCCTTCCCCAGGTTTGTGTATTTGAGACGGGGTCGAAGCCTGCCAGGTCTCCTGGTTGTAAGTAGAGGGTGGCGTTGCCCATCTTTTGGATTACTCCCACCCTGAACCAAGCTAGTGGTACACTCAGGCTCCTTTGGGGCCCTGCTGCTCCTCTGCTGTATGAGTTGTCCTCACCTCTGCCAGGGTTCTCCCCCTAGGTGCTCACACTTGGCTGAGCTGCTCTGGAGAAAACCCCGTGTGCCCAGCAAAAAACACTGCTTCACTTCACACCTCACAGAACAGACTGCGGGGGGTGGACAGCAGCTGCTAACCTGTTGCCTAAAGGACATCCATTTCCCTAACTGCTTAGAGTCTGGGGCCTTCTCCCCCTGCGCCTTTATTTGCTGTCAGATGCTTTTTGAGTTGGGAATAGGGCTTTTGTGTTCTGGTTTACTCAACATTGGCTGGATTTTTACTGCTTAAGGAAGTCTCTTTCGGCACGTTGCAGGGTCTGACTTCCCCTAAGGGAAAAGGTTATTGGAAACCTTGTTTACCAGCTAAGGTTCTTGATCCTCATGGATATGGGGGGGAGGGTGTGTGTGGGAGGAGTTCCTATTTGTATATCTTCTCCAAAGTATCTGTTTTGTTTTGGGTGGGGAAAAACACAACAAAGTCAAGGGTAAGGAACACCTGGTGTCAGCTGCCAGCTGCATTTGCTCACAGGTTTCAGCCCAATGAGAAGACCCCTTGTCTAGCAGCCTGGTAAGCTCCAAGGGGCCAGAGCTCCAGGCACTAGGCTCAGCCTCTTCGCTGTTCATCCCTGCTTCTTAGACAGCTGTTGAAGGACCCACAGGTGCTGTTTGCTGGCTACAAAGTTCCCCACCCCTTGGAGCACAAGATCATCATCCGCGTGCAGACCACACCGGACTACAGCCCCCAGGAGGCCTTCACCAATGCCATCACAGACCTCATTAGTGAACTTTCCCTGCTGGAAGAGCGATTCCGGGTGAGGAGCCAGCCGTTCAGGAGTAGGGTGGGTTGGTCTGGACGCCATCCTGTATGTACCAGAAATGTGGGTTCTCATGCCCACACCTAGGATTGACCCCTGAGTTGTGTCCTTTTATTTGGGGGGAAGGGGTGGAGGTGATGTCAAGTGGGAGGTGATGACAGAGCAGGGACTTCCACCATGGCCTCCAGGAAGTGTGAATAAGGTTAGGGAGTTGAGGCCTGCCTGGGGCCTGCTGTCTGCATTCTAGTCTCTATGGAAGCAAGGGGCCTACGGTCCCTTAGTGCTGCTCCTCCAGGTCTGTTCTCTGGTGCTGGCTGCTCTGTGGTTGGTAAGGCCGGTCTGTGTCCAGAGTATTTGTCTATCTGGAGGGCAGCTTATCCTGAGATGGGATCACAGCTGTTCAGGCAGGGAATTTCAAAGTCTAGACAATTTAGGAAAGATCCAGTCTGTCAGCTTTCAGCTTACATACCAGAAAGCATCTCAGCTCCACCTGACTCCCATCCTAGGCAGCAGGATGTGTGCTGCAGAGAAGTGATGGGGCTGGTGGGGTAGGCACAGAGAGTCCCCAGGGTTACTGGCTACCCAGCTCCCTGGAGCAATTCAGGGCCTGGTTTACTGCCTTTTTTTTTTTTTTCCTTTAGTTCGTGCTGCATTCTGGAGCCATGGGAGCAGTTTCCTGCCAGACCTTGGTTAGGGAGGCTAGGGCTGAGTTTCCAACACCCTGACCCAGCCATTCCAGCTAAGTGCACTGCCTTTCCTTTCCCTCAGGTGGCCATCAAAGACAAGCAAGAAGGAATTGAATAGTGGACTGGAAGCAGTCTTGCTTGGCCAGTTCCTACCCTGCACTGGGCCCTTTTCCAGGCACCAAGTGGAAGAGAGCAGCTTCTCCCAACTGTGGCCTCCTTGGAAATAGCCCAGAGATCCCCTCACCCCCGACACCGCTGTGTCCTGTACATAGATTGTTTCATCTTCCTAATAAAGTGTGGTAGGAGAAGAACCCATGTGAGCTGAAGCAGAGGTGACTTAACAGCAAGTAGATCGTCAGGCTTAGTGGAGGTAGATGACCTGTCTCAAGGCTACTCTGGGGCCACAATGCAGAGTGGATTGGCCCAGAGAGCTGTATTTCTGTCTGAGAGGGTAGCAGGAACAAATGCATTCTGAACCGCCTGGGAACCTGGGGTGCTGTAGGGAAGGCAGTCTTGAGCAGAAGGAAACTGCTCAAACCCACGTACTTCCGTAAGTCTCTACTGTAAAAGCTCCAGCTGCCAGGTCAGCCTGTCTTACTCAAAGTAGCAACACCAGAAGGGGCCCACAAACAGCTCTCCCAGGCTTCTCTTATACAGTAGAGAGTTTAATAAAAATATTCATAGAAAGATCCCCATTCCATTTAGCCCCAAAAATTCGAATAAGTTAAGTTGTATCCCTGGTACTTTGCAATAAAGGAGGAGCTCCTGCTGGAAGCTAGTATCTCTCCCAGATGGCTACAATGTTGGAATCTGTCAGAGCAGTGAGGTAGGTAAAGGTGGGGTTGGCCACCACTGTGTTCACCATGGTCCTGGTCACTGTCTGGCTGAGGGCCCGGGGTTGGGGCCACTTAAGGATCTGGTAGGGAGAGAGAGGGGGGGGCTGGGTTGCTTCCTAGATGCCAGCCCCACATGCTGCACCATCCCAGCAGGGAGGGAGAGGAGCAAACTGCATACCTGCGTGGGGGCCTGCGGGGTTGCCGGCAGTGGAGGCTGCTGCATCAAGATGTGCCTGACATCATAGATCCACACGCTGCCCTCCTCATCCCCACAGAGTACAATGCCCTCGTCTGCCAGGACACAGAAATGGGGAACTAAGGTGGGGCAAAGCTCCATGGGGTGGAAAGCAGGGTGGAGTGTGTGGTGGGCTCACCAGGACAGGTGCTGAGTGAGAAGTAGGCCAACTCGGTTGGTGACCACTGCAGACGAGCCAGGACCACCACTGCCACTGTGGACTGGCTGCCCCGGCTCACCCAGGTCTGGCTCCAGCTCCACAGGCAGATGGTGCCCAGGCCACCATTACCCTTGGAGGCTGTGAGGAATAATGGAGAACTGCCTAGGGGCCCTCTCTAGGCATTTCTTGTTCCACAGTGGGGACCCCTCAGAAGTTCTCAGACCTAAACCCCAACCCAAGGAGAAGCAACCCATGAAGGCCTTATCAGGGCCTAGCTGGGTCCCAGGAGGCCAGATTCCCGAGTAGGGCTCTCACCCACGACATCCTCATTCACAAAGGCCAGCCCGTCCACTCTCTGGCCAGATGCCTGGGAGCCCTCAGAGAAGATGAACTCCACTTCACACACCCTGTGGGACCATAGGAGATGCTGGTAACTATTCCTTGCATATACAATTTTTCATGCATTCAATGAGAACCATTCATTGGGCCCCTACTCTGGACCCTGCCCACTGTGGAGGTCAGAAGATGCAACCAAGACTATCTGTTCTGAGTCCTGGAGGGGTTAAACTTCACCCTGGAAGTGAGTATACTGTGTCATAGGTGACATGAGGGCCTGGTTCTTCCAGGATGGGGGGTGATATGGCCAGGGAGGGTTCTGGAGAGGCAGCACCTCTGGGACTGAGAGATGAGCAGGAGGAAGGTATTTCCAGCTGAGGGCCTGAGAAGGGGGAGACGGGAGGGGTTTGCTGTGACCCAGAGGATGGGGAGTGCCTGAATGTTTCTAAGCTGAGTGTGTAGGGTCACATTATTTGGAAAGGCCACCCAGCAGATGCAGATTCCTGGAGAGGACACCTGGAAGCAAGAAAGGCAGCCAAGTACTAATTATGAGGAGGAAGAGACTTATCTAAGATGTGGGGAAGAGATCCCACAGGACTTGGGGACCAGGCAGATGTGAATGGGCAGGGAAGGAGAGAGGAGGCCAGCCCAGGGCTCCACCCACACTGGCTGAACAATTACCACAGTCTACTGAGGCTTCCACTACTTCACTCCTACCACCTAATCCTAAAATTCTTCCCAGGCTATTCATTGCACTTAAAATGAAATTCAAAATCTTACCATGGCCAACAAACCCAGTGTACCCTGGCCCAATCAACCATACTACCTTATCTTGCACCATTTCCTCTGGTTTCCCAAGCTGTGACCAGGCCTCCCTGATAAACCAGCTCTCCCTACAACTGGCCCTTTGTACATGTTTTTCCTCCTGTGTATGCACCTTCTCTCCTTCTACCCATCTGTGTCATAGGGCTCATGTGGAGAGGATGAGTCTGAAAACTTAACCATCTGCCACTGGTCACCTCTTCAGAGTCCCTTTGGCCTTCCTATTCCCCTCTCAAAGCACCTGATTCTCTTTCCTTCATAGTTGACATCATACTTCGTGGGATTTTAATTGGCCTCCTTTGTTTAATGCATCTCCTACTAGGCTTATGGGCCCCAAGAGGGCTGGGACTCCATGCTGAGCACTGTCTTGGGCCTTCCAGTTGGCACAGTTGAGCCACAAGCTTCAACCTGGCCCTTCTTTCTAGGGCCTCATCCCTGCCCAGACACCATCTCCCTTGTCCTCCAAAGCCCTAGAATGCAAGTTACTGTCCCAACTTTACAGACGAGCAAATTATGCTAGGGCAGGAAGGTCACATTGCCAGTAAGTGGCAGGACATGGGTGGTAGGCCTCAGGTTGCAGGTGAAGTGATCCCAGCTCAGAAAGGGAACTAACCCAACCCAAGTCCCATTGCCAAACACCAGGGAAGGAAAGAGTCACAAGGACCTTTACTCAAGTGAAGTGGCTACTCATGGAAAACCAGCAGAAGGTGGGGACAGGCCAGCTCTGTGAAGACGGCCTCTGTGGCTGCCCAGGGCAGCATGCATGGTTTGGGTATCACCTCTGGCAGATGTGCCTGGGGCCAGACATCTGGACTGGCAGCTGCCCCAGCTTTGAGGCTTAGCTTTCAAGGCATCCCCATCCAGCTCACCTTCTCTTTTGAGGCTGGTCCAGTCGCACGTCCCAGCAGCAGCAGCCACCCTCACAGCCAGCCAGCAGATAGGCATCTGGGCAGGAGGCAACGGGGCAGAGGCGCAGGGGGGTGGAGGTGGTATCGAGTGTGAGCAGCTGGCTGCCGGTGGGTGAGAGGGAAAGCATGAGGCCGCTGATCCAGATGTCCACCAGCCTGGCAGCCAGCCCTCCTCACACCAGCTCTGCACAAATCACCTGGCCTGGAATGTGTAATCTTCATTGGGAACCCCAATGTCCCAGAGGATGATCCGCTTGTCATAGGAGGCCGCTGAGGAGGGGATAGGGAGAGGTGGCTGTGAGGAGGACCAGCTTCCTCCTGCAGGCTGCATCCAAGGCTGAGAGTGTGGTTCCAAGGCCTGCCCCTCTGAAGCAGGGAGGGAGGGCCATGGCCTACAAGCCCTGTCTTACTCTAACCTAACATGGGCCACACCAGGCAGCCATCTTTTGTAGGTCTCTGCTCACACATCACCCTCATTGGGCTCACCACAACTGAGCCCAGGAGTATCCCCAGGTCACTGAGTGGCCCAGGTTGTCAGAAAGCTTCAAGGCCACAGAACAGGTTGGGGGGAAAGCCAGGATCTGAAGCCCGGTCAGTTGTCCACAAAGCCACATTGCTTCTATCATAATTGGAGCCAACCTTGGCAGCCTGGAATGAGACTGCCAGCCACAGGGAGCACTGAGGCATTGGGCTGCAGGACAGGGGTGATGGGGGAGCCCTGGAGGTATGGGCAGAAGGTCTTACTGAAGAGGTGGGTCTCGTGGGTGGGGCTGAAACAGAGGGTGGCGATGGCCTTCTTATGGGCCCGGATGACCCCACAGCAGAAGCCAGCACGCACATGCAGCAGCCGGACCTGGCCCCGTAGGCCTGCAGCCGCCAGCACGTTCCAGCGCTTCTTGTGGCCTGCCTGTGTGACCACTGTCAGGGCTGTCCAGGCCACGGAGAAGAACTCCTGGGGGATGGGGGAGTGGAGCAGTCACTAAGGGGCAGAACTGTATGTGTGCACATGCATGCAGGATCAAATCTGGGGAACAGGCCCAGCATCAAAGAAAAAGTCACCTGATGAATAGGTGGCACTTCTGCTCCCAGGGCTCTGCCCGCTGCCCTACAGGAGCAGGGCCCTGGCACTCACCTCGCCAGGTGCCTTGTACTTGTGTAGAACGATGCCCGTCTGGCAGTCTATCACACACACAGCTTCTCCGCCACATGTGGCCACAGACTGGGATGTGGCCCCTGTATGCCCTGTTTTGAGGGGTCAGGTCAGCCTAGTAAATAAACATCTGTAAAGTTATCCCCTGTAGTTCCCTTGGCCTTGACATTTTTTAAGCTCTCTGTCTATCCTAATTCCCGCATGGCCCAGGCAGCCCCATTCCAGGTGGCATTCTCACACCCCCACCCAGAAAGCTTGTTTTGTTTGTACCCTGTAGCCCTTGCCCTGCCTGCCTGCCCACCAAGGATATACCCTCCTCGCAGGCCGGCTCGAAGGCGCAGGCCCAGAGCTGGGTGTTCAGGTCCTGGGGGCTGTTGTTCTTGCTGTGGCACTGCAGGAAGTACAGGGGCTCCAACTTCAGGGTAGGCTGTAGGGGAAGAAAGGGGTTATAGCTGCCCCAATCCTTGCTCCCAGCCACACACTCCCTGCCACCTCACTGTAACTTACCTGGCTGCCATCAGAGCCTGTGGGGCAGCCCTCCACCTGGGCCAATGAGGAGGTGCACACCCGCTTGTAGGGAGAAAGATTGAGTGGGACATCATCGGGTCGTTTGCAGGCCACTGGCCTGGCCTGTGTGGGGGAAGGGTGACTGAGAGCCTGGTGACCACCTACCCAGGTCTTTCCTTTCTATCACAGGCTGGGCCGCACCCCGCCATGGGTGTAGGAGGTAAGGACTGGCCCAGGATCAGAGGGAATTAGCTGGGGCATTGGAGGCTGTCTCCTGGGCTCATTTCCAGAACCCCCTGCTTCCCTGTAGCCTCCCTGGGAAGGAAGGGCCAAGGCAGGCCCTCATAGCTCAGGGAGCCATAAAGAACCATACTCACCCTGGGCTCCTGGATAGCTGTGGCTTTTGGGGACTTCTCTGGGATGTCTGCCTCATGGACCTGGGTCCCACCAGAGGCCACCAGCTCCTCAGATATCATCCGTACCTGGTGGAGCCAGGGCATCAAGAAGCTGGGCACAGCCCCTCAGCCCTTCCTCAGACACCCAGGCAGAGGGAGCTTGTGCCTCCCGAGTTGGGAAAGGGCCTTTCTAGTCGAGAATGGTGCCTTTCCTGACCTGTCCCACTGCCCACAGTGCCTCATGGTCAGAGACCTCCAGGGCAGCTCAGGACATGGGAGCCAGCAAGGAGCTGGGAGAACAGACTCTGTACAATGGGGTGAGGACATACCCGCCACCGGGTGAACTCGCTGAGGTACTCGGGCCCGTAGTGCACATCCCTGACAGCAGACCTCACGAAGTCCGCCTGGGCCTTCTCAGCCTCCTCCTCAGGGCTCAGTGAGGCCATGAACTTCTCCCAGTGAGCTGTGACCTGGTACAAGAGGGACCAGATCCAGGCCCAGCTCATCCCTGGACCCTCCATGGCCCCTCTACCCCCAATCTCAGGGCCACAGGTATTTCACCTCACTGCCTCCTGGAAGCCTCCCTAAACCACAGCCTTCTTAGCTACATGTTACACAAATCTAAGCAACACACACAGCCCCAGAGGGAGAAAGTGGTCTGTCCAGGGGAAAGCTACTGTGAAAATCTCTCAGCCTCCCCCCGGGGCCCTGCCCACCTGGAGGGCAAGACACCACCCAAGGACAAGAGGCCAAGGACCACAACCAGGTTCAGAGCATGTCAGGCTAGGGACTAAGGGCCACTGGGTGTCAGGGACAAGAGCCCCTGTAACCTCCCTCAGTGTCCTACAAATGTCCAACAAATGTCACTCGATCCTCAAGGCTGCCAACCGTTCCCAAGCCCCGGAGACACCTCTCAATCCCCTTACTCTGCTGGTCAGCTCCCGGTTCAGGTTCTCCACCTGAGAGGAAGTGGAGGAAGCATCTTTGCCATTGACCTTACGTAGCTTGGGCAGGAGAAAGGAGACTTTCAGGTTGTCATTGACCTGGGGAATAAGGGAAGAATGGCTTGAGGGCTGCTGAGCCCAAGCCCAACAGAGTGCTGGCCCCAGGCTTGGGGCCTCTGGGCGAACCCACTTACTGTCAGGAAGGGGTTGCCCTCCAGGCTGAGCTCCTCAAGCTGTGGGAACTGGCACAAGGCAGTGACATCCCCCAGCTGGTTGTTGCAGCAGCGGAGGATGCGCAGGTGGGACAGGCCCAGGTTTTCCGGCAGCATCTCCAATTGGTTGTTGGAGAGGTCCAGCTCCTGCAGCTGCTTCAGACGGCTCAGGAGCTTGGGGTCCAAGTGCTCTGAGAGCAGCTTCAGTCCTGACAGGCTGGGGTGGAGAGCAGACAGAGTGTGCTCAGGGCAGGCAAGCCTCCAGCCCCGCACCTATGGCAGCCTCTGAAGGCTTTGTCACCTGGCATTTGTTGTGTACACACAGCCTCTCTCCAACTACCTATTTTTAAAAATCTTGTAACTACTTTAAAAGTCGGGGCAGCTGCCCCCTCCAGGATGCTTTTCCTGGGCCTCTGTAGGGGACGCTCTCTGTTCCCCAGGCCCTCTGTAATTATCTCAACAGGTTCTCAATTCTCTTTCTGCACGACTGTTCTTAGCAGCCCGGGCCCTCTCCAGGGGTGAGGCCACTCGGGCCCACCGGCCTATCTCCTGACGAGAGGATGGCATCTGGCCCGAGTGATTAGAGACTCCGCCCAACCGACATGGTGATAACGGGGCCCGGTAAGGGTCCGGGCCTCGCTTCCGAACCCCCCCGCCCCACTCCCAGTTGTCCCCGGCCCGCCCCTTACTCCAGGCTCCGGATCCTCCCCAGTCGGCCGCTCTTGGGTCGCCCCCGCTCCATCAGCAGCCGCGGGGAGAGAGGGCCCATGGCGAGGAGGTGCGGCCGGCGCTGGCAGTATTGGCGGCGTCTGCGTTCGGCGGAGCCCGCTACTCCGGAGTCGGCTGCTGGCGCCCGCAGCTGGCGGAGCCCAGGAGGTGGCGCCGCGCTAGTCCCTCACCGGAGATGACCGGAAGGAAGCGGCTCCGCGGGCCTCGTTCCCCGCGTATGGACTACAAGTCCCAGCGGTCTCTGCAACCCCGCGCCTGCGCCCTGGCCGCCGGGACGCAGCGATGGCGGCTGCGGTGGTGGCGGCCCCCGAAGTACTTCGGGAATGCGGCTGTAAGGGCATCCGGACCTGTCTAATCTGCGAGCGTCAGCGGGGAGGTGACCCACCCTGGCAGCACTCCCCACAGGTAAAGGCTGGGAGAGGAGGCGCCTACAACTTTACTTTATTCTTCATATGGGGAAACTGAGGCCCTGACTGACCGTCCCGGATCAAACCTTGTTAGGGGTCCTCGCAGTGGGATGTTGTGGGGGTGAGGAGATGCAGGCTTTGAGGAGTGGGGAAAGGCTTTGGACGTGGGTGCTGTCCGACCACAGCTCACCTCTGGGACCTGTCGGGAGTCTGACAGCAAACCGCCACGTAACAACCCCCACCCCTCTCGTCGGGGCCTGGGAGTTTCACGGGCCCGCGGGGAGACGATATGGAAAGAGTAGAGGTTGCCGAAAACAAGGGCAAAAGCGCCCATAAGGCCTTGGATGGAAATGAGCAAGGAGGAAATTAATTCCAGTTAATTAACGAAAAACGACTCAGCTTTTGAACTGGGCCTGTAAGTATTTTAGTTGGTTGTTAGGGCGTTCCACCCGGGGAAAATGCTTGAATATAGGCCTGGGGTAGAGGCGTGTGCTTGAAAGATGGGTGATGCTTCAGGTGAGGAAGATGAGGTCCGAGGGGCCTGACCACAGAGGGCCCTGTGTGTGGCCCCTGGCTAGACTGGACTTGTTCTGGGGGCCTTAGAGAGCCCCTGAAGGATTTTAAAGGAAATTGCATGTGAATTGTAGAACAATCCTGGTGGTAACCAGAAGGGTGAGCTGAGGTTTTTTTTTCTGGTTTCGAGTCTCCCTACACAGAAGAATGAGCTCCGGGGACCAGAAGATTTAAGCAAAAGTGTGGAAAATTTATTACAAGCAGCTTCAGACTCCCTGCACGGAGGGGTTGGGGGTGGAGAGAGGACAATAATGGGCTGCCCCCAAAGTCTTGTAGTCCAGGGGTATATATTTGCTGCAAGCCTGCTCTGTCACTACCCATGTCCTCACCTGATTGATTCCTTCATTGTTCTTGCCCAGCAAAGGACCTGAACTTTCCCTGTTTCTCTGCGTTAGTACATCTTGTTGCTGCAGGCCCTCCCTTGGTTTCCCATGCTTCCACTCTGTGTCCAAAAAACGTTCTGTTATTTCAGCAGGGTCGGTTCCTGTGGTTAGGCTTCCTCAAACTGCCTTGCCTGCCCCTGCCTATGTTCCACCTGCCTTTGTTTTCCATTGGACCCCTGCCCTGTTAGCTTGAATTAGTTTCAAGTTAATTTCTCTCACTGGGACCTAATAGGAAGGTATTGAGGCTGGGAAGCCAGTGAAGAAACTGCAGTGTCCCTGGTAAAAGTTTGGAAGATCCTGTAGAAAACAGTATGAAGGTTTCCCAGAAAATTAAAAGTTGAATTACCATATGAGCCAATAATTTTGGGGCTATAACCACAAGAGTTGAAAGCAGGGTATCGAAGAAATATTTGCATGCCCGTGGTGGAAGCAACCTGTGTCATTGATAGATAAATGGATAAACAAAAAGGAATATACACATACAATAGAATGTTATTCAGCTTTAAAAAGGAAGGAAAGTCTGATATATGTTACAACATGGATGAACCTTGAAAACATTATGCTAAGTGAAATAAGCCAGTCACAAAAGGACAAATGCTGTATGATTCCACTTACATTAGTCAGTCAAAATCATAGACAGAAAGTAAAATGGTGGTAGCCAGGGCTGGGGAAAGGAAAAAGGGGAGTTGTTTAATGGGTACATGATTTTAGCTTTGCAAGGTGAAAAAGTTCTGGAGATAGACTGCACAACAGAATGAATGTACTTAACACACTGAACTGTACACTGAAAAGATTGTTAAAGACTAGAGGCCTGATGCATGAAATTCGTGCACAGAGCGGGGGGGAGGTGTGTGTCCCTCAGCCCAGCCTGCACCATCTCCAAGCTGGGACCCCTCGAGGGATGTCTGACTGTCCAACAGGCAGTCTGACATCCCTCTCACAATCCAGGACTGCTGCTACCAACTGCTCGCCTGCCTGCCTGATTGCCCCTAACCACTCCCCTGCCAGCCTGATCGACGCCTAACTGCTCCGCCGCCAGCCCAATTGCCCCTAACTGCCCTCCCCTGCCAGCCCGATTGCCCCTAACAGCCCTCCCCTGCTGGCCTCATCACCCCTAACTGCCCTCCCCTGCTGGACATCTTGTGGTGGCCATCTGGTGTCCACATGGGGGCGGCCATTTTGTGTGTTGGAGTGATGGTCAATTTGCATATTCTTTATTATATAGGATGGCAAATTTTGTGTGTGTGTGTGTTTTTTAATATATATATATTACCACAAAACTTTTTTTCAGAAAGCACCAAAGGTCTGAACTATGTCCAGGACTGACACTCTGGGGGTAGCATCTTCCCAACATGATGGCTTGGGGATGAGCAAGATGTCTAGGATGACTCCCACTTTTAACATGTCCCATATGAGGCACCAGAGACAGAGGACAAGGTGGTTCAAGATGGGTGGTAGCAATGCCTATGGAACATAAAGGTGGAGGAGGCAGAATTAATTGGTTAGAGAGGATCTCAGACTGCCATGTAGATCTGATAAAATCATGGTCAACCCAGTCAGGAGCTCCAGAGCAAAGACTGCCCATTAGAGGAAGTCCATGTTGGGCAGAAATGGCCAGGTCTGTGCTGGGTCACTGGCTGGAAGCTGCGAGGGATGAAGATGGCCTCCACTCAAAAACCAAGGCAGGTCCCGGAGGCACTACAGCAGGAGATTGTCAGCCCAGCTGTCCTCTCGATGGCTGGCAAGTTCTGTTCTTCTTTGAAGGGAAATTCAGGCAGTGCCTCTGGCTGCCACAAAAGAGGGCAGAGCCCAAAGACATGCCCACCTGGACTATAGAGGGCTTCTCCTCTCTGGACTTCTAGCATGTGCTGCTCACCCCTGGACAGCCCCAGGACCCCAGCTTTAGGGATAGCATATTTCTCAAACTTCTGATCTGGGCTGGATCTTTTCACACCATCTTCTCCTTTAATTCACACAAGGCTGAGGACAGAAGATACCCTACTATGACCCAGAAACTGGACTTGCAGGCTGATCCCCAGCCTCTGGCTAGTTCCTTAACTTTGCTGAACCTTGGTCACCTCATCTATAAAATGGAGAACAAACAACAAAAAATGGTTATGCAGATTCTCTTTCCTTTCATGGATGAGGAAAGTGAGAGGGTCTTTCCAGGAGTCAGCCCCAAGCAGGGGTTTGGCCTCTCTCTAGACTTCAGCTGCCTTCCAAAGTGGCTTCAGGAGAGGATGAATCATTGGGCACGGGCTGCTCCCAAGAGGCCCTCCGGGAGGGCACACTCCAGTGGCTCCAAGACCCTGTCTTTCTTTTATAGAAAACACATCGTTTCATTTACTATTCGGACACTGGCTGGGCTGTGGGGGCTGAGGAGTCTGACTTTGAAGGCTGGGCCTTCCCCTTCCCTGGTGTGACACTGATAGAGGACTTCGTGACCCGAGAAGAAGAAGCTGAGATGGTGCAGCTGATGGACCGTGAGCCTTGGAAACTCTCGCAGTCTGGACGGAGGAAGCAGGTAGGTTGGCCCAGAGCTAGGGAGGAGGGTTGGCCTGTCAGAGAGGACAGTCACTTTGCTGGGCCTTTTGGCTCACCTCCTGCTAAGTGCCCTCCTCGTAAGCCTTACCAGGGATATGCCCAGCTTACTTGGCCTGCCCATCTTCCCAGGAGAATGCCGTGAGCCAGGACTCTAAGGAAGATTGACCCCCAGCTCTTTCTGCTCTCACCCAGCTGGCCTAGTGCTGGTAACTGTCAGGGAGGGTTTCTTGAAAGGTGCCAGATGCCTTCCTGTCTCTAAGTTCTCCCCCTGCCAGTTTCATGTATTTTCGGGCCTTCAGGTCCCAGACCTCCTCTTTGTCCGGGATCTCAGCCCCCTCTTCCTCAGTCCCACTCCTTTCTGTCTAGGTCACTCCATCCATTCCTCATCTCCAGCAATCCTTGCCCCCCACCAGAACCTGTGAACCATCCATCCGGCCACCTGTTTGTTTTATTTTTTTTTTAAATATATTTTTATTGATTTCAGGGAGGAAGGAAGAGGGAGAGAGAGATAGAAACATCAATGATGAGAGAATCATTGATTGGCTGCCTTCTGCATACCCTTTACTGGGATCGAGCCCACGACCTGGGCATGTGCCCTGACCAGGAATTGAACCATGATCTCCTGGTTCATAGGTCGATGCTCAACCACTGAACCACACCAGCCAGGCGTCCAGCCAACTTTTCACTTTTCCCCTCCCATCATCTCCTTACCCTGTACTACAGCCAGCTATAGTTACTTCCTTGGATATCCCTCTACTTTCTGTTTGCTTCATCATACTCTTTCTGCTCAACTACAGCCCTGGTCAAGTCCAGCTTCCCTCTCCCTCACATCCATGTGCAGCCTGCTGTCAGGTCTCCTCGGCTCTGGGCCCTTCCTGCTCCTGCAGCTATACCTACCTCCTCCAGGTCATCACTTTGCTGCTCTTCCAAATCTCTTTTCCCTTCCATTGATGACCTTGCCTCTCTGAGAAAACAGATACATATCTGCACACCTGCCTGCCATGCGTGGGTGCGGTTCTCTTCTCACCTGTGCCCAGGGTTTCTCCAAGGCCCCCTCCAGCTGTGTGCTGGTCCCTTCTACTCAGAAGACCTTGTTCAGCATTGCTCCCCTCTCTCCCCAAGATGAATTTTGCTCCAACTGGATCTTTTCCCTCAGCTCCCAGTAAGCTCCATTTCTCTGCCACAGAATTCCTCGAGTTGTTTATTCTGTTTTTGATTCCTCTCCTCCCATTCCTGCTTAACCCACTCAAAAACTGCTTCCATTCCTCACCTCCATGCTCTGAACCCAGCAACCGGTTCTCAGGGCTCAGTCCTTGGGCCTCTTTTCTTCCTGCTCCAGACATCCCCTTGCTGATCTTAGTGAGTCATGACTCTACATACTGTCGCTGTATTTTGGACTCCCATGTTCTTATCTCCAGCCCAGGCTTCTATTTGTCAGACCCTAACCTGAGCTTTGGCTGTTTGCCCATACACAGGCCCCCTGCAGTGTCCCCATCATGGCACACTCCATCTTCCACCTGTGCAGGCAGGAATTGTGGATCTCTCCAGGTTTCTCTCTTTCTCATTAATTCCTGTCCATTCTTCCTTCAAAACCTATCTGAATCTGAGAACACCCTCCCCACCACTGCCAACACATGCATCCCAGCCCCCCTCCTTTCCCAGGATTCCTTAGGGGGTTCCTGGGGCAGCCCTGACCCTCTTCAGTCAGTTTTCAATAGAAAGTAACTCCAATAACACCTCATCAGATCTTGCCACCATTGTTACAAACCCTCTGGGCCTCCCACCTTAAACACAAAGTCCTTACAATGCTCTGGAAGTTCTGTACACTATTAGTCATCCCCTTTGTTTTCACTGCTGCTCTCGGGTGTCAGGCATAGCAGTCGCTCCAGCTTCCTCAAAGGCTCCCGCTCCTTGTGCCCTGCCCGCTGCACTCCCATGTCCGGCTCTCTGCCTGCTGCTCCTAGTGATGCCCTACGGGAGCCACTCACCCAGGCACTCTGAGACATGCCCAACCTGGGAGGAGGAGTTCCACCAGACGGAGCCATCCTCCACTGGAGGGAGACCAGAGAGGGCAGGAGTCAGCAAATAAATGCTCCCCCCTCTTTCATTCCTCAAGCAAAAATCCGAGGCGTATTCTAGACCGTTCCTCACTATTTTTATTTTTTTTAGATAGAAGATACATACCATAAAATTCACCCATTTAAAATGTACAATTCAGCTCTCGCCAGTCTGGATCAGTGGATAGAGCGTTGGCCTGTGGACTGAAGGGTCCTGAGTTCAGTTCTGATCAAGGGCATATGGCCGGGTTGTGGGCTCAATCCCATTGGGGGTGTGCAGGAGGCAACTGATCAATGATTCTCTCTCATCATTGATGTTTCTATCTCTCCCTCTCCTTTCCTCTTTGAAATCAATAAAAATACATAAAAACTAAAATGTACAATTCAGTGGATTGGTTTTTAGTATAGTCACAATGGCAAGGTAGTGCAACCATTTACCACTATCTAGTTCTGGAACATTTTTATCTCCCCAAAGGAAACACATACTCATTAGCAGTCCCTCCCTATTCCCCTGTCACCTGGTAACCACTAATCTACTTTTTCTGTCTCTGTGGATTTGGCTATTCTGGACATTTCATGTACCAGTAAATGGGATTATACAATATGTGACCTTTAGTGTCTGGTGTCTTTCACTTAGCTTAATGTTTTCAGGGTTCATCATTTTCCAGCCCGTGCTTTACTGCTTTTTATGACTAAACTCTATTCCATTGTATGGATATACTCCCATTAGTTTGTCCATTCATCTGCTGGTAAACACTTGGGTTGTTTCTACTTTTTGGCCATTGTGAATAGTGCTGCTGTGCATTCATGTGCTAGTTTCTGTGTTTTCATTTCTCTTAGGTATACACCAGGTAGAACTGCCATGTCATGTGATAATTGTTCTTCCTTGTGGTTCTGGACCCCGGTGTTCCCACCTTGCTAATGCTGCCTTGATTGGCCTTCCCTCCCTTGCTCATTCGTCCCAGATCTCAACTTCTCAGTATCACATCCTGGATGCACTAACTGCACAGGGGCCTTTTGTCTCTAGCTCTGCTTTCTCGTATGTCTTTCTACAAAGACATCCCCAATGCTTCGTAGTCCCCTTCCCTGCATTATTATTTCCCTTAGCATTTACAGCCATCTGATGTTTCCTGTTCATGTATATCTTTGTGGTGTTGGCCTCTTCCTACTGGAATGTCAGACCCATGAAGTCAGAAATTTTTCTTTTTTTGGTTACTGTGATTGAATTCTTTAGACCTAGTATGTGGTAACATTTCTGTAACCTCAGGCGTTTCTCTACTTCCTTTTTGTCCTCATACTTTAGGACTATGGTCCCAAAGTCAACTTCCGGAAACAAAAGCTCAAGACCACTGGCTTCCAAGGCCTCCCCAGCTTCAGCCGGGAGATAGTGCAGAGAATGGGCCTCTACCCCATCCTGGAGGACTTCCGGCCTGTGGAGCAGTGTAACCTGGACTACTGCCCAGAACGGGGCTCAGCCATTGATCCCCACTTGGATGACACCTGGCTGTGGGGGGAGCGGCTAGTGAGCCTCAACCTCCTGTCCCCCACCGTGCTGTCCATGTCCCGGGAGGCGCCCGGCAGCCTACTGCTCTGCCTGGCCCCATCCGGCTTCCCGGAAGCTTTGGAAGGTGTGATGGCCCCTAGTAGGTCCGTCCTGTGCCAGGAGGTGGAGGTGGCCGTCCCCTTACCCTGCCGCTCTCTGCTTGTGCTCACCGGAGCTGCACGGCACCAGTGGAAGCATGCCATCCACCGCAGACACATCGAGGCCCGCCGTGTGTGTGCCACCTTCAGGGAGCTGTCGGCCGAATTCTGTCCTGGTGGGAGGCAGCAAGAACTTGGGCAGGAGCTCCTGCAAATCTCTCTCTCCTTTCAGGGGAGACCCATGTGAGCCGCCTTCCTGGGGACAGGAGCTGGCCCGGGGTGCCAGTTCCAGACTTGACTCTTTGCCAGGACTGAAGGGGGAGTCCAGCACAAGGGTCTTCCTTCCCAGCTCATTGGGTTTTCAGAGAAGACTGCTGACACCCTGACGCCACAGCAGTGCAAGCCCTGCCGGGAACTGGTGTTAATGGGGATGTGTCTCAGGTCAGTCCCCTTTGAGCAGCACTGTGGCCACTTGTCTGGATTAATTTGTCACAGTTTGAGGGAAGTAGCATAATTTGAGTTTGAAAAACTTTGGAATCACTTAAAACCATTTTCTCCTTTATCCCTTTGTCTCAGCGAGGTTTCCTGGTGCCCTACCCTGCAGTCCCTCCATTTGGGTAGCATGCCAGATCAGAGAATGGAATTGGTAGAAGATCTGAGGCTATTACTGTTTCAGATTTCAGAGCTGGTGACAGTTTGCTTGACCCAGACTTGGGGTGCAGGATGCAGCAAGGACAGGGAAATCTGATTTAGCCCACACATAGGAAAGCAGGAACAGCTACCTAAAATATGGGGGGTGGGCCAGTGCCCAGCTGGACAGCAGTAATACAGAGCCTTCCCTCAGCCTGGTGGCACTCAGGAAGCTCCCAGATTTTCCTCATAGCCCAACCCACCTCTACCCCTTGTAATGATGTTAAAAAGTTCTCTTCAGCTCCCAGGATAGCACAGGTGGCTTACTATTTACTAATAGATACAAGCCCAGCTGGAACTGATCTTGCTGCATCTGAGCCACCAAGCAGGCCTGCAGGCATGGTAGGCTGCTCCATGGCGCCCAGTGGGGAACCTCTGCCCTGAGAGGCTGGGCCTTAGAGTATCCCACCCCTGGATGGAGTCTGCAAGGTGCTCTGCCAATAAAGGTGGGAATGGATGTTTGGGAAATGTTGCATCCCAAGACCTGTTAGGCATAGACCTGTTAAGGCTGGGGAGTCACTCAATGGAGAAGCCTGTTTCTCCTGGAATCTCCTAGTGCTTGCCAGATGTTTAACATTTGGCCCTTACTACAATTCCGTAGAGCACATGTTAGGGAATGCTTCATCACATAGTAAAGTCAGTGATCCAAGTTAAGTCTGTCCTTGAAGCTACTATGTGAAGACCTTCAGGCCCCAGGTGCTTACCGTCTCACCTAAGCCACCCACTGCCCATGGGTTGGGGCTGGGGTCTGGCCAGGCTGGGGTGCTTCCTCAGAGCTGCTCTTGGGCACCACTGCAACTGCTGTCCTTTGTTTCTGAAGGGCTGATCCCAGCAGCCACAGCCTGGGGCACAACGTCTGCTTCACCCCCATATTTTAGGTAGCTGTTCCTGCTTTCCTTCAGCAACAGATGCTTGTCTGTGCTAATGCTCTTGCAGTGTCAGACTAGAAGCCAGGAGCCTGTGGGAAGATACTAATATGGGAGCATCCAGTCCAAAGGGGGTTCATACAGTGCCCTCTTCCAGAGTAAGTTGGGGGAGTTTACTGACATTTCTCAGCCTACACTGTTGAGGAAACTTGGGCTGGTTCTTGTTCGCAGGGTCGGGTAGTGAGGCCCAGGTTGGTCCTAACGGGGCTGAGCTCAGTCCAGGGAGGACCCTCGGTTATTTCTGCTGAGACTTGTGCACAAACTGCCTGTACAAGTCTGCATGTTTTAAATGGGCCTTGAGCGGAGTCTAGGCTCAGTCCTGTCCCACCTTACGCTGCTGGGCCCTGTCCAGGGCTCTGTGGACACTACCCCTCAACCTTCTGGAAGCATCTGAGTCAGGAATGAGTCTTCCCTCAGCAAGTCAGCTGAATGGTAAGTGGGCCTGGCCACGGGCTTGCTGGGGAAATGTCTACAGAGTCAGTTTGCTGGCCCTGAGCCCAGGCCTTTGGTGCCTCAGAGCCTGAGGAATCCTCCCTCTGGGCTGCAGAGGCAGTCTGGCCCCCTGTATTGGCAGAACTTTTCCATATAGTGGTGTCATCTGCTTTGCACACCTAATTCCTAGGACTCTCTGGCTTAAAGTGCCAGAAAATTAATAACGGACAGAAATTCTTTCCTAGAAGAGCATCCACCTCATCGGGCAACTATTACAAAACAGAAAATCTGGGAGCTTCCTCATGAGTGCCACCTGCCACCAGGCCAAGGGAGGGCTCTGCATTACTGCTGCCCAGCTGGATACATGCCTCAGCCCAGAGCCACAGGTTCCTGGGGTTGGAGAAAGCCCAGAGGGACCAGCGCTTTAGTGGCTCTTCTGGAGGACTTCAAGCTGACCCTGTCCGGATGGCTCTGCTGGCACTCAGCTATACTTGGGGCTGCCCCTTGCGGTGTTTCTGGAAAGGGATGAGAAGCTGTGGGAGCCTTGTGGCATGTCTGGGTCCAAGTCCCCTGTCTGTCTATTCCAGAGAAATCTCTGACCTGGGAAACCTATTAGGACACTGGCCAGTGATCACCAAATAGAAGGAGGCAGGAGGGGCTTAAGGATCCAGGATGCAGCAGACACCAGGGAAGGACCAGCAGCTATCATGGCATTCCACCCGAACAGAAAGAGCAGTGTATAGCTTGTTTATTCAGTTCAATCCAGGGCAACTTTTAAAAATCCATATCCAGGACTGTGGTCTGTACACCGTACATGACCTACACAGTGTCATGCATAATGAACTAATCAGCCAGCACAAGACAGATAAGGACTACAGATGAACCCCCGTCCGCTCAGGCTTCTGTGATTTTATCCTCCACAGACCTTCCTAGAAGACACTAAAATGTGTTCTGCCCCACAGTTTCTAAAATAGAAACACTTCAGTTTTGATACTTCTGGTCAGGTACTAAGTGGAGACTGTGTTCCACTTTGGAACGGGCCTCAAGTATTTGCAGGCATTTGTTTTATGAGCACCAGGAAGGCTCTGCTCAGAGGGAAATAGGGCAAGCCCACGCTGGTCCTGGGGCGGCCCATGGCGCCACACCATGGAGAGGCCTGTACTAGAACAGTCCACAATCTCGTTAAACCTCCGGAATCCAAATTTCTAGCCTGTAATTTGCCAGCCCCTCCCCTAAACTGCCCTGCGGAGTTGTTCCTGCAGCTCCAATGAGCAGCTTATCCTCCATCTCCAGACAAGCTCCACCGCTATCCTGAGGTTGTCCTTCCCCCACCCCGCCCATCAGACTCACTGTCATCTCTGTTCCCACAGAAATTCTTTGCTTCATGTCTCTAGAAAGGCTGGAGCTGGGAAAGCACTCTGGATGAGAACAGGAATGTTACTCTCCCACTGTTTTAACGTGGTATGTGGCACCTTTCCTATTCATGTGGCACTGTCATTGCGCACCTTGTATCTGACCTTGTTGCAGTCAGGCCAAAAGCTCTGCCCATGGATCAGGCATAATGGGCCCCCACTGGCACTGGGGGTGTGCTTTCTAGTCTGGGGAACATGGGACTCTGTGGACCTGGCACACTTGGGGCGGTGGTACCAATGGCCCAGGAAAGTGGCAGCAGGAGTGAGCTCAGCATGACCCCTCAAAAGGCTCAGGCCAGAGTAAGAGCTTGCTGCCTGCTCTCAGCTGTGAGGAAGAGCCAGCTAGTTTTATCACTGCCAGGTCACTAAGTGGCTGTCTGTCAGTGATGCTGACATTCTTTTGCAAAGCAAACACATTAAACCAATTAAGCCTTTTCAACAAGGCTGTGGGAAAGAGGAAACATGCACTAGAGAGCAAGCAAGTCATGACAGATGTCTGCAGAAGGTACAAGGGACACGCCCTTTAGAAGACACCAGGGCACTTCTCTGGCCTGGAGGGACACCATGTTCAGGCTCCCCATAAGTGTCACCAGTCAGCATTTCAGAGTTACAGGTTGAGGTTTATGTTCTCACCAATAGGTCACATTCCCAGAAACTTCAGCCAGGCCACCCAGATCCCACAGAGATATTAGGCTGTTGATAGAAATGCCATCAGAGCATGAAGTCCAATGAGGAAATGGCCTCCTTCTCCGGGTGGCTGCCAGCCAATGTGGTAAAGGTGGTTTTTAGAAGCAGCCTGGGGTATAGCATGATCACACGTAAGCTGAGCTGTAGCCTATATGTGAACAGCCAAATTAACATGAGCTAGGGCAACCAGATCCCATGCTGTACAGTACACGGCAGTAAATGAGCCGGCTGTGGCTGAGAGGCCTGGGGGCCACGGGGAAGCATATGTGGGGTTGTGCATTCTCTGCATTTGTTCCATCTCTTGAGCAAGACCCACATTTGGCCAGGGCTGGCCCTTAGTGCTACCACCCCTCAACCAGACCAGGCCAACAGCCTTGTCTAGACAGGAAGTCCCCCAAGCTGCCCCTCTGCTGCCAGGCACCATGGGCAGCAGGGAGATGGGCAGGCTCTGCCACCTGAGCAAATGCCCCTGGCCTTCTGGGACCAGAGCCTGGAGGATCAGGCTCAGAGGGCATTCTATGGCCAAGAGATGTAGGCCTCTGGACTGCGGGCTCTTCCCAACCTGGTAAGCCTTGCTGGGTCAATGTGGCCAGGGTTCCAGGCTGGCTGGGGAGAATTTGAGCCCAGTGTGTTTTGGAGTACCCCTTAGTTAATAGCCTCAAGTAGGCTGCCCCCAGACATGCCTCCGCAACTCTGCCAGGCCTCCACTTGTGGAAGTCTCCCCGGGGTCCTGACAAGACTGCCTCCTCCTGGAGTACCCATACCTGCTGGGCTGACATGTGCCCCAGGCTCCTGCCTTGCCCTCAAGCCAGGCCACCCAACCCCTGCAGAGCAGGGTAGGGAAGCACCAGGCCCAGCAGTAATCCTGTGCCCATCTAATTGCCACAATTCCCACCTAATCACAGCATGCTAGTACTATCAAATGTGCCACCTGGCTGCCAGGCAGTGCACCTGGAGAGTCATGGGCAATCCTCTGAACTCCCAGCCCTACCTACCCTGACTCTCCGGGCCTCCGCCAGGCTCCCTGCTCCGCTGGCCACTCCTTCCACATCTCTGGGATGACCACAGTGCTGGAGCCCTGCCTGAGTTCCCAGGGCCAAGGACTCAGCCTTTCTTTGCCCTAAGCTCTTAGCAACAGGATCAGTCTCTCGTTTAAGGATTTCCATTTTCTGAGGGGAAATGAGCCAGGTTTTATGGCATTAAGACAGGAGTAAAACTTTGGTGTTGAACTATCTGGCAGTGTCTAGGCAGCCTCATGGCAATTTACGTTTTTAAAATTCCCTCAAAAGCAGGCTGTCTGCTGGCTCCCAGCCTCCAGGGCAGTCGCGCCCTTACACGACCTGCAGGCTGCGCTCGTGCCCATCCAGCTGCACCTTGAGCTTGTGCAGCTCCTCGATCTCACGGTTGTGCCGCTCGGTCTTGTGGCGCACCAGCGAGCGGTAGAAGTGGATGGTGAAGACCACGAAGATGAGACCCACGGGCACCATGATGATGGTGGACACGAGGGCAGCCTGCCAGCCTGTGTGGCCACCGGGGCCGGGTGCAGGGCCCGGCTGATGACGTGCATCCACAGGCAGGAACTTGATCCAGCAGAGCAGCACAACCTCGGCCAGGAAGAGCAGGATGCCGAGTACGGTGGAGAAGCCCCAGGCCAGCTCAATGTAGGGGTGCATGCGCTCATGCGGCGACTCGCTGATGGAGTTGAGGTTGTGGATGTTGCTCACGGCCTCCACGTTGGGCAGGATGCATGTGCTGATGAGCAGGGCGAAGAGGTGCACGGCTACCAGCACCGTGGTGCAGGCACTGAAGGCGATGAGCAGGGGCGGTGGATACTGATACTGCGTCTCCAGCTGCACCTCCACCATGGCCACCTACAAGGCAGAGCGGATGCTGCTGGGCTGGGCAAGCACCTTCCAGACCCTTGCAGAGCACAGGACACCCTCTTCACTGCTCAACTATTTTGAATTTGCCTTTTCTCTGATTAACTAAAGATCTCACTGAGAAAATATCTAAAGTACAGAAGAGACTAAAGAAGCACCAAGCAGTGCGAGTCACCCTCCAGGTACCTTCCCAGACATGGAATGTATGGTGTATCTGAGGTGCCAAGCTATGAGCCAGGGCAGAGGCCAAACTTCCCTGGGAACATATGGCTTTGCTATTGATATCAGAGCCAGGCTGCAGTGTGGCTTGGCTGCAAAAAACCCTGTTGTTTTAAAAATAAAAATGGACCTTTTAAATGGTTAAAAAAAAAAAAAAGTAAGAACAGAGGTTCCTGATGGTGCCCAGACTCAGAGCTGCAAACCCAGACAGCTTTCACACAGACCACAGGGTGCATCTCTCAGCTGACACCAAAAGCCAGAGAGAGAAACTGCACATATATCTAAAGGCCAGGACATGAGGGCCATGCGAGGAGGGGCAGCTGTGGGAAGTAGGGTGGGCTGGGAAGAATAAGCTGAATCATCATCCACAGTCACAGGATGCCAATAGGTAACGTCCAAAATGGATAAAGAAACAGCAGTCTCCAAATGTCATTTAGAACCATGAAGACAAAGCTGCAAGAGGCTGCCTCTGGGAGTGGAGAATCCGGGTGGGTCTGCTGGGATTGTTCTAAGTCAACAGTACAGCTGGCCCTTGAGCAGCATGGGAGTGCAGGGCGCAGCCACCATGTGTAAGTGGACTTGTGCAGTTCAAACCCATGTGCAAGAGTCAACTGTATTTAATTTCTAAACTATGTACATGTAATACATGATAAAAATTATTTTTTTAAATAAAAGGGAGAAAACAGACACAGAGGGAACCAGAAGAAGCCCAGCTTATCTCTAGCAGTGAATGCTTATGGCCATTTAGGTAGTACAGGCTCACCCAGGCCCTACGTGGCTTTCAAACTATAGACCGAGCAACACTCCTGCCTCTGCCTCTGCCAGGTCAGACCCCATCCTTTCAGAATAGCGCCCTCTGAGGCCCAGCACCCTACCACCCCACCATCCTAGCACTCAGCACTGCAAACCTCCCCAGTGGAGGGTTTAGTCCAGGCCCAGTAAGGCTCGGGGCTCACCAAGGGCCTTCTCCCCAGTACCCGAGAGTAAGAAATCAGACCAGGAAGGGGGTGGGGTGGGGCAGAAAGAGAGCAGCCAGAGGAAGGTTTTTCCACCCACTGTGTTTGCCTCCCAGATCTGAGTCATCCCTGTTTTTTAAAAATTAAAAGAGCCCAGGTGGTGTGGCTCAGTGGTTGAGCATCTACCTATGAACCAGGAGGTCACGATTCAATTCTCAGTCAGGATCCATACCCGGGTTATGGGCTCAATCCCCAATAGGGGGTGTACAGGCGGCAGCCGATCAATGATTCTCATCTTTGATGTTTCTATCTTTCCCTCTCCCTCCCTGAAATCAATAAAATAAATACGTTAAATTAACAAGAAGGATGTCACAACTTCTAGCAACTACCACCTCTTAGAGTGGCACCCCATCCCCTCAGTGGAGATGGAACATGGGTAGTTAAGAAGATACAGCAGTCCTAGTGGACCCGAACAGAAACCCAGCAGTAAATATTGCTCCAAAAAGGTAGTAGCCCATGACAGAAGTTGAAGGGTGCTCTTTTCTCAGTGCCCCTGTGGCCTGGGTAGGCTCTGGCCCAACAAAAGGATGTTGTAAACCACAGAGGGCACCGAGATAAGAAACAGATGATTAAAAGGCCTACAAGGAAGCAGTTGTATTCTGCCTCATGAGGAGAAAAAGCCAAAAGGCCATTTTTCATTTTGTTTATGTAAAGAGGAGGTTTCAGATCACTGGTTCTCTGTGTTAGAAGAATAAACATGAAGAAATAAGCTTAAGGTTGGGCATAAGTACTTATTGTTTTGCAATTCTAATTAGGGAATACATAGTATAAAGAGGGGACTCCACCTAGCAAACTGCCTATTTTCATTTGTCCATGTCCCTGCCCTTATTTGGCCATAGCCAAAATGCTATCTGAGGGTCTGTGTTGGTCACTTCTTTCTCCCAAGCTGCACCACAGTCTGAATGGTTGTCTGATTTACTGGTCTTTAATCTGCCCTTGAGGAGGCTCCATGCTGTTTCACTGCTATGGCGGAATCTCAGTGCATGTTAGGCTGGGGCAGCCTCCCTGAGAGGGACCTTCTAGAGAAGAAGGCAAGGGCACTGTGTAGCTTCTAAAATGTATCCCCGGGCTGCTTCATGAAGCACTTGCTGGTGCACAGTAGATACTCCATAAATGCTGAAGAGTGAATTACTACTGGGAAGTATGACCGCCGTTGCCAAACTAATGAGAGCACTCTGGGGCCCACTATTCTCATCTGGAGACCACTCCATACCTTTGAAGGCTGCCAGTGCATCTCAAACTCCTCCTCCAGAAGTCACTCTGTTTGATAATTTTATTCAAGGGCTAGTTTTCAAATTCTGAGTGAGTGGTTTTAAAGCCTTCAACTTGGATGGGCATTTTGTTGGCTGGAAAACAGGAAAGCTGCCCTAAATTTGGAGATCCAAATGCTTGGAAGGCCAGGGTCTAAAAAGACAGCTGCAGACAGGAAGCGATCCCGGACCCAGGCCCCACGCAGAAAGGAAACGGTCTCTCTGCATTATGTCACGCAATACTTCCCAGAGTTCCTTTCCCAAAGCTAAATAAGTACAGGTGAGCAAAATGTAATGCAATACTGTATTTCTTCTGTGGTGTAGAAAACAAGTTCTAATTTTAAGTGATGTTTAAACTTCTCACACACATTCCTTAAAATTAAGCTTGAGAAAATTCTGTCTTTTTAAAAAAAATTTTTTTAATTGAATTCAGAGAGAGGAAGGAAGAGGGATAGAAACATCAATAATGAGCCCTAGCTGGTTTGGTTCAGTGGCTAGAGTGTCGACCTGTGGACTGAAAGGTCCCGGGTTCAATTCCGGTCAAGGGCACATGCCCAGATTGCAGGCTCAATCCCCAGTGTGGGGCATGCAGGAGTCAGCTGATCAATGATTCTCCCTCATCATTGATGTTTCTATCTCTCTCCCCCTTTCCCTTCCTCTCTGAAATCAATAAAAAATATATTTTTTAAAAAATCGATGATAAGAGAGAAGCAATGATCGATTGTCTCCTGCACTACCCCTACTGGGGATAGTGCCCTGACCTGATGGTGCCATGACCTGGTTCATGGGTCAAGGCTCAATCACTGAGCTACAGTAGGTGGGCAAAATTTTGTCTTTTTAATGTGATGGAAACCACAGGAAGAAAATCACTGAGCCAAAGTTGTGCACCATGTAATTGCACACTTTTGTAATTATGTTTAAGAAAACAAAAACACAAGACATAAATAAGCCTTTGCTTTAAAGTAGACCTAAACCCAAATTTACTGCCTCTCATTTTGGTGACCACTGCCTCACCCTGTATGAAGTCATGCCCTGACTGTGTAGGGTGTCATTTTTCCAAAGGTGGCCCTACTGATGACCAAGCATGCCCTTGTCAGAGGAATGACCACAGTGGCTCACTCTGACAGCTTTTTATTTTCTGCACTACCAATTTGACAAATGAGGCTCTGGACTACAAAAAAGCAACAACTGTCTTTACATAAAAAATAAACCCCCTGCTTCCAGCCCAATAGGACCTCTGAACATACAACAGAGAGAGAGGTTGCCACAGCCCCAGTAGTCTGACTCCTGACATCTGCATCCTCAGGACAATTCCCTAAAGGGATGTGGGTTGAGGCTTTGGAGTCAACAGTGCCCTCAGTTTTGCCCGAGATGGACTCTTGTCCTCGCTTGTCTTGGAGATGACTCAGAAGGAAAGCCACAGGTGGGCAGCTGGGAGTGAGGCCAGAGGCTCTGATTAGTCACCCTGGAGGCCACATTTGGGGGCATCTGCACCGCAATTGGGCTACACTGCATACACCCAAATCAATCCACAGTTCCTGCTCAAGTCCTTGAAATTTCCAAACTCTTGGGTGGTCCCTGAGATGGGCAGATGTGGGTACTTTTCTCCAGGAAATCTGTACTCTAAAGCTATTTTAATTACCACCCTAACTTCCTTGCCAGGCAAATACTTCTATGTGAATGTGGGAGTGGCTCTTTCTGTGGGCTCTGAGGCTTGGGAACTCCCCTGTATGCCCCAGCAGCCCCTCTAGTTGACAGAGTAATCAGTCACCTTGGAGGAGATGGGATGTGGGGAAACTTCCTAATGGTCCATCCTGGCTGCCAGTAGGGCCCAGTGGGAGTGCCAGAGCCCATTTTGCAAGTTATGTTCCCACCAAGTGTTTGCACTCACCATGGCAAAGCCTGAGAGGAGAGCGGAGGTGCGGCTGGAGGCTTTCAGTTTGGCCCTGCTCAGGTAGAGCTTCCTCCAGGAGAGGGCCTGCACGGAGTGGTGGTTGGAGGTGACCAGTTCTAGGTAGCTGCGGCGGACCCAGTCCCGGTAATCCATGCCCTTGTGGCCAGGCTCAGGGCAGGCGGGGGTGGAGGGGTCCACAGGCACATTGAGCTCAGCACTCATCATGGGAGCCAGGCTGGGGGCAAGAGAGACACACTCAGGTATCCCAAAGGGTTCATAGGGCCTGGAAAACCCAGTTTATCTTCTCTGGGGCCCCTGTATACACCCTACACTAGTGCCATGGGGGCCAGTGGTGTGTGAGTGGGGGGCCCTGGTCTCTGACGGTCTCTGATGTAATCCCCACATGTGGACCATTTATAAGAGAGGAGGCTCAGGAGTGCATTTCCAAGAACCACCACAGTGTTCAACATTGTTCCCGCCATCCCGAGCTCAGAAGGGTTCCAGTTGAGTGCGGCTCTGGGTGAATGGAATTCCAAGGTTGGCCAAGAGCACCTAACAATGTCCTCCAAGTTGCACCTATCTTTAGGGAGTAAGGAGCTGTAGCGTTTATAAAGATCCTAGGACCTCAAGTTACCAAGTCTGGATTTGACCCAACTGTATGATGTTGAACATGACACCTGACCTTGCTGACTCCATCATCTTCAAATGAGGACATCCCCACCCTACAGGGCTCTTGAACAAGATATAGGACCTGTAGACTCAACTGATTTTCAATGTCCAGGTGTCAATGTGAAATACACTTTTCCAAGCAGCTGCTATAAATCCAACTTAAATTTTCTTTTTCTTTTTTTATAAACCCTCCTGCGGGGGCTGACTTTCAATAGATCAAAGCGAAGGAGCTCTCTGCTATATACAAAACTCCCCACCCAGAAGCAGGTCAGGAACAATGTACAACGTGCATTGCATGCTGGGCAAGAAGGCAGCCCCCTTTCTGGCTGTGCCCATTTCACCTGAGGAGGGGCTCTCCCCACAGGACCCCATCCCACAGCAGCCAGCTGGGTGCCCATGTGGCTGCTGGGGGACCAGCTATGGGAGGGCAACCGAGGCTTGGAGGAGCTGCCTATCATTCTGCCTGGGCAAGATTCACTTAGAGGTTAGTCAATCCCACAGATGGCTCACTGGCTCCTTCACCAAGCCCATACACCAAATGTCTAAACTGGCAGTTCCAACTTAATGTTAATCAGCACGGTTCACCCCAAAAATACTTGGTTTATATACCTAAAGTACAGACACATCCAGGCTGCAATGGAAACATTTAACAAAATGAAAAATTAAATCCAACTGAATCTATATATATAAAAAGCAGCGACAGTAACGCCCAACAACCGGTCGCTATGACACCCACTGTGGCCAGCGAACCGGCCTGATCAGGTACATATGTCTCTTTTTTCCCCATTGACCCAAGAGCTCTGTAAGTGATTTGCTGAGGCTGATCCCTGGCCAGCATTGCAGCTTTACTTATTCCTCTGCTCAAACCTGCTCTTTTCCCATTCTTCCCAGTTACTGTTCTCAAAAGTATCCTTTAATAAGTACTGTCCACTACTGGCCTCTCCCAGGGTGGGGCTGGCAGGCCAAACGCCCCACCACCTTCCCCTTGGCCAGCCCCACCCCCAACCAGCCCACCCCACCATGTTAGGCCCAAAGCCCCTCCCCCCAGCTGGCCCTGATCGCACCCCCAACCCCAATAGGAGGTGGGGCCGCTGGCCAACCTCCTACAGTCCCTCCCCCTGGCCACCCCACCCCTGATTGCAGCCCTCACCCAAATAGGGGGCAGGGCTGGCCACCCAACCTCCTGCAGCCCCTCCCCCAGCCTGGCCCACCCCTGATCGCCCCCCCCCCCCCAATAGGGAGCTGGGCAGCCAGCCAACCTCCTGTAGCCCCTCCCCCTTCCTGGCCCCACCCCAGATCGGCCCCCTCACCCAATCAGGGGCAGGGCCCGCCAGCCAACCACCCATGGTCCCTCCCCTAGGCCGCTGGCCCCATTTGGGGGCGGAGACGGCCGGCCCACCGCCCCTCCCCATGGATGGCCACGCCCCCAATCGGTCCCCCAACCCCAATCAGGGGGGGCCCCTCCACCCAACCAGCCTGGCCCTGATTGGCCCCAATCAGGGCAGCCGGCTGGCCAACCTCCTGCCATCTCCTCCTCCTGACAGTCCCAGCCCGATCCGCCATGATTGGGGCCAGGCCAGCCTGGCCCACCCATGCATGAATTCATGCACTGGGCCTCTAGTGTTTTATAAAGAAACTAGAGGCCCAGCACACGAATTCGTGTACAGGTGGGGGCCCTGCCCCCTGGTGGAGCTCCCTGTCGAACTCCCAGTGGAGGGGACAGTTTGCATATTAGCCTTTTATTATATAGGATGGAGAATGGAGACCCCTGGAGTTATCCCAGGAAGACATCTGCTGTGACAATAACAGAATGAAGATCAGAAGGACGGATCTGTCAAGATTTGTGAATTTAAACCAAATCTCCACTAATCCAAATAGGGATTGGTGGTCTCCTGTGGTCCAGGGGCTGGCCTGTTTGGCAGCATGCTGGGATCAGCTCTGATTAATCTGCAGGGCAAGTTTCAAGGACACAGGCAACTCACAGCTCAGTTAGCATCAGATATTAACTTGGACATTTAGGCCTTGATAGGCCTCATGAAAAGCCTACTTAAGGCGATTACAAACAGATAAGGGTTTCTGGATCCCAGGGAGCATGGCTGGGGATGGGGGGTGGGGAGCAGGAGTGTTTACCAAGTGTCAGCAACTGAGAAAATGCCCCAAACCTGATCCATCCATGTCAATCTCTAAAACGGTTCCATGGGAAGGTCCTGGAAGTTGGAAGAGCTCTGTTTTGGGGTGCCTTCCTCTTTGTTCACTGCCAGGCTGTGGAGACCAGCTTTTACTGGCCAATAGGACCCTGGGGAACAGTTCTGTGCTCTTCTATTCCTGCCAGAGATCATACTAGGAATGCCTACTTGGAAGCATCACGCATCGCGGCCCCCTTGCCCACGTCTGCAGCCAGCAGCACTACTTTCAAGTACTTTAATAACTGGAAAGTCCCTTCCCTGGGGGAGAATTCAGAGGAATGTTGCTTACTAACCAATCCCTTGGCTAGCTCCAAGTAATTTAGGATGGCATCATTTGGAAATGCACTTTTTCTTTCCTTTTTCTACATGTAACAGAAGTGGCCCTAAAGGTATGATAAAGACAGTGTACTGCATGTGGAGGGGTAGAAGGCACAACCTCGGAGTATCCGTCTCGGAGTATCCGTCTCTCCATCCAACATCCTGCATCACAGAGATGTTTACTGGGCCCTAAAGTAAGACATCATTTGGTATTTAGGCATCAAAGATGAAAAAGGCAAGAACCCTGTGAGTTCCTGTGCCCAGTGGGGAACAAGATAAGGGGTGATTCTCATTCGATGAGCTAAATGCTTTAGTGGAGAGGGTGAGAGGGCCTAGGGAGCAGAGGAGGTGCTGGCTACCTCAGCTTTGGGCAGGGAGAAGGTCCCTTCTAGGGAGCAAGGATAGGGGATAAGGACATAGGTAGTGAAGGCAATATTGGCAAAGAGAGACTCTTCCTCAAAGACAAAATGCTACCCACATGGGAGGGCTCTGAGAGGCAGGGAACATGGCAGGAAGACTGGCTGCAGGGGGTGGGGGGTGGGGTGTCAAGGAAATGGGGGAGGGGCAGGATGCAGGGAGTACTGGAGCTCAAGGCAGCCCAGGCAGTATGACTGCTGGGCTTTCTCTGGCAGGGCACAGTATGGATCATGGAAAAAGCCAATAAGGGAAACAATCTAGTATCAGCCTGATCTGTGTGCCAAATGAAATGGCAGGAGGGCCTGGTAACCTCCAAAAACACAGAAGTAAGTATGGGGTGAAGAAGAGGGAAGTTCTGGGGCCATCCGTGAGCAGGGGCTGGGCTCAAGTTTCAGAGTGGAGATAGTGGCCTCCTGGGAATGGTCAGGGAAGTCCCAGCAGCCCTATGATCATCCTCAGAATGGCAGGAAGGGCTATCTGCTTGGAGTCTGGGTCCTGAAGATAGAGAAGCCACTTCCTGCAAAGGGAGCAGCCCAGACCTGATTCAAATCCATCCTATCCCTGCCAGCCCCACTGTCCTCCCTTACACCAGGTGTCCCCTGCCCGAGGGGGGGGCAGAGTCTGGTCCTCACACTCAACTGGGGCAAGGGGTAGGGTGGGGCAAGATGGAGCCCGACATTTCAGTCAGGTGTCAGGGGCTCCAAAGGATGCTCTCCTGGTGGAACCTGGAAGGGTTTTTGTTTATTTCTGTATAAGGGAAGTCAGAAAAGGAGGTTTGGTACACTAACTGGGACTCTCTCTACATTAGCTACCCTCTTTGGCAGGCCTGTTTGAAACACACCCAGGGGGTGGGTTTGGGGTTTGCCCATCCTAACTTCCTTTAAGCATCTGGGGCGTGAGCAATGGTGAGTGTCCGCAGAAACGTCTGTTTCTCATTCTCTCTGTCTTCGTCACACCTGCGGGGGACGGAGGCCCAGTAGTCCCCACAGGGGTCTCCCAGAAGGGCCCATCGGCATCTCCGTCCTTCCCCCAGGGAACCCCCAGACGCCGCAAGACCGGACTCGGCCAGCGCCCCCGACTTCCCCGTCCTTTCGGCGCCGCAACCCGCCCAGGAATCCACGGAGTTAGGGTCACCTGGCCGCCACCCCACCCCATTCCGAGCCTGCCCAGGAGAAAGCCCGTCCCTCCCCGGGTGCAATTCCGGTCCCGCAGACGGGCGAGGACCCAGCTACCTCCTCCAGACCCCCAGAGACGCGCACTCACCGAGCTGCTCTGCCCGTCTTGCCCGGCTCGGCTCCGGCTTAACCCTGTGGCCCCGTGGCCCCGTGGCCTGGCCAGGGCGCAGAGCGCGGCCCCTGCCTCCTTCCGCCGGTCCCGCGGGGTCCCCCTCCGCCCCGCCTCGCCGGCTGTCCCGCCCCCGCCGGCCGCCGCAGCGGCTGCCTGGGCAACAGCGCGCTAGCGTCACGTGACCCGCCCTCGGGGGAACAGCGGGCCACGTGACCCTGTGGCCCCGGAGAGGCGGGGCTCGCGGCCCCTCCTTGGGGGTCCCAAGGAGCCCTGCCCGCTGGACTCTGTTCCCGCCCAGGCCCGAGTACCCTCAGAGGGAGAGCATCTCTCTGGTCTCCGGGCGCGCCTCGGGTAGCAGTGGACAGGGATTGGCGCAGCGGCAGCTAGGCGAGCCGGAAGCCCGGGCATCCCTCGTTCTCCCGCCCCAAGGCCAGCCTCCCTGAGCCCCAGTGACAGGACAAGAAGGCTGCGCTATCTGACCCTTGGTCTGGCCAGCAAGTCCAGGGCAGTGTGGGGCCTGCCTTGCCCGCGGTGTGTGGGTCTAAGCGCAGAATGGGACCACATGGTTTCTAGGGTCAGTCCCGGAGGGTGCCCAGGACCGATCGTTGGCCATAAGGAGAATGGGGAGAGGCCAAAAGGGCGCATCCTGCAAAGAGAGGGAACAGGGATCCCGTTATGTGACTACAAGGAGGGCAGGAGTGAGGGGGAGAACGTGGGGGAAACGGGTGGAAGGGCAGACTGGGAAGGGCCCAGCCAGCCAGCCACGCGCGAGTTTGCCTGGGTGGACGGTGGCATATACAGATCGCGGGCTGGAGCTGTCAGGTGGTCACCAAAAGCGCACCCCCACCCCCACCCACCCTCCCCAGCCCCGGTCTCCCAGACCCTGTGAAACCCGCGGGGACCTAGCCCAGGTGCCGCACCCTCGGGATTCTAACCCTGGTGACCACGCGCGGAGAGCTAATCTAGTGTTCTCAGATGTAAGTAAGGCACCTGGGTTGAAAATGTCTGCGTTGAGCCAGCCACTTCCATCTGCTGCTGCAGGGAACCTCTCATCCGCAATGGGGAACTCTCCGATTTTACAATCTAGGTAGATATTCAAACAGGACCGATCTTTTCAGGAAGTGCACATGAATGATTTACCACCAGGCGAGATGGGTTCATATCAGCCTGCCTTGCCAGAGGGCCCCTCAGAGTCCTTCCTCCATGCCCTACATAGGATTTTTCCATCTGTCACACAGCTCTGAACCGTGACACACTTATCCAAAAAATGATATCTTTTGGTCCAGTAGGACACTTACAAAACAAATTAAGCTAGTTCCCCCTCTGGTTATTGCCCTGACAAAGGTTATAGGAAAATCCTGGGGACTGATATACTGCCCTGCCTCCGTGGCTACAGGAAAGGGGCGAAATCCTCAAAATGCAACCATACTGTGGCTTTCAAACCTCAAAGCTCTTCATAAAATGACCTGGAAAAAAATAAACAGGAAGAAAAACACTAAACTACAGTAGTTGTGTCATAGATGAGAATTCTTTCAGCAAGTCATTTGCTTGTTGAGTTCTCAGTGCACATCCTTTGCAAAGATTCCTATGCTAGTCAGTAATGCCTCCACCCCAAGCACATTAATCCTGCATGACTGGACAGAAGCAAAATGTGTCATAATTAACAGTGTTTTTCAGAGTTGGTTTCCAACCAAACACAGAAAATGGCTTTTCCTCCCCCCCCCCAAAGATTCAGGAAGATGAATGCACCAAATTGATTTTAAATATATATATATATATACACACACACACACACACATACATACACAATCCTATATAATAAAAGGGTATTATGCAAATAGACTGAATGGCAGAACAGCCAAAAAACCAATCAAAGCATAATATGCTAATGATATGCTAAGGCTGCTCAACCGCTCGCTATGATCTGCACTGACCACCAGGGGGCAGATGCTCCAACTGGTAAGTTAGCTTGCTGCTGCTGCAGTCAGGCTGATCAGGACTGAGCAAGATGGGCCAGACATGCCCTGGAGCCCTCACGTGGTCCCTCCCGGACCATTGTGCACCGGTGGGGTCCCTCAGCCTGGCCTGCACCCTCTCTCAATCCAGGACCCCACGGGGATGTCAGAGAGCCGGTTTCAGCCCATCCCACAGGCCACTCCTCTTGGGAGGGTGCCAGATGCAGGGCTCATGGCTGGCAAGTGCTGCTGCAACAGTGCGAGCCTCTTCCTATAGGGACTGATTGGGTGCGAGCCCATGGCAGGCACAGAGGGGCTGGGATGAGCAGGAGCAGCACATAGGAGCTGCAGGCGGCGTTGGATTGCGGATTTCGGCCTGATCCCTGTAGGCCACCCAAAGGGACCCCACCTGTGCACAAATTTGTGCACCGGGCCTCTAGTATGTATATGTGTGTGTGTGTACACACATACTAATAATAGCATAGGTTTGTGGTTGGCAAACCGTGGCTCATGAGCCACATGCGGCTCTTTGGCCCCTTGAGTGTGGCTCTTCCACAAAATACCACGGCCTGGGCGAGTCTATTTTGAAGTGGCGTTAGAAGAAGTTTAAGTTAAAAAAATTTGGCTCTCAAAAGAAATGTCAATTGTTGTACTGTTGATATTTGGCTCTGTTGACGAAGGAGTTTGCCGACCGCTGGCCTAGGTGGTCATCACACCCTTATGCCGAGATGCCCTCATGCCATCACAATACCACAATCCATCACCAGGAGGCTGCGTGTGCAGTGGACACATGAGTGTGGGCAGGAACTTGATGCTGCGTGTGTGGCATGGAGGCAGGGCCCGGCAGCCACTCCGCATGGCCAGGCCTGGGGGTCCTGCCATGGGACCCCTGGCTCCAGCCTACCTCTTTGGGGCAATCCATTGAGGAGTCCCGGATGGGCGGGTGGGTCCTACCTCTTTGGGGTGATTGACCGCAGGGCTCCCACACTGTGAGAGAGCACAGGCCAGGCTGGGGGACCACCCCCCCCCCAGCCCCAAGTGCATGAATTTTGTGCACCGGGCCTCTAGTAATAATAAAAAAAGCGTAATATGCTAATTAGACCAGACAGCCAAATGACCTTCCGGACGTCATTCTGAACATCCTTCTGGACGAAGCCACAGTGGTGGGGGCCAAGGCAGGGGCAGTTAGGGGGGATCAGGCAGGTAGGTGAGCAGTTAAGGGCAATCAGGCAGGCAGGCAGAGTGGTTAGGGGTGATTAGGCAGACAGGCAAGCAGTTAGGGGCGATCAGGCAGGCCGGCGAGTGGTTAGGGGTGATTAGACAGGCAGGCAGAGGGGTTAGGGGAATCAGGCAGGCAGACATCCCCCGAGGGGTCCCAGATTACAAGAGAGCTGAGGGCCCTCTTGCCCCTGTGCATGAATTTCGTGCAGCAGGCCTCTACATAATTTATTGATTTCAGAGAGGAAGGGAGAGAGAGACATAGAAACACCAATGATGAGAGAGAATCATCAATTGGTTGCCTCCTGCATGTGCTCACACTGAGGATCGAGTTGGCCACCCTGGCATGTACCCTGACCAGGAATTGGGCCATGACCTCCTGATTCATAGATTATACTCAACCACTGAGCCACACGGGCTGGGCTGAAAGGAGACTGAATGATCACAGTACTAATCGTTGGAGGGCTCCTTAGATGCCCAGGTAGTTGAATGGGAGTTACATGGAAGAGTTAGGAGATTCAGTTTAAGGTCCACAAGTACCAGCTACTCAGTAGATGTTTGGGCTACAGTTTGGGCTATTTTCCTAGCTGGTTGACCTTGGCAAGTTGCTTCCTCCCCCAAGGCCTAAATTACCCAAAAAGGCCAATTCTTTGAGGCATACCTCTGGGGTCAACCTTATGCTAGTTTTCCTCTTCAACAGATGCCCCTCATTCAGACTGTGGTCCCTACTTTCTTCTCCACACCAGATCTTAAAATCAAGCATGGCCACTCAGCTGGTGTAAACAATGTATCCCATGACACATTAGTCACCCCCTCTTTTTTTAAAAAAATATATTTTATTGATTTTTACAGAGAGGAAGGGAGAGGGATAGAGAGTTAGAAACATCGATGAGAGAGAAACATGGATCAGCTGCCTCCTTGCACGCCCCCTACTGGGGATGTGCCCACAACCAAGGTACATGCCCTTGACCAGAATCAAACCTTCAGTCCACAGGCCTACGCTCTAGCCACTGAGCCAAACTGGCTAGGGCTCCTTTTTTGTTGTTGTTGTTTATTGGTTTTTAGAGAGAGAGGAAGGGAGAGGGAGAGAGATAGAAACATCAATGATGAAAGAGAATCACTGATAGGCTGCCTTCCTACACATCCCACAGTGGGGATTGAGCCCACAACCCGGGCATGTGCCCTTGACTAGAATCGAACCCAGGACCCTTCAGTCCACAGGCTCTCTATCCACTGAGCCAAAGTGGCTGGGGCGCCATTCACTCTTACCGCCTATTCCTTGTCATCACCCTCTGTGAAATCTTACAGTCAAATATCCCACTTTCTAACTTTCTCATTTAGTTTTCAAACCACTGCCTCTCTTCCTTGACCTGCTGGGACCCACTTTCTCCCTCTCAACCGTCTTTCCTCTTCAGCTTGACCCCTTCCTGCCACCATCTTTTCCCACTTCATGCCAAACTTGATAAGAGAGCTGTCATCATCACTTCCTTCATTTCCTCCTCAGCCTTCCGAGGTTCGCTGACATTGTATTGCTACATTCAAAAGGTATTTCAGCCATTGTCTTGTCTGTCATTGGGTACACCCCCCTCCGCCCCATCTGGAAACACTCTCCTCTCTTGCTCGGGGGACCCCACCTGATTTTTCCCCCCTGTGCAGGATGCTCCGCTCTGTCTCCTAGATGCGGGTGTTTCTCAGTGTTGTCTGGGTCTCCCTTTCTATACTTCCTGACTGGTCTCTCCCACTGCACGTGTCAGGAGCCTAAATCATCATCTCTAGCCCTGTTTGCCAGCCTGGCAGGGAAAACTTCACCATGCCCAGAACTGAATTCCTCCTTTCCCTTACATACTTGCTCTACTTCCTGGACCACCTGTCTCCAGGGCTGTGTGACCATCCACCCAGCTAGTGACACTATTCATTCCTGACTCCTCCCCTCCCCAACAAGTGCTGTGAATTCTCCTACCTAAATGTCTCTGGAATTTCCACCACTTCCCCCTGTCCTCATGGCCTCTGTACTAATTCAGGCCATCATTACCTACAGTCTACAGTATTCCCAGAACTCCCCACCTGTCTCCTCCCTTCCTTTGTTTTGTTTTTTTTAAGAGTATGTTAGCTTTTTTCTTATTTTTAAAATATCTTTATTGATTTCAGAGAGGAAAAGAGAGGGAGAGATAGAACCATCAATGGTGAGAATCAGTTGCCTCCTGCACCTCCCTCACCCCCCGCCCCCCAGGAATCAAGCCTGCAACCCAGGCACATGCCCAGACCAGGAATCAAAACTGTGACCACCTGGTTCATAGGTCAATGCTCAACCACTGAACCACGCCCAACCAGTCCCTTCTATTGTTGATCAGGAAGTAGAGGGTTGGGTTCCTGTGAGACTGATGACATCAGCTGATCAACACATAACCTTATGTTTTTGTTTAATGACACCTTTATCAATATATATTACTGATTCCTTAACACTGAACTCATAGCCAACAGCGCTCTAACTCATGCCTGAATGAAGGATATTAAGGCTCTTCACAGCCTTCTTGTGCTTAAGAACTCTAGCCAGTTTGGCTCAGTGGATAGAGCATCTGCCCGCAGACTGAAGCATCCCAGGTTTGATTCTGGTCAAGGGCATGTACTTTAGTTGCAGGCTTGATCCCAGGCCCTAGATGGGGCATGTCCTAGAGGACCAATCGATGTGTCTCTCTCACATCGACGTTTCTCTGTCTCTCCCCACGCCCTTCTACTCTCTCTGAAAATCAATGGAAATATATCCTCAGGTGAGGAGTAACAAAATAAACAAGAACACCAGACTGCACTTCAGCACTACATTTGGGGGCCATTTTAAACAGAAACCACCAACAATAAGCAATAAATGTAAAAAACCTGTTATTAAGTCTGTGCTGAAACGAGAAGGCAGAGCACTACCTTGTTTAACCTCATTTGGGAATGTGTGCATTGGGCAACTCAAAATTTTGCTATTCTGTGAATGTCTGCAAATGACCACAAAAACATGAGTATTAATTTTGGGATTACAAATAAATTTTGGTGAATTCATAAACATAGAACCTGTGAAAAACCGATAATCAATTAAAATGATGACATAGTGATATCCTGTTATTACTATGCACACAAACGCACCAGGGGGCTTATTAAAGGAGGGTCCTATAGCCTACACCCCTGGCACCAGACAGGTCTGGGCTCTGCACAGCTTCTTTCCCAGGGCAGCACAGTGCTGTGGTGTAGGGCTAGGGTGATGGACTCTTGAGTCACACTATGTGGGTCCAAAGGTCAGCTCCACCACTTATTTGCTGGGTGACCTGAGCTGGTTTCCAGACTTCTCTGTTCTTAAATCTTGTTTGGTAAATCTATATGGGATTTCTAATAAAAGGGCCAACAGTATTCTAATACCAATAACTAGGCCTCCTAGCTTAGGGCTGCCACTGAGTGCTCAATGAATATTTGGTGAGTGAACAAAGGTCTAATGTTTGATAAATCAGAATTCTTACATGAGACAGCCAAGTTATATATACCTTTGTTAATTTCTCCCTATCCACAAGCTAATCATAGGGCATTACTTAATGATTCTCCCCAGTCATGGCCTTTTTTTGGGGGGAGAGCAGGGGTATCCTCTCAATATCGCCCCCTTCTTTCTCACTTATGACATCTAATTGTTCCTCTTTCCCAAATAAGCAATACCCTGAAGAAAAAAAACGAAGTCATTCAACCTAAGGTATAAATGACCCCTTAAAAACTGTCAGAAACATTCTACCTAAACATCATCTTCGAAATCTGGTAAAGGTGTAAAACATAAACACCTGCCTCGTATCCTATTTGTTTAGTCTTCCAGCCACCTGTCCAACACACATATCACTAAACTCTTGGCCAGGTACACCAGAGGTAGGAAGTGACTTGCCCAGATTTCCCAGTCTCATCAGAGGCAGGGTCAGGGCTTGAGCCCAAGTCTTCCAACTCCATAGTCTCCAGTGAAAGACAACACCCACGAGATCCAGGCTGGATTCAAAGCAAGAGTTGTGACACACACCCTGTGGGGGTGGGGTGGGGGTGAGTGGGGATAAGGAAAACCAACCAGCCAGTCCCTGAAAAGAGAAACATGGATTTCAAAATGTATGGCCAGGGTGTGCGTGTTTATTTATTAGGGTTGACTTTCCATTTCAGCTGCTGGCAAAAGAAAAATTCCTTTGAATCACTTACTAACCAGACTGATGTATTACAATAAAATAGGGAAGTATATAAAAAAAAAATTCCTGTGACTTGAATTGCTAAAAGGGCAGAAGTGATCACAAATGCCACCTGGCTCAGGGCAGGGCCAGGGAAATCAATACTATACAAGTGAAAAAAAACATTCATGCAAAACCATGATCCTTAATTCCATCCAATTCCATAAAAGCCATATTCTTAGAAATTTGGAATTGGAGATAACCCAAGAAGTGAGCAAAGGCTCCAATTAGAAACCATCTCTGTCCTTCCTGTTACCTGAAAGGCAACCTCAAATTTTCTGATTAGAACCCCCTTGACCTCAGGATGAAAACAGTTTTGGGCCATGGGTTCCCCCCTCCTCCCCCTTTCAGTTTGGCTAGGATTCCCGGTGCTCTCTACTCTTGATTCATCCTAGCCTGGATTCTCCACCTGCTTCTTTATTAGTCTCCAATTATTTTCCCTGGTTACATCCCACATCTCCCTTTGCATATGCCCAAGCCTTCCCAAAACACACCTGTGTACTGGGAGCAGCTGGGCAGGAGCACGTGTTCTGAGGTGTAGTCTGCACCCTCAGCTGAAGGAAACGGAGGTCAGGAGCCCTGCAGTGCAAGTCAGCTCCAGAACCAAGGCCATTTCCCTCAATGAGTCTGGGAACAGGCTGGTGTAACAGGCCTCATCCCTATCACCTAATTTTCGCAGCCTTCCCTACACTTTGACACTTCACAGGTCCAATCAAAAACCTCAAGTTTTTCTGTTCTTTAATAAATAAACATTCCTTCCACAGACACCAGCCCAAAACTCATCACTGTCCAGGTATGTGAGAACAGACAGCAGGGGCAGGTTATTCATTTCCCCCCCTTTAGCGGGAACATGAATGAACTCTGCTTGGCAATGCCCTTGAGAGCCCAGGATACAGTCCTCTCTGTCTCTACCAGCAGGGCCACAAGCAGTCAGGATGGCTTCCACTTGCTTCTATCGAGCGAGGCCTTGGGAGAGAAACAGTTCAAACAGCCTCCTTTCTCCTTGGGTCATGTGAGGATTTTCTGAGGCCCTGGGCTCCAGAAAGCCGCTGTGGCCAACACTGTCATCGTCCCATGATGAAGCTGGGCTCCTCCTCTTTCTCTTCCTCTGTCCCAGATGTCTCCTCAGAACTACTGGATGGCTGCTCTTGGTTCTGACTGGATCCTGTAATCACATGACATTCGGATTAGAGATGTCCAAACTCACTCAGATAATCCAGGATGCTTTAGAAAAAGAAGTGCTGTGGAGACAGTAGGAACTGGTCATTCCTGGACAGACAAGTGAGCCAGAAGAGGTCCTCTCATCTGTCAGTCCTCACCTCCACTGCCCAGTATAAAAGGGTCCATCACAGAACTGATCTACCGCTGCTGGTGGGTAAATCTCATCCTTACTAAAAAGATCCAGCAGCATACACAAGAGCCTGATGCCCCATGCATCAAGCCTCACTGTTTTTATATGGTCCTCACCACCACTTTGCCAGGGCAACATCCCCAACCAGCCCTTTAACATTTAGCATTTAATACTGACAATACTACTGTTGATGTCTCCAGCTCTCACACTGCAGTCTGCAAAAGGATTTTTTTGTCTTCCCTAAAGTGATCGGAAGCTTTTTAAAAATACGTTGTTTTTTAAATTGATTTTAGAAAGAGAGAAAAGGGAGGGGGGAGGGAGGGAGGAGATAAAGGGGAGAGAGAGGGAGAGGGAAAGAAACATCAACTGGCTGCCTCCTGAATGCCCTCTACTGGTGATGGAGCCTGAAACCATGGCATGTGCCCTGACCAGTAACTGAACCTGCGATCATTGGTGCAGGGAGGACAGTCAACCACACTGGCCAGGAGCAAAGGGATTTTAAAAAACTGTGTAGCAGAGGGCTCTGCCCACACAAATATGTCAGCTTCCTGGCTCTTCCCACAGACTTAGAAACCCTCTCTTGATACTCCATGTGCAGCTCTGAATTCCAGTGTTTTTCCAGGCATGACTGCCAGCACCCACGGTGCCACTGAGCTGGCCAAAAGCAAAGCACAAAGACAATGTGTTCCCAACTCCTCCTCCCTCTTTTTGGGAGCAGAGGAGTGGATGAAAGACAGAACAAGACAGACAGAGCCCTCAGAGGCAGCACCAGTCCTCCAGCTCCGCCCAGCCCAGGTGGCCACTTGCAGGCACAGTGGGCTCACCCAGGCCCATCAGTGGGCCTCCTCCCTGCTGATGTGCAGGAATTCCAGCACCCCCAGAGCCCACAGGCACCCAGAGATTTACTCCTGCTGTCATCACAGGGCCAGACAAAGAGCTTCAAGGCAGGAAACCTTGGGGTGCCCAGGCACTGTATGGTCTAAAAATCACCTTCACAACCTACAACAAGATACTTAAAAATACTCATGGCAATGGGTTAAAATCATCTCTAAGATTTAATAAATTTAGGATATTCCTCCTCCTCAACCTTATGTCCAAAAGAATGAGAAATTTCAAAAGTACAAATGGTGAGCATGTTTTAATAATATTTGTTGAACAACTATTATGTGCCAGGCACTGTGCCAATTCTTTACTGTCTTGTTTAACTCTAAATACCTACCATATATCCATTTTACAGGTGAGGAATAAAGCTCAGAGAAGTTAATTTGCTACGAAGGTCTCATAATCACTAAAACAAGGATCCAGGATTCAGACCTGAACTATTTAATTCTCTAGGCCTCTAACAACCTTGTCTCAAGAAATGTGTAAGGAAACTTGGGCAAAAGAAAAACAAGGTGGAGACAGGAGTGAGGTGAGCATACTGAATGGATAAGCAAACTATGGTCTAGCCATACAATGGAATATTATTCTAACACATGCTAAAACATGGATGGAACTTGAAGACATTATATTAAGTGATACAGGCCAGTCATAGAAAGACAAATATTCGTGATGGAATATTTTATATGAGGTATCTTGAATAGTGAAAATCAGAGACAGAAAGTAAAATGTGGTTGCCAGGGACGGGGAGAGGAGAAACAGGAGTTATGGTTTAATAGGCATAGTTTCCATTTTATAAGATGAAAAGAGTTAGGGGGATTCATGGTGGAAATGGTAGCAAAATCATTTGAATGTATTCAATACCAATGAACTGTGCACCTAAAATGGTTAAGATGGTAAATCTTATATGTATTCTACTCATACCGCCCTCCCGCCCCCCGCCACACACACGCACGCACGCACGCACGCACGCACGCACGCACACTAGAGAGATTGAGGGAAAAACTAGAGAGGAATAAAAAACCTAGCTCTGAGCTCCCTGGACTCAGGGTAGTACTCCCCAGGCTCTCTCATGTCATGGCACACATGGAAAAGGATAATAATTCTATGGCACATGGTACAACCAGGCTAAGGCCTTCACTCAGCCTTTACCCACCCTGAAGGCAGAGGTGGGGGTGGGGTGGGGGTCAAGGTCTCACCTCTTGCAGCCCATTGACCCATACGCCAGTTGTGGAGTTCTGTTCTAGAACTTGGGCTCTAAGGCTGAAACTGCTGATTATTTCTGTTTTATTCCATAACAGCATATTCTGTCTCAGCCTCTTTAAGAACCATCAACCACACCTGCACAGGTCTGACCATAGGAGGACCAGAGCACAGGATTTGATCTTTAATTCTAACCTTAAAGAAACATAAAGCCCTGGCTGGGTAGCTCAACTGGTAGAGCGTCATCCTGATATGCCAAGATTGCAGGCTGGATCCCTGGTTTGGGCATATACAAGAATCAATCAATGAATGCATAAATAAGTGGACCAACAAATCTGTTTCTTTCTCTCCCTCTTCTCTCTCAACAAACAAACAAACAAAACAGAAAGAAAGAGTAAAATACTGATCAACCTGGATGTTTGTGGAATGGGGGTTTTGGATGCTTGAGATGCTGATTAACAGGAGGGCTCAAAGCATTCATTGTGATTGAAAAGCCCCTAAAAATGTAGTACCTCAACAGTAAACACAATTGATTCCTGTGTGTGGGAAACATGTTGTCAGGGCCTAGCAGTATCATCCTCAAAGAGGAGAAATCTAATGACCATTCAAATCATTTGGTAATTCAGCAACATTATTTTACCCATTCTTTCAACATAAATAAATAATAAATAATGAAGCTCTTATTACTACTATGCTTAATGTTGAGGGCATAGGAATTTTAAAAGTGCTGTCACAAATTATAACGAGATACCACAACACACATATAAATAGGGCTAAAATTCGAAAAGTTAACAATACCAATTGCTGGAAAGGATGTGGAGCAACAGGATTTCTCATTCATTGTTGAAGGAAATGCAAAATGATACAGCCACTTTGGAAGACAGTTTGACAGTTTCTTACAAAGCTAAACTTACTCTAATCATATGATCCAGCAATCATCTTCCTAGATATATAGTCAACAGATTTGGAAACTTATATCCACACAAAAACCACCACATAAATGTTTGTAGCAGCTTTATTCAGAATCGCTATAAACTGGTTATGACCAAGATGTCCCTCAATAGATGAATGGATGAACACACTGTGGTATATCCAATACAATAAAATACTATTCAACAATAAAAAGGAATGAGCTAAAATCCATGCAGACATGGATGGATCTTAAATGCATTCTGCTATATGAAAGATGCCAGCCTGAAAAGGCTACATCCTGCATGATTCCAACCAAATGACAAAGGCAAAACTACAGGGATGGTAAACAGATCAGCGGTTGCCAGGGATTGGGGGTGGGGAGGAGGTTGAATAATGAAGCACAGGGAATTTTTTAAGGCTGGAAAACTATTCTACATAATATTGCAATGGTGGGTACATGATACTATGCATTTGTCAAAATTCACAGAACTTTACAGCATAAAGAATAAACTTTACTGTATGCAAATTTCAGGATGTCAAGGATCCCAGGATGAAATGTGAAATATGAATTCAACTATATTACAAATGGATGAAACCTCTGTGAAGGGGATGAAGGAAAGATATTGACCTAAATAATTTTGGAAATAGCAGGATCTGTAAGACTAAAGGCAAAAAGAACTGTACATTGCACTGTATACTAGTTGATAAAGTTGTTTCCCACAGATAACAGGTTAACAATTCTGAAACCACTATACGTGTATACTGAAACTGAAAAATTAAACAATGGATTAGAGTTGGAGACATCAGTATGAACTCATGTTTAGCTTAACATAGATAGATATAGATGGTTACATGTAGGAATACCTATAAATATATGTATACACACTCTTTAGTAAACACATATATACTTCCTGGCTCTATCAGTTAAGAGGGGCTAAAAATAACAACACCCTAGTAGTAAAGAGCATACCTAGTCCCCAGATCTTGGTTTCTAATATTCTCCAATAAAAGGAACCAAGACTTCTTGGAGAAATGGCTATTTCTAGATCCGGGCCAGAAAACATACAAGGTAAGTTTGGAATATCTTGTATTGCCGGAGTAAGGAAGTGCTAAAAAACAACAACAAAAATAATCCCCCGCCCCCTGCCAGACAAAGACAGAGACAGACACACACACACCTCAAAACCCCCTAATAATGGTAGTATGTAAAAGGGACAAAGGAGCCAAATGAAAGAGCATCCAATATCCTAGCTGGAATAAATAAAGTAGTATTAGATTAAACCTAAATATAAGTAACCATATATCCATACTGATATATACATATACAAAATCTACATATATAAAAGCCTAATATGCTAAGTGTCCAACCGTTTGACCAGTTGCTATGATGTGCACTGACCACCACATGGCAGATGCTCTGGCCAGGTTAGCTTGCTACTGGGATCAGGCCAATTGGGACTGGGTAAGACAGGTTGGACATGCCCTGGAGCCCTCCCGTGGTCCCTCCCCGGCTCCGACTGTGCACCTGTGAGGTCCCTTGGCCTGGCCTGCACCTTCTCACAATCTGGGACCCCTCGGGGGATGTCGGGTCGGAGAGCCAGTTTTGGCCCGATCCCTGCAGGCCAGGCTGAGGAACCCCACTGGTAAACGAATCTGTGCACCAGGCCTTTAGTAAATAAACAGGGAAGAAACAAATCTGTGTAGAAAAATTTTAGTAGATATCCCTCCCTGATGAGCACTCTTAGTGAGGTGATCAAGGTCAACATCAATAGTGACAAATCATCTTGAAGTATACAGCCTTGATATGATCAACTATAGTACTTCATCTCTGTGGTCTTCATCCCAAAAACAAATATCTAATTTATAATTATGTAATCATGATACAAACATCTGACAAATCCCAACCGAGGGACAGTCTACATAACACCTGATCCTCAAAATGCTCAAGATCATAAAAAACAAACAAAATCTAAGAAACTGTCAGCTAACAGGAGCCTAAGGAGAAATGATGATTAAATGTAATGTGATATCCTGGATGGGATTCTGAAACAAGAACAAGGCATTAGATAAAAACTAAGGAAACCTAACTTTAGCCAATACATGTATCAAAATGGTTCATTATTGTGACAAACGAACCATATTAACTTAAGACTAGAGGCCCGGTGCATGAAATTCGTGTATGGGTAGGGTCCCTAGGCCTGGCCAGCGATCAGGGCCTATCTGTGGGGCAACTGGTGGGGTGATTTGGGGCCCCCTGCTCACACCTGCCTTGGCTGGCCTGGGGCCTGTGGGCTGGAGGCAGCTCCTGCGTTGAGTGTCTGCCCCTGGTGGTCAGTACACATCATAGCGACTGGTCTTTCTGCCTTTTGGTCAATTTGCATACTAAGCTTTTATTATATAGGATATCAACAACAGGGGTAACAGGGTATATGGGAATTCTTTGTATTAGGCTATCTTCAGAATTTTTCTATAAATCTAAAAGAAAGGTTGTTTTTAATTAAAAAAAAAAGACACTGTCTTACTCTCATGGAACTGAGATTAGAGCTGAAGAGATAAGAATGTTATGTGATGTAGCAGATTCTTTAATAAAATCTTTGAGAGCAAGATGGAGGGAAAAGCTAGATCAGATTGGTTGAGGTGGTGAGGGAGGTCAGGAAAGGCTTTACAAAACGAGAAGACTGTAAGGACTGCTGACTAGGTTTCAAGCAGGATCACCTCGTGGGTAAGCCTATAGCCAGTGGGGCCAAATTACCTGGGATCAAATCCTACCCTGTCACTCGCCCCCTCTAGCTCTGCAAGTGTCATTCCCGCTTTGTGCCTAAGGTCCCTCAATTGTAAAATGGGATAACACTATTGCCTATCACAGGGCCACTGTGAAGGATGTGTTACTTAATACCTGCAAAACATGTAGAACTGGGGGCACATAATACGTCTTCAACAAATGTTAGCTATTATTACATAAGCAGAAGAGCAAATGAGAATCCAATCTATGTTTCCAAAAGAGCTTCACGCCTGGCCAGTGTGGCCGAGTGCTTGAACGTTGACCTAAGAACCAGGAGGTCACGGTTTGATTCCCAGCCAGGGCATACGCCCAATTGTGGCTCAATCCCCAGTGTGGATAATTTTTATTTTCTTCATATTCCAAAAAATTCTAGTGACCATTATTACCTTTATTCTTAAAAGATATGAATAGTTTTCTAACCCACGTATTAAGAATTTTGGCACTGAAACAAACAGTTCTATCTAAAACATATACAAACACATATATTGAGTGCTTTCTGAACTCCAGATACTAGTTGAGTTTTAAATGGGGTTAATTTTGTCCCCCTTCCCCATGAGAGATCAAATGTCTGAAGATATTTTTGCATGTCAGTGACTGAGGGGAGGATGGGTGCTACTGGTATCTAGTGGACAGAGACCAGGATGTTATTAAACATCCTATAATGAACAGGAAATAGCCTTCACAGCAAATTATCTGGCCCAAAATGTCATTCATTAATGCACAGACTGGGAAACTTCTCTCAAGGTACCTAGTAACAAATCACCTTAAGGCCACCCTGGGTTTCTTTGGTAGGCAGGCCTATGTTAGGATAGTAAGACTAGTATTAGAAAACATTATATTGGGAGTTCATCCTATATAATAAAGCCTAATAAGCTGTCTGGTTGTCCTTTCAACAAATAAAAGTGTAATATGCTAATGATATGCTAAGGCAGCTCAACTGCTTGCTATGACGTTCACTGACCACCAGAGGGCAGACAACCGATCGATCAGTTGCTATGATGAGCACTGACCACCAGGGGGCAGACGATCTGACTGGTAGGTTAGCTTGCTGCTGGGGTCCAGCCAATTGGAGCTGAGCAAGAGGGCCGGACACACAACCTGGAGCCCTCCACAATCCCTCCTCCATTGGCCAACCTCCCATGTCGCTCCCCAGTCCCAATTGTGCACTGGTGGGGTCCCTCGGCCAGGCCTGTGCCCTCTCGCAATCCAGAACTCCTCGGGGGATGTTGGAGAGCCAGTTCCAGCCCAATCCTGCAGGTTAGGCCGAGGGATCCCACTGGTGCACGAATTCGGGCCTCAAGTCTATATAATAAAAGCCTAAGCTACCGTTACACTGAAACGACCAGTCGCTGTGATGCGCACTGACCACCAGTGGGTAGATGCTCAACACAGGAGCTGCCCCCTGGTGGTGAGTACACTCCCACAGGGGGAATGCCATTCAGCCAGAAGCTGGGCTCATGGCTGGCGAGTGCAGCGGCGGTGGCGGAAGCCTCTCCCATCACTACCACAGTGCTAAGGAGCAGCGAGCAGGCAGGTGGTAAGGAGCGGGGGGTCCTGAACTACGAGAGGATGCAGGCTGGGGTGAAGGGACACCCTCCCCGCCCCCTCCGCACCTTGCACGGATTTCATGCAACGGGCCACTAGTGACTTCGTAATAATCCAAATTGGCTTAATGCAATCCATGGTGTCATTCAGATTCGAGTCCCACACTGCATGGTGTCTTCATTAAATTACTGGACCAGCACAGACAACAAGCAGGGATACTTCCTCTCCAACAGGACGGAACTCCTAGCCAGCTGCTCCTTACTGCTTTTTAGGAGAAGGGCCAAAAAGCTTGAGTGATTTATGATTTACTCCAAGTCCATCAAGAACCCAGCAGTACACAGAAGCCACCTTATGGCACGATGGAATATCACAACATTTAAGTTTCTATTCATTTCAAGCAGATAGCTGGAAAATCTATTTTCTCTTTCACAAAAGGAAACTGAGGTGAGGTAAAAAGCACATAAACCATTTTTGACAGTTATCCCTACAGCATTTCCTATCTTGCTCAACTATGCATGATCACTAATCATTTTTAAATATGTACAGATATTAACTTCACTATTAAGTATAAGAACAGGCAGGGCCCATGCACTATAACAATGATTTTCAAATTTGAAGCCCATAGCCCACAGCCCACACAGAAATGGAAAGATTCACAAAGTATTTATTCTGAGTGTAATGTACTCTGATGGCTTCTTGCCTCTTTCATTCATGTTTGAAAAAAATAATAGCTGCAACCTCTAAAATGATTTCATGATCCAGTGAGTAAAGGATCATAATGCTCAGACTCTGGAAATGTTCCTTGGATTGTTTTGAGAAAAATGGCTGAATTCTGGTCAGAACAGCAAGCTTTGTGGTGTTTTAACTTGTCCTATTCCCTACCCTCTCCATAGGTCACCAAAGCCAACAGCCTCATAATCACAGTAGCTATGAAAAGTACCAGCCTACAAACCACTGGAGGAGGTAAGCTGCATTGGGAGTGCCTCAGAAGTTCCACACACAGAGGCCTGGCAGCTCCCTGAAAACTTACATTTGCAAGGATTATCTTCATTCAATCTGACTCAGCAGAAAACAGCCTCTTCCCCAGGCATCATAAAAGAATTTCTTCTAGTCAAAAACCATATCATATATAGTTTGTCTCAGTACATTTACAACTCAGAAGGAAACTGGTCCTTGAAGGGTCCAATCATATTGCAATATGCCAGTGAAAGTCTGACTTTATCATAAGAACAAAAATCAAAACTGTCCCATCAGGAAATATGCTAGTCAATCAGGGAATTGCCACAAATTCAGTAATGTTATGGAGAATCGCATTTTTTGTTGTTGTTGTTTCTTACCATCCTTGGTTTTTCCTTCCTATTTGGGATCCCTCTGTTCCTGACTCTCAGCTCAGGGGCTCTGAGGGGAGTGGTTGGTACTTCTGGCCTTGTGATGGTTTCAAAGGTAGGCAAGACTGGCAGCACTGTGGTATGTTGACACATTACTCACCTCCTATTCCTCATTAACAAACTCAATTCTATCTAGGGATGCCATGTATCCAGCTCTCAATGATGGATCAAGAGAGGTTAAAGATGGTCATGACAATTATTTATTCATCTAGCCTGATGGCAGCAAGAGATGGCAAAGTGACCTAGTACCGATCAATGACATATAAGATGACAACAGCTGAGCATTTCTAGGGGAAGTTTTGCTTTTCAGATACAGAAAAAACACACACCAGACAAGTAGCACTCTTTTCCCTCTTCTTCCTGCTTTGAACATAGGAACGATGCCAGAAGCTGCAATAGCCGTATCATGCCCATAGGACAAAGGTCAAAAGAACTGCAGGGATGTTGGGCCTGACACTATTGAACTGCTGAACCATAAAAGGCTGCCACCTATCACCAGGTTTCCTGTTATGTAAGAAAAATGAATTCCTCTTTGTTTAACTACTGCTGTTGAGCCTGTTTCTTATAGCCAAAAGCATTCTTTTTAAAAAAATCCTAACCTGAGGCTATGTTTCATTGATTTTTTTAGAGAGTGAGGAAGGGAAAGAGAAATATCAGTTGGTTGCCTCTCATAGGCGCCCTGACTGGGCATTTAACCTGCAACCTTTTTTGGTGTATGGGATGACACTAAGCAACTGGGACCTCCGGCCAGGGTGCCAAAACTATTCTTTTTTATAAATATATTTGAATTGATTTCAGAGAGGAAGGGAAAGAGAGAGAAATAGAAACATCAATGATGAGAGAGAATCCTTGATCAGCTGCCCTCTGCACACCCAACACTGGGGATCGAGCCCACAACCCGGGCATATGCCGTTAGGCATGCCAGCCAGGCAACAATTTTTACTCTTCTTCTTTTTTTTGTTGTTGTTAATTCTTGCCTGAGGGAATTTCTCCACTGATTTTGAGAGAGAGTAGAAGGATGGGGGAAAGAGAAAGAGAAACATTGATGTGTCTCTCACATTGATTGGTTATCTCCAACACACCAGCTGGGGTCTGAGATGGAGCCTGCAACTGAGGTACATGCCCTTGACCAGAATCGAACCTGGGACCAGAGACTGATGCTCTATCCACTGTGCCAAACTGGCCAGGGTGGTGCTAAAAGTATTCTTAACTGACTTGCTAAGTGATTTAATCAGAGACAAAGAAACACAAAAACACCTTTGCTAGGGACACCTCAATCTTTCCTACTGGACAAGAATGAGGCAGGGTATAGTCTCAGGAACCTTACAACCACAGGGATGACATAGGCCTGCCTGAGGACAGGACGCTAAGGGACAGAGGGAAACAGTGAATGCCAATAACAACTCGAAACTCTTTTACTAGTCATGACTGAAGGAAGGTTTGTCCTGGACTTAACATGAGCTAGTATGTTCCTTTTGTGCTTAATCCAGTTTGGCTTTCTGACACTTGCAATTAAATGAGCTAAGGCTAATAGAAATAAGCCCTAATTTCTTCACTGGTCAGCCAATCAGTTCCAAACTGTAAATCTCATTCTTGGCAGGTCAGCTTCTGTGCAACACCATGAAAGATCACAACCAAGAAAAGTGGGTACTACTCACCTTCTTTTTGTTTCTTCTGTTCAAGTTTCATCTTCTTTGCCAATAATTTCTTCTCTTTTAACTTTTGGCTACAAATGTAATATAAATACATTAATCCCTTAGCTACCTCATTGTGTATGTTAGAAACATCTACTTATAGGACCTTTAAAAATGTTATAATCACACAAACACTACACTAATAAAATGAAAGAATACTTTATGATTCTGCTACTCCATCATCAACATTATCAAGCCGTTTTTCTTCATGAATCAAGAGAAATCCTCCTGAGGTGATTAAAGCAATCTCAGAAACAATGGAGATGGTTCTTCATTCCAAGATATTTAGGGACCACTTTAAAAATCTTGGTCAGCACTGTAAAAGTGGGGTTCTACTGAAAGTAACCTCATAGGGTGACCTGATCATAAATTCCTAACTGGGCAGGTCATGATGGGCAGCCACACCCCAGGAATATAACTTTTGTAAAAGGTTTATCTTTGCCTTAAGCAGGCCATTGTTTTAGTGCATCTAGGTTAACAGAACTTTGAAAATGTCTTTTCAGAAGTAACCTCCTTCAAGAGAGCACTAATCTGTTCAACTATCCTGTAATCCAGTCTCAGCCTTACTTTCTCTACCTTCATGTAATCTTCCTTACTTCCCTCAATTTCAAATGCATAAAAGCTGCTGCAAACTGCCATTCTGTCTCTCACATTGACTGGTTGCCTCCAACACCCCAACTGGGGTCTGAGATGGAGCCTGCAAGTATTTAAGATCTTGATTCCCAGCAGCTGTCCTCAGTTTGGCTCAAATAAATTCTTAAAAAATTCCCTACAGGTTTAGACATTTCTTACATTGATAAGGGAATATTTATTAAACCATACACACATGCAACCTGTTTACTTATATAGACACTTAGGGAGATCACAGGCCCTAATTTAAGGAAGAAGCTAAATGAGAAGTTCACTCACAGCACCTAGTTAAATCTGAGGTTAAAATACAGAAGTGAAGAGAAATCCGTAAGATCACGGAAATGCTGATCTCCAAGCTTTGAAGAAGTTGTAACTAGGTGGGGGAGGGGCACAGTAAATGTCTTGATCTCTCCAGCAGTATTTGAAGAAAAGCCATTCCTCTACTGGGTTGCTCCATGGTGGGTTAAACACCCAAGACCTCTAAAGGTTATACAGGTAAACTTTTGACTGCAAGGACTCATTCACCAACCATGCATCTACTTTCCATTTCCTGCCCTTAAGTCTCATTAGTTATGAGATGCCACAAAGCCCTTACCGTTTTTTTCGACGCTTTGCAGTCTGCTCCTCTGCAGCAATTTTATTCCTTTCCAGTCTCTTCTGAAACTCTACATCCAATTTTTGCTGCAAAAAACCCCACATCATTTAGACACACTGTGGGCTGGATATGAGAGCTCCAAAAGTCACACCAGCGGGGGTGCTACAAGCATATCTAGATCTCCACGGCCACTTCAACTTTAAGTGGTTGCCCCACAGAGGGGGTGGGAAATCAATACAGGCTCTATGATGGTGAAGTCACTAAGATACTGAAGCAGGGTAGTAAGAAACTAGGAAAATTCTTCGGAAAGTGGAATGAGGAAACTGAGACAAAGGATGGGGAACAGCTGAGCAATTAACAGCTAGATAATAAACCACAAGACCCTAACCTCCCTAACTGAAGATGCTTAAGAGCAGAGGGTTTAAATCACCATAGTCAGGAAGCCAGAAAGAAAAAAAATAGAGCCAGACTAATCCAAGATAAAGGTAAAACTAGCCAGAAAGTGATCCCAGATCCCATTGTATAATTATTTTATTTTTTTAAATCCGATATTTTTCCCATTAATATTTTTTAGAGAGTGGAGGAGGCGGGGGGGGGGGAGGAGGGGGGAGATGGGGGGGGGGAGAGAGGTGGGGGGGAGAGAGATTGACATGAGAGAGACAACTGGGCCGGGATTGAATCTGCAATCGATGTTAATATGCCCTTGACTGGAATCAAACCCTGGACCCTTCAGTCTGTGGGCCGAAGGTCTAATCACTGAGAAAACCAGCTAGGGCTAAATCTAACTTTTTAAATCAAATTATTGGAAAGTGAAATATTATTGGGTAGTCTCCTCTTTCATAAAAAGCAGACAAATAGTTTTAAAGTATCTGAATCTCTCAAAATGTATACATGTATTCCATGAAATAATAGTCATTATGAGAAGACTGAGGAAAAGGACTTTTCTAGTGCGTATTGTAAGATTAAGAACAAGGGACAATCTCTCATGCACAATGTTTTTTTTTTTTGTCTGTTTTTAATCCTCACCCAAGGATATTTTTCTCCAGAGAGTGGAGGGGGTGGGGGAAGAAAAAGAAAGAGGGGGGGAGGGGAAAGGAGGAGAGGGAGACACTGATGTGAGAGAGACACATCGATTGGTTGCCTCCCACATGTGCCCTACCAGGGTTGGGAAACCTGCAACTGAGGTATGTGCCCTTGACCAGGAATCAAACTTATGACCTGAGGCCCTTTGGGGCACAGGCCGATGCTCTAATAATTAAGCAAAATTGGCTAGGGCGTCATGTACAATGTTAAGAGGAGAAATCAGATCTGGAAAACCACAAAGAAACAGGCAAATATTTGATTTTTAAAAATAGTATGGTGGGCAAATTAGAAGCACTATACGAAAGTCAGTATTCTTTTTTTCTGCATCTCACTAATATCAAGTAATAAAATAGAGGACCACCTAGCATCACTGCAATAAAAAACTTAAAATATCTTTGACAAATGTGGTGAGATATATGCAAAATCTCCACAAATCATCAGAGAGATACAAAAAAAATTTAAACAAGTGAAAAAACATAGTTTCTTGAGGGATGACTAACACTGTAACATCCATTCTCATTCAAATTAAGTTACAGATTCAACTCAATTCTAGTGAAAAATCCAGCAAGACTTTTGGTGTGGATAAAATAACTCCGAATTTTAATTAAAAAAATAAAACAAGTGATATGTTCAAAAGAGTATTTTTAAATAGGAGAGAAACTTCTGCCCTTCTAGTCAAGTAATGCTTAACAGTTTTTACAGTATAATTTCTAAAGCAATTCTCAATTTTTAATCAATTATTATTTGACACTTGTCATGAAGAGTTGCCAGCCGCCAAGCTAGAAAACTAAAAGAAGCAGACACATAGAAGCACACTAGTATTCACAGAAAACACACCTTAACTGGAATTATAGGTATTCAGCCAAAAAGAGAGAAAGAGAGAAATAATAGCTCAAGTGGTGTGGGAGATTCTGCTTTCTATTAAATTTCATGGCAATGGCCTGAAGGGCTGTGCCCTTCTACTAGTATACATAGGTGATTATCTTACTGTGCTAAGTCTGACCGAGGATTAACTGGGCTCTACTTGATGTCTGTTTCTGGTGCTGACTTTAAAAGGTAGTCCCTACACAAATCAAGTGTATCTACTCTGTTTCAAATGCTTTTTTCTAAGAGTTATTAAGTGCACACTGTTCATACCCAAGGCTCAGTCAGCCTCCTTGCTCACTGACCTTTTCAGCCATGGCATCCATGTAGTCCTGTCGCTGATATTCTCTCCGGCGCAGATGCCTATACACGTGGAACTCTCCACTGCCTGCGCCAGCGCTTGAACCTGTAGCCAGGATAGTTCAGAGTTCTTGATGAGCTCCAGTTATCAACACAGGCTACCTTTAATTAACAGTGATCAAAGAAAGAAACTAAATAATGGAAGGAACGGCCTGTCCTACTCCCCACTACACTGCAGAATCTAGCACATCCTTCAAAAATACTTGTTGCATGAACGGTGAATGTAGAATTCACTAAAAAGTCCACTCTAATGCAGTATTAAGAGGAGAAACAGAATGCAATTCAGTGACCGGGAAACCTAGAAGAGAGCCTATGACCTTTCCCCCTCCACCAGGTGATTTCACATGTTATATTTCTGAGCTAAAAATATATCCATGGTCTATTAAGTGAAAAAAAGTTAGTTACCAAATAGTATGTGTAGACCAACCACATTTTTCTAAAAACATTTTTTTTTGTTAATCAGCAGTGGTTTTATCTATAAAGAGGTTTGGAAGGCTATATCAGAATGTTACAAGTGGAACGATGAAATTACAGGTGGTTCAAACTTTTTAAATACTTCTATTCTTTTTAATTAGTATATGTTAATTTACAACCCAACAAAATAATAAAACTATTCCATGGATAAATAACCAATATGAGGCATTATTAAAAACAACGCCTAAGAAAATTCTCTGATGCCAAACCCCTTTGTTGTAAGAGCAAAATATTGGACCAGTGAACATTATTTTTTCCTATTAGAAATCTAACTAACATATATTAACTGCAGGGTTTTTATACTTCAAAAATTATATTTACATGCACACACACTCCCCAAAAGACATTACCCATTACATCTCGGACAAATTCTGGGGGAGGTCGAGGTGCCCATTCACTCATTTTTTCTGGAATTGGAACTGCTTTGTCCTGAAATATTTAAACAGGAAAGCATTTATTAAGTATAAACCTGCTGACAAAGTCACATCTCTTATAACCAAAGGATTTTAATTAGAGTAATGAAATAAGGCTGCTTTGCTCCTTGGACTTAAAGCTGATTTCTTCCCTCTGTCTTAGCTTTACTTCATCCTGTATATTTTGGGGTCTATCACAGCCCACAGGCTCATCAAGGCTATTCTAAACTTTCCAGAGGAGAACTCAGAAACGTAAGTCATCATGTATGGCTGGAAGCCTCCAACTTTTACCCTACACTGCACAAGAGAGTCAACCTTTTCTAGTCTAAGATCTATGAGACCTGCTCATCCAATTGTTTTTATGACTGAGGGGCCTGAGGCCTGGAGAGGGTGAGCAACTTGCCCCATGCCTCGAACGAGGTAGTTTATTTAAGAAAATGTTTTTATTGGTTTCAGAGAGAGGAAGGGAAAGGGAGAGAATCATCCACTAGCTGCAGCCCGCAACATGGGCATGTGCCCTGACCCGGAATCAAACCGTGACCTCACGGTTCGTGGGTCAACGCTCACCCACTGAACCACACCAGCTTGGCTAACGAGGTACAGTTTAGAAGAAAATAACCCTTGTGCTAACCCACAGGCTCTATCTTTACAGTCTAACGCTTCTGTTTACAAAAAGTTAAACTGGAGGTGGTCTTGGAGCACGGAAAGCCGCCCCACGGCGCCCCCGTCCTGGCTGGGCTGTAACGTAAGGGCAGAAGGAAGCTCACAATCTCTGAAGCAGCCTACTCCTTACTAAGGGACTGGCGCTGGGGTTCGGGTTATGAATTCCTGAATTTGGAGGCGGGGGAAATGGGCCCTTGGGCCCCCAGAGGCACCGGAAGGGAAGGGGGTGGGACTCGGAGGGCGGACGAACCTACGCTTCGTCTTACCGGATTCTTCATGAGCCGCTCAAGCTTGAGCTTCTGCTCTTCCGCCGCATTCTTGGGGATGACGAGCGCTTGCGGCTCTTTCTTGGGCCTCGGCGGTCGCACCGAGGACGCGGCTGGACTGGCCATGACAGTTCTCCGGCTTCCCTAGCGAGCGGCGGCGGCGCGCACGTCTGACGACAGAGACGCGCGCCAGCGACGCAAGCGCAGTCTCCCAGCTGGGCGGAACTGGGGCGGAGTCGCCAGCTGCTGAATATTCATGAACCCGAGACCGGGCGGGTTGTTTTGATCAGAACTGCTTGGTTTCATTTCCTGTTTCTGGGTAAATCCCGGCAGCGGAGCGTCCCGGTACCTGGGGGGAGAAGTCCAGCGTGCTCTAGGGTTCTGCCCCTGCCGACCTCTACAGAGGTGCGCATCACGGCTCCGCTGGCAGTTTTGCTTGCTAATGGCTCTCAGCCTCCCCTCACGCCCTGAGCCTTTGTCCTGACTCTTCCTTGGGTCTGGTTCACTCCCCCTACCCATTTCTTTCTTTCATAATTCTTTTTTTTTCTTTATTGATTAAGGTATTATATATGTGTCCTTATCCCCTCATTGCCTCCCACTCCCGTTCATGTCTTCACCCCCCTGTTGTCTGTGTCCATCGCTTATGCTTATATGCATGCATACAAGTCCTTTGGTTGATCTCTCCCTCTTACCCTCACCCTCCCCTACCGTCCCTCTGAGGTTTCAGCACCTGATCGATGCTTCTCTGTCCTGGATCTGTTTTTATTCATCAGTTTATCTTGTTTATTATAATCCAAAAATGAGTGAGATCATGTGATAGTTATCTTTCTCTGACTACCCTACCCATTTCTGACAACCTGTATAAGATTGTGCAAACAGCTTTCTAAGGACTGGGACCTACCTCTTTTGCCCACCTCGAATTACTCTGCTCCTGGCACCCAGCAAATATACCTCAGCCGAGTGAATGAGAGAGTGAATGAGACTATCTTACCAAGAGGAGAAAACTGCCCCTCACATCTGGAGCTGGCCTGGCACTCAAGCTAGGCGTTGGTGCTCTCCTGTTGGACATCAATTTCCCAGAGCACCAACATCACACTAGGCCAGTGGTCGGCAAACTCATTAGTCAACAGAGCCAAATATTAACAGTACAAAGATTGAAATTTCTTTTGAGAGCCAAATTTTTTAAACTTAAACTTCTTCTAACGCTACTTCTTCAAAATAGACTCGCCTAGGCCGTGGTATTTTGTGGAAGAGCCTCACTCAAGGGGCCAAAGAGCCGAATGTGGCTCGCGAGCCGCGGTTTGCTGACCACTGCACTAGGCCATTCAGTGACCGTGATGGAGCAAGAATAAACAAGAACGCTTTGTATTCATGTTTGTATTTTTCTAAGATCTAATTGGCTTTATTAAGCAATTCATGAACAGGGCAGTTGTTAGAAGAGATGCTCTTTGTAATCATTTTTGATTGAAAAACATGAATATCTTTGGAACCAGAAAAAGACTGAACAGTTTTGCCATTCTCACTAATATGAGTAACTGCTGCTTCTTTACAGCATTGGCCTCCCAAGTCATTCCTCCCACTTTAAATATTTAAGACATCCAATCAGAATTGTCTCTGCTTCCTGAAAACATCTAATCCAGAGTAGAAGCCCACATACATGAACCCTTCCCCAAATCAGTTACCCTAAACTTAAATCCTATAAGTCCTCTTTAACACCTACTCTCTTGCTAAAGTAAGCGCAGACTTACTTTTAGAAAGGTAATAAACCCAACTTGTTCAGCTACAGGTACGTTCATGGTGGTCTTCACAATTGTTGGTTTTCTCATTTATTATTTATTGCCTGCTAGAGAGTAGAAGTTCTGTCTTGTTCACTGCTGTATGCCCAGTGTCTGGGGTAAGGCCTGGCTTACAGTGAGGCACTCAAACATTTGCTGGATGACCATGGGATCTTGGGGGCCAGGCACCTCAGATACTCCCACTACTGCTGTCTGCTCAGCCTACTCAGCCCAGGATAGCTTGTCCACTGAGTGTCCAGGGGTTAGACAGGTGGCTCCTGTGACAGGGTCCTGTATTAACACTATCAGGCCATTCTCGGCTGCCTGATGGTGGTTTTCCTGGGGCCAAGAGTGATGAATTAGGGGAAGTTCTTGAATGGCCCAAGTCTGTCACTGGAACCTAGGGAGGGCTTGGCCTGGGTATGGTCAGGGACACTTGGCCCCACATCACACACTCCAGCCATCCAAGCACCTCACTTTTCCCAAACACACCAACACACACACACACACACACACACACACCACACACGAGTTTACTGGAGTGTCATTTACTCCCTGGAGAACTCTCATACACCCTTCTTAGCTTGGCTTAAATGCTACTTCCTCCATGAAACCTATGACTGCTTCCAGTCCCCTCTTCCAGGCGGACAGTTGCTTTCTTCTTGGTGTTTCCCCTGCTTTGGGTCCCAATGGCTGGCAGGGCAGGTACCACATTATGTCCTCACCATCTCTCTACTCACAAGTCTGTGGGGAGAGCTGAGCCAGAATCCTGGCCTAGAGTAGAGTGGTGCTGCCAGAATGCTTGCAGAACAGGGGAATGAGGGGAGAAAAAGGAGGGAATCACAACTGCTTGAACAAATAAAGAATGAACATGTAAACGAGATGATCAAGTGACGGGTGGATGGGTGAATGAATAAGGAAGTTAAATGAGTGAAAATATGAGAAAAATGGATGAACACTCTATAAAATAATATTGAATGTCAATTGTAATTGAAAAAATTTGAACACAATAAATGAATGGATACACCATAGTGAGTGAATGAGGGAAGGAAGGAAGGAAAGAAGGAAGGAAGACATGAGACAGTGGAAAATTACAAAGCCAGGAGGGAGCCATATCCCTGGCACCCCCAGCTCAGGGTCTGGCACAGAGCTGGTGCTTGGTAGATAATTGCTGGATGAAAGTGAAGTGAATGCGTGTACAAGGGTGGGAAAGTTAAGGCATGTGGGTGTGAAGGAGCTGGTAATAATAACCTCAGTCTAAGTCTAGTCTAAGTGTATTGACATGTTTATCATCCTGATTTACAGATAAGGAACTAAGTAAGGCCCAGAGGGGTGAGTGACTGGCTCAGGTCACAGGGACTCAAACCCAGCAGTCTGGCCCTGGGTCTGCGGGGCCTTAAATGATCACATACTCATGGATGGCTGGACCACAGCCCCCAGCAGATACTGGTGAGGGCCACCCTTCCAGGGCTGAGGCCAGATTTGAGGTCCTGCTCCCTGGAAGAAAAGGGTGCCTTACCAGCCTCTCTGCCCCATAAAAGTGGACTCAAACCTAAAGCGCCACCTTATCTGCCACCAGAGGGCAGCAAAGCTCCACCTGGCCCACCTGCTGGCCTGTACTCCTGAGGCCCAAATCTCAGCACCTAGGTCAGTGGTAGGAAAACTCATTAGTCAACAGAGCCAAATATCAACAGTAAAACGATTGAAATTTCTTTTGAGCCAAATTTTTTAAACTTAAACTTCTTCTAATGCCACTTCAAAATAGACTCGCCCAGGCCGTGGTATTTTGTGTAAGAGCGACACTCAAGGGGCCAAAGAGCCGCATGTGGCTCGCGAGCCGCAATTTGCTGACTACGGACCTAGGGAATGAGGTCTCCTGCTCAGGAAGACACCAGTGCTTTGGAGTCTGGTGGGCCTGTTGCCGATGTTTGTCTCCACCTTCTCTGGAGTGTGGGCTAGAAAATCAACTTAACCTCCCAAAGTCTATTTCCTTATGCTCAGGATGGGACAAGCAAACCTACCCTTGATACTGACTTGTGGATAAAATGATGTGATGGATATACAGTGCCTGGCACAGCACCTGTCCCAGTTTAATCCTAGGACTAAGGATGTCCCAGGACATAAGACTTTCAGTGCTAAAACGTGGAGACTCTTGGGTAAACCAGGACAGTTGGTCCCTATGGAGGGATAGTCCTACCTCAATCCTTAGAGTTGTGGTTGGTATTTAAAGGAACTAAAACAGCAAAACTTTTTACAACTATTCAATAACTTGAGTTTCTCACTGAATTAGTGGTCTTTCCACAGTGGTCCTGCTGTTGATGATGAGAGAACAGTTCCACCAATGGGAACAAAAACAAAGATGGAGAATACCAACTTTGGTAAAGAGTTTGTGAGTGTCCTATACAGATAAACACACATGGACCATACAACCCAGCAATCTCACTCCTGGGTACTTATCCTAGAGAAATGAAAATATGTGTCCACTGAAAGACCTGTATGTGAATGCAAAAGCAGCTTGATTCATAATTGTCAAAACTGGAAACAACCCAAATGTCCACCTAGTTGTGATATATCCAAACAGTGATACACTACTCAGCAATAAAAAGAAAGGAATTATTGATACTTGCAACCACACAGATGAGTCTCAAAAGCATTATGGTCAGTGAATGAAGCCAGATTCAAAAGGCTACAACCTGAATGATTCCATTACTTGACATTCTGGGAAAGACAAAATGATAGGGACATAACACAGATCAGCAGTTTTGGACAGCTGGTCACTCAGGAGGGGTAAGAGGAGAGGTTTGACTTTAAAGGGCCAAGGGAAATTTTGGGGTGACAGACATGTACATCTGGATTGTGGTTTCTTTTGCTATCTGGACATACACATTTGCCAAACTCATTGAACTATATGCTTAAAAAGGGTGAACTTAATTGTATAAAGATTATGTCTCAATACATTGACATAATAAAGGTTGCCTTACCAGGTTACAGGGGAGCCAACCCCCATTGTCTGGGTGGTTTTGGGGAGCACTGCCAGCCTTTGGCCCATTGTGCCTCCCTGAGGTAGCTTACACCCTGTAAATCTTCCCTGCTGTGTCCAGGGTGGGGCAAAAGGGTGGGGTGGCAGGAAGAGGCTTTCTGAAGCCTAGAGGTTAATGTGGATGAAGTCCCCACACTTCTGCCTCTGGATGCCACACAACAGAGTCCTCACTGTTCTGGCCACAGCTGATTAGCACTCACAGGCCAGGGGCTCTTTCTGAACCAGACTTCACTGAGTAATGGTAGGAGGTGCTTAGAGCTACACCTGGCATGACCCCATCCTCCAGAGCTCTCAGTCTGACTCACTAAAGTAACTTCCTATCCCTAAACTTGGACCCCCATGGTAGGGGGACTCTGTGGTCTGTTGGCTGAAAGACCCAGTGGGATATATTCCTAGAAGTGGGATCACTGGGTCAAATGGGAGTCCCATTTTTAGTTTTTTGAGGAAACTCCATACTGTTCTCCACAGAAGCTGCACCAGTCTGCTTTTCCACCAGCAGTGCAGGAGGGTTCCTTTTTCTCCGCATCCTTGCCATTTGTTAATTTGTTGATGATAGCCATTCTGACAGGTGTGAGATGGTACTGCATTGTCGTTTTGATTTGCATCTCTCGGATAATTAGTGACTTTGAGCAGGTTTTCATATGTCTCTTGGCCTTCCTTTTGTCTTCTTTCGAAAAGTGTCTATTTAGGTCCATTGCCCATTTTTTTTATTGGATCATTTATCTTCCTTTTATTAAGTTGTATGAGTTCCCTGTAAATGTTGGAGATTAAACCTTTATCAGTGATAACATTTGCAAATATGTTCTCCCATATAGTGGGCTTTCTTGTTTTTTTGATGGTTTCTTTTGCTGTGCAAAAGCTTTTTATTTTGATGTAGTCCCATTTGTTAATTTTCTCTTTAGTTTCCATTGCCCTAGGAGCGGTATCTGTGAATAAATTGCTTCAGCATATGTCTGAGATTTCTCTGCCTGTGGATTCCTCTAGTATTTTTATGGTCTCCCATCTTATGTTTAAGTCCTTTCTCCATTTTGAGTTTACTTTTGTGTATGGTGTAAGTTGGTGGTCTAGTTTCATTTTTTTGCATGTATCTGTCCAATTTTCCCAACACCATTTATGGAAGAGACTGTCTTGACTCCAACATACATTCATGCCTCCTTTGTCAAATATTAATTGAGCATAGTGGTTTGGGTCGATATCTGGGTTCTCTATTCTATTCCATTGGTCTATATGTCTGTTCTTGTGCCAGTACCAGGCTGTTTTGAGAACAGTGGCTTTGTAATACAGCTTGAAATCTGGTATTAAGATCCCACCTACTTTGTTCTTCTTCCTCAGGATTGCTGTAGCTATTTGGGGTCTTTTTTTATTCCAGATGAATTTTTGGAGAGTTCTTTCTAGGTCTGTGAAATATGCCGTTGGTATTTTAATGGGGAGTGCATTGAATATATAGATTGCTTTGGGTAGTATGGACATTTTAATGATGTTGATTCTCCCAATCCATGAACATGGTATGTTCTTCCATCTGTTTATGTCTTCCTCTATCTCTTTTTTTTTTTCAGTGTCCTGTAGTTTTCCGCGTATAGGTCTTTTGCCTCCTTAGTTAAGTTTATTCCTAGGTATCTTAATTTTTTTGGTGCAATGGTAAATGGGATTGCTTTTTTAGTGTCTCTTTCTATAAGTTCACTATTGGTGTATAGAATATTTTTTTAAAGTAATTCTCTCTTTCTATATATATATGTGTGTATACACACACACACACTTCAGAGAAGAAGGGAGAGGGAGAGAGAGGGATAGAAACATCAATGATGAGAGAGAATCATTGATCGTCTGCCTCCTGCATGCCCTACACTTGGGATCAAGCCCACAACCCAGGCATGTGACCTGACTGGGAATAGAACCGTGACTTCCTGATTCATAGGTCAACGCTCAACCACTGAGCCACGCTGGCCGGCCAGGCTTCCCTGTTTCAATCTTCCTAGTTCTCTATTTTCTGTTCCCTTGGGATCACTTCCCAAAATAAACTACTCACAATTCCGGAGGGAACCCAGGCTGAGATAGTTGGTACTTGGAAGTGACTCAAGAAAGCAGTCCCTCAGGATGGGATTATGGGGCTGGATCATTCACTAGTCAGGCTACAGTAAGGACACCTCTGCTGGGGGTAAGTGAGTTGGTGATGACTCTTGGATGCAATAGTAACATGATTACTAATACTCTCTCCTATGATTGGCTGCCTCTTGCACACTCCCTACTGGGGATTGAGCCAGCAACCTGAGCATGTGCCCTGACCGGGAATTGAACTGTGACCTCCCAGTTCATACGTTGACGCTCAACCACGGAACCACTGAGCCACACCAACTGAGACTCTGCATGGTTCTTTTTCATATTTGCTATTACCTTTTAATAGTGTCCAGTTATCTGCTGAAGTTTTTTTTCATCTTACATAGCATATTAAATTTTTGTGTGTGTGCTGATAATTCCAGTATCTGAAGTTCCCATGCATCTGTTTCTATTATCTGTTGTTTCTTCTGGATTTCTTTCATGATATTTTATCTCCTAGTATGCCTTGGCATTTTTAAATGGATATTTAGGATTATGTTCACTGCCTCCAGAGAGGATTTAAATTTGCTTCTGTCAGGATACACATTGCTAGTGCTTGAGAGTTCTAGCAGTCCATGATTATTATAATTCAATTTCAGGAATTAAGATAATTGGAAGCTGGACTATAGTCCATGTGAGAGCTAGTTTATTTCTGGTTCACTCTGACTCTGAACACGTAGCCCTCTGTGGTTTTCACTCCAAAGCACAGAGACTTTATTAGCAACCCCTGTCTTAGTGGGCCCTATCCGTATTCAAATAATTGTTCCCTGGACCAACAAGGCTGTCAAAGAGCTCCTGGGGCTCTCAGACATTCATCCTTTGCTTCCAAATTGGCAGACAACTTTAGGAAAATGCTGGGCTTGAAATGCTGGGATCACCTCTGGATTTCTGATGTTTCCCAGACCTTAGCCTCGTTATTCTTCCCTACCTCCTTACCACTCTAATGCTTCAAGCAGATTTAAAAAATATTTTGGCCAGCTTTTCTAACTTCCTTACTGGGTAGGCTGGAAATATGTCATTACCAGCAATAAAAATCTTAGTAATAAATACTATTTTTTATCTCCCTTTTTCAGGTAAAGAAACCAGATTCAAAGAAGTTAAAGATCTTGCCCAAGATCACATTGCGGTGCATGATGGGACTGGGATGACAACACAGAAACTGACCCCAAGCCTCTGGTCTTCATTTTTATGCCAAGTCTTTGGCTTAACGTTCTTGATGCATTGGGCTCTGCTTCTTCCCTGCAGCTTGCCTCGCCTCTCCCTTCTCTAATGCCCAGGGCTCCCACAGAACCACCATGCCTCTTTGGCTATTCCTTTGCCCTCGTTTCCTTTCATGCAGGCCTCTACCCAGGGACAGGGCAGACTTGTGCAGGGAACAGAAGTTCAGGTGCAATGAGATGGGGCATGCTTAGACATTGCTTCCCCTTATGAGGCTCTGGTAGCAGCTGAGTTTGCACGAGCTTTATTTGGAAGCCTTCCACCCTTTGCTGACTCATATGCAGCTTGGGTCAATGCACACTGTCTGTAATTGCCTCTATGCCTTTTTTTTTTTTTTTTTAGAGTTGGAATACATTCATAATTTAATGATGTATTGTTCAGAAATGTGTACATATGAGGTAAAACTGTAAGGGAAATCAAAGATATGCTAAACATAATTTAAAAAATAATTCCTTATTTGAAAGTATTGCATATGTCTCCTTGCGTCTATGTCTTTTGAAGCTACTGCAGAGTGGGAGGGGGCAACGTGAAGGACCTGATAATTCTCTTGGTTGAATTTCCTTGTCAGGACACCTCTTTCTCACTGGTTAGCCCAGATAATCTTGGACCAGAAATGTGACTCACTCCTCTTCAGCTCCCTGGCAGTCCCAGTGGGATCAACAGGGCCTGCATCACTGTCCTTAAGGGCCTCCTACCCAACTTCATAAGGAAAAGAGGCCATCAGTCATGAAGGCTGCTTATGTTGCCCCCCTATTTCCCCTCCAGTGGTGCCATTTCATCAGCCCTCTTCTATCCTATTTCACAACTATAGAGACCACAAGCTTTGGAAGTACAGCAACTTTGGTTTAAATACTGGCGCTGCCATTGACACGTTATTTGACCCTGAGTGAGTCATCAATCTTTCTGGGCCTTCATTTCTTTTCTCTGAAATGGGGATAATGATACTTATCTCATGCAATGGTTATAAGGGCCAATTAAGAACAAATGGGTGGCCCTAACCTGTTTTGCTCAGTGGATAGAGTGTTGGCCTGTGGACTGACGGGTCCTGGGTTCGATTCCCATCAAAGGCACATGCCTGGGTTGCGGGCTCAATCTCCAGTGGGGGACATGCAGGAGGCAGCGATCAATGATTCTCTCTCATCACTGATGTTTCTGTCCCTCTCCCCCTCTCCCTTTTTCTCTGAAATTAATAAAAATATATTTAAAAAAAGAAAAGAAATGTGTGAACAGAACACAAGCTGGAATTCAACAGATGGAAGCTGGCATGATCGTCACCTTTGCCATGGCCAAGCCTACCACCTGAGCTCTGCACCCTATTTCCCAGGACCCTCCAGGACTGGCTCCACCAACAATTTATTATTATTATTATTATTATTATTATTATTATTATTTTGGTATTCTCACTCTCTCCTTCAACACATAGACATGCTCCATCTTCCCAGACTCTACATTCTTCTTCAGGTATTCTCCTTCCCTTTACCATCAATTTTCTGCTTTTGAAAAATTTTAAATTATGGATACAAAAATAATCTTAAGGTGACAGACTACAAAGTGATTCCACATACCCATCACCTAACTTTAATAATTACCAATATTTTTCATTCTGCCTCCTGCTCCTGCTGGAGTACTGTAAATTCCAGATATCATAGTGTTTCATCTGTAAACACTTCTGGATGTATCCCTAACAAATATGAAGCTTGAGAAATACATAATACCACCTAAAAATTAACAATAATTACTCAGTATCATCCAATACCTAGTCAATGTTGTCATTTTCTCAATGATCTCAAAAATTATTTTCCATTTGGATTATTACATTTAGTTCCTATGTCTTATCTATATTAGTTCTCCTCCCCTCTGGTTTCTTTTCATGACACTTATTTATTGAAGAAACTGAGTATGTTTTTTTTTTCCCTTTAGAACTCCTCAGTTCTGGATTTGGTCACGTGTAATTTTTAGTTCCTTTGACATGTTCATTTTTCCTCTTATTATTATCAATAAGAGCTAGAGTTGGTTAAATTCAGGTTTCATTTTTGTTTGTTTCATAAGAGGGGCTGTTTTTTTTATTTTCTCACCTAAGGATTGCCATTGTGATGGGCTGTCTTGCTTTCAGGCATGTTAGTGTTGAAGGGATTAGAAGTTGGCTAATCTATCCATTATAAAGCTCCAAAAACCTTGCCTAATGGGTTTCGCAGCCTGTAATGGTTGTTCTTGGATCCATTCATTTCACTGAGTGCTGCAAAATGTTAAATTTCTAATTTTATCACTCCTTATACATTTATTAGCTGGTATTTTCCTCTGAAGGACTTTCCTCATTACCCATTCGGCTATCCTGTGTAAAAGATGCTATTGATGTCAAAATCTACATCTGCTTGGCCTACTTTTGAGTTCACCACATACACTGAGAGTTACCCACAGATTCCCAGGTTTTTCTAATTGCCTGGATATAGCATCTTAGTTACCAAGAATCTTACTTATGTTATAGCCTTAGATCTTGAAAGACATGGGAGTAACGGCAATTATATGAGTTGCTTTTCTTAAGTTCCCTAGAAAACATGAAGAAAGAGAACAACAGGCTCAGGGCAGCCAACAAAATCCAGTACCAAAAGAATGCCTACAGGGCAGCACCTAAAAAGACTCTCTGAAAAGCAGTCCAGCAGGAGAGGATAGAGAGTAAGCACCAAAGTAATATTTGAAGAAATAATGGCTGAGAAATGACTAAAATTGATGAAAGACATGAATCTACATATTCAAGAAATTTAGTAAACCTTAAGCAGGATAATACAAAAAACAAACAAACAAAAATCCATACCTGGCACACCAGAGTTAAATTTCTGAAAGCCAAAAATATAACGAGAAAATTCTAAAACAGCCAGAGGGGAAAAAAAGACACTAAATTCATGGGAACAATAGAATACTAGAGGCTTAGAAGTAATAAGATTACTTCTTACTTTTAAGAAGTAATCTTATTCTTAAAAGTAGTCATAGAAGTCAAGAAAAAATGGAATGACAAATTTAAAGTGATGAAAGGAGAAAATTCTGTTAACTTAGCAATTTATCCCCAGTGAAAATATTCTTCAAAAATTAAGGCCAAAATTATTGCTGAGTGACTTTGTTTCCAGCAGATCTGTACTATGAGATCCCCAGGCTGAAGGAAAATAATCCCAAATCTTAGCTTGGATCTTCAAGAAGGAAGGAAGAAACGTGGAATGGGTAAATATGTGGGAGCAATTTAAAAAGATGTAGAAAACAGCATGATGGGTTCTCAAAAAAAAAAAAAAATTTAAACAAAATTACTGTATAATCCAGTTATTCAACTTTGGGTTTTTACCTAAAAGAACTGAAAGCAGGGACTTGGACAGACACTTCAAAACCCATGTTCATAGCAGCAGCTATTATTCAATATAGTCAAAGTGGAGACCACCTAAAAGTCCATCGACAGATAAATGGATAAACAAATGTGCTATATACATACAGTGAAGTATTCAGCTTTATAAAGGAAGGTTTACCACATGTAACAACATGGTTAAATCTTAAAGACATTATACTAATAAAATAAGGCAGACACAAAAGACAAATACCGCATGATTCTACTTATGTCTAATAGTCAAATCCAGAGACAGAAAGTAGAATGGTGGTTGTCAGGGGCTGGGGGAGCAGTGGAGGGGGAGAGTGGGGAATGGAAAGTTAGTGTTCAATGGGTGTAGAGCTTCACTTTGGGAAGATAAAAGTTTTGGAACTTGATGGTGGTGATGGTTGCACAACAATGCCAAGGTACTTCATACCTCTGAATTGTACACTTAAAATGGGTAATGTGGTAAATCTTATGTTTTGTATATTTTACCACAATAAAAATATTTAAAAGACTATTAACTGCTTAAGGCAATAATAACAATAGTGTACACTGAGGTTTCTAACATATGTAGAAGTAAATTATATGACAACACAAAGGGCCAGGGGGAAAAGGTATAAATGGAATTATTTGTTGTAAAGTCTTTCCTGAAGTGGTAAAAAAATAATTTAAGGTACATTGTAACAAGTAAAAGGCATATCATAATCTCCAGATTAATCAGGAGAAAAAAATATAAAATAGTATAGCCAAAATGCCACAGAGGAGATAAAGTAGGATAACAAAAATAATACTTGGTTAAACCAAACATGAAAGGAAAGGAAAAACAAAAACAGATGGAACAAACAGAAAACAGAACAAGGAGCAAGATGATAGACAATCACATTAAATTCAGTGTCCTAAAGACTCTGATCTCTAAGAGACAGAGATTGACTGGATTTTTTAAAAAAATCAACAACAATAGGGAACTTAGTCAATAATATTGTGATAATTATGTATGGTGTCAGATGGAGACTAGACTTACCGGGGTGATCACTTTGTAAGCCATACAAATATCTAATGACTATGTTGTACACCTAAAACTAATACAATATTGTAGTTCAAGTATAATTGAAAAATAGAAAAATGCATTAAAAATGAATACTATAGCCCTGGTGAGTTAGAGCATCATCCCCAGTTAGGGCACATACAAAAATCAACCAATGAATGCAGAAAAAGTGGAACAAATCTCTCTCTCTTTCTCTCTGAAATCAATAAATAAAAATTTAGAAAATAAATTCTATAAAACTTAAAAAGAATAAAAAATGGAAAAAACAACAAACCAATTATATGTTTTTTTACAAATGACACATTTTTGATATAAAGACAGAGAGATTGAAAATATAACTATACAAAAAGACATACCCAACAAATATCAATTCTAAGAAAACTGGGGCGGTTATATTAATAACAAAGTTATTAATACAGGCATGTTCTACACCAGCAATTTTCCACCTGTGAGCTGGCTCCTGTGTTCTTTTGCAAAGACCCTAGTAGTCGTTAATTCCATCTTTGCTTTCTGACATGACACGATTTTTCTAGGCTTATCTTCTACATTTCCTACCACAAACCTGGAATCATTTCTCCAGAGGGCTCTAGTTCCTTTAAGTGGGAAATGGTATTTAGAGACCATAGTCAGGCAGGAGGACGCTATTGCTACTGAACTATTGTCTTAGTTTCTGAAACTTTTCAGTGGGTGGAGCTGGAAAATAAGTATTTTAGAAAGTGGAAAACAAATCATGGGCACATACTGATATTTTCCATTTAAATTTAAAGTCATAAAGTTTAAACATAATTTCTTTGATTTAATATTTGTATTTCCCCTTACCTTGGTTCCTAATAACATTAACACAATTACTTTTTTGTTCTCTATACTATATGTAAAATAAATTCAAAATTGTTATATCAATATTATGCCTAACTATGATTACCTAGTGCTGCTTAAGAGTTCTTTTTACTTCTTTTATCCCTAAGATAGAGTCCTCTGGGAATGCATTAGCAAATTACTGTGTTTAATTAGGCCACTGGTTTGACATATAGTTAGGGTATTTGTTTCATTTTTGTGTGTGTCCACTTTTAGGAATTGCTTTCTAGCATTTTTCTTTTTCATGGCTTTCCAGGGAGATGTATAACAGACTTAAACTGGTAGCCTGAGGTGCTTGCTGAAGGAGCCTTTTAACTCTCAGTTCACAAAGGAAGCTCTTTCCAATCAATGTCAATCAAGCTTCCGCTGTGCCCTCCTAACACTTCCTCTTCTAGAGACAAGGCTCCTCTGAGGTGGGCAGTGAAGGTGGTTGATGGAGTTCTGGAGGAGAATTTAACATCAGCCTAAACACAATTGTGAATCAAAATTACTGTGCACAATAGAACAAAACAAAGCTACTGTGCTTTGTCTGAGAACATAAACTTTCTGAAACATTTAACATTGTTTTCGTTTTCCAAGGAGGGACTCGAGCAGATCTGATCACAGAGTTGAATGATGAAAACTTACCTGGTAGGTAATCTTTCGCCGCCACAGCATGAAAACTTAAGCAGGTGCCATTTTCCTTTTGCCCCTAAAGGGTCCTCTTGTCCTTATAAGTCACAAAACGCAGTCCCAATTTAGACCAAGTTATGACTCAACTTCAAACTCACTGAGGGGTATCAAGCAAGATTTGGTTGGTAAAGAAACAACACGACCTTTTTAGATTCAGACAGTTTCTCATTTACATAGAGAGCAAAATTAAGATCTGCAAATGTGTCAGCTTCCTGCATCCCTTGTTCAACAGGATGACACCAAAATAAACCATGACAGTGCAGCAGGAGGGCGAGGTACCCTGTCACCGAGGAGCCAAATCCATGCTCCAACCTGGCAGTCCCATTACCTGCAGCTGAACCTTGAGATGGATGAGGCAGAAAACCTCAGACTTCATTAGAACCCTGGTTGGGGGATGCAAATCTGACTCAGGCAGCAGCTCACAATGTTCCTATGTTCTTATGTCCTGGGAGGGCCACGGGCCATTCTGCCAAGGTTCAGGCCGGCTGTGGTTAGCCTTGCCTACATGGCCCATGTAGAGACCTGCATGGTCACCAGGGCACCTTGGAGGAGCCATTTCCCTTCCGAGCGTTAAGACTTCTCTTCCTTCCCCAGTTCAGGCCAGCTGGAGAGAGTCTTCAGTACAGGGAGGAGATTGTGGGTGGATTCTGCCCCATTTCCTTGCTTACATCCTTCCCCACTTGTAAGCTACTGTTTTGACCCTGGTAAGGTTAAAAAAAAAAGATAGGAGGTGGGAGATGTACTGTAAGGCAAGGAGATGGTTCCTATGTAGCCATGGCATTTTTTTAGTCTGGCCAAAGTGTAGAGGTGACTCCTCTTGTTGGCACTTTCTTGTGTCCTTCCGAGGATCCACAGGTCTCTCGGAGGCACTTTCTGTGATGTGACCCACAGAAAATATTGCTGTTTGTCTCTCCAGAAGAGCAGCCTCCTCTATCCTGAGTCCACAGGCCCTTTTCAGACATGAGAACAGTCCACTCTTCCTCGACTACAGGGGATATGGAGAGCACCATCCTCAACCCTCAGCCCTGCCTCCTTGGGAGGAACTAGGTGCAGTTATGGCCCCCATCCCCCTTTCCCCCTCTCAAATCTTTCAATGGACTCAGGAGACACAGAATCAGCCCGTGACCATTTCCTTTGTAAATCCTGTAGTTGACAATCTGCCTCTGGAATTTCACATCTATCACCATTTTGAGTCTCAGTGGAAATTTTTAACATCATGCTACTCACATCCTAAAATATTTGTCTTTTTTTGAATAAATAGACTCATGGTCTTTTACAAACTCAACTTACTTCATTAATTTAATTTAATTTTTGTGTTTGATCTGCAATTGCCACTCTTTGGCCAGTGGCTGTCCCTTTAAGCTGCCTCTTAGTTCTTTGTGGTGATGTATCCTCAGTAAGCCTTGATGCATTCTTGCTTTCTGACAGTAAGATGTTTTAGGCCCAGTTTGAGGTGTTCTGCCTCAAACATGGAATCAGCTACTCTTTCCAAGGAACCTTGGCCCTGGATATTCAAACACTGTATTGAGACTTTAGAATCTGGGCCATATAAATGCTGATTTTTATGGGTTTGTATTAGTACTGGGGGCATTGCAGGATAACAGAACAACAATAAAAAAACACATTTTATTTAAAAACAAAAAAAATAACAAATTTATATAGATATTTAAACTTAATTCTAATTTACTAAGCCCTTTCTTGTGCTGATATGAGTCTTAATTTGTTTTATCCTTTTTTGGATTATTTTTCATTATTCTCTTCTATCTCCTTTCCTGGCTTATTAGATATGACTGCTTTGTTATTTTAGTGGTTGTTTTGGTATGTAACCTATCACAGTCAGCCTTCCAGTGATATTATATTACACCCATATATTCTAAGAACTTTACAACAGTGTTCTTCTGTTTTTCACCTCCTAGCCAATGTTCTACATCTGTTATAAACTCCATAATGAATTATTATGTTTGCTTTAAATAGTTGGTGATCTTTTAAAGAGCTTTAAATAATAATGATAAAAAATCTTTGTATTTACATAATTACCATTTTTTATGTTCTTCATTTCTTTGTGTAGCTGTAGATCCAGGTTTCCATGTATCATTTTCCTTCTGCTCAAAGAACATTCTTTAATATTTCATGTAGTGTAGAGATGCTGATGATGAATTATTTTAGTTTTAATATGTCTGAAAAAAATTTATTTTGCCTTTTAAGAATTGTGGTAGAATATACATAACATAATATCTATCATTTTAACCATTTGTAAGTACAATTCAGTGTCATTAACTATATTCCCAATGTGTGTACCCATCACCACTATATATATTCAAAACTTGTACATCATCCCCAACATAAACCATTAAACAATAATTCCCCATTCCCTTTCCAGCCCCCCGCCCCCAACTTGCTTGGTATTCTACTTTGTCTCTATGCCTTTACCTAGTCTAGACACCTCATACAAGCGGAATCATATATTTTTGTGTCTGCCTTATTTCACTTAGCATAATGTTTCAAGGTTCATCCATGTTGCAGCATGTGTCAAATTTGAAAAGGCTGAATAATATTCCATTGTATAGATTTTGTTTATCCATTCATCTCTTGATGGACACTTGGGTTGTTTCTACCTTACTTCTGTTCCTGTATATCTGATGTCTTTTTTCTTATGGCTGCTTTTAAGATTTTCTCTTTGTTATTGACTTCATGCAATTTGATTTTGAAGTGTCTTGATATACTTTTCTTCATGTTTCTTGCACTTAAGATTTGTTGAGTTTCTTGAATCTGTAGTTTTACAGTTTGTATCAAATTTGGAAGATTTTTAGCCATGATTTTTTTCAAGTTTTTGGTTTCCTTCTCTCCCCTCCTTTGGAGACTCCAATTATATATATATTTAGCTGCTTGAAGTTACCCTCAGTTCACTGATGCTCTGTTTATTTTTTAAAATGTTTTTATTGATTTTATTGAAGGGAGAGGGAGAGAGAAACAGAGAAGTGAGTGGTTCAACTAACTGAGCCACACTGTGCTGTTCTGTTTATGTTTACTTTTTGCTCTGCTTACTTTTAAAACAGCTTATCTTATTTAATTTCATTGATTTTTAAATTGTGAATATATATTATAAAATTTGCCATCTTAACTATTTTTAATGAATAATTCAGTGGCATTATTTACATTCACAATGTTATGCAATTATCACCATTATTCATTTCCAAAAAATGTTTACACCACAAACAGAAACTCAGCAACCATTAAGCAAAAACTCCCATTCCCTCCTCACCTAGTAATCTCCAATCTACTTTCTGTCTCTGTGTATTTGCCTATTCTAGATATTTCATATAAATGGAATCATACAATATTTGTCCTTTTGTGCTCAGTCTGTTCCTTTTTAGCCAATCTTTTATTTTTTTTCCTGTGTTTCACTCTGGATAGTTTCTATTGCTATGCCTTCGAGTTCACTAATCTTTTCTTCAGCAGTGCCCAACTGCCATTAATCTGATCTTGGGTATTATACTCTTCAGTCATTGTAGTTTTTATCTCTAGAAGCTTGATTAGGCACTTTGCTATGTCTTCCAAATTTCTATTTAATAAGTCCCATCCTTCCTCGAGCTTATTGAACATATGCAATATGGTTATAACAACTATTTTAATGTACTTGATAATGACTCTATCATCAGTGTCATTTCTGGGTCAGTTTGGTTGATGACTTTTCTCCTTATTATAGGTCATATTTCCTTTTCTTCACATGCCTGGTAATTTTTTGTTGTTGTTAATCCTCGACTAAGGATATTTTTTCCATTAATTTTTAGAGAGAGTAGAAAGGAGGGAGGGGGAGAGAAACATCCACGGGAGAGAGAGACACATTGATTGGTTGCCTCCCGCACACACCCTGACCGGGGCCTGGATCGACCTGCAATCCAGGTATGTGCCTTTGACCAATGCTCTACCACTGAGCCACACTGGCCAGGGCAATGCCTGGTAATTTTTTTTTCTTTTTTCTTCTTCTTTTTAAAATTTATGCCTGGTAATTTTTAATTGGATGCCAGACTTTGTGACTTTTACCTTGTTGGATGCTGGATATTTTTATATTCTTCTAAATATCCTTGAGTTTTGTTATGAGACACATTTAGGTTACTTGGAGAATTTTATTTCTTTCAGGTCTTGCTTTCATACTTTGTCAAGTGGAACCAGAGCTGTTTTGTCTAATTCTCCTCACTACGGAGGCAAGACCCTTCTTCATACACTAAATTGATATTCTCTGAATTTGAGGTTTCCCACTGTGGCTACTGGAGGCACTGGGCATCGCTCCCATCCTCTCGGGTGGTCCTCTCCCAGGCCTCCAGTAGTTTCTTCACGTGCACGTGCTACAAGTGCATTCAAAATCCTCAACTGAATACTCAGGGAGATTCCTCTGCTGGAGTCCTCTCACTGGGCAGCTCTTCTCTTTCTGTAACTTGCCCTGCAAACTCTAGCCATTTTGACTTCCTACACTTCTGGTTATGTCTACTCAACCTGGAGAGACTGCTGGGCTCATCCTGGGTTTCCCATCCCTGCGCCAGAGCCTGGGAACTTTCTCCAGGCAGTCAGCTGGGATAGTTGCAGGGTTCACCTCATTTGCTTCCTGCCTCTCAAACATCACAATTCTTCAGTGCCCCATGTCCAGTGTTTTCAATGCCATTATTTCAGGATGGAGGGTATATTTGGTCCATGTTACCCATCTTGATGGAAGCATAAGTCTAGACCCTTAACTTTGTCCTTCCATCTACCTATCATTTTATTTTAAACTTTAAAAGAACTGATGTGCTCTAATATTTGGGTTGAATTCACACAGTGTGTGTGTACGTGTTATGGCTTTTATTTTTAGCCTAAATATTCTGGAATAAGATTTACAGTATGTAAGTCTATAGTTTGTTATTTGGAAAGAAAAAGATGTAGACAGCGCCTGGGAAGGCACATGGGCATTTCTTTAATTATTGTCAGCTGAACCCAAGGCGACAGGAAAGCCCTGTCTTGGATACACATTTACCAAAAAGGCAGATGTGTTATCAGCACTGACTCTTACCTTTGCCCAGGTGTCGGGTAGTGGGTTTTTGATGTGTAAATCCAGTCAAGCACCAGGAATGTTTGGGCCTACTCAAGAATGCAAATAATCTCCTTTGTCTTGACTCTTGGTGAAAATTCCTGGTATGTGGGGGTATAAAATAAACTCGCTGGATTGGCTCTGGGTCATTGTCTCTCCAGCAAAAGAGGGCAGTGGTCCCACAGGTTCCCAGCTTTTTCCTTCCATTTTGTGTCTTGTCTTTTTCTTTCATTTCTCAATCCCCAGCTCCTCTACTCAGGAACTGGACCCGCTCTCTAGCCACACTGGACGCAGAAAAGAGAGAAAATAGTTACAAAAAGAAATTCTAGTTTTCCCCTAAGGGACACCAGAAAATGGAAAGGTCTAATGTACCTAATTAGGTGGCCAAATTAGTATAGTAACAAAAGAGAGACTAGTGTTTAAATCATCCTTTAATATATGTATGAAACTTCTGGATAAAAGGGAAGCATTTCTTCAACATCACTGCTTAATGCCAAAAGCTTTTCACAGTGGCCATATCAATCTATACCTCTTCCATTCCACTAGAAGTTCTCATTGATTCAATTTGGCCAGAATATTGAATGACTTTAATTTTTGCCAATCTGTTCTGTGTAGATGGTAATTTGTTTGGTGTGTGTGAGTGCACGCAAAAATATAAATAATGTAAAACTTGCCATTTTAACTATTTTAAGCATATAATTCAGTGGCATTAGTAACATTCACAATGTTAGGCAACCATCACCATATCTATTTCCAAAACTTTATCACCCCACATAGAAATTCTGTACCCATTAAGCAGTAACTCTTCAATCCCTTTTCCCCAGAGCCCCTAGTAACCTTTAATCTGCTTTCAGTCTCTGTGAATCTCATGGTGTTCTTTAAAGCTCCCAAGCACTGCCTGGCCAGTCAGTGTAGCTTGGTGTTTGAACATCGACCTATGAACCAGAAGGTCAAGGTTCAGTTCCTGGCCAAGGCACATGGGGTCCTTAGTAGAGGGCATGCAGGAGGCAGCTGATCAACGATTTTTTCTCATCATTGATGTTTCTATCTCTCTCTCCCTCTCTGAAATCAATCAAAAAAAAATTTTTTTTAGAAAGCTCCCAAGCACCAAACTTTAATCTCAATTAAGTTACAAAACATCTTTCTAACTGACAATCCAAGTTGAAAGTTATAATACATAAATCTACATGAGCATAAAACCTTTAATTTTTTTTCTTTTAATTAGTTCTCTCCAACCAGTACAAAATAGGGAGAATAAGGTCAGTAATAGAGAATTTTCCAGAACCACACAACCTTCCTCTCGTCACTAAAAGCTGGGTCCTTGTGCAGTTTATTTTTCGAGATCAATATTCTTGGTCATGTTAAAGTAGTTCAGGAGATTAATTTACGCTGCAGGTTCACTGTCAGGTTGGGGACCAGCTGAAGGCTTTTGGATAGTGGGCACCACACCACTGTCTCTGCCATTTCTGCACATTCTATTCCAAATACAGGCCATCTGCCCTCGCTCTTTAGAGCAGGCTTGTTAACCTGAGGTCCTGAAATGGTTCATGGATAAACCATTCACTAAGTTCATTACCTTGAGTGGGATCTTTATTTTTAATTAACCCCGTACTAAAAATGGTATTTCTCTTATTTAAAGAGAAACCACAGCAGTATTAGAAGTACCTGTCACTTTGCCATGAGTAGAAATCAGGGATTTTTTCACATCACATCTTGGTTGCTGCAAAAACATTGAAGTGTTATTTACACTCATCATTCTTTGAAATTATGCTAGTTATTAGAGCTGCTGCTAAAGCTTGTTATTTCAAGTGTTAATACAGAATGTGTCACCACATCACAAGTTTGAAAATACATTTTAATTACTTTTATTATACTTAATATTTTGATTGACTTACAGAGGTTTCCTTTGCAAGTCTATTATTTTATTTCATGAGTTTGTGTGTTTTTTTTTTAATCCTTACCTGAGGATATTTTTCCATTGATTTTCAGAGAGAATGGAAGGGAGAGGGAAAGAGAGAGAAATATTGATGTGAGACACATCGATTGGTTGCCTCCTGCATGCACCCCAACCAGGGCCCAAGCTGGGGAGGAGCCTGCAAGCGAGGCATGTGACCTTGACTGGAATCAAAACTGGGACCCTTCGGTCCACAGGCCGATGCTCTATCCACTGAGCCAAACTGGCGAGGGCTTATTTCATGAGTTTTAAAACTTATCCTGAGTGAGGTCCCTAAGCTTCACCAGACTGCCAAGAGGTCTGAGGCACAAAAGAGATTAAGAACTCCTGCCCTGCAGCAACTCTGCCCAGGCTTGGCCAGATGCACCGTTATTTTCCCCATTTTAAAAAGATTGCTAAAGAATGATTGAGATTTATTACTAAAAATTTGTATTAGTGCTGCTTTACTGTCTCTTAATACTAAGCATATAAGAACCCCTCTAGGTCCCAGGAGTTTTATTTCTACCCCAAAGGGTCTCAGACTAGCTTGAGTTAGGAGCACCTGCCAGAAGAAACTGTCTATTTAAACCATTTATTTGAAATAATTTATTTGAATTATTACTGGTACATCAATTCTATTTCTGGAGGGGTGTTCACCTTCAGGGCCCTAAAATACCTGGCTTTGCATTTTGATGGGGCAGACACAGGTGTGACACTCCGCCCTCCCCCAGCACACATACCTCCATCCCCAGGGCAGTGACCTCCTGGGAGCAAGTTCAGCTTCATGACTGGAAGCAGGACCCAGAGCATATTCCCATTTCTTGGTCTGGCTGGTGGGCTGAGGAAGGGAAACCCATTCATGTGGTCAGGCCTGGGCACCCTCCCAGGGAGACTGTGCACCCCTGGTTTATCCTGTACCCCTTGGAGACCATGTCACCCTTAGTCAATCTCAAGACCTAGACTCACTGTGGACCTGCCTCTGGGTTGAGGGCCACCCCATACCCCCCGCCCCCCAGCAGGGTGTATCAATGACACTGGCTTACCTCTTCACGGCTCTGAGCTCTTCATCTTGGAGACTTCCGGTAGTCAAACTCACCCTTCTGTGGCTCAGGTAGGGGGTACCTAATCCCATCTCCTATTCGAAGAAAGAGCTGGGAGATCTGACAGCAAAGTGTTGGATGGTGTGGTTCTGGGCTAGACAGAGACTGACAGTTCCTGGGAGGCCCTTGCTGGAGACAGCAAGATGTCTCTATCTTCTATTGAATTCCACATTCTCCATAGCCCTTCTCAGGTGGAGCCTCTAGCAGGGGTCGTACTGTTCTCCAAGCCTCAAGCCAGAGATCCCCCATCTTTCCCCAGTCCTTCCATCAGCCTTGGATGATCTTTCCTCCATCACCATTCTCTTCCTCTTCAGCCCTGACCCAGCTCATTGTCCCTCCTCCAGACTTACTGCAGACTCCCTGGATCCCTGGCCGCATTTTTCTCTCTTCCCATCTATCCTCCCACCCCTAACCCTGGCCCTAGAATGACCTGTCTAAAACACAAACCTGACCCCATTTCAAACTAGCTCTGCTCACTAAAGCCCTTGAATTCTGGTCGGATACTCAGGCCCTTTCAGCCTTGCTGGTCTGTGTCCTTCTCCCTGCTCCTTGCATTTGCAGTCCCCCACCCTCCGTGGCTGCCCATCACAATGTGATGGACCTGCCTGGCAGCCTGCCCAGCTCCCCATGTGCCTGGCCTGGCACACAGAGCAGGCACCTGAAATACTTGCAGAGGAGCAAAGGAAGCCCCTTCCTTTTCTCCGCTTACAGAGGAGAAAAGGAAGCCGCTGCCATCTGTGCAAGGGCTGTGGTTTCTCCAGGGTCCTACTGCGTCTGGCTTTCTGGAAGCACCACTTTGAGTGACAGGCCTGAGGGTTTCCTTGTGGGACCACACTGGAGAGAGCTCGCTTTTCACTTGACCACCTGCTGCTGGGTTTTAGTGCAACATCCCTTTGGGGAGCCCCAAAGGGTGGGCGTCATCTCCTCTTTTGTTCTCCCCTGAGTTCATCTTAACCTGGGAATATCTCAGGAACAACGCCTGGCTGCCACCCTTAGGGTTGGTGCAGACCCCCTCCCACGTTCTCATACTCTGGACCCCCAGTCAGCAAAGTGACAGCTGTCAATGCCTCGCCTACTTCCATGCCTACGTTCCTACTTTGGCACTTGGCAGATAAAGTGACCTCCACTGTGGCTGTTTTAGGAGGGAACAGTAGGGCAGGAATGATGAGACGCTTTGTGTGTCAAGTCTTAACCCCACCCTTGAGGCCACTCTGAACTATTCTAAGGGGCAAATCCACCAAGGGAGAAAGGATGAAGCCTTAGGTTTGGGGGTGATGTCTGCAGCTCAGCTGAGAGAGGCAGAGGCAGCCAAATAGAGTTTTCACCAGTCCCTGGCTTCTACCCAGACCCTCCTCTCCTCCTATCAGGGTGGGATTGGGGCTTGCGCTTGGCCTGGCATAGACCCCAAACCACCAGGCCACAGGGTCTACAGTGCAGAGGGAATCCAACCACACGGATGGAGATGCCGGAAGCTGGGGTACCGGCTGCTCTCCGTGGTGGCAACAGAAGCACTGCTCAGTCACTTCCCGGTCATTTTGTTGAGTCAGGACTGGGTAGCTGAAGCAGCAAAGCCCTGGGAGCCACTGAGGGTGCTAGTGCCCTCACATGGGGGAAGGGCATGTGGGAACCCAGGTGCAGTCCTGGGAGGATCAGCTGTCTGGGGGTCTGACATCACATCACAGATGCAGACCCTGCAAGGACACTCACTCCTGGCTGGGGGACCATGGCTCTGTGCCCGGGTGGGGAGGCAGAGTTTGGATTACGGAGGAGAAGGTGCACTTTGGTTCAGCAGGAACAAGATCCTCCTCCGAGGGAGCACTACCTGTGGGTTGGAGAGCTGGGACCTTGAGCAGGCTGTGTCTCCAGGGCATGGGGACACCGGAGCTGCAGCTGAGCCTCCACCTGCAGGGAAGCAGGGTAGGGGGAAGGTGAATGTAGGAGGGCCCTCTAGGCCACTTCCAAGTTTGAGTCTAGGTCAAAGTTGGCAAACCAGCCTCTCCTACTGTTCATCCCCCAATGGACTAATGTGCAGAAATCCTGCTTCCCTCCCTCCTCACCTGCCCAAGGACACTCGTCTCCTAGCTAGGGTCCAACTCCTCATCCTGGTATTCAAGGCCCAGGATTTGCCCCCTCCTACCCATCCTTTACCTTGTACCGTCATCCAGGGGCCCCCTCCCTCTTTCCCCTACCCTCTTTCATTCTTGTCCCTGCTCACATCACCTCTCCCTAAACCCCTCTCTCATAGCTCCACTATAAAGCCCCTTCCCATCTCTCCCCCCTGGGCAGTCTCCCTGAGCCCTGCTCTTTGGTCCAGCGTTTTATCTCTCTGCCTCATTTAGGTACTGCCAGTTGCCTCCTCAGCCAAATGAGGAGTTGGGTCCCCTAATACAGAGCTGGGTGGGGGCCTGACAGGTGCCAGGATACAGTGGGCTTAATAGGGGGTCCCATATGAGGTACCCCCTCCTCCGCTGCAGTCTCAGGAGCGGTACCCATTGGCCAGGAATAGAAGAAAGGACGACAGGAGAGCCAGGTGCAGTCCCTAAAACAGGCTCTTTAATAACATTTATGTCTTCATTGAAGAGCTTTGCTTTTCCCACCCAGCGCTGGACTGGCTGACACCTGCGGTAAAGCAGGGTCCGCTGGAAGGATGGACACGAGGGCGATTGCAAGGCGGGTCTGGTGGCCCCAGGGCCTTGGCGCAGGGCTAGTAGAAGGAGTACTGGTTCTCCACTGCGCGCGTGCGGCCGCGGGATCCCTCGCCCGGCACGGCCTCCGGGGGCTCCTCGGCACCACTCGCTTCCAGCAGCCGCTCGGCGCTGTTGCTGCGGCTGCGAGTGCTCAGCAGGCTCTCGGCGGGGGTGCGCTGGGCGGCGGGCAGGGAGGCAGCCGAGGATGAGGAGGCGGAAGAGGACGAGGCGCCGCCTGTCTCGGAGGGAGAGGCTGGCGGGCAGGCGGCAGCGAGGCTGGAGAAGTAGTGCTGGCCGGCCGGCTCGCTCCAGCAGGCCGGGGGCGCGGGCGCGGCGCTGGGCGAGGGCCCTGGGTCTGCAACAGGACCAAGCGCGTCAGTGCTCAGCTTGGTTCCCTAGTCCCCTTCCCCAGTCCCAGTGGTCAGGCTGGGACCAGAGACACGGAGGGATGCGGTGGCCTAGGGTCACAGTCTCACCTGTGTCTAGGGAATGCCCGGTGCTGCCTCTGAGCACCCCTTCCCCTTGCAAGGAATCACTCAGGCCACGCCGATGGGCCTGCCACTCGCCCTCCAATCCTAATGGCCCTGATTCCTTACAGCCGCCCCGGTCCTCGCCTTCATCCCACTAGAGTTAGCTAAGCTGGGATGCGGCCTAAGTGACTCCCTCCTCCCACTGCCCACCTGTCTGTTTCTTGAGCCATTACACCTACCAGTTGGGGCGTCTTACCAGGCGGGGGGCCTTGGATCCGCACGTAGCTGCGTAGGGTGATGTCTGCGGAGCCCCCTGACTCCAGAGGGATAGGGTGGGTGTGGAAGTGTCGCAGCATGTCAAGCACCGACTGGAACCACAGGTGCTGAACATGGCACTGCCCGTGGCCATTCAGGGACAAGCGCAGGTGCTATGGACATAGACCCGCATGGTCAGTGGTGGGGTCCTGGACTGGCAAATGCATTTGGGGGTCATTGGGAGGACCAAGTCTCATAGAAGCCCCTGGGGCTGTGTCAGAGCTGAGTCCCACCTGGGGGTGGGGGTAGGAAGTCACTCCTGTGGTGGGGGTTGGAATGGGTGGGCAACAGAGCCAGGCTGGAACTGAAGGGAGCAGACATTTGTCCCTGTGCTGGGAGCACCCACATCATGCCCCTCACATTCCCTATCTCAGGTCTCCAAAAGCCCTAGCAGGTAGAGATTACAGCCCCCGTTTTAGAGATGGGAGACTGAGGCACAGCGCAGGAGCGACTCACCCAGTCACAAGGCACAGACTCCTGTTTGTGTGATTCTCCCACCCTGCTCCCCAAAGAGTCAAAGCCCAGAGGGTTGGAAATCACGGGAGGCTGGCAGGGAGTGACTGCACCGCTCAGCTGTGCTGCAGTGGAAGCACCTGGAGCACAGGGAGCAGCTGGTGCCTCCCAGGCCCCTGTGGGGCGGATGCCCCAGGGAGAGGAGCCACAAGCCTGTGGGCTCTAGCAGTGAGCACGTCTCTGGCTTTAGCTCAGTATGCGTCCCACAGGAGGAAGAGTGGCTATCACTGGGTGTGTATGGCAAGAGGGGAGGTGAAAGGAGGGTTTCTGGATATGCACATGGCCTAGCCACCTACATGCAGGACAGAAGCCCAGGGGGTGGGGTGGGGATGGTTCTCTGAGTGAATTCTCCCCATCAGTAGGGCCAGAACAGTGAGCAAACCTGGGGAGCAGTAATGGCACCCAGGGCAGGGCCTTGTCCCAGAGGAACTGCCTCAAATCAGCTCAGGGCCTATGGGGGCCGAGGCCCAGGGCAGGGCCTGAAGCAAGGTGGGTGCATCTGTCTTTGGGAAAACCTTTCAGATGTTTATTATCTGAAGGTGAAAAGAGCTGCCTCAGAGGGCAGAAGTCCTCCTCCCCAGGAGGAGTGTAAGCCGGAGGCGAGGGTTCCCGCTGTAGCCCACCACTAACTTCTCTCACCCTGGGCAGCCACCCTGCCCTGACAGGGCAGGAGCGGCAGAGTTCAATGCGGGGTCTTTCTCCTGGGAGGAGAGGTGTGTCCAGCTCTTTCTTCTCCCCACTTTGGCCCCCATGCCCTGCACTGCCTGGGCACCATTCTAGACTCTGGCTTGGGCAGGAGTCAGATCCAGGCCCTTCAGAGAGGCTGCCTGGAGCAGTGCTGGCCAAGGAATAAACTTGGGGCTGCCAGGGATGGCATTAAGTGCCTGGTTGTCAGAGGAACTGGTAAGGGCAGCTGCTTTCCAAGGAGGTGTCCCCGGGGAGGTGCTGCCTCATCCACATATTGACAACACTGCCAAGCACAAAGGCTCAGGGAGCCAGGGGAGGGCTTGCCCCAGGCCAGTTGGGGGTTGGGACACTGACCACCAGTGCAGGCCTGGAGCAGGAGTGCTGGGTGAACCCTCCTCCAGCAGGACTGACAGGAACCATGTCCTGGGAGGAGCCTGCTGGGTCTGTTTCCTTATCAGAAACTCAGAATTGTGTGTGTGTGTGTGTGGGGGGGGGGCAAAGGTTGAGGTTTCTGCCTATTCTGGTCACACTGTAACCCCTCACAGTCATTTGACTTTTCAGACATATTTTCCTTTGCATCTTAGGTCCTATATTAGCACCTCGAGAGTCCACTTTGGGAGCACTGTCACACCTTTGCTGTGCCTGGATTACCCTTCCCCCTTCACTTCCCTCCCCTGCACATCCCAGGTCAAGGTCTGCTCCTACTCCAACCCTCCAGCCCCAGCACAGCCCTCCTGCTGGGCCCATCTTCTCCTCTCCAGTTTGGTCCTCTAGGATCCACCTGTGTGTGGTTCCCTTCCATGTCTTTGGCCTGGGGCCCAGGAAAGGGTGGTGAACTGACCTGAGGAGGCAAGAGGCAGGGCTATCTGGGAGTGGGTGGGGCAGGAGGGCCTTGGTTGAACCTAGTCCTGTACTGAGGTGGCTCTTGGTAGAGACCCTCTGGAGCCCCAGTGCTATGTGATCCCTAATACACAGGGCCAAAGTTAGGTCCTTAGGAGGCCTGGCCTCCTGAGTGCTCAGCCACAGGAGGGGAATTCCCATCTGAATAATGGAGAAGCCATATCTGGGGCAGACTTATAACACCCCAGAGAGGTATGGGAGGGATCCAGGTGGTTCCAAGAGTGTGGCCAGGGGTAGGCCTGGCCCATGGAAAGTCATGCCACACCTACACCCACCGAGCTTCCTCCTGGGGTATGGGCACAGGCTCAGGACCAGGGCTCACTCGGCCCCCTCGCCCAGGGCTGGCCACTCTGCCCATAGCCCCCTGCACACTTGCCTTGGCCTTGCCTTGGAAGTTGAAAGTCAGTACATATTCCCCAGGCCGAGTCTCACTCTGGCGGATCACGAAGAGGCCATGGCTCCGGGGCCCACCTGCTAGCACCAGCTGAGCTGCCTTGACCCTTGACAATGTCCCGTGGAACCAGGGGTAGTCAGAGAGCTCCAGCTCAGGTGCCCCCTCGGGCTCTGGCTCTGCTCCCTCTTCCCCTGTAGAGGATGACAGAGTGAGGGGATGGTAGGGGGCAAATACATGAGAGAAGAGATGCAACATCTTGAGTTTTTACCTGTAAAACGCTGTTTGGATAATTTTAGAACAAGGCCAGGAGCTGACCCCATCCATTAGTTAAGCATATGAGGTCAACTGAGGCACAGAGAGGAGAAGGACTATCTGGGGCAGTCTTTCAGTCAGCAACAAACTTGGGAACAAATTAAATTTCCTTGTCCCTTACCCCTGGTTCTGACCCTCTGCACCCCTTCTGAGAGCATTTTCTATTGAAACCAGGGCCTGTGGGAGGTTGTGATCTGGACTGGCCTACAAATGCTAGCACTCTGAGCTGCTGTGCAGAGGACTAGGTGGGATGAAATGTTACAACTTCTGAGGCTCAGGAAGGCTGTGGAGGGAGCCCGAGCCTTAGGCTGGCATCGGAGGAAAGAGGAGCTAGGAGAGCAGGCTGCCCCACTGCACCTGTGTTATTGCTGTCACCACCGCTGCCACCTGGGGATTCCAGAGTCTCCAGGAAAGTCTCCAGTGGGACATGGACCAGGGACTCGCTGATGGCATCTCGAGCTCGGCTGTGTGGGGCTGTCACCACGGCTGTGGTTGTCTCTGGGAGCCGGGGCAGGTCCACTGCGGGAGAAGTTGCAGGTAAGAAGCACATCTGTCTGGCCATCTCGGAGTGACCACCCCCCCAACCCTGCCATCCACTACTCCAGCCAGCCCTGCCCCTGCCTACCCTCTGTGAGGAGCTCACAGCTGCAGGAGGCCACGCGGCTGGCCAGACAGCCTCCCCGGGCACAGGACAGCTCTGCGTCTTCCTCGCTGTCCCTGTGAAGGCAAGAAAGCATAGCCCTGTTCTCTCGTGGGATTTGGACGCTGGACTGCTCACTGAACCAGGCAGTGGCTCACCTAAGGTCCCTGTGCCTCCATGTCCCTCTGTCACACTCTCAGCTTGCTCTTTGGCTACTATGTGTGACTGGGGCGTATGAGAGAGGTCTCTCCAGGTGGGGACAGTCCTCCTTGAGGTCACATGACCTCTGCCTACTAACCCATAAATGGTGGCAGGACCTGACAATAGGCGGGGCCTGGGTCGCTGCCTTCCCTGCCTCAGGCCCTTGTCTTCCCATTTGTGCCCCTGCCAGCTATAAAATACCACAAGGTTTACCTTCACAGGGTCTGAGGAAAGAGTTTGAAGGACAGATGGTTGGAAGGGTGGCAGGGGATGGATTATAACCACTTTGGGGATTGGGGGCCTGGGTGGCACTCAGGACTTTAATTGTGCTTCCTTAAATGAAGCTGTTAATTAGAAAGCAGCAGCCCCTCCCCTCTGGGGTTTGGCTTACCCCATTAGCCAGAAGAGCTGTTGCCAAATGCTCTGCTGCTGATCTGCCTGCCCCTCCTCCTGCCGGCCTCAGGATCTCTCCTAGATGATGCAGCCAGCCTCCCTGTTGCTCTTCCTGTGCACAGCTGACAGCAGCTGCCCCCTGTTTACCACCACCCATGGCTCCCCACTGGCCCTGACTTAACAGCTTCTCAGGCTCTCATCAAAGTCCCCTTCTCACCAGCTCTAATTCTAACAACCTGAAGGCCTCAATGTTCCTGCAAGTTCAGGCTCACACACACCTACACACCTTTTGCCGGGCTGTTCTCTCTGCCCTCCCCTACCCCAGCCCCCTCTGCTTGGCTCAGGTCCACTCTTTCTTTAAGTCTCTGAGATGGTGAGCACCTCTACCAGCGTGCCTTATCTGAGCCCCAGGCTGGGTTCGGGACCTCCTCTCTATCCCCCCACCCCTATGCCTTTGGGCTGCCCCCCCCCCCCCATCACCACTGCCCTTCTCCTAGTGGTCTCAGGCTCCCCTGGGGTGAGAACAAGACTTGATCCAACTTCCTCCTAGGTCCCCAGGCCCTGGCCCTGCAGAGCAGGCCTCAAAAAGCCTGCTGGGGATAGGGGTGGGGGTATGGATGAATGGCCGGCACCAACCTGGATAGAACTGCCATGAGAAAAGTCTATTTCTGGAGCTCAGCACCAGATAGCTACCTCCAACCTGCCCACCTGTCCTAGTGCCACTTGGGCACTCACCCAGGGTCCACGCAGCCCTGGATGTCAGCCACCCACGAGTGTTTCTGCAGGGAGTCGATGGTCTCCAGGATGTACTCTGCTCCATTCTCCACCTGGGGAAGGGGTGCCAGGAGTCCAGACAGTAGTTAGTACCCTAACCTCCACCATTCTCAGTAGGGAGCTCCAGACCCCAGGACAAATGGCTTATCCTCCCCTTCCCCATGGTGGCTCACTGGTGTGAGTATCAGGGAAGACAGTGGGGTCACAATCAATCACCACCCCAAACCGGGGCCAAAGTCCTGGGGTAGAGACTCCTCCCACATTCTCAGCAGCCCTTGGGAATGATGGGAATGATGCTCAGGAACCTGAGATGAAGCCTCAGGAGACCATACTGCCTGGGGAAGGCTGGGCTGGCAAAACCCTCAAGTCAGCCAAGGGGCCAGCTGGCTCAGCACCCCGGGTTGAGGAACTCACCTGCCTCAGTGGCTGGACCTCTACCTCTGAGGTCACACCCTGGGATAAGCAGCCTCCATAGGGGGAAGAGGAGGGGAAAGCCCTTGCTGTGGGCCAGGCCCAGAGTGCCATCCTGCACATTCATTATGTGGTGAACTCTTCCCAACAGCCCTGGGAGGGAGGCAATGTGCTTTTCCCCATTGTACAGATGAGAAGTCTGAGGTTCAGAGAGGCCAGGTAACTTGCTTAAAGCCCCACCAGCACTCTGGTATTGCTGGGACGTGAACGCAGGTCTCTGTGATGCCGAGGCTGCATGCTCTCAGCTTCCTGTGTGCCTCAGTGACAGCGCAGTTGTTGGACTCCCAGCATCCCAGAGCTGGGAGGGTCCTTTTCTGAATAGATGAGGAAATGAAGGCCCAGAGTGGAGTGGGCTTAGCCTCAGGGCTCCTGAGCAGTCAGCAGCACAGTGGCCACTCAGCTGCTGGGAGTGATGCTCTGGACCTGTCTCACCCAGCAGATGGGAATGCCACGCAGGGAGGGGCTGTATCCTCAGCCCTCAGCCGAGGTGACACAGGCTATGGGGTTGGCAAATGTTTGCTAAGTGAAAAAGGGAGTTTGTGACTGAACAAACAGGGGAGAACAAAAGCATAAACCCAACCAGGAGTCTGGAGAAGAGGGTGGGGGCTCCATGCAGCTTGGGGTGGGTGAAACCAGGTCTCCAAATATCCTTTATTCCTCTAAGGAGGCACAGGGCACAGCCCTGGCAGCCTGGAGCCCTGTCCTCAGCACCCCGAGCAGGCTACCCCAGTGACATGGGTTCTAGAAAAAGGACGAATTGCACCCCGCCCACTGGAGTGCCTCCCTGCCCACCTTTTGTGCCTCTGTGGGACCATGTGGGTTCCCACACTCCAGTGCTCTGTGACAGGGGCATTTGTGTAACTGCTGCAGTCTGGTTACCAGTTTGCTTGCCCACGGGGTGGGTATGTGTTGGCTCCAGTGTGTGTGTGTTGTGTGTGTGGGGCGGGGGGGAGTGAAGGAGAAGGGAGGAAGTGAAACTCAGGAGCTTCACCGGGGCCCAAGAGGAAATAAGAATAGGGGGCCCCAGATGGAGGGTGACACCCAAGGCACTTGGTTCTAAAGCCCGGGCCTAGATTCAAGTTGTTGCGAGGTGCCTGACATCTGTGTAGGGTCCTAAGACCCACCCAACTGGGACCCTCTCCCTGCAGTGGCCACAAGCTGAACGGCCCACGAGGGAGGTAGTCTGGGGCAGCCAGAGGACCCATAGGGCTAAGGGTGAGACTCACCTTGAGCACAAACGTGTTGTCCTTCTCGGGCATCTCCAGGGGCATGGTGGTACGGACCTCGATAATGGCTGAGAGAGGGATGCTGACCTTGGGCCTGGAGGCCTGGGACGCCAGAGGAAGGGGCAGTGAGAGTCACCACAGGGCCTTCTGAGCCCTCTCTATGTTCCCCACTTCCCAGGTGTCAGAGCAGCCCCCAGCTTAGGATGCCATAGCAGCAGTGGCACAAAGGTGTTCCAATCCCCATTTCACAGACAGGTAAGTTGAGGGAGTCTCTGGGAAACAAAGGGACCACCTCCTCATATAGTCACACAGCAAGTGAGGGACAGGGCTGGACTGGCATCGGAGTCTCCCACCTTTGAGCCCTGCAGGGTGAACTGCGTCAGGGCTGCCCTTCTGCCCGTTGCACCACCAGGTCTGTGGTTTTCACATTTTTTACCTTGACTCGTAGTAAGAAATACATTTGACATTGTGACCCAGTACACACACAGGTAAAAATATCTCTGAAATAAATGTTTCAGCAGACATTATTTACCCTAACTGTGTGATGGAGTGTGATATTTTCTATTTTATTCTAGCCCATTTAAAAATAATGCAGGTCTCCTCCTTCAAATTAGACTTCCCAGAGCACAGCTCTGGAGCCCAACGCAGGCAGGGTTCCTGGAACTGGGCAGGGCTGTACCTTCCGGTGGAGGAAAAGGGACCAGTGTGGGGTTCAACCAAGGTGAGCTGGCAGGACTCCCAGGGAGGGCTACTCTGTGCCTGGTCCTCCCTACTTTGCCCCAAAGCTCCTGGCCATGACCTGAAAGCCCCCTGGGGTGGCTTGAGACAGATTCCTGGCAGGGCTTGGGCTCTGGGACAGGGACTTTCTCAGGAGGAAAGGGAAGGACCACATGTGTGTGTGTTGGGGGATGGGGGGGGGGGGAGTGAAGCAGGCAAATGGAAATTCCTGGCAGCACTGGCTACCATCCAGCGGGTGCAGGGCTGGGCTTGGAGTGGTGATGGAGGGGCTCGGCTGACCATGGCAGGCCACTGTGGTAGGGGCCACCGAAGTGCATGGAACAGACAGAGGGCCACAGTGAAGGCCTGGACTGGTGACCTCGGCTGGGCTCCTGCTGGCAGGAGGTACTCATTCCTCTGCCTGACATTTGAGGTCTATCTGTCCTGGCCCAGAGGCCTTGCCCCCTGATCCAGCCACATCTCACTGTTCTCTGGACAGAGCCATAGGCTGTTTCATGACTCCAGACCATCACTTATTTATAGCTTGTGCCTCTGGAAAATGCCTGTCCTGGGGCCCTGCTGCCTGGGGAGCACTTATGCAGCCTGAGCTTCACCACCTTGAGGCCCCTGGAGCACCCAGGGCTCACCCCATTGAGGTTTACCATCCAGTCCTGCAAATACCGGTCTCCTGGTGGCTCCACAATGGCAGGGTGTCAGCCTTACACTGGGCTCTGAGGAGAGGGAGGCCAGAGGCTTGATTCATGGGGCTGTGTGAGAGGAAAGTCGTAGGGTCCCAGGAAACAGCCCCCCAGCATGAGCTCCTGTCCACTCCAGGGATGCAGCTAGGTCTCCAGGACTAAAAGACAGTGGGGCATATCAGCAGGGTCTCCCTGGGGCATACATTTGGGAAACCGAACTTGAGCCCTTACCATGATATGATCCACCTTCCTACCAGCTGAATTCCCAAACATTTGCATGAAAAACAAAGGGTTGGCCTGGCTGGCATGGCTCAGAGGTTGAGCATTGACCTATGAACCAGGAGGTCACAGTTCAATTTCTGGTCAGGGCACATGCCCAGGTTGGGGACTCGATCCCCACTGGGGGTGTGTAGGAGGCAGCTGATCAGTGATTCTCTCTCATCATTGATGTTCCTATCTCTCTCTCCCTCTCTGAAGTAAAAAGAAATAAAAAAAATATATATATATACCTCTCCCCCAAAAATGAAGGGTTGGGGGGCGGGGAGGAAACCGCCTGCCTTCCTCAGAGGTGGGGAAGTGACCTTGCCCTCTGCCAGTGGTGGGTAGTGGGCTTAGTGGGACAGCCAAGGCACCAGCTGCTGCACCCCACCCCCACCCCAAGGCGGCAGTCACTGCCATTGACAGCAGGGCAGCTGTGCCTGCCACTCAGGGCCTGGAGGCCGGGCCTCTGCCTCTGCCCTTTGGGTGACCCTGAGCAAGCCCCACCTCACTCTCCACCTTCACTGGGCCTGGTCTCTGTGTCTTACAAGGCCGGGGAGGGGGGGGGGCGGTGGGGGGGAATTGGGCTTCTTCATCTATGATTTCTCTCTGGGAAGGTACCATGGGGGCCTTGGTGAGCACACAGCCCTGGGGGAGTCTGGGGGGGGGGCGGGGATATAGGGGTTGTGTCCCAGGACTTGGGAACAAAGCTCTTCAGACAGTGAGGATGCCCCTAGGTAGTCCATCCCCTGCCCCTCCAATGGAACCCACGGTTCCAACAACCAGGGAGATGCGGATAGAGGGGAGATGCAGGGTGACTACAGGCACTGAGGACAGAGTGGGTGAGATCAGTGGCAGCCCCGGGGGCTCTTGGGGTGCCGCCAGCTGCTGCACCAGCACGATGGCCACCTTCCTGAACCTCCCAGTGCACACACACGGCGCTCCCACCTCCCCACTCCTTTGTGGGGACCACCAGGGTAGTGGGCATAGGTCGCCCAGTGCTGCCACCCACAAGCTATGTGCTTTAGGCAGGCCATCTCCACCCTCTGACCCCGATTTTAATTTTTCTCTTCTATGACCTTGAGACCATGGGGCCCACCTTGCAGAGTGCAGGGAGGAGGAGGCTGCCCACCATCTGGGCACACGGCCGGCTCTCAGGAATGAGCACGATTGTTACCGTCATTCCCCTTTCTAAACTGCAGGTCTGCCACCCTGGAGGAGACCCGCGGCTGTGGCCAGGGCGCTTTTGGTGAGCCCCCAAGAAGGTACGGAGGGCAGCGCGCTCAGTTGAGCAGCAATGGAGGCAGCAGCTGGCGCTGAGCCTTTGAAACCCGAGGCCAGAAAAGGGCCACCTGGGCAGGGGCTGAGCTGCAGCCTGGCGGCCGCACTGGAGCCCACGGGTTCCCACCAGGACAGGGCAGTCCTCCCGGGGCCTCAGACGGTGCCGGGCGCTGCCTGCCCTCATCCCGCAGGCCTCCTCTCGGTGGCTCCAGCCACCCAGGGTCCCAGGGAAGGAAGAGGGCAGGGTGCCCGGTGCCCCAGCAGCACGAAGCACAGCACCCAGCGCCTGTCCTGAAGCCGGAGAGCCCCTCCGACACCTCACAGGTGCAGAGGCCTTGCGGGGGTGACGAGTGGGCGAGGAGGTCGGGCCACATCCCAGGACCCTGACACGCAGCCCAGGCCATGCCCAGCACCACCCTCTCTCAGGCGGGGCAGGGCGCTCACCTTGGGCGGCACGAAGAACTCCAGGCGGAAGCGCTCGCCGGCCATGGCCCTGCGCAGGAGCAGGCGGCACTTCTGCCACTGGGCGGCCCCGCCGGGTCCTGCGGCCGCATCATCGGCCACCATGAAGCGCAGCGCGCCTTCACGCTGGATGTCCACCAGCTCCACCTTGGCCGCGAGCGTCCGCGACAGCCGCCAGCGCCGTGTCCATTTGTCGCGTGCCTCGGCCGGGGGCTCGGGGGCCCGCGAGGTCGCGTCGGGCTCGGGCGAGGCGCGCCGGTGCCACATGTCGCGCACGCCATCCACCACGCACAGGCTCATGTTACGCAGCGAGAAGCCCTTGCGGACTCGGGCCTTGGCCGCTGCGTGCGCGGACACGTCCTCGGAGCTCCGCGAGTGGCCGTACGCCGCCGCCTTGAGCGCAGCCGGCTGGGGCTCCATGGCGTCCGGGTGCTCGGCCACCAGCACGCGGCGCACCTCCTCGCTGAAGACGTCCAGGAAGTTGGCGGCGAAGTGGCGGGAGAAGGAGGCCCCGGCGTCCGGTGTGTCGTAGGCCGGGTTGTCCCGCAGGAAACGGCAGAACTTGTGCGCGAAGTCCACGGCTGCCGCCTGTGCATGCAGCTCGCAGAACTGCCGCCAGTCCGGGACAGGGACCGGGGCGGCGGGGGTGGCGGGGCCAGAGGCGGCACCATTCATGGCTTCCGTCCCATCGCAGCCCTCTGCGGCTGCGGGTGAGAAGAGCTCCTGGTGACTTTGTGACCTCGGACCCGAGTGCCCGCCTGTCCCCGCTCCCCCAAGGCTCGCGCAGGGGTGGAGGTGTCTGTGAGAGTGAACCAGCATCTTTTCATGTCAAAGAAAGGAGCTGGCCGCCATCTTAGGTTCCCCATTTTGCTATGACCTTCAGATTCTCAGGGGGCGCCATCTTAGGTTCCGCCTGCCCTTCCTCTGAATTAGCCAATCGCACAATAATGTGAATCCGAGCTCGGAGCCCTGACCGATTCAAGTCAGAGTCAGAGCGAGGGGCAGGGCAGACCCCGGGGGTAAGAAATGAAACCCAAAGGGACTTCCCATTTGGTGTGCTTTGGCCATGATTTTCAGCCGCAACTGCACCCTCTGCTGAAGTAAATCGGCTTTGCCGATCCAGTTTTCAGTGTTTGTCTCATCCCAGCAACCCCGTTGAGCGTTTCCAACAGCCTGTGTGTGTTGGGTGGGTGAGGGGCGGTTCTACAACAGGCAGCCTTTCTGAGTAGCGCCATGTGTGAAGAGGACCACCAGGGAGGTACAAGGTAGTGTCTGCAGGAGGGGAGACCCCATTTACTGTCTCTTCAAACAGCAGCCTCAGTCAGGGACCCCAAGGTCATTCCTGGGGCAGCAATAGGAGGCTGGGGTAACAGGTGCCTTGAAGTGGGGTCCCCATGAGCCTCAGTGACCTCACTTCCCCAAATAAGCTCTTCGGAGGGCTCCCAAAGCACCGTGGACAAGAAGTCATGTGCAATCCTTTGGGCTCTACTTTTGAAATATGCGGGGAACCCAGCCTCTCCTCCCCTCCCCTCATTGCCGTCCAGGTTGTGCCCAGGGACCCACAGAACCTCTTCTCTTGTAGGCAGCACTTTAGCAGCCTCTTCTCCAGAAACGGACCTCACTCTATAGGTCTGTTCCCCACACTGGGACCCAGTCATCTTTTCTAAAACATAAGACAGATCAGGTCCCTCCTCTGCTCAAAATCTGCAATGGCTCCCATTCCACTCAAAGTAAAAGCCAAAGTCCTACGCTTGGCCCCGAAGACCTCATACGATCTGCCTCCACTTACCTGCCTGAGCTTACCTCCTGCCACTCTTCTTGCCCATTCTGCTCTGGCCACACCTGCCTCCTGTCACTGCGGAAGCATGGCAGTCATATTTCTACCTCAGGCCCTTTGCACTTCCCTGGAATGTTCTTTCCTCCACATTCCCTCACCACCTTCAGGTTTCTGCTCCAATACCATCTTGTCTGATAGCCTTCCCTGACCACCACTCTACTGAGAATAAGAAATGCTCCCACTCCACCCAGCACCGGCATCTCCTGCCCTTTGCCTGCTTACTTTTCTCCATAATGTTTACCCTCGTCCAACATACCACTTATTCACTCGTTTGGTGAATGCCAGCTCCACGAGGCAGGTATTCTAAGTCTTATAAGTGGCTGTGTCCCCAGTGCTTGGCACATGATAGGTACCCTGTAAACAACGAATGAATGATTAAGTGAATGTGTTTGGTTACTGGGCATGTTACAGCTGTCACCACCTAAACTGTCCCATAGGGCCTTGGGACACAGCTTGTTAATGACAGGCCTGGGATTCTCACCCCGACTCCAGGGCTTGGGGGCCACCTCCTAGTGTAGATCAAGTGTGACTAATTGTTCATGCTGGCATTGAGGGTACTGCCTCCTTAGACTTCTTTCCACCACAGTGGCCTGCATGCTTGTGTTCCCACCTCCTGGAGACCTGTTGCCTCCAGAGTGCCCATCCACATCCAACCTCTTGAAGAGGCTCCAATCCGGGAATCCCAGCTGTCTCCTCACCCAGCTCCCTCCTCCTTATTCCCAGGCCCCCCCCCCCCCAATCCCTCATCATTCTGGTTTGCCAAACTACTTGGTATTTGGTGGCTTTGCCTTCTTGTGTCCCAATATGGCCATCAGCTCTGGGACATAGGCACAGCCCATTGTGTTTATGCAACCCTCTCCCTAGGAAGGGCTAGGGTGAATTTACCAATGGAGAAGAGGGTGAGCCTTGGGGAGCTCATCTGAGGGGGCCAGTCCAGTGTTAGGGGAACTAAGATAGAGGGTCATGCCCTCAGCTGCCCTCCCAGGATCCCACATTTCCTGGCATAGCCCTTGAAGCTCTTGGGAGTACCATCTCATCTCTTCTCTGGGATCCAAACTCTGTAATTAAAGCCAGGTAAAAATAGCTGCCCCACTTCTGTGAGATCATGTGCAGGGCCTCTGGGCCATAGGGCACTGTGGGAATTCCCTCTCACCTTGGGGCACCTCTGGCCATCGATCTGCAGTCAATAACCACAGGACAGCCCCAGGGAGAAAACAGGCCACTTGATGATACCACTTAGCATAGAGGACCGTTTTCTAAACCAGTAGGTCTCCTGCCCTAGTATTGGGGGAGAGGCAACAGGGAGCTAGATTTCCTGGAGGAGGTGGGCCTACTTTGGGCTTCCTGGCTTGAAGAGAATGAAGACAGTCCTCCCTGGAGGCCTGAGCAATACCTGGGAGGAGTGGGACTGAGGCACCCATGAGCTTGGCTCATACTGAGCCTTTTTAATACCCTGCTCTTCCACCTTTCTTTATCTGGCTAAATCCCACTCACCCTTCAATAATTAATCCAGGGACACTTCCTCCAGGAAGCCTTCCCTGACCTCTCCCTGCCAGGTGGCATGAGTGTCTCCTCTGAGCTCCCACAATCCCCTCCTATACATCCCTCTAGCAAGGTGTAAATTGCAGGGTGCTCCAGATATGTGTCCATGTCTCTTCTTCTCATCTGGCATAGGCACTCTTTGGGGGCAGAAGGCAGGCCTGAGTCATGTCAGTAATGGAAGTAGAGGCAGAAATGCACCTGCCACCACCGCCAAGGCCTCCAGAGAAGGAGAACTGAGGCTGCAGCCTGCCCCGAGGAGAGGGGTGTTTTGGGGGGTGGGAGTGGGGAGAAAGCCCTGCAGCTAAGACCATGAGGGCCTGTCCCCGTGCTCCAAGCCCATCCATTTTACCCAGCAGGGCAGCTCCCCAAAGTGACCACCTCCCCGCTATACCACTGAGACCACCAGAATGGCCAGACTGGATGACATGGTGCCTGGAAGGGCCAGCACTGGAGCCATCACCAAGTGTGGATGCCCTGTTTGACACAATTTTGCTCCCACCTCCCACACAGGGCAGGTGGGGCAGGGAGGAAGTCAGTCCTCGTTCCCCATCCTCTGGCATTAATCCCTGTTCCTCCTGCTCTTCCTGCTGGCTGACAATATGCTTGGCAAGAGGGGGCAGAGTAGAGACAGAGCCCTGGGGACAGGCTCTCACAGGGGGGCCCCAGCTCACCCTCACTGGAGGTAGGGTGGCACTTGGAGAGGAATTTGCTAAGGATATGGTGGCTGTGGCCGCGTCCTCAGGAGGGACTGGCCTGGGAGGATGGTCCTAGCTTGACCTTCCCTACCCACCTTGTTGCTGGCCAGCAGTCTATAGGCCTGATGCCCGGCACAGCAGCCCTCAGTGTCCCCTGGGTCTAGCCGGGGCTACATAGAAGTGGCAGGGGTTGAGCAGCCAAAGATAAAAGCCATAAGCAGCAGGGCCAGCAGGAAACCCCATACTTAATTACAGATGGGGAGACTGGGACCCAGACATGCCTCTGCAAAGGGAAGGCTGCAAGTCACATGGAAGAGGACTCGGACCCAGCAGGGGCAAGGGTGTGCTGTGGGCCAGAAGTGGGGTGAGACCATATGCAGGGACCTTGGCTGACCTGGGCTCAAGACCTGACCAGACTATTCTCTGGGTGAGTAGCTCCTCCTATGGCCCCAGAGGGCCAGAAGAGACCTGTGAGTCAGGGCAGGACAGTACAGGATGGGCCTCCCCAGGCCTCAGCTTCCCATCAATAAAATGGGGTGCTGGAGCAGTGGCTCTAGTGACCCCTGACTCTGATGGCTCTTGGACATTTTTTACTGGGGCCCTTCTATCACTCCACTGGGACCAGGGGCAGGTGCGGGGCCTCCTCTCACCTTCACAGGCTTTTTTGAGGATTGGGGCTGGAGACAAAGGGAGCCCATGGGGTTTGGGCATCAGGTGCTAGCTCCCCAGGGGCCTTGGGCGGCCAGACCACCCTCCCTCGATCATTACCCGGGATTTGTGTTTCTTTTTTCCAGGCTTAGCTGGGCTTTCTGGCTTCTCCTCCTGGATAAATGTTTTTTGTTCCCATCTCGCCAGGGCCGGAGCAGGATGGGATGGGGCTGCAATCACATGGAGGCCGGGCAGGGGAAGCCTAAGAATCTCTGCTTTCCAAGCGCAGACTCTCCTAACCCATCCGACAGGAATCAGACAAGAGACCGTCCCCCACCCCTGTGAGCAGAGGCCTGTGAGAGGGGGCGGCTGGCCTTCCGGTAGTAAAAATAGCGCTGACAATTGGAAAAGAAAAAGAAGACCAGTTGTCAACCCCCGCAGCACGCAGTTCCGGATCCCACGGCCAGGTCATTCCTTAAAATATTGATGAGGCATCTTAGCCGCCCCCACTAATGCACAGAGAACCAATCCATCCACCACACAGAGTGGCTGTCTGGGGGGGTGGGACTGCCGGGCCCACCGAAGGCTTCCCCGCTCCTCCACCCCTCTGCAGCAGTGTTTCTGGGGAGCGCCAGCTGGAACTGGCCTCCCTACCACAGAAGACAACTGACCCCTCACCCCCTTCCCTGGGAAGGGAAGGAGGCCCAGCAGTGCAAACTGGCAGCACTCAGAAAGGCTGCCTCAAAAGGCTACACCTAGGCAGGACCTGGGCAGCATCCTGCACCACCAAGACCTCCCCCCACTCCTTCTCCTGCACCCAATTCACTCAGGTGCAGGAAGGGATGGTAAGGGTCAGAACTAAGGGTGGGGTGAGAACTAAGCGTGCCCACCCCCATAAAGCATTCATGATGGGGAGATTGAGGCTTCTTCTTGGGGTCCCCCAATACAAGAAGAGGAGACAAGCCTCACTTGGCTCTTCCCTGGGAAGCTGGCCCTAACGATGCCCACTGATGTCCTCTCCTCTGGGCTTCTCAGGACCACTTGGCCTGGCCAGGCTGGTCCAGCCCAGCACTCACAAGGCTCCTTCGGTCATCCATCCTACTGTTCTTGCAGCTGCCCTCCTGGCCTCTGTGGGACAGTCCCCTCCAGCCCCCTCTCTCCAGCTCTCCCCCTGCAGGACAGACAACCTCTGGGCAGGTTGTTCCATCAGCCAGGAGTGCCTTCCGCCTGCTGTCGCCTGATTCCCCCCTGCAGATGGAGGCACAGAATAGACAGGGCAGGCACATTCTCTGTTTCATGGTTGGCTACTTGGGTGTCAGTTCTCAAGTCTACTCCCCACCTTATCCTGACCGCCTCCTCCTGAAGTGTCCCCATGGGGCAGGTTCTGAACCAAGGCTTCCTGTGAGAGTGAGGTGTGGCTGGAACTCCCCAACCTTTCCTACCCAGAACATCTGTGCTCACCCCATGACCCTGCCTGAAGGCAGAAGTAGGTATAATTTTGGTCTTAACACCCTTGAACATGCTGGGACTTTGATGCAGAGTGTGTGTGGGAGGACACTCTGACTAGTGACTGGGACAGGTTAAGAGCCCTTGGGATTTTGCCTTGAGTGAGTGGGAGAGGGGCACTCAGGGGTCCCAGCTTTTCTGAGCATCAGTTTCCCTAGCTGTAAAGTAGGACCATCCTGCTCTCCCACACAGATGCTGAACCCAAGGCCATGCTGAGGAGCATGAAGAGCATTGTTAGGAGGCAGCTGTTAAAAGCTGGGAGAGCAGCTCACACCTTCCACAGGACCCCCAGCCTTTGTCACTGCGGGAGTGGAAGACCTCTAGCTTTCACTGGCATCTTGAACCTTGACAGGCCCTGCTGGCTTGGACCTGCAAACTTCCAATCCTAGGGGGCCCCACAGCTGCATCCCACAGATGTTCCCATCAGACAGCACTGCTGCTGTCTCCCTATCTCCACCTCTGATCACTTGGCTCACTGGGACAGTGGAATGGTTAAAAGCCTGACATCCAGAGCCAGACCTCCTGGGTTTGAATCCTAGCTCCTCTGCTTCCTAGCTGTGTGGGTAAGTGACTCAGCTTCCTGGGGCCTCCGTTTCCTCATCTGGTAAAACAGAGGGCGATACCAGCACTGACTGTTATCAAAGGGCCGCCATGAGGATCAAATAAGTAATTTGTTTAAAAGTAAAGTTCTGCTCCTAGTTCCTAAATGTCTTGCATTCATTCCCTCTTTTCCTCCCATTGCTCTGGGCAGAGGGTCACAGAGGCCTCATCTCTGCTTCTACTGCCCCCCCCCCCCCCCGACCTGCTGCAATCCCCTGACACATCCAGGCTCCACAGTGTAGCCAAGGCCATCTTGCTGGAACCCACATCTACCAGTAATTGGCTATGCCCCTATTCAAAGCCCCTTTCCTCTCACATCTTCCATGCCAGGAAGAGAGGGTTCTGGCAAGGGAGGTGACTGGCCCATCTTTCACTGGATTTATATTGGGCTCCCACTGTGTGTCAGGAGCCATGCTGGCAGGTCCAGGGTCACAGACAGATGAGAGGGGAATGTGGAGCCAGGTTCAGATCTGCCCCTTCTGTAGCAGATGCTAGCCCAAATAGAATCCTGGAGAGCTCTCCCTCTGAGGACAACAATTGGGTTACCTAGCCCCTGACTCAGGAATAGAGATGTCTAGACTCAGTGGAGAGGGCACTCTGACAGGGCAGGACAATCCAGAGCTGAGCCCTGCAGGAATCAGATGTCATATAAGCACGAGTGGGGTTCAGGACAATAAATTGTACTAGGGCCTGGGGGCTTAGGAGGAAATCCCATCTTCCTTCAGGAGCACCTGGTGCTGGACAGTTCCTGGGCAGGCTCTGCGGATGGAGCGCAGGTTGGCATGGCTCTAGCTGCACTAGCCTTGTCCTCCTGGGGTTGCAGAGCAGAGGCACTCCCTCTCCAGCCTTGGCCTGAGCCTTGCAGCCTCTCCCTGTCTCCCAGTGTCAGGGATCTCACTTTGGTCTTGATTCATACTCCTCCCAGACCTCCCTAGCCCCTGACTCAGCCCTCCAAACTTGCACAACGCCACCCTCAACCCCTACCACTCAGCCCACCAGCCTGCCTTCTGAATTTTTCATGACACAGGTACCATGCCTCCCCGGGATTCTGAATATCCCAGAACTCTGGTATTGTGGATGATTGTAAAGGTTCCCTGGGCTCTCCACTGAGTCTAGACATCTCTGAGCAATAAAACTCCCTGCCTGGTTGATACCCAGCACCTCAAACTCCCCACATCCAAGTTCTAACACATCCTCTTCCTACAGCCCCTGCTTGTCCTCAGCTCAGTCTTTTAGTACCCATTGCCCCAACTGCTTCACTTCTCTGCCCAAATAGTTGGCAGGCTCCAAGTCCACAGAGGCCTTGGGAATGCCACCTTTATACTGTCCCTGCCTCCACTTCCCTCCACCCCCAACCCCTCCACAATGCCACATTGCTGTGGCCTGTCTTCACCAGACCATGAGTCTCCAGATGAATGTTATACCCACCATAGGACACAGGTGGGCCCTACATACAGAGGACTGGAGGTATCTGGTGAATGGAGCCCAAACCCTGCTTCACCCAGTGGAGCCAAAAGATGCTGTACTCCCACATACTGATGCCCTGTCTACCTGTGCCCAAACAGGTGCTGGCGGTGACCTCCTCCGAATGTTTAGAAGTCACATCTGCTCTCCCCTGGGACAGAGTACAGCCATAAAAACTTCCCCAGACTCCAAAGCTGCCACCACCCTTCCAAGTCCCATGTGGACAGTTAGGCACAGAAAGTGAGAGAGGCTTCAAGACTGGACCAGCAGCCAAGAGACACCTAAACCCCCAATTCCCTACAATCCAGGATAGACAGACAGTGCAAGAGGTAAGAACCAGGCTCTTGTCAGGAGGCCTGGCTTGTTGGTTGAGTGACTTTGGGCAAGTCATTTCACCTCCTTGAATCTCTTTCCTTCTCTGTAAAATGGGATAATAATAGTACAAAACCCACAGGGTTGTTGTGGCGATTACATGAGAAACAGCATGATGCCCTTAGCCTGGCAGGAGTTGTTTTGAAACCAAATGCTCAGCCTTGGGGGTGCCCAGGTTCCACCAAGCAAGAGGGGGGTATCTTCCCTCCAACACTCCCCAGAAAAGCCCACCCTTGGGTGTGAGTGCAAGGAGACCCACTAAATAGGGAGGAGGGTTTAGAAACTTTAGACAGGGTTTTCACCATAAGGATAAGAAGAAATGCATTAACTCTCCATTACTTAGAGCTATTCAACTAACCGGCTCCAGAACTCTTGCCCACCATCACTCACGCCCCCCAGGGTGAGAGGAATAGAAGAAAGCAGCTTGTGGGAAACTGCCTTTGAGACCCTAACAAATGCTCTGACCCACACCAGCTTAACCGCACTGCCTGGCCGTTCTCAAAGTTCCTAGAACTGAAACGTTCTAGGTCAGTCCCCAACCAATGGCCTTCTAGATGGAGCAGGGTGGCCGGGAGGAAAGAGATTTGTTCAAAGTGGGGGGCAGAGTAGGAGGGGGTTCATATTACACCCCCAACAGAGCCAGCCAAAGCCTCTTAGGATAACCACCCCTGCTCCTCCTGTCCTGGCAGAGGTGCTCATTCACCTCATACTCAGTGACCTGTGTTGCGGGGGGCAATTCTTGCTGGTCACCCAGCTAGGATTTAGGCAGCACCGTTCCCATTTCACAGAGTAGATAATGAAGGCTCAAAGGGCAGGGGTAGGGTTCAACCCAGATTTGACTCCAGATCTAGGGGCTCTCCCCTGCACTAGCTTGGTGTGAACACAGATTCTGGTTTAAGATGTTCACAGTCACTCCTGAGGCTGCCCGGGCCCCTTCGCCCGCCCCCCTACCCCCCCCCCCCCCGCAGCTCCCCAGGGGCCAGTCCCGGTGCACTTCTTCCCCTGAAGACCTCACTTCGTGGGCTGCTGGTGCCGGACGGGTCCCTGCCTCTGCTTGCCTTGGAGGACGGGCTGGCGCGGTTCCGGGCCCCGCGCAGCCCGCAGGTTCATCAATGGCCAAGGCCGAAAGGCCTGAATGGAGGGCACGAACCGCCTCTTCTTAAAGGCGCCGGCCTCGGGCACCCTAAGCGGTCCTCCCCACTATCCCTGGCGGCCGAGAGCTCTCGGGGTGGGCGGGTCGAGAACGGGGACCATGAGAAAGAAGGCCTGTGCCGAATGGAGGGCGTGCCGGCCGCCACTGTGGTCTGGAAAGTGTCCCTCCGGTGGGACACCCTTATTCCAGGCTGGCCCTCCCCGCCCCCACAGCCCAGGGAAAAGGCCGGGCGCCCTCCACCCCAGCCAGAGACCCTCCTCTAGGGGGCCGCTGCCCTCACCGCCCCCCCTTCCCGCTGGCCCAGGCCCTAGGAGGGGGCGGAGGCACAGCTGCTCCGGAGGCGGCTCGGCCCCTCCCGTTACTCCCGCTCCGCCCGGGATGGGGGTCGGGGAGCCGATCCCCGCAGGGGGCGCATCTCCTCCGTCAAGCTCCCTCCCACTCGCGCACACAAAGACTACACACGCGGACCGGGGCGCGTGCGGTCGCACTCCTCGGGGCAGCGGCGCTCACACACACGCACGCCCTCAGGGACCCTTGGGGTTCGGGGTGACGCACGGGGGGCGAGGGAACTGAGGACGAACAGGCCGTACCTACAGGCGCGCAGCTGCGGCCGGGCGGGCCGGGGCGCCGGCAGAGCGCTGCCCGGACCGCGGTCGGGCTCCCGGGGCCCCGCGGCTCATGGCCTGCGGCGGGTGTATGCTCCCTCCGGGCGACAGCCGGCGCTGGCGGTGGCTCCTCTCTCCCTCGTCCACAACCTCCACGGCTCGTGCGCTCCTCTCGGGCCCAGCGCGGCCTCGGCTCGGATCTCCCGGCGGCCAAGCCCCGCGCACTCGGAGCCCAGCTCCGCGCCGCGCGCCCCGCCCGCTCCCCCTCTCCCACTCTCCCCCTTGGTACCCCCGCCCGCTTCCCCGGCCCCGCCCCCGACGCGGGTCCCGCCCCCGACCCCGCCCCCCGACCTCTGGCGAGCCGGAGCTGTACCCGTGGCTGGTGCTCACTTACTTCGGGCAGCAGCAGTGGCAAGGCGGCGCGGTCCTGGGGCCCAGAGGGGTTAGGAAAGGGCCTGCAGCCGTCCCATTTGGGGCGAAAGTCCGCGACCGCCTTGTCTCACGGAGCCGGCCCCAGGCCAGGCGTCGCGATCTCCCCGGCGTGGAAGCGTCCCTCGGAGCCTGGAGTGGTGGCTCCGGGAGCGTGGCGAGTGGGGGCCGAGTGGGTGACCTGCCTGGTGGGGCCCCTGGGACGTGGACGCCCTTTGCTGACAGTCAACCGGCGGAGGTTGCTATTGCCGGACACTCAGCCTTCAGGACAATGGGAGCCTCGAGGAGGCCCAGATGCCACAACCGGGGAAGTTGACGTCTACTTCTCATAAATCCCGAGGGTGAGCACCACGCCCCCTCCCTCCAGCCCTGTGGCTGCCGGAAATCGCCGGAGGCTAGGGCAGGGGAGACATGAGCGGGTCCTCACCTCTCCCTGTCCCTACCCCACCCCGTCCTACGTCGTACGGGGCTGATAGGGCTCCACAGCCCCCGATCCAAAACTTAGGTTAGGGCAGAGACCAGACTGGCTAAGAAAACAAAGACTCCTGCTAGCCTTTGTGGGCTGACCCTTGGGGACCTCCAGGAGACCTCCCAGAAGAGGCGGAGAGACTCTAGAAGGCCTGGAAGGGGTCTGAGAAGAGAGGGGAGGCATCAATCCATGTAAACAGAAGTATGGAAGTGTAGTGCTTGCTCCTGGGGCGGGTGGGGGTGCCCCAGCCCCTTCTCTCCTCTTCTCCCTCCTGCCCCCAGCCCTCAACCTCTATAGGCATATCAGCTTTTCCCGGCCCTCACTGCAGCCCTACCTCTCACAGTTCTGTGGCCTGCCAGGGAATGCCTCCATCTGTTGCTCTCTCCCACCCTTAGGGACCTCTGACTCCAGCGGGCCCTTAACCTTTCCCAAAGCCATTTCACATCTCATTTCCCAGGAAACAGGACAGGTAGGGAAGGTTTTTTATTTTTTTAAATCTCAGTCTTGTGGATGGAAAGCATGGGGCCTAGAGAGGAACAGTGGGTTGGTGAAGGTGGAGACTAGCCTGGAGCCCTGCCTGGACCTCCTGCCCACCAGCCCTGGGCTGCCCTCCACATGGTCTCTGAAGCAAGGCAGGTCTTGTCTGAAGCCCTGGAACCTAGCCCCTTCCCTTCCACACACATACCAGCTGCTCTCTCGGCAGGATATGGCCAGAAAATATTTAATGAAAGCTTAGGTGTGGGCCAGCCATGCACTGTAGCTGCACACTGGCCTGGAGGCCTGGCTGGGAATCAGGAGACCTAGGAATGAGGCTGGGAGGGTGTGGGAATGGGAAGGGTGGGAGGATGACTGCCTGTCAAAGGATAAGTGGGTGATGGGGCTGTGGACTCCTCCTCCTGGGAGATGGGAGAACCTGGCCCCCAGTAGACTAACCTGATTCTGAGTAGTGGGCTGAGATCCACTGATGGGCTGTCCTTGGCCAGAAAGTGTCCTGGGGTATGGAACCCTGGGCAGGACAATAAGTCTGATCCCCAGGGAGGAGGAGCCAGCCGTTTGGTGACTGATGTACAAGGAGGAACTAGTAGTGGAAAATGTGGAAGTGGCTGGGGTAAGGAGGAGGGGAGGAGGGGAGAGGCTGACTGGCCAAGAGCATCTTTGTCCTGGGGACAGGAATGAGGGTTAGGCAGGATAGGTCTATCTGGGGGTCCCTGAGGGCAGGAGGCTTTGGGGTCTTGGAAGAAGTTGTGATGGGGCAGATGATGAGGCATTCTGGGGTAGGATCCCAAAGTGGGGGCCCTGGATGTACAAGTTCTAGAGTGTTCAGGACTGAGACAGGGATAGCGCAGGGGACTCTGCCCAGGTGGGCTGCAGAGCTGGGTATGGAGCCAGCATTTCAGGCCACCTGGCCAGTGAGTGAATGCCAATCACCACAGACTAAGAGGAAGCTCCTAGTGTGGGTGGGTGGGGTGGGCCCACATGAGTGGGGTTGGGCTGGGGGCCTGGCATCCCAGAACCTATGGCTCAGAGGTGTCCCTATGCAACGCTGGCACTCGGGGGGCTTGGTGGGCATGGGCTCCACAGTTGCATGGCAAGCAGGATCCCAAGGGAAAGGGACAGGGAGAGACATGAAGTGACATGAGAGCAGGGCTCCAGGGCACACAGAAGGAAGCAGCGGTTCCCCAGGAGCTGATGTCATACATCCAACACACGTCACACATTCAACCACAGTCTGATTTTTTGTTTGTTTTTTGTTAATCCTCACCAGAGGATATTTTTTCCATTGCTTTTTTTTAGAGAGAGTGGAAGCGGGGGGGAAGAGAGAGAGAGAGAGATCAATTGGTTGCCTCCTGCATTCACCTTGACAGGGACTAGGGATTGAACCTGCAACCGTTACATGCCCTTGACCGGGAATCGAACCCGAGACTCTTCAGTGTGGGAGCTGATGTTCTAATTACTGGACCACACCCACCAATGAGTTGTTTTGTTTGTTTGTTTGCTTTTTTTTCATTTTTTTAAACGAATGGATTTCTCTTTTTGATTGGGTTACTGGTCTGCTCAGAAGAACTCAAGACACTGTGGGTTTGGGTTTCAGCAAAGCTCTGAACCCAATCATGGAATTCCTGGACAGAAAAAGGGGGAGAGACCTTCTGTGTGTCACGGCCAGTGCCAGACACCCACCAGACTCTCATATCCCCAGTCACAGGGCACGGGCACCAGTGTGGCTGCAACCATATGTTTATTCAAAGCTGAACACGCAAGTGCAAATTTAATGTAGGAAGATCTGTCAGTGGCCCAAGATGGCCATGCTAGGATGTTCTGCTTGGCCAAGAAGCACCTGGGCCCCTCAGACCAATCCTCGGGTCTGAAGAGCCCCTGGCATGGGGTGTGTTCACTGCAGACTCCTCACCTAGAAGCCAGAATACCTTGCTAAATAATAAAGCAAAAATCATGGTGGGTCTGGGGTGGGCTAGAGTGTGACAAAGGTAGGCTAGAGGGATGGACTCAAAGACTCCTGGCCTGTGAGGAAGGGTCCCCTACATCTTGGGAGGTGGTGATGGATCCCAGGGGATCCCAACTGGTTTAACCATGGCCAGAGACAGTGGAACGCAGTGTCACAGCATCCCTGCTACCAGGGCTAGAGGTCAAGCTGTGGGCAGGGCCCAGGCCAGGTCACCAGCCTGAGATGGGGCTGAGAGACCCATGTGGCTCAGCCTGGCTGGGCCATGGGACTTTCTGGACCTAGGAAGCCTAAAGTGGCTGAGACATTCTTTTAAGGGAGCCCAAGGGGACTTAGGACCTCTGGTATTGTTGGGTGGAGGGCAAGGGCAGTTCCCATGGGGTAATTTCTAGGGGAGCCTAAGTCATTAGAAGGAGCTGAATAAGCAGAGGTGGGGAATGCAGTCATCGCTGTTGGGAGCGGGGCGGTTCCGAGACATCACTGCCACATGTCACCGGCCGCTGCCCCGTTGTCATTCTCGTGGAACTTGTGTAGGTGATCAGCAAACCTGTGAGACACAGAAACCTTTGCTGTGGCCGTGTGTAAAAAGGAGAGAAGTGTGTGGGTGCAGTGGCGAGGGAGGGGGGGGAGGGGGAGGCATAGAAATCTCCAGGGTCAAGCACCATGTGATGGGGTGGGGGCTGAGGGCAGCAGGCATGTTGGGGGGCTGTGAGGCGAACCAGAGTGGGGGGAAATGGTGGAAGGCTGTGGGGGACAGGGAACAGAGGAGAAGCTCAGTGCTGCTGCGGGGCTCAGCATGGGGCCATGGGGGGGGGGGGGGCGCTCAGGGCATCCTCACTTCTTGGCGCAGAAGGTGGCACAGTCCCTCTCCATGCTCTCGCTCCACGCCAGCTTGTAGAGAACCTGGCCAGGCAGAAACGCCATGAGCTGCCTGTCCTGCTGCACAGGCACTCCTGCATCACCTCCAGCCCTGGGCAGTGCTCAGGGCCCAGGCCCCAGGTTGGTGGGCCTTAGGGATGCTTCTGTGCCACCTGTTTCCAAGATGGTCAGACGAGCCTGGACACGGACGTATCACCCCTAACATGCTGGGTGTACCACTGGCAAGGCTAGGACTGCCGGGCCCTGGGTCAGAGTGGACTTCAGATAGGGGCCATTTGGACTGTGGCCTCAATGGGGGTGGGGTCTGAGGCCGGGCCCTCCATAGGCACACCCCACATTCTGCTCTCCCCGACACAGCGGACATGCAGGCATCATGAGGCCTGTGTGCTGTGCCACCAACAGGCTGTCCCTTCGGTGTGCAGCTCACCTGGTTGACCCTTAGTAGAGTTAGTAAGGCCCTCTTTCTTGCCTTCCCCAGACTCCCACAGCAGCCCTTCCCTTCACCAAGCCCATCCAGGACCGGGCCTGGATGGAGCCTCCAGGCCTCTCCCAGAGGGCCTAGTAGGTGGGCTTGCCATCCCCAGGCTGGGCTAAGCCCTCGAAGGGGAGAGAAGTGGCCAAGAGCAGAGGATGGGGCTTGGGATGACCTGGGTCCCTTCTGCCCTGGAGGTGAGGGGAGCATGATGAATGCAGCCCTGACCACCGCCTAGGCACCCACCAGGAAGACCAAGCAATGCAGGAACAGTGTGTAGAAGAAGCCGATGGTGCGCGCCATCTTGTTGGAGAGAACCAGCCGCCCCTGAGGAGAAAGCAAGGTGTGGCGTGGGAGTGCGACAGGCCTCACCACCGCCGCAGGGCTGCCCCAGCTCCTGCAGGGTAGGCTCCAGAGCAGCAAGGGGGAGGGAGGGGCAGTTGGCTCCTGTTCCACTGTTCAGGCCAGGAATCTGGGCCACAGGAATCCTAAAGAATGGCATCCCCAGCAGCAGGATTCCAGAATCTACCACGAGAAGAGCTGTCCCAGAGGGGGAAGGGACCGTTCTGGGTCACACAGCCACTCTCGGTAGTGCCTATGAGGGGTCAGGGGGGTCCTGGGGGCTTCTCCAGGCAGGTGGTGAGGTGGCCCATCAGGGTTGGTGTTTCTGATGGCCCAGAGCAGGTGGACTCCCGGGGGGGGGGACTCACCATGCTGAGTGTAGCCTTGTCCCAGGGGCTCAGGCTCAGGTACTTCCGCTGCCGCTCCTGAAGTGGGAGGGATAATGAGAGGGCCCCTAAGGACCCCACCGGCCCGGCCAAGCTCGCTGCAGAAAGGGACCCTGCCCCGCTGTTCCTGCAGAATGCCAGGGGCCGCCCTGGTGCCCAGTCTTATTCTGTGTGATGCCCCAGGCTCCTCCCAGGGATATCTGCCTCCTGCTCTCTGTGGTGGCCCAGTGTACCTATGGGAGTCTTTATGAGCAGGACTTCTGTGGCCTGGGAGGTGGGCGAGGGAGTTACACAGTTGGGGTGGGGGGGAGTACTATAGGTCACCTGACACTGGGAGTTCTTTGCCTGTCTGCCTGCCCCCTACCCCCAAGTGTACACGTGGGGTTAATCCATTCACTGTCACATTCTCACAGAGCCATCAGACAGGTGTTCTGGGCCCACCCAGGGTGGATGGACCCTGGGCCTCCATGGCACCAAAGTGGGCGTGCAGGAGGCCCTGGTGGTCTGGTGGAGTGGGGAGTAAGGGAGGGCTGAGGCCAGGTGAGGGGGTGGGTTTTCCAGACGTCCCTGCCCTGCCTGGCCCTCAGGCCAGGCTCACACACCCGCTTGCTGAAGGAGGAGAAGGGGTCCAGGCGCTCCTCATACTGGGATGAGTACCGCAGCTCCGTGTCATCACTGCCACCGCCCTATGTGGGGAGAAAGGAGACCCAGTCATGGGGGCCCAACAGGAAGGCCTGGGCTGAGGGAAGGCTGGCAGGATCACAAGGGCGCCTCAGCAGCACAGCAAAGGTGGGGAAGGGGGCCCACAGTGATGGTGAGAATGTGGCTGGTGCCACCTGTCCAGGGGCGCTGCCCAGGGTCGGAGGTCTCCCATGAGGTCAGGGCCTCTGTGCCTCAGGGCAGGTATGGGGAACGAAGGCCCAGACAAGGGCTGGAATGTATAAGACAAACAGGGCTAGGCCCCATGCAAGGAGGTGGATTTAGAAGGTGTTCGTTGGGAGTGTGGGGTGGCTGTGGGAGCAGGCAGAGAAACCCCAGCCAGCCACCAGGTGTGTGTTCCTGGTTTGCACAGAGTCTGGGCGCCCTCTGGTGGCCCAAGAACAGCTCCAATGGTGGAATGGGTGGCTAGCGGCTGAGGGTCATGTCTCAGGGAGGCCCCCATCAGAAGTGTCACCTCCCATTCTGTTTCTCCACAGTCACAGAAGGGTTTCCTCGCATGAGGTGGTCCCCTGTGAAGCTGGAGGGTTGAGAGAAGCCAGCAGCCCTCCTGGGCCCAGAACCAAGTGAGTAGGTTTCCACTCTGTTCTCTCTTTTTGTTAATCCTCACTGAGGGTATTTTTTTCATTGATTTTTAGAGAGAGTGGAAGGACAGGAAGAGAGGGGACAGAGAAAGAATGAGAGAGAGACACCGAGAGAGACACACACACATCAATCGGATGCCTCTTGCATACATACCAACCAGGCTGGGCATCGAACCTGCAGCCCAGGTATGTTCCCTTGACCAGAACCTTTGGTGCCGGGCTGACACTGTGACCACTTAGAACACTTGCCAGGGCCCGCTCTGTTCTCTTGATTGTTTTTTTGGGGGATGTTGGACCAATTCTGGTATGGATTTTAAACAAATATAAGTTTGTGTTTCCTGCCTCTTGCTGTACCTCACCACCTTCTGAATGAATCTGATGCATGAGCCTCCACCAGGGCCCTGTGGGGAGCTCTCTCCAGCTTAGGGAGGACAGCTGGCAGGCAAAGGGGGCCGGATAGCCCAGTGCTGCCCAGCAGGTCACTGCCCCGCCCCTCCTGCCTCGGAGTGTCCGCACTACCTCCCTCCCTGCCTGGTACAACTGGGGTAGAAATGGGGGAGGGCACTTACCCGGCCAGAGTAGTTCTGCAGGAACTTGATTTTCTCGAAGAGCTTGATGTTGTCTGCGCGCAGGCTGTCCAGCTCACTCTGCAGGGCTTGGATGGTGTGCTGAGCCATGCGGTGCTCCTGTGGGCAGGCAGTGGTGGGTGGCAGCAGGGCCAGCGGGGAAGGGGTGGGGGAGAGGCCTCCATGCTGGCAAGGCTACTGCTCTGCTACCTGCAGCCTCTTTGACCTACTAAGACCCTTCTCTGGCTCTGGGAAGTGTCCCTTTTCCTCCTGTGACCGCGCCTCAGGCAGAAGTCATCTTGGGTCAGGTTTCACCATGTTTTATTTGTCTATGGTATTATCAGCCTTTAAAAATTATTATCAAGACAATTCATATAACATAAACATCACCATTTTAAAGTTTACAATTCAGCTTTTAAAAAAATCTTCACAATTCTATCCCCACTAATTCCAAAGCATCTTATCACCCCAATAACCTGTCGGTAGTCACTCCCCATTCCCTTTTCCCCTACCCCCCTGACAACCACTAATCTATTTTCTGTCTCAATGAATTTGCCTATTCTGGACATTTCATGTAGATGGAATCCTATACCACGTGATTTTAATGTCTGCCAATCGAGGGGCAAGGTGAAATGGGACCTCATTTTTCAATTTTATTCAAATGCTTAAGTAGGTGTTTTCTTCATATTGTTAACAATTCAAACAGCACTAAAAGGACATGGTACTAAACACAGAATTACCAAATGATCCAGCAATTCCACTTCTGGGGATACACCCCAAAGAATTAAAAGCAGAGACTCAGAGCTATTTGCGCACCCACATTCCTAGCAGCATTATTCACAGTAGCCAAAGATGGGTAACCCAAGTATTCATCAACAGATGAATGGATAAACAAATGTGGTCTATCCATACAATGGAATATGATCCAGCCATAAAAAAGAAGAAGATTCTGGCACATGCTACAACGCGGAGGAAGTTTGAGGACATTATGCTAAGTGAAATAAGCCAGTCACAAAAAACAAACACTGGCTGATCCTGCTCACATGAGGAACTTAGAATAGTCATTCACAGAAACAGTAGAATGGGGCTTTGGGGGAGGGGATGGGGAGTTAGTGTTTAATGGGTATAGAGTTTCAGTTTGGGAAGATGAAGAGTCCTAGAGATGGATGGTGGAGAGTGTATTTAATGCCACGGAACTGTACAGTTAAAAATGGTTAAGATGGTAAATTTTATGTTGTGTGTGTTTTGCCATAAGTTTTAAAAAGTACATGATAAAAAGTCTAGATTTTCAAAGCAAAAGGTAGAATACTTAACACTTACTTTTTATCTCCCATGTAATTTATTCTGAAGGCCTTCTTTTGAGGCCTGCATAGCATTCCACAGTGTGGCTGTCCCAGTCCCTGGCAGGCATGTGGGTGTTCCCAGTCCACTGCCCGTGCAGGCAGCGGTGAGGGGAGCCTCCCTAATATCCCTCTTTTGAAGCCTCATGAGCCTGGATCACAGAGGGTCCCATTGGATCTGGTCTACTCTTGTCATTGGACCAAACTGGGCCTGGCCCGCAGTGTGTGCTCAGTGAATGTCTGCCTTCCCTGGTCTGAGCCTGAAAACCCATGGGAGAACTGTGTGTTTGGAGAGGAAGAGTCCAGATATTCCATCATCAGCTCAAGCAGTGGCTCTCTGAAAAGGATGGAAACCTTCCTGGCTCCTATTCTTCCTTGGAGAGCTATCGGGGGGGCTTGGCTCTATGGGATGGGGGGGGGGGGTTTGCAGAGTCCCCAGAGCCAGGATGGTGCACTCTGGGTGCTCCCCTGGTCTGTCACTGGGTCCTCTGTACTCTGGATCCAGTATCTACTCCCTCTGTGGGGACATCTGGAGGCTTTAAAAGAAACAGCATGCTCCTGCTTCTTTTACTCTGTCCTCACTCTCTCGGGTTCTGCTCCCTACTCTTCCAAGACCATAGCCCTCCTGCTGGCGTTACTGTCACCATCCATGTGTCAACAGTGCCCATGTGGAGGCACCTCACATCAAAGGCCCAGACGCACCCGGACCAGTCACCTTCCTCATGGTGCTCCTCCAGGAAGGCCTCCAGCCAGGTGCTCAGCTCACAGAGCACCACGACATCCCTAGACTGTGCATCTCTACCGATCTCAAAGACCCTTCTCCCTCCAGCCTGCCCCTGCTTCTCCAAGTCTCCCCCCTGATTTACATGTTTCCTCCTGGATGACGGTGACCACTCCAGCCTTCTGTCCTGAATTAGCTGCCCAAGTGACCCTTCTTGCTCTCCAGCCTGGCAGTGTTGCTCCCCTGCTGAAATCCTTTGCTGGTCCCCAACCTGGCTATGGGGCACTCGCCTGGCAACGCTGTGTTCTTACGGTAGCCCTGGAATGACCTGCACTCCCTTCTGGCGTATTGTCCCCGTGTCTCTGCTTACGTAATCTCCTCTACCCTGGGTATCTGATTCCTCTTTCAAAGCCCAGCATGGCACGGCCTCCTCTAGGAATCCCTCCTTGACTGCACAGAGCAAATCTAATCCCTCTGCAATTTAGGGTCTGTGATACATCTTTCTCCCCCAAGCCTGAGTGTCCCTCACTGTGTCCTCAGGTCCAAGGAGTGTAAGGGAGGGACGCATGTGACTCACAGCCTCCAGCTCCTGGTTCCGGGTCCGGAAACGCTCCCTCTGGCTGGAGATGATGGACAGCAGTGAGTCTACCTGGCCCTCGGGGAGGGTGCTGCTGGCTGGTGCCATGGGTCCTAGGAAGTAGGGGAGAGTGGCTTGGGGTGGAAGGAGTCAGAGCCTAGCAGTGGGCCGTCAGGTTGGGTGGTCCCACCCCGGAGGGATCTCTCGCCAAGTGCATGGGTGGAAGGCACTGGGTGTCTAAGCACAAGGTGACGAGAGGTCGGGGAAGGGTGGCCTGGGGAAAGGGTAGGGGTATGACATGAGAATAGGGGCCCTGGGAGGGGAGGCCCTGCCACAGTCTGAAGGCCAGGCCCCACCCCATTACTCTGTACTTGGATCCAAGACCCCTGTCAGACTAGCTCCAGGGGAAGCGAAGGACCACTGATCTCGCTGGAAGCCACGAGTATCCCCTCCCAGGTTCTGGCCTCCACCCTGGAGGAGGCCACCTCTCCATCAGCGCTGGGAGCTCTCTGGCTGCATTTCCATGCCAAGGCCTCCTCTAGGAGCTGACCACTACCCATCAGCCCTCTACAGGCCACTGGCAGGGCCACAGGGGTCAAGACCTCAAGGGGGCATTACAGACTAAGGCCTACAAGGGCAAGTGGGGAGCTCACCCCTCCTTAATGTTGCTGCTGCATTGCTGGGATGGGGGCCCTGACTTTCTTTGGGGGAGGGGGCGTGCTCTTTGGAACCAGGGCTCTGGCTGCATCACCTCTTCTCCCTTCCCTGCTCCCCACTGGCCTGTGGCTGCCCTGGGGGGTCAGGCCGGCCCCTCCTCACCATAGAACAGGGCGGTGGCCTCCTTGATGGGCTCTGGGATCTTCTCCAGGCTGTGCTCGGCTGCACCCTGCAGGTGAGAGGAGAGGCGGGGAGGCACCTTCACATGAGGCACTGAACACAGTCTTTCAGGTGCCAAGCAAATGGGAGGCAAGGAGCAGTTGGGGTGGACTGGCGGCAGGGCAGGTACACAGTGGCCACAGGAGGTCCTGGAGAGGCTACCTCCCATGGCCAGGACAAAGAAGGCAGGGCCCACCAAGTTTACCCCAGAGCTGGAGCAGGGTAGGGCTCTCACCTGGCCACTCAGCCCTGATGGCCAAGAGCGGCTGGCGTCCCTGGTCCTGCCAGCCAGTCTGATGTGTGCCCTGGGCCAGCCCGGTTTCTCCTGAGCCCCATTTCTTCATTTATAAAATGAGGGGGTCATGTGATGACCTCCAAGGGCCCTTGGGCTCCAGCCTCCCATGATCTTTGGTCCTCTTGTTGTGAGATGGGTGGGTAAATCTTGGCCTTGCTCCTGCCCAGAGCTCCCAGGGCAGGGGTCCACACCAGTGCCTGAGGGTGCTTGTGCCAGGTGGAGGAGGCCTGCCTCTGTCCAAATTGGGCCTCCAGGTGAAGTGAGCAGGCAAAACCCAGAGAGAGAGCCCTTAGTGGTGAGGGGGGAGGGAGTAGAGGGGGCTCACCTCAGCATCTGGCCGCTGGATGGACTGGATGGTGCTGAGATCCTGCTCCAGGCGGGCAATCAGCTCCCTCTGCTCAGTCACCATGGCCCTGGCCTCGGTGATGTGGACCTGCAGCTCTGTACAGCGCCCTGTAGCCAAAGGAAGACACGGCCATCAGAGGGAGCCTGGTGGGACCCAGAGTGCCTGTCCCCTCCCTGCCTCTCCAACCACCAGTCCATAAGCAGAACTTCCTGGGGGCCACAGCGGAGTGCTGGCTGCTCCTTCCCCACCTTCTTCTGCCTAAAGGACTGCCATCGGAGCAGCCAGCAGGGTCAGGGGCACTCCTGACCCCAAGAACTCTCTGTGCTCATGAAACCCCCGGGTAAGGGAAGGAGCCCAGGTCCAGGACTTAGGAAACACGGTTCAACCTGGCTCTGCCATGACCAGCTGGGTGAGCCTGGCCACCCCCTGCCCTGTCAAGCAGGGCAAGGAGGCTGAACACAAGGAGCCCCAAGTTTCTTCCAGGGCTGCTGCCCTGGGTCAGTGACCAGAAGAGGCCTCGGGGGTAGCAGTGGTGGAGAAAGGTACTGAGGTGCAGTGCGGGGTGGGCAGGCCTCCTTCAGACCAAGTAAGGGCTGGGGGAGTGAGGGGCCCCAACTCTGGAGCTCACACCCGTAGCCGCTCACCCAACAGGCTCCAGCACAGTGGTGGGGATTGGGGGGGTGGGGGGGAGGGAGCGGGGAGAGACACAGGAATCCCCTGTCCCTTTCTCCGCCATCCAAGTGTACAGTGTCTTTCCCAACAGGCAAATCCACGTCCCTGCCCTTTTGGAAGGTGGGAAATGTGGGGGTGTTCTCCCAGCCCAAGCCCCGTGGGAACCTTCAGCAGCCGCTGGCAGGGCGGACAGTGGGGGCTTGGCAGCCAGGCAGACCCAAGTTTGAGTTCTGGCCCTACTTCTGGCTGGCTGTGTGACTCTGGGCAGCTGAACCACCTGGTCTGGGCCTCATCTGTAAAATGGTGACAACAAACCTCCCCAGAGAGGGAGGCTCAAGCCCTGAGGCACACAGTGCTGTCCTTTGGAAGGACTTCATGGCCACTAGGGGGCACTGTGGTCTCAGAAATGCCCAAAGGCTCCAGGCTTTGCAATACCAGCAGGGCCCCTGTGCCTTCCAGGTGATTCCTTTACTGTGAATCCTGCTTCACCCCCACCTGCTCCATCTCCTAGGTGACCACTGTATGCCAAACCCTTTACACACCTCACCCCAGTCCAGTCAGCTAGAACAGATGAACAGAGGCTTCCCAGCCTGAGGCCAACCCCAGGGCTATGTCTAAGCCCTTCCCCACATAGGGGAAGGCCCAAATGGTTCAGATCCTGAATAGATTTCTTCCTTTAGACGTCACTGATACCTCTTTGTACCTGGCAGGTAAGTGGTGGTGGTGGAAGTGAGGGTCCAAGGTGGGGCTGGGGGAAGAGATTGAACCCGAGGGCAGGACCAAGTTAAAGAGGGAGGCCTCTGGATGCAGGATTGGGATCCCGTAGGTCCTGGATGGCCTACGAGAGCTTTAAGCAGACCCCATGGGCAACAGGCCCAGACAGACCCCCAATGCCATGACCCGCTGACCTGGAGGCGTGGTCCTGTGGTCTCAGACATGCAGGATGGGACTGAAGAGCAGCGTCACCTTGCTGCACCACATGCTTAGGAGGTGAGGTGGACAGAAGTCATGGTGAGATGGGGAGAGGAGCTGTGAGAGGGAATGCTCTGGCACAGGGCATCCATAAGGACAGCCACATCAGGAGCACATCCAAAAATGGTGTTGCGACTGACTGTGGGGGTGGGCAGACAGATCCCAGCTCGCATGGAGGTGTGGAGCCCGAGAAGGCTAGGTGAGGAGCATCCCATTTTCAGGGATGAGGGCCTGGGGTACAGAAGAGACAGGGCAGAGGTGGGGGAACCTGTGGAGAGGCGGACTGCTGCCCAGCAGTGCAAGCCCGTGTCCTTGGAGGTGTGCACGCAGCACGGTGCAGAGGGAAGCATGACACGAGGGCTGGATAAAATGCCAGTGAGATGATTCCGTGGGCTGCATATTTTGTTTGTCACCAGCCTGTGGCCATCCAGCCTGGTCTCAGCCAGGACCCTGGGGTAGGAGCGACTTGCAGCTTCTGGAGCCATCTGTGTGCATGGGGAAGATGTGGGGTCCCTAGGCGGGTGTTCCTGTGTATTTGTGTCTGTGCCTGCTGCTAAGGGGTTGGGCACACAGGTCCCTGCCCAAGCACACACGTGACACTGTGAATGTGTGAGGGACCTGACAGCAACACTTCATGCCAGGCAGCCCCAGCTTGCGGCGCCAGGGCGCTTTCTTAAACTGGCCTGGACAGCCTGCCACTGGCTGCATGCTCACAGCAGACATGGAGGATGGCTGCTGGGGAGCCCCAGGGAAGAGGCTGGGCAAGGCTGGGCAATGCAGGTGATGGGATCGGACTGAATGAAGGCCCTAAGCAGGGGCACAGACCTGAGCCTGCAGTGGCAGGACCTGGACATTGTCTGGGAGCCCCGTGGATGGACCTGTCATTCTACACTGGAGGGAGGATAAGGCCAGGAGACAGACCACGTGGGTATCCCTGAAGAAGGGGCGTGCCTCCTTCATACCTGAAACTGGCCCCGAATGGGGAACGGATGAGCAGCAGTGTGGTTTGGCTCTACTGCCCATGATATGCTAGTGAATAGCTAAGGGGACCTCTATGTGGGAAGCTGGACCCCAGGCCCTGAGGTGGGAGACGCAGGCTGGCGAGAGCTCAGGGCCCAGGGCTGGCTGAGCCCCCAGCAGCAGACGTGGGAGCCCAGAGAGCACTGCGGTGAGAATGGCCAGGGCCTCCTGGGACGCTGACATTCTCAGAGGTGTCCTGGGAAAGACCCGGAGAAGAGGAACCAGGAGGCAGGATGGACAAGAGAAAGCATGTTAAGGCACCAAGCTGAATAGGGGGCATCAATGGGTAAGGAGGGATCACTGGTGTCGCAAGAAAGGCTGTGGGGGTGAGGGCTGAAGTGAACCGCTGGGAGAGCTTGGTCAAACAGTAGTGCAGCGGGGAGCAGCAGGGGTGTGGCGGAGGGACCTGGGCACCACTCTGGACAGATGCCAGACGGGGCAGCACGATGGGCAGACACTGTGTGAGGGGATGTGCTCGAGAGAGGGTATTCGGGAATATGGAGCATGCAAAACGGAGTATCTGCAGCTGGGGGAGATACCTGCATCTAGGAGAGAGTGGCAATAGATGAGTGTGCTGGGAGTGGGAAGGAGGGTGGAGAGAACCCCTTGCCTCTGCAAGGTGGCAGAAGCCCTGTGAGATGGGCCTAAGGCAGCCTCCTACCCTCACGCAAGTTCATAAAACCACATCTTTCTGGGGGAATCTGAGAAGGCTTCCTAGAGCAGCGGTCGCCAACCTTTCGGACCTCACGGACCACCAGAGGGGAGAAACAGCAAAGCAAGGTCAAGGTCAAAACTTAAGGAGGCTCGAGTATGACTTAAGGTCAAAAATGACTTCTGACTGCACACTGATTAAATGCAGAACCTTATCACAACTGGAGCCGGATGGCAAGGCCTGGGATGTTGTGTCTACCACTTCCTTTATGGGGGGTGTGGGAGACTCTGTGTTATTCAGTCAGCCACCTGCAAGCCAGGTAGGCGCTCTGGGGCTGCTAAAGGTACAAGTCTCTCTGCGTGGGAAATTCTGAGGGGAGCCGAGCAGCTCACACATCCACCCTCTTGCCGCCTCTGCACCTGTCTGTCCCCAGGTGGCCAGAGATGAGTGCTGAGCACTCCCTGTGCTGCAGGTGCCAGCCCCTCACTCCTGTGCAAGGGCTCCCATCCCCGGCCAGTGTCCCCCGTCTCCTGCAGCACCAGCTCTTGCTTCTTTCCACAACTACAGAGCATGTTCCTCCAACTGATTCTCTCTCTCCTCTCCCGGCCCCAACTCTCTCTCTCCTCTTGACTTCACTGCCCCCTCCAGCTAGAAGTCTTCTATTCCAAATGTTCACTTTCCTAAACCTTTCCCATCAGACTCAGATACTCACTATGTCAACTGTCTCACCAAGGTCACACATCTCTATGTGCTCAGCCCTTGCCTTACTGACCCAACGGCACCTGGTTCCCAGGTCACTGTACCCTCCCGGGCTTCCTGTCCTGCTGGCCGCTCCTCTGCAGTCTCCTTTGCTCGTTCTCCCTCTTGCTAAGCTGAGAACATGCTGCACCTGGCACCGCCCCTGCACACCTTTCTCTTTCTGCTCGTTCACTCTGGCTGTCTGGAGTCCATTGGTAAGCTGATGATGCTCGATGTACCAGTATATCTCCAGGACACCCCTTTGCGGGGCGCATTCTCTACCTAGATGTGCAACTCAAACTTAATGGGTACAAACTGGCCCTGGCATTGGGACTGCACATGTGTCAGCACGAAGCCCCAGGGTGACCCCGCACCTTGCTAATGAGTGCACACTTGGTGGAGGGGTTGGGGACACTTTCTCCCCAGCTGGGACCCCTGCACCCCAGCACGGCTGCAGATGCTCTCGGCGACACCCGAGTCCTTCTAGATGTCGGGTGGAAATAACAGCCTCACCTAGAGCTGGCTCACCTCCAGACTGGCTTTGTGTTTATCAACGTGGTCACCCCTCCCGCCCGGCGCACCTTCCCCAGCACAGTGCTCGCTGTCCCTCTGACACTGTTGCCCCTGACAGTGCCACCCCCCAGCTGGTGTACTGTCCTGGCCTGCTTACCAGAAGTGCCTCCTCCTCTTTCAAGGCCACTCCCTGTGAAGTCTGCCCTTTCCCAAGTTGCCACTCAGATGCCCCTTAGTGCCAATGACAAGACCAGCCTAGGCTGTGGTTCAGCACCTGGTCTGTCTCCCCTTTGGGCTGTGAGCGACTTGAGGCCACTGGACACCTAGCTTGGAGCACATCACTGGCACAGAGCAGTCCTCAGCGACTATCAATCAGCTCAATGTATCAGAGAAGGAACTCTGCCATGCTATAGCTCAGCACCAGCGATGTTTGGGGCCAGGCCATTGTTTGTGGGCGTGGGAGGACTGTTCTTATGTATCGTAGGATGTTTATCAGCATGTTTGGCATCCTCTAGAGCAGCATTTTTCAACCTTTTAAAAATCTCATGGCACACAAACTAATTACTAAAATTCTGTGGCATACAAAAAATGTTTTTTTGCCAATCTGACAGGAAAAAAAACAGGTACAATTTTGATTCAGTCACACAGGATGGCTATTGTTGTGTTGGCTATTGTCATTTAAAAAAAAATTTGACAATCTAAGGGAAAAGTGGTCAGTGCCCCTGACATTTTAAAGATTCTTGCAGTACACCGGTTTTAAATCACGGCTGTAGTTCCCAGTAGCATTCCCCACCCACTTGTGACAGCCCCAAACTTCTCCAGGCATTGCCAAGTGTCCCAGGGATACAGTCACCTTCAGTTGGGAACCAGGGCCCCAGAGGATCCAGTCTCCTCAAATATGGGAGGCTTCTGAGTTTGGTTGTAACTGGATGGGGATCAGCTTTGACAGATGCTTAAGTTAGATGGGTCTCTAAGAGGAAGCTGCCTCTGTGGAGGGCGCAGCGCCCTCTCCACAAGAGTGGGGAGCAGAGAGGGTCCTCCTTCCTGTTTGTGACTGAGTCCAGTGGTGGCAGCCTCTGACATTCAAGGACACTAAGACTTGACTTTTCATCAGGGGCTGGAGAGCTGCTGGATGTGGAGGACTCTGCTGCCTCACCGGCTAACCTGCGGAGAGCCCGGCCCTGAGCTGGGGCCCCTCCTGCTCTGGCCCAAGGAAGAAACAACTTTGACTGCAGACAGCTGCTCTAGCTACCAAATGTGCCGTATTTGATGCCCTGTCTATCACCCTGGTCGACAACCACGAACATGCACCGAGTGCCCGCCATAGGCACAGGCGCCATGCTGAGCAGTGTGCAGGTATTATCACTCAGTCGTCTCAGCAGCCCTGTGAATCTGGCATTATTATATTCCCTTGCCAGAGATGGAAAGAGAAGCTCAAAGAAGTTAAATTCATTCATTCTTTCAGAAAAGATTTCCCGAGCATGATCTAAGACTTGCCCAATGTCACACCAGCTGGTAAGAGAAGATGCTGGGTCTCCAGCTCCAACGCAGTGCCCCCTGACCACAAGGAATGGCCCGATGCCCCCCTGTACAATGAGTGGGGTCCTCAAATCGAACTCCCTGGAGTACCCCCCACCGCGCCCCGAACAGAGCAGCTCTGCTTTACCTGTCCACAAACCATTTTGCTTCGGGGAAAAAAAAAGGTGCGTTCTACCGACATTCTGAAAACCCAAGCTTCTTGGAAGAGGCAGGAACTTATGAATGTCTACCCAAACTGGGCTGTAGCTCCCACTTCCATTAACGCAGCTCATTTCATGCTGGGTGGGCCAGACTCCCATCAAGAACTTGAAGACCAGCTCCACCGTGCCCCAACGTCACAATCCGGTTCTCACCACCCTACAGGAACCAATGCTGTGCCTATGTGGAAGCAGTGACCCCCAAGCCGCCATGCAAGAGCCATGGAGGAAGAAGCAACCAGGTCCCAAGACAGCCACTTGGGAGGCCCCGTTTTTAAAATCCTCACCCATTAATTGCTTTTAAACAAGGGAGGGAGAAAGAAACATCAATGTTGGAGAGAAACACTGATTGATTGCCTGGGGTAAGTGCCCTGACCAGGACCTGAACCTGCAGCCTCCTGGTGCACGGGACAATGCTCTAAACAACGGAGCCAATGGGCCGGGGCTAGAGGCCCTTTTAAACACAGCAGACAGGATCATGGCAGACGACTCCCTCCCTCACTCCCTTCCTCCAATAATTATATCATCTTGTTGCCATTCCCTGTACATCTACAATTGTGTTTCCTCAGGGCATTAAATAAGGCACATTATTTCATTCAGACCCACTTAACTACAGGGCAAGGAGAAAGGCCACACACAGGGAGGCTAAGCACTCTGCTTGGGGCGGGGCATCGCCCACTTGCAGCCACAACATGAAATCTTGCTTCCTCTGCTGCCTCTGGAACTGGCAGTTTACACAAGCAGAGTCGGGCCTGCAAAACCATGTGCAACTGCCGTTTTGCTTAATTAAATCTCACTTTAAAAGCATTTGGGGAGATTTTAGGGGTAAAAGGACCTTGTGCTGTGTGCTTGTTTGTTTTAACATTTTACATTTTAATTTAGCTAGTGGATCTTTAAAAATTGTGGCATACCTCAACTAGCAAACAAAAATAGCAGAATGTTAGCTGAGCTAGACTTGACTTTGTCAAACTGGTAGAGCTCTAGTGGTTTTATGCTAATTCTCTCATCTGAGGGGAGGGGGGCAGAGATTTGGGGGCAGCTTTAGACATACCCATGTCCTTGAGTGACCAGATAAAACCTGGGGCTGCCGGGAGCACCTGGCACTGATGCGAGACTGTCCCAGGCTCCGGGGTCTCGCACTGGAGGTTCGAGTCCCGTTTAACTCATGTTTCTGTGTCACATACAGGAGCTTCACATTCTGAAAACTACAGCTTAACGCACAACGAACAAACACCTCCCAATCAGTCCTACATCAGTAAGGATGGCGACTCTCTTCCAACCCTGTAGATCTCAAGATGAGAAACAGCTGTCACAAGCATTTGGACCATCTAGCAGCCAACTCTCAGAGCTCTCCCACCTCCAGCCCCGAGACTGGCTGGAGAGACAGGCCCCTTCTCAGGAGTCAGATCATTCCAGAAACCCACACGACACCGTTCCCTTTTTTCTGAGTGGGAACTCACTGGCCTGCATTAATAGGTGCCCTTGGCTGCTCCTTCTTCACATCAGGAGTCAGGAACACAGTGCGAGACCCTACAGAGCAGGCTGAGGCCAGGCAGAGGTACCTGTCCGTGGCCTCAGGCAACCAAGCTACCATCAGCCCAGTGCGGACCCAGCACTGTTGGCCACCTTTTCACAGACAATAAAGTGGATGCTAGGAAGGTCAGTGCGTCAAGGGCACCCAAACAATAAGGGTGACAACAGCGAGCAGGGACAAAGGCCATTATGGAGCAGGTACCATGTCTGCATGGGAAACTGGACAGTGGGGCCTTTGATTCCTACCCAGGCCCAGGTTTCTGCTGACACCTGCCAGGACGCCACACACCACCGGACGCATGGAAAGGTGGAGGAAGGGCTGCCTCGGCTGGCAATTCTCCAGGTGCCTTTCAACCCAGAATGACAGTGTTTGCTGCTTCTCAGGCCAGAGCACTTTAAATAAAAACGACCCACACATTCTTGTGTTTGTATAAAAGATATTTACTTCAATTATCACACCTAGGGTGCTAGTGAATAATAATACATGGTGTGAGTTTCATACAGTGATATTGCTTCTCCATATCATATAGGGACCGTTGTACAGTGCTGAGAACAAACATCGTATGGCTAACCAAAGACAGAAGGGACAAGGCCGAGGGTCTGACGGGTGCCTCCCCCACCCCCATGCCAGCCGGAGCAACTTTTGACTCTTAATGTTGAAAACAAATAGCAAGAAATAAAATGTTACCAGAGATGGGTCACAGCAACACAGCAGAGGCTTCTCAAAGCTATTTGTACAAATAAATGATGCCTTTAAAAAAATTTTTTTTTTGGTCAATTGGGTCTCTGTGAGGATCTTTTAAAAAAGTCTGTGATTGTGAGTATTAACAAACAAGCTCTAAAAACATCTAAGACTTAGTGCGTTACAGAAAATATAAAATACTGCTAAAATGTAAGACACCACGATACACGGGGGGGGGGGGGGGGGGGAGCTGAGCTTATTAAGAATTCTCCGGAAGAAGTCGCCACTCCATGAGCGCGCCTGGCTTGTGCTGTGTAGTAGTCTGGACAGGAGCGTGGCTACCCGCTCGCAGGCAAGTAGTTATTGCACAATTGCAAAGAGCTATGTCTTACTCAGTGAAAAGGGACGTGGGAAAACCTTTTCTTTTCCCACTTTTATAACAAGCTATTCTCAAATGCTTTAAGAATTTTGAATGAATCCTCACATCTCCAAAATGCACAGCATTTTCTGAGGGGTCTCAGATGGTGGGACATGAGATGCCTGTTTTCTAAAGAGGCAGAAAACAGCTCAAGAGAGAGACATGCATAGACTAATTAGAGAGAAGTGGAAACCCTTTGGGGAGGGGATGAGGACAGTTATTTCATTGGAGGGCATTCTTTGAGAGGTGAGAACAAAACCAGGACCTCCAAATGACTTCAGAAAAGGGGAAAAGTCATGACATGGAAAGTGAGTCGGGGGTCGGTGGATGGGAGCAGAGACAGCGGTCTGGCTCCAGCTGGGGTTGGCAATTCTCAAGGTGCCTTTCAACCCCTGCTTTGGCCTGGGGGAGCTTCCTTCTCTTGTGCCCATGAGGGTGAGCCCACAGGCCCGAGGCCAGACCCACTTCGCCCTCACACCCCTTTGCAAACAACTGGGTGTCTTGTTGGCTGTGCTTCTACCTCAGAAAGCTCTGCCCACATCTAACTTCCCTACACACTTAACCACAGTAAGGGGGAGCGGGGCTCCCCCATGACCTCCTTGGTGTGGGTCCTCAAGCCACAGCCAAGCTAAGAACACTGTTGCTTCAACAGATGGTTTTGACCAAATTCGTATGCAAGAAAAACAACATCAACAGCAGCAGCAGCAACAGCAACAGCAACAACAGCCAACTAAAACATGTCAACCCATGTGAGCCTTACAAGAAACCATTCTCTCCCTCGGAAGTCATAGCCTTGGCCAGGCCGCCGTGCCCTCTCTGACCAGGGCTCCTCGCTGAAACTTCATGAACCCAGAAGTCGTACAGAGGCTCTAGGAGGCGTTGGGGAACTCAACCTTGCTTTTCTAAGTCTCCTCTGCAGCTCCTCACACAAGTGTTCTTCAACTCGGCATTTCCACACACGGGTAGATTTTTGTTCATCAACTCTCATTTAAAAGACATGTGAAGACCACCAGTTTTTGAGTGGCTGCTCTGGAGGCAGACGTCTAATTCTGCTGGAGAAAGCCCCTCTGTCCCCAGTCAAATCCCCAGGCCCTTCGGTTCTTTTTTGGGGGTGGGATGGGGAGGGCAGGAGGCAGAAGACAGTAACCACTGGAGTGATAGCAAAAAGCATTTATAACAACAGCAACAACAACACAAAACAACAATATACTCCTGATAAGTACTTAAATGATTAACCTAATAATAAATAGAAGAGGCTAGAAATAATTTTTTTTCCCTCAAGGAAACATCCTTTTATAATTATCCTCACGCACGCAGGCAGGTCAGTAGCAGTCAATCCATCTCAACAAGAAAAGGTTAAGTGCTGGAAGGGAGGTTCTCAGCTGCTGAGTCACAAACACCCCCACGCAGCCCAGCCTGCGGTTCTGGCCAAGCACCCTGCAGGCCTAGCTTGGTGGTCAGCAATGGGCAGGCCGGGAGCGGGGGGAGGGAAGTCTATTTCCCTTCAGTTCATGAATAAACGGAACTACAGTGAACATACTCATCCACAACCTGAATCGTCTTGGTCTAAAGCTTACTTTGAGTTCATTTGGTGTGCAATACATTATCTCTTAAAAATGAAGAAAAATGATTTCTATTGCACAGAGCTTTTACATATAGTCATCTATTTAAGTGCTTTCTGTTTAAAGCAAACTAAAAAAAATAAAATAAAATAAAAAAATAAGACGGAAAATGAAAAAGGAGAAAAAAGGAACTATAGAACAAAAGCAGCCCCGTGCCACTTCCATGTGTCTTGCTGATGGGAGTCTGGTTTCACCAACGGAAGTCCCAATGCTTCCATACACACTGTGCTTTTGATTATTTTCCATAGGGATGTAGCCGTGACATTGGGATATAAGGCACCTTTCCTTTCTGACCACAGAAAGCTTGATACATAGCAAATAGCATATTTTGTGGTAGAAACTAAAGCCTAAACACTACAGAAATTACAGTAACACAGGCTACACTTCTTAACAGTACTGGATAAAATGACCATAAAAGCAACTCAAAGGTGTTTTAAAAGTTTAGGGACAGGGATGGGGAAAGCGCACATTTATGGATAGCCTAATGTCTTTCTCTCACTAATCTTTTTTTAGGGTTCTTTGTCTACAACGCCCAACTTTTAAAGTCAGCATTTTTGAGGAGACTAGGCGCTTTGGAAATGTCTTGTTAAAGCTAAATGTCACTTCATCCAAAAACGAAAATGGAGATGATGCCACTGTAAGCGTGGACACAGGATCTTTGGAGGGGAGGAGGTGGTGGAAAGGTGGCAGCCTGGCCTGGTGGGTGGGGCAGTTCCTGCAAGTGGGACTGGTGAGGGGGAATTGCATCTCCCTTTATTCCCTGGCCAGGCAGGAGGCTCACAGGCTGCTGGGGCAGGAACTCTGGGATGGGGCCCATTTCGCTCAGTTGGCTGCTCCCCAGACCCTGTCCTCTGCTGTCTTGATTCACCCAGAGAGCTCTGGCATCAGCTTCAGCACCCCTCTAAGGCAGCGGTCACCAACCTTTCAGACCTCACGGACCACCAGTTGGCGATCATTGCTCTAAGGGTCTTAGAGCTGGATCTTTTTGGAACTTTAATTGGGAACACGTTTCTTCCTTTCTTCCCCCAGTAGGTTTCATCTACCAAAAGGCAGAAACTGATGGGAATGGGAATGATATTGCCAAATTGGACCAATCTCTTAGCAAGCAAGCGAGCTGGCCAGCATGCCATTCAATGGACCGGGAAATGGAACTACATCACGTTGGAGTCCCAGGCCACCACCTTGCCACTCAGGGCAGGAGCTCTGCCTTGTGGGTCATGAAGGCTGACCTGCCATCAAGGCCCAGATGAAACTGCAGAAGGACTGGGGGCATTTTTACATGTGAGCTTTTACTGGTAAATGCTCAAGTACACGATGACGGCACAAATCTTACGCTCCCACTTCCAAATTCTTTCCCTCAGGAGAACCTTTGGCCACCAGGGTGGATGATCCATATCCAACCAGCAGCCCTGGGAGCTGGTTTCCTTTAGCACGGGGTGGAGGAGATTGGCATATTCTTGGGAAGAAGGAGCCATGTGACTGAAGACTGGGTGAGTGGGCTGGAGAATGCTATCTTTGAGATGTTTCCAAAGGAGTGTGACAGTGGAGCTCAAGTCCTAACCTCCCAGTGCCAGAGAGAATAAAGATAGAGTTCCCCAATGCCAGGTAGGAACCCCAGGGAAGTGTCCTCATGTGGCCATTTAGGGGCAGCCCAGGGCAAGGAAAATGACTGTGATGGATCTTAACAGCTGAGCAGAAATGGGCAGAAAGAAAAGGCAGGCCAAAGACAAGGCCCTTTGAGGCCCGAGACTATCCCTGCCTGCCAAGGAAACAGCTGACAGATCTTTAGGAACAGGTGGAAGTCAAGAGAAAAATCCATGTGCCTCACAGAGCACAGCTGTCTGTCACGTTCTGCTCACAAGAGAGAGAAGATGCCTGCCCACCAGGCCTAGATCATGGATGCCACCCTTCTAGCTTTTTCTCTCCCCTCAGCCCACTTGCTGCACGGTTCCGAGGGGTGTGGGTGAGGAGTGATGTCAAATGGGAGCATAGGCTAGTGAGGTAGACAGGGATAAATGAGGGCTGTGACAACAAGGGAGGACATCCAGGGAAGGAGCCAAACCTCCAGCCTGAAGGGATGCGGCGACCAGCCCACCACATGCCAGAACCTCGCCTTGTTACATCTCCCCTCACAGCTGGCTTTCTGGCCTCCAAAAGCAGGGGCTTGGAATAGCCACAAGCAGACTCTTGTTTTTATAGGCCTGCTGAGAGGCGGCTGTCATAGTGCATTTAAGGTAAAGGCTATGGTCCCCCAGCTCCAGCTCTCCTAAGTCACTATCACTGTTCCACTTTGTGCTAATCCCAGGATGTGCATATACTCCCCCTGCTCCTCTGCTATTTTCAGTAAGGTTTGTTTTTCTAAAATCAGAGGAATGAAAAACATTGCATAGAATGTCAATTGAGTTCATTGATTACTCCTGCATGAAAGAACACGAGTTCAGGAGAAAGAGAGAAACCCAGTCCAACATTAGCTGGGAAGGCACCCTCCTGCAGCCCGAGATGCCTGGTGATTCTTACTCTAGTCTCGTAGAGCGTGACTGCTGCATGATCTTAGGGGAGTCAGCCGACACTGGAGCGCTCCCGTGGATTAAAGCACAACCTGCCTGCTGCTAGGTTTGCTCTTGACTGATGTGCCCTGGCCAAGGAGGCAGGTGAGGTGTTCCCTTCCTCCTGGAGCTTGCCAGCTGGACCCGGGGTGGGGGACTCCTGTGCCAGAGAGAGCACAGAGGAACACTTAACCCAAAGCTCCGTAGCCCTCTGGTTCTGGACCACCAACCAGGAGACCTGGACGTCCACATTGGACAGGATGGATTTTAAATGGGGAGAAAACAAAGATGCCAACAGGAAGGAAACTGGGCAGGGAGGCATTTGTGCACTGGAAGTAAGGGGAGGCCATGAATGGTTACCTTCTTGCCTTAGTCTCTTTCCCAGATACAATGGCCAGGGTCTGAGAGTAGTCATACGAGTCAAGATCCTGGCATTTCCTGGAGACTTCTCCCAAGCCTGCATCCCAGGGTAGTGTGCTGACCATGAGCCACCTCGGGTTGTGATGTTCCTCAGGCAGGTCAGCTCTGAGAATAATTAAATTGAGCTAATGGCTGTGGTTATTCTTTCTCAAGAAAAGCGGTCTGGTGGACAGACATCACAGACATCCTGACTTATCTGGAGGTTCAAGGAAAGTCACTTGGGAGCCGGGCGGTGGATGGGTCCAGGCCAGAACCCACACACCCTGCACCTCAGACACCATGAGAGAGCATGGGCAGGAACCAAGGGGCAAGAGGCTGACGTGAACACTGATTTTATGCTGAGCCTCCACTTAGCCAGCTAAGTAATGGCAAAAACCTTAAGTTATGAACACTGCCTCCAATTAACAAAAAGAAGCCATTTAAAATGGTATAATGGAGCTTGTAATGAAGTGTTAGTGTTTTGTATGGAACCGTTTTCCCCAGGGGAGAGGTACAAATCAGCTTTTTAGACTGATGGAGCGTAAAGAGGAGGAGGTCAGCTGCCTGTGGGAGCCACTGCTTGGAATGCCAGCCAGCTGAAGGTGAAACCCCACGGAGAAGATGCTGTTCAAGGCACTTGAATATTGCTTATCAAGATGAAAAATCAACCCTTAGACTCAAAATGAGGGGCGCAGTGAGGAGGGGGACACTTCCTGTGCTGACAGGTTTCTGTTATTTAGTGGCAGCTCTTAGAAGTATTATAGGCGGTGATAGCTTAAACACAAAAGAGCATAGGGTTGGGATTGCAATAAAAACAATAAATAAAGAAAAAAATACAAATACAGAACTGCAAGCAAAATTTAACCAACTGATTGTATCAAGCACCCAGATGTAAGTCTGGCAAAAAAGACAGAATGGAAATAAACAGTAACCTACTTAAAAAAAAAACACCCACAAAAAACACAACAACAAAAATGACTAAATTGCTTGCAAGAGCCAAAGTGGCTGTTTTAGACTGTTACTATTTGGCCACAATGAACAAATTTACAATTTTTCAATTTCTTCAGATTTAATACCTCCATATATAACAGTCATGCCTTTAAAATTAACACTACCCTAATATTTCCTGTTAACTCCCTGCTTTTGATTCTGATGAAAATCAGATATTTAGTGATTCATCACACATGACGACAAAATTCCCTCAAGGTTTTTGTGGAGAGGACACCACAGTACTGTCAGGGGCTCTGCTACTCACTGTCCTAAGGGTCACTAATGCAAATTTGCTCTTCTTAATGCACCTGAATTGAGCCAGATGTTAATCTATTTCCCCTTAAGTTCCTCCATTTTGAATTCTCTTCTCACTGAACCAGATTTCAAGTTCAGAGATGATGCAACTATCAAAAGACAAATGGCCTGCCTCATAGCCTCCTAGAGCCTTCTGAAAACTTCTTATTCATGAAAAGGCATTGTCTTTAGTGTAGTGACTCTTAAATTTGTGAAAACTTGAACTAAGTGCTGCAGCTGCAGGTTAAAAGACTGTAAATGAAATATATAATTTCTAAAACATCATGCAAGAAATGTGGTTTCACATCTTACAGTCAAAGTCCTACAAGTTAATTAATACAAGCACACTGAGGTGTAACAGCGGGAGCATACCTCTAAAATTATAACTCCCTCCCACCCCCAAATCAAAAAAAGGTAATATTAATTAAACTTAAGAAATAATGAATGCACCATTAAAATGTCATCCAAAGATGTTGACCTAAGACAAAGGTTTCAATGATACACAATACGGTCAAAAAGTTTTCAATCAGTAATATACAGTATGACAACTACATCTTGTAAATTATACCCAATACTGCCGGCAGTCTATCCCTCTAAAGAATATTTGCCCCTTTCATCCCTTCCTAACAATCAGATAATAAAATACAGCACCTATAAATAAGCAAAAAAAAATATATATATATACCGAAATCATCTATTGTTAGTTTAAAGATATGGCAATAAAGGAGTCTAAATTAGCAAACTTGTAGAAGCCATAACTGATAAAACAGCTTATTGAAAAAAGGTGGCAGTAATGCACTCTATGTGTGCACAGGTACTTAAGAAAATACACAGACGTATAAAATTGCACACACGCACACACGCACTCTCTCATCCACCTCTATTCTCACGCATATACACATAGACAACAGGAGGAATCAGAGACAAGTTAGACTTTTGATTTGTACTTAGACTGCCCTAAAAGACTAAGTAAAAGACTGCATAAAAGAACGCTCCAAGAGGCAAAATGAATGGAGGGTCAACGGTCTGGTCTGGAAGTGAAGAGCATCTACATTTTGGTGTCAGTTTGGGCCATCTCTACGGGGTCGGGAGCAGAGCCCAGATTGCTACGTTCTCTCTTCTGCAGGGAAGGAAGCTTCCCACGACTTCAACAGTCATCAGTGCTTGTGGTGGGAAGAAAGGGAAAGAGAGTGCGCGAGAGCCCTGCCCAGGCCCAGGGAGCGGCGTCCCCTGGTGGGGCTCAGTCCATCAGGCGCCTGGGAGAGTGGTGTGAGGTGTGGTGCCTTCTGTGCCAAGGAGACTGCTGTCTACGAGGGGTGGGCCGTTTGGCCCCAGAACCTTAGTGGCCTACTCTTTCCTCCCTTCTCTAAATGCTCACATATGTGCAGACGCACTAACACAGACGTAGACACCATAAATTAAACAAAATGAATGGGTACATGCTACAGTTCTAACTTGTCTCCTAAACCTCCGAGATATGAGGTCTGATCAGCGTGCTCTGCGGTTAGAGGTTAAAAAGCAGATTATAAAATACCTAGATTCGGATCTTTTCTTTTTGTCCTGATTTGGCCTAGAATGGAGTGTATTAAACAGACCCTGGCCAGCAAAAGCCCAGAGTCAGTTAAAGCTATGGATCAATGTGCACTACATGTCAGGATTCTATTCACGTACAAGAAAACACTACATCAGCTACCACAAAATCAGTTATTTTCCTGATGTGACTTTTCTTTTTGTTAAAAAATATGTGGAGTAAATGTGTTTTATTTTAATTCAAAGTTTCAAACGAGAAGATTCTTTACTTGAAAATATTTAGGAATCCAAACTAGTGTGTTTAGAGTCGGTTTGACTGTGCAATCTCTTAGTGGCAACTGAACAGCTACAAAAACTTTCTTTTTTAATTTTTCTGAAAAATCCCCCCTCCCCCTTTCCTGGTTTAAGAAGATAATAGTGTATTATCGCTCTGAAGCCATTAGATGGCAGATAAAAAGCCCCCTTTTTAATATGTGGGTTTGATTTTTTTTTTAAAGCCCACACGAAAGAGGAGGGCGCAAGGCAAAGCTGTAAGAGTTATTCCAGAACCTGTGGAAATCACTTAGGGCAATAAAAAAAACACTTCAGGGTACAAAAAAGCTCGACTACACATTTCCGTTTTCTTCCTTGAAAACACGACAAAGATTGGGCTTAATGCTCCTTTGTTTTCTATATGCACCTTGGCCTATGGCGATTTTGCCCTGTGGCCCGCAGGGCAGTAAGTGCGCAACACGGTCCAGGCCGTGGAGTCGGCGCCGCCCTCTGCGCGCCCCGCCCCGCGCGGCTCCCAGCGGCCGGCCAGGCGGACGGGCAGGCGGCGCCCTCAGAACTCCCATTCGATGGGCTCTTCGCGGCTGGCGGCCTTCTCCAGGCGGTGGATTATGCTGTTCAAGTTCGCGGCCTTCTTCTTCCTCAAGGGGTTGTCTCGCGAGTCCTTGCCCGCCGCCTCGGGGAGGCCGAAGAGGCTCTGCAGCGAGCTGGGCCTGCGGGCGGCCGGCGCGCTGGTGCTTGGCAAAGCGGAACTCGGGGCGGCGTCCCGGGCCCGGGTGGGGCCCTCTCCCGGGGCGGCTGAGGTAGCGGCGTCCTCCCCGGCGGCGGCCGCGGGGTTTGGCACAGGCCGCGGGCCGTCTGCGGGGCCTTCGGGCGGCAGCGGTGCCTGGGGTCGGCCCTCGTCGGCGTCCTGCGAAGCCGGAGTACCCGAGGGCGGCGGCTCCGCCTTCTCCGCCGGCCGCGGCGCCTCCTCTCCTCGCTCCTCTGGGGCGGCGGCCTCGGCGGGCCCTCCCTGAGACTTGGTGGCGGCCGCGGCGCCGCCCGACTCCTCAGCGTCCGCGGCGCCCGGGCCCTCGGTGGCCTCCACGCCGTCACAGCTGTCGCCCTCGGAGCTGGGCGCCGGCCGGCTGCTGCGGGCCGACGGGGAGTCGCTGGCCCCGGCCTGGCCCTGGCTCCCGGCCTGAATCTCCTCAATGAACAGTTCTCTGCGGATCCGAGACCTACGAGACACAAGCAGGGAGGGCACCGTGAGCTGCTGTGCACAGGTGGACACGGCCCTCCCGGGGAGCCTGGGGCTCTGGGGCTCCTGCCCTCCGCCCCCCCCACATCCCCACACCCCCACACCCTCACCCTGCCGCCAGTCACTGCTGACCCCTGGCCTAGCCAGAAGCCTGAGCAGAGCCCTCACTTCGTTTCCCAAACTCTGTGCCTTGGCATAAGCTGTTCTGCCCCTCGGTGGCAATGCCAGTCCTTCTCCTCTGGGATGGAGCACCAATGTTACTTATCTAATGGCATCTCCGGCTCCATCCCACCCCACCTCTTAACTCGGCAGAGAATGGCCAGTTCCCATTTACTCTCTGCATACCCCAGGCCTAGCATGATGCCTACTGGTCTACAGGAATAAATGGACATACAGGACGTCAGGGCTTCAAGAGAGAGAGAACCAAATATGGGACAATGCCCAGAGTGAAAACCTTTCTCTGAGCCACAGGTCAGGGGCTCTGGTCAAGGCTTAAGTGGGATTCCATCAAATTATGTTTCAACTAATTTCCTCCTCTGAAAGGAGAAGACCAGGGAAGGGTCACTTTGATCAAGCAGGAAGGAGACCAAACATGTGCCCCAAGCATGTTTTAATCGAGATGCCTGCAGCTGACAGTGGAGAATGTGCTCCAGCACTTTGTTGAGTCTGAAGGAAATAACGGGCCCTGGCCTTCTCTGTTTCCGAGGCCTTGGAGACACCATGAAGGGCTTTATTAAGCCTTTTTGTGCCAGATTTCCTCCTCCCATCATGCTGACAGTACTAGGCTCAATCACAAGTCTCTCTAGGGTTGTATTCCAAAGAGCTGAAAAAGCCAGCCGTTCGTGGAAAAGGATCTTCAGGTAAATGACCAAGTCCAGTGTCCTGCAGAAAATATTTTCTGCAGTAAATATAGTTGAATAAAGGTAATGTTTTTTGAGACCTCAGTATATGTCAGGTCCTGTGTTGGATGTGGGAAGTGGTGGAGCCAGGGAGAATGTGGCTGTAGTTCAGTCCAGTGTGTCAGGGCTGGTGGCAGCTATCTGCTACATAATTATTTGTTCCCAGCAGAGGGTGAGCTCTGACTCTTGTTCTGAAGACTATTTCTGAGCCTGAGGTGTAGCGTGAGGTCCTGAAGTCTTCCCAGGGGTCACAGAAGACTTTCCCCCTTCCCTGGGGCTACCGTGGGAGCCTGAGAAATGGCAGTTCTTATCAACAGGTTCCTGGGCACTATGCTGGGAGGGCAAACTGGCTTTAAAGCCTGTTGGCAGCTGAAAATGCTAGTTGGGGTGAACCCCTAATCCTACCCTCCCCCTTGTTGGGGAGGTGGGAGGCTAGAAGGGCAGCTAAAGGTTTAGTCTAGCCAGGTCACAGGCCCAAATACTAACTCTGAGTCTCAGGGGCAGACTGGCCCAGCACAGGGCACAGGCTTTTTAGAACCGGCAATCCTGGGTTTAAAATCTGGCTTTGTCACTTACTACCTGTGCAACCTGGATAATTTCCTTAACCTTTTTGAGCTTGATGTGAAGATTAAATAAAATGTTACTCTATCATTTAGGGCACAAAGTAGGTAAAAAATAAAAAAAGAAAGGAGCTTCATGCAGCTGCCTTTTGAATGACAGAATTACACGTGCTAAGGCTAAGGTAGATGGGCTGGGGGGAGGGCAGAGGCAGCTTCATGCCTGGGGGTATGGGTTCCAGGCTGCCAGCCTCACCAGCTGTGTGTATAACCTTTCTCTGTAAAATGGGGCTGGCAGCACTAAACTCATCTGCTGATTGGAGGATCTTATAAAGCTCTTGGCTCAGTGTCTGGCACATACAGGGTGGGGCAAAAGTAGATTTACAATTGTGAATACATGAAACAAAGTTTATATTTGTACTATTTATTAATTACTGTATTATTTCCCACAAACAACTGTAAACCTACCATTGCCCCACCCTATATTCTGTGCTCAACAGATACAAGACATCATCCTTCTTGCCCTAAATTGTCTCCATGTCTAAGAGGAATATTGTCTTCTGGTCTAGGAAGACCAGGTCCCAGGAACAGATCTGGTTTTCAGGTGTGTCATGCAAGGTTCACAGGCCACCAGGGCTTTTAGGTTTGAAAGAGTTTTTACTGGGTGGACCTGCTCTTCCAGGAGACCAGGCATTCTGTGGTATGTTGTTCTGGCATTCCTGGTCGCATTCTTAGGTAAATGGTCACTCTAAGATACTTCTAATTTCCTTAGGGTGAAAGGGTAAGAGGAAGTAAAGTTTTATTTTTTGGATGGGGGCAAAAACTGATCCAAGCAGTATTCCCTGAAGGTTCCAGAAGGCAGGAGAAAATAAAATCAATACTGCTATTTAACTTACGCAGAAAAAAATGTAAGAAACTGCTTTCTCGCTTAGGAATTAAACACATTCAGTGATGTGTGCTGAGTACTACTGTGTGCAAGTCCTTGTATGAAGCTCTGTGGGTAAGGTGGCCTATTTTAACGTTCTTGTTCTTTCATGACCCTGTATATCTCATACCTCCCAGATATTTTTCTAGGTCTCTGTAGCTAAAACTAATCTCTGCCCTTTGCTCCCCCATAGCCCCCCCTGTTTTGATATGGAGTTATTTTTGAAAGAAAGCATTTATGAAGCATCTACTCTAGATCCAGACCTAAGCTCATTTATTAAGTCATGAGATGTTATTGCTATTCTTCCTCTCTCCTTCTTCTTTATTTTTGTCCAGGGTGTAGAATTAAATTTGCATCTCCACAATGACCAGTTGACCACCATGGTAGTCAGGAGACCAGAAAGTTGAGTGACAACAGCTGAGAAACCTGGAGTGTGTGCTCTGGCCAGGAGGCAGTGATTGACACTCAGCTGAGGCCTGAACAAGATCTGGAGAAAAGGTGGCCCCAATAGGACCAGGGAAAATGGTTTTGAAGATATTGTGTCATTAGTAGCACCTTTAACTAGATACTCAGTAATCTATAGCTTCATGCACTGCTGTCCAGAGTTATAATACTTGCATTAAAATGGACCTAACTTGAAGACTTGAAAGTACATATTCAAATGCTCCTTTGTGTCTAGTAAGTGAAATGGGATGACATAACACCTGGCAAGGAGAGGATCCGGCGTACCTCTGCCCATATTTTGAATCATTCTCTCCCCATCACTTATTTACTACTGTCAAAGTTTCCTTCCATGTAGAGGGAGCTCCATTATTGAGTTGGAATATGGTAGGAGGCCTCACTTTACCTGTTTTTATCTGATGGGTAAATTAGGATGATTAAGCTGTTTGTACTCAGCTCCTATAAATTCTTTGTCCTCATTGGAGCTAGCCTGGGGCCAGTGCCACCATGAGTACTACTGTGTGCCAGTCCTTGTATGAAGCTCTGTGGGTAAGGTTCTAGGGATCAGGTAGCAGGTCTATTCGGCTCTCACACTAAGCTACATCTGTTAACTTAGCCTTTATCAGCAATAAAGATGCTATTTTGGCTCCCATCTAATATTTAAAAAATTTCCAATTTGTTCAGAAGCTGGGAGGTTTATTGGGCTCCTTCCAAAAGTCCAGCAGAACCTATGAGACTCAGGGCCCAGTTAGAGACACAACTCCTCCCTCTAGCCCTTAACTGGCTATGATCTCTTGCCTGCTACTTGTTTCAGGTAACTGTGAGGGCCCTACCCACACTAGCTACATAAGAGTACTGATCCTAGTTTTATTGAGCCCTATAGAAAATGATGTTCTGATGAGAACTTGCAATTGAGATGGCCCCTTATAAGAACTGAAAAAAGCAGGAGTTTCCACCAGGTCACTGGAAATCCTTGGTTTCCAGCAGTAGGAAGTCTTCGTTATAGCTGTGATCAACAACTCATCTTTCAGTGAATTTCCACTATCTAATCAAACGTCACCTCAGTTTACTTTGCTCTACAAGGAGATCACTCAGCCTTTTCTTGCTCTGGTTTTATATTTTTCATCTGTAGAATGCAGATAATACTATATATCCATCATATAGTTGTGAGGATAGAGTGATACAGTGTTGGTTAAAACACTTAGCTCAGTGTCTGGAAGTCTAGTAGATGCTCAGTGAATCTTCATTAACTCATGAACTTTCCCCCAAAAAAAGGGTTTTACACTACTTTGAATTTAATTACAAAACCAATCAAACTAATTTGGAAAACAATACCATAAGTGACCCAGAGAAAGCATGGAAAAATCACTTAAGAACATTCATTACTATGGAACCATGAATGCCTACGCTTTCCCTTATTAAACGATACATATTAGAGGAAATTTTTTCCCTTGTCGTGGATGTGGACTGTTTGTAACTATATATGACCCTATATCTTTGGAATTAAGAATGCCAATAAAACATAAAAGACTACCTAACTGGCCAAATTACTGAGAACTAACCAAGTTCTGAGACCCCAGGATGCTGGGGGGCACACTGAAGATCCTTCTTGTGTACCATTAATGGCCACTCTGTGGTACAGATCACCCTCTGCCCAAGGGCTGAAAGCGTGTTCTCTCGGAGCCATGATTTATTGGGCTGAGAGCCGGATCGTACCTGTAATTGTGGAACCAGTTGATGACAGTGCTGGTTTTCAAGTTGAGCTGGGTGGCAAGTTCTTCGATGGTTTTTGGTGACGGGTATGGCTTTTGCTGATATGCTCGTTTCAGAGCTTCTTTCTCTTCAGGAGCCAGCACCACACGGGGTTTCTTCAACTGGTGCTGGGGCTGGGGGCTTGCGCCTTGGCTATAGTCAATGCCAACGGAGGGTGGCTCGCAGGGCTGGCTGTCGCTGACTGAGCTGTGCCGCCGCTTCATGTAGGCTGGGGAAGGGAGAGAAGTCAGACTGAGGGGCAGGCCCAGATGTGACATCTGCCCAACTCCCTGAACCTCATAGTACAGTACATGGTATACAATTGGATTGAGATCACTTTTTAAAAATCCTTACTCAAGGATATGTTTTTACTGATTTTAGAGAAGAAGGGGGGTGAGAGTGAGAGAGAAACATTGACATGAGAGAGAAACATGGATCGGTTGCCTCTCCTATGTGTCCCAACTGGGAATCAAACCTGCAACCTACATATGTGCCCTGACCAGGAATAGAACCCGCAACCCTTTGGTGTACAGGATGACACTCCAACCAACTGAACCACCTGGCCAGGGTTGATTGAGATTACTTTTGTGTGGGTTGTGGCATCAGGCTGATCTGCTCTCCTCTCAACAAGAACATCTCAAAACACTTGAACTAGAACCATTCTGAAACCTCACACACATTCATCAAGGACCTGCTCTGTTATAATGGGAGGTTACTGTCGGTCCCTGCATGACTAGTTTAGTGGAAGGCACAGAGGGAAATGAACTCAGGTCAGCCTGGGGAGAGGTCAGGGAAGGCTTCCCAGGAGATGATGTTTAACTGAATCTTGAAGGACAAAGAGGGATTAATCAGAAAAAACTGGTGATGAGGTAGACTATGGTAGGAGTCTGCTCCAGAAAGTGGGAACAGCATGAGCAGAGACACAGAGCTACACAACAGCATGGTTAAAGTGTGTTGTGTGTGTGTGTGTGTGTGCATGCAAAAGGGGCAGTCATGTAGGAGGAGCTGTCATACATAAGGCTGGAGAGATGGGCAGAGGATATCTGGGGGCCATCTTGGGTAAGGTGGAATGAACAGAGAAACATGGAAAGATGGAAGGATGGTAGAATGGTCAGTGAGTGGGATACCTGAATATAGACTTTGAGAGATAGAGTAATGGGTGATAACAAGATGTGGGGAACAGCCAAGGGTTGAGGAGGTCAAAAAACGTCAGGGCCAAGTGATGTATGGGTCAGATGGGTCAGAAAATCTCCCTGGGTGAGGTAGGATATGAACATGAAGGAAGACAGTGATCCCGGGCCACAGTCTTGAGGAAGCGTAGCGAGTGAGCAGGGAGCTGGCAGATGGTGATAAGAAGGGGACTTAAAGCCTGCTGGAATGAGCTTTGAGGAGGTAGGAGCCAAACCAGGAGTGGAGAAGTGGCTGGCATAGGCTCAGAGCTCGGGGAGACATGTGGCCTGCCCTGGAAAGGGCAGTAGGAGAGGAGAATGGCACAGAAGCTGGAATTGAGGGGAGTACATGTGCAGATGTTTGTTTTTACGTGGGATAGGGCTTAGGAGGAGCAGTGGGGAGCGGGCTGGCTACAAGGCTCAGTGACTCAAGAATGTGACTGTCACTTGGGGAAGGCTCAGTGACTCAAGAATGTGACTGTCACTTGGGGATGTGCCGAATGTACTGTGAGATAAATGGAAGGCGATTCCTGCCTTTTAGGTTCTCTCAGTTTTATTAGTGTTGTCTGTGCTTCATTTGCAACTGTGATTGTTATGCATCACGAACTACTAAGCTTCTTGAGCAAATGAATCCTCCATAGTGATCTTTCTAGTGAACTAGTTTGAAATACGGTCTGAAAAGTCTTTAAAACTTCTTAAAACTGATGGAAGATGAGAAATATATAATTCAAATGGCACGTAGTATTAGTTGTGGCAGTATCATCATCATCAGCAGCTAACATTTATCATTAATCTTCAGTCCCACAAGGGGAGAGACTATTATCACCCCTTTGTACAGAGGAAGAAACTGAAGCTTAGAGTGGCTGAATGATTTCCCTGAGGTCACACAGGTAGGAGGTGACAGAACTGATGTCTGTTCTGGGCAGCACTGGCTGCCCTGCCCAATGGTGGCCCCATCTGGCCACAGCATGGGAGCAGGGTCCGAGGTTGTGTCCATGGGAGCCACAGAAGTAGAGTATGGACTGTCAAGGTGCATCTGTGGCTTCCAGGGAGAGGAGCCTCGCCCATGAGCTGGCAGAGGCTGCATATATGTGTGTGTCTAGGTGCTGTGACTGTGTGTTGGGTGGCCATCTCATGAAGGTAACAAAAAGCAGAAGGCAGACTGAGGTAGAGAGAGGTTTAGAAGGAAGAAAGAGCAATAAAAGGTTTGTGCTAAAGGGAGAAGAAAGGCTTTATGAAAGAGAAGGAAGCACAGTGTCCATGTGAATCCTAGTGTGGATTACCTGGTGCAGACTTTTTAACCTAGGCTAGCCTGGTAGCACAACTTATTTTCATTGATTTTGAAGGAATACATATTATTTTAGTAACTATCACTTACTGAGCACTTATGTGTGCTGCTTATTATACTGGGTACATTCTTTTTAATCCTCACACCTGAAAAGGTTAACATTACCCTCATTTTATAGATGCCAAAACTTAGGCTACTTAACTTGCCATTTTATTAGAACTAAGAAACAGCTGAGAAGGCCAGTCTCTTTTCCTCACTCCCCCACCCCCATTAATATGGTAAGAGTTAAGAGGCCAGAAAGAAATGAGCCTGGTCCCGCCAGCCCCATCCTGTTTGGCAGTTGACAAGCAGTCTATGGAGATCACAGGAAGTACTGATGGAACAGGTGCCTTGGTCTCCCACTGGGGCTGGTGAAGGTTTAATCTAGTGAGCATCTCTACTAGGGAGAGAAGACAGCGGGGCCACATTGCTCAGGGACCTTGAGATGTGAGGAGGGGCCCCACTGAAACGGTTAACTCTTTTGTAACACAAGATGGCGCCCAGAGCCTGTGTAGAAAGGAGTAGAAGGACCTCCCCCCCACCCCCCAAATCTATTTCGGGGGGGCTAAGGCCCTCTTCCACTGGCCCAGGAGGAGAAATACATCAGGGAGTGTTAGAACCAGGGCTCGCCTCTCTGCTGATGTCTACAAGACTGGCCCGGACCTTCAGACCTGCCATAGGATGAGGGAGCTCCTGCACTCAGCAAGCACAAGGAGGGAGAGGACACTGCCTTTTGACAGAGGGCAGAAAATTTTAAATTGCTTGGGTGAGCATTGATAACTGCTGAAACTTGGTAATGGATATATTGGATTCATGGTATCATTCTTTCTGTTTTTATATTTGAAATTTCCTATAATTTAAAAAAAATTAAAACACTTGGGTGGTGATGTGGCACCAGGCCTCTGGAGGTTGTAACACTGTCTAGAGCAGTGGTTGTCAACTGGTGTCTGCAGACCACTGGTGGTCCGTGAGGTCTGAAAGGTTGGCAACTGCTGGTCTAGAGCTGCCCAAGAGGATGTGGCCTGTGTCAGAGCCTTGGTCTACACACCCGAGGGTGGGCAGGAGCCCACTGGAGAGCCCCCTGTGGGGTGGAGGGCTGCCTGGGCACACAGTCTCAGTGTGGCAGGCAACTCAGCTCAAGGCAGAGTGCACACAGCTGAGAGCAGCAGCTTTGAATGAGTTTGGATTCCTGCTCCTTACTTATGCCAGCTCTTGAAATCACATAAGTTTCATAATGCCAGAGACTCATCTTTCTGGATAACGCCATCTGTATGGGATGGAGCTGTGTGGATGAAGGGAAGTCTCTGTGTGGACTAAGTGCCTGGCAAATAGGTGCTCAGGAACTGAAGAGGCTATGTCAGTGGTCGGCAAACTCATTAAGTCAACAGAACCAAATATCAACAGTACAATGATTGAAATTTCTTTTGAGAGCCAAATTTTTTAAACTTAAACTATATAGGTAGGTCCAATGTTATTAACTTAATTAGGGTACTCCTAAGTTGGCCTTTGCTAAAAACTCAAGGGGCCAAAGAGCCGCATGTGGCTCGCGAGCCGGTTTGCCGACCACTGGTCTATGTGATGCAACAGCCAGCCCCACAAGCTCCTGGGGGAGACATCAGAGACTCTTGCTCCTTTCTGGAGCTCCAGTCCTTCCCTGAGGGGATGAGACAGTGATGCTGGGCTGGCAGTGAACAGCAGCCTCTCTTGGTGAATTCATACGATATAAACCTGGGCTCAGATGAGCTGGGGTTGGGGCCAGGGACAGCCACATTGGTGGTTGTCATGCCTGTTCTCTGGATGAGTGTCTCAGCAAAGGCTGATTTAAGGAGGGTAGTCACAGCTTCTTATGGCCAGGCCAGCAGCTGTACCGGATCTCCACATCTAAAGGATTTGAATTCAGCCACTGAGTGAGCTCATACTGCAGGTCAGTGACCCAGGACTGTCCCTTCTGAAGGGAGGACTCACTAATGAGAAGCAGCATGTAGGAGTGCAAACCATGAGATGGAATAGGCATTACTTTCCATCACCAAGGAAAACCTTTAGGATTTATCCCATAGTGTAGCCTCCAGCGTACAAGGAGAATGCTGACCAACATTTGAGTTGGAGGAAAGTGCTGCACAGAACCCTCTAGGAGGTCACAGCCTCCACAGGGCCCTAGGCCCCTCAAAGCAGGAGTGCTGTCCGGCAGGAATTTGCTCTGCCATTTTCCAGGCACCTAACTTCTTTGAATCTGAGTGTATTTATCTACAAAAGCACTGATTAATGCTCTCTCCAATAAGATAATATATGGCAGTCCCTGGCATGTGGTGCATGTGCAATAAATGTAATATTGCACTCACCAAACAAGACAAAAGATAACAAACACAAGCCACCACTAAACGCTGTGGTACACATTTCTTGGTGGCCTTACTCTCCCAAAGGAAGAAAAAGGATACAATGACCACCAGGGTGACCATCAGGAATTGTCAAAATGCTCCCCAGTGCTAAAATGCCCTTGAGTTTAGGCTGCTAGGTAGAAAAAGACACAGGTCTTCCCATCCTTGGTGGATGATGGTAAAAAAATCCTTTGCCCTGCCTTATAGCCCCTGGGTTATAGATCCATGTTCCTCATCAGCTCTGCATGAGGCTTTAAAAGAAACAGCACATTTAGAAATGTGAAAGCAACTGGCTGGGGCAGTTACCTTTCTTTTCCATCCGTTTCATATCCATCAGCTTCTCCACGTTGTTGGGGTCATTCAGCCATAGCTGCATTCGGACAAAGGGCTCTCGTCCCTTCAGACTGAGCTTGTGCCAGGGCTTCGGGCGAGCGAGGAGGTCGGAGACAGAGCCTTGGGTGAGCCCTAAGATGGTCTCCCCAAATAAGCGCTGACCTAGAGAGAAAATAGAACCAAGAGAGATGTCATCACTGAGACCTTGGGGTCTGGAAGGATAAGTATGTGTCAAGGTTATAATCAGACATGGGGTTTAAAGGCCCAGAGTCTGGTCAGCTGGGTCCTGGCTCGGAGCAAGCACTCTATAATGCATTTCTTCAGCCAGACTTGTGACAAACTCCACTGGAGACAGTCAGTTTTACTCCTGCATTCTGCTTATACACAACGTTTCTGTCAAGCCTTCAAGCTCCGGATGAACTGAGGCCTGGATAATAACACCTGCTGCATTTATCAGAGGTGGTTAGTCCCAAACCCGAGCTTAGGAGGTTAAGTAGCACACAGGGAGATCTCTCTTGTACAACCTCAAACTCTAACTCCTTTCATGATTTGCAAGGTTATCAGGTCTTGCTGAGTAAACAGGCCACTTGACCCAAGGTCACAGCAGGAAAGAGAAGGAGAAAGAGCTCCTCAGCTATGTTTTTCTGAAAAGCAGGCCATTTCCAATTTGAAAGTCCATTCCTGCAGTCTAAGCTGCCTCTGCCCACTGGAGCTCAAAGGGCCTTTTCTTGATGCCTCTTCCCTGGGCCCGTGGTGGGCAGCCTGCTCCCCAGGCTTCTCAGAGGGCACATTGCTCTGGAGAACACTTTGAGAGCCATTAAGCTGCAGGTTAAGAGGGGCCACCACTTTTAAAGATACAAATGAGAATCAGGCACAACCTGAACAACTTCAATGAACAGGACTTATTAGGAAGAAATGGAGACTGGGCTGAGAGGCCAGTGTTTGGTATCATAAAGTGCACGGAACACAATACCTGGGGCAGAGGTGACCGTGGATGACTGGCTACTGTCACGTCCTCCATCTGTGACAGGGAAACACTGTCACTGTGCTCACGGGGTAGTTGTGAGAAATGGCAGAGTGCTGCCTTAGATGCATTTACTGATTTTGTAAACTTGTGGCTTCTCTGCTTTTCAAATTCTTAGTTTAGCTTACCAAGTTTTTAGCCATTTTTTGTTGTGGTTGTTGAAAGTAAGTTTTACCTCATTCTAATTTGACAAATGGATCTTATTTCATTCTGAGAAGCTTACTATGTTCAGGAAAGTGACATACATAAACAGCTAGTTGCTATTTGCTGATCCACCTTGTAGTATGGGAGGAAAATGAAGTGACTAGTCTGAGAAAATGATCTGTATTACTTCTAGAGGTTTCATAGTAGTGACTCCCAATCATTTTGGGTCCCAGATCTATTTGAGAACCCGAAGAGAGCTACAGACCTTCACCTGATGAAATGTGCACGTACACATTCTGCATATGATTTCAAGAGATTGATGCACAAATACGCCAAAGATCCCAGGCCAAAGGTTAAGACACTGATTTAGTTGAATCTCAATTAAGGGCCATCTGTGCTGTCTAATTCAGCTGGAATTTGGCTCCCTCTATGTTCATTAATCCACTGAGAGATGCCCATAGGAGAGGCAGCACCTTTCCTGGAGAAGCTGAGACCTTTGAGAGCAATCATGAAGACTTCTTCTCCTCTCTAAGTCCAGGGTGACACTGCTATGGAACCTTCTGGTGGTTCCTGCTCAGAGGCATAAGTTATCTGTCTGGAGTGAAAAGTCTCACTGCTCAGAGGACTGATTCGTGTTTCACGGTATCTGAAACAAAGTTCCAGAAACCAGTGGGATTCTGCTATGGCTGCACGTGAACATCATCAGCTACAGCTCCATTGCTGATGGGGACATGAATGGTAAGGCCTAGGATGAGATTTTAAGGTTCAAAATCTCATAGCTGTGATCTTGCAACTTATCAGTTTAGAAAATGAGAGTTTTCTTCAGCTGATTTTCAACATTTATATAAAATGATACTTCCCATAAGGGAGGGAACAGCAATAATATATCAGGTCCACTTCCTTGGATTTGTCATAAGACTGTAAGGTAGGGGATGACACAAGTCTAGGGATCCTTGCACATTTTACTAATTGATGGTCATAGGGGAATTAGCCATTTTTAAGTCAACAGCTAAATTTTTATTTTTATGAATAAAAATGTTCTCAGCGGCTATTTTCTCTTGTTCTGTTTTGCACAAGCAGTTAAATGGAAGGCTTCAAGCAGACAAGCTGGCCTCATCCCCAGGGTGTGAGGTCACTATGCAAACTTTCCTGGAACGCACTTCACTGCTACTCCCTTCTTTTCCTGTCCCCTGGGAAAAACAGATACACAGGTCCCTCCTGAAGGTACTAGGCAAATTCCAAAAACTCTTAGGTGTCATTTTAACATGCACAGAAGAGAACAAGACTTTTTTTGCTTTAACCTCATAATTTAAGTAAATCTTGGTTTAAAACATTTAAACATTAAAAGGTATTAATTTTCATATATGATATAGGAACTGGAAATTTTGTCTGAAAACAATGCTCTTTTAATTGACTTTACTCCCGGGTAATAAGAAGGCTGTAAATGTTTGGGAGTGGCTGTTTCCATTCTCTGGATGCCTAAACTAGAACCCCACTTGGTCCAATACTATTCTGCAGGAGCACAGTGGTTTGAAACGACTGAACACCCTAATATTCTTATAGCTGCAGCCATTTGATCAGTGGTGCCATAGAGCCCTCAGTGAGAGCCCCCTCAAACAGAGCACAAGAGGGGTGGGGAGAGAGGCCTGTGGCACTTTTGAGGTAAACAGCCTTGGTGTGAAGCTCAGTGGGAGGCCTGGGGAATGGAGGAGGCTTCATGAGGCAGAGGAATGCCAGGCAGAGTGTTAGCAAGGCTACTACTCACAGCCCCATGGTAGGCATTGTTATTCCAGTTTTATTGAGGAGCCTCAGAGAGTAGCTTGCTCAGTAGCACAGACAGTAAGAAGGAGAGTGGGGATTTGAATTCAGTCTGTCAGACTCTTCCACTGTGCCATCCAGTGCTGCTGGGCTGATGCTGATCCTGCCTAGCTCACAGGGTTTAGAGGCTTACTGGGCATGCTACAATCAGGGTGGTTGGAGGGGACGGTCTGAGTAGGCTGCAACCCTAAATGCATATCTTTTAAGAGGTCCCAGAGTGGGCACAGCAGGGACTGACCCGGAGACCTCTAGCACCCTTTTGAGCCCTTTAAGTGTTAACAACTGTGGAACACTTTGTAAACATTTAAAACCTCTGGCTGGCTCAGCCTGAGGCCCCTCCACCCATTCTTCCCAAGAACTCCACAGGAAGCGACCTGCCACCTCTGGAATAGCAGCTCTGGAGGGAACTTACCAAGGTTGTTGTCAGTCAGCACTTCCTTGACCCTCTTGGTTATACCGTAGGTGTCCAGCTCTGGAGACATGGCTACCAACTCTTGAATGCTGAGGGCCGAGTGTCCAGAGAGAGGCAGTGGGGTGGTGGGCTGGGAGTCGGAAGCAGGCGGGTCGCTGGGTTCTGGTGGTTTGCCATCCTTACTTGTTTCAATGGGGGGACAGGGCTGCTGGACCAGTTCAGTCAAACTCTTCACCGATTCACTTGAGCTCATTGGTGATTCTGGTGCAGGGCTGCAGCTGGCAGAGGTCTTTGGCGTGCTTTCTGTAATTAAAGCACACAGAAAAATGAGGCTGAAACATCCATCTTTCACCATGTACATCTAGGACATTTCCTTACCTAGGACAGTAAGTAAATGCCCTGTATAAGAAGGATACAGCATGGCAGTCTATGAATCTACTTTGTCTTATAGCTTTTTGACTGAGAGTAACCACTCATTTTTGGTATTAAAAAAAATAAAAAAATAGCCTGGCCAGTATGGCTCAGTTGGTTGAGCTTCATCCCATGCACCAGGAGGTTGCCGATTCAATTCCTGGCCAGGGCACATGCCTGGATGCAGGCTCAAGACCCAGTAGGGGTTGTGCAGGAAGAGGCTGATAGATGTTTCTCTTTCATGGGTATTTCTTTCTCTCTCCCTCTTCTTTCCTATCTCTCTAAAATCAATAAGCACATATTTAAAAAGAATAATAGCAATAGAAGAAAAGCTATAGGTTTAAATAAGAGGTTTCTGAAGACTCACTACAAGGGCCATTCTGTTAAAAAAAATGTCATATTGCCCCGCTGGTGTGGCTCAGTGGTTGAGTGTCGATCTATGAACCAGGAGGTTATGATTTGATTCCCAGTCAGGGCACATGCTCGGGTTACGGGCTTGATCCCCAGTGAGGGGCGTGCAGAAAACAGCCAATCAATGATTCTCTCATCATTGATGTTTCTATCTCTCCCTTACCTAGGACAGTAAGGTAAGTAAAAATAAAAAAAAAATTGAAAATGTCGTATTAATCATGTGCTATCATTGTCATGATTTCTCCTAATGGTTCCCTATCTATATATTTAAAGGCCTAAGCGACCGTTATGACCAAATGGAATGACCAGTTGCTATGATGTGCACTGACCACCAGAGAGCAGATGCTCAATGCAGGAGCTGCCCCTGGTGGTCAGTGTGCTCCCACAGCGGGAGCACTGCTCAGCCAGAAGCCAGGCTCATGGCTGGCAGGTGCAGCTGCTGTGGTGGGAGCCTCAGCGGGGCTGGAAGGAGCTGCAGCGGAGTTGCGCCTGGCCCTGGCTTGGGCTCCTCCCTAGCCGTCTGCCACTTTGGCAGTCCAATATCCCCACGAGGGGTCCCGGATTACAAGAGGGCACAGGCCAGGCTGAGGGACCCCACCCATGCATGAATCCATGCACCGAGCCTCTAGTCTTATGTAATAAAAGCCTAATATACTAAGTGTCTGACCGTTTGACCAGTTGCTATGATGTGCACTGACCACCAGGGGGAAGATGCTCGACCAGTAGGTTAGCTTGCTGCTGGGGTCCGGCTGATCTGGATTGGGTGAGACAGGTCAGACACACCCAGGAGCCCTCCTGCGATCCCTCCCCGGCCCCGATTGTGCACAGGTGGGGTCCCTTGGCCTGGCCTGCACTATCTCTCAATCCAGGACCCTTTGGGGGATGTTGGAGAACCTGTTTCAGCCTGATCCCCACAGGCCAGGCCAAGGGACCCCACTGGTGTACGGATTTGTGCACTGGGCCTCTAGTAATTCTATAATTCAGAAGTACCTTACCTAGATTATGATTCACATACTAATTTTGTCCATAATTTCCAGAACAAATCAAATGGATGTATTATTCTAAATGAGGGCTGCCATGATGTGTGGCCACCACAGTGATGACCCTTGATAAGGAGACCTAAAGCCCTAGCTGGCACTTGGCAGCCCAGGGCTGAGTCTCAGGAACCCAGCCTGGTTCTCACTATAATCCCAGAAGGCTCCAGGCACTCAGACTGGAGAGAAACGACAGAAGAGGAGCACACCCTCCCCCCGTTTTCTGTCAAACCATAGGAGGTGTTTCTGAAAACCAAGTTTTGTGCCACACTGACATGAACACCAGGAGAGATGGGGTCATGTGTTCCTTTCTTGAGGAGGACCTCTGTCTTGTTTTTGCATGTGCCCAATGGGGAGTGCCACCTCGTGCTCTGTGGAGGGTGGTCCCTTCTGGCCTCTCTGTTAGGATCATCCATTAAACCAGGCATCTATTCTAGTTTTGGGATGTCTGGAATAAAGGCTTTGGCCATTTCCTAATCCTATCTAATAAAGAGGGAATATGCTAATTGACCATCACACCCTAACAAATATGGTGGCGCCCATAGCCAATAAGGAGGGAATATGCTAATTGACTGCCATACCCTCAAAGACAGTGGCACCCAGTCCCCTCAGTCCCACCGGGGCGGCAGATGCGTGGCACAGCTGGGCCCGCCCCAGGTGGGTCTGACTGCTCCGTGTGCCTGCCTCTGGTGTCCCCCAGTCCCCTCAGCCCCCCAGGGCTGGCCCGAGGTACAGGCAGGCCTTGGATGGTGGCTGCCCAGCAGCCCAGGACCGGCCTGAGGCTCAGGTAACCAGGGCCAGCCAAGGCTTGTGCTGCCAGCAGTGGCAGCAGTAGAAGTGTGATGGGGGCATTGCCTTCCCCTGATCGCTGGGTCGCCTCCCACCCCTGAAGGCTCCCAGACTGTGAAAGGGGACCGGCTGGGCTGAGGGAACCCCCCACCCCCTCCAGTGCATGAGTTTTCATGCACTGGGCCTCTAGTTTTCAAATATAGAGAAAGACTGTGTCCAGGTGGAAAATACAAAGTGACACTGCACTGCTGTCTTATCCACAAGGTAAAATCTGCCTTTGGCTCCGTGTTTTGGCGCTTTTTCTCCCCCCACCCCCACCAAGCACGGCACATGGTGAGACCCCACAGAGCCATGTGGGAGGGGCCAGGCCAGGCATTGTCATGTGGGTGCTATGGCCTCAGAGAGATGATAGCTCATGAGGCTAGGTCACTCAGTGAACGTCAGCACATATAGGTGCCCCCCAAATACTCGCTACGTCACTAAACAAAATGTAACACTAAGCAATAAATAAATTACAGTTGATCATATAACTGGAGTATCCTTTGATAAGACATATTATATACAGGATACTAATCTATTTTGAACCCAACAAAATAAAAAATGTATTCTAAATACAAGGGACATTTTGTATAAATACTTAGAAGGATAAAATCCCAAATAAAACAACTGCAATTCAACCAACAAACCCATTTATTGTCCTAGACTGGTACAGAATTCCACCAGCGCATAAACCTATGTCCTCATCCTGGAAAATCAGGTTAAAAAATAACAACACTGTTTTATGAAAGATGTAAAAGAGGCAGACATAACAGCAGAAATGGTCCATATAAATCTTTAAGGCAATATGAATCCTACAAATCGGATTTCTTCTCTCTGCTCACCTCCAGGTCATCAGACAACTGGAAATAAAACCCAGCAAATGTTATTTTTGTATCTGAAGCAGCAAAGGAATTGTACTGTAAATTTGCCCTGATTCACCCATGCGAGGGACCAATTTGGCAGATCATCCATCTTGCTCACTGTATACTGTCAAGGATGGCATGAATTCCCCACATGATAAACAGATTTCTTCTCAGGTTTGTGTCCTTTAACCCACTGCAAGGTCAAAATCATGGCTGCCGGGCTAACAAACAGCATGGTGCCACTGCCCTAGTGCTCTCCCCATTTTGTTCTGGGTGCTGGCTGAGGCAGAGCTCCCTGAATAACTCAAGCGGCGGTGCATTCCCTTCTCCCAGGCATTCTCTGCAAGCTGTTCACATGCATTTTTTTGCCATAAAGAACCCTTAAGAGAACAGAGGCACTCACCACATGTGACCGGCTCATGGCTACAGACAAAGGCAAACCCCCAAGATCAAAACCTCATGTGGGCCTTGAAATGTACTGGGCCATCTTGTGTCTGCACCTCCATTCTGAGTCTGTGTCTAAAATGTAACAGACAACTTGAAGCTGAGTGAGCTTTCTGGGGGACAATTACTCACCGACAGATACACGTGCCCACAGACGCCGATGCAGGTCACAGAAAGCAGAATCTGGGCCACATTTTTGGATAGGCACAGACAGATTAAAACAGCAAACATCCATTGGAGATACCAAGGAATCCACACACTCAGAGCATCATGGAAAGGAAGAGTCATTCTTTAGAAAGCTATTTCTAGTAAGCACACAGCTCCTGAGGCAGGACTGGCACTACAAAACCAAACCCATTAATGAGCTCCCACAGCCCCTGGCAAGGTGGCCAGGCCCCTGGGTCTGGGGAGGACAGGTGCTCGCTTGTCTGACCATCATCACAGACAAGAAACCTAACTCAACAGAAAGGAAGAAATTTTACTTTTTTTCTTTTCAAAAAATTAGCAAATGGACCCCTCTGATTAAAACAATACTTTTTTTTTTTTTTTTTTTTAAAGAATAAGGCTTTGCTTCACAACATGTGCTTAAAAATAATTAAGAAGAAAACGAGGAATCCTGGGCTTGGCATTAACACACTGAACTTGGGGATGAAAGCTACCTCTACGAGCCAGCTACGTTAACTTGAATAGGATTCTTCACTTCTTGGAACATCCTGGTTTCCGTGACTGAAAAATACAGATAGCATTGTATTGAGGAACTAGCCTGCCACATAGTTGTTGCTATGAAACACAATCTAAATTTGATGTTAAGAAAAAGAGCTGTTATTAAATGTATTTGTTTATATAAAGGTCCCTTACATTCAACACAAATCACCTCATGATTTATTACTACTTGTTCCACAGTGCGTGGCATAAGACTGAGATGCTGGTGGTTAGACTCAAAGGCTACATTGTATATGATACCATTTAGATGACATTCTGGAAAAGGTAAAACTATAGGGACAGAAAACAGATTAGTGGTTGCTAAGGGGGAGGGGCAGGAGTTGACTACAAAGGGGCATGATGGAATTCTGGGGGAAGATGGAATTATTCTATATCTTGGTTGCCAAAATTCTTGTAAGTTATACTTCAATATAAAGTTAGGAAAAAAGTGCTGGTGGAAAGAATAAATGAAGATGTGTCATTCCATCCATTCTTTCACTCATTCCCTAAGTCTACTGAGTTAGGCCAGTGGTTGGCAAACCGCGGCTCGTGAGCCACATGCGGCTCTTTGGCCCCTTGAGTGTGGCTCTTCCACAAAATACCACGGCCTTGGCGAGTCTATTCTGAAGAAGTGGCATTAGAAGAAGTTTAAGTTTAAAAAATTGGCTCTCAAAAGAAATTTCAATCGTTGCACTGTTGATATTTGGCTCTGTTGACTAATGAGTTTGCTGACCTCTGAGTTAGGCCTTTGGGAATATGGCAGTGAATGGGCAAAGGTGGCCCTGCCTTGTTGGAGCTCACACCCATAGAGAAGATGGTCATTAAATAGAAGTAACTACAAGGCATGAATGTCTTGATGGGAGACAGATGGCGGAAGCATACAGCTCTGGCCTAGGGATCAGAGAGACCTACTGGTAGAGTAACATTTCAGGTAGACATCAGGCATGAACAGAAAGCATCCAGGTAAGTCAGGAAGAATAGGAGTGGCAAAGAAAGAGGTAGATTGTTCCAGACATGTGATTGGTTTGACGCATGAGTTTGGTCAGCAAGAACACAAGGCAGCTCTCGCCATGTGAGAACACAGGGAAGAGAAGGCTATCTATGAACCAGGAAGCTGACTCATCAGACACAGAACCTACTGGCATCTTGATCTTGGACTTCTCAGTCTTCAGAACTTGGGGAAAAAAAAAAAAAAAGAACAATAACAACAACAAAAAAGAACACAAGGCAAAGAGATACTCCAGGGGCAGAGCCTTTGAATTAGGGTCCTGCACTTAGGAGCCAGGGAAAGGTCCTTCACCCTGGCAATGCTTTGCTTCTGGGGACACAAACGGGCACTAGAATATGTACTGAGGCCTTGTCTGAAAGAGCAAAAAACTGGAAATAGTGTCTATCACCAGAAGACTCCGTCTCCAGATTGTGGCATACTTATACAATACACTGTGTGCTATAAACAGCAGCGAGAATGGCAGGGCTGGGGCCACATGCATCCAAAGCACAGCGGTGAGCCCACAGAGCAAGGTGTGGAACAAAACAGAGCAGAACGTTAGTACGCAGGCTGGCCGTTTGCCTGTACTGTATGTTTTGGTGTCTGCCTGGAACATACAAGGGTGTAAAGTCATGCACAGGAATGATAACGAGCAAGGAGGGATGGACCGTAGCTGACTTCTAGAAGGGATGAACTTGGGAGGGGGCTTCGGCTCTACCTTTAATGTTTTACTTCTTTTAAAAATATAGGATTGAATTAGAACCAAAAGGTAAGGTTGAAGTTGGGTGATGATGGGTACATGGGCATTCATTACATTATTCTGGAATTTTATGTTTCAAATATTACAGGCCTAACATCAAAAAGTCAGAAAGCAAATAAGCTCATTGTGACTTCAGTAGAGAATGAACTTGCCAATACCAAGGTTGGGGCAGGAGGCCCTGAGGAGTCTGTAGTGTTGTCTGGACACAGTGGTTGGTGGCCTGGAGGAGGGCAGGGAGGGGAATAGGGAGAGGTATATAGGTTCAAGAGAGGCCAGGCACTATGCGAAGGCTCATGGGAATGAACTAATTCAATCCTCACTACAACCTCACTATGTGAGTCAGGTATATCCACTTCCCTCTTTTGACAGACATAATCTTGTGCCCAGAGCTGCACAGCCAGAAATTAGTCAGCTGTTCCATTTTCTAAGCATCCCACCTGTATAGTTGGATGGTGCCTGCGCCTGTGTGGCCGTTAGTGGTGGAGTGACTGGACATGGTTTCTCTACACTCCACATATCAATGTGCATGAGCCTAAAAAACATGATGAGCCAGAAAAAGCCAATCCACTACTGGGATGAGGAAAGGGAAGCAAAATGCACTCACATACTGTTTCATTCAATTCTCATGTCAGTCCTGAGGCAGAAATATAAACCCTGCACTCCAGGTGAGGAGACTGAGATTCAGAGCGGCAACAGGACTTGGTCCAGGTCAAATGGACTTAACCAGATCTGAACTCGGCTGGGAAGCATTCTAGCCTGGTGGTTACCCTGTTGTGGCCTTTAAAGGATCTGAGCCAGATCAGGAGAGGAAAGCCTCCATGTTCCTATCCATCCTCTGTCTGCCACTCACTGCAGTACCATGACAGCCTCCTGCCTTCTCTTCGCTCACTCACTCACTCAAACCTTTTTAAAATACCTACTCTGTGTCATGGACTCTGCTAGGCAGTGAAGATAAATTAAGACACAAACCTTGCTTTCAAAGAGTCTGCAGCCTGCAGGACTGGAACAACTGAAAACGGGTAATTTGTATATTTGAAAAGCCCAGCTAATGGTCCACCTATCCAATTTTGACAGCAATAGCAAAGTGTTACATTTAAAAAGTGATCTGTGTGGATTCATTTCTTTTGCAAGGCTTCAAATCTTCCTAAGAGTCACTTGGTTAGTAAGACACAGAAAGTAGAGACAGTGACTTGCCCTCTGAAATACACAAGCCATTCAGAAACTATAAAAGGATTATGAAAAATATTATATTCCAAAAACAGCAGGCAAACAACAGCTGCCTTAAGTTTTCAATAGAAGCCAACTGAAAACACACACCCACCATAATTTTCAGAGGCAAATCTCTCTGCAGTTTATCCGACCCACTGTTTAAATTTCCATACTCAGCCCTCTATCTGCAGTAATAATAACCCAAATTCCATTTAGTGTTCATTTGAGCAGTCAGGATAAAGTCATTTCTTATTATCTCCCCACTGTGTAAAAAACAGCTTGAAGGTAGGAAGTCAGCAAGCATTTTCACCAAAAAAGTAATTATTGTAAGTGACATTTTTACTGCTGGCATGCCATAAGGCGAACTGTGCATTCAGAAGGACAAGTTGCTGAAACAAAATGACAGGGTACTCTGTGACATTCTGACAAGAACCCAAACATTATTTAACTGGCAGCTGGTCTGATGCACCACTTTTCATTATGTCCATAGTTTAGGCTTTGAGCCTGTGCCAAACCAGGAAATTCCAAGTGCCTATAAAGACAGACAAGGATGGAAAGATGGGAGAAAGGATGAAGGTTGGGGCCAGAGAGGGGTTAGAGAGGGGAAGCAGCATGGTCCTGGCCAGGCACATGTAAATGTGAATGAGGGAGGAAATTAAGAACAAGAGGAAAGGGAGTGCAGGGAGAGGCAGAGAGAAAGATGGAGCCAGAAGGGACAGGAGACTTGGCAGCTGCAAGTGGCACGATAGTGCCAGGAAGTGCAGAAGGTTCTGAGTGCCCGGTGCTGGCGTCCTCTGTCCAATAGGAGCCCCGGTGGCCTGGAAGGACCTTGCCCAGCTTGAGGGCCTTTCCAGCTGACAGTGCTGACAGCTTCAAAGGCCACAACAGGGTAACCACCAGGCTGGAATGCTTCCCAGCGGAGTTCAGATGTAGAGACTGAGATGGAGACACTAACCCTGTGCCCAAAGGCGGGGACTTGATCACAGCCTCCCACAGTTCTTTGAAGAGTCCCACCACCGGAGGGGTTTTAGCTAAACAGTCTCTTTAAATTAATGAGGTTCTCTGCTTTAAAGGTGGAAAGCCACCTAATTTAGTCACAAACTGGTCAGGCCTGTGCCATCCAGGATTGCAGGACCCTCTCACTGACAAGTTCCGACATCTCCGAACACCAGACCTTTCCTTGGGGCAGTGGCAGCCTGAACCCCGCTTCTGGGGCTCTCAGCTGACACTCACAGCCACCCTACTTCTACAGTCACATATCTTTGTTAGACACAGCCAATATAAAAACATGGAGATTTCTGCGTTTGCATATGAGTGGTATTTTGACTAATTAGCAGGAATTTGAAACAAAATACCTGGATACTTCAATAGATGTCACAGACATACAGGAGCCTTCCTACCCTCCTACCACAGGGGAGAGAAACAGAAGTAATCTGACAACATAGTAAGGTCTATCAGAAGCCCCCGCAGTGCCACACAACAAAACAGCCTCCTTCCCAGGGCCTGCACCTGATGCCTCAGGGAGAGAAGGGAGGGGCCTCACTGCCTCAGGTCCCACTCCTGTGGGCTCCAGGGGTTTGGGGAGAGGCTCCTCAATCTCAGGGAAAGGTCCATTCCCAAATGACACCAAACATCAGCGCACACCCCTCCCCCACACCCAGGCTGGAGCCACCCCTTCTTGCCCCCTGGGGTTAGCAACACTCTTGGCCTTCAGTCAACCTGGGCATTGCTGTAAGTCACCAAAAATCCCAGCAATGCTACCAAATCACCTTTCCTCTCCCGCCGCCTCCCCCCCTCCCCCCCCCCCGCCCCAATAGCAGAAAAGAGTAACCTAAGAAAGGTCTGGAGGGAAGATCTGGGAGGAGCCAGAGGGGCTGGTGAGACCCTCTATTGTCCCAGGAAGGGTAGCTGTCCCTTATACTTTCTTCTATAAAAGGGAAGAGCAATGATTTATCTCCTGCACACATCCTAGCCCCCTGCCAGGGCTGAAGTAAGGCTAGGTAAGATGAGATAAAGCCCTTGGCACACAGGTGCTGGTGTGTGTGAACAACACATTTTTAAAAGTCTGCCTAAGGAACTTTTCTTCAGAAAAGATAATACTGCTAGGAAAATGGAAGACAGCAGGAAGGAAGGAAGACCAAATATGAGATGGATTGACTTCACAAAATAAGCCTGGGACATGTGTCTACTGGAGCTGAGGAGGGCTGCTCAGGACAGGACACTGTGCACATCACTCATTCACAGTGTCGCCTGGAGTCAGAGCCAATTCAATGGCACATAACACACAAGGAACTCTTACAGTGACACAAAAGCCAACATATTTTACTAACAGAAAAGCTGTTTAATAAAAGCAAGGTTTCTATTTAACTCATGCCATTTATAGCTTATCTCCCTAAACTAGACTTCTAAGCCGCTTGAAGATAGGGCCTGTGTCTTTCATTCAGAAAGGGACCCTCTAAGTGCTGGGGGTCAGACAGTGGTGGACCAGGCAGATTATCGTCAAGCAAGTTACTGTTACAAAGACCCTGGATGAGGGCTAGGCCAGGGATGTATAGGGGTAGTGTGTGCTCACACTGTGGCATTGAAGGATGAGGCTGGGATTGGGCATGGAGGTGTGCCAAGGCCTGAGGTGGGGGAAAAGAAGAGACGGGGCTGGCCACAGGAGGTGGGACTTTAGCTCTAGGGAACGGGCTGTGGTAGGGGAGTGGCCCAGCTGGACATGCGATCTGGAAGTAGGGTTTTACCTGTAGTACTATAGATGAAAAAATGACTCGAGGCTTGAGCTAGGGCTGGGGCTATGGAAATTGAAAAAGGAAAAATCTGACAGTGTGTATTTTGTGGGGCAGGGAGAAGGTGTAAGAGGGAAAGAAAATGGAGGTGGGCTGCTTGGGGACAGGGGAGCTTGCATGAGTCCAGGAATGCCAGAGGGAGAGCTAGGCTGAACTCAATTTTTGGGCATTTCATTGGAGGGGGTGATGAATACATGGGTCTTGCGGGAGGTCTGAACACCAAGGGAGGACCCTGGCCCAGCTGTCCTTGGCTGGTCACCCTGGCCTGGTGTGCAGATCAGGGTGCAGGAGATGCTGGCCGCTGAGTGTTGCTGCAAAGTCGCTCAGAGATCTACAGACACTCGGCAACTGCCATCATAAACCATTTTGTGCCACCTGTGCTTGTCTCATTCAGGATTATTTTCCATTTACCTGTTTTCTCCCCAATCTGGGCAAGTACACGGGGGAGAAAATGATCTTAGCAAATCTGTGCTGACTTGAAAGACACCTAGTGATGCTGCCGGGGTACTGTGGTCCTGTGGCTGCACCTCGGGCCTGAGCTGAGCGGGAGCTGGCCTGTGGGGTGGGGCACTGCAGGGATTCAGGATGTAAATTTGCTCCCCCCCAGGCTTCGTTATTTTGCTTGTGTATCTTTTATAGGCTCTTATGGAAATACCCATGTCAAAAGGAGAGTTTGGGAACATTCAAAATTAAGTTACAATTCAACTCGTGCCATGAATGGAGTCTGGCAAGGCCCCAGAAGTGATCCAGGGTGACAGAGGCAGTCCTGCTTCAGGAGCACATAGCTCACCCTGTCCCGAGCTTTTCTACAGATCCATAGTGATTTTTCTTTCTTTTTTATAAAATTTAATAAATCTTTATTATTCAGATTATTACAATTGTTCCTCTTTTTTCCCCCCATAGCTCCCCTCCACCCGGTTCCCACACCACCCTCTGCCCTTACCTCCCCTCCACTGTCCTCATCAATAGGTGTACGATTTTTGTCCACTCTCTTCCCACACCCCCCCACCCCTCTCCCCCCAAGAATTGTCATTCCACTCCCTTTCTATGTTCCTGATTCTATTATATTCACCAGTTTATTCCGTTCATCAGATTTTTTATTCACTTGATTTTTAGATTCACTTGTTGATAGATGTGTATTTGTTGTTCATGATTTTTATCTTTACCTTTTTCTTCTTCCTCTACTAAAAGAATACCTTTCAGCATTTCATATAATACTGGTTTGGTGGTGATGAACTCCTTTAGCTTTTTCTTATCTGTGAAGCTCTTTATCTGACCTTCAATTCTGAACGATAGCTTTGCTGGGTAGAGTAATCTTGGTTGTAGGTTCTTGCTATTTATCACTTTTTGGATTCCTTTTGTTTGAGGTTCTGTATGCTTCCTGGACTTGTAAGTCTATTTCTTTCACCAGGTGGGGGAAGTTTTTGGTCATTATTTCTTCAAATAGGTTTCCAGTATTTTGCTCTCTCTCTTCTTCTGGCACCCTCATAATTCGGATATTGGTACGCTTGTGGTTGTCCCAGAGGCTTCTTACAATATCTTCAAGTTTTTGGATTCTTTTTTCTTTTTGCTTTTCCAGTTGGGTGTTTTTTGCTTCTTTGTATTTCAACTCTGACTTGATTCTTGTGGTCCTCTAGTTGCTGTTAGGTCTCTGTATAATATTTTTTATTTCAGTCAGTGTATGTTCAATTTCTAGTTGGTCCTTTTTCATATCCTCGAGGGTCTCGTTAAATTTATTGGCCTTTTCTAGGAAATTCTTGAAAAAACCTTATAAACGTGGTTTTGAACTCTATTTGCTTTCCTCCATTTCTTTCATTTGTGATCTGTTTGTCTCTGCATTTTCGCTGCTTCCCTGAGTTGGTAGAGTAGCTTTGTGTGGTAGGTGTCCTCTAGGACCCAGTGGCTCAGACTCCCCCAGTTATCTGAGGTGGACACTTTTGGTGCACCCCTTTGTGGACTGTGTGCACAGCCTTGTTGTAGTTAAGTCTTGATTGTTGTTGGTATCATTGGGAGGAATTGACCTCCAGGCCAAATGGCTGTAAGGATCAGCTGTGTCTATGCTGGGAGAATTTCTGTGCTGGAGACACCTTTATGAGACAAGACTTGCAAAATTGCAAAAGCCTCTGTGCTCAGCTTGGATGGGGCAGAGTCTCAGGGTGGAGCAGACAGCCTTGGCTTCCCGTCAGCCCTGACCTATGAGGCCCTTGGGTCTCAGTGTCCCTCGGTAATTGCTGCAAGCACCTCTAAGAGAAAGCTGCCCTCGAGTTTCGCCCGCTGCTAGACAGTCCAGTTTCTCCCTGAATGAGTCTGGGTTCCCAGAAACTCGCCGGGAACGGGAGTTCAGCATAGTCAGGAGCTTTCGTCTCCCTCCCGCTTTAGGAAGCCAGCCGCACACTCAGCCGCCCGTGCACTCAGCAGCAGTCCTCTCTGCGCGCGCGCTTCCGGACCTCTGCCTTCCACAGCTCCCCTGAGTCTCAGTGTGCTTTTTCTTTTCCTGACAGTCCAGATCCCCCCTGAATGAGTCTGGGTTCCCAGAGTCTTGCCTGGGACTGGAGTTCAGCGCAGTCAGGAGCTTCCGTCTCCCTCTCGCTTGGGAAAGCCAGCCACGCATTCAGCCATCCGTGCACTCAGCCGCCAGTCTTCTCCGTGTGCACGCGTCTCCGTACCTTAGCCTTTTGCAGCTCCTCTGATTCTCAATGTGCTTTCCTCTTTCCTTCTAGTTGTAGAATTTCCACTCAGCCAGCTTTCCTGTGGTTCTGGATGGTGTCCGTTTTGTCTTTTAGTTGTAGTTTTGATATTGTCGTGCGAGGCAGCAGTATAGGTGTTTACCTATGCCGCCATCTTGGTTTCTTCAGATCCGTAGTGATTTAGAAATAATACTTTCAAATTACTTTCGATAACCTTATTACCGAGCCAGCTGTGTATATGAACACTTAGCAATGTGTCCCTGTGCATTCAGAGAAAATGTATGTCATACAAAGTCTAAATATATATTACTGAGGTGGGAAAAAACAAACCCTCTAGTTAAATTGCTTTGCTGTAATCAAAGATTAATCACTGTGTGAGTGTGTGCGGGCTCATGTATGTGTCCTCTCTTTTTCTTCAGGGTTCCTTTCTGGCTTTGGGCAAACCTGCCTATCCTTCACCAATAGTTACACTCTCTGGCAGGCAGCTTGCACTTCCATTCTAATAGCAGAATAAATTTTCCCAGATTTCTAAGAGTTGGAGGAGCTAAGGGGGTGGTTTTCTTTCTGAGCCTTCTAGGTCTCCCGCTCAGAAACCCTAAAAATCACGGCAGACAGCAGGCTTCAAAGTGCCATCTGTGCAGAGGCTCCAGCACTGGCCCCTAGAGCAGCCTATCCCCTCTCAATAACACAGCCAGGCAGCCTGGTGTGCGGGTGATGATGTCTGGGCTGTGATGGAATGTTCTTTAGAGAATCCATGGCTGACTACAGCTGAGGTGGGCTGCTTCCTGGTGTCCCAACAATAGGTAGGTGAGGGAACTTATCTGGCTCCACAAGGGCCCAGGCCGTGCAGAGCAGAACCAAGTGACGTTTTGTCGTCTGCGATGGTATTAGAAAAGCTATTAAGGTACATTATTTTACACATCCTCCCAGTCTCTCCATACTGCTTTACTTAATTTGTGATGAAATTGTTGAGAAAGGGTACTTAATGTAGGACAGTTAGTAAAAGTAATTTATCATCTTCCCGCTTCAGTGCTCACGTTATCAGCGAACTCATTTTCTGCATTCATCATGCAATCAGCCTATTATTTGCATATTAATCAGGCAGTGGACCATGAAAGAACTGCATCCCAGCCAAATGCTGCACTATCTCAGGAGAAACACTCAGTAATTATCATACATCAGTGTTATGATGTGGTAATTGATTATAACATCTTTCTGCTGCCCCTGGGGAGCCCCTCTGCTACCCCAGCTCCAGGCACTCTGGACAGACTGTTCTTTTCCTCCCCAAGTCAGAGGAGCCACTGCTGCTCTCTGTGTGCCATTTCTGAGGAGTGTTGATCCTCTCTCCCAATTTTGTGAGGTATTTAAACCATGGGGAACAAAACTGAGGTAACTCAGGAATGAGAGGGTCCAGCCGGAGGAAGGCATGTCCCTCTGTACTTTGAGTGTCCTCTGTCCTCAGCCCTTTGGGTCTGGAGGTGCTGCTCTGGCTTCTGGTAAGTTCCCTTAGGGAAGGAAATGCTATAACTTCAGTCTCTCCTCATGAAGTTGGTACAAAGGCAGTTTGGCTGCTTTATTTAGGTGCCAAATGACAGACTAATTTTGGCCCTCTTGTAAAGGACAAACGCAACATCTGCCAATTCAGTCTCTGGCTATATTTAGGAATCCAGTTCCAAAGGGAAGAACGAAACAAAATCAAGATGAAGTCAGCGAGGGAGCCTCCTGGCTGCTCCGATCTATCCAGGCCCCTCCTCACTCCTCAAGAGGAGTCTGAGTGTGGCCCCAGGGCCAGTCCGTAAGAGGTTGAAGCCACAGAGAGGGAGAGGACATGACAGCTCAAGGGCAAAGCAATCCTTTGGTAGAGAAAGACCCTCAGGCCACTGTGTATTTCTTCTTGAATTTAGGTGGGAAGGGGTTTCAAAGCAGCATGGACCTGCATCACAGGCCACATGAATTAAATACTTTCTGTTGCAAAACTTGATAGTCTGACTCTGCCAATGATTTGTGCTAGGTTCCTTCCCCTTCTCCTGTTGATTCCCCAGAAGACACACCAGGATACATCCCAGGGTAACTGAGGTATCTGACTTTCTATTCATTTTTGGTTTTGTCTTAGATTAGATTTTTGATATTTGTCCATTTGTAATTTAAACCCAATTTTGTTCCTGTTTTGCAACATGGCCTTGACTTCTGAGTGTAGCTCCCATTGTGGAGGGATCAAGTCCTTAGGGCTGAGTGACAGCCTGCCTTAACTGGGCGCCCTGCGACATCTCTAGGGTAGAGAGGCCGTTGGTTTCAGGGCCACGTGTGCTTCTTCCACTTCCTTCTTGACTGGGGGCAGAATGCCTCCCATCCCTGAGCCCTAGTTTTCTCAATCCAGAAGACAGGGGAAATCACGTCCATGATTAAGGATTAAAAGCATTAGCATTGTGCAGGGCACACAAATGATGCAAATACGCCAGTTTCCCCATTTTATTCCAATTACTTTTCTAAAGTTACCTGAGGATTTTTAGGCATTTAAGCTTTTTCATCCTTCCCTAGAACCAAACCACTGAAAACTGAAGTCCTCATTTGCTCCTATGACCTATTTTTGCCTCTTGTACTCAATGAGCAATGTACTGTAAATTCGATTTCCCAAAGAAAGTCTACAAGGGAGAGAAAGGAGATGTGTCTAGAGACCTGTGATGAGGGCCTGCTGGGGCTTCCTCCAAAAAGGGAGTTAGGACATGCCAGCACGGAAGATTCAGGCAAAGCAACTGAGAGAACTTGATGGGGAAGGTTCTACCACTCACCCATGCTAAGAGTCACCCTACGTCCAGACAAGAAGGCCTGGTTCAGCACTGGTTTGCCCCAAATGGCCTGTGTGATGACCTGCAGTCTTACTCTTAAAGCTCAAGATTTTGGGCCAACTTCAAGGAATGGTAGACGGAGGGACGATGTCGAAAGATGGATGGCACTTCAGAGAAACCAAGAATCGAAGAGCTGCATGTAGGTCCTCCTTCAGTGGGCCCTGGTGCTGGCTGCCACCCAGCAATGTTCACACTTGATAATTTCCACCCAAGGAATGAGTGGCTGGACTTCTTTTCTGTTTCAAAGTCAGAGGCCTGACATTTCATGTGTGCAGATATATTATTCTACAGCTATCTGTGCACACAGACAACATATAATGGCAGTGGCAGCTGCTGTTCTGGAGGCTTTTATACACAAACTCACTTAAACCTCCCAACAGTCTCAGGCATAGGTACTTTATTTTTCCTATTTTACAGAAGAGGTCAAGTCACTTGCACAAAGCCACACAGTCATCAGTGGCAGAGGCAGGGTGAGCCCTCGGCCGTATGCTCTGAGCCTGCTGGCATACTGCTGCTTATGTGTGCTGGCTATTGCAAGATAGTTTATGTTTTGCTGTAGAAATCTAAACACTTCTCACTAGTAATTGGTTAAATAAAATATGATATATACCAATATAGAAATTCCCTACAGCTGTAAAAAGAGGGAACTTTATGTACTAACCTAGTAGTCTCCACCATGTATCACTAGATGAGAAAGCAAAGCCCAGTGCCTAAATCCTGCCCTTCTGAGAGGAAAATATACCTAATGCGTGGGTTCTCTGTAGGAAACTGGGAACATGATCATGTCTGGGGAGGGCATCTGGGGCTGGGGGATGAGGGAGGGTGACTTAGTTTTTAAAAAGGTAGAAGCCCTTTTAAATCTTAAATTTTGTAAAAATGGTACACTTTACTTATTCATCCCTCCCTCCCCCTCATAATAGGAAAAATACTGAAATAAATCTCTTACTTTAACTCTCTTCTTTTTTGGAGAGGCACAGCGACAAATCCCACTCTTGGAGCAGATAACTCTGGGGACTAATTTATGCTGGAGCAGCCTTTCCCAGGGACATGTGCTGCTTTGAGATGAACAGAGTTGCCATCTTGCTCCGTGGCCACGCGGGTATGCCTGTGCAGGGTCTGCAGGTGCACTGTGCTCTAGGGGAGGACAGGCTGGGCGGGGTGGGCTCGGCTTGTCCCACCCGTGTTACAGGCGTGGAAGGGCCTCCACAGTCCCTCTGCCCTCCTGTGTTAATGTTGCAGGTTGCTGTTTCAGGATCACCTGACCAGTCCCCACTGTGAATCCACCAAATGCTGGGGATGGCTGGGAGAGCTGACAAAGCAGTGTCCACACACAGGGAATACAGGGAGGTCATCATGACCAATCACCTTTCAAAGGAACTGTGAGAAGTGCATCCTCCTCTCCTGCAGCTTGCAGGCAGGTGAGGGCCGCCCCTGCACTGCCTCACCCTCCTCTGAGGCTGCTCCTAGGGGCACTGAGCTGCACAGCCTGCCTCTCATCGCTCTTGAAGAGTTAGCTGCAGATAACCAAACCCCTTTTTACCTTAACTCAGTCGAGATAAGGTCAAAATCACTTAAAAGGCATTGGTGAGAAATAAATACACAGAGTACAGTTCCCTAGACCTTTTGGCAGGCACGGGGGAGACGCCTCCCTGATGGCAGAGCAAGACACCACACGGCACCCAAGGTGAGTAAGGACCTCCTTACTCACCCAGGGGGATGTGCTCTAACCCCTGCCTCAGCTGAAGGTTCCAGGGCACATACTCCTCCCGACCGACCGACAGCCTCCGCATCTTCCCATTTGAACAGGGTCTTTCTCTCCATGGGGATGAAGGACCTGCCCTGTGAGCGCTGGGCCATCATAGCCCACTGACTAGTATGCGTCTTTCCCCATGTGGTATCTTTGCTTCTCTACGAAGGTTTTCTGAGCCTCACAAGCCCTACCCTGCAGCACTAGACAATTTCTCTTTGAACTGTCCAGCTTGCCTGGGGCATATTCAGCAGCTGTTGGTACCACCTCATGTCCAGGCAGTGCTTACACTCCACGTTGGAGACCATGCTGCTGCTGCTGTTGTCTTGAGACACTTGCCTCCTGATTGTGGAGATCTAGCAGAGGAAGCTCTTTCCCTGGACACAAATTTGGCCCTTGGTGGTCCACCTGCTAAGGTCTTAGGCAAGGGGTTTCACCTCTGAACTCCAAATACCCTCTTTAACCTCTAGCTTCTGTCCTGTCTTCTTTAGAATGGGACTGGTGAGAACCCTGGTGAGCTGTGCCACCAATCACTGGCCAAGGCTCACCTCCTCTCACGAAAGAGCCACCACAGGGGAAAGGAGCCACCACTGGGGTGATATGTGGTTTTGGGTGAGCCAATGCCACCAAAGGGGCAAGCCATAAAAGGTTATGAGCAAAGACCCTCCCTTCTATCCCGTGATGTACACCTTTCTTTTTATACAAGCCTTAGGGCAGCGATAGCAACAGTATTCTACATAAAGAAAAGACAAATTCACCCACAAACCATTTTCCTACTGTCACTTTAAAAGAAAAATATAGGGCCTCCTAATTAGGGGCCTCTAATGCTTTCATCTTTTTCAAAAGTTCCCTTTTTGATGTGCAGAGCTCTCCACCTAGAATGTTCTGCAGAGCACTGAACCTTGAATGTTCTCCCTGACTCCTTTGCCCTTCACGACCCGCTGCCCTTCTCTGGGCTCCCTCAGCGCCACAGGGCCCACCACACACCCGCGGCTATACATAACCGATGACAGACAACAGGAAGGTAGGTTGTGTCTGAATCCAGAAACCTGTCTTTCTGACCTCAGGGTAGAAAATTCCCTTATTATGGCACTCTTGATTAAAAAGAAAAAAAAAAGTCCTAATGCAGGTTACAACCAAGAAAGAAAGAAATGAATGGGGCACTTAGTTCTCTTGGCCACCATATCCATTGGGTGTAGAAGGCTGAACCCCTGGCCAAATGACGCATAGTGGCCACCTGCGTCGAGGAGGGGCACTTTTTAGTTTACATGCACTTTCCAGAATTTTTTTCTGTTTTCTGTTCTGTTGTCTGTGGTTATGTATAAATTAGTTATAGTCAAGCTTTTTCTGCTATTCAAAATAAACAAGGGTCAGAATAATTCTTTTTGGAGAGAACCAACAACTACTTTCACTGATTTATTCTGATGAAAAAGAAGAGAGAAAAAAATTAAATCAAATCCAGTCTAAGGCAGTGAATGGGGTTCTGCCTGCTTTAGAAAGTGCCATGGATTTTCTGGGGGGTGCAACTAGCCCCTCCTCTTCCTATTACTGCCTCCAAATGCCCCACCCTGATTTAGTCATTAAAACTGAGGAACTGATTGCTTATTCAAGGAAGCTGCATCAAATCCTACTGCTGAGAGTTCAAAAATCCTGGGCATATTTTCCTGGTCATCTCATGGGCACAAAGCAAGAGACAGTGCATATTAAAAGGACCTGTCCCTAACAAGGGGTTGTGGCCAGTAAATCTCTTGGCTGTGGAAGGCCATGTTCAGCACACAGCTCCGTGGTCATCATGTCAGGGAGCGGGTACACATGGGACCACCCACGTTAGAGACGGACTGCAGCAGCTGTCTTTTCAAGAGGCAACTGATATTCTGCTGATAGAAAATAACAACACAAGCCACAGAATTTGCCACGGGCGGGGAAGACTTGGAACCCGCAGTTCCTGACTGACATGCTGGGAAAAAGCCGGATATTTTGTGATTAATCTGAGGGGAAAGGGCCATCCTTTTGCTTGTACAGCTTGCAATAATCCATCTGAAGCTGGGGTGGATGATTGTTAGCTACAACGCTGAAACATTCCCATATTAAAAAGTTAAAAAGCCAAATGCACTGGGCAACAATCCTCTATCAGATTTCTGCATGTAATGACTAAGGTGGCAGCCAGGAAAATCCGTTCCTCCTCCCACCCCTCCGCCCCTTTAGAGTTGTCTTCTTTCTTCTTCTTCCCTAGGGGCAAAAGATTAATCACACCAAGAGACTGTGACTATGAAGAGCTTTAAGGAATAAAAAAGAAGAAAAATCCAATGGTTTACTACATCATATCTACCTATCTATGTAACTACCTACAAAGACACCCCCCCTCCCCCCACACACATACCCTTCATTACAGCTCAAGGCTTTCTTCCCTTTAAATGCACTGCTAACTGGTAAGCAATAACTACACGCCACAGGCACAGAACATGGTCTTGCTAGGCCCCTCTCTCTCCAACATAAGTGTTCCTTCTTTCTGCCCCACCTCCTCCATTGCTATTGCTAAAGCCATAATCGGGAAGCTAATAGGTGATACCTGGGGTGGAAGACAAACAAAAGGGAGACTTAAGAGAACCAATTCCAAAGGACTACCTGCAATTCTACCTTCAAATAGGTTTGCCATATTAGATCAGAATCCCTATATATAACCACTGCCCCTCCTTCCCATGACACTGGACATGGGGGATTTGAAAGAAGACAGTACGGACTACCAGGAAATATATGAACAGGTAACTCATATGATTGGCATAGAACCCTCTGCACTCCTTACTCTTCAAGGCCTCAACAGCTTCAACAAAAAGCACAGGTTACTAGCTGAAAATGGCACATCAACTTCCCTTAATGCCCAAGGCTATCACCCCAATGCTCAGATCATCAAAGGAGCATTCAGAAATGGTTATAACCACCAAGAGGAAAAAAATGATGCAGTCATTGTTTCTCTCTCCTTCTCATAAAACTGATTAGCAAGTTTGACACACAAATCATTAAGGAAAATAGAGATGCTAAGAGGCAACAGAATTGGGCAGAAAGAGGCAGATAGGAATTCTTTAGTGAGGAAAACAGATTCCTGTGTCAGCAGTTTCCTGTTTAGATGAGTGAGGCCATTCCACTCTGAGGCACCCTATCGCCATGGTAACTAAGCACAGAGCCACACATTGGGTCCACACCATCTTGGCAATAAAACTATAGCTCTTACTGAAGGGCTATGAACAGGAGGCAAGCCTTCCAAAGTCCTGCACCTGGGAGGCTAATCTGACCTCCAGGCTAGCTTGGCAGCCTGAATTCTCACCAATATTCAGGTATAAACTAACTCAGGGTTGGAATTACCTTCCTGGAGCCAAGGTGCCCTGGGGTAGAGACCTCATGGAGACACCACCAAGGCAGAGCATCCTTCTGGGTCTGGAGTCTCTTGGAAGGATTCTGAGGTAGCCATGGTGAGAACAGGGACTCAGAATCCTAGAGAAATCCTAGGATCAGAGGCCTCACTGCCCTGTTCTGGGGGAGCAATGTTGAATGTTTCCTCAGAGACACTGCTCTTTTAAGCTGTCAAGAAGATTCTGGTGCCTTCTATAGGCATTCATCCCAATGATTTCCATCATTGTAATTCTGTGTGTTTTTTTTTTAATCTAAATGCCACATACTGAAAAGCACAACTACTTTAATTCTTTGAAACAATCTTAAAGAATAACACTGATAGTAAAGAAATTTCAAACAAGGAAAACTACCAGCCACAATCCTGCCACTGTGCAAAGATCTTTCTTCCCATTTTGAAGCACTTTCTAGCTTTCTTGATCTAGAAAAGTATTTTTGCATAGCTACCATTATGATACTTGAAAGTTTGTATTTTCCTAGGATATGAGAAATATTTTTCCATATTTCTCCAGTCATCACCATCACTGTTTGTATGGATGGCTTCCCTACTGCTGACCGACCATGGGTGCACTGGGTAAGTGATCTGCAACCCATTTCCTGTCTTACTGAGATGACACAGGGAGAGGCCCGCCTGCCACTTCTTTACAGAAGCCACTGGGAAGTTCTATGATGCTTACTTTTATCAAGAGGCTCACTGCCTCCCGCTTCCTCCCTCTTCCAATCTGCAGACTCCCCAAGAGTTTTATATCACTTTATTTTATAAAGCAATTTGATAGCTTACAAACATCATTTACATTTCTCTTAGGAGCCCTGTGTGTTTTCCTACGTTGGAAATGTGACTGCTGTATGAATGTTCCAGCACAGTAGCGATTACCTGCTATACAACAAAAAGCAAAAAGCCATTCTTCCAAGATTTGTTCGGACACAGAGAAGGTTTTGGCATCGATCATAACCGACTTGGAACTGCAGGAGATTTCCTGTTTTATTTAGGAACAGGGGATTTTGATCTAAGAAATGTTAGTCACATTCTGCCAAGTTCAGTCCTGACACTGATGGGGTAGCAAAGGCTCTGGAGAGTTTAAGAGGAGGCCAACTTTCTGTTTAGCAAGAGGCAAGGCTGATTTTCCATGCAAACGTCCGCAAACTCTAGCACAAACAACTATGCCCATTATTTTCCCTGATGAATGTTGAATGTGAGCCAGTACTGCCTAAGTTCTCCAGTACTGGGCCAGCCCAGAAATGAAGGGAGAGGAAGGTCCACTTGATCCTTCTTCAGATGGACAACCACTCCATTTAGAAAACCAGCCAAGAAGCCTACAGCTCAGTCAAGATGCAGCCTTCCAACCTCCGTTTTGGTCAAAATCAGATGGGATACCTAAAACAAACAAAAAACCCAACTGGGAACTTTGCTGCAACCTACGTGCTGGGGCTGCATCTGTGTGTGGGTTTGGCATCTTGTAGTGGTAGCGGCCGCTGCCGCCCAGCTGTTCCCTCACTACATATGTTTTCCCTCGTAAAAGGCTGGCGGGCTTCACGCTCCTCACTTAGCTTTGTTTGTGTTTTCAATGAATCAATGGGATATGGAGACTAATCAAGATGTTTAGAAAAATAAAGAAAGGAAAAAAGAACAGCTCGTGATGCTGGCTGTTCCTGAAAGCTGGGTGAGAAAAGCTGCGCAGGAAGGACCCGGAAGGGGGTCTAGGAGCATGGGCACGTGGGCCAGCCCTCGGGTGCACAGCAGAGGTGCCACCTCAAGGACTTTACAGATCTCAGATGCCATCTCTGCCTGTATCCCAGGCCCTCCATCACCTCCTCCCAGGCTGGATACCTGGCCTCAGCCCCACTCTGCTGTGTCTCTGGCTCTCTATTCAGTCACATGCTGAACTGCGACTCTTCCTGCCTTCATTTTCCTCTTGCTTGAAGGCAGCCTAGAATCTTCCAGAGGAACTTGACTGCCCCTTACCATGACCCCACTGGGAGCGATGCATGCCCATTCCTTGTGCCCTCCTATCAATGGAAGTCCCAAGCACAAAATCTGTCCTGACTTGAACCGCAGCCCCCAGCCATGAACACAAGGCTTTACACCTAGAAACAGACAGACTGATGAGAGAATGCGGCGAGGAGCAAGAAAAGGCTGCAGGAACTCTGCACTCAGCTGCCGACCCTCTCTCTCCCCATCAGAAACTACAACCACGAGGGCACAGTTTGCCAACAGCCTACCATGTTTTCAGCTCCCATATCCAGAATGAGGGGCCCTTTGAGTCTCCCTGTTCCCGACCAGAGGACAGGAAAATGTGGCAGGGAAATATTTTGTACAAAACAAGAGGAATCAGCTAGTTACCTGAGCTCACACAGCCCTGCTGCAGAGGGTCCTGTAGTGACGTCACAGAATGGAGGACTAAATAAGAAAAAGGAATACAATTAAATGAGGAAAAAAGTCCAGGGGTTTAAAGCTTTCTAATGAACTGAGTTTAGCAGAGAGGGGACAGCATAAAGTCCCAAAGGCCTAAGGGAGGGTTCTCCACTCCTTATGGGGAGAGCCAGAATGCAGGGTCCACACAGGCAGGTAAAGTGTTGCTGGTAGAAGGTAGGACCCTGGCTGGGGAACAGTTGGAGGTTGTCGCCCATCACAGCTTTCACCTCTGTGCCTTTGGCTGATCTTTCCTGATTCCCTGAATTAGCTACTTGACTTTTACCTATATTTATGTATAAACAGCATTTCCTTAATTGGTAACTCATTTTCTGCTGCTTATAAAATTAGCTAGGCACAATCTTCTCTCTCCTAAAAAGTGAAGTGAGTCCATGGCAACAGGTGGTGCAGGGAGGGGGGCAGTTCTCTGCCTGCAGTGCCATGTGGCTGGCCGCCTTGTGCCCAGATGCCCCTTCTCCCTCCCTGCAGCAGCCCAGGGCTGCCCTCACCTGGCCCCTGCTGCTGTCCTTGGACTGGCAGGACGCCCTGGCCCAGCTCGCCATTTAGCCAGAGCTGCATCCGGATGAAGGGTTCACGGCCTTTCTGGGTCAGCTTGCTCCATGGCTTCGGCCGGGACAGCATGTCACTGACACTGCCCTGGGACAGGCCCAGCACCTGGAGTGGCAGACAAAGACCATTGCATCAGTACTCAGGGGTGAGCGTGAGGCCGCAAAATGCTATCGTGATATGCATGGATGCTGGGAGGTGTGACAGAGACAGAGGATGCTTCTGGGAGGAGCAGAAAACCAGTGCTTGGAGAATGGGGATAGCCTGGAGTGGGAAATACTTTTCAAGGTCACCGGTGGGCTGATGCCCTGGCATGAGAAGCTATAGTTATAGTCATAGCTTTTAGCTCCCAGGGAGAGGCAGGCTGGAAAAGGGAGGGATGGGGTCTCCATCCTGCCAAGGCTGCAGGGTCGTTGTCTTGACAACCCAAGAGGAAACATTGAAATCATCTTGCTCTTCGCTTGGTGGCGCCAGGAAAGGCTGAGATGCTGAAGCCAAGGACCCCTTTAGAGGCAGAAGCAGCAGATACTGGTGGGATGTTGGAAGCCAGTCTCCTTTGCTGGTGCTGGGCCAAGTTGGCATTTAGAAAGATTTGCTCTCTCTGATCCCATCCTGCTCTACGGTAGGGGCCCAGAGGTGAGATGGTGGCAACGGGGGAGCCAATCTGGGAGGAAAACGCTGTAGACAATCAACGAGTTGCACATACATTCCCGGGTTTTCTTATGCTCACATATGGCCATACATATGTATGGGCACAAACACCCGCCACAGGACACAGATGCAGCCCAGGGATATTTAGGGGCTGCATCCGATCAGTCTTTTGAAAAGTTCTCAAGTTTCAGAATAAACTGCACTCGTGGGCCAAACAAGTTCAACACTATTAAGTTTGCTAAATTTAAGGCATAAGCACAAATGTCTATTTAAATGTTCTCAAATGATATTTTTACAACACTGAACTAGAAATTTCAAGGGACTTTAAATTTTCATCCTCATTTCTATTCCCTCATCACCTTTTGAAAAAATGAGGACAAAGAGATCACAATCAGATATTGCAAGGATTCATAGCACCACACTGTAACCATTGACGTGAAGGCAGGACAGTGTGGGGGTAGGGGTGGGTGAGTAGGCCCCTTGAAGGCCACTGCTGATCCAGCCACACACCCCTCAAGGAGGCTGCCTTTTAGGGAATGGAGCACTTCTCATTATGCTCAGCATTCGTTACTTAATCTAAAATGATTCTGGGACATTATGTTTATCTTATACTAGAGGCCTGGTGGGGGTATAGGAGGGGGTTCCTTAGCCCGGCCTATGCCCTCTTGCAGTCTGGGAGCCCTCAGGGGATGTCTGTAGGGAGCGGGCCTAAGCCGTCGGTCAGACATCCTTAGCACTGCCATGGAAGCAGGAGAGGCTCCCGCCACCACTGCTGTGCTCGCCAGCCATGAGCCACTTCTGGCTGAGTGGCGCTCCCTCTGTGGGAGTGCACTGACCACCAGGGGGCAGCTCCTGCATTTAGCGTCTGTCCCCTGGTGATCAGTGCACATCACAGCGACCAGTAGTTCCGCCGTTCAGTCAATTTGCATATTAGCCTTTTATTATATAGGAGGATTTACAGGCCTGGTAAATCCCCATTATCCAGAATCTGGTTACCAGGAAGTGCCAAGAACAGAAAGGGTCTGGGAGCTCATCCACAAGCCACTGTGAGCCAGGGAAGGATGGTGTGGAAACAAGGGCTTCCAGGACCCTGGGAAGCCCTGCCTGGACCATCACCAGCCATGCATTCCTGGGCAAGTCACTTAATCTCTGCTGGACAGTACCTCAGTGCCCTCTGAATCATGAGAAAGGTGCAATTATGCTTTACATAGCTTTGGTGTTCTCTGCATGCTGGCCATCTTTCTTTGTTGTCAGATCCCTTTTTGGCCAAAGAAGCCTGCAGAGGTGCCTCTGGGCTGCACTTGTCAGCAGAGGCAGGACTTTAATTCAGTCACCTATCAGCTTGGGGCACGTAATCAATTAAACTTCCCCGAACCTCGGTTTCCTTGGCTGTCCAATGGCAACTTTACCATCCCCCTCACAGTGTGATTAAGTGGTCTAAAGGAGCACAGTTGGTGAGAAGGTCTAGCCCAGATCCTGGTCCCCAACGGGATGCAGCAAAGGGAACATTCACCAGCCAGCCTTTCCAGAAGTTTGGGAGTGGACAACCCATTATACTCATTGGTTAATGCAATGGGTGACAGCAATGTCCTTTAGATACTTAGTTCTAAGCAATGAAAACAGATGGGAAAACCCAAGCCCCCAAATCGAATTCCTTACCTTTTCCCCGAAGATCCGCTGACAAATGCCATTCTTGGCCAGCTTCTCTTTCACCTGCCGGGTGAGCTCGATGGTGTCCACCTCCTGGTACATGTAGATCTCATACTGCTCAGGAGTCAGTGGAGGGACAGAGGGCTTGGTGGGCTTGGACAGGGGTACGATGGGGGAGGAGGGGAGGGGGCTGTTCTGGGGTGTCTCGCTGCGGCTGGCTCCGGTCAGGCTCAGCTCTGAGCTCTGGGAGTATGGTGACTCGGCGCTGGGCCATTCTTTCCAGTATTCGGAGGAGGAGGAGGAGGAGGGTCCCTGGAGCTGGCTGCGTTCGGCCCTAGCCTGACTGCTGCCACCTTTTTCTTTCCCGCTGCTGGATTCTTCGGCCTTTGTTTCCTCGGAAGGAGGGTTGTTCTTTCTCTCCGACTGCACAGTGCTCCACCAGTGGTCCTTCCACCCGCCACTGCGGCCCAGCTCGTTCTTCACGTGTCGCAGGACACCCGTTGTACAGTCGGTGGCTCCTTGGAGGTCCAGTCCAGGTGCGTCCTGGGACTCCTTTTTGAGGGCTGGGGGGTTGGGCAGAGCGGGGGTGCTGGAATCAGGGGCGGAGGCGGAGGCGGGCTTTTTCAAGGAGATGGCTAGAGGAGGGTAGCTGGACACTGAGGACATGGGCGAGGTGGATATTAACTTGGGGGTCAGGATGGCAATGTCAGCCTGTGTCAGTGGTGTTTGTTTTAAGGCGGGGTCGAGGGCAGCTTGTTGGGCCTCCATTTCTCGGCGGGCTTGCTGCAGGATGGAGCGGATGGCGTCATCGGAGTTCCCACTGCCGGATGTGGAAGAAGGTTGGGCGGGCTCTGCTGCAGGGAACAAACACAGAGGAGATTAGATGGTGGCCCAGCCGCCACCTCTCCAGGGGAGCATGCTTCTTTCACTCCACTTCTTCCTAACTTGACCTACCACAAAGTGCGGATTACTTGGGAGAACTGCATAGCTCTATTTGTCCAGCATGTGCCCTGTCAGTGAGACATTCGTGCATCTTGTGTGATAAGAGAGGGAGTACTCAAATAGTCAGTGACACCCATCCTGGACTTTCTTTCCCTGATGATTTAAAACAATTCTTGTGGTTTTTCTATATTCTAAAATTCTAGTGGTTTTGTCAAACTTTAGAAACAGTGTTAACAGTATTGATGAGAGACCAGTCTCCCAGTGTAAGTGATCGTATTTGGGTTAGCCCAGATTCTCTACTGGGTGGGTGACTGTTGTGTGGCCAGCAACCCGAGCCCCACAATGAGGGGCAATGGGCAGGGATCCCAGGGGAATCACACGGCGTCACTGGATTTCAGGATTTCCATCTGTAAATCTGGGATGGGTAATGGACTCGATCAGTGGTCGGCAAACTCATTAGTCAAAACAGAGCCAAATATCAACAGTACAATTGAAATTCCTTTTGAGAGCCAAATTTTTAAACTTAAACTTCTTCTAATGCCACTTCTTCAAAATAGACTCTCCCCGGCCGTGGTATTTTGTGGAAGAGCCACACTCAAGGGGCCAAAGAGCCGCATGTGGCTCGCGAACTGCGGTTTGCCGACCACTGACTAGATCAAGGATTCTTAACTCAAGCTGTGCACCAGAATCACCAGCTGTGCTTAAGATGCACACACCCAGCCCTAGCCCTGCAGTGTGTGATTAAGAAGCAAGTGTGGGGCTGGACCAGCACCTGCATTTTCAACCAGCTCCCGGGGAACTGTGGAGGGAGGCCCTGGTTGAGAGGTGCTGGGCTGAATGCTCCCTCTGGCTGAGCCAGCTCTGTAATGTGCCTTCATATCTGGGGGAGGAAGTCATACAAACTGGCTCTTCTCCTTTAAATGACGCTGAAAAATGCCTCAAACAACAGTGACAACCTTTAATGCCTCTTGAGGACTCAACTTTACTGGTTAACAGAAGGCCTTCCCTTTTCCAACTCACATGACCCTCACAGCGTCCTCCGGATGAGGGCAGTACCACATCTTCAGGAGAGAAGATGATACACCTCGAAGTGGGCCTTTCACTCTCAATTCGGGGGTATCGCCTATGCTGCCCAGGGTGCCCTGCCAAGCTTTCTGTTTGTTCTGCCACCCAGAGGAGGGACTGGCTTAAACCTCAACTCTGGCCTTGAGGGTGAGAACATACTAAATTGAAAGCTCTATCCATTGGTAGGCTTGATCCCACAGGAGTCATTTCCTACCACTCTGGGATATCTGGAAGGAGGCAAGTGGCAACAGAGGGCAAAGTGCTGGGACAGGAGTTGAGAGATCAGGGTTTCCATCCAGAGTCTACCAGTTAATGAGTTTGGGCAAATTATTCTAACTTTCAGCGTATTAATCAGGAATAATAGGATAACAAAATCTATTTTTCCAGGGTTGTTGTGAGGAACTGGTTTGAAGACCTAGGTTAAGGTCACTAAAAATGCCCAGCCCAGGCCTGCTTCCCAGAGGGAGCACTGAGCTCACCCGTTGAACAAGCAATGTGGGAGTGTGGGCAGCCTGGGGAAGAGGACTTCTTGATCATGGGGGTGGCCTGTCCTCAGTTGTCACAGCTGCCCGAAGCCAGGCCTAGCAGGAGCAGGAGGGGCTCTGCAGAGCAGGGCTTCATGTCTAAGATAACTCAGGCACCCAGTTTCCTCTCCAGCGGTGTGAGCTGAATCTATGGCATGGTGCGCTTCTCATTCAAAACTCAAGCAGAGAAATGCCGAAATGTGGGAGTTCTTTCCTCTTAGTGGAGGCAGCCCTCAGGAAGCTTGGGGCCAATTCCTAAGGCAGACTAGATCTGGACCGCAGAGGAGGACATCCGTCCATTAAAACCCCCTGCTCTTCCTAGCAACATTCATTCCATAAAGCAGCTGTTAAGAATTTATTTCTCACCCATTCTTTTTTGGTAGTGTTTGGTTAAATATATATCCAAATAACAAAAAGGCTATATTGCATTTAAAAAAGAACTAATAAAGTCAACAAGATCCTAGAACATGGGTACCTTATTGACTCAATGTTCAAGAATGACAGAAAAAGAATGGTAACTATTTAGCAAAAGACCTACTGCACTTGCTGAAATACTTGAAAACATACATTCTGCCTTTTTTTAAATTGAAAAGTTAACTACTGCTGACCAGAATGCCTAAGATAATATTCTAATTAAGTTTGGAAAACAGTGGAATCCATACCAGTTTTTTGCACTTGCAGTTCCCTTTTGGCTTGTTCCAGGATAGACTTGATTGCTTCATCGGACCCGGTCTCTGAGGCTCGGATCCGGGTGGTGATGTTACCTGCAAGGAGAAGCCATACCAATGACATCAAACCCACATCTGGAACAAGAACCAGTGCTGCACAAAGAAGTCATTCTGATCAATAGATCTCACTGGAGTTGAGGCTGGTGATGGTAAGGAGGCAGATATGGCCTCCCATTTACCTGTACCTGCTGTGCATGCAAATTCACAGCAGGTACCATGACCCAGCATGAAGGGCTTCGTGCTGAATCTACCTGACGCTGAATGCTATTCGGCCAGTGGGATAAGCTCTCACATTTACTCAAGCTGGACACCCATGTGTTGGGACCAGTGAGAGAAAATCATTTCAAACAACTCCAATAACTGCTTTGACATGGGGCTATGTTCAAGGTTCTGTACGTGTATTTGAGGATGGTATCCCAAAAGGAAAAATGGAAAAGAAGGGTAAAAGGTTGAGGCTGATTACCTATTAATCATTTGGATGTACAAAGTAAAGAGGCTAAAGGCTTAATTTAAAATTTTCTATCTATTATCACATCCTGCCTTTAAAAATTTATGAATGAACCCAGCCCGTGTGTCTCAGTGGACTGAGCATCGTCCCATGCACCAAGAGGTCACTGGTTCGATTCCTGGTCAGGACACATGTCCGGGTTGTGGGCTTGGTCCCCAGTAGACAGTGTGCAGGAGGCATCTGATCGATGTTTCTCTCCCATCAATGTTTCTATCAATCTTTCCCTCTCCCTTCCTCTCTCTAAAATCAATAATATTTTTTTTTTTTTTAAATTTATGAATGAGGAGAGGAGCCTACAGAAATCCCCAAAGGATAAGAATTCAGTCTTTTGGTTACACAGTGATGCTTTGCAGAGTAGCTACAATACAGATGTACTGAAGCTACTACGGCCCGGGGGCTGGTCCCAGTTCTTTCTGGAAGCCATCCACATTTTAATTTTTCACTACCTTACTAAATATAAACTGCCACACCAAACCATTTAAAACCCACATACCACTGGGACCAAGCCCCATTAAAGATGCCACTCCAAGGAGTGTGGTCGGGGTTGGCTAGCCAGGGCCCACAGGAAAACTGATTATGATTGGAATTTGTCCACTCTGTAGCACCTTCAACATATTTCAGAATTAAAAGACAGAACAAGGAAGCAGCAATATCTCATTTGACTTAGTCACCTGATTTTTCTCAGAGCAACAACTATTATTCTTTCACCTGCTTCTGAGAAAATGGAAAAGGTATAATTTGAATCTAACGGGATTTGGGATTATTTGGGGACTAAATCTTAGTGGTGGAGGCCACCTCTTCTGCACTCGGTAGAGTGCAAGCAGCTCAGAAGGAAGGGGCCTTGTGTACTTGAACCCGTGCTTTGTTTTATACTTACTATCTGTTTTTCCATCAGGTTCCAGGCCAGAATCACACTGCACAGTTTTAACCCAAATACACAGCTAAGGACATGCTGCTTCCTAGGTTACTAACTGCAAAGAAAAACACCTGCCTGCAACATACCTTCAGACCCATTTCTTCGTTTCGGTACTTCCTGAAATAGTCTGTTCAGGCTCTGGCCTGGATTCTCTGTTGAAAAACAAGTGTGGTAAGAACAAAACAATCAGGGGGATGGTGGTGTTGACGATATGGGCTGCGTGACATGAAATCTGAGTCACCTGTAACTACCGAGAGGGCTCGGGGTTTCCTGTGCAATTTGGGAGCTACTAGAAACTTCTGAGAGGCCTTTCCCTAGCTGATGGGCCTCAGGGGCCATGGCTCTGCTGCAAAAGGAGATCAGACGGGCCGGCGGCCTGCGGCAATGCCACCAGGGCAAACAGAGGGAGCACTGCCGCCAAGTGACTCGCCCACCAGCCCCCGGGACAAAGCTCACATTAATCATCCAAAGACAGTTAACATCGCCATAAAAACCTCGAGGTGCTTTGTGCAAATTGTGCTGTTTGAATGTCTCCCTTTGATTTGTTTTGAGCCTAAATTTCAATGTTTTTCAAACGTGTATAAGTTTACCTCTATCACTGTTGGTTTAGCAGAATGATCCCCTGCTGCTAGAGAGGGAAGGAATTCTTTCAATTAGGGACCACACTGACTTTTTATCTTTTTATGGAGGGCAGGGTAGGTGTTTTAATGAAACGTTCATGTATTGAACTCAAGGCAGGCGTGTTTTGCTTATAATGCTAAATAAATCACTTAATAGAACATAAGCACTGGGAGGGAGTTGGCCACAGGACACACTCCCTTCTGTGTGGCGGAAGAGAGGACACACTCTCTCGACGGAAGCAGCTCTGTGTGAGGATGGACCCCAGCTGCTGCTGCTGCTCTAGGGCTGGTTGGTACCTCAAGGACTCCTCCTCATGTGAGGCCAGCACCCAAGGCCAATCCATCACTGGACACTAAGAGCATCGAGATATTGTACGTAATGTAATTCTACCGATTCAATGCACAGTACTGAAATATTGAGTTAACTACATGTGAGGTGATGAGCGGGTTTCAGAGGCTAGATCTCCCAAATCTAACAGCTTTTACTCTTGCCAGTTGACCCTTGAACTCTGGAAATTGCAGAGCTGAAGAGAATTTTACGTGATGCGATGCACCAATATTTCATCACACAGACACACAGACAGCACTCGGTGACAGGCTCACACGCTGGTGCCAACCCATGAAAGTCTCTCACCTCTTTGTCTGCCTTGGATGCTGCGAAGAGCCAAGATGTTCTGCTCATCTGAGAGGAACTGCTTCATCTTGTGAAAAGGCTCCTTGCCGCGAACGGTCAGTTTATTCCATGGTTTAGGCCGGGCCAGAATCTCGCTCACAGACCCTTGAGACAGTCCCAAGACATAATGTCCAAAAATGCGCTGTCCGATATTGTGCTTGATCAACTGCTCTTTCACCTGCCGGGCGATTTCTGCAGTGTCTATCTCCTCGCCCTCGGAGATGCTCCCAGCACTTTCTGACTGGCTGGGAGATGGGGCCATGCCATTTACATCTGGGCTTTGTTGTAATGGACTTTGGGAAGATATGGAGTTTGTGCTGTATGGACCTGTTGAAAAAATCATGCTTGTGCTTCCTGCTTCCTGCATGGCCTTGGAGTAGAAGGACTGCATTAGCTGTCGTTGGAGGAGAGAGTTTAGTGCAAATTTTCCCGTAGAAGCCAGGGGTAGGCTGGGGCTTGCCAGGGATGAGCTGAAAAAGTCTTGAGTTAACCCCGCTGGTGAGAACTGGTGTGTACCATTAGTATTGGAAGCCTGCTCCCCCGTGTTGCGGGGCAACTGAGGAGGGGGCGCCGGCAAAGGTCCAGGACGCCGACTCTCAGGCTGGTCTTTCCCTTTTCTCCTGGCTGACCCTACAAGGAAGGGCAAACATAATGCATTATGGGGGATTCAAAAGGGAAAAAAAACCAAGACCAAAATGCAAAGTTTGCCCCACATAAGGGAAAAAAAGTGCATATTTTACAAGGGCCAATGAGCAGTGTTGGTTTGTTTTTCAATTGAATTTTTAAATCAGCCAAACAAGGCCCCCCGGAAACAAGCAACATGCATTTCATGTTTGCACCTTTCTTGTACGTTGCAGCCTGGAGAGTCCCCTTGACATAGATTCAAACTCCTAAAGTGACAAGGAGCCGGTACCACACACAGTAAAGAGTTGACAAGTTGAGGGCCTCTGGCATTCGAGCTATTACCAGGAGAGCCCCACCTGAGGAACAGCAAACACTGACATTTTGGGACCAACAGATTCTCTCACACCACTTGCTCGGAGGCGAATGCACTGCACCGAGTTCACTCGATCGAAGGCACGCACATTTTAAGAATGAAATATCATCAGAGCCCGAGACACTTTTAAATGGTTTACCAGCTGCCAAAACCAGAAGCAGTCAGTGACGCCACCATTTTGGGATGAGCAAAGAAAGGCTAAGGATGGGGGATGTGCTCCCAAGAAAAACCTGACGAAGGAAGAAAGGCTCCACTGAGCCTGGAAGGGCAGGGCTAACCTTGTCCGCAGGCCCCGGAACACCACGAGAGAGAGGCCACACAACTAGGCAAAGATCAGAAAGCCAACATCCTTTGAGTGTCCCTCCTGCGATCTGCAACACTGGCCCTAACTGACCTCCGTAGACACTCTGCAGCCACATGTCTCACCTTGACCGTCTTTAAGCAGGCGGGGGTGGGGGAGGAGAGGAGCAGTGAGGAGGACGAGGAGACCAAACACTTATTAGTCAAGGTTCTCATCAACTGGTGATGTTCCCGTCATGCATCAGCCCAGACTCACGGTTCACCTTCCTCTTCCTCGATCCCTGGAAGGGACCGAGCAGGGCTCGTGAGAGCCTGTCAACCTACCGCTCAGGTCGCTGTTGGAGATGCGCAGAGAGGCATTCTCGGACTGCAGCGAGCGGTTCTTCTCCAGCAGCAGCACCTCCAGGGGCTTGGATGCGTCCTAGACAGGGCAGAGTGGGGCTCACTGGGGGCGGCCACCCTCCACTCCTCAGGCCTCAGACCCTGTGACCACACTGCTCCACAGCTTCCCACCCAACAAGTTACAGAATTATGACTTTTCCCGATGGTGTCTGACACACGCATGGAAAACACTCAGGTTCCTTTCCAAAATAATTCATACCAGTTGAAATAATTTTTCTTCTTCTAGACAACTATTTTCTATTTTACCCCCAAATTCAAGTGGTCTAAACCCATGTCTCATCTGGCAATAGTATTGGCTGCAGAGCCATACACCTGTCAGAAAGTCATTGTAAAGGTGCCAGCCACAAAGAGTCAGCTGTTTTATGGGCATCAGGAGGAGGATTCCATGAGATTACTTAAATTTTAATTGGCTACCAGATTATCAAGTGCTATTGTCACCTTGCCTCTGTAGATAATAAAAGCTCCCAAGCCAGCCTTTCTGGGCTGATCTTTAACACAATCTGAAATTGTTTTTATTCAAGTTCTTAGTACCAACTTAAATCACAATTTCACTGAAATTGAGTTACCAGTTTGGAAAACACTAACTTTTCTTTTTAAATAAAGACAAATTGCTTTAACTTGGTTAAGTGTTCTTGAGGCATGACTGGCCAGCTAAGGGCGAGAGGTCTCACAGAAATATCGAGATAGTGAAGCTTGCCTAAAGACAAACAGTGACATGGCCATGCTGACACTCATACACACTAAAAGCAAAGTGAGACCATGTACCTGTGTCCCAGCTCCCTCGGACGGTGCAAACTCCATCGACTTCAGAATACTGTGAAGAGCAAGACAGGGCGGTTATTTCCTACTCTGACCTTTGTTCACAGCCATACTAATGAGCATCAATATCACAGTTTCCTGCTCTCCGGGACCAGAGGATCTGACAACTTTAACAACTTCCCTGGCAGCATTATAATCTGATAATGTATCTAGAATAACTACTCAACTAGCAGTTGGCCAGCAAAAGTTTCTTGCCCGGCATGTAAATCATTCCATATGGAATCACACCAGGTCTGTTCAGAGTATAATTTTAAAGTTGAACACAGGCATAACATTGATGCAAGTGGAATGTATTTGTAAAGCTTAGTGGGAATGAAAGCGTTGGTACAAGGAAGCCAGAGAGAGAGAGAGAAATCTCAGCACCGTATAGGGCTGTCACCCTACACGCTCAAGTGGTAGCTGGCACCTGGGCACAGGGAAATGGGCAAAGAGCATGGCCCCACACCCAGGTGGCTCAAAAGCTGGCACAGACCTTCTCTGCAGCCCTGGGCTGGGGAAGGAGAATCATTGCAAAGATGTGGGAGAGCAGGTTTATTTCTCCTTATCATTGAAATCACACCAGTCTCTAGCCTTTGTCAACAAGCCCGAGAGCTGAGAGAGGTCAGGTGCCCAGAACTGCTGCTTCCAGTGTCTCTTTAACATGGACATTGCTTTCTTTCTGTCTTTCTGTGAGTCTATTGGGGAGGAAAGGGCAAATGAGTCCATGTGGGTGCTCCCCTCACATACAAGGAGGGAAGGTGGCAATGAGGGTGGGCTGTGCATCTCAGGCACGGGCCACCTGAGTTCCGCCAGCGTTCTCGAAGCCATGACATCAGCCTCTGCCCTCTTTAAGTTCCATGGAAGTGTCACCAGAAGAACAGTTGTAAAAATGCCAAGGGTCCCGAGAGACTACTTTCTGCCAAGCCACCACGAGATTCAGCAAGCAGCCGACTGATCTTAGTTTCCCTCTGGTTGTACCTTCACGGTGGCCCTTGTCATGTAAGCTAACAGAACAGCATGAGAGGAGGTGATGTGGGCAGGCCGTGTAGTTTTAGTTCACGGAGTGCTGTAGGAAACACTAAAGAACTTGGCCCCACCCACCAGACAGATGCCTGGAACTTGCTCTTTCTCGGCGGTTGCTCACAACTATATGCTTGCCTGAGAGCTTCCTCAGGACTACGTAAGAGAAGATGGAGTCTCCAAGTTCATAGTGAAACACCGGTGTCTCTTCATGGAGTTAACAGATATTTACTGTGCCCAACACTGGAGAATCAGAACCACTCCTCTCCTCATCCTCACGAACGTTATGGGCTCTTTCAGGGAAGACATAATCCAAAGAGCACGGGAAAGAGAAAACCTGTGGGGCTCTTGGCAGGAGAGACCTCATCAGGCTGGAGTCAAGGTCTGTCTGTTGATGAGTTAAGAGTCTGAGATGGGCCTTGAAGGAACAGGATGCTTTAGAGGCCACAGCAGGGTGTGGAAACACCGGCATAGATGGGAAGAAAACGTGAGCATGTTTCTGAAAAAGCACTGAAATCACTAGGAAGTGGGAGGCCAAGGACACATTTTATCAGGAAAGCCACTGAGTGGGGTGGCTGTCGGATGTTGACGTGGTGGTGGGGGCTGTGGTGTGCAGATGCAACAAGAGGGTTGGCAGGAAGGTGGAAGGGTGCTCTGGGAGGAGTGAGGGCCAGTGAGGCAGGTGGGCAGACGGGAGGGACAGACCAGGGATGAGCTACAGGCTGGAGTCAAGGAGCCTTGATTCCTGGGAATGGAGGCAGTCGGAGTGGGGGTGTGGGACTGATCTCAGCCAGGGGGGACGGGGTCTTGGGTGAAGGCCTTCACATCAGTTCCTCTGATTCAACACTAGGAGAGGGAGCACATTTTCTTTCTTTTGAGGAGGGAAGAAGAGGGAAAGGAAGGGAAGACTGGATAGGAAGGCAGGTACAGAAGGTCAACCTGATAAAAAATATATATCCCGGAGTTGGAAACGGGGTGAGGGAGAGTACAGGGCTTGAAGAAGCTAGAGCTGTAGAGAGGGTTAGGGGTCGGCCAAGAAGGTCCTGGCAAAGGCGTGTGGCAGAGGGAGTGAGGCTGCACAGGACTGAGCAGAGAACCTGGAGGCACCTCACCAGGGAGGCTGGGGTCATGGCTGAGGGACGGCTCCTGGATGTGGCGGCAAGAAGGTCGAAGGGGCCTAATGGGCTTTCCTAGCAGACCCGAGGAATGGGATTAAGAACACAAAGAACAGCATGGCGAGTTGTATATACTTATTTTAAATGGAGAAACTGAAAAAGTCAGCAAGAGAAAGGAGCTGATGGAATAGCAGGAAGGAGTAGGAAGGAAGGGAGCCAGGGTCCAGGTTGAGGGGTCAGCCTGGAGAGATAGAAGCTGTGACAGGAGTGATTTCAAGGCAAAGGGGGAAGATGCGGGATGTCTGTTTCCTCTGCAGGGCAGAGCACCAGGGTGTCTGCTGAGGGCTCAGGTGGGGACAAAACAGGGTCCCTGGGTAGTGCAGAGCCAAGGCAGCAGTGGAGAGAACACAGCCTGAAGGGACCTGGCTTACATACCACAGTGACTTCCTTCCAGGATTTGATGACCTGGCCATGGAGGCGGGGGAAGCCCGGGGCAGACTCTGTGAGGCCACGCAGGAGGATAAGGGGGCTGTGTGCTCTCTGAGGGGCTTCCCATGAGCTGCAGGCTAGGGGAGGAGGTTGTGAGCTCAGAGGGTGCTAGAATTGGGGGACAGGTTAGGGCCCAGAGCCTGGGAGCTGCAGGAGGGCCAAGAGTAGGCCCAGGGGAAGGAGTCTGAGGCAGGAGGGCCAGGCTGGGTGGTGGGCCCTGAGGAGGGGATGTCTGAGCTTGAGAATGTAGTACTAGCACAGAAAGGACAACACTCTCAGATGCTGTCTCTTGGGTGGGGAACTGGAGGTTGGGAGACGAAAGTCCTGGAGTCTAGGCAGCCAGGGAAGTGGGAGGCCAGGTGTACTCTTTCAGTTGGAAAAGTTTCCGTGTTCTGCTTCTGCTTGGGGGATTTATAACTGAAAAACAAGCTCTTATTTTATAGTGCCTAAAATGGTAATAACTCCCAATTCTGTGCATACTGGACTACTTAAAATGCACAGTTTTATAAAAAGTCCAATAATTCAGGCACAGGCCTCAGGGCAAATACCCAGGGTGGCCCAGAACATGGCCCTGTGGTGCAGCATCTGCTGATGTCGCAACCAAGGATCTGAGGCTGCCCACTCACTGCCATGGTGTTTTTTTAAAAATATATTTTATTGATTTTTTTACAGAGAGGAAGGGAGAGGGATAGAGTCAGAAACATCAATGAGAGAGAAACATCAATCAGCTGCCTCCTGCACACTTCCTACTGGGGATGTGCCTGCAACCAAGGTACATGCCCTTGACCGGAATCGAACCTGGGACCTTTCAGTCCACAGGCCGACGCTCTATCCACTGAGCCAAACCAGTTAGAGCCATGGTGTTTTTTTTTTAGCAAATGTCCCCAATGAGCTCTGGCTCATGAGTGGCTGAGCAGGCATCTCACACTTACTTGAGTTCTTTCTTCACCTCTTCATAGTCAGCCTGTCCTTTGAGTTTTTCTTCCAGTTGCTGAAAAGAGAGAGGATTTTATTAGTCGCCATGTCTGAAATAGGTCAATGGACTCTGCTATAAACTGTTTGTGTCCTTCTGCCACCCGCCGCCCCCCCCCCCTCCCCCCCGCTTCCTGGCAATGCATATATGCTGAGATCCTAACTCCCACTGTGATGGATCTGGAGATGGTGATTAGGTCATGAGGGTGGAGCCCTCATGAATGGGATTAGTGGCCTTATAAAAGCGGCTCAGAGAGCTCCCTCGCCTATTCTATTCTGCCCTGTGCAGACACAGAGAGAAGCAGGGAGTCAGGAGGGAGCTCTCACCAGACACCAAATTTGCCAGTTCCTTGATCTTGGATTTCCTAGCGTCTAGGATGGAGAGAAATACGTGTTTATTGTTTATAAGTCCCCCCAGTCTATGGTGTTCTGTTCTGGCAGCCCAGATGGACTAAACAGATTTCACTGACTACATTGCCTGTAAAACATCCAGCGGTCCCTGAGAGGCAACACAAAAATGTACAAATGAAAGCTGATAACGTGTGGTGTCGTCTTTTGTTCTTCACTCTGTGGTCTGGTGTGAGCACGTATGTTAGTGGACACAGGCATTCACACACACACACACACACACACACACACACACACACACACGTCAATATAAGGCTGTAACATAAAATTTGGAAAACAATAAGGAAAAGGCCATTTTGTACGAATACCATGAAATGACCAACAGAATGAAGAGATGCTCTCCTAGTATTGTAAAAACAGCAAGTGGCTTTTTACAAACCATGTTTGGCTAGCTGATACATATAGTCAGTTGTCACCCTTGATGGGACCCTGCAAACCAAAGATACAGCCCCTTTGTTGTTGAGGCTGTCATCAGATAGGCATCAGGAAAAAGCACTTGCAGGGGCTCTTAGGAGCAGAGGCCTGTTCAGCTGGGTGGTCAGTGTTTCCCTGATAGTTCTGAACCCTTTGGGGAGGGCCCTCCGAGGCTGCCCTGGCCAGCAGGGCCACAGCAGATCCCGTGATGGCCCTTCAGAGGAAAGGTGAGGGGTTCTGTCCAGGGGTGCAGGGGAGTGACAGCACATTTCCCAAGCAGGGCGATGCTCTAATAGGCTCCAATAGAGTCTGTGTGCTCGCTGGGCATTCACTGATGGTTTCAGCACAGAGCTCGACAGGCTTTCTTGCCAGGAAGGCCTTTGGCATAGGGAGGTCAGCAGCGGCGCTTCCCTCTATGAAGGTGTTTTGGACTAGTTTGCTTTTTTCTCCCCATTAGGAAGCTCTGTAGGGAAAATAAGCAGCTTAGTAAAAACACAAAGACCCAGGTTGCGGGGAAGGGTTTTAACGACTTAGCGTGTTCCCAAACCTGGGGTGAACCAATTCCTGGGCCTGAATCAAAGCACCTCCCCATCTCCAGGGCTTCCATTCGCCTTTGGCTTGACCAGCCACAACTACAATCTCAGTTTTTTGTTTTAATATATATTTTATTGATTTCAGAGAGGAAGAGAGATGGAGAGAGATAGAAACATCAATGATGAGAGAGAACCACCGACCGGCTGCCTCCCGCACGCCCCACACTGGGGAGAGAGCCCACAAACCACACATGTGCCCTGACCAAGAATCAAACTGTGACCTTCTGTTCAGATTATTACAATTGTTCCCCCCCCCACCCCCCAACAGCTCCCCTCCACCTGGTTCCCACCTCACCCTCTGCCCTTACCTCCCCACAACTGTCCTCATCCATAGGTGTACGATTTTTGTCCAGTCTCTTCCCGTTCCCCCCACACCCCTTCCCCCCTGAGAATTATCAATCCACCCCCATTCTATGCCCATGAGTCTATTATATTCACCAGTTTATTCTGTTCCTCAGATTTTTAATTCACTTGATTTTTAGATTCACTTGTTGATAGATATGTATTTGTTGTTCATAATTTTTATCTTTACTTTTTTCTTCTTCTTCCTCTTCTTAAAGAATACCTTTCAGCATTTCATATAATACTGGTTTGGTGGTGATGAACTCCTTTAGCTTTTTCTTATCTGTGAAGCTCTTTATCTGGCCTTCAATTCTGAATGATAGCTTTGCTGGGTAGAGTAATGTTGGTTGTAGGTTGTTGCTATTCATCACTTTGAATATTTCTTGCCTGGCCTGCATAGTTTCTGTTGAGAAATCAGCTGACAATCGTATGGGTGCTCCCTTGTAGGTAATTAACTTTTTCTCTTGCTGCTTTTAATAATCTTTGTCTTTTGCCCTTGGCATTTTAATTATGATGTGTCTTGGTGTGGTCCTCTTTGGATTCCTTTTGTTTGGGGTTCTGTGCGCTTCCTGGACTTGTAAGTCTATTTCTTTCACCAGGTGTGGGAGTTTTCGGACATTATTTTTTTAAATAGGTTTTCAGTATCTTGCTCTCTCTCTTCTTCTGGCACCCCCATAATTCTGATGTTGGTATGCTTGAAGTTGTCCCAGAGGCTTCTTACACTATCTTCAAATTTTTGGATTCTTTTTTCTTTTTGCTTTTCCAGTTGAGTGTTTTTTGCTTCTTTGTATTTCAAATCTTTGCCTGAATCCCATCCTGCTCGCTGTTTCAAGAATTCAGGTGTTCTGTAAACAAGTCATTTAGTCCATTTTTCTACTGCGTTTACTGGCAGTTTGGTGTATTTTCCATTGCGTAAAATTGTGCTGCCCTAGTTTCTTTATAAGACCTCTTGCCAACGGTATGTTTATAATGGCTTCTCAGCCATAATCAAGCAGGGGGTAGCATGCACTCATTTTCTGACAAAAGATTCTCAGAAGGTGCTCATGAAAAAATGATTACTTCATTCTTCTCTTTATGGTGGAATAGCAGGAAGAACTAATGTGCCAACCCTCCCAAACAAAAGATTATCCGGTGCTGCTGGGATATAGAAACACTTCTCAGATTGAGGAATTCACTGACACTGGATACGATACACATAAAACTTGGTCACGTTCAGAGATCAGGAGAAAGAAAGAAAGGCAGCGAGAGGGGAAAACATGGAGCACTTCAGAACCCAGCATGTCAGTGAACCTGGAGTCAGTTCTGTCTCTTGCAACCTGGGTGACCTTGGACATGTTAATAAACTTCTGGTCTGTAGAATGGGATAGCAGCAATGACCTTAAAGGGTTTAGCTAAGGGGCACAAAGGCAAGGAAAGGGTGCAAATGTTGGCACAGTGGGCCTTGGATGTGGGACCATTACCATCACCAAGTCCCAGTCCATTTTTCTGAGAGCACAATTGCAGGTCTTTTTTTGCAGACCTGAGGTTGGCCCTGATCAGAAGGCTCTAGGACTGGAGTCTGTAATTTGGTTGGGTATAAGCATTCACTGAGAACTAAACAGCTTCCACTGAAATTTCTCCCACCAGCTTAATTAAGAACCTAAGACCACGCCTATAAAGCTCTGACGATGTCTCTGCTAGTTGGGCAAATGGATGGAGGTCTGACCAAGCTTGTCCTGACCTGTGAGAACTTCAGCCTGTCCTCACAGAAGTCTCCACAGAGTGCCAGGAAGCATAGGCTGGGGCTGAACACTGGCCTCTGACACCGTAAATGCCCATCATGGAAAAAAGACCAAACGTCCTCATTTCAGTTTTTTGACCAGAAACTCCTTGCTGAGTACCTGGAAAGTCTACTTCCAAGACTCAATTTGGAAAGGGCAACAGGTGCTTTAGTCTGCCGTTCTCGCTGGACAAAGATTCCCCTCTCAGAATCGCTAATGTTCACCAGGTAGGCCCAGTTCTATGCTTGGTTCTGCATCCTGCTATCTTACTTAATTGTTGCAACACCCTGCAGAGGCATCTATCTGTCTGACCAAAGGAAGAGAAAGAATCACTGAGTTCTACAATCAGACCTCGTCAGAGAGGAGGCCGCCCTGTCCGCCTGCAGCAACTCCGGGAGGAAGTGAAAGGCTGGTGTGCTGAGGCCAGGCAGTGCCTGCTGCAAGGCTATGCTGAGCCTCACAGGCTGGGCGGCACCTCGCAGATGCAGGGAGACCGTCACAAGACACTTAAGTTCTCTAGGCTTCAGTTTGTTCATAAATGGAGGCAGCGATGCACACAGTACCATGCTTCTGTGAGGTTTCAATCAAATAATGCGTATTAAGTGCTCAGTGCAGTGCTTGGCACATGGTAAAGCACTCGGCAATGGCAGTTATTATTGTTACCCTAGCTATTATTATTCTGCCCTTGAATGTGACTAAATTGTTTCTGAAGAGGCTCTGTGGTTCTGGATCCAGGGCTCTGTTTATGATGTTCTCCACATCCCAGTGTCATCTCTCAGTGTCCCCATTGTTCTGTGGCAGACCCATAGGGAAGGAACACAGGTGCCTGGAGCGATTCTGGCTCTCAAATGCTGATGGCAGGAAAGGCAGCCCCATATCCAGTTCCATGAATGCAGAATTTGGAAGCCAGATTGTCTTCCTGAAAAGGTACTTATCCAAGCAACACACATGGGCTTTATACAGACAGGTGAGAAATGGCCACATGTCAGAAACAGGTTGCTAGCCCAGTTCCAGCCTGGCTGAGTTGTGACCTTGAGTGATGGGCTTAGCAAGCAAGCAAGCAAGAATGTACTGGCCGCAGTGAACACACTTGGGACAGTGAAATGAAGAAGGACATAGAAGAAGTAACAGGAGAGCCTAGGCTGGGTTGCTTCAGTTCACTGGGAAGTCAGAGAAAGGGGGTTAGCCCGGGACGAGCTGTGCTGCTCATTGCTCCCCTGGTTGCAAATCTTGTGGGGTTACTTCGAGTCTAGGAGATGTAGGCCTGTGGGGGAATGAAAGGGGGAGACAATGGCATGGGCTTCCTGTAGGGGAGAGGACACTATATGAAGTTCTTAAATTCCTGGCTAAGACTCAAATATAAGGAAATTTAATTTAAAATGCAAAGTATTTTGATGTGTAGCAAATTAGGCACTGCACTTATAAACGATATCAGTCTTAGTCAAGTTATACCACAGGGCTTTCCATGCTCTGGGGCTACCAACTTAAGGGGCCCCTGGCACGGGAGATAAATACAAAGAACCTGGGAAAGGCCTCATTTTCTAGGCCGCACAGCGAGGGGTCAAGACATCAGTACCTCTTTGCAATAAAACAGACTGTGGGCCAGAGAGGTGACTATGGTGCAGTTTGTAGACAGTTCCACCTTCCTCCTCCAGGATGATCAGAGACAGGCTCTTAGCAGTGCTGTCTGAAGACTGGCAGTTCAGGTGTCGGTGTGAGACGCCTGGTACTCACCTGGAACCCTGGGCTGAGGGGCCACCAGTCGGAGCTAAGCAAGTGTGACTGGGTTCCCTGGTCCAGGGCAGGGATCTGAGGCAGAGCTCCTGGGGGTTGATAAAGATTTTCTGGGGTCCAGGACTAGACAATGTGTGCCTCCTTTTCACCTAAATGGGGACCCCCTCCAATCCCCACCGTTCCTCGGTGAGAGGTAGGATCTACTGATGCTGGGCAAGGGAGAGAAGCCCAGGGATGGCTGTGTGGGCACTGTGCACACATGGGTGCTGAGAATTCGAGATAAAAAGAGGAGACTGCAGCCAGATAGGGGGTTGGCGGGGAGAGTGACGGTTATGTTGGAGCGCTTGCTGCAGGCAGAAGGGCAGCTCTGGATAAAAGAGGAGCCCTTCTATGGTAACCCTGTCACAGGTCACCTCCAACTTCCTTGAGCTGTGATCTAGGTGTGACCCAGGTACAGGGTGGAATGGTGTCATCACACAGCAGGAGGGTCCTGGCCCAATACAGGCCATCTGGACATTGTAGTCATGGTCAGCTAAGGGTGCTGCAAGCTGGGGACTATGCAAGTGAAACATCTGGATTTACTCACCAAGTGACGAGAGCACATGCATCTTTCTAAGAGGATTCATTGTAGATTCCCACAATGAGCTCCCTGATGCATCTCTAGTAACACCCTCTGGTTCACAGCGATTTACAGGACACCACTGAAACCTCTAGCCCCATATCGATCCTAGCACAGCCCTTCTGGTTTCTGGAGATTGCTTTCCCTGGGCCTCACCACTGCTCTCTCTGAGTGGTACCATCTTTGCCTTCCTCCTCCCCATGGAAAGCTCACTGACCTTTCCTCCAATCTGCTCACAGTGCCTTCAAGACCCAACCAGGACAAGGCTCTGGGAGGTCGGTCCTAGGCTCCTCTGCTTTCAGGATGCAGATGCTCGTGCCATCCAGGGCAAGTCTCCCCTATGGTGGTGGGTGGGTGCAGTGGAGGCACATGCATGGGTCTCCCATATACAGCGCCAGGCTAGAAACTACAGGGCCTGGCCTCTCCTAACCCTAGTGACCTCCTCCACAAAGCAGCGATCATCATGACCGCTTGCCTAGTGAGTGTAAATGGGATGTGGATGTTGCTAAGATGCTTGTTAAAACATTACAGAGGGCAGCCTTTATGCAGAGTTAACACACTGCCTGGTGAGGAAACTTATGTAACCAAAGAGGCAGCGTTCAGAATTAAAGGCATGGAATGACTGTAGAGAAGCAGTAATCAGTCTTTTGTTCCCATCCCAACCTCCTAAGGGACACAGCATGCTCTACAGTGGCTCAAGAGGACCACCAGCACATCAGGAGGTGGGGTGAGGGGCCCAGAGGGTTGAGGAGGCATGCACAGCTTAGAGACAGTCCTGCAGGTCACTGTAATACACCTGCCCAAAGATGTAATTTCTCCCTATGGGAGACTGGCATCCTTTTAGCTGTCTTTTCTTATAATATAATTTTAAATGGAAGCTTTTGGTAGCAATGTTTTCTGTGCTATAGTGAGCATAATGTAGGTGACTGCCTAATTATACTGCCTCTATTTTTTAAAAATTTATTTTATTTTTATCTTCACCCAAGGAGTGAGAATATTTTTTCTATTGATCCTCTACAGAGTGGAAGGGAGAGGCACATTAACCATTGCCTCCCGCACATGCCCTGGGGGTGGGGAATGAACCTGCAACCTAGGTATGTGTCCTTGACCTGAATTGAACCCTCGACCCTCTGGTGTGCACGCAGGCTGATGCTCTTACTACGGAGCACACCGTCCAGGGCTATACTACCTCTGTTTTAAAGTATCCCAACAGAAGACCACAGAATAGAGTTATCAAAAATAGCAGCCCTGTAACAGCAGTAGGTTATTTCATTAATTACGAATACAGAATTGTAGTTACAAGTAGCACTGTGCTTGAGCACTGGTAGGAGAGGCAGGAGGAAACATCTCCTGCTTCTGAGTCTATTTCCATGTCTATTTGAAGGCTGGAGGACGCACCACTGTATATGGAGAGTGATGTGTTTATGGTGAACTTGGCTTGAAAAAGCGACACACGGGGAGGGAAAGACTGGTAAACATCCAACTGTCAATTTAGCCTCAAAACATTACAAATCAGTTGTCTTAAGTGAAGGGAAGAAATCCCCTTCACAGAGATTGTGAGCTTCAAGGTGCTAGAGCAGGTGACCAATTAGCCCCCCAATCCATTCCATTACAGAGAGCACCAACAGAGTGTGCCGGCAGAGACAAAAGACTCTCAATAATCTTAATAGTCTAAAGGTTCTGCCCTTATGCCGTCTGCCCTTGTGAGACCAACTTCCCACATTCCACCTGTGACTGTCATTAGCATTTGCCTCAAAGGCCATTGTTAATGTTCATGGCAAAGCACCCACAACTCCAAGATGCTGAGGTGGCTGGAAGCTGCCGCATCCTCAAACTGATCCCAATTTGAGCCCCACACAGTGTCCCCAAAGCTGGACAACAAGGTCCAAGAAGGAAAGGGCTGGGGGCGGGGGGAGGGAGGAAAGGGGTCGGGGAGGGAGGAGGAGAGGAGAGCCCCGGGGAGTTCAGGACGGCTCGCTGCTGCTTCTGTGTGGCCACCACCGCTGGGTCACAGGCCCCTGTTGCAAAAGCATCGGGCTGTCAATTTGACAGGCCTCATTCATAAAATATTTTCCTAATAATTGTATCGCTGCTTAGTTTAGATTTGAGACTATAAATTGGGGGGGGGGGGGGAGGTGGGAGGGAAAGAGCCCTGGGAAGGTATCTCATTCAATTAACCTTACTCCTTAGGGGAAGGCTAATGCCTTTTGTGTGCAGTTTGATATTGGGGAGGTCTTCACTCCTGGCGAGAAGTGGTTAAGATAATTAAAACCAGAGAGGTCTTGTTACTAGAGGATATGTTTTGATTATTAGATCAGATGAAGATAAGGGAGCAATAATTTTGGAAGAAGTATTGCTGAATTGTTTCATTAACTGGACAGTATTAAAGATTTTCCCCAAGATATGGATAAAGAACATTCGTTTATGAAAACTGTGTTTCATTTTTTGTGAAGGCAAACATTAAAATCTTAACTGGTTTAGAAGAAATTGCTCTAGAATAAAAAATACAAGGTCTACAGCCTCCCTCTTATGTAGTCCAATGCAGAATGCATTTGAGTCAAACCCTTTAATGGTAACAGAGGAGAGAAAGGCAAATTATCTAATAATAAAGCCAATGCTAGGGACAGAAATGGCTGTAACGAGAAAATTAGATTTAATCTAGAAATAAAAAATGAGCATTAGTACTCACTGAGCAGGCTGATGAGAGAAAAAGATACAATGAAGAAATAAATGCCATGGTTGATGACAAATGTGACTAGGTCTCAAACATCTTCCCAGTCACAGGACTATCTTCCCAAGGAGCCCAGGCACCTGGCTATTTCTTGGGCTGTGGGTTCTGCCAGTACCAGCGAGTTGCCACGAGGACAGACTTGTTGGGAACTTAGCTCTGGGTCAGAAACATGGTCATGTGTCAAGAAGAAAACTTTCAATGGAAAAAAATCAAGATGGCCCTAAACTACATTCCAGAATTACTCTATATAAGAAAAAGTTGTCCTGACATTTTTATAATTAAACTTGGTCCACCTTATTTAGCATACAGTGATTATACTTGACATTTATTCATTCATTCATGCGATCACGCATCCCACAAATGGATGCTGAGTGGGGGCAGGAGGAGGCCCAAGTGGGCCTCATGGAGGGACAGCAGAGTGGGGAAGGGGAACATCTGGCCTGGGAGCAGGGGCTGAGCCTGTGCTGGTAAGATACTCTGAGGAGGCTCTCTGGCTCCGACATGCTAGGAATCTAGGGTCCCAGGACTATCTTCATATTACACTAAGTAACTTCAAATGATAGGAAATAGCTTAAGTAAAGTGTGTATGTATGTGTGTGTGTGTATATATATATATATTTTTAAAAAAATATATTTTATTGATTTTTTTACAGAGAGGGATAGAGAGTTAGAAATATCGATGAGAGAGAAACATTGATCAGCTGCCTCTTGAACACCCTTACTGGGGATGTACCCGCAACCAGGGTACATGCCCTTGACCAGAATCGAACCTGGGACCCTTGAGTCCACAGGCCGACGCTCTATCCACTGAGCCAAACTGGCTAGGGCAGTATACATATTTCAATATAATGAAAAAGATTCCAGGTTCTGCATTTAGGACACAAAGTTATGAGAAACCCCACGAAGATCTAGCTTTTGTCTGGGCTGCTGGGATTCTGCCTGGGAGGAAAGAGGCCAACTGTGTGAGCTGTATTGAAGTAACACATTTTGGGCTGCTGTGGTACAGCCCAGGCCTGAGGGACAAAAAATGATCTTGCAGCTTGAGAATATCGCCCCGGGGGCTCAAGGTACCTCTTGCTTTCATTTCATCTGGGCACAGGCAGAGCTCACATTTTAGTGTGCCTGGGCAGCCTAGCGGAGCTGACCAATGGCATGTTTACGCAGACGGCCTGTGAACTTGACAGCTACTCTTACCCGCCCAAGAAGCACACAGAGCCTCCAGGTCCAGCACTGCCAGCTGCAGCTCTCAGGTGGAAAAGTAGTGCCGTGGGTGGGCGGGCACTGAGGATGGGGTTTCTACCAAGTGGTGAAGGTGCTGCCCAGGCTGGAGCTGGCAGAGGGGTTCAAAGCCCATCTCCCTGCCTTGGATGCCAGCACTCTGCTTCTAGCTGCTTCACAGAGGTTCAAGGTTGCCATATTTGTTGACAATTCCAGATGTGATGCCTTCCAAAAAAGAACTCTGATGAGACACCCATGCTTCTGACTGAGGTGCTCCAGGGAGCCTCATGCCTTGTCATTCTGTTCTGACTGGAGGGAAAAGCTTGTTGATGGTTGGAGCTCAGACTAAGAAATATCCATGCAGTCACTTTTGCTTTTAAAAGAGATAGAATTTTAAGCATTGCCTTTGCAGACCACTAAAATAAGAACACCTGTGCAATCAAGGCAGGGCCAAGAAGGCAGCTTCTGAGACAAGGCCTCCTGCCATGATCACTACACCCATTGGGCATCCCAGACACCGGGCAGAAGCATCCACTGAAGAGCTCTCAGTGTCGGTGGGAAGCCAGAACCATCATGCAGGCCAATCCCAAGCTCCCTCCAGGGCCGTGTGTAGAGGAAGGCAAAGGGTATGCAAGTGCACATCGAGCCCTCCCTTGCCCGCCGGCCCCCATGGTTGCCCTTACTTTGAGTGTGCTGTTCTTGGCACTCAGCTGCTGCTCGAGCTGGGAGATCTGGCTGGCGGAGTTCTCCCGTAGCTTGGTGAGGCTAGCCTGCAGTCTCTGCACGTCCTCCACTAGCTGGGCGATTTCTCGCTCTTTGGCGGCCAACTCAACTTCGAGGCTGGAGCGGGTCAGCACCTCTATGGCCTGCTCCTGGGAAGGAGAAAGGAAATGACAAAACTGCACCAGCTCAGGCAGGTGTGGGGTTAGCTGTGCTGGCAACTGAGGCAAAAACAGGCAGATGGTAGGTTGTGGACGGTGAGCTCATGGTAAGACATTACTTTTTGCCTCTGCTTGGAAGGACCTACTGACTGCTTTCCCCACACCACCCTTCCATCCTCATGGTGAGCTGCCATCCATCGAGTTTGTCCATTCAACAAGCATTTATGAGTATCAGGCACACAGCAGTGGACAAAAGGGTGGACATCCCTTTCTTCACGGGGCTTCTAGTCAGTGGGATGGGTGGGTGGGTAAGTGCACTAAATGAATTTATTAGCAGCATAAAGTGCCAGAGAAAAGCTGAAGCAAGAAGAGGTCATGCGGTCAGACTTGAGAGAGGCAGTTGGGATTTTAATAAGATGGTCAGTAAAAGCCTCATGAGATGGTGATATCTGTGCAAAGATCTAAAGGAGGCAACAGAAAGGGCCCTGCTGGTGGCTGGGGATGAGTGCTTCAGCCAGGGGAATGACAAATGGGAAGGCTCTGGAATGCTCCAAAGCATTTAGATCTTCTCCCACCAGATGGGACTCAATGTCTTTCGGTTCCTTACAGAGCTATCTAGATGCTATGTTGTTTGACAAATTGAATTTTAGAGTCAGCATTTTAATAAGACTTAAAAGATGTGGAAGATGCACATTTGGGGCTCCTTTGCTCATAAATTCTTATGATGATTAATTTCTTTTAAATCCTCACCTGAGGATATTTTTTCATTGATTTTTTTTAGAGAAAGTAGAAGAGAGAAAAAGAGAGAAATATTGATATGAGAGAAACACATCGACTGGTTGCCTCCTGCACAAGCACCGACCAGGGCCTGGGCCAGGGAGGAGCCTGCAACTAAGGTATATGCCCTTGACTGGAACTGAACTCAGGACCCTTTGGTCTGCAGGCTGACACTCTATCCACTAAGCCAAACTGGTGGGTATGATGATTGATTTTTTAAAAAACTTACCCCCTTCCCCAATTTCTTCATTGTGAAAAATATGTAAAACGGGAAAGATATTAAAAAAGAAGAGAGAGAAAAATTAAATCTGTAATTTCACTTCCTAAGGACCAATGTAGTACATTTTCCTGAATGATTCTGGAAGCTTTTCTACAGGGTGGATATACTTTGGGGCATGGCAACGGGAGTGGGGAGGATAAATCTGTATGTGACAGCAGAGACTCAGGGCAGCTCACACTGCAGTGTAGAATGAATGCCATCATCCTCGCTGTCATCTGCTGCATGTCCCTGACTAGGGATTGAACCTGCAACCTGGGCATATTGAGACAACTGAGATACCAGGCCTGGGCTCACTTCTCTCCTTGATCTTGCCTATACTGGGGTAGAAAACAGCAGCTGTACCCTAGCCTGTTTGGCTCAGTGGATAAAGTGTCAGCCCGTGGACTGAAGGGTCCCAGGTTCGATTCCGATCAAGGGCACATAACTCAGTTGAAGGCTCCTCCCCGGCCAGGGCCCTGGTCAGGGCTCGTGCAGGAGACAACCAATCGATGTGTTTCTCTCACATCAATATTTCTCTGTCTTTCCTGCTCTCTAAAAAAATCAATGGAAAAATATCCTCGGGTGAAGATTAAAAAAAGAAGAAAAACAAAAAGAAAACGGCAGCTGCAGCCCCAGTTGGCAGGGATAGCCATGCCACTCTATGCATGATGTGCTTGTTACGGGGTTTTCACATTTGGGGACAGCAAGTCACCCAGGGAAATAATTTTGCACATCTCCCTCCTGGGAAACTAAGGCCTTTACCATTTAAGAATGTAAAGTTTTATGTGCAAGGAAATGATTCTTTCCTGTTTCTTTGATTTGTATAGTATCGACTGGAAATTAAAAAATAAAAACAAAACTCTCCTTTACCACAGAGTTAGGGGAGTACCATCCTTGATCACACTGGGCAGATCAAGGTCAGGGGCCTAAGACAAGTCCTCTGGCAGTGCCAGGGGTTAGCACCTAGAACAGTGAAAGAAGCATGTGGAGGTGAACCCCAACAGTGGGAAAGGGCTGGTGGATCTCATCAGAAGGAAGAGGGGCTCCGTTCCAGAGTGGATACCACAGGTGGGCACAGAGGTTGGAAAGGGCATGAAGCTGGCACAAGGAGGGACTGATGCTGAGAGGCCAGCTCAGAAAAGGGCATGTTGGTGATTCTGCCTGGGATAATCAGCGGGTGCCAGAGCTGCCTGGACTGGTGAGGGGAGTGAGTGGCACAATGGCAGTGACATTCAGGGAAGTTGGTCTCAGGGTGGGTAGAATGAACCATGTTATCTAATTTAACTTACTTATCAATTTCCCAACCTCAGGGATGCCAGCATAAAAACTGTTTCAAGTGCTCTTAGGAGGTGATCTGGGCTTTTCAACAGGCAAGCAAGTTACTATATCAGGGGCAAGTGGTTCAAACAATACAGGGTGGGCAAAAGTAGGTTTATAGTTGTGAATATATGAAACACAGAGTTTATACTTATATTATTACTAGAGGCCCGGTGCACAAAATTTGTACGGGGGGGGGGGAGGAAGAGGTGCGGGGGGGGGGGTGTCCCTCAGCCCAGCCTGCACCCTCTCCAATCTGGGACCCCTCGAGGGATGTCTGACTGCCTGTTTAGACCCGATCCTGGTGGGATCGGACCTAAATGGGCAGTCGGACATCCCTCTCACAATCCAGGACTGCTGGCTCCCAATTGCTCGCCTGCCTGCCTTCCTGATTGCCCCTAACTGCTTCTGCCTGCCAGCCTGATCACCCCCTAACCACTCCTCTGCCAGCCTGATTGATGTCTAACTGCTCCCCTGCCAGCCTGTTTGCCCCCAACTTCCCTCCTCTGCTGGCCTGGTCACTCCTAACTGCCCTCCCCTGCAGGCTTGATCGCCCCCAACTGCCCTCCCTTGCAGGTCTGGTCCTTCCCAACTGCCCTCCCCTGCTGGCCTGATCGCCCACAACTGCCCTCCCTTGCAGGCCTGGTTCCTCCCAACTGCCCTCCCCTGCCGGCCATCTTGTGGTGGCTATCTTGTGTCCACAAGGGGGCAGGATCTTTAACCACATGGGGGCAGCCATCTTGTGTGTTGGAGTGATGGTCAATCTGCATATTACTCTTTTATTAGATAGGATAGAGGTCTGGTGCATGGGTGGGGGCCAGCTGGTTTGCCCTGAAGGGTGGGAGTTCCCTTGGGGAGTGGGGCAGCTTGGACGAGGGGCCTGTAGTGGTTTGCAGGCTGGCCACGCCCCCCAGCAACCCAAGCAGAGGCCCTGGGATCTGAAATTTATTTATCTTCTACAATTGAAACTTTGTAGCCTGGAGCAGAGCCAAGCCTTCTGCTCCCTCTGTGGCAGCAGCCATTTCTGTTGGGATTTATTTATCTTCTATAATTGAAACTTTGTAGCCTTAAGCAGAGGCCTGGGCCGGCCAGAGTGTGTGGAAAGCTTGGCTTCCTCTATTGTCGGGAAACCCAAGCCTCCCTCCTGCTCTCTCTGTGGCCACAGCCATACTGGTTGGGGTTAATCTGCATACTTGCTCCTGATTGGCTAGTGGGCGTGGCTTGTGGGTGTAGTGGAATGATGGTTAACTTGCATATTACTCTTTTATTAGATAGGATTTTCCATATGAACAATTGTAAACCTACTTTTGCCACACCCTGTATATGTAAAAATGGCAGCTCTTGGTGTTGAACATGGGCCCAGGATGGGAACCTGGCATAGGCAGTCCCAGAGGACCATCTGCTAAATTCCTGAGGCCCAGTGTGGCATGGCCACAAGCTGACTGTGTGACTGTGTGAACTAACTCAGGAACCTGGGCCACAGATTCCTCATTTATAACATAGCAAAAACCATGTGTCTTGCATAAACTAAATGAGATGACGTGATATACCCCAAAGCAGTAAGGCCTGGGAAATCAGATAGAAAAGATCACCCTACTCCAAGCCCAAATGTGGCTCACTCTCCTCTCATGTACTAGGACATCCTTATTGTCTCACTGTGAAGACACACGGGAAACTAAGAAAGAAATTAACAAGGTCACAGGAAATGATCCACAGGCTGCAGGTGGAGGAGAGGCCTAGGCCTGGATGACAAAGCTGGGGCCTCTCAGTCTGAGGACATAGCTAGAAAGGAAGTTGTATGACAGGGTGAACAGGGGCTGAGAGGAGGGGTGCCTTTATAGCTGCAGAGAGGTTGGTGCCAGGTGGCTCGGATGCTGCTGAGATAATTACTGAGAGGATCTAAGGAGGCCCAGGACCATAGGTTCCCTCGTGTCCATACAGGCCTCTAACCAGCAGCACCTGAACCACTTGGGGGCTTTAGAAAACATATGGGTTCTGGGCCCCATCCTGGAAACCATGGTTCAGAGGGTCTGGAGTAGGCCTGGGATTTCCTGGTGATTCTGGTAGGGTTTGGGGTCAGAACCCTGGCTTGGACTGTAGCCTCTAAAGGAAGTGTGACAAGAGGCCCCTGTGAGCACCAGAGTGAGGTCATGAGAGTCTGTCCCAGCAGAGACAGTCCCATGACCCCAGGCTTCCAAGGCCTGTGAGGGCCCCTACATTCCTCATAGGAGCTGGGTCTCCAGAGTGGAGGGCACTGATGGCTCAGGAGCCAGGAGAGGATATATGGGAATGCTCTGTAGAGTCTAAGAACATTATAAAAAAAGGAAGGGCTTAAGATGATGATAGTGTGTGTGTGTGTGGGGGGGGGGGGGAGGGGGATGGGGGGTGGTATTTCCAAAAGGGAAAAATTAACAACAGAAGTTACTGACGCAGTAGTCCATTAAATTTTGTCCCTTTGAACCCATTCGCCTCCTCTCTCCCAACCTGTTTGTGTGAAATATCACAAGTTGTGCAACTGTCTAGTGAGTCCTCCTATTGAGATTAGAACATCGAGGTTGAAATAAGCTAGATAATCATCTTTTATCCTGCAGCCATTTTCATATTAAACATGAATGAGATGCAGGAGCGCTACTCAATAGAGGAAAACCAAATTGTGAAATGGTGGTCCACCTAGGACCCTAGCCTGTGAGACAGATCCTTGGAGTCGAGGCTGATCGTAGCTCTATTTGCTCCAGCAGGAAAGATGAGAGAAGTGGAACCTCAGTTGCTTCCCTCTCATTGCCACCTCCATTCCTGCCAATGTCAAGCGGCTGAGGTAGGCCTGTGTGTGCACCTGATAAGATTCACCCGAGAGACAGACAGGTATACTTACTAATATTATGGTTTGTTTAGGTTTAAGAAGGTGAACAAATAATATCTGTCTTGTAACCACCTGACAAAGGACCTGCAAGTATACTATTCCATCTAATGCACATGAAGGGATACTGGATGTGGGGAAAAGAGTAGACTTTGGAGGACAAACTTATGATCAAATGCCAGTTTGATCATTTTCTTGCTGTGTGACCTCTGGCAAATTACTTAACTCCTCTGAGCCTCTCAGTTCCCTTCCCTGTGGTATGAGGATACTAAAACCTGCCTCTAAAGACCCGGTGTCATGAGGTAGCAATGAAGCAACCGCACAAAACCCCAGCAGGGCCCCTCACGCAGAGCAGGCACTCTGAGTGGTAGCTCACCTTCCAAAACTGGCAATTCCGGTACGACACCCAGCAGATTGGTTTGGGCCTTTGCTAGATCTATAGAGTCTACTGTTTCTCTTCTGAGTCCTGCCAGCCAAGCCCAACAGACATTCCCCTGCTGGCCCAGTTTCCGGTGCTTGCTCCCTGGCTGGCTGAGCTGACTGTGGGAATGCATACCCGAGGGAGCCTGGCAGGGCCACTCCTGGAAGACTGAACCTGTGCCATGTAAACACTGCACTTAGCCGATGAAGTGTTTAAGCACCCTTAGGATCCACAACTTACTCTACCTGCAAAAACATTCATTCCCTTCTGAAATGTTTTGGTTGCTACAGTCCAGGATGGTGCCAGAAATGCTTTCAATCAAGGCACTGAGCTCAGGAGCCCTGTGTGGACACATTGGGATGGACGGCTTTCTCCTGAGGACCAGCATTCACCATGCAGGCCAGGAGAAGCCACACTGACTCCGTCTTCGAGGGCTTCCTCACTGTGACACTGGGGCCAGTCCACGTAAACTTGGAGGAGGGGATGTTAACAAGCCAAGGGCCATTCAGGTAAAATTAGAAACAGAATCCATGAAGCATGAAGGATGTAATGGCCCCTAAATTGAAGAACTTTTCTCCATACCCTGAGATACTTAAATCATGTTTTATTGAATGTTAATGTAAAGAAAGAAAAAAATCCATTCTGAAAAGAGATCCTGAACTTAAAATCTGCTTTAGATTCATTCCTGAGGAATAATTTAAAAGTCCTAGTCTAAGGTGGCAGAAGCTCCCCCTACCCTCGAATCCTGGTGTGGCCACTGGGTCCGCGCATTCTGGAGCTGGGGCTTATATTCATCATGGAGCTCCCATTTCCTCACCTCCATAAAGAAATAACAAAAGTCCATTTACGGGGTAGATGGAATAATGGCTGTCAAACTGACTTGTGCCCAGCGGACACATGCTCACTACAATAGCAAGCCTTCCTGATTCCATCGTGTTCTCTCTCTGGGAAGGGCCTGGCTCGTGCCTGCTTGCTCTCCCAGCACCCACTATGGGCCTGCACACAGCAAGGACTCTAACTCTGTGTTAAGGAAAAGGACACCTGTGAGTGCAGTTCACTCATCATAGGCTGTCAGAGCTGAAGGTACCTCAGGATCACTTATTCCTCACTCTACACACAGGAACACTGAGGGCTAGGAAGTTTAACTCCTGAAGGTGTACAAAAACTGACAGAACTGAGCTTCAAAACCAGGGCTCCTGAATCACAGGTAATGATGCCAACCACATAAAAGTAATGCTAAGGTTTCCTGAGGACTTATTATGTGCCAGTGTGTTTTGCTCATATTTCTGAAACCCTTGTAAAAACCTATTTTACGGATGATGAAATTGAGACTCAGGGAGGTTAAATGACTTGCCCTAAGTCACAGAGGTGGGGCCTGAGTCCAGGGGCGTGGCTCCCATATCCAGGTCTTTACTAGATGCTGCTCCATATAACTGCTCAGCACTGAAGGAAAGAGTCTGGAATCCGATAGCTGTAAGCCGCCTCAATCAAGCTGGGAAAGTTCCAGCTAAGAGAAATTTTTATCAACATTAGAAAAACCAAGAGGCGAAAGCACTGGGATGAGTGCCTTACTCTTCTTGAATGCCTACACTTCAGGCAAGATTTGGGGATTTGACTCAGAGTGGGTGTTACCTTATTATCTCCTTGGCTTTCCCAGCTCATCATGAAATATTTCTCACTCTGGAAGGACACATTCAGGAGAAGACCAAACGGCCAATTTTCCTGTGTAATTTTGGCAAAGCTCCAGTTTCAGATCTCCTCCCATCTGTCAGCCACCACCCCACTAGCCTAGCTGGGAAAACGTTCCCTTTGGTGATGGGATCTGTCTCCACCTCCATGCTGGGCGGTGTCACGCTGACCACAGAGCATCGACGCAGAATCAGCAAAACTTCCTTCGACTCTATAACAAGTTCCATCCCCAAATTGTTAAAAGCATTCCCCACCAAGGCAGCAGTATTGCTTAAAACAGTCCAAAAACGGATGTTAAAAAGCAAAGGAAGAAAGCAGCTGTAACAGAAGTACAGATGCCAGGCAGACAAAGTTCCCACAGGGCCCAGCTACCCACCACGTCCGGCGCCTTCTGGATCTGCGAGGCCAGCTGGAGAGAGTGGTTGGCTGATGAGAGCTGCTCTCTTAAGGTCTCCGCCTCTCTCTGAGCCACCTCTGCCCTCTGAAGGAAATGAAAAGGGTGAGAAGAGAAAGTACATTCAGTTTAACAACTGACAATTATTACAAGAACATTCATCAATTCATGCCTGACTGACTATAATTGATTTTCCTAAACACTCAACCTAATAAATGCTAGAAAAAAAACATAGAATGTGATGGATTTTTATTTTAAACAGTACAAGGAAGAAATAATTGAGCGATTATGACAGTAATTTAACGCTAGGAGCAAGGAATCCCCTGCTGATAGTAATGCTCCGGCCCACTGAATTTCCCAGACTGAATAAATACAAGAGGAAATGGAGTCTTTTGATTCAATTTCTTTCTCTTCTCATAGACCAAGAAGATTTTATTGCAGGATTACTCCTGGGAGTAATTCTCATGGGTAAACAGTGAATTAAAGACACTCTGGCCATTCTCTTCCTAAAAACATGCACAATGTTGTGGTTGTTTTCCTTCGGCAAGTATTTCCGTAAATGTACGGGGTGTAAATGCCACTTCTTTTGTGAGGGCCAGGCTTGTTTCAACACATTTAACCCTTCACCCGACAAAGTTTTCTAATACTGATGCTGCCATTCCAGCCAGCAAGCCAATTTGGGGCCAGAGGCAGGAGGGTGGCCCAGGCTCACTGGGGGTGGGGAGGAACAGAGCTGACTACAGGAAGGAGGTTCAAAGAGAAATGAGTCAACACTTCTATCATTTGCATGTAATTCCCAGCCAAGGAAATCAATGCCACTGGATAGCCAGCCAATCAGGATTTCCCACTGAATGGCAAGAATAGGTCACCCTGGTGTCTGCCACATGAGAGGGAACTGCGGTGCAGTGGGCAGAGGTTGGGCATTTGGGGAGAGAGGGACCAGGGACAGTTACCTAACTAAGCTTCCACCTTCCCACCTCCAAAATGGAAACACCGCACGCTCTCAGAGACCTCGCAAGTATTAACATCTGCAGAAGTGCACGGTACACAGAGCTCATTCAGAAAGGTTTTATTAATGGGCTTATCCTAATTTTACAATTACAATGAGATGAAACTCTAGGGTGGGTGAGAAACGGTAGCTAATTCACATTGGACACGCAGGCTGAGAAATACCATACTCATTCTTTCTACCAGACTTACATTCTGCTAATAGAAAAGATTAACGAGAAAAGCCTGGCTGAGCAGGGCTATTTCATGTGTTTTCTCATTTTGTGGTGTGACGTTATGTGTCTACTAATTGCTAAGAAAGACTGAAAAAGAGAAACAAGAAGTTAGCCTGCCCCAGTACTCGCTGATCAATCTTGCTATATAAGAACAGGCCGGCAGCTTTATCCCATCATGTGACGGCAGCACAAATCTATCTTCTCTGCCTACAGACAAATTAGGATATTCCCAAGAGCAGCTACTTCTGCCAGGGTGGTGCTGGTGGCCGCCTGTCCTGCTTCTCCAGGAACTCGTGGAATTGCATTCAATCTAATTCACATAGCACCTGGCCAGGCCTGTCTGTGCTCAGGAGCTGCCTCCCTCCCTCTCTGGCTCCAGAGCCTCTAGAAGCCCCCACCAGGAAAGGCAGCAATGTGACCATGTGGCGAAGATGGCAAGGTGGTTTCTAGTTCATGCTAACTGCAGGAAAGTCTTTTCAGTGAGAAAGATTTCCCCAAGGTGATATCTAAATGTGCTACTCCAAGTTTCTTCTGATAAACATGTCCTATTACGGAAAGTTTACTCTTTGCTTTCTAGTTAGCTAAACTTGGGCATAATGTCTCCATGACTTTGCCAGGAATAAGGTGCTTTTTGACACAGTTCTAGTCTCTTTGCCTAGGAAAACTATTTCTTAGCCTGGTGGAGGAGGTGTTCTGGTAGCAGCAAGGCGGCAGCATCACTGCTCACCCTGCCTGGCAAAGCTGGCTCCGGAACCACCGGGGCTCGGCAGCCTGGGCAGGAGGTTGCCAACCAGGATCTCATGCAAGCATTTAGCTGCTCAGAGCAGAGTGCTGTCTCATCCAAGGCCAGTGGCTCACAGACCAGGGATCTAGCTGTTAATGATTTCACCCTCGGTTTGCATAATTTCTCCAGAGCTGCTGTACTTTATTCCGTTTCCAAGTTCATGTACAGAGTGGCTCTGTGACCTTTCCATGCCGGTCACAGCCACTAATCACATTTGGCTTGGGGCCTGGTTACTCCACTGCAGCTTTGTGATTGTTTAGGATATATATTATTTATTTAGGCTTTACACTTTGAGTACATAAAAAACAAAACAACAACAAAAATGAACTGAGGTGGTTTGTGCAGCCAAACATGGACAAAGCTGAGCAATTGAAAATGAAACAGGACTGAGAGCGGCTGAGAGAGGGAGATTCTGTAGTTGTAAATTTAGTCCCGTCTTTGGCACCTGAGGCAGAAAGGGGTACTATGCTGGGTCAGCACCATGGTGCCACTTGTTTCTGGGGTCTCCCATCTTCCCAATGTCCACAGACCTATCAGATAAAGTCTGGTTGTTTCTAGAACTGGGATCAATGGCAGGAGATGGAAAATGTCGGTGCTGTTTTCTGATCTGGAACCCTAGACACAGAGATGTGGCTGCTATGAGACAGACACTCCATTCTGTTTCCCCTGGTGGGGTCCCTCCTCCCCTGTCTCTCCAGAGGCAGAGCCTGGGGACCCACGCCAGGGCTCCCACAGGCAGCTGGCGAGAGCCTTGGGTGTGATTTAGTGGCCACCTCATGATAAGAATAGCGCTTTGCCTGAGCTGCTCTCTGAGGAGATTTCGCTTGCTGGCTGTTGCTTACTTTCTTTACTTTTCTGAGAAGTGAGAGTAAATGCTGGAAGTAAAAGAGGAGCTAGAGCTCTGAGGCGACCCCACTTCAGTGATTCCATTGGAGAGAGCTCAGGAAGCTCTACTGAGAAATTTATTGCCATGTGTCCCAAACTAGACCTGCACTGGCAACCAAAGTCCCCAGAGAGACCTGCTGCCCATGTTTCCAGGACTCAGTGCATATCAGTTTGGATTTCTTTCTCAGTTCAGCCAGGCTGAACACTGGAACCACCCATGTAAACCTTACTTGTCAAAGCCTGAATCATAATTTCAGGAAAGCCAGAGGAGCCAATTTCCCTATCTCCTCCTGCCCCAGGGACTCTCTCTCCAGGCCTTGAGGCCCATCTGACCTGGGCTGGAAGCCCAATTTATCCCACGAAGAAACCAATGTTCCCCGGAGACCCAAGGTGTGACCAAGGGTGCACACATGGCTAACTTATTGGCAAAGAGCCCAGATGAGACCAGCACCTCCAACAGGGCCTGCTTGCAGCAGGTGTTCAAAACTAGTTGTTGTATGAATGGGGGTTTGATGAGTGGGGGCTCTCTCAAAGGTGTGAATGATTACCTCAATCTATAGGTGGGGAAGCATGTGCTGGGAGACTGAGGATTCGCTCAAGGCCACATTGGTGGGAAATGGGAGATCTGGGATTCAAACTCCCCATCAGAACACGGAAACCTTGGTCAAAGAAAATGCCACGCCTTGCACTGAGCTCTTTTTGCTCTTTGCATTTCTCTCAATCTTGACTCCTCCTCCTTAATGGAGTTAAACTATGGTTCCTAACTGAACCACCGCCTGAGGGTCTTCTGTTAGGGTAGTCTCCTTCTTAACCATCAGGCAGATGGGCAGGAGGGGGAGCACTCACTGAGAGAACGTCCTCCCACCCTGCTGTGGCTGCTCTGAAAGGAGGGGTAGGTGGAGGCACAGCCAGAGAAGCCGACCCAGTCACTAGGCCCACAGACAGCGTTTCATGTGGTTGGAGAGTGCACAGTTGTGGTTTCTTATTTCCTATGAAGCCTCAAAGGTTCTGAACCTTTATTGCCACCAATTACGACAGTATTAATGCAAGTGCCTTGAAGTTTAACAAAAAAGGTGCAAATGAGACCGGGACCTAACTGATGGTCGGTAGTGGACCCTCTTCTACTTCTCCACACCAGACTTCAGCAATAAAATAGAGCTTCAGGTCTCAGTATAACACCGTGACTATAAAGCTTGAGCAAAAATAACGTTATATGCCAATGAACTAGTAAACTGCTCCTCCTGGGGGTTTCCCCTGAGGGGATGGAAAAGGCGGCTGAACCAGACGTCTGGCTGTGCCCATGCTGGTGTGTGGCCCTCTGTAGACCTCCTCCTGCCTAGCCTACCTCCACTCAGCTCCGCTGGGACCGCCTCACTTCAGGCCCATGTCTTCTTTGCCCTGACCTATCACAACAGCTGCTTACTGCTCCCCTGGCTTCTGGTCTTTCTACTCCCATTTATTCTCCAATGTATAGCCAGAGTGATCCTTCTAGGATTCATCTGATATCTTACTTCCACCCATGATTCTGCACTGCTTTCAGGATGAGGTCCTCCACACACCTGGCTGGATCCCTTGCTATAGGCCCATTCTCCCTCTCTGAACCTCTGGTTCTGGCTTATGGAATGGCCTAAACACCCAGAGCTCATCATGCCCCTCCTCGCCTGCCTGTATGCGTCCTCATGCCTCCCTGGGGAGTTTTTCTCCCTGTGAGTCGTTCTTGTCTACCCACTGAGCCACCTAGTTCAATCCCTCTATCCATTCATACTCTGTCTGATGCCCCATCTCATATTCTCAGTGACGGTTGGCCAGCATTGGCCTGCACAATTCTGGTGACAGGGAGCTCACTCCCTTCCACCAGCCTCTGAACTCAGCCATGAAACAGCCACACCGCTTCTCCTGGCCAGCCCTCTGGAGCTTGGTGTTGAGTCCCTCTGTCATCTCTGCTCCCCAAAGATCAGGAATATCCCCAAACCTCCTGGTGTCTTTTGTGTTAGGGTCCCTTCCCTGTCCTGGCCACAGAGGGGACTCTGAATGAACTCCATGCACCTGCTTTCCTTACAGTGTGATTTCCAGGATAAATTCTTATTCCTTAGGGATGAACTAATTGTTGCAGGTGGTGTAGAATCACTACCTCCTTCATTCTGGAAACTATTTCTATTAATGTAGCCTGAGGCTGCAATGATTTCTTCTGGAAGCCACATCAGGCTAGTAACTCACCCTAAGTTGTTGGTTAGAGCTCTCCTATGCCTCTCCCCACCCCACCATGCTCGGATTTCCCCAGAACAGGCTTTATAATTCTCCCATCAAACCTGTGCTTCTTTAGCAACTATAGGATGAATCTTTATGTAAGCACCTACTTCTGACCCAGGCATTTTACCTTTAATCTTCAAAGCAATCTTGCAAAGGAAGTACTAGTTAGCATTCCCTCTTTCCCTTCTTCTCACTTAAAAATTTCTTAAAATTTTAATTATGGTAAAATACAGATAACATGAAATTTACCATTGTAACCATTGTTAAACATATAGTTTAGTATGTTAAGCACATTTACACTGTTGGGCAACCAATCCCCATTACCTTTTCATCTTCCCAAACTGAAACTCTGCACCCATTAAACAATTCCCCACCCTGCTCCCCCAGTGCCTGGCACCCACTACCCTAAACTCTGTGAATGTGACTACTTCAGGGACTTCATGTAAGTGGGATCATAGTGTTTGTCTTTTTTTTTTTTTTAAATATATTTTATTGATTTTTTACAGAGAGGAAGGGAGAGGGTTAGAGAGTTAGAAACATCGATGAGAGAGAAGCATCGATCAGCTGCCTCCTGCACACTCCCTACTGGGGATGTGCCTGCAACCAAGGTACATGCCCTTAACCGGAATTGAACCTGGGACCCTTGAGTCCCCAGGCCGACGCTCTATCCACTGAGCCAAACCGGCTAGGGCTAGTGTTTGTCTTTTTATGACTTTTAAGAATGTCCTCAGAGTTCATATTTTTTCTTTAAAAAAAAAAAAGAAGAGAAATGCAAGTCGTAGCTAAGAGACTTATTTGAGGCTACACAGGCAGGAAGTACTGAGTTGGGAAATGAACCAAGTGTCCCTTTGGAGGTGGCACCCTTCTCTATTGCCCTGCCTGCTGTCTTCTAGGACTGAGACCTACCTGGGTGGCCTCAGCCCTTTGAGAATTGCATCAACTTGGCCAAACTTCTGTAGTACCTGGGGAATGCCTCAGAGACTGCATTTGACATTCACAGAATAAGGTTATCTGCTGCACAAATCAGAGCTTACCCCAAAGTGCCATCAAAAGAGGAGGCACCCCCGCATCCCCAGACTGGGGAGAGTGGATGGGTGGGAATTTGAGAAACGCAAATGGCAATCCTGTGACAGAGAAGGTGAACCTTCCAGTAACTACTTTTGAGTTAAGGTCGCTGCAAAGCTGAGTAGTGCTGAGTGAAAACAGAGACCCAAAGTTGATTAGCTTCGTAAGTAAAGGTAAATAAATACTTAAGCACCTTTGGGAGGTGAAGCAGAAGCAGTGCTTTTACAGAAGGAGCTGTGTGAATGGGTGCACTTGGGAAACAAGACCATTTGAAAGAAAGGCAAAGGGGGCCCTTGTTCTGTGGCCTGTTCCCTAGTATGCTGGTGAAGAGTACAGGCTCCAGGCCTGGCTCTGCAATGAGCAGCCACTGACCTCGGTTTCCTCATCTGTAAAATGGGGATCATAACAGCGCTGATCTTAGTGGGCTGCAGTGAGGTTTAAGTGACTCCGTTCATGTGAGGTGCTTAGAACAGAGCCAGGCAATGTAGCACAGAATAAGTTACTCAGGAATTGGCAGCTCTTTCTACTATTACCAGGATAACTACATGTAATAACGCTATCTCAGGCACTTCATTCCTCACATCTCTACTGAGCGCCTTCTATGGGCCAGGCCCAAGGCCCTCAGTGGTGACTCTGGGGATACAATTCAGAACCCACAAAGTTTTCCTTTAAGAAAGAAGAAATTCACACATCCTGGGATTATTCTTATGCATAAACTGACCTTCACATT